>CM073759.1:184481959-185852793 GCA_037127475.1 Arma custos
TGTTTGATCTTTCTCATGCAGTGCTGGACCAACGTCAGGTGCCTGTCTAGGGTGGACAGTTTCAAAAGAAGGGTGTCCCTTTTTATTACCAGTGCGGCTTCTTTGATCTCAATAACCTGTGCATCTAGCAAAGGTGCAAAGAATTGGGGCGAAAGGCGGTAGTGTCGAGAATTAGGCAGTATTGTCAAGGATATCGGACGAAGAAGACACAATTATTGCCGCGGCTGCCTGTGTCATCATAGCCACTGTGCAAGAGTTTCCCGAAGATATTGGGTGAGACCCTCCGAAGATAGGTACAGTGGAAGTGAGATGATGGATGATCTCCGAGAAGATGACGTCGATCCGTTGAGCGGTGAGCTGAGGTGTGACGGGAGTGTCAAAAACTTTCTGAGAATGACCAGTAGTGACTTTGAGTATTTGATTTCAATGATCGGACATAAAATCAAGAAGTGTGACACAAACTACAGGAAAGCAGTACCTGTCCAAGAAAAGCTAGCAGTTACATTGCGTTTTTTGGCTACTCGTGATTCGTACAAAAGTCTCGGTTATTTGTTTAAAATCTCAAAATCAACCATTTCACTGTTTGTGATTGAAGTTTGTAAGGCCCTGATAGAAGTGCTGAAGGTTATATCAAGGTATGTCAATAAACATTGCTTATATATTCAGTACTTATTGAAGCCGAGTACTGACTCAACGTAAATGAATCGGTCATTTGAGAAACACCTCATATCCGAAAAAGTAAACTTTCGTGAAATAAAAAAAAAAACTCAGCTGGTTCATAATTTAAAATCATATATTTTTTTATTTTTTGGAGTTTACTCCTTAAGAAACGATTGTTATATTAACCCGGTTATGTATGTATATAACAGCAACCTAACCGTCAATTTGTGTTGTTAAATTGTAAAATTGAAGAATACTTACAGCGAAACCAGTTTTAGTATGAATTCATTTATCGTTAATTCTTTTAAAAATAAAGACACAGTGGATATTTGTTTATTCACTTAACGTCACTAAGTAAAATTTTAATAGTGAAAAGTGAATTTAATTTTCACTAAGTAAAGATGAAAGTTTACTCTTAGTACAATTCTTGAAAAATGAACTTAATTTAGACTTTATTTCTGGCAGATAACTCGGGACGACTAGATATGGTACAACTATTGATGCAATGTTTTAACGATTCGTAGCCCATGTAACTTCTGACGTACACGTATCATATTTGAGTTACCACAAACCTATTGTCACAGTATCTAATACTATTCACGGACTAAATACTGTTGAAAATCATGTTAAATGTCAAATGTTCATGGTAGAACTAACTAATCTTCCCAAGAATGATTTATATAAAAATATTAGCAATTATTATTATGTGAAATAGTTGAGGTTATATATTTCATTGGAATGATGTACGTAAATATTATGAATAAATATTTACATATGCTTTGATTATTTTTTAAGATGCTTTAATTTACCCTCTTTTTACATAATCTATACAATAATAGTTCTTAAGGAGTAAACTCTAGTCGTGCGTCGGAGCTGACACATTTTTTTTGGCCAAAAATGGACGTGAGGTGTTTCTCAAATTACTGATTCAAATATTTTGTACATAAGAAATTGTCATTAGCCCTATCTTTTTACCTGTTACAAATTTTTGGAAAGAACTTCTTTCTTTTATTGAAAATTTACCTCTATGGGCTGCTGCCTCAATAGACGCTCCTTAAATCTGTGAATGGTTCTATTAAGGAGTTTTAACTAACTATTCAACAAAAAGATGTATTAATGAAAAATATATTAACTAAGAATATTAATGAATACATCTTTTCATATTAAAGTAAATTATATTTAATAAAAACAACTAATTTATCAACTTAGTAATGAGCCGGTTGATATAGATGGCAGCACTGTTTGACATTGATGCCAAGCTACGGAGTAACCTCCCACCACAGTCCCGGACTCGCAGCTTGAATAGGAACAGTAACTCACGGATCTTCAGGACTGTCAGTGTTTAAAAATATGCCGTGATTTTAGCGTATGTCGTAACTATAAAATCCTGTAAAGCTTAATCTATTTTAATCTCGCACGATTCGTTCTTACAAATTATCGGTATTAACACCTAAGTTTCTTTATCGTAGTTTAGTTAAAATTGGTTGTCAACCATTATATGTTTTCCAAAAATATTTTACTATTAATTGTACTGTTTTAAATAGCCACGCTCCGAAAACGTTCAGTTATATATAATGACCAAGAAAATCGAAGATAATAGCCCTGTTATAGTAACCAATAAAAATTATGATTGTGTCAGAAACACAGCTAGTGACAACTTGGTATTTTTCAAAAATGACCCGACTGAAACGGGGCAGAAAATGTCTGAGTACTTAAGTACAATACTGGATAGTGTGGAATCTCTTGTGCCTTTGATGAAGGATGTTGAAGAAAAGTCACACTTTTATGACTTCAGCGAAGAAGTTAAAGGTAATGGGTATACTTCTTGGTTAAAAAATGCAAACAAAGTCATAGATCGTACTTTGAAAGCACTAGAAGAATTGACTTCCAGGAGGAATACATATTTTTTTCGTAGATATCATTATTTAAAGTGAGTGTTACATTATTTTAATCAGCTGAATTTAACATTGCGGTACATTTTAATACAGTTAAATTTAATTTACTAGGGAAATCAAAGCTTATTCCGAAGCGATGGAATCAATGTGTGTGATTATGAATTACCTGTTGATGCTTATGTCTTGGTCTGAATCTAAACATGATCTGCTAGTAACTGATCACAAACCTGAGTTTTTCGATGTGATATCTAAGAATAGTAAATTTGTTAATCTTTATTGTTTTTATGGTCGTTTAAGTTGTTTTCAGGTGGGTAATTTCAAAGCATTTGTGGACCTATTTAGTGCTCTTTTTCATATTTATCTAATTTTATTTATTTTTTTCAGTTCTGTGATTCAATGGCCACGGTTCTTAAAGCTTTGAATATTCTGATGGCTACATTTAGTGAAGTATATTATAATGATGGGTACATTATCGATCCTTTATTAAGAGGTATTTATTTATGTAAATATTACATTAATTTAATGATTATTATGGTTATGTTTAGTTTATTACATTATTAATTTATAATAAATCAGGTAGCAAATATTGGGTTGACCCAGAAGTAAGAGCGAAACGTATTGTAAATATTGCGAAATATGCATCTGTTGATTTTTGTAAAAACTATTGGTTCCTCGGAGAAGTAGGTAAGAACATTTTCTGTTACTTATACTATTTTGTATATTATTTTTAGTAATTATGCTTAATAAACTACTATTTTTTTTTTTAGAAATAATGCAGAGGATCCCAAGTATGATACTTCCAAGTTTACAAGTCAATAAGTTGATAATGTTAAGCCCAACACCTCTTGTAATAGAAAACATATACGGGAAGAATGTTGATATACCAATGCCGACAGCGCACATTGGTCATGCAGCGATACCTCTTCGACTTATGTCTTCATCACTAAGATTGGGAATGGTTAGTCACATTTTCTTTTTTGTTTTTAATACAAAACTAGCCACAGGCAGTAGAGCAGATTGTGCCTACAGGTTTTATCTGTCCTAGGACCGTGTAAGTTCGATGAGTCAAATATGTGGATTAGTCTTAAATGTAATATAATATCTACACTACATGAAGTATTTTAAACATAACATAAAATACTTTGTGTACAGCATTAAAACATGTAGATATTAGAAACATAAAAATAAAATATATTATATATTATATATTCTATCTATATTTCTTTATAGAGACATTTATTTTCACACACATTAATTTTTTGCGATAAATCCTAAGATACTCATTTCAATTATATGGTGTAAAGTATTATAATAATGTGCATGAAATGCTTAAGGTAACTGAAGTATTTAAGTTAATAAGCATCAATACCACATCTGTCTAAATAATAATAATAAAAAAGTTTTATTCCTTGAAATTGCCAATTTACAATTTTGTAACAATTATTTAATACATGTTGAAGTATAACAATATACACCGCAAGTTGATTAACATAATAAATAAAAGCTGTAATATATTTATAACAGTAGGAAAAAGAAAAAAAAAACCTACACAAAATAGAAAAATAAAATAAATAAATAAAATAAAATAACAGTAAAATAAATAAATAAAAATAAGTATAATATTTGGCAGTAAAAATAAACAATTTTAGTTCAATTTTTTTTTTCCATTTAAGGAATAATTTCGCTTATAATGTTATAAATTAATTATATTTATTCTAATAGTACAGGGTGTCCCGAATTTAAATGGAAAAACTTCAGGAACTTAGGGGACCGTAAAACTAAGACAAAAAGTCCTTTAGAGATTTGCTCGTTTTTGCTTAGTTTTAGAGAAAATCGCAAAAAAAGAAACAAAACAAAAATGTTACAGGTAGCGATTATCACCTTTCATAGTTCGTCAGGCTAGGCAGTGAGATATGTAAACACTTAATTTTATCCTTTACATTATTTTATTTGTTTACATTTTGGCTTCCTTCTAGGATTATAATTCCTAAATCAGTCTTCAGTCAGATGTTCACGTAGGCTTCCACGGTCTGCGGTATTGTCCATATAATCTTTTTCCGGGATGGACCGTGTGGTGTTGGTTTTGTTTGCCAAGCTTTCGCTCATCGTGTTGTGAGCTTCCTCAGGGCTAGTCAGTGAATGAAGAGCGGATAGTGGAGTCAGGGTGTATATAACTAGTGGTGGGGGGGTCTCGGTCGAAGTCTGCCTTCCCATTGGCCCGCTTGTATCGAGTCCGTGGGCTGTGTTGTGTTCGGGTGGGTTCGTGTGTGTTCGGTATTGTCGTATGTGTGTGGATGGTAGGTTGATGTGTTGGTCTTTTGTTTTATGGCAGGGTACCAGTTTTTGCTGAGTTTGTAACCGTCTTCCTTATTGAAATTATTGGGTTCTTTAATAATTTCAATGGCTTCTCTAATGGTGCGGAGGTGATAATTATTTTCTTTAACCAGTGCGGTTGTGTTTTCGAAAGGTATGTGGTGGTTGGTGTTGTAGAAGTGTTCTGCTACAGCCGATTTTTCCGTCTTAAAGTTTTTGACACTGGATATGTGTTCTTTTAACCTTCTTTCAATGGTCCTTCCGGTTTGTCCAATGTAGACCTTGCCACAGGAACAGGGTATGCTATAGATGCCTGGAGTACGTAGTCCTAACTTGTCTTTGGGTTTCGGTAGGATGTGAGCTATTGTTTTGTCTGTGGAGAATGTGGTCTTGATGTCGTGGTTCTTTAGAATCCTGGCGATCTTTTCTGAGGTGCCTTTGATGTAAGGAATGGTTGTCTGGTTTTTAGGTTCGTTGTCGGTTTCGTTCTTGTCTTGTTTTTTTAGTTTTCTCTTGCGTTCTACTCGTTTAATAGTCTCTTTGTCGTATCCGTTTTTTAGGAAGGCTGTTCTCAAGTGCCTCTTTTCTTTAGAGAGCTGTGACGGTTCAGCTATCATTTCAGCTCTGTTGAGTAGAGTGTTGATGATTCCTTCCTTTTGAGACGGATGGTGGTGTGATGTGGCATGAAGGTATCTGTCTGTATGTGTAGGTTTACGGTAGACGGTGTGTCCAAGGTGGTTTCCCTTCTTCTCGACCAGGACGTCTAGGAAGGGAAGTTTCCCATCCTTCTCCAGCTCCATGGTGAATTGTATGTTAGGGTGGATGCTGTTTAGGTGGAGTAAGAATCTGTCCAGTGCATCTTTTCCGTGCTTCCAGATGGCGAAGGTGTCGTCCACGTATCTGAACCAATATTCAGGTTTTTGGGTTGCGGTGGAGAGTGCCTTCTGTTCAAAATGTTCCATGTACAGGTCTGCTGCCGGTGAGCTCAATGAAGATCCCATGGCTGTGCCTTCCATTTGCTTATAGTACTGTCCATTGAACAGGAAATATGTTTCTTTCATGCATATCTCCGTCAGTCGGTACTCTTCTTCGCTCAGAAGATTTTTCATAAGGTTCAGGGCTTCATCGGTAGGGACCTTGGTGAAGAGCGACTTGACGTCGAAGCTTACTAGGATGTCGTCTTCGTTTATATGAATGGTTTTGATTATGTCTATGAATTGTTTGGAGTTGCGGATGTTGTGTTGTGTTTTGCCAGTGTGGGTTTTAATTATGTCGGAGATGTATTTGGATAGGTGGTATGTAGGTGAGCCAATGGTACTGACTATGGGTCTCATAGGGATACCGTCTTTGTGTATTTTGGGTTGTCCGTATAGTCTTGGTGGGATTGGGTCAGATATTATGAGCCGTTTGGTTTTTAGTGTCTGGCTGGTGTTGATGATAGTCTGAATTTTCTTGTTAATGTCATTAGTGGGGTCTTTCTCCAGTTTCTTGTACGTTCCATCGTTGAGGATTTCCGTCATTTTGTTTAGATATTGGTCTGTCTTCATAATGACGGTGGCATTTCCTTTGTCAGCAGGGATTACAAGAAGGTCGTCTCGTTTCTTCAGTGTAGTGAGTGAGTTGTATTGCGTCTTAGAAAGGTTAGGTCTTGGTGGCTTGGCTTTACGTAAAATGTGACTAATGTCTTGCCGGATGGTTTCGGCGGCGTTTTGGTCCATATTCTTGATACATGCTTCTATGTTGGTTATAATCTTCTCTGTAGGTACATGTCTAGGTGCGATGGCGAAGTTGAATCCCTTCTGGAGGACGTTTATGGTTTCTTGTGGGAATTCTTCATTAGTGAGATTTATAACAGTCTTCTTTAGTGCGTCCTTGTAGTCGGTGCAGCTTGTATTTTTCATTGATAGTTTGTGATATTTTCGTTTTTGGATGGCGGAGTGTTTACGGTAGGTGTTATCCGCTTGTTCCCAGGTGAGACGGTCAATCTTCTCCCAATCGTCAATTGCTATTTGGTTTGCTAGGAGCAAGTGGTTATCTAGCAGTTTCTTCTCAACGGTGGATAGTTCAGATCGGGTGTCACTGATTCTTGCTTTCAGTAATGCCATAGACGATCGACGTAAAGCGTTTTGAATACGTGGGCTGGAACCTTTTCTTTCAAGGTTGGAGCATCTGGGTATGATATTGTAGTCTCTACATCTTTTGAGAAATGTGAGTTGTGCCAGGAGTCTCATCTTTTTCGATCTTAGTTTTTCGAGGCTCTTCATGTTCTGAACAGGAACCTCCCCGTACAGGTTGATCAGATGTTCACGTAGGCTTCCACGGTCTGCGGTATTGTCCATATAATCTTTTTCCGGGATGGACCGTGTGGTGTTGGTTTTGTTTGCCAAGCTTTCGCTCATCGTGTTGTGAGCTTCCTCAGGGCTAGTCAGTGAATGAAGAGCGGATAGTGGAGTCAGGGTGTATATAACTAGTGGTGGGGGGGTCTCGGTCGAAGTCTGCCTTCCCATTGGCCCGCTTGTATCGAGTCCGTGGGCTGTGTTGTGTTCGGGTGGGTTCGTGTGTGTTCGGTATTGTCGTATGTGTGTGGATGGTAGGTTGATGTGTTGGTCTTTTGTTTTATGGCAGGGTACCAGTTTTTGCTGAGTTTGTAACCGTCTTCCTTATTGAAATTATTGGGTTCTTTAATAATTTCAATGGCTTCTCTAATGGTGCGGAGGTGATAATTATTTTCTTTAACCAGTGCGGTTGTGTTTTCGAAAGGTATGTGGTGGTTGGTGTTGTAGAAGTGTTCTGCTACAGCCGATTTTTCCGTCTTAAAGTTTTTGACACTGGATATGTGTTCTTTTAACCTTCTTTCAATGGTCCTTCCGGTTTGTCCAATGTAGACCTTGCCACAGGAACAGGGTATGCTATAGATGCCTGGAGTACGTAGTCCTAACTTGTCTTTGGGTTTCGGTAGGATGTGAGCTATTGTTTTGTCTGTGGAGAATGTGGTCTTGATGTCGTGGTTCTTTAGAATCCTGGCGATCTTTTCTGAGGTGCCTTTGATGTAAGGAATGGTTGTCTGGTTTTTAGGTTCGTTGTCGGTTTCGTTCTTGTCAGCCCACGTATTCAAAACGCTTTACGTCGATCGTCTATGGCATTACTGAAAGCAAGAATCAGTGACACCCGATCTGAACTATCCACCGTTGAGAAGAAACTGCTAGATAACCACTTGCTCCTAGCAAACCAAATAGCAATTGACGATTGGGAGAAGATTGACCGTCTCACCTGGGAACAAGCGGATAACACCTACCGTAAACACTCCGCCATCCAAAAACGAAAATATCACAAACTATCAATGAAAAATACAAGCTGCACCGACTACAAGGACGCACTAAAGAAGACTGTTATAAATCTCACTAATGAAGAATTCCCACAAGAAACCATAAGCGTCCTCCAGAAGGGATTCAACTTCGCCATCGCACCTAGACATGTACCTACAGAGAAGATTATAACCAACATAGAAGCATGTATCAAGAATATGGACCAAAACGCCGCCGAAACCATCCGGCAAGACATTAGTCACATTTTACGTAAAGCCAAGCCACCAAGACCTAACCTTTCTAAGACGCAATACAACTCACTCACTACACTGAAGAAACGAGACGACCTTCTTGTAATCCCTGCTGACAAAGGAAATGCCACCGTCATTATGAAGACAGACCAATATCTAAACAAAATGACGGAAATCCTCAACGATGGAACGTACAAGAAACTGGAGAAAGACCCCACTAATGACATTAACAAGAAAATTCAGACTATCATCAACACCAGCCAGACACTAAAAACCAAACGGCTCATAATATCTGACCCAATCCCACCAAGACTATACGGACAACCCAAAATACACAAAGACGGTATCCCTATGAGACCCATAGTCAGTACCATTGGCTCACCTACATACCACCTATCCAAATACATCTCCGACATAATTAAAACCCACACTGGCAAAACACAACACAACATCCGCAACTCCAAACAATTCATAGACATAATCAAAACCATTCATATAAACGAAGACGACATCCTAGTAAGCTTCGACGTCAAGTCGCTCTTCACCAAGGTCCCTACCGATGAAGCCCTGAACCTTATGAAAAATCTTCTGAGCGAAGAAGAGTACCGACTGACGGAGATATGCATGAAAGAAACATATTTCCTGTTCAATGGACAGTACTATAAGCAAATGGAAGGCACAGCCATGGGATCTTCATTGAGCTCACCGGCAGCAGACCTGTACATGGAACATTTTGAACAGAAGGCACTCTCCACCGCAACCCAAAAACCTGAATATTGGTTCAGATACGTGGACGACACCTTCGCCATCTGGAAGCACGGAAAAGATGCACTGGACAGATTCTTACTCCACCTAAACAGCATCCACCCTAACATACAATTCACCATGGAGCTGGAGAAGGATGGGAAACTTCCCTTCCTAGACGTCCTGGTCGAGAAGAAGGGAAACCACCTTGGACACACCGTCTACCGTAAACCTACACATACAGACAGATACCTTCATGCCACATCACACCACCATCCGTCTCAAAAGGAAGGAATCATCAACACTCTACTCAACAGAGCTGAAATGATAGCTGAACCGTCACAGCTCTCTAAAGAAAAGAGGCACTTGAGAACAGCCTTCCTAAAAAACGGATACGACAAAGAGACTATTAAACGAGTAGAACGCAAGAGAAAACTAAAAAAACAAGACAAGAACGAAACCGACAACGAACCTAAAAACCAGACAACCATTCCTTACATCAAAGGCACCTCAGAAAAGATCGCCAGGATTCTAAAGAACCACGACATCAAGACCACATTCTCCACAGACAAAACAATAGCTCACATCCTACCGAAACCCAAAGACAAGTTAGGACTACGTACTCCAGGCATCTATAGCATACCCTGTTCCTGTGGCAAGGTCTACATTGGACAAACCGGAAGGACCATTGAAAGAAGGTTAAAAGAACACATATCCAGTGTCAAAAAACTTTAAGACGGAAAAATCGGCTGTAGCAGAACACTTCTACAACACCAACCACCACATACCTTTCGAAAACACAACCGCACTGGTTAAAGAAAATAATTATCACCTCCGCACCATTAGAGAAGCCATTGAAATTATTAAAGAACCCAATAATTTCAATAAGGAAGACGGTTACAAACTCAGCAAAAACTGGTACCCTGCCATAAAACAAAAGACCAACACATCAACCTACCATCCACACACATACGACAATACCGAACACACACGAACCCACCCGAACACAACACAGCCCACGGACTCGATACAAGCGGGCCAATGGGAAGGCAGACTTCGACCGAGACCCCCCCACCACTAGTTATATACACCCTGACTCCACTATCCGCTCTTCATTCACTGACTAGCCCTGAGGAAGCTCACAACACGATGAGCGAAAGCTTGGCAAACAAAACCAACACCACACGGTCCATCCCGGAAAAAGATTATATGGACAATACCGCAGACCGTGGAAGCCTACGTGAACATCTGATCAACCTGTACGGGGAGGTTCCTGTTCAGAACATGAAGAGCCTCGAAAAACTAAGATCGAAAAAGATGAGACTCCTGGCACAACTCACATTTCTCAAAAGATGTAGAGACTACAATATCATACCCAGATGCTCCAACCTTGAAAGAAAAGGTTCCAGCCCACGTATTCAAAACGCTTTACGTCGATCGTCTATGGCATTACTGAAAGCAAGAATCAGTGACACCCGATCTGAACTATCCACCGTTGAGAAGAAACTGCTAGATAACCACTTGCTCCTAGCAAACCAAATAGCAATTGACGATTGGGAGAAGATTGACCGTCTCACCTGGGAACAAGCGGATAACACCTACCGTAAACACTCCGCCATCCAAAAACGAAAATATCACAAACTATCAATGAAAAATACAAGCTGCACCGACTACAAGGACGCACTAAAGAAGACTGTTATAAATCTCACTAATGAAGAATTCCCACAAGAAACCATAAGCGTCCTCCAGAAGGGATTCAACTTCGCCATCGCACCTAGACATGTACCTACAGAGAAGATTATAACCAACATAGAAGCATGTATCAAGAATATGGACCAAAACGCCGCCGAAACCATCCGGCAAGACATTAGTCACATTTTACGTAAAGCCAAGCCACCAAGACCTAACCTTTCTAAGACGCAATACAACTCACTCACTACACTGAAGAAACGAGACGACCTTCTTGTAATCCCTGCTGACAAAGGAAATGCCACCGTCATTATGAAGACAGACCAATATCTAAACAAAATGACGGAAATCCTCAACGATGGAACGTACAAGAAACTGGAGAAAGACCCCACTAATGACATTAACAAGAAAATTCAGACTATCATCAACACCAGCCAGACACTAAAAACCAAACGGCTCATAATATCTGACCCAATCCCACCAAGACTATACGGACAACCCAAAATACACAAAGACGGTATCCCTATGAGACCCATAGTCAGTACCATTGGCTCACCTACATACCACCTATCCAAATACATCTCCGACATAATTAAAACCCACACTGGCAAAACACAACACAACATCCGCAACTCCAAACAATTCATAGACATAATCAAAACCATTCATATAAACGAAGACGACATCCTAGTAAGCTTCGACGTCAAGTCGCTCTTCACCAAGGTCCCTACCGATGAAGCCCTGAACCTTATGAAAAATCTTCTGAGCGAAGAAGAGTACCGACTGACGGAGATATGCATGAAAGAAACATATTTCCTGTTCAATGGACAGTACTATAAGCAAATGGAAGGCACAGCCATGGGATCTTCATTGAGCTCACCGGCAGCAGACCTGTACATGGAACATTTTGAACAGAAGGCACTCTCCACCGCAACCCAAAAACCTGAATATTGGTTCAGATACGTGGACGACACCTTCGCCATCTGGAAGCACGGAAAAGATGCACTGGACAGATTCTTACTCCACCTAAACAGCATCCACCCTAACATACAATTCACCATGGAGCTGGAGAAGGATGGGAAACTTCCCTTCCTAGACGTCCTGGTCGAGAAGAAGGGAAACCACCTTGGACACACCGTCTACCGTAAACCTACACATACAGACAGATACCTTCATGCCACATCACACCACCATCCGTCTCAAAAGGAAGGAATCATCAACACTCTACTCAACAGAGCTGAAATGATAGCTGAACCGTCACAGCTCTCTAAAGAAAAGAGGCACTTGAGAACAGCCTTCCTAAAAAACGGATACGACAAAGAGACTATTAAACGAGTAGAACGCAAGAGAAAACTAAAAAAACAAGACAAGAACGAAACCGACAACGAACCTAAAAACCAGACAACCATTCCTTACATCAAAGGCACCTCAGAAAAGATCGCCAGGATTCTAAAGAACCACGACATCAAGACCACATTCTCCACAGACAAAACAATAGCTCACATCCTACCGAAACCCAAAGACAAGTTAGGACTACGTACTCCAGGCATCTATAGCATACCCTGTTCCTGTGGCAAGGTCTACATTGGACAAACCGGAAGGACCATTGAAAGAAGGTTAAAAGAACACATATCCAGTGTCAAAAAACTTTAAGACGGAAAAATCGGCTGTAGCAGAACACTTCTACAACACCAACCACCACATACCTTTCGAAAACACAACCGCACTGGTTAAAGAAAATAATTATCACCTCCGCACCATTAGAGAAGCCATTGAAATTATTAAAGAACCCAATAATTTCAATAAGGAAGACGGTTACAAACTCAGCAAAAACTGGTACCCTGCCATAAAACAAAAGACCAACACATCAACCTACCATCCACACACATACGACAATACCGAACACACACGAACCCACCCGAACACAACACAGCCCACGGACTCGATACAAGCGGGCCAATGGGAAGGCAGACTTCGACCGAGACCCCCCCACCACTAGTTATATACACCCTGACTCCACTATCCGCTCTTCATTCACTGACTAGCCCTGAGGAAGCTCACAACACGATGAGCGAAAGCTTGGCAAACAAAACCAACACCACACGGTCCATCCCGGAAAAAGATTATATGGACAGTCTTCAGTCAGTTACTCAGATTATTTTTGTGTGAATAGCATCAGCCACAATGCCGCATACATATTCTAATGTTGAATATGCTGATATGATTTTTGTGTATGGTTTCTATAATGGTAATGCTTTAGAAGCGGTGCGGGAGTATGCGCGCCGATTTCCAAATAGCAGAGTGCCTAATCGTCGAGTCTTTTCGTTAATTTTAATAGACTACGAGAGACTGGGTCATTCTTAATACTTAATGAAGGCGGCCAATTCCAGGCAGCAGTAAGAGCAGATTATCGGAAAAGAAATTGTGTCCAACGCCACTTCGATAACAATCCTGAGACTAGCATCCGAAGAGCATCTGCTGCATTAGCAATATGGCGAACTTTGAAAGGTGATAATCGCTACCCATACCATCTTCTAAAAGTTCAGAATTTATTACCTCAAGATTATGTCAAGAGATTGAATTTTAGTAACTGGTTTCTTGAAAAAATTCGTGATGATAATTTATTTCCATTAAAAATTATATGGACCGATGAAGCTACCTTTACAAGAGGAGGAATTGTTAATGAAAGAAATTATCATGTATGGGCTCTTGAAAATCCCAGAGCTATTAGAGAGAATAGGTATCAGCATGAATTTGCTATTAACGTTTGGCTTGGAATTTGGAACGGATTACTGGTGGGACCATATTTTTTTACCTGGAAGATTGAATGGTATCACATTTACACATTTTTTGGAGAACGACTTTTCTAATTATTTAGATGACATGATCTTACAACAGCAGATTGAAATGTGGTTCCAACTCGATGGACGTCTAGCTCATTATAGCAGAGTTACTCGAGCTTGGCTGGATATAAATTATCCACAACGATGGATTGGATGTGGAGAAGTAGTATCTTGGCCACCTGATCATATCAGATCACCTGATATGACACCCATGGATTTCTTTGTATAGGGAACCTTGAAGCAGAAAGTTTATTCGGTGTCAATCAACTCAAGAGAGCAATTAAGAGAACGAATCATAGATGCAGTTCACCAAATATCATCAGGACAATGTTTAGCTGCAATTTATCAAGTGAGTGCTAGATGTAATGCTTGCATCGGTGCAAGAGGACAACATTTTGAGCATTATTTACATTGAAAAAGAACATAACATAAATATAAATGTAAATAAATAAGTATAAAAATGAAAACTTGTTTTGTTTCTTTTTTTGCGATTTTCTCTAAAACTAAGCAAAAACGAGCAAATCTCTAAAGGACTTTTTGTCTTAGTTTTTCAGTCCCCTAAAAGTTCCTGAAGTTTTGCCATTTAAATTTGGGACACCCTTTATATCTCTAGTTCGTCTATGTATGTATCGTCTTAAGGTTTGTTTGTTATAATTGCCTATTGTTTGCATTAAGGGATTTCCTGAGTTTTTTGTTGAGTTGAAAAAGTTCCAAGTCTGAGAGTGAATAAACTGTTTAATTGTTTGTAGGTCTAAATCAAGTATCATGTCGGTTATTTTTGTGTACCTGGGGTAATCATTTATGATTCTCACACATAAGTTCTGTATTCTTTCTATTTTTTTATAGTTGGAGTCACAGGTGTAGCTCCATACAGGAGAAGCATATGTCAGTAAAGGTCTTATGACTGATTTATATAATATAATTTTGTTTTTACTAGAGAGCGGAGATTTTCTACGGAAATATGGGGCCATAGTACTTATAAGTTTTTTGGCTTTACAACATTTGTTATTTATATGGGGAGTAAATGTTAATCTGTTATCTAATTCCAGACCTAGGTAGGTGACATTTTGTGCCCAGGGTATTCGAGTATTATTTAGGATATGTTCCGGTATAGTAGGCCTTCTTTTTGTAAATATTATTGCTGAAGTTTTGTGCTCGTTTATTTTTATTTTCCATTTTTTATAATATTTGCTTAATCTAGAGTATAAATATTTTAATCTATTTTCTATTGTATCTATCCTGTTAGAACTAGTGTAAATGGCGATATCATCTGCATATAAAGATCTTTCAACTGATGGGAGAGTGGGTAGGTCGGATAAGTATAGGTTAAAGAGTGTTGGGAAAAGACAGGATCCTTGGGGGAGACCTGCTGTTAGGAGATGTTTAGGAGTTGTGGTATTGTTAATTGTGATTTGAAAGGGTCTATTAGAAAGGAATGAATGGATAATATGAATGATGTAAGCTAGAAATTGGTAAGTAATAAGCTTGACTATTAGTCCGTTATGCCATATTGTGTCGAAAGCTTTTTCGATGTCTAGTAAGATCATCCCTGTATGTTTTTTTTCATTAAATCCTGCTGTAACATAATCTGTCAATCTAGCCAACTGTGCTACTGTGGAATGTTGGTTTCTAAAACCGAATTGTTCATTAACCATGATATTGTTTTCAAATATGAACTTTTTTAGCCTTTTCAAGAATATTTTTTCAAATATTTTTGAGAGAATGTTAAGAAGGCTAATCAGCCCATAATTAACCACTTCTGAAGAGTCTTTATTTGGTTTAGGTATTGGGATAGTTTTCGCTGTTTTCCATAAAGTAGGGAAATGTCGGAGACGGAAAATGGAATTGAAAATTTTAGTCAAGAACATTATTGATTTTTTACTAAGATTTTTAATTACTATTGTAGAAATATTGTCTTCACCCAGGGCTTTTTTAGTTTTCAGATTTTTTATAATATTGATTATTTCTTTTGGTGATACGGAGGGGAAGATAGAGGGTACCTTTTTTTGGAGATAATTATTTACAGTTTTATTTACTGAGTGATTATGGTGGAGTGAGCCAAAGTCTTTGGTGATTAGAGAGTTGGAAGTAAAGAATTCCGCCAGTAGATTATTGATAATATTATACTCGGTTTAAAGCGTCTTTGAGATGGAATATGTGTAGGTTCTGTGGGACTATGTAATTCTATGTTGTATCTTGAAATTAGATTTAACAGAATTTTTCCGTTTTTGTTAGTGCTATGACAATTCCGTTGTTTATTTTTGGCATTTAAGTCCCCAAAAATGATCAACTTGTGGCTAACATTAAATAATTTAATTAGATCTGGCGCATATAATTTATTGGGAGGAATATAGATGACAACAGTTGTTGTTATTTTATTATTGAGCCTAATCTGAATGCCGACCGCTTCGGCGTGACGGAAGCCCTCTATCGGGAGATAAATGTGACTAAGACCCGAACGGGCCACGATCATGACACCCCCGCCCTGCCGGTTCCTATCCTTCCGGTACACTTTGTAGCCCGGAATCGAAAATCTATCACTCGAGGCCAGCCGAATCTCACATACAGATACAATGTCAGGGTTATTTTTGAAAAGAAATTGTTTAAATTCTATTTCGTGACCTTTTATTTTTTGGGCATTCCACATCATTGCATTTAATTTATCACTGCTAATAGTCATTTTGTAGGCAATTGAAATAATTAATTCCGGTAAGTATGAATAAGAGAAAGTATTGGTTAAACCAGATAAAATGTAATAGTATTGCTTATTGTTTAATTTGTAGTAGGGATATATTTCCCCCTCCGTCCTATTACAGCTAACGTCAATTCACCATCTACAAAACTTAGCAATTTCTTACTTTCATCCTTACAAGTCCTCAGCCGTAACAACCGATATGATATCCAGAACTTCTTTCATCTACGTGATCTTTTAACATCCCTCACCATTCCTGATCATTTCATCCTCACTTCCTTCGATGTCGAAAGTCTTTTTACCAACATACCCTTAGATAAAGCCCTTGTCATTATAGATAACAACTGGTCACTCATAGAACCCCATACCTCTCTCAACCGGTCCTCATATCTCCAATCCCTTTAACTCTGCTGCGAATCTGGCTATCTCACTTTCCATGGACAGTTCTTTAACCAAATTTCTGGACTGGCCATGGGAAATCCCCTCGCTCCTGACCTCTCCAATATTGTCCTAAATGACCTTCTAGACTCCATCCTACCCCAGTTCCGTGACGATGTCATTTTAATTAAAAAATATGTGGACGACCTCCTCCTTATCCTAAATCCTAACATCATTCCAGGTTTATTATCATCCTTCAATGCATACCATCCCCGCCTACATTTCACTGTTGAACTTGAACATAACAAATCCCTACCTTTCCTTGACCTCCGTATCATTAGAAATCCCTTATCCACCTTATCCACTGATTGGTATACGAAACCCACCTATTCTGGCAGACTCCTCAATTATTACTCCCAACATCCGCACCACCAAATAATCAATGTCGCCAAAAATATCATCCACCGTGGCCTATCCCTCTCCGACGCTTGCTTCCATAACACCAACACCCAACGCATCAAAGCAATCCTATTAAAAAACAATTTACCTCCCCATGTTATCAATAAACTCATCCATCACCATTATAACCCACCCACCCGCACCCGTTCTCCACATCCGCCTTCTATCCCTATATACAGATCCTTGCCATATATACCCTCCCTCTCTAATAACATTCAAAAATCCCTACGTTCCGCGATCTCCAATTTACGCATCGCCTTTAAACCCCACAACAAACTCTCCAATATTTATACCCGTGTTAAAGATCCCATTCCACTAAAACATCGCTCTCAGGTCGTCTATCGCATTCCTTGTTCTGCTCCCAACTGCAACTCTTCCTACATCGGCGAAACCAAAAACCTACTTAAAGACCGCATTACCCAACACAAATACTCCATTTCCTCCCACAACCCAACCGCTTCTAAACTCTCCGAACACGCCCTATCCTTTAACCACATTTTTGACTTCGAAAACACGTCGATCCTAGCCTCCGTTCCTAATTATAATAAACGCATCCTCTCAGAAACCATTCACATCAATTTAGATTCCTCTACCCTTAATGCCAAGACCGACTCCCATCACCTATCCCTAACCTACGCCCATATTTTTAATTTACTAAAATAACCTTACATTCTTAATTTATTATGCCATTCTTCTTTTTTTTAATTACATTTTGACCATTGACTTTTAATTTTTCTCTCAATTTACATTATTTACGGTCACTTATATCCACTGCATCTGCAATTTTCCTTTTTAATTTAATTTAATTTTTAATTTTTCACGCAATTTACATTATTTACGGTCTCTTATATCCACCGATTCTACATTTCTCCTTCCCCCTTCTTTGTCATTATTTTTTTGGCCGTCAGAGATCGCCTTTATCGCTTCTGCCTGCCCGGCGTAACGGTTTTCTTTCTTACTTGTCTCTGAGCTCCCCAACCTGCAGCATGTTTTATTCGGTTAGTACATATTTATCTTATCTCCATCCTTTTCACATTCACCTTTCTTCGCACCTGTTCTCACACCTACTTTTGGCATCCATCATATGTTAATAGTATAGAGTTCATTCTTATTTAGCCTCATATTTTTCATCTACTGTATTTCTTCACCTATTTTCTATATGTTTATATTATATTCTCATCTTATTTTGCATTTATACCACTTCTTTCTAATTGTATACAGTTACATATTAACTTCCCTTACTTATTTTCTTTTTCTTTTCATTCTTCATAGTTCATAGATATAATACCACTATTTTCATTGTTTAATTTTTGAAATTTATCAAGCTTTTCTTTCTATTTATGCTTGTATTATTACACTTTACCTATGTAACCCCTCATGTCTGGTATCTTATCCATATATATAATTAAACTAGTTTTTTTCTAAATCCTTCATACTCAACCCCCCTTTTTCTATATTTTAATCTTCTTATTTTGTATCTTTCCGTTTACCTCCTCATTTTTCTTTCCCTTTATATTATTGTTTACATTTTATCCCTTCTTGACATGTATTTTTTCTATTTTCTATTCTTATTCTTGTATTATTTTATCTGTCCTTATTTGTAGGGATATATGTCCTTATTTGTTGTAGTGGGATGATTCTTAAAGATAATTCCCTGTTGACTATTATTTTAAAGCACACTGTATGACTTACATAGTGTACAATATTACCATTATTACAGCGTACTTTGATCCAAGATATATATTGAGTATGGGAAATACTATTTACGTTATAAAATATTTTGAAGTTGTCCATTAATCAAATAATGATAATAAACCTTCTGTTATTATGAAAATTTTTGGCATACTATCGTCAGCGTTTTTCACTTCTGACATAATACTTTTAAATTTGGTTAAAATTGAAATTGGAATTGAATATGCTAAACATATTCTTAATTTCTTTGAAGCAATCCATTATAGATGGTTCATTATTTGACTTTATTGGCTCTTCTTGCCTTACAAATGTTTTTTCAAATTATTTCGAATTGGTTTTGGTTAAAACTGGAAAGTCTGTAGTTTTAGCTTTATAAATTATTCTGTCGGGGGGGTTTATTCTAGGCCTCTGTTTGCTCCGTTGTATTAGTTGATTTCGTATTAGCTTAGGGCATTTTTCATAATTTGAGAAGTGTTCTTTTTGGCAGTTACTGCATTTTGGCTTAAAACCAATTTACTAAAACATTCGGACAATCTTTGGAAAGATGTTCTTCTGAACATTTTAAACATTTTGGTTTTTTTGAAACACGTGATTAAATTCTTGGCAATGATGACATTGAGTTAAGGTTTTTTTGCTTTTATATTTTTCCCATGTTACAACTACATTTTCGCAGTACTTTATCTTTTTTAATTTATCCAGCTGTTGCTTATTTTCCAATTTGATAATAGACAGTGGGAGTTTAATTTCTTTTCCATCTGATTTTTTGATCATTTGAAACATTTTATGGATTTCTAATCCCTGACTTTTTAGATTGATTATGATGTCCTCGATCGGATATTCGGGAGGCATGCCTTTAAGTACCACTTTTGGTTTTACTTCATGTTTTGGTGTGTAGTTGTGAAAATCTAGTTTTAGAGATTTTAACTCATTTTTTATATTAACGAAATCTTCGTTATTATATACATAAAAGATAGTTTTATTACCCCCATATTTGATAGTTACTTCTTTTAATTTAGTTTTTAAGTGTGGCAGTATATTTTTATGATTTTTTAATTCCATATTTACTACCACAGGTGGAAATTTAATTTGCGATGCATCTTTTTCATTTATATTATATTCCTCTTTGCCATCTTCCTCATCCAAAAATATTGAATAACAATTTTTAACAGGCACATTATAAATGGTATACTCACCCCTTTTGCGTTTAGGTGCTGTATCTTCTTTTGTTTTCGATGTGCTTGGAGTAGCGTCATCCATAATTGTTATATTCCCCGAAGGGACATTCTCTCTAAGTCTATCAAGTTTAAATATGTTATAACTAACTTCAATTTACACACTGAAAACTTAATCTTAAGTAGATGCCTACAGTTTAAAAATAAAACAATCAACATTAGGAGCATTAGGTTATATGTCTGAAGCGGTTACTATAGTGAGACTGACTCTGTCTAAATAGCTTTCAAAATACCGCATTATATGTAACCAATTTTTTAGAAGATGTAATATGTACAGTAAGCTATCTTTAAAGATATATGTTATCACAGATTTTTTTGTAGATCTATAAAAGAGGAATATTCAACCACGCATTGTTTCTTTATATCGCAAAGAAAATAGGCAGCATCTTCAATGAAAACACCCAGGCTTTATTTACTTACTTATCCCAACACTTTGTACAATTATTGTTATACTTCAACCAATTTACACAAAATCTTTTGATGTCTAGTGTCAACCCCCGCCGATCATACTAGCCCTGAAAAAGACCTGCAATGTTGGTCGGAACGTTGGCTTACCAATAAACAGTTCTCCCTATATAAGAGAATTTTCTTGAACTCCACCCTGACCATTTTCTTCCTCACACATATATATATATAAGGTCAACTGATATTATTATTATATACTTTCCTCCATCCCAGTTTCGCTATAGAGTTAAGATCTTCAAGCCCTCCTGTAGTTCAAGTTTTAATTTTAACTGATATATGATCGTTTTCTTGTAACATGAGTATCATTTTGGCCCTGGATCTTGAGTTCAAGATTGTAATAATGATAGGGAGCGTCATGAATTTTATAGTTATAGCTTTGGATTCTTCGCTTAATTTTTTCTTGTTTTATTGTTAGGTACTCATTTTCTTTGTCAAGGAATACTTTTAATTTACCTTCTTCTTCTTCTTTATCTTCCTCTTGTGCCTTTCAGCGTCGAGGTACCGCTTCAATCCAGGATCTCCATCTGCCTCTATCTCTCGCCATAATCCTCAGATCCTACATGTTCTTCCCTCTTGCTTGTCCCAACTTGGAAATGTAATTGCAGTAAGTCTGCCTTGGTCTCCCTCTAGGTCTAGTGCCCACGGGTTTGGCTTCCATTAACTTTCTTGGACCCCTGTCTTGGCTCATTCTGGGTATGCCCAAACCATTTGAGCTGACGCTTCTCCAGGGTTTCTTTCAGGGAGGAAATGCGTAGCTCCTCTCTAATAGTATCGTTCCGGATCCTATCTCTTCTTGTCCTGGAAGTTACTCGTCTGAGAAATTTCATTTTGGCAGCTGTTAAACGACTCCAGTCTTTATCCAGGAGTATCCAATTCTCAGCCCCATATAGTAGAACTGGCAAATATACACTTTTGAATATATGGAGTTTCACGTCCTTTCCTACTTCTCTTTTGCCTACAATAGTGTTGCAGATCTGATAGTAAACATTATTTGCTTTTTTAATCCTGTTCGAAATCTCTTGTTCTACTTTCCCATTTCTGCAAATCATTGTGCCCAGGTATGTGAATTCCTCTACGACTTCCATTTCTTGTTCATTGCATACAATATGTATATCTTCAGGATTTCTTCCCATTTGCAATATTTTACTTTTATTGACATTTATGATCATGCCTTTCCTGGCAAGCTCTGCTTCTCATTCTGTTATCGTCCGCTGCAGATTTTCAGAAGTGTCTGAGATCAGGGCTATATCGTCAGCTACTACTACCACTTGTATATACTACCACTTGTGCTAGTATGATCCGCATATTCCAATGCCCAATTGTAGTTCTCGCAGTTCTTCTTTTACATATCTTTTTAATTTCATCCATGAAAATTATAAAGAGTAGTGGGCTGAGACTGTCTCCTTGTTTTACTCCTTTGTCCATGGGAAAGTTCCTGGATTCAGTGCCATTAATTCTCAATATTCCCTTAGGATTTGGTAGCAAGATTTGATTGCCTTGATAAGGCCTGATGGAACTTTCTTGGCCATTAATGCCTTCCAATACACTCGCTTCAATTCGCATACCAAGCAGGGAAATCCTGTGAGGTTGCTCTTTTTAACCTGGTTACAAGATTGGAGAGATCCATGAAACAGGGCGAAACTACGGTAGGCATCTTTGTAGATATAGAAGGTGCCTTTGACAGAACACCTTACAGCACCATAAGTAGGGCGCTGAGGAGCAAAGAGATTGAGCCTGTTGTCTGCAGGTGGATTAATTCCATGCTGGAGCAGAGAGCTCTTACATCTGAACTAGGTGCCACCAAACTGTGGATCAAGCACAGAGTAGGCTGCCCGCAGGGAGGTGTACTTTCACCACTGCTCTGGTGTTTGGTGGCGGACTCACTTCTGTCAGCAATCAATGGAGCAGGCTTCTATGCACAGGGGTACGCGGATGATGTAGCCATCCTGGTGGGAGGCAGACATAACTGTGTTATCTCGGACCAGCTTAAGACAGTGACGAATATTCTGTCGCGCTGGTGCTTGGATAATGGTCTGAGCATCAACCCGCGTAAGATAAACGTTCTGGCCTTTACAAGAAAGCGCAAGGTGGTCATAAGACTGCCAATGCTCAATGGAACCCAGTTATGTTGGAACAGCGCGGTTAAATATCTTGGGCTGACGCTGGATGATAAACTGAGATGGAGACAACACGTGGATAACACGACAAACAAAGCTATTAGATGCCTGTGGGCTTGCAAAAGGGCAGTGGGAAAGTCATGGGGCTTGAAGCCGAAAATGATCTATTGGCTGTATGTCACAGCCATTAGACCCATTGTGACATATGCAGCCCTGGTGTGGTGGCAAGGCGCAGGTAAAAGTGGATCCAGACTTAAGATGGAGAAGCTACAGAGATTGGCCTGTCTAATGATGACGGGTGCGATGAGGACGACTCCTACTGCTACAATGGAGGTGGTGCTTGGGCTCAGGCCATTGGTGCTGGAACTTGAGTACCAAGCCTTGATCTCCATGTACAGGCTGCTCAAACAGAACATAATCCCTGGGGTATCTGATCTGTGTGGCTCGAGGGAACTGTTCACTAAAATTGAGGCAGATCGCATCATAGCAATGCGGTCTGATCTTCAGGTTGGCACCTGAAATAGCCTAAGTATATGGTCAATATTGACACAACGAAAAGGCACAGGCCCTGCAACGGCATCAATTGCTACACGGATGGCTCGCTCAAGGCTTCTGGTGCGGGAGCAGGGTTCTGGAGGAGGGACAAACCCAGGGAAGGAACTTGGATCTCCCTGGGGAGGTACTCCTCAGTATTTCAATCTGAAGTACTGGCCATTAATTACTGTGCGCAGACACTGCTGGATGAGCGGATGTCAGGTAAAAGGATTACTTTCTTCACTGACAGCCAAGCTGCCATAGGTGCGATAAGTGGACACAGTACCAACTCACGGATTGTGTGGGACTGCTATGCAGCTCTTAACAAACTGGCTGAGAGTAAAAGGGTTAGCATCGAGTGAGTTCCTGGACACCATGGTATCCCTGGCAATGAAGAGGCTGATAGGCTGGCTAGACTAGGGTCGGATAGAGTACCGTGCAGTCCTGAACCGGTTTGCGGCATTGGACTCAGCTATGCAAAGCGCAGAATAAAGGACATCTACCTTCGAAGAATGAACCAGCATTGGTGCAGACTAGGTGGCTTAAAACACTCTAAATTATTCCTTGACAGCTTCAATGAGAAGCTGAGCAAAGCCGCTCTGGAGCTGGGCAGGGAAGCATTAAAGACAATCATAGCGGTGATTTCAGGGCATAGCAGGCTCAACGTCCACATGTTTAGGCTGGGACTGGCGGGTATCCCCTCTTGCCGCTTTTGTCATGCAGCGGACGAATCACCCTACCACATTGTCTGCCTATGTAATAGGTTTGCCGACCTAAGATTTGAGACCTTTGGTCTGGATAGTGTCACCGATCCCAGGCAGCACGAAACTATCAACCCAGCAAGCATACTGAAATTTTTGGGTTCGACTAATCTAAGATTTTAATATTAGAGAAGAGTTGGTCGACTGTATCTTCTAATTTAAGGAAGAAGTAGTTGGGGGTGCAGTCAATGAAAACACCAAAATAAGCATAACTTATTTATTATGTGCCGACGTTTCGGCCTACAATGTAGGCCATCTTCAGGGCTAAGAGAAAAAAACAGAAATATATAAAAACGTAGCAGTAACAAGAATATATAAAGTGGTACAGGAGTGGAAATAAAAATAGTGACTAGATATGATGAAATAGTGAATAGATATAAGATAAATAAGAAAGCATATAAGACTGGTTACAGAATATAATAAACTTAAAATAGTGATAGATAAAAATAAAATTGTAGATGATGAACAGAAATTCTAATAGTGACAGATAAAATAATACAAGAATAAGAATAGAAAATAGAAAAAATACATGTCAAGAAGGGATAAAATGTAAACAATAATATAAAGGGAAAGAAAAATGAGGAGGTAAACGGAAAGATACAAAATAAGAAGATTAAAATATAGAAAAAGGGGGGTTGAGTATGAAGGATTTAGAAAAAAACTAGTTTAATTATATATATGGATAAGATACCAGACATGAGGGGTTACATAGGTAAAGTGTAATAATACAAGCATAAATAGAAAGAAAAGCTTGATAAATTTCAAAAATTAAACAATGAAAATAGTGGTATTATATCTATGAACTATGAAGAATGAAAAGAAAAAGAAAATAAGTAAGGGAAGTTAATATGTAACTGTATACAATTAGAAAGAAGTGGTATAAATGCAAAATAAGATGAGAATATAATATAAACATATAGAAAATAGGTGAAGAAATACAGTAGATGAAAAATATGAGGCTAAATAAGAATGAACTCTATACTATTAACATATGATGGATGCCAAAAGTAGGTGTGAGAACAGGTGCGAAGAAAGGTGAATGTGAAAAGGATGGAGATAAGATAAATATGTACTAACCGAATAAAACATGCTGCAGGTTGGGGAGCTCAGAGACAAGTAAGAAAGAAAACCGTTACGCCGGGCAGGCAGAAGCGATAAAGGCGATCTCTGACGGCCAAAAAAATAATGACAAAGAAGGGGGAAGGAGAAATGTAGAATCGGTGGATATAAGAGACCGTAAATAATGTAAATTGCGTGAAAAATTAAAAATTAAATTAAATTAAAAAGGAAAATTGCAGATGCAGTGGATATAAGTGACCGTAAATAATGTAAATTGAGAGAAAAATTAAAAGTCAATGGTCAAAATGTAATTAAAAAAAAGAAGAATGGCATAATAAATTAAGAATGTAAGGTTATTTTAGTAAATTAAAAATATGGGCGTAGGTTAGGGATAGGTGATGGGAGTCGGTCTTGGCATTAAGGGTAGAGGAATCTAAATTGATGTGAATGGTTTCTGAGAGGATGCGTTTATTATAATTAGGAACGGAGGCTAGGATCGACGTGTTTTCGAAGTCAAAAATGTGGTTAAAGGATAGGGCGTGTTCGGAGAGTTTAGAAGCGGTTGGGTTGTGGGAGGAAATGGAGTATTTGTGTTGGGTAATGCGGTCTTTAAGTAGGTTTTTGGTTTCGCCGATGTAGGAAGAGTTGCAGTTGGGAGCAGAACAAGGAATGCGATAGACGACCTGAGAGCGATGTTTTAGTGGAATGGGATCTTTAACACGGGTATAAATATTGGAGAGTTTGTTGTGGGGTTTAAAGGCGATGCGTAAATTGGAGATCGCGGAACGTAGGGATTTTTGAATGTTATTAGAGAGGGAGGGTATATATGGCAAGGATCTGTATATAGGGATAGAAGGCGGATGTGGAGAACGGGTGCGGGTGGGTGGGTTATAATGGTGATGGATGAGTTTATTGATAACATGGGGAGGTAAATTGTTTTTTAATAGGATTGCTTTGATGCGTTGGGTGTTGGTGTTATGGAAGCAAGCGTCGGAGAGGGATAGGCCACGGTGGATGATATTTTTGGCGACATTGATTATTTGGTGGTGCGGATGTTGGGAGTAATAATTGAGGAGTCTGCCAGAATAGGTGGGTTTCGTATACCAATCAGTGGATAAGGTGGATAAGGGATTTCTAATGATACGGAGGTCAAGGAAAGGTAGGGATTTGTTATGTTCAAGTTCAACAGTGAAATGTAGGCGGGGATGGTATGCATTGAAGGATGATAATAAACCTGGAATGATGTTAGGATTTAGGATAAGGAGGAGGTCGTCCACATATTTTTTAATTAAAATGACATCGTCACGGAACTGGGGTAGGATGGAGTCTAGAAGGTCATTTAGGACAATATTGGAGAGGTCAGGAGCGAGGGGATTTCCCATGGCCAGTCCAGAAATTTGGTTAAAGAACTGTCCATGGAAAGTGAGATAGCCAGATTCGCAGCAGAGTTAAAGGGATTGGATATATGAGGACCGGTTGAGAGAGGTATGGGGTTCTATGAGTGACCAGTTGTTATCTATAATGACAAGGGCTTTATCTAAGGGTATGTTGGTAAAAAGACTTTCGACATCGAAGGAAGTGAGGATGTAATGATCAGGAATGGTGAGGGATGTTAAAAGATCACGTAGATGAAAGAAGTTTTGGATATCATATCGGTTGTTACGGCTGAGGACTTGTATGGATGAAAGTAAGAAATTGCTAAGTTTTGTAGATGGTGAATTGACGTTAGCTGTAATAGGACGGAGGGGGTTGTTGGGTTTGTGGATTTTGGGAAGACCATAAATGCGGGGGGCTAAGGAATTATAGGAAATGAGGTTTCTGTAAACAGGATAGGTAATTAATTTAGAATAGACAATTACCAATCCTGTTTACAGAAACCTCATTTCCTATAATTCCTTAGCCCCCCGCTTTTATGGTCTTCCCAAAATCCAGAAACCCAACAACCCCCTCCGTCCTATTACAGCTAACGTCAATTCACCATCTACAAAACTTAGCAATTTCTTACTTTCATCCTTACAAGTCCTCAGCCGTAACAACCCATATGATATCCAGAACTTCTTTCATCTACGTGATCTTTTAACATCCCTCACCATTCCTGATCATTACATCCTCACTTCCTTCGATGTCGAAAGTCTTTTTACCAACATACCCTTAGATAAAGCCCTTGTCATTATAGATAACAACTGGTCACTCATAGAACCCCATACCTCTCTCAACCGGTCCTCATATCTCCAATCCCTTTAACTCTGCTGCGAATCTGGCTATCTCACTTTCCATGGACAGTTCTTTAACCAAATTTCTGGACTGGCCATGGGAAATCCCCTCGCTCCTGACCTCTCCAATATTGTCCTAAATGACCTTCTAGACTCCATCCTACCCCAGTTCCGTGACGATGTCATTTTAATTAAAAAATATGTGGACGACCTCCTCCTTATCCTAAATCCTAACATCATTCCAGGTTTATTATCATCCTTCAATGCATACCATCCCCGCCTACATTTCACTGTTGAACTTGAACATAACAAATCCCTACCTTTCCTTGACCTCCGTATCATTAGAAATCCCGATCACACCTTATCCACTGATTGGTATACGAAACCCACCTATTCTGGCAGACTCCTCAATTATTACTCCCAACATCCGCACCACCAAATAATCAATGTCGCCAAAAATATCATCCACCGTGGCCTATCCCTCTCCGACGCTTGCTTCCATAACACCAACACCCAACGCATCAAAGCAATCCTATTAAAAAACAATTTACCTCCCCATGTTATCAATAAACTCATCCATCACCATTATAACCCACCCACCCGCACCCGTTCTCCACATCCGCCTTCTATCCCTATATACAGATCCTTGCCATATATACCCTCCCTCTCTAATAACATTCAAAAATCCCTACGTTCCGCGATCCCCAATTTACGCATCGCCTTTAAACCCCACAACAAACTCTCCAATATTTATACCCGTGTTAAAGATCCCATTCCACTAAAACATCGCTCTCAGGTCGTCTATCGCATTCCTTGTTCTGCTCCCAACTGCAACTCTTCCTACATCGGCGAAACCAAAAACCTACTTAAAGACCGCATTACCCAACACAAATACTCCATTTCCTCCCACAACCCAACCGCTTCTAAACTCTCCGAACACGCCCTATCCTTTAACCACATTTTTGACTTCGAAAACACGTCGATCCTAGCCTCCGTTCCTAATTATAATAAACGCATCCTCTCAGAAACCATTCACATCAATTTAGATTCCTCTACCCTTAATGCCAAGACCGACTCCCATCACCTATCCCTAACCTACGCCCATATTTTTAATTTACTAAAATAACCTTACATTCTTAATTTATTATGCCATTCTTCTTTTTTTTAATTACATTTTGACCATTGACTTTTAATTTTTCTCTCAATTTACATTATTTACGGTCACTTATATCCACTGCATCTGCAATTTTCCTTTTTAATTTAATTTAATTTTTAATTTTTCACGCAATTTACATTATTTACGGTCTCTTATATCCACCGATTCTACATTTCTCCTTCCCCCTTCTTTGTCATTATTTTTTTGGCCGTCAGAGATCGCCTTTATCGCTTCCGCCTGCCCGGCGTAACGGTTTTCTTTCTTACTTGTCTCTGAGCTCCCCAACCTGCAGCATGTTTTATTCGGTTAGTACATATTTATCTTATCTCCATCCTTTTCACATTCACCTTTCTTCGCACCTGTTCTCACACCTACTTTTGGCATCCATCATATGTTAATAGTATAGAGTTCATTCTTATTTAGCCTCATATTTTTCATCTACTGTATTTCTTCACCTATTTTCTATATGTTTATATTATATTCTCATCTTATTTTGCATTTATACCACTTCTTTCTAATTGTATACAGTTACATATTAACTTCCCTTACTTATTTTCTTTTTCTTTTCATTCTTCATAGTTCATAGATATAATACCACTATTTTCATTGTTTAATTTTTGAAATTTATCAAGCTTTTCTTTCTATTTATGCTTGTATTATTACACTTTACCTATGTAACCCCTCATGTCTGGTATCTTATCCATATATATAATTAAACTAGTTTTTTTCTAAATCCTTCATACTCAACCCCCCTTTTTCTATATTTTAATCTTCTTATTTTGTATCTTTCCGTTTACCTCCTCATTTTTCTTTCCCTTTATATTATTGTTTACATTTTATCCCTTCTTGACATGTATTTTTTCCATTTTCTATTCTTATTCTTGTATTATTTTATCTGTCACTATTAGAATTTCTGTTCATCATCTACAATTTTATTTTTATCTATCACTATTTTAAGTTTATTATATTCTGTAACCAGTCTTATATGCTTTCTTATTTATCTTATATCTATTCACTATTTCATCATATCTAGTCACTATTTTTATTTCCACTCCTGTACCACTTTATATATTCTTGTTACTGCTACGTTTTTATATATTTCTGTTTTTTTCTCTTAGCCCTGAAGATGGCCTACATTGTAGGCCGAAACGTCGGCACATAATAAATAAGTTATGCTTATTTTGGTGTTTTCATTGACTGCACCCCCAACTATTTCTTCCTTAAATAAGATTTTAATAAA
The DNA here is from genome assembly GCA_037127475.1 of Arma custos. Taxonomy (NCBI): domain Eukaryota; kingdom Metazoa; phylum Arthropoda; class Insecta; order Hemiptera; family Pentatomidae; genus Arma; species Arma custos. Next base: position 184,511,658 of record CM073759.1, read on the forward strand.
TCGCATATAGATGGGGCGCACAATAGATCAGTCATGGTCGCACAATAGATCAGTCATGGTCGCTTTGCAGTTAATGCCCACTGTTATAAAAAAAAAAAAAAAAAAAAAAAAAAAAAATGCCTTCCAAATTTTCTCTCGAGGAACAGAGTAGAAGGCCGATTTGAGGTCGAGGAAAGCAAGGTATAGGTTCTTGTTTCTCTCCCATGCTTTTTCTATGATCGTACGTAAGGCAAAAATATGATCATGTGTTTGTCGTCCTGGGCGAAATGCTGCTTGCTCTTCCTGGCGATCCTTCTCTACAAATGTCCTCAGCTTCTTTTCAAGAATGGAGGTATATAATTTATATAACACCGGTGACAGACATATTGGTCTATAATTGCCACACTCGCTAGCAGAATCCTCCTTGTGTGTTGGTGCTATAATGTTGACTTCCCATTCTTTCAGTACCTGCTTTTCAGTGAATATCTTTTAGAAAAGGGCCTGTAGGATCTTTCTAAGCTTATTTCCTGCAAACTTTATCAACTCTGGGGCAATATTATCTCTTCCAGCAGCCTTCCCTATTTTTATCTTTTCAATGGCTGCTTCAACTTCCTCTTCCCATATTACATTTTCATCTTTTTCTTGATCTTGTTCGTTCATAATTTCATTCTGCATTTTTGGGATCTCAGTGGTAAAAGTGTTTGAAAAGTGTCGTGTCCATCTTTCCAAAATGCCTTTCTCCTCTGTTATTATTTCCCCTCCTTCATTTTTCACATTTCGAATGGATTTGCATGTCTTCCCTCGAATGGCCTTGACCTTTCTCCAGAATTTTTTAATATTCTCCCTGTAGTTTTCATCTAGTTCCTTGCCAAACTTTCCCATGTGGTCTTTTTGGACTCCCTGACTATCCTTTTGGAGATATTTCTTTTTAGGACATATGCATTCCAGTTTTCTGTGCTCTTATTGGTTCTATACTCTTTCCATGCTTCCTTTTTCTCTGCTATTTCTTGCTTTACTGTCTCATCCCACCATTTTGTTCTTTTCCTTGCTGTATTTAATGTTATCTTCTTAACTGAGCATATCTCTGTAGCAGTACCAAAATTTTCTCTTAATCTTTGCCCATACTTCATCTATATCGTCGTCCAAGTCTATGTTTTGTATTTCCCGGTCCAATATCTCGGCATATAGCTCTCTCTTTACAGGATCTAGCAGGGTCGCTACATCTATCTTTTCATAGACTTTTGGCTTTATTTTTATTGGCTTCGTGATTTGTGTGTCTGCTACTAGGAGAAGGTGTTCTGTGCTTAATTCCACTCCCCTTATCACCTTAACATCTGTGATGTACCCCCTTATGCTCTGGCTACTTATAAAATAGTCTATCACACTATTGACATTCCTTTCTTCTGCAAAGAATGTTATCTTGTGAATTCTTTTGTGAGGAAAGAGAGTATTTCCAATAATCATATTTTGATCTACATGTTTGATCTTGATTTAATTTACCAGATTCTTTTATTTAACTTGTTAGTGGACGTTAATCTAGTTTTTAAATGAATAATTATTTAATGCTATAACTGATATTTTGGCCAAAGGCCACATTGAACACACTGGTTCCCGTCCGATCACTGAAGTTATGCAATGTCGGGCGTGGATAGTACTTAGATGGGTGACCACCTGGGAGAAACAGGCGGTAACCACTGGGAAAAACCGCGTGCTGTTGGCATCAAACTTAACAGTCAACCAAATAAATATATATCTGGCTGTATGGATGGAAGTATCCAATGCCATTAAAACAAAAAATAAAAAAACTGATATTTTGAGTTTTAGCAAAATATGTAATTGAATAGACTTTTTTTAGCTTGCAATTTCTTTTTAAAAAAAAATTGAAATTATCAATATACATTATTATCTATAAATTTTAAATAAAAGATGAGTCCACTAATTAATTTAATAATTTATATATTAATGTGGATAATTTATGTGGGATCTCTGAGTATGCACTCCGTTAATATAATTGAAGCAAAGTTTATTCATTGCAATTCATTATATGATGATATAAATTATTAACAACAATGGTATTTTTTCACACTCTCCATAAACTCCTATGGCGTTATATGTTAATGATATATGATCATCTATTTTTTTCCGAATTTGCAGGTTCAAAACAGTGATGGGGGGGGAGACAAGTCCAACCATCTGCAGTTATTACTTTTTGCATTTATATTTTTCTTCTTCAAATATTCAGGAATTTTCTGACGATCCTGGCTATGTCTTGGAGAACTGCCTGTTGAGCCTCTTTTAAAACCTCCAACAGAAGACCCATACTCTCAATTCCCTCCACTGTGGATTTAGGAACCAATCGATTGGTGGAAATTATAATAGGTGTTATCACCAAGCTTTCCATTCGGTAGAGCTCTTTTATTTCAGCAGTTAGTTCCTGATATTTGCGAAGTTTCTCTGCCACAGAAGAACTGACATTATTGGCATTAGGGATTGCATTGTCAATAATAGTTGCTTTTCTATCTCTCATCTTTATAAGGAGGATGTCTGGTTTATTATGACACACAGAACGGCCTGTTATAATGGATTCATTCCAATATCGCTTAAGCGTATTTTCTTGGAGAAGTCTATTGGGATGATACTTATCATATGGTGCCTTTTCATGTAGAAGGTTGTATTTCAGTGCCAGGGCTAGATGCAAAATTTTTGCCTCTGGGGTACCAGCCAACACTTCGCATCCACCAGTGATATGTTGGATTGACTCCAGCGTTGCCGAGCATAGTCGACATTTATCCGGCGTTGATACGTAGTTTAGAACATGCCTTCTATAAGATCTGGTGGGGATAACTTGGTCTTGAATGGCAATCACAAACCCCTCTGTCTCGGAGAATATCTTGCCAGCCTTTAACCAATTAACTGACATCTCCTTGTCAATGGAGCTCTCATTAATTTGTGATAGAATCTCCCATACAAAAATTTGGTTTTCCACTCCGTCAACCGTTCGTTTTCTGAAATAATTGATGACTCAGCATCTTTGCTCAGGTTTAGTGCAGTTAGACCAGAATCCATCCTTGAAATAGTGAGATAAATCCCTTCTGATTTTGCGAAGAAATATTGCCAATTCCTGCTTGCGGCAAGATTCTTCGATTATTCGTCACAAGTTCTTATGTTAGAGTTGTTCCTACAAGACGATCGATATATATGCATTTGTGGGTTCGAAACTGAGATGATGTCCAACCCCCTGCAGTTGCTAGCATCTTCAAACATTTAGAAATGTATCACTATTCTTCTAATAGTGATATGTTTCCTAGAGAACTGCTTGTTGAGGCTCCCTTAAGACATCAAACAGAAGTTTCAGACTCTCACTGCCCTCCCCTGTGGATTTAGAGATCAGTCCATTCATGGATTTCCTAATTGGTTTTACCACCAAGTTTTCCTCACCATAGACTTTTTCAGTTCAGCCGATAGTTCCTGATGTATTTGTAGTTTCTCTCGAATTGTTGAGTTAATATTATTATCATTAGGGATCACAGTATCAATAATATATGTTTTCCTATCTCTCAACTTTATAAGGAGGATATCAGGTCTATTATGACTAGAGGTTCATCCCAGTACAGTTTGAGAGAATATTTTTGAAGTAGCCTGTACTTATGGATTGGCGCTTTTCGTCCAATGGTTGTATTTGCTACCCCTTAGAAACCAGCACGGTTATTTTTTTATTATTTATTCTTTGTTTTTCGATCGAGCTACTATGGACTACGTCTGTTTCAACTGTTGTATTCTTTTCTTCGATATATCTTTCCTTCTCCTGTTTTGGTTTTCTGTCCTGCGTCCGTTTTTTCTTTAGTCTTTCTTGAAAATCCGAAAGATTCTGAAGTTCCATCCATAGTGAAGATCGTCCTTCAATGCTATAGGATACTATAATGTTATGAACAAACAACTCTGCAGTTGCTAATTATTTCATAATATAGCTATTCACTTAGTAAAAATCCATATTTTAAAAGGTTCTTAACCTTATTCAACCTTCTGATGAACCTTTTGTTATTGTATTTTTTAAAATCACTTTCTTGTTTTTTAACATCAGTTTTCCTTGATTCTCTGCATTAATAACATTTCAATGCCATATTAACCGATGCTCATTATCATATGTGTAATATTGATCCTCAATTCCATCATATAGGTTCCATATAATTCAGTAAATAGTATCGTATTCAGTTTTAATAAAAGCCGATTGTTCGACTTCGATCAATTGTTTTTAATCACTTGCTTAAAAAAACGTTATTTTTTGTAATGGTTCCACCTGATTTAACTATCCCATCTCCTCTATTGCTGTTTGCATTGATTTGCTTTTAGCGAGGGAGATCTAAACCTGATCAATAGGAATGACAGTATTGACTTAATTTACATTGTTTTTTGTTTCTTTAGCGTAAATTTATGCTCCAATGGTCTAATCGGATGGTAATTCAGTGGGAGCAATTAATATCGAGTACCTGATACCGCACAGGATCGGGACCGTCATTTTACGCCTCCTCCGAAGGACAGCAGACGAACTGTTTGTTTAACCAGTTTTTAAAAATTCAAAAGACCACCTGCAACAAAAACAAATATGGATGAAAAACAAATAAATGAAGATTTTTATTAAAAATTCAATTTGGTATCATTTCCGTAGGTTGTCGCTCAGGTTTGTCATAGCAAGTATTAACTACTCATTCGTTTCCTTTTTAATATTTTCGAAAATAAAAATAGCCGTGAGTTTTTGTATGAATAAAAAGTTATGGAAAGTGTGTATATATACCGGTAATCATTTAACCAAGAAATGAACGTTTCTTCAAGCATTTCGAAGTATAGATAATGATATTGCTATGTTTCTACACTTAGATATATCTTGAATATATATATTGATATTTGGGATGCCAGAGTCTCATTTAGGATGAGTACTCAAATTATTATTTATACTTCTTAATCTTAATTGGGTCCCTTTCCAAAGGTCTATTCTTGTGTTTACCAATTTACTTATCTATTCTACCTTCAATATATGATTTATAACTAAATAGTGTATCTGGTATGTAAGCATCAAAAGAATTACAATACGGATCGTTTATTCATTTAATTTCAACAACGTTAATGATTCAGATTTTAAGAATATATATAAATAGGATTGCCATAAAATACATTACAGGATATAAACTAAACTTATCTGTGGACAGAGGTAGATTGGGTTACTGGTCGTTCTTCTCCGTGCTGCCTCTGGGATTCTCTATCTTCTGCCAGGTCTCTCCTCCTTGCTGTACATCTCCAGGGTCCCTCCTTCCTGCTCCACCTTCGTCTCCAGAGTACCTTCCTGCTGTACGTCTATCCCTCGAGTCCTATCTTCAGCCTCCTATTTCAAGAGTTTTATTCTCTCCCCCTCTCCTTCCTTCTCCACTATCTTGGATCATAAAACCATAAGGGGACCAAGGGTCTGTTTATTGTCCCAAACATATTTCCTTTCATGTGTCCCGACATGACACATTTTCCCCCCTCAGCATCCCTTTCATGGTGCCGCCTGCATCAATACATAGCATTATCCCTGGGTTTCCGGGAAAAAAGAAAAGAGGTTAAACAAGGAGAAACTTCTTTTCTTTTCTAAATATTAAAGTGTTCTAATTTTTCAAAGGATATATACAGTTTTATGGCAATACCTTACATTTTTACAATTATGTAATTATTTACAAATAATTTTTTAGAAGATCCTTACAAGTTTACTTATTGTTATATGTTTTACAATACTTTACTTACAGAGTTTTGTTATGTACATCGGTAATGAACTAGAATTAATAATTGTACATGATAAAATGGGTTAAAATATTCTTAAGTAATATTACGTGTCACACTTGTTTTTACTATACATATTTCAATATTAGATCTTACCGTAACAGAGTACAAACGCTTGTTCTTCAAATGGTCTATTTTAATTAATTGTTTCAATATCTAAGTTGATGGTTAAACTGGATAACAAGGGGAATACCTAATAACTTTACATGAACAATAATACCGCTAGTTTTGTTTAAATCAATAGTATGAACTAGTTGAACCTAGCGTCTATATGCATTCTTATTAACATACTTCAATATCATTATTCAATAGTTATAGAGTATACCGGCTTATTATTGTAATGTTGAGTTATAGTTAATGGTTCTAATACTAACTATAATAATAAAAATGTCTAACAAGGGGAATACCTAACAAATCTTATATAAACAGTAATACCACTAGTTTTATTAAATTAGTTGCATAGCGCAGGCTAAACCTAGTGTCCTGCGTCTTAACACGTCTCAATATTATTATTTACTAAATTCATAAACGGGTATACCTCTATCTTTCTGACAATTACTTTTACTTTTATGACAATTTTTACCTTTACTATAATATTATAATTTGTATACATGATTAAGATTAATATTGATAATACATAAAACAATAGTTATAATATAACAAAATATCAACTATATAAAAAGGTTTGAATCTTATCTTATTTTATTATTTATTTATTATTTTTTTTTTTTTTTATTGCCAGTTCGGCCTCTTTTGCCTTCAATATTGGGTACCTAGCAAGTGTACCCTTATGGTACCTGATAATGTCCACTACCCTTGGCCAAAATATTTCACCACCTGTACAGCGGGTTCCTTTGAACTACCTTACCATTTGTAGAGGTGAATGCCGCCTATGCACGTGTGAGTGTGACCCATATAATATAAGTTCTACCTGCTCGCCCTAAAACTCTTATCTTTTACATATTTTAATGGTCTTGCATTTTATGGCGTCCATTAGTAATGGTAAAAATATTTAAATTTTATACACTATTATTACAACAATTTCTAATACTATTAATATTATTTACAAACAGTTGACTATTCTTATTTACATACAATTTTCGAATCGTTCTGTCATTTACAAATAATCAACTACTCTTTTAATCAATATCTAAAATCAAGAGACATTCCCTTTCGTTAAACAATATTCCATCCGCCGGTACATATTAAAACCTTTTTCTTTTTCACTTGGCCCCTGAGGTAATTTCGGATATCTGCAGTCCCATAGAGAATATTTTGTATTCCCATATCATTCTTCATGTTTAGCCCAAACATTATCCAAATTTTTATATTTACTTTCTTTATATTTTCTATCCCATGATTATATATTTCATAACATTTTTTCTGATAAAAAGTGCAGTGTACACTAGTTGCAGCTAATTGTTTTACTTGTGGTATAAACCACAAAATGAGATCTAATCGATACATTTTCTCCACTTTTACTATTGTTCCTTGATTTTTTCCTCGGCTCTTAGCTAGATGTGGCGAATTAAACTTTAAAACTTCTGTGTTTAAAGATTCCTTGTGTTTATAAACCGTCAGTGCAATATTTTCACCTGGTTCTACTCTGTTTATTGTTTCATGTAGAGACACAAATTCCTTAAAAGATTCTCCATACAAATTTATATCGGCGATCATTTCAATATTATTTCTAGGTTTAGGACTGTCCTCTTTGAGATCTTCTTCCACCGAAGTGTTCCCTATTTCACATTGGACATCTGGCATTTCTACTTTACATGTCGAAACCAAACTATTATTTACCAAATCATTATTATTGTCCTTGGAAGCTATATCTGTGAGTACTTCACGATCATATCCAGAATTAGGGCTGTTCTCTTTGAAATCTTCTTCAATCGACGTGTCTCCTATTCCACATTGGCCTTCTATTGGCATTTCTTCGTTTCTTGACAATATATGATTGTTAAAGTTTGTATTTTCACTTATTAGTCTGCTAGATGGAGGTACTTCAGCATCAGCAAGGTTACCCTTCATTAAATTAATCTTAAAGTCTCTTGGATCGTCATAATTACTAATAGGTCCCTCAAAAGAGCAATTTTCTTTATTGATTACTACCTCTTCTTGGTTTATTTCCTTCTTCTTTATTCCTTCTACCCTGTCCGTGTTCTTATCCATACCCTCTATCCTTTTGTTTGTTCTTGCATCCATTTCTTTCACCACATTATCCATCTTTTATTCGATGTTTTCCCTGAATTCCTTGAACTCTTTCTTATTGTCTTCCCTCATTTTTTTTTAACAAATTCAATAAAGTAGACTCCATTTTGAATTTAAAAGTTCGAATCACCCCACGTGGAAATAAAATAATAAGAATAATCAACTATAATTATGTCACTACCAAAAATTCAATCTATTAATCTGAATCATTAAACCAATTTGATTGTAAAACTATTGAGAACATAAAGTTAATAAACATACTAATAAACATAAATTCAAATTAGTAAATTGGATAGTAAGTTCCCCACAAGCTGGATGCCATTTATAATGCTATGTGGGGTATGTGAGCATCTCAAGAATTCCATAATAAGGATCGTTTATTCATTTAATTTCAACAACGTTAATGATTCAGATTTTAAGAATATATATAAATAGGATTGCCATAAAATACATTACAGGATATAAACTAAACTTATTTGTGGACAGAGGTAGATTGGGTTACTGGTCGTTCTTCTCCGTGCTGCCTCTGGGATTCTCTATCTTCTGCCAGGTCTCTCCTCCTTGCTGTACATCTCCAGGGTCCCTCCTTCCTGCTCCACCTTCGTCTCCAGAGTACCTTCCTGCTGTACGTATATCCCTCGAGTCCTATCTTCAGCCTCCTATTTCAAGAGTTTTATTCTCTCCCCCTCTCCTTCCTTCTCCACTATCTTGGACCATAAAACCATAAGGGGACCAAGGGTCTGTTTATTGTCCCAAACATATTTCCTTTCATGTGTCCCGACATGACACATTTTCCCCCCTCAGCATCCCTTTCATGGTGCCGCCTGCATCAATACATAGCAATATCTATAGTCTCGGTGAATAAGTGGTTAAGTCTAATCTTATTGCGTGAGTTAACTGTATTGAGGGAAGCCGAATCGTGTCATTCTCGTAGTTTTTTTGCTTGAAATGGAGTTTTAATATTTGCAATAACTCCTTGACTAGCCATTGGCAGACTTAGTAACTTATTCATTGCGAAAATAACACCATCGTGCTTCCCTAAGTACAAGAAACTAATTTTGGAGAAAATTCGACTTAACCACTTATTCATCGTCATACATATAGTTTATAATATGTATAACATAAACAGTAAGTATAGGTCGGTTCTTTTACCTATATGCAGTAGGGTTGGGTGATAGTCGACAGGCCGATTTTATCGGCTGAAATCTATCGAATACTATCGATAGTTTTTCGATAGCTGCTTCCTTTTTTCCAAACCTATTCAATAAACTATTTCAACTAATTTAGTTTAATTAATTTACCTACCTACTATGTATTTGAAATTTGCAGGATTATAAATTATAAGATTATATCATAAAGATGAGAAAAAAAACTAATTTATTTAAATTTTAAAAAAGTATTTACAATTTACATGTTTACAATAACAATGAACAAATCAAATCTTCAGAAAAGAAAAATTACGAAATAGTTAATTTCAAGAGTCAAATGCGCTCCTTTGGCCACGTATTTTCCGAAAGAAAAGCTAGCATTTCTAGTTGAACATTTAAGAATTGTAGAAAAATATCCCTAATTAAAGAGGAAGTTAAGGTTATAAAAACCTTGAGGAGCCAATGCTCAATACCGCGAGTTTGGTCTGTTTGCACAAGTGTGAGACTACGTGTACTACCCAACATAATGTAATTAGTAAATGCGGAGAATTAAATAATGACACGTCCGGTGAGGCATCAAAGTCATATAGAAGAGAACCCTTGAGCTCTAGGAATTCCTAGTTCAATTCCAAAAGAACTCGACACTGGACAGAGACAGATCAGTATAATTCCGAGAGTTTCAAAACTTGAGGGGGAAAAAGATCCATCGATAGTTGACACTATTCGAACCAGGAACCTCTGTCTCGGCCTGTCTCTGGGCCTCGGCCGGCAGGGGGCCTTGGTGGCTCAAATGGTAGGGCACTGTCACGGAAAGACAGAGTTTCCGGGTTCGAATCCCTGCCGAGGACCTATCTTTTCTCTTTAAAAATAAAAAAATTTCTGAATTTATTTTCATGCGAGTTAATGTTTTGCGATAACCCTTAAGGCATTCATTAAAATTTAATGGTGTAAAATATTCTAGTAATGTGCATGAAGTGCTTAAGGTAATTAAAGTATTTAAGTTGATAAGGAGTAATACTATATCCGTCAGAATAGCTTTCCAAATACCTCATTGTATGGAAACAATTTTTTAGATAATGTAATGGGTATAGTAAGCTTTCCTTAAAAGATAGATATATGCTATCATGGGCTTTTTGGTAGATCTATAAAAGAGGAATATTCCACCATGTATTGTTTTGTTATTTCCCAAAGGGATTATGCAGCGCCTTGGATGAAAGCTTCCAGGAGACTAGTTGAAAATAAAAACATTCTCACTTAGTTTTAGTTATTTTCTCTTACCAGTACTTTTTTATTTATTTATTTTATTTTATTACTCAATGAAATTTACAACTGTATTATACTAATACAACAAGTAAATAGGATGAATGGTACATATTGTCATGCATACAGACAAGTAGAGAAACTACCCAGTGGTATTACTCAAATAAAAAGTTCAACTTAAAAGATCACGAGGCCATCTTCTTTTCAGACGCCTAGGAGGATTATCAGGAATTGAAGAGGTTTGCAACTAGTGGGTTTGATTGGAAATAAAGTTTGTCATGAAAAGATTGTTATCGGATTCGGGCCAAATCAGCAACAAATGGGACAGGTAATTATGGACTACTTTGTTCGTAACAAGTCTAGATGGGTCTAATGATTGTCATGTATATGAGTCTTTAGTAATTAAGTGGGAGCTTGAGCGTTTGTCTAGTAAATATTGAAGTAGCCTGACACGGCGAACTTTTTCATCTTAAATTGAAAGTAAAACTAATGTTTTGTGTTTAATGTAGTACTTGTTATTGTTTTTTTGTTCATATAACCCATACAAATTTTGTGCAAAGAGGGCATAGGAGGCTTTCATTTGAAGAAGGAGTGTACAAATAAGATTGGGCACCACTAGCTTAGGGGACGAATTAGGGGAATAGAGCAGAAACGACCAAGTAATGACAATGCATCTCTCACCTGCATCGCCTATAATGGAAATTAAACTTTGTCAAGAAAATCAGAAGCACAACCGTAATAGGATCATGGAAACTTGATAGTTAATATAATAAAAAGAATTGTAATCGTATTTACATAACTAATAAATTGAGAGTTAGCGTTGACTATTAAAAACATGACTTTAAGAAGAGTTTAAATCATATTAAACTACTTAAATAATTGTTTATGATTTTATCCTTGACTTTTTTACTTTGAAATAATAACACCAAGTAGCTCAATGACGTGAATCTCTTTAGAAGTTGCATCGGCACCTGGTGGCATACTGACGAACTATTACTTAAACTTAGTGATCCAATCTAAAAATCTAAAACAAACATCACCATTGTCCATCCGAACCAATTATAATCCCCCTCACCAAAAAAAAAATAACGAAATTCAAATTTATTTGTAAATATCGCATCCGATAACAGTCATTGCATTCCTCGTTCTTTTATCACTGTTAGTTAATCTCTTTATTTGATTGATAGTAATAATAACAATTGATTATAAATTATCGCTTTTATTAATTTTTCTTTTACTTTTTTTCGTTATGTTCCGCGGGTCGTTGCTTCGAGTTGAGTTAAAAGTTTTAAATGTTTATTTGTTTCATTGTTAGTATTTTCCAAAATTACAAGTTATCATTAGCTTTGTTAAGGAAAAGAGAATGTAATTACGGGTAATGAGTAGATTTTGGTAATCATTTCATAAAGATTTAAAAGTTTTAACTTTTAATTTTTCAATTTTCAAATTTAAATATTTTTATTTTAAAGAGAAAAAATATGCCCTCGGCCGGGATATCCCGGTAATTATTATATATACCGGATATATACTGGTAATTATATTTATGTTCTATTTTATTGAATGAAAAGTTAAAATTTTTGAGACAACTCGAAGCGACAACCTGCAAAATTGATACCCTTTAATGTTAATTTTAGATAATGAAACCAATTAAGATTGGTATTATTGGCGTCGAGCTTTCAGGCTCGCTAAACATTAAAATAAAAATAATTATTATTATTGTATTATAAATAAGTAAAAAATAAGTTTTTTATTGTATTTGTTCATCTAGGATTTGTTGTATTGGGACCAGAGACAAGACACATTACGGTTTTAAGAAATTTATCAATATCTATATAAGTAAGAAGCATAATATAACTTAAAAGGTTACACATAATACAACATATGGATGCCATGAAAGTAATTGTGCAACAGTTTTAAGGGGCCTATAAACGGTCAATATTACTGTACTGAAACAACGAAAATCCTGAGGAGTCACCCTTCAGTATTTTTATGCAATACACGATCAATATTAATGTCAGTATTTAACTCAGTTCACAGTTAGCTCGCGATAAGTCATCTTTTTCTCATGCAGATTTATACCTACTTTTTTAATGGATAGATTGTGTTTAGCAATTGTGATCGCATGGCATTAGAAAAAAAGGGAGAAAAGACGCTTGTGGATGAAGGATTGGCTATAGGACAGGGATAAGTTCACTCATTTAAAATTAATCAACGAGATTTCAGTAAAGGAACAATCGGATTACTATAATTATTTTCGGATCAATGAAAACTTATTCAATAATTTATTGTGTATCATTTAAAGTGTTCAACGCTAATTTCTCGAGCAGCCATCAGCCGGATTGTGATAGAAGACTTTGAAGCTCTCATTTTGACACTGAAAAGCTATATGAAGTGATATAAAAATGAAGTAAAAAATATATTTTTTCCATATATAATACTCAATTTTAGATATAAAATTAAGTTCCATCCTGTTATTATATGAAAGACATGAAGTTTTAAGAAAATACATTACATAAATCATTTAAAACTTTTGAAAAAGGTGGCTATGTTTCTATTATTGCATCGGAAATAGGTCGATGCGGCGTACAATGCCAGATACAAAATACTGAGGAATGAAAGGAACCGCTGGCCTACACGATCAGTAATTCTAAATGTCAGTATAATCCAGGCAACGAAGGAAAAATGGCGGAAATAATTCGTGTAGAAGCCAATTTCGGCACACATGTAGGAAAAGGTGTCCTGAACAACGTAGTAAAAGTACTGAGGGGTAGGGGTGGAGCTAAGGGTGGGGGGGCCTCTAAAGGTCCCTTTTTTCAGTTTTTTGTTAATAACTTGAAAAATACTGCCTCTAGCGAAAGAATATTTATATAATAAATTAATCTACATAAAATTTTCTATAAAAAAGGTTCTATACACTTTTTTGCTAGGATCTATGCTTACGGAGATATGGAGGGGGGAAGATGGAAAATGAAAAAAAAACGTTTTTATTGTTAAAAATGAAATTTTTATTGTTTAAAATTAAGTAATTAATGTTGATTAATGTATTTTGAACATTAAATTTCGTCGAAATCTAAACTTTCATCTTCATCGAAGTTGTCTTTGACAGGGGCTGCGTTCGTACATGAGCTGAGGCATCGACAGGCACCGGAGCAGGCAATCCCTGCAAGGCGACAACCGCAGCGCACCCCACACCCAGCCGTACATCGGCAAAAGATCATTTTGAAAACGTAGTCGGATGCTACAGGGTCACTGCAATGCAGTCCATGAAGACTCTGAGAGAGTTAGGTATTAGTTGTTCAGCCTCACTGCAGAAGCTAGCTGAAGGAGGATAGGTACTGTTGTCATAAGTCATAGATTCTATTTCTTCCAAGATAATTTCGGCAGCTTTTTGTACAGTTCTCACACGTTCCCTTTGTTCATCTTTACACCTTGAGGTGTACCACTAGTCGCTCAAAATGTTATCACTAAATCTAGGAAAGGGGAAGACAGTTTGTCTGGTGCTAATTGTACTAAAAAAAAATTGGTCCTCATATTTTCCCTCAATCACTCCTTAATGGTCTTCACATGTGGGGTGGTTCTGTAATAACCTGTTCCAACAACTCGTCCATAGAATATTGGCAATTATCAGTACCTTCAATATAATCGAAGATTTCTTCCATTGCATTTGAAATCCATTCATCTTGTGGCCGTCCAGATTTTCTTTTTTAAGGTACGGAGGTCAACAAGAATCTTTTGTAACAATCGTCATGATATATTGCATCTGCTGCGTGTAGATCAAAAACAGTGCAGATACTTATGTCTTACTATGTCGTTTCCCCACTCATCCTTTCTTTTGTAAAATCAGTAATGGGATTGTGAAACGCACTGGTACGAACATGAAAAACTGTTCGACGCTTAGCATAAGGTTTTTTTATCTCCTTCTCTTCGTCATACGTTTCTGTGCAGAAAAAATACTTTGTTTTAATCAAATTTCACTCATCCTGAACGCAAAGACGAGACATCACGTGATGTTGAAGGTTGATCTGAAAGAGTGTCTCTCAGAAACAGTTGACTATTCTTAATTATAGACAATTTACGAATCGCTCTGTCATTTAAAAAATAATCAACTGCTCCTTCAAGCGATATCTAAAGTCCAGAAACATTCCTTTTTGTTAAGCAATATTCCATCCGGCGGCAATATTGCTTTTTCTTTACCTTACCCCTAAGATAATTTCGGACGTTCGCTGCCCCAAACAAAACATTGTGTGCTACCATATCGTTCATAATATTTAACTCACTCATTTTTAAAATGTTTATATTTATTTTCTGTATATTTTTTATACCATGATTATTGGAGTTCCATTTTTTCTGATAAAAAGTGCAGTGTAAACTAGTTGCAGCTAATTGTTTTAGTTGTGGTATAAACCACAAAATGAGGTATAACCGACACCACGCGGCTTGCACTTTTACCTTTCTTCTTTGATTTTTTTCTTCATTCTTAGATGGTGGTGGCGACTTAAACTTTAATCTGTATTTAAAGATTCCCTATGCTTATAAACCGTCAGTGCAATATTTTCATCTGCGTTGACGCATAACCAAGAAGTTTGGCTTGTTTGTTTGCAATTCTTTGGACGACCATTTCCCTCGTTACTCAAGATCCATTAACATTCAAGCATTTCTTGATCGATTATATTTTATTTATTATTTATTACTCCTTTGTTCCTCAGCCTAATTATCTTTGCAGTAAATCCCTTGAATCAATTCAATTGTGTGGTAATTCAATAATCGCGGCATTGAAATACAACTGACGTCAGATGTAGTCATTTGTTTAAATAGAACCTTGTGTTAAAAAAAAAAAGTTTTAAAATTACAAAATGTAAATAGCAGAGATAGAGGAAAAGGTTTAAAATAGACAACATCACGGTTTTAGAGATAAGATTTTTTTTTCCTGGTTCTCCTTTATTATAGATTTTGCTTCACTGATTCTATGATAAAGAAAAAATGTATTTATGGAGTAAATGTGATGTAAACTTTTTACAAAAACATAAATATTATTACGTGCTACTGGGTATAAAAATGAATTAAGTACTACTAAATTCAAGTTACTAATATTTATTAACAATGTGACAAAAAGAAGAACCTGCAGTTACAATCAATTAAATTATTTAACTAATATAAATTTACAATAACAATATTCTAAATATTTATTATAATCTAGACCTATTTAATTACTAAAATAATATAAGACATTACTACTACGAAATCACTTAACTATTTACATAAATTTGTACAAATATAATAAAATTACGTTAGAGCTTATAACTACAAATTAACACTTACAGTTCACTAATTAAAGTCCACCGACCGTAAGAATCTCCAAATGTAACAAACTGACACACAGTAATAAACAGAAACGGTTTATTACACTCGCGAGACTGTCGCAGTTCTCTGACACAAGTTTATCACACTGACCGGTTTACTACTGACTCACTCGCGGGGAAGGGATGCTATTTATATCAAGGTCGAATGTTCTAGACGGGCGGAAGTAGAGGGGAGACTGTTCTGGAATTTTCGAGATGGTTCTAATCCAATCTTTATGTCTCCCGCCGATGGGCTTAAGACTCTTACCGTAACAATATAATATATATTTTTTAAGTATTGCTAGATTTATTTTAATCTCCAATTCATTTCATGAAGAGATGAGTTTCAGCCTGTATCTTTCACCACTTGGCAAACGGTAGGTTAAAAAAAACAACAGTTAGGTATCTGTTTTTTTTTTTTTTAACCTTCCATTAGTAGCGGCTCTTAAAAGTATGAGATTGGCCGCGGCGATCTGACAGATCACTTTTTAGTAAACTAGTAGTTTTGTTGGAATTTGAGCTTATAAACTCAAACTAAGTACTTAAGGGTTTTGGGAGATACAGAGTAATGACGGAATAGAATTTGCATTAAGTATATTTACTATTCAAGCGAAAAAATTACAGGAACCATAAATTTGCTTTTTTCTTGGTAACCTCTAAATTTTTTTTTCATTTATCAATATTTATTGTTATAATGAGCTCTAATAATAACATAATGAAGACTAGAAAGGTTTGACCATGAGAACAGACATGGATCAGAGCCATATAAAAACTTTGAACAAAAGCTTTCAGTCTTCGTTTTCGACTTAAAGGATTGTCAATGATTGATGATTACAGTTGCTTTAGGATTGATAATTGATATAAAATTCATATAGAGGCATCTATCAGTCATAAAAATAATGTAAATGGCCAAGGGGCGTAGCTCAGAATCTATTAGACCTACAGATCTCGGTCTGTACTTAAATTAAATTAATATTATTAGTAGTATTATTAAATTAGTTTTACTATAGCTTCATTTTCCATGACTTCCATCGCAGGATCACTCCTTTGGCCGGTGTTCCTCACGAAAGCTGGTCAAAACTTAAAATTTGGACTTTTTCGAAAAAATTACCGATGTTTAAAGGAGCGCTACTCAGAATCTATTAGAGCTACAGATAGTCCAGGCAACGAAGGAAAAATGGCGGAAATAATTCATGTAGAAGCCAATTTTGGCACACTTGTAGAGGAAGGTGTCCTGAACAACATAGTAAATGTACTGAGGGGTGGGGGGCCCTCTAAAGGTCCCTTTTTTCAGTTTTTTGTTAATAGCTCGAAAAATACTGCCTATAGCGAAAGAATGTTTATATACTAAATTAATTTACATAAAATTTCCTATAGAAAGGGTTCATACACTTTTTTGCTAGGATCAATGCTTAAGGAGATATGGAGTGGGGAAGATGGAAAATTAAAAAAAATGAAAACGATTTAGTTGTTAAAAATGAAATGTTTGTAGTTTATTCACAAAACTTCAGTGGTTTCTGGTTTAGACCATGTTGTTGAATTTTTCTTCGCCAACGTTTCGCCAGACATACTGTTAGCTTCTTCAAGGCTGGATCGAGAATGAAGACGCTCCGGTAACTCGTGGCTTTATACAACCGCAGCGCACCCCACACCCAGCCGTACATCGGCAAAAGATCATTTTGAAAACGTAGTCGGATGCTACAGGGTCACTGCAATGCAGTCCATGAAGACTCTGAGAGAGTTAGGTATTAGTTGTTCAGCCTCACTGCAGAAGCTAGCTGAAGGAGGATAGGTACTGTTGTCATAAGTCATAGATTCTATTTCTTCCAAGATAATTTCGGCAGCTTTTTGTACAGTTCTCACACGTTCCCTTTGTTCATCTTTACACCTTGAGGTGTACCACTAGTCGCTCAAAATGTTATCACTAAATCTAGGAAAGGGGAAGACAGTTTGTCTGGTGCTAATTGTACTAAAAAAAAATTGGTCCTCATATTTTCCCTCAATCACTCCTTAATGGTCTTCACATGTGGGGTGGTTCTGTAATAACCTGTTCCAACAACTCGTCCATAGAATATTGGCAATTATCAGTACCTTCAATATAATCGAAGATTTCTTCCATTGCATTTGAAATCCATTCATCTTGTGGCCGTCCAGATTTTCTTTTTTAAGGTACGGAGGTCAACAAGAATCTTTTGTAACAATCGTCATGATATATTGCATCTGCTGCGTGTAGATCAAAAACAGTGCAGATACTTACGTCTTACTATGTCGTTTCCCCACTCATCCTTTCTTTTGTAAAATCAGTAATGGGATTGTGAAACGCACTGGTACGAACATGAAAAACTGTTCGACGCTTAGCATAAGGTTTTTTTATCTCCTTCTCTTCGTCATATGTTTCTGTGCAGAAAAAATACTTTGTTTTAATCAAATTTCACTCATCCTGAACGCAAAGACGAGACATCACGTGATGTTGAAGGTTGATCTGAAAGAGTGTCTCTCAGAAACAGTTGACTATTCTTAATTATAGACAATTTACGAATCGCTCTGTCATTTAAAAAATAATCAACTGCTCCTTCAAGCGATATCTAAAGTCCAGAAACATTCCTTTTTGTTAAGCAATATTCCATCCGGCGGCAATATTGCTTTTTCTTTACCTTACCCCTAAGATAATTTCGGACGTTCGCTGCCCCAAACAAAACATTGTGTGCTACCATATCGTTCATAATATTTAACTCACTCATTTTTAAAATGTTTATATTTATTTATGTTGAAGAAATTGGTCCGGGTAGAGGTCACTGAATGAAATTCTCAAGTAATTTCAGATGTAAAGTAAAATTCTCAAGTAATTTCAGCCCCACAGCCCTGAAGAAGACCTACAACGTAGGTCGAAACGTTGGCTAACAATAAATATCATCTGAAATTACTTGAGAATTTCATTCAGTTTATATTTATTTTCTGTATATTTTTTATACCATGATTATTGGAGTTCCATTTTTTCTGATAAAAAGTGCAGTGTAAACTAGTTGCAGCCAATTGTTTTAGTTGTGGTATAAACCACAAAATGAGGTATAACCGACACCACACGGCTTGCACTTTTACCTTTCTTCTTTGATTTTTTTCTTCCTTCTTAGCTGGTGGTGGCGACTTAAACTTTAAAAAATCTGTGTTTAAAGATTCCCTGTGCTTATAAACCGTCAGTGCAATATGTTCATCTGGTTCTCCTCTGTTTATTGTATCATGTAGAGACAAAAATTCCTTAAAGAATTGTTTAAATTTAATGTTATCATGCGAATTTATATCTGCGATCATTTCAAGATTATTTCTAGTTTTATGACTGTCCTCTAGCAAAAAAAGTGTATAAAACCTTTTTTATAGAGAATGTATATTAATTTAATATATGAACATTATATCGCTAGGCAGTATTTTTCGAGATACTTCGAGATTCGATGATGAAAGTTTAGATTTCGACGAAATTTAATGTTCAAAATACATCATTAAATAATAAAATACATCTTCGTTGCCTGGACTAAGAGTCGCGGTTGGATTCAAATTGTAGCAAATTTAATCTACATGAAAAATGGTTATGGTTTATCAAAAACGCACTGATCAGGAGATTTAGGCCAAAAACTGAAATAACTCTGAAAATGTCGAGGTTTTTCGGCCACCAAAAATTTTTTTTCGGTAGAAAACTTGGATTTCCACTAATCAGACATGCCCTTACAACATATCACAAATGCAGCTCTCTTCAATTTATTGTGACCTTCAAACACCTGGCCGCTGGCCAATGTAGTCACAATCACACTTCGATTCCGTTCGCCGAAGATCAGTTCCCATCTGTGAAGAACAGTTTGGAACTGTTACTGTAGTCACAATAACAATCACGCTTCAATTCCGTTCACGTTCTATTGCCAATCACCGATCGCCGACGATCAATTCCCATATGTGAAGAACAGTTTAGAACTGTTACTGATGAATTTGTAATCACAGGTCGACCTGTGAATTTTGAGTAACAGTTCGTGATTTCTGGACCATCACTATTTGTAAACAGTGTTGAAATGTTAACCTTAAATGATGTTTCTTTTTTTTTTTACAGGTAAAACTGTATAGAATAATGAGTTAGTAAATAAGTTACAGGAAATTGTCTTTTTATAGAGTGAAACTCAATTAGTTATATTTCAACACCCAATACATTGAGTGTTTGAATCAATCAATTTTATATTTATATTTTTAAAGAGAAAATAAAAATATTTAAAAATAAAAAAATTGACCAATAATTATAAAAAATTTATATTCATATATATAAGTTATAATTAGACTGAAATATACACTTAAAAAATACGGTTTTGGGCATAATAACGACACAAGTTCAAGATAACAACTAAACTTTATTTCTCGTACCTCTCATATATATATTCTATAATGTTTACAAACTCATAATAACAATCCTTAATTCTATGCTTACATAGGGGAGAGTGGGGTAATGGCCTAAGGGAAAAATCTCTGCCAATCCCTGACATTTTGCTTAAAACAGTTTTTGAACGTTTGTATACCTGAATTAGTTATTTCTCTATCTTATAATATTCTTATATATGGTGTACCTTCGTTATTGAGGGTAATAAAAAAAAAATATAAATATACACAAAGTGGCGGTATTCCCCCACATGGTGGGGCAATTCCGCCATGGATGGCCGTTGGGTAATTCCGCCATATGCTTTATTTAACATATTTTCAGCAAAGGGATGAATAGGGTAATGGATAGGAATACATATATTGATATCCAACATAATATGTATGCGTTTTATTGAAAAATATATCAGTAGGTGTGACATTTTATAAGCAGAAAGTCATTAATTTCCGTTACAAATTTTAGAATCAATTGAAAAATATTTAAGATGAACTTTTTTTCTGTTTTCATCTTGTTAATATCTAACTTTATCTTCTTTACAATACCTTTAGATTTGTTCGTTCCTTGAACATCGTTTCTTTTATCAGGTCTATCTATCTTCTCCTTTTTGATTTTAGCTTCTAGGCCTACCTTCTTTTTTTCTTTTGACTGCTTCTGATCTTCATTTTCCACAAAAACAGATTTCATGGGTGTTGCTGTCAGAACCGCCATATGGCGGTATTGCCCCATACAAACTTGGCGGAATTACCCCACTACGCCATTACGGTAGTTGAAACCTTATAGCTACCAAACGACTTGATGAAAACAAATGAAATTTTAATTGAAAATGCATGAAACTGTAACGAACCAACTTATGCTTCAATAGAAATAACACTTACCTTCAACCCAATACCACGGGTTGCAAATGTTGATAAAATAACAAAAAATGATGAAAATTCACTCATATTCAAACAAAACTGATATTACAGACAACAACTTCACTGGCGGTACTGCCAATTGCTTCCCGTGTCTGTCGCTAGCGGAGGACCGGACCCTCGTTCGTCTCCCCACAACGCAACAACCAAAAACGAGGGGTGGCGGAATTCCCCAAGGTGGCGTATTTGTACCAGTCTCCCTTACTATTTATGTTTATAAATAGTCTATTTGTCCCTATAACTCCCTCCCTCCAGTTCCTTCTCCTGGAGCAACTCTTAAAACTCAAAACTAAGAAAAAGAAAGAAAAAAAACACAAAAATTTAACATGAAAGTAATCCACAATCTGATAGAGTAATAAAACGTAAAATACACTGACTACTCTCTATCAAAAAACACTGAAAGCACTAACCTAAATAACAAAACTCTGGAAAAAAAACAATTAAAAGAAATATGATTGATGAACATTAATTAAGTAGAACACAAAATACAGTCTTCATTCCTGCAGCGCAGCCTCCGGTCCGAGCTAGGACACTTTATGGGGGACTCGAAGCTCTTCGAGATGCACTGTACGGACCCGTGAGGGGCAATTAATGTCGCGGATGGTATAAAGGTTGTGCTCTCGGATGGTAATAATTTTGTAGGGGCCATCGTACCGTGCGGCTGTTTTATTTTGCGCTGTCCTTAATCGGCAGTATACGACCGTTCCCAATGGCAGCTGTCCTCTCGTATGGATTCCCAATCTCTCGTTGGCCTTGGCCACTCGAGCCGACTTTTCTCGAATGAGTTTTTCCCGAACTTTACGCCACAACGCCTGCCGAGCCGCGCGTACTTGCAAAAGGTGCCCGCGCAATACCTCGTTGTTAGTTAGCTGTCATGAGATCCCCCGATCTCGGCGCGCCTGCCCAAACACGACTTCGACGGGTGATAGTCCCGTTACAGAGTGTATCGTATGATTTTAGGCGATCACTGCCCTCGTACGGCTCCAAATTCCGCCCTAACTTAAGGAGGCGAATATGTTCTGCCAGTGTTTTATGTAAACGTTCCACCGCGCCCCTGCCGGTAACGTGAAGAGGCGTGTTTAGTCGCCACGAAACTCCCAAGAGTTTGGCTTCCTCCCTGATCATGGCATTATCGAATTCCCGCCCACAGTCAGAAATGATTTCTTCCGGTACCCCGTACGTCGCGCACCATTGAAGCACCCCTTCCCAAACTGCTACCGGAGCCTTCTCCTCAATCGGATAGGCCATAGCGAGCTTGCTAAACGAATCAATAGCAGTAAGCCACGATTGAGTATACATTGGAGTATACGTCAATTTGAATTAAACGTAGAGGCTCTGACGCTGTGGGAAAGACAATTGGAAAGACAAAGTGGAAGGGACAATTACTTGTCCTGCCACCGGTGGCTGTCTATCATATTTAGCTCTCTGACACACCGAACATCGCTCGATATACTCGCGTACTGTCTTCCCCATATCCTACCAGAAGTACATCCTTTTTAGGGCCCGTATTGGTTCATCGACCCCGCGTCTCGATTAATTTGAAACTGTTTCGACCTCCCGTAAACAGCGAACCATCGGGTAACCTACTCCTATTCGCTCTTGACGCCATAGCCTACGTAATTTATCGAGCAGGAGTTTATTCCCGACGAAAATATAGCAACTACAACCAGGGACAGCGAATTCTGAAAATATCCGTTCCAGTGCATCATCCACCATACTTGGAACTCGTGCAATCACCACAGACGCCCCTTCAGATGTAAATGCTCGAGTTTCGACACCCGAACTTCGTTTCGACCGGAGTATAATCTGTAGGCGCTTGTCGTTGATAATCTCATCGGTCTCAGGTAAGTCATTAGGGAGTTTTAGCATCCCGCACGGTAAGCGTAGCGCTAAACGTTAAAATATACCGTTTAGCGTTTACTGTTAAATGTAGTTTAAAGGATTTAGCAACTTTCACTAACGATTACGTAATTCATAAACGGTATTGTTCACAAGGTCGACTGTCGAACAAAATGGAAGACATTTTTTTGTTGAGCGCTGTGGGTTTAATTTCCGATGAAGAGTTAGATGATGCGATAATTCATCACCTTTCCATCCCGAAAACAGTTTCAGAAATTAGAGCTTTAAAGTACGGGAGGTTTAATTTCGATTCGTTAAACGAACGCGAGTGTATGTCGCTATTTAGATTCCAAAAACTGTGCTGTGATTGACCTGCGTGGTATCCACAGTTTCGGAAATCACCTCTTCATTTGTGATGGGTACATTTACAATTTGTTGTAACGAATCATCATCTTGAACTATAAATTCAAAGTTATCACTTTCTGTGACCGACACACAGTCCCCCAAAACAGCCAAACTCTCTTCCCTGGCAATTATACCAGCGTTCTCTCTCTGGCGATTTTTTTTATTTCTATTACCGGCAAACTCCTTTGACAAGTCAATAACATCTTGAAGGAGTATTTTTAGTTCTGTACATTCCTCTTCAGTTCCGGATCTGGGAAAAAAATTAAACTTTTTTTATGAAAAGAATTTTCCTTTCATTTAGAATTATTTAGAAATGAAAATAAATGTAGCTAGACTAAGTTTAAAATAAAGTACCTACTTTTTTCTGTTTATGTTGTCCTCTTTTATGAAATTGACCATCAAATGATGAACGTGATCTCTTAGTGAACGAACTGAAAATGACTTCGAACAGGTTAAATTTACTTTAGTGTGAATTGTTTTCCATTTTTGAGTGCCAAAAAAAGGATTTTCACTTAGAACTTCCCTCAAAAGAATAATTTCATCACTTAATTGGAACCTTAAGCGTTGTTTCTCCATGTTTACTCTACAGTAGTAAGGTACTGACTACCTTATTTAAAAGGAGGGACCTTATTTAACGTCCCTACGCTAACCAATACGGTAAAGTTCATCAATTAGCGCGGCACGGTAAACGGTAATCATACCGGTATACGTGCGCATGCGCAGTTGATCCTTATTTTACGTATACCGTGTGGCGTTCCTATTTAACGTGCTTTGCTAAAACTCCCTAATTAGCGCGGCACGGTAACCGGTAATCATACCGGTATACGTGCGCATGCGCAGTTGATCCTTATTTTACGTATACCGTGTAGCGTTCCTATTTAACGTGCTTTGCTAAAACTCCCTAATTAGCGCGGCACGGTAAACGGTAATCATACCGGTATACGTGCGCATGCGCAGTTGATCCTTATTTTACGTATACCGTGTAGCGTTCCTATTTAACGTGCTTTGCTAAAACTCCCTATTAGGTCATTCCGACGTAACGGAATCATTCTCAGAATCCTGACGAACAAGCGGTATTTCGGGTCCGTTTTCCGCCCAGTCCCGTAAATATCGGAATCCGAAAGGTTCTGTGGAAGCTCCCTCGTCGTTGATCGCGTTAACCACTAGGTCCCTCGACAACCAATCTTTCACGGCATTATCCGCTCCCTTCTTATGGAAAACATGGAATGTATAGGCCGCTAAACGTTCCTTACACCGTGCTATGCGCGCCGAAGATTCTTTCAGAGTGTTCAGGTATACTAGTGGTTTGTGATCTGTGAACAGCTCGAACATCCTCCCGTAGACGTAAGGTCGAAAATATTCGATCGCCCAAACCACCGCTATCAACTCCCGTGCTATAGCGCAATAATGGCTTTCCGCTCCGTTTAGCTTCCTGCTGGCATAAGCGATAAGTTTTCCCCCTCGGGAAAATTCTGAGACAGAACTGCGCCAACGCGACCTCACTCGCGTCCGTGGTAATTCGAAACATTAACCGAAAATCGGGGAAAGCTAGTAAAGGTTGTGAGGTTAGGGCCTCTGGGCAACGTTTAATACTCTTCCAACTGAGCTTGTCCGAGCACAAACTGTCTCCCTTTCTTCAGTACCTCCGTCAGCGGTTGTGTCAATTCCGCAATAGCTGGGATAAACCGTCGGCAGTAATTAACCATGCCTAAGAAGTGTCTTATGCCCCTAACATTAACCGGCAACGGAGCCTCCTGAATCGCCCTAACTCGCTCTTGATCAGGCTGTACCCCCGATATCGAAACCACGTGACACAAGAATCTGATTTCCCGCTAACCGAACTTCGACTTCTCTCGCGATAATTTAAGACCGAATTAGCGGACTCTGCAGGATACCGTTTTTAAGTGTTTGATGTGCTCAGCTTCCGAACAACTGAACACTATGTGGTCATCCATATATAGACCTGGGCAAAATCCTCCCCAAACCCCTTTGGAACTCATCCATGAGGCGTTGAAACATCAGCGAGGCCCCTTATAACCTAAATGGCATTCGCACGAACTCGTAGTGTTTTCCAATATCCTCCTCAGCCATTCGAACTTGGTGGTACCCACTCTTGAGATCCAGTGTGCTAAAGATAGTTGCACCCGCCAACCTGTCAAGTATATCTTCGACGCGAGGCAGGGGGTACCGCTCATCTTGCGTCGCCTCGTTTAACTTGCGGTAATCCACGACGACTCGATATTGTTTCTCTCCCCCAAGTGTGTTCTGTTTTGGTCTGAAGTCGCTACGGAGGAGTTCTGTAACAAACATTGTGACACGACAATTTTATATATTAGATAGAGCTAAGATTCCGGTGAATTATTATATGATTATTAATATTGATTATTATTAGCAACTTAACTTAAACTTGGATATACACTGTTCAGACATGCCCTTACAACATATCAAAAATGCAGCATCATCAAGCGTCACTGCTACAATCGACGCTTAATCGATAATAATGGCAGGCACGTATCACTTAGGGTCATGAAAAATAGTTTACATCCTATTCTCAGACCTACTGAATATGGACACTAAATTTCATAGGAATCGGTCAAGTCGTTTCGGAGGAGTTCTGTTACAAACACTGTGAAACGACAATTTTATATATTAGATAGAGCTAAGATTCCGGTGAATTATTATATGATTGAAACATAACTCAGGCTCTGTTAAAGCTACAGAGCTGCGTTTGGGCTAAAATTGTAACAATTTCAATCTTTTTTAAAAATTGTTATTTGTGTATTTCCCTAAAACGCACCGATTAGGAGATAAAGGCCAAGAACTAAAAAAAAATACGAAAATTTCGAAGTTTTTCGGCCACCAAAAGTATTCCCGTCCGTTTTTTTGGTTGCAAACTTGGATTTACACTACTCAGACATGCCCTTACAACATATAAAAAATGCAGCATCAACAAGCGTCACTGCTACGATCGACGCTTAATCGATAATAATGGCAGACACGTATCACTTCGGGTCATGAAAAATAGTTTACATCCTATTCTCAGACCTACTGAATATGGACACTAAATTTCATAAGAATCGGTCAAGTCGTTTCGGAGGAGTTCTGTTACAAACACTGTGACACGACAATTTTATATATTAGATATATATATATTATTTACCACATCACAGGCCAACTAAGGACCACTTTCATATCTAGACTCCTTTCTTTTCTCCCGATATCTTCTTCATCCTCTCTTCTATCCTCTTCTTCCATTCCTCCGTCCACTTCTTTCTCTCCTGCCTCTTTCTTCCCACTGCAAGGGATATTATATTTCCACCATATTCCTGAATCCACTTTTCTGACAGTCCTCCTCTCTGATACCTATTCTCTCCACTTCCTCCTTAATCTGTTCTGGAAAACCCTTTATGTTCTTTAGTTTCATCACTCCGTCAAGTATTAGTTCTTTCAACCTGTCCTAGTTCATTCTCTTGATATGTCTGAAGAATTTTAGTCTCCATTTTCTCATCGAAATTTTTAAGTTCTGAAAGTGTTCATAGAGTTCTCTGTTCTTTCTTAATCAGTATTCCTCACTTATCCTTAATCGGTCCATATATCTTTCTTAATGTCTTCCTTTCAATTCCAATCAGCTGATCAATGTTGGTGAATCCCATAGCCTCCATCCCACAGAATATCACCGATTTCTTAATGTCTAGTTTTGTCTATCCTGGAGAGATATTCTTTTTGTCTTATAAATTCCTAAGAGCGGAATGGCTCAGTGGTAGGGCACTGAGTTAAAAAAAAACGTGTGGACCTTAGAAGTGAATCTCGGTAATTGTGTGTTTGCGCAGTTAGTTTTGCACAAAGAGTTATTTTCGCATGCGCAAGCGGTTATATTTTATAACAGTTATATTTATAACAGATTATTATATTATAGATTATATTTCTAACACTAACCCCAATAAATAGATTTAAAAACGTTATACAAGATAACTGTTACAAAATTTAACTGCTCTAGTAGGCAAATAACTGCGGTGGCGTTAACACACAAATACCTGAAATCTCTCATCCCTAATTTATTATTTTCTGTTTATTAACACTATTTATAAAACATTTCTTAACTTGTAAGCTGTTACATATAAGTTTACATCAAGAAACTAAATTTTATAGTAATAATAATGTAATGAATTCACAAACTTATTTTCTAATAAAATTATTTTGTTATTTAAAAAAAAAGGTTTAAACAAAAGGGGTGCTAGGGTTTACCACTCCCCTTCCTGTGGTGCAGGGAGCGGAGTGGCTCAGTGGTAGAGCATTGAATTGCCATGCCGGAAATCCTGCTTCAAATCCCGCTGCGGGTAGACTTTTATTTAGTCTGTTTCCAGCCGGAGATAGATCATATAGGATCTAGGACCTCCTGGGGGTCACCCAGCCCCTAATTAGTAAATTGTTATAAAAATAGGGTACCCAAAATAAGGGGTAAAATCTGGCGGTTGAACATGACCTAGGACCAGTCACCTCCTTACAGAACCGTTGTCAATGAAACAGTACAGTCTCTACCATATACTGAACCGTAGGTTGTAGTGGTACAGGTTTTTTGTTTTGTTTTTTAATTCCTAAGAGCCTCGACTTATCCAATTTCACTTCCCGACTTCCTTTCACTTGTATATCTTCCCCTTTGTAGTTCACGAGATCCCGTATTTATTTAAACAGTCTCACTGACTTGATATTCCCATGCTTCAATCTAAATTTCTTCCTTTATATCCATATTGTTAGTCTTTATATTGGTTCTTCCAAATAATATTTTTAGCCTGGCTTTCTCTGATATTTCCTTTATGGTAGTTCATTAATCTGCTCAACTGTCTTCTATTCTCATACCGTCATAAATGCTAGATCATCTACAACCTGGCATGGTACAGGCTCGAGAACCCCATTTTACTTTTTTTTTTTAAACAAACAAACAGAGCAATTGAACACTTAAAAGGAAAAGGCAGGTTGACAGTATGGTCGTCAAACCGTTGATACTGTACGGAATGGAAACCGCTTCCCTCCACAACATAAGGAAAATGTTCTGTGTCTAGTGGTTAGGTAACAAACTACTTAGCACAAGATTGCGGGTTCGTAGCCCGGCAGGTGGCCCTAGGATTTTTTAAATGGAGTAAAAAATCTTTAGCTACGCCGTCCTTCGGAAGGGACGTTAAACGGGGGTCCGAGCCTATACGATGTCAGGTACTCATTAAAAATCCCTATCCTAATTTAACCTGGGTAGACAAAATTTAGAGCTCCCAATATAGCATCGTCCAATTAGCCATAGTAGCATAAAGTGATGTTAAATGAACAAACAACTAAAGAAAATGTTAGGGATAGAAAGAAGAATACTAAGAAGAATTTAGGCCCAAAAAAGACACAGGAAGTCTATGGGTTGAGATCTAATAAGGAAATAACAAAGAAGTGAATGATTTGGAAAAGGACATAAGAATAAGAAGATTAAGGTTCTACAGACATATGGTGAGGATGCACCCAAAGAGATTAATTAGGGAAATCTTCTATAAAATGAGAAGATACGAGAGCGCTGGGGGTACATCAAACAGATGAAGGAAGAAACTGAGAGAATGAAAATAACTGACCAAGACTGTTTCGATAGGAATGATTATGGGAAGAGACTCTAAGAAATTAAGGTCCTTGTGGAAAAGAGAGATGCGAGAAAAGGAATAGCGTGGACCGAGGAGAGAAGGAAAGAACAATCGGAAAGAATGAGGAAAAGGTGGGAGGAAAGAAGGAAGGAGAGAATAAAGTGAAAATTATGATAATCGCGTGGTCTCTAAGGCCTTTTCGTGGGGGAAAAAAAACTAGCAATAGTCAAGACTATTGCTTATTTTCCTCTTAATAATTCTAGAAAAAAATTTGACATTACCAAATAGATAACTTAAATATTAAAATTGTCCACATGCTTTCCT
Organism: Arma custos; assembly: GCA_037127475.1. Lineage (NCBI taxonomy): Eukaryota > Metazoa > Arthropoda > Insecta > Hemiptera > Pentatomidae > Arma > Arma custos. The sequence continues at coordinate 184,540,905 of CM073759.1, forward strand.
GTTATGGTTATTAAACAGATTTATCTTTTTTCCTCAAACTTTTCCGGACCATTTTTATTACTTTCTTTTTTCCCTGTTGTGAAGTTATAGCTTACTGCGAAACAGGCGAAAAAACATTTTTCCTGTAGATAAAAAAGGTTCATTGAAGCACTTAACTAATAATACATGTAATTTTCAATATAAGGAAAGAATTTATATCACGGAGATTATTTTTTATTTCACTATATTTTTTCTTGAAAAAGACATGTTTATTATTTGCGTGCTCATGTGAAAGGCAATTATATTGCCTTCAAATCGATAAACTTCCATTTAAGTTTACATACCACCACTTACCACGTATGAGGATGACACATATCTATTATCAGTCAGCCAGTTATAGCATCCCATTCTCTTCAATCCCATATCACTGACTTTGAAAAATGGTGTCAAAACATGAGAATTAAAATAAATTCCCACAAATCCCATCAAATCACTTTTACCCTCCGTCATAAACCAATGACTTCCTGACCTCCTCTGTTGTTCACTAAAATCCCACTGATTCCTGTAGAACAGGTCCGGTACTTAGGACTACACCTTGACAAAATTCACCTTGGAATCCTCATACTAGTCTGAAACAACTTTTTTTTTTCCACCTTTCCTGCCAGAATGGCATACAGGTGTTTTACTTTCAGTGGGGGTTCACCACTCAAGGCAACTCTTACCAATTTTTTATTCTTAAATCACCTTTATTAAACAGCAACTATGGTGCAGCCCGAAGCACGGTTGTGCACCTTAGGACTGCACCTTATCCTTCTCGTCAGATCCATCTTTTCCACCAATCCGTAGTCATTTGTTTCCATCCGGCGGTGTCCCTATTAGTCGTATCTCGTCCTCCTCGCAAGGTTCTCGGACTCTTTGCAGTGTATCCCTGTATTATTATTTTTTACAGTTGCTACAGGTTGGCTTCTCACTTGCGGTCCTATTGGGGCATTCCTTTGCTAAATGCCCTAACACCGCACACCACCTGCATGTTACTACCTCCTGTTTACAGGTCGCCCTGGAATATCCATAGCCTTGGCACTGCAGGCATCTTGGTGCGTCAAGGGTGTCAAGGAAGGTGAGTGTCCACCATCCTCCGAATATCACCTCCTGGCTATGCAGGGCGTACCTAATCTGGGGACCCAGCTCGATCACCCAGTCTTTGGTAAACCCAGCTCTGGCCCTTCTCCCGTACAGGATCCGTAATTGCGGGCCCTGGACGTCTATGCCCTTATTTCTGACTCTTTCCTTGATTGTCTCCGTCAGTTTCATGTTGTTCCATCCATTGGGAACTCCTCGAACTTCCATCCTCGGCCACCTTCTCTTGGCAGCTCTAGCCTCCAGGCCAACCTTGAGTTTCTGCCACGCTACTACTTTTTCACCTGCCTCTCTGTCCTCCACTCTGACTAACACACCCTCGGCCTTGGTGGCCCTTATCAGTTGTGCACCTACTCCAAATTCCGTCTGTGACGGAAGCTGTTCTACAACTTCAGATGATGTCTTCCCTTTGGCGCCGATAGTAATATAATACGGCGTCTTCGCGTTGTTCGGTTTTGTCGGCAGTGATTTAACTATCTCCCCCATAGTCTTTTGCTTCTTAAGGCCGGCTTCTAATTTTGGGTCTTCCTTTCCCTCTTTCTTCTTCTTCTTCTTCTTCTTGTTCTTTACGAATTCATACTCCTCTTCTGTTTCCTCCTCCGTGGCCATGTTTCTTCCTCTGCACGTCTCTGTCATTCTGGCCTTTTGTGGCATCGGTTCCGGTTCCGCTCCAGCGTACCTGTCTACGGATCCTGACGTTCCAGGCTCAGGCTCTGTCTGCCTGAGGGTCAGCCTCTCCCTTTCGGTTTCCGCACCCGCACTTTCTCTATATGTGGGGCTATTATTTCCTTCACTATCTGGTTGAGTTCCTCTGCACAGAGCACCTCCCTTACCGCGTGCCTGACTAATGCAGGTATAGTCTTTCACTTGGTCTCCAGCTCAAGAATAATGTCACGCAGGCTGGAGACGCTCCCGTTTATATATTCCTTTTTCCCCCGTGATATTGTGTTTTGGCCCTCTCCAGGTAGTTTCTGACCTTCTCCCCTGGGCTATCTTCGTATGAGAGAAGGGGGGAAGTTACCTCCCTCTGCCTCTTCTTTTTCTTTGACTTGGGTCTAAAAATCTTGGCCTTGGTTTCTTTAACGTAGTTCGTGTCGCTGCAGCTGCTGAACTGCATGCTCGTTATGTGGGCCCCTTCACCCGTGACCTTCTCTACAATTTTGGTCATTGGGCTAGGCTCCCCGTCGCTCATGCTCCTGCCGGCCTCGACCCCTTCCATTGGGTCGGCTTTATTCTCGTCCGCCATTTTGTTTTTTCCGCCATCTTCTTGACAAATAACACTTTTTGGTCCTCTTCTTTTTTTCCCGTTGGTTTTCCCCTGTTATTTTTATCTCCTACGGGATTCATTTTTTTCCTGATTTACGTAATTTTGAAAAACTTTTTTGTTCTCTGTCCGATTTTCCTATAATTGGAGATTTTGAATTGCCGACCTTAAATAAGTAAGAGGCAAAAGGAAAATCCTGTCCAAAATGATTTACCACAGCACTACTTAACAAACAAAAATAAAAACAAACGTTGGGCTTCCTAATTAATATTTTATTAATTACGGAAGCTCTCACGATCCCTGGGAGTCCCGACTCGCAATAGTGTCCCTCGGGTCTCAACCAGTAAAGCACGTCACTTCTAGGTCGCAATTAAATTTGGTCGAGGGGTAAAACTCAACAACTTACCTCTTAGACCGCTTGAAGACGACTGACTTGAGATTCCTAACTTCGTGGTGGGGACAATCTCCGGGAGCGTATCAACCGTAGGTCCTTCCTCTACAACGTCTGGAACCCAACTCTAGCCTGAAACAACAAGAAACAGCACTACATTTCAGGCTACTTCAACATTTACTAGACCAACGCTCTAAGCTCCCAATTAATTAAAAAATACTCATATACCTGACAATCATTAGACCCATCTGGTTTTACGGAGTAGAGAGGACTGAAAACGTCGATGGCCGTTAGCCACGTAAAACCCCTCCAGGTGAACGTGTCAACTTGCAGATCTCGGAATGGCCGATCCCTAGTTGGCGTTTCTTCTTGTACGACCTGCGGTGGGCGGCGGTCATACTTCGTAGTCATGCAGACCTCGCATGCCCCTATAACTTCCTGGATCGTCCGCCGCTTACCCGACCAATAATACCGCCTCCTCAGCGCCTGCAGAGTCTCACTGACCCCCCGATGGTTGGTTTTGCCCACGTGGTAGGCCCCTGTCAATTCCTTCTGTCGGCCGCCGTCCCTGATAGTTTCCACCATGACCCTACACCGGATGAAAACGCGATCCGGGATTTGGTTCGTTTTCCACACCTGTCGGATTTTCTCCCATATCGCTGCGTTATCCACGTAGAGATGGTGTGTGCGTTCCGGCTTAGAAGTGTCCTTGAGGGCTTTACAGACGAGGTCCAGTCGTACCCCTGGTTGCGACGAGACATTAATGCGCAACCGCCCGTAACGCAGTATCTGTTATCTATTGATAGCATGCCTGACGTTTTTGTTTTCCAGATTATCTGCCTCGGTTTGTCGTTAACAATCTCGTCAATTTCCTCTAAGCCCCTCGGTCTCTCATCTGTAGAGCTCTCTCTGTCCGACGATGTCTCTTCTCTTCCCGCTTCCATGGTAGATCGTGCCAATCGAGCGGACAACTCTTTTAACTGGCCCACCCACTGCAGCGGCCGGTGATCCGTCTGGACCCTGAATCTTGTTCCGAATAAATATGGCCTGAAGTGGTGAACCGCCCAGACAATTCCTAGTAACTCCCTCTCCAACGCGCTATATCTTGCTTCGGCATCGAACAGTCTTCTGCTCGCGTATGCTATAGGTCGGTCCCCATGGTCATGTCCCCGAGATAACACCGCCCCCATGGCGTACTCGCTGGCATCGGTAGTCACTATTATTTGCTTAGTGAAATCTGGGAACGCTAGCACCGGTTCCCCCTTCAGGTGCACCAGACATTTCCTCAAGTTGTCCTCCATAACCGGTGTGACGACTACTCGCGCTCCCTTTTTTAACAAGTTATTAATGGGTACCAGGTACTGCGCCATGTCCGGAACAAATCGCCTGTAGTATTTAAGGGTCCCCAGAAGTCTCCTAATGCCTTTCACGTCCCGGGGTATCGCCATCTTGGTGATTGCTTCTATCTTGGGCCTATCTGGCTTAACTCCTTCCCAAGACACCGTGTGCCCTAAAAACTTTATCTCAGTCCTACCCAACACGGACTTCTCCGGAGACAGTTTCAGACCGAATTCGCGAACCCTCGTGAAGACCTGCCGAAGATGTTGCACATTTTCTTCCTCCGATTTACTGAACACGAGAAGGTCGTCCATATAGAACTGGCAAATCCCCTCATCTATACCCCTGAGAAATTCGTCCATCAGCCGCTGGAACGTTAGGGGCGCATTCTTTAGTCCTAACGGCATTCTCGTAAACTCGTAGTGCCCCCGCTTAAACATCAAAGCTGTTTTCGCCTGATCTCGAGGATGAAGTCTGATTTGATGATACCCCGCTTTCAAATCTAATGTGCTAAATATGACAGCTCCGCTTAGTCTATCTATTATATCATCAAACCGGGGAATCGGATAGGCTTCATCCTTCGTATTTTCGTTTAATTGACGGAAGTCCACGACCACTCTATATTTCTCGTGCCCTGTCGTACTCTTCTTCATTACTGCCCACAGGGGGTTATTAAACGGGGACGAACTGTCGATGATGATTCCCTGTCGCTTTAACTCAAATAATTCTTCCTGGATGTGCTGTCAATGATGCGCTTGGGGATTCCGCTTTTCTTTCACGTACGTGATCTGATCTTTTTTTAGCGGGATTTCATGCACCGTCCTTCCTGTGACACCTAATACCTCCCCTTCCTTATAAAAGATGTCCGGGAATTCTTTTAGCAATAAGTTCCTCCACTCAACTACCCTATTCACGGCCCCCACCCGAGAACCTCGCGCCGCTCGGTTACCCGCGTATGACTTACCCCCTAGGATAACGAACCATTTACCTTGTTTGTTTTCCACCTTAGCGCCCACCCTCTCTAACAGGTCGCACCCAACTATGGTCTGATACTCCCTGGGCATGCTCTCTACTACCCGAACTTGCAGGCGCGCTCCCGTTTTCCCCCACTCGCTCAACCCCATATCCGTCTCGCCCGTCTCACCCTACATGGCCCTCCTAAAGTTAGCAGCCTACATTTGCATCTCCGGATCTGAAGTGCCTCCCCCTTACCACACAACTTTGTCCGCTGCTTTTTTCGTCAACAAGGTACTCAAGCTCCCTGTGTCTACGAGGCACTTCCCTTCACTGTACGTCTTAATAATAGGCAACCAATTTTTCAGCTTACCTTCCACGTTATTGATGACGCAAGCTCGGTCGCCACTCTGCGAGCCCCCTCCTCATACGGCCGTCTGCTTCCGTCTCACCATTGTCGTCTGCCGCTGGACTGCCTTCTGCTCTCGACCCCAGCCGCTGCTATAGCTGCCCTCGCCTCCGCTGCTTCCTGGTTCCTCCTCCGTCTCCGACGATCCGGATGCACTGGGTGTGTCCCTGGAACGTCTAGCCGAGTATCTCCTCTTCCGCACCTCTTGCGCATTTACCTCCATTGGCTCCCTGTTGGCCGTCCTTCCTGCGGTAGATATACGGGCATTGCCTAGCAAAATGCCCTTCCATCCCGCATTCATAGCATCTGGTGCGCGGGCATTGCGCTACCAAATGTCCGGTCTTACCGCATCCGTGTCATTTCCTCTCGTCTTTTCGAGGTCCATTCCGTGACCGCGGCTCCCAAACCTTTTTTGCAGTCGTAGCGGGTCTTTCTCTGACGAAAGCTTTCCTCCATGGAGCCGAAGAGGTTCTTGGTCGGTTTGCCGAGACCTTCGTCCACTCTGGTTCACCCCCCTCCATTCTGTTGCTCTCTTCCTCCCGAGCTCCTGTATTGACAAGATTCTGGGCGCATTCGAGAAACGTCTTGTCGGCGGGGAATCCCTCCTTTTTTCCAACTTACCTCGCCAGCTGCTCCTTCCATACAGTGGACAAAAACATCATACGCGCATCTGCCTCCTCCGCTGATACGATCTCTCTCATCTTCGCATTGAGTTTCTGGTATCGCGCTAACATATTCGCCGCGAAGTGTCCTGTTGTCTGCCGTGCCTGCCTTCTTTCGCAGAACATCTGGAAGATGTCATCTTCAATCGTCCATCTTCCTCCTCCATATGCCTTCTTTAGCCTCTCCTTTACTACATCCCAAGTAGTTTTTTCATCCGCTTGGATTTGGTATAAAATACCTCTTTTGACCCTGCCAATGAGATCAGCTCACAGGGACTCTGCATCACGCGGGTCCACTAAATTTTCCGCTTCTTTTGCAGCTAACCTTGCTGTAAAGCGATCGCCACCCTTGATTAGATTAGATTAGGTTTTTTTTGGGCGATCAACATCTAGGTTATTACGCCCTTTGCTCTTTTATGTATATTATGGTCTTTTAATAATTTTACTTTTTTAATTTTCTTTGGTTTGCGTATAATTTTTTCTTTTATCTATTTCCTAATTTATACTTTAATTGCGTCTTATATTTTATGGTAGAGATCTATTTCTTTAAAAAGGTTTATTATTTTATCTATTGTATTTTTTGAATCTTCTAGTGCAAGCTTTATAGACCGGGGTATTTTATTATTTTCAAAGGTTTTTTGTAGTAATGTACAATCTTCTATTATATGTTTTATAGTCATTGTTGATTGACATGATTCGCAATGTGGTTGGGGCTCTTTGGTAATTAAATATGCATGAGTCAGGTTGCAATGACCGATCCTCAGCCTTGTCGCAACTACTTCTTCTCTTCTATTCCCTCTTATTGCACTTGTCCACTGCTTCGTACTTTTTTTTATATTTCTAAGTTTGTTAGTCAGTGGTATTTCGGCCCACATGAATTCCCAATTTTTCCTGACCCTGTTCTTTAAAAATGCCTCTACATCGTTCGGCTCATATATTTGTAGAGGTGGGCTATTCATCATTGCAGCTTCTTTGGCAGCTTTATCCGCAGCTTCATTTCCAGGAATTCCGGAGTGTCCAGGGGTCCAGAGAAATGTTACGTGTTTTTTTAGATATTTTAACATTTCTAAATAATTGCGGATTTTGTTTATTGTATGACCGGTTTTGTTACAGTTTGATATGCTTTGAAGTGCCGACATTGAATCTGTACAGATTAAAATTTTTGGATGTGCGTCAGCTAATTGATGAGTAAAGAGCTGTAGATATTGCCTGAAGTTTTGCAGTGTATATTGTTGAATAAGAAGGTAATTTATATTTTTTGGGTGTCCCATTCATAATTATTGCGAACCCTACATTTTCATTTTTCTTGGATCCATCGGTATATATTATTTCGTAGTCTGAATATTCCAGAATCTCTTGTGAAATTGAAGGTTATTTGATCCTGTGTTCTTATGTTTTAAGGATAGGTCTATTTTATAATTATGATATTCCCACGGGGGTAATCGGAAGTCAGGGTCGGCTTGGTCTAACGGCATATCATAAATTTCTTTTATGACTTCTTTTTGTCTGATGCCTAAAGGAGCGTTTCTTGTTGTGTTCATTTCGAAATTTCTGATACAGCGGGGATGAAATATATGGTGGTAAGCTGGGTTGGTTGGCTGGAGTTTAAGTTTTATAATATAACTATTTATTAATTCTTGCCTTCGAAATGTCAGAGGAGCTAAGGAGGCTTCAGCACATAGGCTTTCTATTGGACTTGTCCTAAAGGCACCTGTGGCTAATCTTATCCCAGTATGGTGAATGGAGTCTAGAAGTAGGAGACTACTTGTTTTAGCCGAAGAATAAACCACACAACCGTAGTCTATTTTAGATCTATTATGCTTGTGTTTACCATCAGCATCGACTTTCGGTCTGCTCCCCAAGAGGTCCTTGCTAATACTTTTATAAGTCTAAGCCTCTTAAAACATTCTTCTCTTAGGTATTTTATGTGGTCTAACCATGTCAATTTGCTGTCTATGATCAATCCGAGAAATTGTATGCTGTCGCAAAATGTTAAATTATTGCCGTACATAAAAAGTTGAGGTACTGGGCTTGGATTCCTTTTTCTTGAAAATAATACGCCTCTGGTCTTTTCTATGGAGAATCGAAGATTTTTGCTTTCAGCCCAACTCTGTAGTTTATTAAAACATTCTGTAGGACTCTTCTCATCCACTCATGATTCCTGAATCGTAAAAAGATGGCTAGGTCATCAACGTAAAGAAATGCTTTCATCGATCCAGGAATCACATCCACTATCGAGTTTATTGCAATCGCATACAATGTACAACTTAATACACTACCCTGTGGAATGCCGTTAGTTATTTTTTTACTTCTAGGGGTCGATTCTCCTACTCTAACGGTAGTATGTCTTTCCTTTAAAAAGCTTTGAATAAACTTCGGAAGAGTTCCCCTAAAGCCCCATTCATAAATCGTTTTAGTTATTATTTCTCGGTCAATTGTATCATACGCCTTTTCGATGTCAAAGAATATTCCTATTGCTTCTTTTTGTTCTACAAACGTGTTGAGAATCTCAGCTTCTATTGTCACTAGTTGGTCTATAGTGGATCTACTTTTCCGAAAACCAGATTGTGTAGGCGATAATAGATTAAATTTTTTTATAGCCCACATCAGACGTCTGTTGACCATTTTCTCTAAGAGTTTAGATAAACAGCTGGTGAGTGATATTGGTTGATAACTGTTGGGTTGTTGCTTAACTTTCCCCGGTTTCAGTATGGGAATGACTATGGATTCCCTCCATGCTTGGGGGTATGTGGATGTTCCCATATTGTATTGAATATAAGAAGAAGTTCGCTTTTAATTTCCGGGGGAAAGTGTTTTATTATGTCATTATGCACTTCATCTATTCCAGGGGAGGAGGATTTTGTTTCATCTCTTGCCATTTGTAGTTCCCAAATGGTAAGAGATGAAACAAAATCAAAATGGGTATTGTGAAGGGGCGATTGTAATTGTGCTGGAATGAACTATCTTGTCTCGTGGATGGAGTAAAATCAATTTCACTAAGGTATTTTGTTTGGTCAAGATTAATGTTTGGATTACAGATATCTGAGATGTGATTTGCAAGATTTTCTGCAATTATTTTGGGGTCAGTTATTATTTCATTTTGGATTTTTAATATTGGTGTCTCTATATAGTTATTACCAGCTATTTTGTTGATTTTTTGCCATACCTTTTTTATTGGAGTATTGAAGTTTATGGATTCTATGTATGAAATTCAAGAAGTTTTATTTTTATTTTTCATAAGATTTCTGACTATTGCTTTTTGTTTTTTATATTCTATCAGGTTTTCTTTTGTGGGCTTTCGCTGGAATTCTTTAAGAGCTTTATTCTTTATTTTTGCAGCTTTCCGACATTCCTCATCAAACCATGGTGTGTGGTTTGTTTTAGGGTTTCCTTTCGTTTTAGGTATTGTCTGTAGGGCTGATTGTATGATGTTCTTTGTAAGGCGTCCTACTGTTTCATCTACATTTTCTGATTGGTATTTTGTAAATTTTTTTATTATTTTTTTTTTCAAATTCTTCCCAATTAGCTTTTTCTAGAACCCATCTAGGGTGTCTTTTGGTTTTAGGCATTGCGGTGTTGAAATGTATCAGTGTTGGAAAATGGTCACTCCCATATTGGTCGTTACTGACTCTCCAGGTAACATGTGTAAAAATGTTAGATGAGGTAAAAGTTAGGTCTATTGCAGATGTGGATCCTGATCTTGGGCAGATATATGTAGCTTCTCCTGTGTTGAGTATAATTGAGTCTGTATTATCTATTACTCTTCGGATTATTTTTCCTCTGGTATTTTCTGTTGATGTGCTCCAAGTATGATGGGATCCGTTCATATCTCCTACTACAATATAAGGTGTAGGAAGTCCAGAGATTAGTTTAGTAAATGCTGCTTCATTTATTTTTTCTGTTGGCGGAAGATGTTAACTATTGTTATCATGTAGCGTAATTTAACTCTTATAACTATAGCTTGTAAGGGAGTTTGAACATCTATATTTTCTGAATATAGGTCTTTTTTTTACTATTGTTGCTACTCCCCCCGTGAGCTCTCCCTACTTCGTCTATCTCTTTGTCTTTCCTATAAATCAAGTAATTGTTTATGCTCAGGTTTCGTATTGGAGCTAGTTTCGTTTCCTGAAGACATAATATATCTGGGTTGTTGTCTTCTAAGAGGATCCTCATTTCTTCATATTGAGTCCTTATACCATTACAATTCCAGCTAATGATTGTCATAGAGTTTATAATAATTTGTATGATAAGAATATGTTCGTAATACGGAGGCAATGGTATATTGTAAATATATAGATTATATCTAATGTGGATGAAGGAAAAGTCACTCATGGTATGTACGTACGACAAAGATTTATTAGTGTGTAGAGAATATATTATGTGGTAGAGGAAACATTCATAGGACGAATGTAGTGTTAAGTGAATAATGCCGTTTAAAAGGACTGGCGCTAAGGATTTATAAATATTTATATTGATAAGTGAATGCAATGGTAAATAGATATTAAGATATCCGCAAGCAGAGATCTTGTTGTTATTGACTTCAGTGAAGTGATATCTGTTATTAACTGCGAGAAAGTTTGTTATTTTAATGAGAATTAGATGTGAGCTAGGACACTGATTGTAGATATTAAATTTGTATTTAACCTTTATATAAAAATTATTGTATACGTATTTGAGGATTATCGTAAAGATCATATTTTTTTTTAGATTTCCGATTGCCCTATTTCTTATTGTTTACTAGAGTAAACTCTCCTTCCGGGTCGGTTTCTGAGCTGTGGTCAGAACCTAAAAACGCTGGAGTGCCATTAGAGGGCCCCTCGTTATCAGAGGAGATGAATGAAGTTGTAGGGTCGGCTCTTTGAGCAGAGCGTGAGCGCGACCTTGTTGGCTTCGGGAGAGGGGAGGCAGTTAGGGAATGGGTGGGGGGGAGGGAGGAGGGGAAGGGTGGGGGTTGTAGGGTTTAGGGGGATAGAATTTGATTGGTTTTCATTAGAATTTTTTTGTTTATTATTTAAGTTTTCTCCAAAGTTGAACACTGTGTTTGTCTGGGTACTAATATCTTTTTTTTCTGTATTTTTTGAATTTTGTTTAATTATTTCGGCAAATGATTTATTGAATAGTGTTGGATTTTGCTCCTTATATATTTTCTTAGCCTCATTAAGGGGGATTTTATTAGTAACCTGAATGGTTTTAATTTCTTTATTGGTTTTAAAAAATAGGCACGAACGATCAAGAGCATTGTGTGGGCCCCCACAGTTCGCACATTTTGCCGTTAGATTGCATCTACTGTTGTTTTCATGTTTAGCCTCACCGCATTGTATACATTTGGGTTGCTGTTTACAAAGATGGGTTGGATAGGCAAATCCTAGATAGTTGAAACACCGCGTGGGATTTGGTATGTATTGTTGGACTTTGACCGTATAGTAACCTATTTTTATTGATTCCGGGATTTTCGGAGTTGGGAACGTTATAATGTAAGTGTCCGTAAGAACCTCACTGTTATTCCTGTTGATTTTAATACGAACGATATCCTTTATCACATGTGATAATTCTTTTTTGATTTCTTCAATCTCCAAAAATTGAAGATCGTAGCATCGGATAACCCCCTTACTATAGTTCAGACTACTATGAATAGTAACTTTAACGGGAAACTGGCCGGCAAAATTTTCGCATTTCAATAATTTTTCTGATTCTTTTCCGCCATTAGTTTCAATTAACAGTGTTCCATCTCTCAGTTTTTTTACATTTTTCAGTTCACCCGCATGACCATTAAGGAATTTACTTATTAAAAAAGGTGACACTTTAGTGAAATCTTTTTCATCAGTTCGTTCTATTATTAGAAATGTTGGACTCACAGGTTGTGTTTTCACAGTATCTGGCAACGTTTTCATTCGAACCCCAGGCAGTTTTCTTTTTGCCTTTGGGCTACTAAGGTCTATGGGGTCTCCCATAGATATATAGAAATATAAATTAAAATTACACTATTAGTAAAGGATAATTAAAAACTAAAATAATAAAAAAATAAGAAAAAATAATAATAATAAATGAATATATATAATAGAATGTTTGTCTAAGCTGGTTAGAAGCTAGCAGAGCTAGGTAGGGACACGTCTTCTCTCTTCTAATTCCAAACCTCCTCGCCACCCTTGATAAAATGGTTCAACTCGCCTATCTCGCCGGTGAACTCCCTCAGGCTGGAGACATCCTTCCGCAGCTCACCTTTATCCATGCCAACGTATTATTGGCATTATCTTCCGCCAAATTCAGCGTTGCTGGTCTCAAAATGCTATTTCCAGCACCGTCTGGCATTATTGCTCAATAATTGCGCAACACAATAACGAAACTAGATAAAAAAAATTTCAACCTGGTTCCGCTGTATACCGGCTGGTCCCGGGTTTAGGCACCAATTAACGTGTTTGAGACACTAATAATAAAAAAAAAAAGGAAAAGGTTTTGAGAAATACACGCACCAAGAGATAGATTACAACTAACTTTATTGATAAAATAATCCTTCTTATATAGGATCTGGGAGTTGTTTATATTCTCAGTAGGATTAAGCCCTACTATTACCCGGCTATGGCACTTAACTTATATATATATATATATATATATATATATATATATATATATATATATATATGTATATATATTTTATATATATATATATATATATACACATATATATATATATATATATATTTTTTTTTTTTTTCTGTTGGCTCTACAGACCTTGTAGATCTTTGGCCGCCTTTACCAGCCTCCTCCACCTCTGTCTATCCTGGGCCGCTGATTTCCAGTCTGCCACATGTAGCTCCTCAGCATCTTTGTTGACCCTGTCTATCCATCTGGTCTTTAGCCTCCCACGTGGTCTCTTGCCAACTATTGTGGCATTCATTGTTGCGTAGAGGCGTCCTGACTATATATACAAGCTCGTAAGTTCGGTTATAAATTTCTTAAAAGGAAGTGCAGGTTTCGTTGAATCAATCTCGCTCTGGTTGTGGACTGTATGTTGTAATTTAAAAAGAGTTCGCAACAATAGAGAAATAATATGAAGAAATCTAAAACATACAAATAAATGTTACTTACCCAAGACGCAGGCCGGGCAGCTTCGTCGATAAAGCCTTGGCTCCTTGAGCGCGCTCAAAGACCAAAAGAAGCTGGTAACGTTCTTCCAGGGGGATTCCTATGATTTAGAAATCCTTCAGGGGAATTCACACTTAATTGCAGGTGAAACGGGCGTTACTTATAAAAACATGAATAGAACGGAATCTCGGAAAGTAGAGAACTGGTTATGGACTAGACTCGCTATTATTGAGCTGGATAGCTGGTGTAAACAAAAGAACATGTGACTGATCTGTGTGACTGCTCGCTCAAGACTCGATAAAAACAAGTGGCACATGTGAAATAGTGAAACGTTGGTTGCCACTAACAACCGCTAGATCAGGTGTTATGTGCTATTTTAAGATTTATCTATTTATCTTGTATGGAATTAATTTATTTACAAAAAGAACGCCAAATGGCTTGAACAATATATATACATACATATATATATATATATATATATATATATATATATATATATAAAACTTATATAGTTCCAGAAACAAAATATGTAAAAAAAAGGAAAATAAAGATGAAACAACTCGCACGAGAAGTGCCTTTGTAGCCATCTTGAACCTCTATTTATAGATTCTAACAGCTGTTTACAATGCCAGCTTGATATTAGCGACTATGCGATCATCGTCTTGTCTTAACTCCCCCCGGCCAGTTTACGAACATCCTCGTAAACTCTAAACAAAAATTGCAGAGAAAGAACACAAAAACAAAAGAAATTACCAATTACATGAATCTTATTCTACTTAAATAAAAATAAAATACCTTACTACTTATAATAAAATAAAATACCTTACTAGCTTAATCTACATTACTATCATTCGTTCCGCCATGGTTTCATCTACTACCGTACCATCCCCGTCCCTACGTTGTGCCCGTAGACCAAAGAGGGCCTCGAAAGAGGAGAATCCCGTACCCATCTGGATTGAGTGATTATACGTCGCAACAGCCCGAGGCATCGCCGCATCAGCCTCCGACCCTTTGTCCGTATGGAACCCCCGAAGATGTTCGCCCAGGGTACAATAGAGCCGCTCAATCCCTCCTCTACTTTTGGGATGCCCGGGTGTATTCCAGTGCCAATCGACACCGAAATCTTTCATTTCCTTCCGCAGTTGGGCATTGTCGAACTCTTTGCCGCTGTTCGAGGTAATCATATCTGGCATTCCGTAAAACTGAAACCATATTCGGAGCGCGTCACCTACTGCGGCCGCTGACTTCTCTCTCACCGGATAGTGTCAATTTGAAGATCCGTTAATGGCACTATAGGGGTACACGTCTCCACTTGTTTTACCCTACCGGGGGATGGCGATCGTACTTCGTGACATGGCAAATGGCACATTCACTTTTCTTCATCCCTACCCAATAGTACCTCCGTTTTAATGCTGCTACGGTTTCATTAATCTCCCGATGATTAAAAAAACAAAAAAAAACCTTTATTTACAGTTTTACATATACAAGCAGCAATAAGTGTAAATACATGTTCCGGACTTCCTTTACATGTTTAAACAACAGTGCTTTTAATTAATTAGAGTTGTCTTTTATAAGTAAGTTTTACAATAGCAGGAAAAATGTAGAAAAAACCCGCTTAAAAAAAAAAAAAAAAATGAACCATAATAGTAATTGTAATTTAAAATACATAAAAATAATACTAAATAAAGTAAGTAAATATAATAATAATGATTAAATAGAAAATAAATACACAACTAAAAATAACTATAAAATAAATACAGATTAATATACCTACGAATACTGATTTGTTAAGTGAGAAGTATATGTTTTGTTCTTTTGTGTCCCCGATGATTAGTCTTCCCCTGGTGGTAAGCTAACGTCACTTTTTTTTTGGCGATCGGTATCCCGGATCGTATCGATCATAAGGCGACACCGAACAAACGATCTAACAACACCTATTTTTTCCATTCCCCACAAATTCCGGATTTTCTCCCATACAGTCGCGTTCCCTACATAGAGATAGTGGGTCGCACCTACCTTGGAAGCGTCTTTCAGTACTTGGCATATCTGTAATTCCTTAACTCCGGGTCGGGACCAGATAATAACAATATTATGCCTCTCGTATCTGGAAAATTCCGTTTTCAGTAACCCCGTGGTCCTTGTCTTCCATATTATCTGCCGAGCCTTATCGTTTATTACCTCATCCACCTCCTCCATCTCAGTCGATCTCTCGTCTTGTGATTCCTCCTGGTCGGGAGATTCCCCGTTGTCCCTGCGGTCTGTTTCTCTTTCTCCTTGCACATCTGGCGTCCATTCCCGTACGAACCTCTGGAGCTCCCCGGAAGGTTCCCCTTCCCCTGATTCGATAGCGTTGACCTGTAGGGCACGAGATAACCAATCTGCCATCACATTATCCTTTCCCGACTTGTATGCTATTTCGTTATTGTATTGGCTCAAGATTTCCTTCCATCGTGTGACTCTAGCCGAGGATTCCTTCAGACTGCCCACCCACAACAAAGGACGGTGATCTGTATGCACTTTAAACTTCCTTCCGAATACATATGGGCGAAAGTGTTGCACCGCCCATACAATTCCTAATAGTTCCCGTTCGAGTGTGCTGTAACGAGATTCGGCATCCGTAAGTCTTTTGCTAGCGTATGCCAAGGGTAATTTCCCCCTCTCGCCTTCCTGTGACAAAACCGCCCCCAGTGCATATTCGCTGGCGTCTGTGGTGATCGAAAATGGTTTAGCGAAATTTGGGAATGCGAGGACTGGTTCCATTTGCAACTGCAACATGCACCTTCTGATTTTCGCTTCAATCTGGGGTGATATTAACTGTGCGCCCCTTCCGCAACAGTTCGTTCAGAGGGACCAGGCTTTCGGCCATCTCCGGTACAAATCGGCAGTAGTAATTCAGTAATCTCTTGATCCCCTTCACATCATTAGGCATTACCATTTTCCCAATTGCTTCGACTTTCCTCCCGTCCGGTCGTATCCCTTCTGCCGACATTACATGTCCGAGAAAATTAATTTGCCTTTGACCCAATGTCGATTTTTCTTGCGATAGCTTCAGCTCAAACTGGCGTATTCTAGTGAAGACTCGTCGCAGATTCTCTAAATGACTCGCCTCTGTCTTACTAAATACCAAGAGATCATCCATGTAGACCTGGCACATGTTCTCATCCCAACCCCTTAAGAATTCATCCATAAGTCTTTGAAACGTGATAGGCGCTTTTTTCAGTCCGAACGGCATACGTGTGCATTCATAATGCTCCCTTTCGAAAGTAAATGCTGTTTTGGCTTGGTCCCGAGGGTGCATACGAATTTGGTGATATCCTGATTTCAGATCGAGTGTACTAAAGATTGATGCTCCACCCAGCCGGTCTTCCAATCTCGGAATGGGGTATTTTTCATCTCGCGTGTTCTCGTTTAGTTGCCGAAAATCGACCACTACCCTAAAGCGTTCCTTTAATTCCCCATCGACCGGCTTCTTCTTAACTGCCCATAATGGGCTATTAAAGAGCGACGTGCTATCCACAACGATCCCTTGACGCTTCAGTTTCTCGATCTCCTCGCGGATTTTTTTTTTTTTTTACCCTTCTGCCATTACTGGCATACGGGGTTTCGGCAGTGGCGGGTTGATACGTTGGATTTACGCACGCCTACCCCTGCCTTTTTATATACAATACTTTATTCATAAGTTCTTATTATACATAACTCGGGGGGTTTGTATAATTAGGGGGGACAATTTTATAAAATAAAATTATTCTGTGCTGCTGCCTAGAATAAATCACAGAATTATTCTGTGATGTGCACCTTAATGATGGGGCAGCACCTTTTATGCCTCCTGGCCGGTCTGCATCCGTCCTGCTGCCGTCCAGCTCTCCTGGTCTGCCGCATCCGTCCGGCCAGTCTGCATCAGTCCGGTCCTCCATCTCCTCCGGGGGGCCCTCCTCGTCTGGTTCCCCGTCTGGCTCCTCATCCGGTGGCTCACCGAGGGGCCGGGTCCTGCCAAGGGTGAAGTGTGCAGGCCCGACCACATCCTTCCACCCGTAGACGAACTCCCTGAAGAAGAGATAGTTCGCTTCTTCCATCAACCGGTAGAAGTCGTCCTCGGCGAGGGTGTATATCCCGGTCTTTGTCGACAACCTGGAACGGTATCTTTCCATCGCGATGCAGGAAATGATTACATGTTCCGCTGTCTCGGGGACTCCACAGGCGGGGCACAGGGGGCCGACCACTATCTTATGCTCACAGAGCTTCCCCCGGAACCCGTCATGGCCTGTTAGCATCTGCGAGACCCAGTAGTCGGGGAGGACCCATGTCGCAGACAGTCTCGACTGGACGGTGGGGAAAAACTTCCTCAAGGTCGAGCCCTTCTGGCTTACCACCCACCGTCCATTCCACTCTCCTATGGTATCTCCTCCCTCACCATCTTCTTCCATCTATTGGGAGTCTCGCAGATTCTCCCTCGGAGTCCCTTCGGGAGCGCCGCCAGCCCCTGCCTCTTCACCTCATATATCAAGGTATCCTCCTTCAGGATGAGGTCCAGGGGCATCGCTCCCGCCAGCACCTGCACTGCCTCGTCCGACACCGTTCTGTACGTCTTCGTGACTCACAGCAGGGCCAATCTCTGGATGGTCGCCAGTCTCCTCTGTAGCTGCGTGAGGTTTCGGCTCCACGCCGGGGATGCATACCTCAGGATACCCAAGACCACGCCTTTATAATGGTCATCGTTGCCGGGTACCTGCTGCTCCTCCTGCGGATGTGTCCCCTTAACGCTTGTGGGTACTTCCGCTCCTTTACCTAGGTGATTTTATCCTCTTTCAAATGGATCTCATGGAGAGTCTCCCCCGTCTTGCTCAGCGGATCTCCCTCACGAAAAAAATGTCTTCGAATTCATCACTTACGCTTTGTATCCCATCGGCACCCTTGGTGATTACTCCAACGCACCTAACGCTCCCTTTTGCATCCTGCCTAGTTTTGTATCGCATTCTCCCGATGCGAACTGCCCACTGACTCTCTGCACTGCGAATTTTTACCCCTAAGGTGCTGAACAAATCGCATCCTAAATCCTCCCATACTCACGCGGCATAATTTCCACAACGTGCAACATCATCATCTCCATTCTTTCCCCATTTATCTAGGATTAAATCAATTTCTCCCTCTTTCGTACAGGGCCCACTCAAAGTGACCACCTTGCAGTGACATGGTCTCTCCTCTGGGTGGCTCTTCCCTTTAAATAATACCCTTAACTTGTCTCTGCTCACTAATGAACAGGAGCTCCCTGTGTCTACTAAACACTTCCACCCTTTACAAAACTCTATAATAGGCAACCTGTCACACTTCTTTACCACACTATTCACAAAAAATAGGTTGCTCCTCCGTTCACACAATCCTCATTCTTTTCTTATCTGCTCAGTTCGCCTCGCTGTGCTCCGTTGCTTGCTTCTTCCTCCGGGGGTCCCTCTGCCGCCGGGTTCGCTGTCTTCCGTCTCGGACCCTGAAGCCTCCGAAGAACAAGCCGATTCCGGCGATATCCTGTTTCTCCGCCACATTCTTTGAGCATTGATCTCCATAGGTTCGCCTCGATCGTGCTCCCTGCGCCTTATATATGGGCATTGTCTGGCCATATGTCCCTCACTGTGGCATTCGAAACACCGCGCACGTGGACACTGAGCCACCAAGTGCCCTATCTTGCCACATTCGTGGCACCTCCTCTTCTCCCATTCTTCCTCTCCACAATTTGCCTTCTTTCTTTAGGTAATTTTTCTCTTCTCCCAAACTCTCTATCTCTTCTTCTTCCCATGTCCTGTCTCATTCTATTCCTTCCTGCCTCGTTCCTCCGGTACGACACTCTTTTCCACCCTGGTTCGATCTCTTCTCTCTCTTCCTCGTCGCGGGCAATCGCGTCTACCATGTCCTGTGCGCATTCCATGAATGACCTATCCCTGGGTAATCCGTCTTTCTTTCCAGTATCCCTGGCTAATTGTACCTTCAGGACTGTGGTCATAAACAACATCCACGCTTCGACCGCACTGGTATCCATTACTTCTCATAACTTTTCGTTAATCCTATTCAGCTTCACGAGGAGGCCTGCAGCGTACTGACCGTTTGTTTGATTTGAACGTTTTATCTCTCGAAACATCTGCAGCATATCCTCTTCTGGGGCCCATCGCCCCCCTCGATACGCTTTTTTTAGTCTTTCCTTGCTCACCTGCCACGAGGTATCCTCATCTGCTTGGATTAGATTTAATACGCTCCTTCTGACCCGTCGTGCTAAGGCTACCCGTACCCTTTGGGCATCCGATTCCTCTAAAAAGTCTGCTGCGACCTGGGGTAGAATGCTGCTCATAATACCATCCCCGCCCTTAAGTAAATGATTTAGTTCGCCCACATCACCGCTAAATTTCTCCAGGTTTGATATCTCCCTTCTTAAATCTTGTGCATTGGCCTTCCCTAACTTCATTTTCTCCAATTCGTTCGTTTCCTGCGCAATTCTGTTTGCTTCCTGGGCAGCTAAGTCTGCCTGCGCCATTGCTAGAGCTGTTGACGGTGATGGCGGAAACTGGGGATTCGCCTGTTCTGGCTGTGAAGGCTCTAATGTTAACGTTGCTGGCCTCAGAATTTCTCTTTGTTCATTCATAATGGCAAGACTAGTTATTTTTCAAATTGTGAAAGCAAAAATAAAAATAAAAATGAAAGTAAATTAGATCTATAATGAACTCGCAGTAGTCTTTAGTGTCCTTGAAAAAAAAAAATATTCTCACTGAACTGCTAAAACGTTTTCCCGGGTTTCGGCACCACTCAAATACTTCGCCTCACAAAACATAAAAAAAGAATAAATAGGGAGATACACAACACACTTGACGGCTGGTTAAACACTGACTTTGTTGCTGCTATCTTCAACCTCTATTTATAGAATCTAACAGCTGTTAACAATACCAGCTTGATACTAACGACTATGCGATCATCGTCTTGTCTTAACCCCTCCCCGGCCAGTTTGCCAGTATATATATCATTATATTTCTTTTCTTTTTTATTAACTGTATATGTTATTATATTCTTTCTCGGTACTGCAATTTTTTTTATAGTTACTTTCTGTTTATCTTTCTTAGCCCTGAAGATGGCCTACAATGTTGGCCGAAACTTTGGCACTATTTAAAATTATGTTAACCATATTTTAGTGTTATTATTGACCTCACCCTCTGACCAATTCTATACTTCATTATCATCATCCAGTCAACTATTTTCTTCTATAAAATTATATTTCGATTTAAAATAAACAAGCAATCAGTGGCTAAAATCTGCATGTATGGCAAGAAATATTACTGGATTGTAATTATTATAGGATACTGATGTTTTTTTTTATATATGTGAATTTGAGCACCTATGGACCGCACTTAACTCAAGACTTATAGTGTCTCCTTTTCTTCCTTTCTTCCCAGTACTTCTTCATTTTCTCTCCATCTGCTTCTATCTGATCATCTGACCACACTCTTTTCTGTCGAGGCTTAGGCTTGTCTTCTTTATAGGTTGTGTTTTCTATCTGTAGCCTGAAGTGATTCTTGTCACACATTTCTTCTCTTACACCTTTTTGTTGGCATCTTCCTTCATTCCTTCTACCCATCCTACTGTCTACTTCAGTTTGTTGAGATAATCAAAAATCTTCTTTTTAATCCGTGTTTCTTCCATTCTTTTTAGTGTCCATCCAGTTTTAGCCTTCTCTTCCTCATTGTATCTGTGATTTTTTCTATGTTTTTATACAAATCTTCATTTCTCAATTTAATCCATATATTTTCATTGCTTTTCTCAGGCCCTAGAATTTTGCTTAGTATTTTTCTCTCTCTTTTTTCTAGTTCTCTTAGTTCGCCTATCTTCTTCAGTGCTAAGCACTCTGATCTATATGTTGCTTGTGTCCTAATAACTGTGTCTTATCTTCACTTAGATGGATATCAATTTCTTATTGTATTAGTTTTGCGTTAATTTGTACGCAAATTCTAACTTCTTTACTCTTTCTCTTTTTGTTGTATTATTCAGTCCGTTGGGTTGGATCGATTCTCCGATGTATTTAAATTTAAATTCTTTTAATTTTTCTATATTTTGTTTTCATAATTTTTTCTATATTATGTTGGTGTTCTTTATACTCAGTTTTTTGTAAGATATTTGTAACCCAGTCTTTTCAGCAACCTCGTGTAGTAGACCAAGCAAAACAGTTGCGTTTGTATGGTTTTCAGTTAGTGATGCTGTATCATCAGCAAAGGTTAAAAATTTTACTTCAATTTTTTTTTTCCTTGTCCCATATTTATACCTTTGGTGCCTCTGCTTTATAATGTGTATTCCCATGTTTTTAAAATTTTATCTAAGACTAAGTTAAAGAGAATCGGTGACATTCCATCTCCATGTCGAATTCCTGTTTTGATTTTGAATAGTTCCGAAATTTAATCCTTGATGTTGTATCTGTAAGCATTTGTTCAACAAGTCTTCTGGTATTTTCATCTATTCCTGTTTCATAGAGTATTTGAAATAGTGTTTGTCTGTCAACTGAGTCGTACGATTTCTTGAAGTCTACAAAAGTAACTACACAATAATGATGTATATTTATATTTAAAAAATAGTAAAGTGTTGAGTTGCTATGCTGAAGATCCTGGGTTCAAATCTGGCAGTAACAGATAAATTATTTAATCTGTTAATAGCTATTATGGAAAATGTGGGATGTAATGATCCTCCTGGGATCCAACCGGCCTTATATATTAGGTACCCTTAGTTAAATTAAAAAATGTTTTTGAATAATATTAGTTGACCTTATGTATATATGAGGAAGAAAATGGTCCGGGTGGAGGTCAAGAAAATTTTCTTATATAGGAAGAACTTTTTATTGGTAAGCCAACGTTTCGACCCACATTGCAGGTCTTCTTCAGGGCTAGTTTGATGGGTGGGGGTTGACATAATTTTCTTCTCAAATTTAAAAACCTGGAGGGCGATCTTGGACAAATCACCTCCTTTATAGACTACAACCCCTGACCATTTTATACTCTTCCAAGATATATCCAGTCTACCATTTTCACATGAGTACTTTGGTTTAGTTTTTTTGATTAATGCTTTTTAAATAAGATACATTTTAAGTTTTATTAAATAATATTTTCTTATAAATTTGTGAATATTCTACAGGAGACAGAGTACAGTTCCAAAAGTGGTTTCAAGTACCCCTCGGATTCGCTGCTCTTCCACTGCCACGGTGGAGGGTTCGTTTCCCAGAGTAGTCGCTCCCACGAAAACTACCTGAGGCAGTGGGCGATCGACTTAGACATCCCCGTGCTCTCTGTGGATTACTCCCTTGCTCCGGAGGCTCCCTATCCCAGGGCTCTGGAAGAGATCTTCTATGCCTATTGCTGGGCCTTAGCCAACCCATCTCTTCTGGGAACAACTGCTGAGAAGATAGTTTTTGCAGGTATGCGAGATTTCTATACTTATATCAAAGAGGAAATTATAGGCTATACTCGCTAATATTGTGTTAAGAATTTAATATTTTAATAAAATTGAAGATATATAATGTGATATTATGGATAGCTAGTTAATTAAAAATCAACGTTAATTTTATTTTATTACAAAATTTAAATTATTATAAAGAAAACAAAACAAAATAATACAATATTTGATCTCCGTGGTTCAATGATAATTAATTTAAACGTCGGGATAATTAGAACAAATTTTAATTTACAAACACAATTCTTATAGTAAAACGATTCAAATAAAGTAAAACTCACAGATGTATGTACCAATCTTCTTCTTGAAGCTCCCTCCGAATCAACACATGATATAACGTTCTTCTTAATAACTTGAAGATGCTATCTTCTAAACACTCTGTACTCGAACAATGATGAGAAACTAGAAGGTCTTCTTCCCTGGACGCTCTTCTCACCAGCGTGACATAAATGGAGAGGTGTCGTCCCTTGGACGCGCCAAGCCAGAGTGGGTTGAATGGAGAAGTCCTGTCTTTAGGAGGCGCTGAACCAGAGAGGTGTCGTCCCTTGGACGCGCCAAAAGAGAGTGAGTGAAATATGGCGGAAAGACGCCGGTAGGGAGCAGCAATGCCATTTGAATCAATATGAAAATCAACTTTACTTTAAAAAATTGTGTTTTTTCATTTAAAAAATCAAATATTAATTTAATAAAAATTTATTATATAAGTTTTTGTAATTATTTTTATTTACTTAAATAAATTGTTCAGTAATCGATATCAACTTTACGGTCGTCCGATTGATAATAACTATCGATAATTTTTTATTTATTTCTAATATATTTTGAACCTCAACATTCGCCTGTCTTATAAAAAAAAAAATAATAAAAAAAATGTTTATTTTCCGGATTCTTTATGAATTATTGAATTTACATTAATTTTTGGTTTTATATATAATAATTATTAGTTTTGTTAGATTTAGTAGCCGGAGTGAACAAATTTAAACAAAGATTTTATTGCGATTTAGTCATTCTGTAATCCTATCAAGTTCCTTAAATTCCAACCAGCTTGAAATTCAACATTTTTCCTTAACCTTTCCCCGCAGGTAGTTTCGGATGTCTGCAGCTCTTTTCCAACATTTTATCCCACTATAATATTTACTGGCTGTTTTCTTGGTTTTTCTTTGTAAATTATTTCTCTTAGCTTTATCCTTTCTTTCTTTATTTTTGTTTTCAGAATGGTCAAAATTTTCTTCCATCTCATGATTACTAATTTTTATTTGGCCTTCATCAGAAGATACTTCAGCATCATAAATATCACTGTCTAAATACTTATTTTTCACGGTAGTATTGGGCTCATCAATATCTTCATTTGTTTTGTTTAGTTTATCAATGCCCCAAACATCAACTACATCATAACAATTGTCATTGGTAGCTTTCTTATCATCACCATAATCAATTTCATAATCACAATCAGGTTGGTTTTTTATCAAACTCTTCTCCAAATTATTTTTAAGTTCATCCTCTGATGAGAAATCATTAAATTCCATTTTCTCATTAAAACACTGGTTATCTCTTGTTTCATCATCAATTACAAATTTTTTAATTGTTGAATTATCATCATCTGAAAAAGTCTGTTTGGATTTCTTCTTCTCTTTAATAGTGGTTTCCTTATCAATTTCTTCATCATTGGCAAAAAGTTCATTTGAATTTTTATTAATATCATCTATGGTATAAGCTTCTTCTTCATTAATTTCAAAAGAAATGATAACATTTTCCGTATTTTTTATATTCCTATCAAGTTGAGCACAACATAAATCATTTTGTTGATCTACAGCATTTGTTAACTTTGTAACCTTCTCATCGGTAAGATCCGTTACTTTAACCTCTAAACTCGAAATCCCATCGTCAAATATCTGTTTAATCGAATTAATTATCTCTGTTTTTAACCCAGAAATTTCTGTTCTAAACCTTTCCTGACCTTTACCCATGTTATTAATCTCTTCTCTCATTTTATTACCCTCTTCACTCATTTTATTCATTTTCTCATTACTCTCTTCTCTCATTTTATCTATTTTCTCATTATTCTCTTCTCTCATTTTATCTATTTTCTCTTTCATTTTCTCATTATTCTCTTTCATCATTTTTAATAAATCAAACATTATGTTTGGCTCAAACGTATTTCCCGCGCATTCTTTGCTGGCCACGTGTTGCTCGTTTCCGGCGAATTCCTGACCGGTTTTCAAATCTAATACGCTTTGACTTCCGACGGCGGTCTGTGATTCCCTGAAAATTGATGACTCATTTTCCACTGCTCTATGGCACTCTTCTAACATTTCAACTTGACTATTATTTTCAACTAAATCGTCAATCCTATCACCATTTTTAGACATCTTTAATCTTGAAATTAAATTAATATTTTAAAAATAATTAGTTAATCAATATGGTATTATAATTAATAAAACCTTTATATTTAAACCTATTTTTAATATTTTTACCGGTTCTACTGTTACGAAACGTTGCCGCTGACGCAATTTTATATATTACAAATGTTTATTTACTTATTAATTCTGATTATTCTCCCGAATTATCATTGCCTATACGTTGGGCGCCAAATGTTAAGAATTTAATATTTTAATAAAATTGAAGATATATAATGTGATATTATGGATAGCTAGTTAATTAAAAATCAACGTTAATTTTATTTTATTACAAAATTTAAATTATTATAAAGAAAACAAAACAAAATAATACAATATTTGATCTCCGTGGTTCAATGATAATTAATTTAAACGTCGGGATAATTAGAACAAATTTTAATTTACAAACACAATTCTTATAGTAAAACGATTCAAATAAAGTAAAACTCACAGATGTATGTACCAATCTTCTTCTTGAAGCTCCCTCCGAATCAACACATGATATAACGTTCTTCTTAATAACTTGAAGATGCTATCTTCTAAACACTCTGTACTCGAACAATGATGAGAAACTAGAAGGTCTTCTTCCCTGGACGCTCTTCTCACCAGCGTGACATAAATGGAGAGGTGTCGTCCCTTGGACGCGCCAAGCCAGAGTGGGTTGAATGGAGAAGTCCTGTCTTTAGGAGGCGCTGAACCAGAGAGGTGTCGTCCCTTGGACGCGCCAAAAGAGAGTGAGTGAAATATGGCGGAAAGACGCCGGTAGGGAGCAGCAATGCCATTTGAATCAATATGAAAATCAACTTTACTTTAAAAAATTGTGTTTTTTCATTTAAAAAATCAAATATTAATTTAATAAAAATTTATTATATAAGTTTTTGTAATTATTTTTATTTACTTAAATAAATTGTTCAGTAATCGATATCAACTTTACGGTCGTCCGATTGATAATAACTATCGATAATTTTTTATTTATTTCTAATATATTTTGAACCTCAACAATTGATATATTTTAGAACATCCTCACACTATATAATGGTAGAAAAAAAAAAAACCTATACCACTATAACCGATCAAGGATCTGGGTTTCAGTACGTGGTAGAGACTACTGTTTCCTGGACAACAGTTGTTTGGTAAGCTGATTTGTTCTAGATCACGCTCAACTGCCATATTTTCCCCCCTTATTTTAGGTACCCACTTCTTAGAAGATCAGATCTAGTTTTATGGAAAAGGAGAGGTCAACATTGCCATTCCCAGACAAGTTTGAATAATATTTTCTCTAAAAAATTTATTTCCTGTAACCATTGCATAATACAACTGTCTGATAAGATGAAGGAAGACCAAAAAACCAACGTTTGCTGTGATTTACCCATAAAAGCAATGACAATTTTCTTCAGATCCTCTGTCTCTAGCTTCGTCCAACCTTCTCTGAACATTCACCAGCCTGAAATTCTTCCAGATTTTTCACTTCCTTCTAACATTTGAGACTTAGTAATGTTCAACTTTTCCAAATCTTTCTTTACTTCCTTTTTCCATGTTGTTGTAGTCTTCTTTTTCTTGAAATAGTTCAATATTTGCTTGGTCAATCTAAGCTTGTTCATTGTATACAGATGTCCTAAAGATTTCTCTTTTTTTTCACAATTTCCATCCATCTTCGGTCTAAAATGTAGACATGATTTTTTTTTAGAATTCTTCTTTCCAAGACATACAGTTTTTTGAGACCACAGTTCATCGAAAGGCAATCACTGGCGAAGAGGCTTTCTGTTTTTAACACAGTGTTAACACATTTGGGCATTCCAGAATATACGTTTCTTGCTGTAGATATTCTTTTTTAATCCATTAGCACTTTCCATTTTTAAAATCTGATCTCCAACAGCTTATTATTTATTATAATGAAATATTTTTTTAATTTGAAATATGATTAAATATTTACTGGAAATATTAAAATTTAGGAGATTCTGCTGGTGCCAACCTCAACATCGCTCTGACGATGATGTGTCTGGAATACGGAGTGAGAAAGCCGCAGGGCCTGTTCCTGGCGTACGTTCCGATCATCATGACGTTAGACCCCTCACCATCGCGCCTCTTCTCTCTCATCGATCCTCTATTACCGTTGGGATTTATAAACAATCTCATCAAAGGTAATTAATTAATAATTAATTAACATCGTAAGCAGTCTTCAACTTAAAATATTATAACTATATATATCATGCACAACAATCACTTCAGATTACGTCTTCTTCTTTTTTTCAATTTTTCATTACCTTATATGAATTTATGGATTAAATAATGAATAATTTTCAATAAGTTTAAAGTAAGACATACACAAGTCATTGTAGACTCAACGCCCATATGTCCAGGCTAGGACTGGAGGGGCTCCCCACATGCCGCTATTGTCGTTCAGAGGACGAAACACCCTATTATGTTATCTGCCTATGTGATAGGTTTGCTGACCTACGGTTTGCAATCTTTGGTCAGGACAGAATCACTAACCCTAGGCAGGTCGAATTAATCAACCCTACAAATATTCTAAAATTTGTGAGTTCAGCCAAGTTAAGATTGTAATAATCGCATACTTAGGGGCGCACAATAGAGAAGTATGGTCGCATTGCAATTATGCCCACAAAAAAAAAAAAAAAGAAAAAGTAAGACATAGGGCGATG
Organism: Arma custos; assembly: GCA_037127475.1. NCBI lineage: Eukaryota > Metazoa > Arthropoda > Insecta > Hemiptera > Pentatomidae > Arma > Arma custos. The sequence goes on from CM073759.1 coordinate 184,568,643, forward strand.
GACAAAAGCTCCATTTTATAGTTAAAAAATGTGGGATGCTTTTTAAGATATTCTCACAATTATTCTACTTTCATCAATATTAGTTAATAAAATATCTACAATAACTTACATCAAATACTCCACGTTTTTTTTAACAAATAATGAATTTTTTTTGTTCATCATTTATTCTTATTTTAAAGTTATTGAAAACTATTTTCTACTTTTTAGTTTTTTTTCTCATTACAGCATGAATTTTCTTTAAACTATTATTTATTTTTTACATTTTAGTTTGGTTTTATGTTGAAGCGCACTTGTTTTTAGACTATTATTTATTATTTATTGTAAAGGAGATAGTTGGGGGGTGCAGTCAATAAGAACACAGAATAAGTAATACACTTATATTAACTGAATTGACTGCACCCCCCAACTATCTCCTTTACATTAGATCATCCAGTCAACTATTTTCATCTCATATTTATTATTTAGTTTGATTTTCTATTAAAGTGTGGTTTTTAGTTTTTCAAACTACAATTCTTTTTTTGTTGCAAAATATACGAAACTTCCAAGAATTTTTATTTTACAACTTTATGGGGGAATTTTATTTTTGTCTTGACCAACTAAAAATATATAATGTACTAAATTTGTGTATTACCATAGCTTAAAAACTTTGTAATTATATATTACAACTTAAAATACCGTTGTAGTGTTTAAAATTGTTTTAAAAAAAAAAAATTTTTATTTGGATAATTATTAAATATAATAAATATGAGAAAGTTTAAGTTATGTGATATCTTACAGTAAACTATATATATATATATATATATATATATATATATATATATATATATATATATATATATATATATATATATATATATAGTTTACTGTAAGATATCACATAACTTAAACTTTCTCATATTTATTATATTTAATAATTATCCAAATAAAAAAATGTTTTATATACATATATATATATATATATATATATATATATATATATATATATATATATATATATATATATATATATATATATATATATATATGTATATATAAATGTATAAGTCAAGATAGAACAGACACCAGTATAGACACTAATCCTAAATTATTATTATCACTGGCTCTACAACCCAGCACAGGTCCTGGCCACATCAAGGCGTCGCCTCCACTCTTCTCTGTCCTGCGCCAAGGTCTTCCAAGCTCTGGATCCAATGATGCTGCCTGCATCACTCTCGACTTCATCTGACCATCTAAGTCGTGGACGCCCACATTTTCTTTTTCCATCAACGAATCCAAACAGAAGTCTTTTTAAGATAGCGTTGTCCTCCATTCTGGCCACATGTCCAGCCCATCTCAATCTAGCTATTCTTATGTGCTTCACCACGTCAGGCTCCTGATACAAAAGATACAGCTCTGCATTTTGTCTGAGTCTAAATTGATCGCAACTCTTACAGCTCCAAACATTCTTCTTAATATTTTTCTTTCGAAGAGCAGCAAACTGTTGGCATCTGCCCTGGACAGAGGCCAGGTTTCCGATCCATAAGTCAAAACAGGCCTGATGATTGTTTTGTACAGCATGACCTTGGCTCTTCTTGATATCAGACGACTTCGTAAAATTTTCGCCATCCCAAAATAACATCTATTAGCGGCCAATATTCTTCTTTGAACTTCTGGGCTGGTTGAGCTATCTGCTTTGACCAAAGAACCGAGGTAGACAAAACTGTCGACACTTTCGAATGTGTAGGGACCAAACGTGATGGTGAGATCCGATTTTCTTGAAGGGTTAGCCACCATATACTTAGTCTTTACTTGGTTTACCTGAAGACCTATACGCCGTCCAGCATTCTCCAATGCAAGAAAAGCCTGTTGTAGATCTCTCGGTGTTCTTCCCACTATGTCTATATCATCTGCATAGGCCAGTATTTGGATGGACTTAGTCAGAATCGTACCAGTGACTTGTAACCCTGCGTCTCTTATGACCTTTTCTACTGCAAAATTAAATAACGCACGAGAGTCCATCCCCTTGTCTCAGACCCCTAGTTGTCTTGAATTCTTCAGAAAAGTCATTCTGGATCTTGACCTGGCTTCTCGACTCCCTCATCAGCAATTCCACGAGGCTTATCAATTCTCTGGGGACATTAATTTCTTCCATACTTTGAAACAGTTTTCCCCTGATGATACAGTCATAGGCATTGCTGAAATCCACGAAAAGGTGGTGGGTCGTTAAGTTGTACTCTCTAGTCCTTTCCATAAGAGTTCTCAGGGAGAATATTTGATCAATACAAGATCTACCATTAATAAATCCGCAATGGTACATTCCAATCTCTCTCTGGGCATGGGGAAGTAGTCTTTGGAATGCCACATTCGAAAGTACTTTGTAGGCAGAGCTCAGAAGTGTTATACCACGGTAGTTATCACAAAGCATCTGGTCTCCTTTCTTGTGAAGAGGGAGGATAAGGCCAATGCACCAGTCATGCAGGAGAGTTTTGCTTATCCATACACTTGTGTAGCAGATCTCGAATTACCTTTATCATTTCATTTCCACCAGCCTTCAGAAGTTCAGCTGGTATGCCATTACATCCGGGTGCTCGATTATTTCTAAGCTTCTGAACTGCAGCCTCAATTTCCTCATCATCTGGTGGGTCAAGAAGCTCACACTCTTTGTAATTTTGAATAGTGTCAGAGCCATAACTATCTTCTAGGGCAGGGTTCCGAACACTCCCCAGCAGACTACCGAAATGGTCGGACCATCTTTCCAGGATCCCTTCTTTATCTGTGATCAATCGACCGTCCTTACCTCTACAAGTATTGGATCTTGGATTAAATCCCTTTCGCTGGGCATTGATTGTCTTGTAGAAAGCTCTAGTATTAGCTTGTCTACTCAAGACCTCAATCTCTCTTATTCTTTCTTCTTCTTTCTCCCTCTTTTTTCTCCTATGCAGATGTTTCTCTTCCAATCTTAACACTCTGTAATCAGAAACAGCCTGGCGAGTCCTATGCACATTTATCATCTTCCTATAGGCCTTGTTTTTCCTGTCTGTAGCCTCTTGACATTCTTGATCAAACCATGTAGACCTCTGAGGCGGCCCCTCTAAGAGCCAGTACTTCTTCAGCAATTTGTTTAATAGCATCCCTACACTGGCACTATATTTTATCAACACCATTCTCCTCAGACCCACGTTCCAAAACTACATCCAACCTTTGGGCAAACTGGAGTTTGTACTCTGGCTCCTGCAGCTTTCGAGTATTTATTCTCCTTGAGCGGGTACCTCTAGTCTTATGTACATTGCTAATTTTGGCATGGATACGTGCTACTACCTGGTAATGATCACTATCTAAATTTGCTCCTCTGTATGTTCTAACCGCCATAAGTATAGAACGCTGTCTTCTGCTGATAAGAACATGGTCAATCTGGTTCCTGAAGTTATTGTCTGGAGAAACCCATGTTGCCTTGTAGATATCTTTCCTATCAAACATGGTACTCCCAACAACCATATTTTGTGATGCTGCAAAATTGACCAACTTAGTTCCATTATCATTGGACATATTGTGCAGGCTATGTCTTCCAGCTAGGGGCCAAAGAACTGAATCTCTACCGATCTGTGCATTGAGGTCTCCCAAAACTATTTTTATATCGTGACAAGGACATTCATCGAAGGCACTTTCAAGGTTGCTATAGAAAGTTTCCTTTGCTTCTTCTTCCGCCACCTCTGTTGGTGCGTGGCACGAAATTATAGAATAGTTTCGGAATCTTCCTTTAAGTTGTAACTTACAGATGCGGTGGTTAATGGGTTTAAAATCAATAACCATTTGTCTCATCCCACCGCCAACAACAAAGCCTGTTCCAAAAATATGCTGATCTTTGTGACAACTGTAGTATATGGTGTGATGCTTCATCTCCATAATGCCTGATCCTGTCCATCTCATCTCTTGGATCGCCGTTATATCTATCTTATACTTAGACAGCTCATCCAGTAGCATCTTTAAAGATCCTGGTCTATATAATGATCTTACTTTCCATGTGGCTAGTTTAAAATCCTTGAGTGCGCCGGGTCGATTTCTTGAAGACAGTCCAAATCCGAGGCTAATTCCTTGATGTTTCACAGCAATACATGTTTTCTGAGGGTGGGGTAGCTGGCCCCTCCGCTCAACCTCCAACCTGGAGGACCAGTAGCTGATTGCGACCCTAGGGCCAGGCGATGGGGTCGCTACTTCCCTACGCCTCTAATCCTAAATGGTGAATGTAAACATTGTAAATACTATCAATAGAGGATTGGAATCTAAATAAAGCAGTGTTTAACCAGACTTCATGCGTGTTGTTATTCTCCTAAATTCCTCTTTTCTTTTTCTAAATTCCTCTTTTTTTTTTCTAAATACCTCTTTTTTTTTTGTGTGTTGTGCGCCGAAGCTCATAAGTGGTGCCGAAACCTGGGAACTTGTTAGCAGTTCGTAGTGAGGATTTTTTCAATGATACCAAAAAACAGTTCATACTTTTTTTCATTGCATTTTAATTTTTTGTTTCTTCTTTCTTCTTTAATTTTTTATCAACAAGTGCCAGTATGAATGAACAAGGTCAAAGCATTCTCAGGCCAGCAATATTAACGTTGGAACCATCACAACCCGAACAAGTGAACCCTGAGTTCCTGCCGTACCCATCGACTACTCTGGCGATGGCGTGGGTGGACATAGCCGCACAAGAGGCAAACCAAATATCGCAAGAGACGAATGCGCTCGAAAGAAGAAATTGAAGAAGGCTAATGGGAAAGACATTAGGAGGGAGATCTCTGACCTAGAGAAGTTCAACGGAGATGTAGGCGAGCTCAACCACTTCATCAAAGGTGGGGATGGAATCATGGGCAGTATACAATCCCAGGTGGCAGCGGATCTTTTAGAGGAAACAGACGCATGAAAGTTACGATTGGCACTAGCAAGTCGGGTCAGGAGGAGTGTCCAAAACCTGATCCAAGCCGATGAAGATACCTCATGGCAGGTGATTGAGGAGAGATTGTAAAAAGCCTATGAAGGGGGCGATAGACCCCAGAGGAGGACATGCTACAGATGTTTAGAGAGATGAAGAGGACGGGTCATACGAACGGCCAATACACAGCGGGACTTTTCGTGAAATTGAATAAAACAAACGAAAAACTGCGGGAAGTGATGGAAACCAGTGCAGTTGAAGCCTGGATGTTATTCATGACAACAATCCTCAAAGTGCAACTGGCCAGAGATACCAGAAAGAAGGATGGTCTACCCTGAGATAAGTCATTTGTAGAAGATGGAAGCCATAGAGAAAATGGCGATGCCGAACGATATCAAGGGAATCAGGAGATTGCTCGGAACCATAAATTATTATCGTCCATTCGTCCCAGAGATGGCCGAGCATCTAGTTCCTCTGAATGAACTATTAAGGAATGGACGCACAGTTCGGATTACTCCAGAGATCGAGGCGAACATCAGGAAATGCCTACGTTGGCTACAAACGGAACCGGTTCTCACATTCCCTTATTTTTCAAAACCATTTGCGATCACCACCGATGCTAGTGAATATGCACTGGGGGCGGTTTTATCGCAGAAGGATGATAAGAGGGAACGGCCTGTGGCATAGGCAAGCAGGGGAACAGCCTGTGGCATAGGCAAGCAGAAGGCTTACAGACGCAGATACCCGGTATAACGCGCTTGAAAGGGAGTTATTAGGGATCGAACCAGAGATACCAGATAGAAGGATGGTCTACCCAGGGATAAGTCATTTGTAGAATGTGCTCAAGAGATGGTAGATGCGAGTGCCTGCGATGAGGAAGAAAGGGAAGTGTTCGAACCAGGGTGGAATAAAGTATCTTATCGCAGGAAGGAATCGAGCAAGAACAGACCAGGAGACAGGAAGAACACGAGAAGAGACGATAGGAGATACCATGAATGTGGCAAGACGGGGCATCTGATGATTGTTAGATTAGTTAAGTGGAGTGATAATGACCTTAAGATTAAAGTGCTAAGTGAGCTCTTGTACATAGTGTAAGTTTTCTTTTCTTTTGGTTTTTGTAAGTGATAGCTTTGTTTATTTGATGAAATTATATTCCTTTTGTTTTTGTTGTTGTTTTTGTATTCTTATTTTATTTTTTTTATTTTTAAAGAGAAAAGGTAGGCCCTCGGCCGGGATTCAAACCCGGATCCTCTGTCTTTCCGCCACCAAGGCCATCTACAGGCAGAGGACAAATCTTTTCTCTTATCCGATCCCATGTCCTCGTGTTCTCGCTATTTTTGCGATGAATACACTAGAACGAATGTTCTTTGAACATTAATTTAATTTTAGGATCTTATTGACTTACGTCATATTACTATTTATAATTTTTTTTTATTTTTGAGTTTCGTAAACTGGGAGTGGGGAGTTAGGATAGGACAGACACCAGTATAGACACTAATCCTAAACGGTGAATGTAAACATTGTAAATAATATAAATAGAGGATTGGAATCTAAATAAAGCAGTGTTAAACTAGACTTCCTGTGTGTTGTTATTCTCCTAAACTCCTTTTTTTTTTTTTTTATGATTTGTGTGCCAAAGCTCATATGTTGTATATACTTTTTATTATAGCCTACACAGGATCAGCACAATCAACGGTCCATGAAAGAAAGTTACGTCGAAACCTGGCCAAGTCAAAAGGTCTTAAGGTGGACTCTCCTTCTGAAAACAGTCCAACGAATGGCGAACAAGGATCCAAGACTCGTAAGTTCATTTGTTATCTTTTGAAGAAAAAAAATATTTCTAATTTTCAGTGCTCTCTTATTTAATATCATTCTGGAAGAGTACCATTATATTTTCTTCTGGTAAATTTGTCTCCTGGCAAAAGTATATTTATAGCTTATATGTTTCATATCTTGCACTGCAGTCCCTCAAGAACCTCCTCCAACAGCTTACTCCATTCCACCCGATCCATGGCTCTCCTCTTCCACCAGCACTCCCGTCCGACAGAGGCCCTCTTCCTAGGATTCTTCCGATACCCAAAAATATTGATATCAGCCCTTTGCAATATATTGGAATCAAGTATCGATATTTTGATAATATCGAAAGAAAGTATCGGTATCACGTGATATTGGAAAATTTTATAGTTGTTTACAGACAAGGTTGGAGGAATAGCTACGAACTTTCTATTGGCGTGAAAACGTCACACTTTAGGTAAATTTAAAATTCACATTCTTTCGATATTATCAAAATATTGACACATGATTCCGATATATTGCAAAGGGCTGATATTTATATTTTTGGGTATCGGAAGAACCCTGTCTGTACTCAAACCGTTGTAGTATTATTCAACAAATACATTTTCTAAGAAATTTAGCCAATTAAATCATTTTTCATTAAACTTTGAAATCTATTTGAACAAAAAAAATAACTATTTAAACATGTAATTAAAAGAAAAAATATTAAACATACAATATATATATATATATATATATATATATTGTTAAGAATTTAATATATTTTAGATATATAATATACTATTATGGATAGTTAATTAAAAATCGACGTTAATTTTATTTTTTATTATATTACAAAATTTAAGTTATTACAAAAACAATATTTAATTGAAATGAAATCTCCGTGGATCAATGATAATTATTTCAAATTCGGGATAACTAAAACAAATCTTAAATGACAAACACAATTTTTAAAGTACAATGACTCAAATAAACACTTACAGGTATATCATACAATCTCTGTCTTGAAACTCCCTCACTAAACAGTCTCTGAATCAATATATAATACAGCTCTTCTTGACAACTTGACGATCCTTGCACCCAGGCTGCCACTGATAGAACAGAATAACTTGGGAGGTCCTTTTCCCTGGACGCCTCGTACTCGAGAAGTGATGAAATATGGAGATGCTCTCTCTGGCACATCCACAAGTAGAGTAGAATACTTGGGAGGTCCTCTTCCCTGGACGCCTCTGTTACGAGTGCGTGGAATATGGCGGGACGCCGTTTGGGAGCGGCAATGCCATTTTTATAATATTTAAATCAAGTACATATACTTACAAAAATTGTGTTTTAATTGAACAAATCAAAGATCAAATTAATGGAAAATCCCATCAAATTACCTTCACCCTTCGTCGTAAACCTACAAATTCCTGCCCTACTGTATCCTTTAATAATATTCCTCTGAACTCTGTCGAACAGGTACGTTACCTAGGACTCCATCTGGACAAACGTCTCACTTGGAATCCTCATACAAGACTGAAAAGACAAGAAACTGCTCGTCGTTTTCGCCTACTTCAACATTTACTGGACAAACGCTCTAAGCTCCCAATAAATTACAAAAGACTCATTTACATGACAGTTATCAGGCCTATTTGGACATACGGAGTTGAGCTTTGGGGCTCTACTAAACCATCCAATTCATCTCGTATCCAATCCTTGCAATCCAAAATCCTTCGTAAAATCCTCAATGCTCCTTATTATGTCACAAACAAACTCATCCATCATGATCTTAATATCCCATATGTTACTGATTTGGCCCAAACTAGATACCTATCCTTCCATGACAAGCTCCATACACACTTGAATCCGCTAGTCTCTCAACTTGCTTCCCATACTATTCCTGATAACCCTCCGAGGCGTCTGAAAAGAAGATGGCCTCGAGACCATCTACTATAGAACTTTTTAGAGTGCTACCGATGGGTAGTTTCTCCACAAGTGCTTTTCAAGTCGTATTAGACATATAGCAGATTTACTTATTGTAATTGTATTATAGTTGTAAATATCAATAAATTGAATTAAAAAAAAAAAAAAAAAAAATTAATGAAAAAGTATTTAATGAGTTTTAGAATTATTTTTATTTACTTAAATAAACTTGAATAAACCAGACCCTTGAGGAAATGGGAATACCTAAAAAGCTGATGCGCATGGTTAAAATGACCATGAAGAACTCAAAGTGTGTCGTACGTATTGGAGCCGACGTCTCAGAGGAGTTCTACACAAATAATGGAGTGAGGCAGGGGGATGCACTCGCATGCCTCCTCTTCAACCTAGCCGCAGAAGGGGCTGTCAGGAAGTCGGGTATCCAGGTTGGTGGGACCCTGTTCAATAGACTGGTGCAGCTGCTGGGTTATGCGGACGACTTTGACATTATGGCCAGATTCAAACGAGCCTTAAGGGAAGCATTTCTTGCCCTTGAGGAGGCTGCAAGAAGGTTTGGATTAAAAGTAAACCCCCCAAAAAACTAAGTATATGCAGGTTGGAGGGCTAGGAAACCACGTGGCGTGCTTTGAGGTTGGACAGTACAGATTCCAGGTTGTCAACAACTTTACCTACTTGGGAAGCGAGATAAACAACCAAAACGATATCACCCAAGAAATTAACCATAGGATAATAACTGCTAACAGGTGCTACTACAGCTTAGCAAGAAACTTCAGGAGCCGATATCTGTCAAGGAAGACAAAAATCAAGATATATAAGACAATAGTCCGCCCAGTTCTAATTTATGGCTCGGAAGCATGGGCTATTAAGAAGGTGGATGAAAAACAGCTCTTGGTGTTCGAAAGGGGGATACTGAGGAGGAATTATGGACCCTTCAAAGTAGGCGAAACATGGAGGAGACGTAAAAACCTGGAACTGTCGAACTCTTTGAAGATAACGAGATCTCCAAAATCATAAAATTGGGAAGACTTCGATGAGCTGGCCACCTAGCCAGAATGGATGATGGCGAGATTCCGAAGAAAGTGGCCACAGAAGAGATCTTAGGAACAAGGAGAGTGGGACGACCGAACGTAAGATGGATGGATGGTGTGACCGAAGACGCTAGGACTCTTCTCGGTGTGCGGGACTGGAGGACTGCTGCACAGGATAGAGCCAACTGACGGAGGCTACTTGAGGCGGCCCGGACTCGGTGACGAGTTGTTGTGCCGGATAAAGTAAAGTAAATAAACTGCTCAGAAATCTACGTTAACTTTACAGTGGTCTGATTGATACGCTAAACATCGATAGTTTTTGATTTATTTTTAACATATTTTTTGAACCTCAACAATATACATATATATATATATATATATATATAAATCAACCTTCAAAAAATGTAGTTTCCTCTTGACCTCCATTGATTTTTATTTTTCTGAAATGTACCATACAAAACACGGAAAAAATGTATGTAACATTTTTTTCTATCTTTCATAGGTCAAGTAGAAGAAGTATCTGAAGCTCACTACTTCAGTATGCTGTCTTCAGATTCAGTTAAATGTCCAGACATTTTCTGAAAGATTCAAAATACCTTGATTAGTAAGTTATTTCTACTAAAAACTCTTAAATGAAATAACTTAATGCTACATTACGTTTCCTCGTAAAGGAGGTGTACTAAAGTAGTCAACTTTGAATGCTTTTTCTACTTAGACAATGAAAGATAGAAAAAAAAAATGTTACATACATGTTTCCATGTTTTGGATTGTACATTTCAGAAAAATAAAAATAAATGGGGATCAAGAGGAAACTACATTTTTTGAAGGTCAATATTGACCATTTAAAGAGAAAAACGAAAAAATGTTTTTTTTATTTCTTCAAACTAGGCCTGAATAACTACAACATTTACCTGAATCGTTTTTCTGAATTTTGTTTCGTTTAAAAGTTAAAAACATTTGATCCACTTGAAATGGGACACCCTGTATATATATATATTATTAGTATGTATATAAGATTATGTTAGCCAATTGATATACAGTAATTAGTCTTTAAAATCTTTGCTGTTAATTTATGAATGTAAATATGAAATATTAAAATAATAAATATTTAAAACAAGAAAAGTATTTTTGAATATCAATTATTTTAAAAAACTTTCAAAAGAGCATATGTATAATAGATATGCTAAACATTAAATGACTAACGATAATATTCAACTTAAAGTTGTTTAAAAATTCAATTATTATTTTTTATTATTAAAACTAACATAATGAAATATTTACTCTCGGTAAAAGATTTTCAAGTAAGACCGCCTTCTTCCTTCTTGCTTCTCCACCACTTTTTCACTCCCCCCCCCTCTTCCATTTTCAGTCAATCTTTCGTATTTATGATTTTCACTTATTCGACTGATTGAATATTCACAAGTCTCTACCGATATTGATAATATATCGAAAAGAAATATATCGGTATTGAAACAAAAAATATCGATACCATACCCATATTGGTAATATCAGAAGAACCCTACCTCTTCTGCATCCAAATCAATTATGGCCTCCCACATTTTTTCTTTCCATCTGAATTCTCATACATCATTGTTCGAGGTAATTTTAGGCTTCATGCGTTCAATTTGATTTGACTCAACCAACTGAGCCTTCTCTGTTTGTTGACTTTAACAAGGTCTGCATCAGTTCTTATTATAAATTTCTTACCTTTCTTAAAAGGATAATGTGTTGTTTTTAATATTCTTCTTTCTTAATGTATTTCTTCATGTCTACTATTGCCTATATGTATTGAAATATATAATAATAATGGTGAAACAGCTCTATTAGATTTATTTGTATAACCTTCTTTATTTTTGTTACCTTATTTTTATTTTTATTACCTTATGTTATGATTTATGTTTACTACTTTCTTTATTACTTACCTGTATTACCTTCTTTATCAAACAACTACTTCAACATTTACTAGACAAATGCTCTAAGCTCCCAATTAATTACAAAATACTCATATACCTGACAATCATTAGACCCATCTGGACTTACGGAGTAGAGCTTTGGGGCTCCACTAAGCCATCGAATTCCTCTCATATTCAATCCTTACAATCCAAAATCCTTCGTAAAATCCTCAATGCTCCTTACTTTGTTACAAACAAAGTAATTCATGATGACCTTAATGTCCCATTTGAGCCTGATTTGGTCCGAATCTGATATCAATCTTTTCACAACAAACTTTATTTCCGCTCAATCCCACTAGTTTCAAACCTAGCAACCTCTTCAATTCCAGATAATTTTCCAAGGCATCTGAAAAGAAAATGGCTTCGTGAGCTTCTATGTTGAACTTTTTATTCGAGTACTGCCACTGGATAGTTTCTCTATTTGTCTTTATTCATGCAAATGTGGACCATTCATCCTATTTACTAGTTGTATTAGTATAATATAGTTGTAAATTTCATTGAATAATAAAAAATATAAAAATCTTCTTTATCACTTAGTTATAAATACTCTACACTTATTCCCCTTTCTCTCTGTATATATATCCTCCACCTGAACCATTTTATTCCCCTTGTGATAGTTATAAATAAAAAATTATAAATATATTAATAAGTGCCTTTCAAATGCTGTATTTATTATGCAATTATTATTGTAAATAGCCACGGAGGACGAAGAAGGTTCAAAGCCTGTACTGATGGATGGAGCGTGTAGTTCAGGAGTCATCTCTCGATGGATAACCTCCCTGTCAACCAAGCTAGCTTCGCTCTCACCGTCTCCATCGTTTAATGATGATGAGGAGTAAGTTGATTATTAAACATAATACTTATTGTAGCTGAGCACTACTCTTAGGTAGGTATATTCCTCCGTTGTCTCCAAGTTTTCTCCTCTGCAGTGAGTCAAGACCTCCTCTTCTTCACGCCCAATGTGCATCACTTTGCTTTTTCCAACATTTAATATCATGCCCTTCCTTTCCAGCTCTGCCTCCCATTCCGTAATCGCCTTTTGTAGATGTTCCTTGGAATCGGCAATGAGGACGATATCATCTGCGAAAGCCATTGATTGCGCTAGGATTGTCCTCATGTTCCACTTTCCCACGACCATCCATGCTTTCCTCCGCTTGCAGATTTTCAATATCTCGTCTATAAAAGTGATGAAAAGAAGAGGACTACCTTGAAATTTCAAAGTTATAATTGAATATAATTTATTGGAAAGAAACATATTTTACTCTAACCAGAATTTCAGGATGTCTTGAACATGCGTATAGAAATTATAATATGAAGAAAGTCGTTTAGGAAGTGCCTCTACTCATGTTCTTCAACTCTCCTCTTCTGACTCATATCGTCCTTTTCCCTTTCAGGGGAGTGAACAGAGTGTTGAGTTGCTTTGCCGAAGGTCTCGGGTTCAAGTCCAGCTGTGGAAGATAAATTGTTTAATCTGCTATCAGTTATATATATGGACCCTATGGATCTACAGACACTCCTTGGGCTCATCTCAGCCTATATTAGGTCAGTGCTCTTAATTGAGGGAAAAACTTGACAGTTGAGAGTGGTCTTGGACAAATCACCCCTTCACAACCGTAATATTAGAAAAAGTCTCAGACATACGAGGGTGGTTTGAAAAGTTCTCGGAATCACCGCTAGATGTCGGTGCTAGAGGAACAATGTTCCTGCGCAATAATCACACATCCTTTGTAAGTGAACACGTGGCGTGAGTGGTAGTGACGACTCATTGTTGTTGTTTTTTGCATAGTGATTTGTAACATTGGAAAAACTGAGATTCGAGCAGTGATTAAGTACTTTGTAAAGAAAGGTATGAAAGCAAAGGAAATTCATGCTGATTTTCTGAGCACACTGGGGAACTCTTCTCCTTCATATTCAACTGTTCCCAAGTGGAGCAGCGAATTTAAATTTGGTCAGGAGAGCTTAGATGATGATCCGAGTAGTGGACAGCCAAAAAGTGCTATGACCCCAGAATTTATCGCAAAAGTGCATAAAAAGGTCATAGAGGATCTTTGACTGAAAGTGCGAGAGGTTGCTGAAGCTGTAGGGGTGTCACAATTTAACACAGAACAGGTATATCACATTTAACTGAAGAATTGGGAATGAAAAAATTATCCGCAAGATGAGTACCGCTGCTCTTGACATTGGACCATAAATGCACCAGATTGGAAATGTCTGAACAAAATCTGGCCTGTTTTCAGCGCAACCAACAAGGTGTTTTGTGCCGGTTTGTGACTTGTACCCCAGAGACAAAACAGCAGTCAAAGCAGTGGAAACATGCTGAGTCACCACCACCAAAGAAAGCAAAGACAGTACGTTCGGCCGGAAAGGTAATGGCCTCAGTTTTCTGGGATGCAAAAGGCATTCTGCTGATAGATTATCTTCCTACAGGCCAAACAAATACGGGGCAATACTACGCAAACCTCCTAGACCAACTACAGGAAAAGATATGCGAAAAAAGGCCTGGTTTGACAAGGAAAAAAGTCATCTTTCATCAGGACAACGCCCGCCCGCACACAAGTGCTATTGCCATGGCAAAACTTCATGAACTGATGTACGAATAGTTGCCACATCCACCTTATTCACCTGATTTGGCACCATCAGATTTTCATCTCTTTCCTAAGCTGAAAATTTTTCTAGTTGGACAGAGATTTCCTACAATGGAAGAACTGACAGCCGAATCAGAGAGGTATTTTGCAGGCCTGGAGAAATCTCATTTTCGAGATGGGATCAAGGCATTGGAACATCGCTGGACCAAATGCATTAGTCTACAGGGAGACTATGTTGAAAAATAAAAGCAGTTGTTGTTTGTTCATTTAACGTCACTTAATGCTGCTATGGCTAACTTAATGGCAGACGATGCTACAGTGGGAGCTCTAAATTTTGCCTACCCAGGTTTAATTAGGATAGGACAGGCTCGGGATCCCAGTTTAATGTCCCTTCCAAAGGACGGCGTAACTAAGGATTTTTTACTCCCTTAAAAAAAACTCTTGCCGGGCTACGAACCTGCGATCTTGGGTTTAGTAGTTTGTTACACTAACCACTAGACCACAGGTGACCCCAAATAAATAAAAGCAGTTCCACCGAGGTAAGACACTTCTTTCAACTCAAGACCCTTCATAGGTTATAACACTACAGGTTAAGTTAATAACTTTATGATTACATGTACTTCTTCCCACCCATTTAAGGACCAACTGTTTCTTTTTTAATTTTCTTTTTTTTTTATGTATTTCCTTATAATAATAAAACTTTTTCCAATGGGAGACAATTTGATTGGAGAAAATCTTTTTATTACGTTTTAGACTGGAGAAGGAGATGGAACTAGAGAAGAATTTTTATCTTCCTCTCGACTCTTTGCAATTTGATTACCAAAAGGATCCGTATCACTCTCCATATTATGCTTCTGATTCTGTTTTGATGAACTTTCCACCAATCAAATTGTTGGTAAGATTTAACATCATTTATAATCATCAAATATTAACCTTATTTATTATTCTATTCGTCTAGTTAATACGATTTATTTGTATATGAATAGTGATATTAATGTTGGTTAAAAAATTCTGGACCTGTTATTTTATAACATACCTGTTATCTTATTACTAAAGGCCGGATTTCGTGCAGTAAACATTTTTAAAACGTGTAATAAAAATTAGCCAAACGTTCAATAAAAAAAAAAAAAATACACTGACAAACTCAACCTTCTACGGTGTGAAGAAGTGATGTGTAATTAAAATATTCAAATATTAGGTTAACATATTTATATAATTATTATAATATATATATGGCTTACAAAAACTACAAAAAATTTGTTTGCTTGCTAATTTCCTCATACTTGCTAGGTATGATAATTAAACAAAATTAATAATAATATAAATATATAAATATATATATATATATATATATATATATATATATATATATCTTATATAGTTTCAGAAACAAATTATATAAAAAAAAACAGGGAAAAAAGGATGAAACAACTCGCACGAGAACTGTGAGAGAATACTGACTTTATTGCCATCTTGAACCTCTACTTATAGAATCTAACAGCTGTTTACAATGCCAGCTTGATATTAGCGACTATGCGATCATCATCTTATCTTAACTCCCCCTGCCAGTTTACGAACAACCTCGTAAACTCAAAAAAAAAATAGCAGAGAAAGAACTCAAAAACACAAAAAATTACCAATTACATGAATCTTATTCTACTTACATAAAAATAAAAGACATTACTACTAGCTTAATCTACATTACTATCAATTGTAATTAACAAAGAATATTTAAATACAAATAAGTTAATTTAAAAAAACTACCATAAAAGAAATGAAAATAAACTGTTCCACTGCACCTCTAACATAAGCTCCAAAAGTACTTCAGATAACACATTAAATAAATAAAATAAAAATATAATAAAGAAATGTTTCCTCAGCAATAATGTTATAGACAAATAAGGTGAAATATACAGTTATAGGTTGGCTTTCCCAGCTGGAATCTTGAGCTGTTCGATATGAACAGACCTATGTTTTCTGAGCTCAGCCCCACTCTGAATAGTGGCTAAGTTATGCTCTCTGATAGCAATCACTCTGAATGGCCCTTTATAACGCAAAACCCCCTTAGCACGGTTCGATACAATTTTCTTGTACACAATGGTACAGTTTTCCCACGCTACTCTCTATCTCTTTCCGCGACCATCCTTCCGTATTCTTTCCTCCATATTCTTTTGAGCTCTATTCTATTGGCGATCAATCGTCCTGCCATGCCCTCCTCCACGACCGTAGCGCCCCATCTCGCATATAGACCAAAAAGGGTTTCGAAAGGGGAAAAACCAGTAGCCATGTGGATGGAGTGGTTATACGCCGCTATAGTCCGGGGCATTGCCTCGTCTGCTTCAAATCCCTTGTCCGCGTGAAATACTCTCAGATATTCCCCCTGAGTATTGTGAAGCCTTTCGACCCCCCCCCCTGCTTTTGGGATGCCCAGGCGTATTCCAATGCCAGGCGACGCCTAGATCTTTCATCTCTTTCCTAAGCTGGGCATTGTCAAATTCTCTACCCCTGTCAGAAGAAACCTTATCAGGCACTCCATAAAACTAGAACCAAGTTTGGAGGGCTCTACTTTTTTTTTTTTCCCCCTTTCTGCCATTGCTGGCATACGGGGTTTCGGCAGTGGTGGGTTGATACGTTGGGTTTACGCACGCTCACCACTGCCAAAAAACTACTCTTTATTTATAAAATTCTTATTCTACAACAATGGGGGAGTACCATTTAATTTGTCTGGGTACAATTTCAATTAATTAACAATCTGTGGTGCTGCCCGGTGCACAGATGTGAACCTTACTGATGGGGCAGCACCTTTTAGGCTTCCTGGCCGGTCTGCATCCGTCTGGGTGCCGTCCAGCCTCCCTGGTCCGCCGCATCCCTCCGGTCAGCGTACGGCCAGTCTGCATCAGTCCTGTTCTCCTCCTGGGGGCTCATCCTCTAGTGGCTCGCCGGGTGGCCGTATCCTGCTGATGGTGAAGTGCGCAGGACCGACCACTTCCTTCCACCCGTAGACAAGCTCCCTGAAATGGGGGTATTGTCCTCCTCCAGGAGGCGGAGAAAGTCTTCCTCAGCGAGGACGAAGATCCCGGTTTTCCTCGACAGCCTGGCACGGTGTCCTTCCATCGCTGTGCAGGAGAGCACCACGTGCTCTGCCGTCTCAGGGACCTCACAGGCGGGGGCCGGGGATCGATGTCTCTCCTATGCTCACTCAACTTTCCCCGGAACCCGCCGTGTCCTATCAGGACCTGCAAAACCCAGTAGTCCGGGCGGACCCATGTCGCCGCCAATCTCGACCGGAGGGTGGGGAAGAACTTCCTCAAGGTAGAGCCCTTCTGGCTAGTCACCCACCGTCCGTTCCACTCGTCAATGGAGTCCTCTCTCACTATCTTGATCAACAGATCCAGCTCCATATCTGTGTCTTCTTCGTTGAGAGCTTTGTTGTAAATTTTTAAAATTTTGTAACCCGTGTTTTTTTCTACAAATAATTTAAATTTATCAAAAATTGTTTTTCCCTTTACGTTTTTGATATTTTCTAATTTATCTCCAGCTTTCTCTATAATATTAATCTATGATGTCAACGTTAAGTTTTGCTCTTCAAGCTTTTTTTATTTGCGAAGGTAGAACCGCTAAATGAGATTTTATAAATGCTAGATCTGATGCAACAGATGTTAAATTTAAAACAGTTTTTACTTTCTTTACAGATACTGCGTCATCTTCAAGAGTAGAAACAAACTCTTCAAAATTATTAAAATGATGTGAATAAAATAGGGCTGCTTCAATCCACTTCCCTATCTAGTTATCACAGGTTCTGGGGGAAGGGGAAGGGGGTAGTATTTGAGTCAAATTAAATTAGAACTTCTAAGAAAATTAATACAAAGGAAACGTTGTTCGACATTATACCATTACAGTTCGAAGAAATATTTGGAAATCATGAGTCGTTTTTTTCTTTCTTGGAAAATTAAGTAGGTAAATATTGTTGATGATTTCAAAATAAATCACAATTATTCTCTATAATAAATTTTTTTTAAAAAGTCGATATTTTTAATGAAATTTCAAAAAGTGCGCTCTCGTGCACTAAAAACCTAAAATGTGCAACTTTGTCCAGTAACCCCCAAAATGTGCATTTTCATGCAATATAAAATTCATTTTATTTTAATCTCCTTTGATTCGGTTAAGAATCGAATTTTCATTGAATTCTGAGGAAGCAATAAAAAGTTGCAATTGCACGGGAATCCGGTCTGTAGGTACTTATAACAAACCTGTTATCTTATAGCATACCTGTTATTTTGTAACAGGTTTATTCTACCTGAACTTCAGACTTGTTAATGATAATCAAAAGTAACAGATAAGCATTCCATGGTAATACTTATTACCATCATGTGGGTGCTAAATCTCAGTCTATTATAAAAACAAATATTTTAACCATTTCTTAGGTTTAAAAAAATGTGTGTTTATATTTTCTTCTTCATTTTAATTCATAATTATAATGAATACTCTACACCCAGAAATCTTTAAATAATCGATTTTGCATGATCTTAATAAAATAACATTTATCTAGGAAGTGCTGTTGATAAAATTCTCTGATTGCTCATTTTTTATTTATAATTTCATTAGTATTGTTTTATGGCAGAACAAACAAAAATTGTCTTTAATAACTTCTAGGAACAAGAGTCGGCTGATAAGTATAAGTCCTTGGGTGACCTGTGGTCTAGTGGTTAGCATAGCAACCTACTGAATCCAAGATCGCAGGTTTCTAGCCCGGCCTGTGGCCCTAGGATTTTAAAGGGAGT
This sequence comes from Arma custos, assembly GCA_037127475.1. Taxonomy (NCBI): domain Eukaryota; kingdom Metazoa; phylum Arthropoda; class Insecta; order Hemiptera; family Pentatomidae; genus Arma; species Arma custos. The sequence continues at coordinate 184,587,600 of CM073759.1, forward strand.
AAAAAATCCTTAATTATGCCGTTAAACTGGCAAAATCCTTAAGGAATGTTAAACGGGAATCCCGAGCCTGTACGATGTCAGGTACTCGTTGAAAATCCCTATCCTGATTAAACCTGGGTAGGCAAAATTTAGAGCTCCCACTGTATTTATTATTATTTATGTGTGACTCTTGTTTATTACCATGCACTTCGGCCTAAAAAGGCCCATTGTGCTTGAGTCCTAAAGATCCCTAACCTAGGTCTAGACTTCTGAGAAATTTTATATAGTCTTTGAATCTCAGTTCTTGAAGTTCCTTGTGTCCTCCAGGGCCAAGGTCAAATGTCCTCTTTCGACTTAGTGATTTACATTCAAAGAGAACGTGCCAGGGGGTTTTGTCCTCCTCTATGCACCATCTGCACCGAGGCTCTTGTTCAATGCCTTAGCTATGCATGTGTTTCCTGAGTTTACAGTGCCCAGTGATGGTTTTGACCATACTTTTGAGGTCGGTTCTCGACATGTGAGCGGTTTCTTTCTTGATTTTCTCAGAAAGATTGTCATTGGTATCCTTCATAAAAAGTTTAGTATGCCTTATCTTGACTCTATCCCAGCGTGATTTTATCTTCCTCTTGGCTAGTTTGTTAATTGTATCCTTAGCAAGGGGAAGGGAAACCCCGCACCATGGAACAATTACTGTTCCTTTCTTTGCCAGTTTGTCGGCCCTTTCATTTCCTGGTATATTACTGTGCCCAGGGATCCAGAATATCTTAACTCTGTTATGTACAGCTAGCTCATCAAGTCTTATACCGTATTCCTCCACTAGTCTGGATTTTGTTTCTGCATTTTGTAATGCATTGCATGCTGCCTGACTGTCAGTGAGAAAATTGATCACCTTATTCTTGTGGTCCTTCATAACGAAGGCACCTGCAAGTATTGCCCATATTTCCGCTTGGAATGCAGTGAGTGTAGTGCCCAGAGCTAAGTAATGGCCTGTGCCCCGGCAACTCCTGAACCAGAATCCTGAGCCAGCACCATACTCCCCTTTGGATCCATCCGTGTACACATTTAGACCATTGGGTGGATTAAAACAATCATTCTTGCTTTTACAAATCGCCTGTGTATTAACGTGGAATCTTTTGTCAAAGTTATATTTGTTCAGCATTAAGTCTGAATGCTTTTTTAACTCTGCATTTCGCTCGATTATATCAAAGACACTTCTGTGTCCAAAGTCATTGGTGGGTTTCTTAATCCCTCCTATTTTCACTACCCTTTAGGCTGTCTTCAATGCCTCTGCTTCAATCAGAATGTCAAGAGGTGATAAATCAAGTATAGTCTCCAGTGAAGCGGTAGGGGTGGTTCTCATGGTCCCAGTGATCATAATGCACCCGAGCCGCTGCACCTTCTCTGACCTTGATCTATTTTTTTGGGTACCAGCTCTGTGCCACCAGGCTAATGAGCCATAAGTTAGCACGGGTATGTAGATCCAACGAGCTATTTTGGGGCTAATTCCCCACTTGTTGCCACAAAGGCTCTTACAAGTCCACAGAATTCTAGTGGCTTTCTTGGTAGCATAACCGATATGTTCATTCCAGTTTAATTTACTGTCCATGATAACACCGAGGTATTTAACCTTCTTGCTAAATTGAATGCTCATCCCTTTCATCCTAGGGGAGTTGAGCTCCCTCAGTATCCTTTCGTTGGTAAAAGATACAATTACCGTTTTATTAGAATTGATGTTCAATCCTACTTTCGTGCACCTCTCACCACCATTCTCATCTGCCATTGTCATCAACTCTGAAATAGTTTGCTGATCAAAGTCCCGATGATAATTGCTATGTCATCTGCATAGCCTGTCACTTGGAAACCTGCCTCATTTAGGAGGTGTAGTAGTTCATCCACTACCAGATTCCATAGGAGTGGGGAAAGAGCACCTCCTTGGGGGCAGCCTGCGGCTGCCTTAACCTTTAGTTGATAATTACCCATGTTTAGCATAGCAATAACCCAATTAGCAATGTTTGGTTTAGTGTCATGCTTTAGTAGGGCATTAGTTAATATATGAATAGGGATGTTATCAAATGCCCCTTCTATATCTAAAAATGCTCCGAGTGCAATTTGTTTCCACTGTAGAGCATCTTCTATTTGGTCCACCTCTGCATGCAGCGCAGTGTTGCAAGATTTGCCCTCCCTGTATGCATGTTGATGCAGCATTACTGATCCATCATTGAGATGTTTATCGCTGATATATCTAACAAGAATTTTCTCCATTATCTTTAGCAAGAATGAGGAAAGACAAATGGGGCGATATGATTTGGGTTCATCATATGTTTCCTTCCCTGGACATAGCTCGGTAACTGGAGGGCACACCGTGGTGCGTCTTATCATTCGATCATCTTCCGTATCCTGGGACGGATCATCCCTTGGGTATGTATAGTTTATATACATCTCCGCCGTCTCCTCCAGGGTGGTTGCCTGGGCGTCTCCCACTCTGATAGCCGCCATCATGGTCAGCGGCTTCACCTTGCCCAGTGCCACCCTGTACGGGATTCTTCTCCGACTCCTTGACGATGAACTCGTCCCAGGATACCTTCTTCTGGTGACACACGCCGTTTCGGTATGCCCTGTACCTAGCTTTTGATTCATCTCGGAGTGCCGGTCTCCTCTCCTCATCCCTGCACTCCTGGTACCTGCGCCTGGCCCTCTTGAGGAGCGTCAGTGCAGGCGTCCACCATGGGACCGGACGCGCTCTCGCTCTGCGGCGCTGCAGGGTCATATTGGCCGCTTCCGTGATGGCGCCCGTCAGCTCCGCCACTCTGCGGTCAATGGCTGACTCGCCTTCCATCGGCGCCATCTCTTCCCATTCGCTATCGACCAGTATTCCCTCCAGTTCACTGGAGAAAGCTCCCCAGTTCGCCGTTCGGGTCACGAAGCCTTTCTCTACTGGCAAGACTCCGCCTTCCTCCTCTACCACACTGAAGGCTATGACCCGGTGGTCGGAGCTCGTGTCAGACCGTAGGGTCCGGTCCGCAATGTGCCTCGCCATGTTGGCCGTGGCGAGTGTAACGTCGATCCAGCTCTGGCCCCTGGCTCCAACGAATGTTGGGCCAGAGGGCTCGTTCATGACCAAGAGCTGGCACCTCGCCACGGTTTCGTCCACCACTCTTCCTCTGGCGTCTGTGCGCACCGAACCCCAGGCCGTGCTCCACGAATTGGTGTCAGAACAGACCACCACACTCCTGTAACGTTGTGCAATGGCCTCCACGGCGGACACGTTCTCCTCTATCCTTTGCTTTGGCGGCATGTATGACGACACGAGGGCGAAGGATATTCTCCCCCATCTGACATAACATGCCGCCTGATCCGCCGTGGGGAATTGCTTCAGTTCCATTACGTCGAGGTTTGGATTCACTATCACAATAGCCGCTCTAGGCCTCCTCTCTCCACTGCCCAAAGCGACTACCCTCGACGTGACACCGAATCCGGCGACCACATTTCCTTGACACCACGGCTCTTGAATAGCCATGATGTCAACTTTCCTTGCAAGAGCTCTTAGCTCGTCCGCGACCACTCGTCTTCGGCCCATGTTGACCTGCAGAATCTGCAGCCTACGCATACCGGGTTCTCTTCGCCTGCTTGACCATGAGCTCCAAGTACGTCGGGCACTCCCTGCTGCCCGCGCACTGGTTCAGCTCCTTCCCCTCTCGGCCGTTCGCCTTGCAATGCCTACACTTCGGTCTGGTGCCTCGCGCCTTTGCCGGGCATTCAATAACTTTGTGCCCGGTGTCTTGACACCATTTGCACGCCATCTCCTTCGTGCAGGTCTTCGCAGTGTGGCCGTGCTCAAGGCATACTAAGCAGAGTAGGGGGTCGAGATAATCACGAAAGGTCAAGCTCCATCATCCTCCGCTGACGTCCTCTGGTGTCAGGTTCATTAGGGTGAGCCTCATCGTCTGGTGGACCTCAACGATCCACTTCTTCGTTAGCCTGTCCCTTGAGGGTGTGGAAAAGCAGGGTCTCAACCACACCCTCCTGGCACCCTCTTCCTCCGGCTTTTTCACCGCCACCTTGCTCCACAGGTAACTCTCGAGTGCGCTCCCATCCCAGTTGTTGGGGACGTCTCCCAGCTCCAGGCGAGGCCTTCTCGCCATCGCCAGCCTCGCCTCAAGTCCCTTCTCCTTCAGGGCGTCCCATTCCATAATCCTCCTGACCTGGTCAGCCCCTCCAGTCCTGACCAGGACGGCACCAGTCTTCGTCAATCTGACTACCCCAACACTGGCGCCGATCTCCTTCAGTTTCTCCTGGGATGGGAGCTGTTCGAGAATATTCCCGGCCTCCCACCCTGCCGCCTTTCCTTTAAGTGTGATGTACGCGGGGGTATCTTCGGGCCTCTGCGGGCCCGCGGGGACACTGGCCAGGACTCCTGCGAAGGTTAACCTCTTTTTCTTCTTCTCTTCCGGAGGGGGAGAGGGCAGAAACTCTCCTTCTTCCTGGGAGTTTGACTGCTTCTTCTTCTTCTTTTTCTGAACCACCTCCCAGTTCGATTCTTCCTCTTCGGCGGAGTCCACCTCCATGTTCTTCCCGCGGCATATCGGCGTATCACTTCGCCTCTAGGGTATCGGGGCCGGCATGAGACCCTCGTACTTGCTCTTAACCTCCTTCTTGGGCGGGACCACTCCGGAAGGTCCGGCGACCACCTTCTCGAGCTCCTTGGGGGCCTTCGCCACCTTCTTCCTCCTCTCCTTCGCCCTGGTCACCGCAGCATGCTTCAATATGCCGGCCTCCTGGTCCTTCAAACGGAGATCCCCGATGAGGCCCTGGACTCCATTAAGAGTGGGGGAGACCCACTCTTTCTTCTTCCGGTCATACCTGCCCCCTATGGCATCACTGATTGATGTTGCCACCATGGGGGCGATAATCTCCGACACCTTTTTGGCAATGATCCGGTGGAGAGTCTCCCCATTCAGGGCCTCATTAACCACCTCCTCCACGATCGTAGGGACCATTCTCCACTGGGCCTGCAATCCCACAATGATGCCAAGGATGTCCCTCACCTTTCCATTAATGTGGCTCTGGGCATCCAGAGGGACCCTCTTCCTGACCAGGTACGCCCTCAACCTGTCGGGAATCTTCTCTCCCTTTTCCATAGGGTCTTCTTCCGTCTCATCAATGGGAGAATTATCCTTCCGGGCCCTCTTCCTCCCCGTCTTATCTTCGGCATCCATGTCTGCAGTTTCGGACGCTGATATTAGCGGCCATAACCATTTCCCGGCCTTCTCCACGCCCTTCACCTCTTCTGTGGCCACTGTAGGTCTATTCCCATCTTGCACCGTTGAGATCTCCTGGCCGCCATGGAGGGAACTCTTCTCATATTCACCACCGTTGAAGTCTCTTGGTGCCTGAAGGTCTTCGACTACGTTTTCGACCGACACACCCTTAACTTTTTCAAAATGTTTTTCGGCCATTTTTGGTCCGACACCATACACAACACTATGGCCAAAAAATTTCTGAAAAGTATTTTCCAAAAAAATTTTTTTTGGAAAATATTTTTTTTTTTTCTCGTTTTTGATTAATTAATAATTAATTACAATCTCCTGTCCGTGGAGGGCTCCGATTCGCAAAAAGTGTCCCTCGGGCCTCAACCACCACTACACAACCACGCCAGCACTATAACCGGGAGTAAAGCAAAAACGCGTCTTACCTCACTGACGGCTGAACGCTGACTGACTCCTATACCTGCCAACTGGGGTGGGGATAATCTGCTAGAGCTCGACTGGCACAAGTCCTTTGACAGTCAGAGCGCTTTACCACATATTACTGCAGAGTTCCACTGGCTGCCCTGCAGTGATGGAGATTTATCTGCAGCAGCTTGATCATCATAGTGATGATGGGGGATCACCCCCGGGATGTGTTGCAGTTTCCTCCTTCCCACTGCCCGGGGACAGTTTGCAGTATGTGGGTACCCGGTAGGTTGTGGAACCCATGGTAGATTCTTCCATTTTTTTCTTCAATGGTTTTGGCCACAGATTCAGGTATGGATACCACAATGTACATCCCATGTTTATGGGCCTTGTTGCCAAGGATCTTCCATCTCTCAGTCTGCAGGCCCGTGTTTTGTACCTGCAGATTCTCTAGGCATTCCTTAATACCTTCTACTGGGTTTGGTATAAAAATTCCCATCTCCCTGAAACCCTCAAGTTCTTTGGGGTCGCAGGTTTACTCCCATGGGGAGAGCTCGACTTCCCAGTCTAGTTCCGATGGGTTTCGTCAGTGAGGAGGAGCTCCCACTGTAGCATCGTCCGATTAGCCATATCAGCATAAAGTGACGTTAAATAAATAAGCAAACAGTAAAGTCCCCAGCCTCTCAATGAAAACAACATTTAAAAAAAAAATTCTAATTTATTCCTCAACATAATCTCCACAAAGGCTAATAAATTTTTCATATCGGTGTTCTAGTTTAATTAAACCGATTTATCAAGGTCCTCAAAGTAGCTGTTTACCATATCAATTGCTGTGAAATCTTTGTCCTCCAAGAAATGTTTTGAGGTTAGGGAACAGTTGGTAGTCACTGGATACTAGATCTGGCGAATAGGATGGGTGTTCAAGCGATTCGAACTTTAATTCGCAAATGTTTCCCATTGCAATGACAGAACGATGGGCCGGATCATTGTCGTGAAAACTCTAAAGTTGTCTTATTATAAATTCTGTTGTTCAAAAACTAATCAAGCTACTGATCTGTAACTAAAGATGCAATATATTCTAAGGTAAAACTATGTTATGCTTGCGTCTAACTGGCCTTGTGGCGCTCTCTCTGTGTGAGGCCCAGGACTTATCAGCCGACCCTCGTATTCCATGAATTAAATATTTTTTGTTAAAAACCTCTTTAAAAAATTAATTATTTTATAGTAAATAAGAATAAAGATCAATAAAATAAAAATTAAAAAAAAAACATACCACTAAGAGCTATAAAGGGTCTTTGGTTCAGTACATCGTAGAGACCGACTGTTTCTAAGATAACGCTTGTTCAGTGAGGTGGATATAAACTACATTAAGAAAAATATAGATATTTTATTAAAATATATTTATTGTACTGCAAATATTTAGATTTTTATTGATATTATAGTTGTTTTTTTTCTTAGTTTGTTTGTCACCCCAGTTTTTACAGCCTTTTTGTATTTACTATTTCTAAAAACTAATATGTTTTTATTTATTTTTAAGACCACTGATATGGATCTATTCCTAGATGAATGCATAGTGTTTGGAAAGAGACTTAAATCGCTTGGAGTTCCTGTTACATTAGATATTCTTCCTGGTCTAAATCACGGCTTCCTCAATTTTTCCATGGTAATTTTATTTTTTAAAGGATAATCTGGATTGTAAGTAAAGTAAAGTAACAATATTAGCATTCTGTTTTTCATTTATTATGATTATTATATATTATTTATATAATTCTATATATACTATAACTTATTCTGGAGAATGGAGATAGTTGGGAGGTGCAGTCAAAAAAACACCAAATAAGTCAGGACTTATTTATATTGGTGCCGACGTTTCGACTTACTTTGAAGGTCACCTTCAGGGCTATGAGAGAAAAAACAAAAAACATTGCAGTACCAAGGATATAATAACATATAGAATAATAGAAAAGTAAAAAATAGTGATGGATGTATAATTAAGGATAATGAATAAAAAAAATACAGAATAAATGTACAGAAGGGTGATAATGTAAACAAAATACTAAGAGAAAGAAAAATGAGAAGGTAAACAGAAAGATATAAAATTAAAAAGTATAAATATAAAAAAAATCTATATCTCATCTTTTTATCATTTATTATCCTTAATTTTATATCCATCACTATTTTTTACTTTTCTATCACTCTATATATTATTATATTCTTGGTACTGTAATGTTTTTTATAGGTTTTTTGTTTTGTTTGTTTTTTCTCTCATAGCCCTGAAGATGAACTACAAAGTAAGTCGAAACGTCGGCACAAATATAAATAAGTCCCAACTTATTCCGTGTTTTTTTGACTGCGTCCCCCAACTATCTCCATTCTCCATTTTATCATCCAGTCAACTATTTTCCTCTCTTATGGAATATAACTTATTCTATTAAATAATAAGTAATCTCAGTTTAAACATCCCTATTTCTGAAAATTTATTAAACAAAACAAAAACGTTAGTAACAAAAAACAAAAGTTAATACAAAAATACACTTTAAAAAGAAAACCCTTAATAAACTGATTTAATGATTCTTCATTAGACTCTTGTAATGCAATGATGTAACAATTGAAAAAATAAAACAAAAGACTAAATATAGCCTACCTATTTATAAACTATTTTACATATATATTACAATATATTTATGAAAGAGGTGTTGAAAGACAAGGGATTCTACAACACATAGAAGTGATTTATTTCAATTTTAAAATTATTGCTTGGGTTTAAATAAAAGTGGATTAAAAAAACTTGGATATTTCCAAATTTAAATGGTTTTGAGTCAGCTGACGGAAATAATATGATTTTTACAAAGCTCCTAATGGATTTGGTTATGCATTTAAGGAAATAGAACGAATGATTAAGGAGTTTTTAAAAGGAAGCAGTTTTGTGAGGAGGGTTTTATAACATCTATGGCAGGGGTGGCCAAGAGATTCATCACACTTTTACTAAATATATTTATTATATAATGGTTAAAGTAGTAAAAGAACTCTGTAGTAATGAAATAAATTGTTTATGCATTTATCTATTCAAAAATTAATTACCGATTATCTTTTTTTAGACTATTGTATATTTTTTTACCTTTTACTTTTTTATTTTCTATTTAAGCATGTTCTTTAGACTATCCTTAATTTTTTAAAAGAGTGTGAAATGGTCGGAGGGTGCAGTCGATAAATTTATTTTACACAAAATAAGTTTAACTTATTTTTTGTGTCGTTTTGGCTGTCATCAGGGCTGAGAATAAAAGTAATGTTACGGTCAGAGAGAGAAAGACTGGCGGGAGGGATTAAGGTCTTTAAAGCCATCGGCTGAAGAGATTAAGAAGGTTCTGGAAGGTCCGAGAACGGCCTCCCTCACTCGTCCGCGTGTCTAGAACATTCGAACCTGCCTATATATACCGCTCGCCGCGAACCAGTTGTCAGTAAAAAAAAAAGACAGTGTGATGAACTAGTAATAAGTGAATCAGTAATAAGTGTATCAGTGAACAGTGACAGTCCGTGAGTGTAATAAACTGTTTCTGTTTGTAACTGTGTGTCAATTTGTTATATTTGGAGATTCTTACGGCCGGTGGACTTTGATTTGTGAACAGTAAGTGTTAGGTAGTAGTTTTATTAATTTTAGTAATTTATTAGTATAAATTTGTAATTATACAAATTTATGTAAATAGTTAAGCTATTTAGTATCACTAATATCTTAATATTTTAGTAATTAAATAGGAGATAGGCCTAGGTTATAATCTTTAGATTATTGTTATTGTAAATTTATATTAGTTTAATAATTTAATTGTTAGTAATTTCATTATATTCTTTTTGTCACTTTGTTAATAAATATTAGTATCTCAAATTCAGGAGTAGTATAATTCATTTTCACACCCAGTAGCCCATAACAGTAAATAGAAAAACTACGTGAACAATGCAGTACCAAAGAAAAAAATAATAGGTTATTTAAAGAGAAATGAAAGAAGAAAAGATATATTATGAAAAAATTTATGAGAAATAAGAACGGAAAGAAGTTAAGAAGATAAGAAAACATAGTAAAATTAAAAGAGAAATGATTTTGTTACAAAATATAATGATTAACATGTTATTAAACTCCTTCAAAAGAACAACTATAATTAAAAACACTAATTTTTTAATCAAACTTTGATTAGACCGGTGTTAACCTACATTGTATCAGTGCTAACATGGATGATGACAAAGGCTGATGAGAATAATGTCCTTATATTCAAACGGAAAATTTTGCGAGGAATATACGGCCCTGTAAAAGAAGGAGAAGTTTGGAGGAGACGATGGAACTGGAAGTTATAAACCCTGTATACTGACTTAAATGTCATCGACTTCATAAAATTGGGAAGATTAAGTTTAAATTAAGGGACAGCCATTTGGTTCGGATGGAGAAAGGTGAAATTCCAAAAAGAGTCCTTGATGATAGGATTGACCATACCAGAAGGAGAGGCAGACCCAAACTGAGGTGGGTGGATAGTGTGGCGACTGACTCCAGGCTACTGCTAGGCACACCGAACTGGAGAAAAGCAGCAGTGGATCGAGCTGGATGGCGAAAGCTCCTTGAGGAGGCCAAGACCCGTCCCTGGGCTGTAGCGCCATATAGATAGATAGATAACTTTATAATGCAATTGGGAAAAACCACAATGCAAAGCCTTATGTTTCAAATCTAGTATGTAATACACACACTTACCAGTCGACGTTTCGCCTATTCAGGCATTATCAAGACACAAAAACAATAAAGAATTATGTGAAGCACATCTCGAATAAAAAGGTGCAATACATCCCAACGATCAACAGCACAAACAGGCTCCAAACATGAGACAGCACCCCACCACCAAGATGTTCAACATACAACTCAATGAAAAATACATAAAATAATAAAAATAATGGGAGTTGTATGTTGAACGTCTTGGTGGTGGGGTGCTGTCTCATGTTTGGAGCCTGTTTGTGCTGTTGATCGTTGGGATGTATTTTATTTTATAGATAGAGATCTCTATTTTATTGATAGATAGATAACTTTTAATCGAGGTATTTAATGCTCCATGTGAGTAAAAAATATATAAAAATTCGGGTACATGTAAAGCAAAGCATTCCTATTGTAATAATGGTATTGAAATTCTTTTATTAACGATTAGAAAATTTTTGAAAGCTTGAAACTTAAAATTTAACTTATGTCATTGTTGTATGCTATCGAAGGTTTAACTCGAAAATGCCTAATTTTGTTCTTTATTCTAGTTATGTCATTGTTCTTTTGAAGGAGCGATTAGGGAAAGACTATTTTTATTTTTAGGGAGCGGGGTGGCTCAGTGGTAGAGCACTGAGTAGCCATGCCGGAATTCTTGGTTCAAATCCCGCTGCAGGCAGTTACTTTTATTTAGTCTGTTTGCGGCGGGAAATGGATCCTATGGGATTTAGGACTCTCCTGGGGCTCACCCAGCCTCTATAAAATATTATAAAAATAGGGTACCCAAAATAAGGGGGAAAACCTGGCGGTTGAGCGTGACCTAAGACAAGTCACCTCCTTGCAGTCCATGAAACAGTACAGTCTCTACCGTGTACTAAACCCCAGACTCGTTCACGGGTCATAGTGGTTACAGGTTTATTTTTATTTGTGTCGAATTCTTTCACTAATAACATGGCAATCATTAAATTTTGTTACAAAATCATTTCTATTGTGTAATTTTTCTGTTTTATTATCTTCTAGACTTCTTTGTATTTCTTTCTTGTCGTTCCTATCATTTCTTTTTATATAACCTGTTATATATTCTGTGATACTGCATTGTACATATATATGGTTTCTCTGTTGTTGTTTTTTATTCTCAGCTCTGATGATGGCCTAAAACAGGCCGAAACGTTGGCTCAAATTTAAATAAATTAAACTTATTTTGTGTAAAATTTATCGACTGCACCCCCTGACCATTTCACACTCTTTTAAGATATATCCAGTCAACCATTTCCACATCAATACAAAAGGTTCAAAGATTCTTAAGCATTTCAAATCTTAATTTAAACCATTCGAGACCAATTGCACACTGTGTGTGCAATAACAGTAATGTGCAATTATCAGTTATTCTGAGTAAAGTAGTCGTTGAAATAAGATTCTTCTTGAACTAATGAAATCTGTTTAGTACAGGAAAATAATATTTCGCATTTGTTTTACTGATGTATTTTTTTTAACTTTTTAAAAATTTTCTTTGCATTATATTCTGTTCTTTATTATCAAAAGCAAAATAACGATTTTATATTATCTAATTCGTATACGTATACGATTTTATATTATCTATTTTTGAAATAAATGTTTATAAATTTTTTAATGATGTATTTTCATTTAACCTTACATTGCACCCATGGTGTTCAATCCGTTCCTCGCAATAAAATTTTTCCAAGTAGCGAGCTGCACACCCAGTGTATAATGATCTTATTTATGTGAATTCACTTACGAATTGGGTGATTTCCATATTAATTATGTCTTTTTAATTAAAAATGAACAATATAAAGAAAAAAAAATTTGCTCCTGGGGACCATATTCGAAAAAAATGGTTGTTTTGAATGGGTTAACACAGCAATCAAACAAAGTAATCTTGTTACCATAATTTATTTTATTGTTATATGATATAATTTTTTAAAATATTTTATTTGAAAAGAAAAGATATGACCAGGACCGGGACTCGAACCCGGGTCTCCACTTCTCCATAGTTCCCACTACGGAGAAGTGGCAGACCCGGGTTCGAGTCTCGGTCCTGGTCATATCTTTTCTTTTCAATTAAAATAATCTTGTTACCTTATTATAATTATTACTATCCTGTGTAAAAAAAAAATCATGTATCTGCTTTTAGGTGAGCAATGAGGCTTATGAAGGGGCCAAAGTATGCTGTGAAAAGATCGCTGAGCTGTTCAGCAGCATCGGTTCAGCCAGCGATTCGTCAGCGGCAGTAGCGGCTGAAGAAGTCCTCTGATGCTGATGGGACACCATTCATTTATTATTATCATTATAAAATTCATCTGTGATTATAGATCTGTTCCCTTAATGTTTATTATTCTTCCGCTTTATTATATACCTCACTGTGCGTCGTTTTATTAATTTTGTCGCTTAAGCACTGTGTCATCTGTTGTGTTATTGTAACTTAGATATAGATTTTGTTTCTATTATAATACAACTTATGTATTAATTGTTTGTATAGATTATGATATCTTTAATAAAATCTATTTATTCATCATTCGATACTTATATAAGGATATATTGACACTTGTTAGTGTCATTGAAACTTTGCTAGTAACATTGAAGTTTTTCTTTTTCTTTGTAGTAACTTATTATTAAAACTGTGAACTTTTATTAATAGAATATATTTTTTCATGTCATATTTCCAATGTATAGGGATAATGTCCTATATGCAGGAATATATTACTTATAATCCAATGTTAAAAAACGATAAGTGCACTAAACTATATTTCTTTGATAAGCAGATTTTATTCTTGGCTTGGCTGGCTTGTGTTTGGATCAGATCATGTTCTTGCGGGTAAAGCCACATCAACGCTAGAATTGCTTCCTTTCATTTATGTATTCGTATTAATTGTTTGTTTCTTTAATAAAAATATTTTAAACCAATTAACAGCTATCAGCATTTCTAATAACCAAAACACTAGCATTTGTACAGGTTAGTTTGGTAAGCTTCTATAAAAGCTTTACATGTTTGCTGTTTGTTTTAACTAGAGATTTTCAATAGTTTATCATAGGTGTGAAAGTACCTTTAAAAGCGACTCCAACTTATGGATCAAGATTAAAATTATTTGTCTAAATTCAATTCTTCCATCTTTTTATATGTTTTTTTAGCTATTGATTTTATTAATATGTTGTTGTTTTTTTAATAATCTTCTATGGATTTGATTGATTAAAATGCATACTTCCAGTCAAAAAAGATGAATATTGTTAGAAATAAGGTATCAATACCTAGGTAAAAATAAATAGAGCAGTTTTAATCTGCATTTATTTATGTATAGTTAAACAAAAATTTAAATAGGACATATTACTGATGAAAATATTAGCTAATCAATGTATTGTTATATTGAAGGTTTATTGACATAACCACAAAATGGAAAAATATATTGTTTTAATAAATAAAATAATGAAAAGTTCTAAATAAAGCCTCACAGTTTTATTAAAAGTTATTCATAAAAAGTCTTTCAATATATTTTTGTAATTGATTTTGTTTTCCTTAGGTAAAATAGTAGAACCATCTTTGGTATCTGTTCTGCAGGTTGTCGCTTCGAGTTGAGTTACAACAAAGTTTTAACTGTTTATTTGTTTCATTTTGAATATTTACCAAAAATACAGGTTATTGTAAGCTCTAGTATGGAAAAGAGAATGGTATTATGGATAATACCATAAAAGGAATAAAAGTTTCAACTAACATTTCGAAGTATAGATGATATATGTTAGTCGAAACGTTCATTTCTAGATGAAATGATTACTGGAATATACACATTTCTCATATTTCAATTCTCTTTTCCATACTAAAGCTCATAATAGCATCTATTTTTGGAAAATATTAAAAGGGAAGCGAATGAAAAGTTAAAGCTTGTTGTGATTCAACTCGAAGCGACAACCTGCGGAATAATTACCCAATTTTTTCTCATTGATGGTTCTAATACCGAAAGTAAAATTATAGGCCTAAAGAAAAAGCTTTTTTTTTTAAATCATCACATTCTTTTTTCTTCATCAAATGATTTAAATTTAATTTTTATTAGTCCCTCCTTAATAAAATAAAAACAACTTGAAATTTAATTTTATTATATTTTTAAAAAATGTATATTATTTTGTATTACCTAAAAATATAAAACATTGAAGCAGTATTAGAATGGAAGTGCTACTATACATAAAGGAAGAGTTTTTTTTTAATTGATGATAAATTATAATCTCAGCAATCGTCTAAAAATATTTTAAATTCTAAACCATGATTTTAAGCAGCTGAGATGAATTTTCGAATCGAAAAAATAATAGTTCCAAATTAAGCTAAGGAAGGAACACTTCAAAATAAAATAAGAATCTCGATGAACTTATATGACTGTTTTATTTATAGTTCAAACTACTTTTAAATGTATTTTTTAAAAATAATAAAAATCGTAACTACTTATTGAGAAGTAGTACTTATCTCAATTGTCAAAACTTTTCATCTGATTTATCACCGTTCTTATTAAAATGGCTTCTAGTCCTTAATTTAAAGCTATTTTAATTTTTACTAGTTAAAGAATACAAAATATTTTTGTACTTTAAATCTAAATGTTTTGTTTTTTGTTAGCATACCAAAACGTTTTTAAACTAACATATGTAGTATTTTGATTTATTTATTATGTATAAATAAATTGTTTTATTTGATGTGTAGTTTGTTGATTTTCACCTGAAACAACTGTAATGTATTAAGAGTGTGGTTTAGAGATTTATCTCCAGGATTTAGATTTGGACATAATATATTTTTCTGTTTTATCAGCTGTAAATCATTTCATTCAGAGTTGTTGAAAAAAACTAAGCAGTTAATGAGAAAACATTTTTTCATTACCAAATTACTATTATTATGTTGACATTACAGCCTGCAAGCAAATCCTAGCCTCCAACAAAAATATCCCCTCCTGCTTTCTTGGCATCATTTGCTACCATTTAGTCTTGGCCTACGAACAACCCTGTATCTGTTTTTTCATCAGCATCCTTTTGGAGTGATATTTATTTGCATTCATGCAATATGATTAGCCCAACGAAAACAATTTCATTTTAACACTATTGTGAATATGAATAGTCATAAATTTCTTCATTTGTTCTCCATCAGCACTTTCGGAAACGTAGGTAAGCATGGGATGGATAAGGGTCTTATACTGAGTTAACTTAGTTCGCCTCGAGATCATTTCACTCGAAATGATACTTCTCATTGCATTTGTTCACAGCCTTTAGTCTGTTTTTAATTTCTGTCCCTATCCTATTGTGAAATATTACCATCAATCCAAGGTAAGTAATTTCAGACATTTGGTCAACCTTATATGTTCTGAATAAAACTTGATATAAATGACAGAAATAAATAATTTGGCATTGCACTTTTTTAAAACATAAAACTACCTTGTACAAACTTTTAAATACACTGAACAATCAATTCTCCCATATAACCATTTTATATATCTAACCCTACTCTAACCAGTATCTACCAACTATTACAAATATACAAAACCATAATAAGACCAGTAGTCATGTATGGGTCCGAGACCTGGCAGCTGACCAAAAATTTAGAATTTACGGTCAAAAATGGGAAAGAACAATATTGGGCGGAGTGGCCAAAAATGGGGTATGGAGAAGAAGAATGAGGAACCTTGACATGGTGGCGTTTGAGAAATTAGAAAATATCAACTGTTGATCAACTATTTGGTCCCAGAATGGTTCTTGAAAAGTCCGAGAGGTAGTAGGATGACTACTCATCACCTATTTGTTGACTTTCACCTATTTTGGAGGTTATTCTTCCAGGTCACTCTTGGCCTTCCCCTGGGTATTTTTCCTATTGGTTTAACCTCCATAGCTTTCTTCGCTGTCCAGCAGTCATCTATCTATCCTCATTACATGTCCAAACCATCGAAGCTGTCCTTTCTCAATTATCTGATTAAGGGGTTCAATTTTTAGTGCAGTCTTTATCGTCTAGTTTTGTATCGGGTACCTTTTGGTCTTCCCCTCTATTTTCCTCAGGTACCGCATTTCCATGCTTTGGAGTCACAGAGCTTTAGGACCCAGGATTAAATTTGATAAGTGAGAATAGGAATGTATGTCAAGCGGTAAACAGCCAAATCTGTTTCTTTTATGACTTCTTTCTTACTTAAAAACTTTTTATTTATAGAAGAAAACACCTTCCTGAAGTGGCAATTCTTGCGCTGATTTCATCATTTAATTTTCCATTCTCACACCCAAATACTTAAAGGTGTTGAATAGACTTTCCATTAATTGAAGAAAAATTAATTTTCTTTTTCATTCTGGATACTAGCAAAAACAAGAGCCAGAATAATAAATAATAATAGCCCTACTCACACAGTCACCTATCATACATTATCTCCATCTTAATATACTACAACAAAACCTTTGCCTCTACTTGACAGGGTGTCTCTTCAGAGACATTTGAGAGGCAAACTGCAGAAAGGCAACTATAGCCCTAAAATTTAGAAACGACCTGTGCAGAAGTCACCATGCTCTTAGCCACATTACATAGCTTTTTTTTGCCTACTTATTCGCAGGCGCGAGCAGTTACATTTTGTAACAGTTACATTTCTAACAGTTACCTTCTATATATTGGGGTTAAAAAATTATCAACAATTAGAAATCAAAAGAATTTATTGAAAAATGGAATATAATAATAATGAATAATTAATTAAACAACAATGAACAGTTAAGAAATAAAAGTAATGAAAAATTATTCAAAACAAAAATTTAAAAATGTATTATATGATGAACAATTAATTAAACAAGAATGGACAATGAACAATTAAAAAATACAAAAAATAAAAAAATCACTATAATTAAGACAAACAAGTTATGAAAAATCACTATAGTTTATTGACAAAAAATTTGTTAATCGCATTTAGGTGGAAAATGCGTCGAAATAGACTTCAATATCGATTCAAAACAGTCTATATTTTGTTTTGACTGATGCTGTCTGGCTGTCCCCCTATGCCTCTTGCCAAAAATACATTTTCTTTGTTTTGGTAAAATATTTCGCTCCAGCAAAAAAATAATAGCTTGTTCTTCTGTTCTCAGCAAATCCCAAATACGCATCATTTTACACTAATTAAATAAATAATTAAAATAATAACAACGAAAAATCTATAACAAACCGGCAAACAAATAATTACAAACAATAAACAACAAATAACAAACAATAAGAAACAATAAATCAGCAATAATCAAAACTCAGTAAACAAGAAGAAACATAGAACAAATCAGCTGTTAGAAATGTAACTGCTCGCACATGCGAACAAGTAGGCAAAAATAACCAGGGCTGCGTTAAGACACAAGTACCTATAACCTGGATAACTGATAATACATTATAACATTGGTTACCAATGGCAACTCCCCACTCCATCTTTCCAGCCCTGCCTCCAATTTCGCATAAGGTTGTTTTTATAAATTGTCCAACTTTAAGATTTTTGTTTTTAGAACTTTTAACTTTTACTAGAGATAGAAGAAGACTCATTAATGTAATAAAATATTCATTAGGAATTTAAAAAATAAAATAAATAAAAATAGCTATTGATAGCCAACAACAAGATTCCTTTTTTTTCTTTCTCTTGTAAAATTTATATAAATGGACATTTAGCGATTCGTTTATAATTAAGCCTAAAAATTTAGCTCCAATAATGATGGTTCCAAGCAATCGATAGAAGGACCTACAATGTCATCTGCAAAAGCAACTTATAGTACTAGTGTATACCAGGCTAAATTACTGCCTTTTCATGGTCAAGTAATGATTTCAAAGCCCTACATGAGTTATCTTGAATAATATTAGATGACCTTATTTATATATATGTATGTATAAATATATATATATATATATATATATATATATATATATATATATATATATATATATATATATACAAATATATAAATAAAATACATATATAAAATGGTCCGGGTGGAGGTCAGGGAAATATTGCCTTAAATAGAGAGAACTGTTCAAAAAAATGATTCATGTATATGAGTCTAAAAAAAATTAAAAGATTTGGATGTACCACTCTCAAGTATACTTGGATTAGCACTTATTACTTAAGGAAAAATGATTTACACTACGATTACTATACTTACATGGCAAAAGATAAAAGTAATTTTCAAGTGAAGTGGCACATATGGTTTACTAGCTTATGCCCGCGGCTTCGCTCGCGTGGAGTTTGGTCTGCCACATAATGTTTCGTGAAAGATCATTTTTAATAAATAATTTAATTATTTCTTAAAAATGTAAATTACTCGTACATCCAAAATTTCAGATGTATAACTTCAAAACTGACTGATTCTATACAACCTTTGAAGCCCTATTATATTAAAGGGAAAAACCCTTGGCGTGGAATTATCCAAATTTCTTTCTTAAACTATACAAAGAACCTATCTACAAATTTCAAGATCCTAAGTTCCTGATTTGCCTTTAATTATGTACTATAATGGATTCTCCACAGTACCTAAAAAACTGTCAGGGGGGGGGCACGTGCCCCTCAAAATCCACTCTTGCTGTAGCCTATGTGTTATTCTGATGTATAACCTATATTACTGTAAAGTTTCATCCAAATCCGTTCAGTAGTTTTTGCGTGAAAGAGAGACAAACAAACTTTCGCATTTATAATACATATTAGTAAGATTGGTAGGATATCAAAACAAATAGTTTCACTCATTTTCTTTCGGTTATTATAACAATTATGATCATGTGATTTGCCTTTAATTATGTACTACAATGGATTCTCTAGGGTACCTATAGGGTATAGTGAGCCCTAAGGTCTGTAAATCACACAGGTTCCATCTGTGGCAGTTAATGGAATAAATAATATATCTGCCATAGCCAGATTTGAACCCAGAGCCTTCAGCATAGCAACCTTTAAATAAAATGTTTATTCCCGGCTTTTGAAATATAGAAACCCTAACAAGAGTTTTATGATACCAGAATATATTCAGATTTTTAATTATAGCAAAATCAACAAAACCTGAACAACTCGTTGGGAGCGGAGTGGCTTAGTGGTGCACAGAGTTGCCATGCCGAAAATCCCCGTGCATATACCCCGTGCGCCCCCCCCCCTAAATCCGCGCTTACTATAGCCCATGTGTTATTCTGATGTATAACCTATATTACTGTAAAGTTTCATCCAAATCCGTTTGGTAGTTTTTGCGTGAAAGAGAGAAAAACATATAAACATTCACATTTATAATATTAGTAAGATTAGTAGGATATCTAAACAAATAGTTTCCCTCATGTTCTTTCTGTTATTTTAACAACTATTATCATGTGATTGGCCTTTAATTATGTACTATAATGGATTCTCCACAGTACCTAAAAAACTGTCGGGGGGCATATTTCCCCCTGCGCCCCCCCTAAATCCGTGCTTGCTATAGCCCATGTGTTATTCTGATGTATAACCTATATTACTGTAAAGTTTCATAGAAATCCGTTCGGTAGTTTTTGCGTGAAAGAGAGACAAACATACAAACTTTCACATTAATAATATTAGTAAGATATCTAAACAAATAATATCACTCATGTTCTTTCTGTTATTTTAACAACTATGATCATGTGATTTGCCTTTAATTATGTACCATAATGGATTCTCCACAGTACCTAAAAAACTGTTGGGGGGCATATTCCCCCTTGCGCTCCCCCTAAATCCGCGCTTGCTATAGCCCATGTGTTATTCTGATGTATAACCTATATTGCTGTAAAGTTTCATCGAAATCCGTTCGGTAGTTTTTGCGTGAAAGAGAGACAAACATACAAACTTTCACATTTATAATATTAGTAAGATAAAAAAAAAACTGAACAACCTATGAAGGCTCTTGGATTCATTACTATTGGAAAGTGATTTGTCCAATATCACGTTACACTGCCAGGTTTTACCCCTAATTAAGGCTACCCACTTGTAGAGGCTGGGTGAGCCCAAAGGTCTGTAAATCACACAGGTTCCATCTGTGGCTGTTAATGGAATAAATAATATATCTGCCATAGCCAGATTTGAACCCAGAGCCTTCAGCATAGCAACCTTTAAATAAAATGTTTATTCCCGGCTTTTGAAATATAGAAACCCTAACAAGAGTTTTATGATACCAGAATATATTCAGATTTTTAATTATAGCAAAATCAACAAAACCTGAACAACTCGTTGGGAGCGGAGTGGCTTAGTGGTGCACAGAGTTGCCATGCCGAAAATCCTGGTTCTAATCCCGCTGGAGGCAGTAACTTTTATTTAGTTAGCAGCTGGAGATGGATCATATAGGATTAGGGATGATCATATCCTGGGGCTCAATCAACCTCTATAAAATGTTATATAAATTGGGTACCCAAAATAAGGGGAAACAAATCACCTCCCTGCAAAATCGTTGTCCATGAAACAGTACAGTCTCTACCATGTACTGAACCCCAGGCCCGTTCACAGGTTGTAGTGGTAATGGGTTTTTTTTGAACAACTCATTAGCTTACTCACAATAAGCAGTTGTAAATGTTCATAAAAAAGTGATGAAAAAATATAAAACCACAATCAGGAATTTCCAACTAAATTTTTTTAATCAGTTTATTACAAAGTAAACTTGTTCATCAATTCAAATAATTTAGTATAACAGTATTCTAAAAATTAAAAAAAAAATTTGAACTTTGGTGATATTATTAATATAACCTAAAAATATATATCAGTACACCTACAAGATATTTACAAGGATTTTGCTTTTAAGAGATGTAGCAAAAATATTTTTTTTTTAAATAAAACAACATTTTTAAATAGAAATACTGAAAATAAATAATGTTTAACAATATCAACAGTATTGAAAAATATGAAATTTGTATGTATTGTATCTTTAAATGTATGTTGAGAATGATGAAACTTTGTACTAGAGGAAAGCCTGTGCTACATCTTCTAGTTCTCGCTTGCGCGCTTCTTGGTGGGCCCATCTTGCTTCGGCCATCTTGTCAGAGATCCTCCACTTGTCATGGTAAATACGCTCTCCACATTCGGGGCATTTCTTACCTCCTAAAAATTGTTAAAGAATAATAACCAATATCAAAAAATAAAAAATGTGTCAGCTACGACGCAAGACTGGAGTTTACTCCTTAAGAACTAGTATTGTGTAGATTATGTAAAAAGAGGATAAATTAAAGCATCTTAAAAAATAATCAAAGCATATATAAATATTTATTCATAATATTTACATCATTCCAATGAAATATATATCATCAACTATTTCATATAATAATAATTGTTAATATTTTTATATAAATTATTCTTGGGAAGATTCGTTGGTTCTACCATGAACATTTAACATGGTTTTGAACAGTATTTAGTCCGTTAATAGTATTATCACCATTATTAACCCTGACAGTAACACCCTTAATTTTAACCGCTAAGGGACATTCTAGTCTTTTCAGGCCCATTGAGATTAAGATTCCAAAAAGAATTTACTTTCTAAACTTGACACTTTTCACATTGATCAAGGTTATTATTAGCTTGTTATTACTATTAATATTACTACTAGAAAAAGGAAAATAACCAAAATCATTTTAGAAATTAACATTTTATTTGATAAAAACTTTCAGTCTTTTGATATTTAAAAATTAGCCGTAAAAATAAAATTTATTTACATTTATTTTAATTTTATGTACAATTAGGAGACATTTTTTTGTGATGCTCTCATTTTTTTTAACCTAATTACTTGTCTTTGTCACTTCCTATACTTTTAGACATTTATATATATTGCTCTTCAATACTTTCGACAGCGGCATTTGGAGCCGTTTGTGTGCCCACGCTTCGGATAATTCTTCAACGAGTTTTATCATGAAGTCTAGTCGAGAAAGTAATTTTTATAAATTGAGTTCGTTGATAGCATTGTCATCGTAGTGAGTTGATACCAAAGATACCAGTTTGTTTTTCTTCGGAATATACGAAACTGCAGTTAGATTATTTCTAAAAATAAACAACGAGCATCCAAGTTGACGATTTTGGTATTTCATATTAGTAAACTTAATTGGTAGCAGTGGCTTGTTTTTGTTTTTTTTTTGCTTTTTTATCGTTCCAATGTACGTGAGATTGTACTCTTCTAAAAGTTCTTCGGCGAGAGGAATACTTGTGAACCAGTTGTCTCCAGTCAAGTTTTGATGACTCCCTTTAACTGGTTCTATTATTTTTTTGGTGAAATAAGCAGCAGCAGGAGAATTTGTTGGAGTTGACCCCAATTTGAGAACAATCATTATTTTATTATGAAATGGACAGTCATTAGGCTTAAAAACAGAAAAAATGTATTATATAATAAAATTATTTGGTTATAATGAAAAAAAAATACTGTAGACTTTTCAAACCTAGCATACCATTAATTAGCATTATATGCCTGCCAGACCTATACAATATTTACGTAGCAGGTACATCATAGGTCTCTGAAGCCTAGTACTTCACAAAAAAAGATGGGAAACTCAGCTTTCAATGACGAGTCTTGCGTTGCTGAAGTGCCAGGACACTACTAGCATATCTCCTCGAGGAATAGGTGGTGGAAGCCGGCTCCGGAACTCAAAGGGGCAGTCTGGAGGGGAATATACTTTTGTAAACAGGCCTCTCGGACCTATCATGTTACTGTGAGGATTAAATACTGTGACAATAGGTTTGTGGTAACTAAAATACGATAAAATGTGTGGGTCAGAAGTTACATGGGTTATGAATCGTAAAAGCATTGCATCAATAGTTGTACCTTATTTAGTCGTTCCGAGTAATCTGCCAGAAATAAAGTCTAAATTAAGTTCATTTTTCAAGAATTGTACTAAGTGCAACTTTCATCTTTAATTAGTGAAAATTAAATTTACTTTTCACTATTAAAATTTACTTAGTGATGTTAAGTGAATAAACAAATATCTACTGTGTCTTTATCTTTGAAAGAACCTACGATAAATGATTTCATACTAAAACCGGTTTTGCTATAAGTAAGTTTTTTCAATTTTAAAATTTGACAACACAAATTGACGGTTGCTGTTATACACATACATAACCCCGAAGTGAGAGGTGCGCAAAGGAACGTAATGTCTCTCAATACATTTATATTTTACTCTAAAGTTTATTAACTAAACCTTCTCCCTGATCATTTAAAACATTTGTAAATCTATTTTCATAATAGCAAAACATAAAAAACATCTAAGCTCAAAGTTAACATTGAGGTTATATATTTATCTTCTTAACTAGTTCAAACAAAGCTAACCTTAATTTTAGGTTTTAAAAAATGATCGCATTTCAACATTTGGAGAATAAAGGAATAGAATACACTGTTACGATAGATACCACACGTATCTCTTCCCGATTAGTCCCAAAATTTAACTTTTGATTTCTATATATTATGTAAAAGAAATAATACAATATTATCGAAAAAGGAACGTAACACACCACATTTAGCTAAAATTCGATTTTACACCTCATAAAATTTTCATATCGCGGGCTAAATATGTAAATCGTTTCTTAAGGATTAAACTCCAAAAATAAAAGAAAAAAAAAGAAAAAGAAAAGGTATGAAAAATCCTCAATTTCAGCTACCCCTGTATTAGCCGGTCTGTTATCTCTCATTGTTTGTAACCTGATCACTGATAATTCTAATACCGCTTACACCTACCTAATTATTTATATTAATAGAAATTGAAATATACAAAATACTAATCCTAGAGCCTTTCAGTCACATTCCTCTTCTTATATATATATATATATATATATATATATATATATATATATATATATATATATATATATATATATATATATATATATATATATATATATATATATATATATATATATATATATATATATAAATATAAATATATATATATATTTTTCCTAAAATTTTGAAGAAACATCTCGATTTCTCTGCTTGTCAAAATCCATGTGATGATTTTTTTCACATAATTTCATCTTTTTAATTATTCAAATCTTCTGGAAATACTTCATAGATTCTTTTTTTAAAGACGGCTATTCTCAAAGTGTTGTTTTGTTAACTTAAATAAGCAATGAATAAGGCAAAAACACAAAATTAAATTTAATAAACAATATACAGCAATTTAAATAGACAATAAATAAATACTACACAAGTACCAAATTTTATTATGAACACGAAAATGTATCCAGGTGGATCAAATATTTATTAGAAACCAAAATTTTGTCCCACGTTGTATGTCTTCATTACGGCTGAACAAACAAGATAAAAAAATTTATAAAAATAAAATAGTCGGAATAAACAAAAAAAATAAGATAAAAAATGAAATTATATTTTTTAAATCATAAATATAACTAATAAACATCATATTATGTTAATATATATATTTTAATTATATTTCTTTTTGTATTTTATTCATTACTATTATTTCATTTTTATATTTTATTTTCACTCCGTTGTAAACCAACGACTTCCTGTCCTCCTGTATCGTTTAACAACATCCTACTGATTCTAGATTATGACAATAACAATTCACTGTACAACTGGTCCGATGCTTAGGATCTTGACAAATGTTTAACTTGGAATCCTCATACTGGATTGAAACAACAAGAAACAGCTCGCCGTTTCAGGCTACTTCAACATTTACTAGACAAACGCTTTAAGCTCCCAATTAATTACAAAAGACTCATATACAAGGGAGTACCCAAAAAAACCCGGAATAGCTCTGCTATGATCGGAGCTTGTGGAGTACAAATTCTCGCCCCTAGGCTGCTTGCAGCGCTACTCATTGCCAGCTCAATGCCGCCTTGTTTGTTGATCTGGCTTGTTCTGTCACATGCAATGATAGTTTTTGCTGGTGCTATTTTGTGCTTGTCTTGTTTTTCACAATGACAAGTTTGAGTGAACGGTGTGCGGCTGTGAAGTTTTGCTTCTTGCTCGGTAAAAACACCACTGTAACAGTTGTAATCTTGAACACAGCTTACAAAGACGACGGTATGGGAAAAATGCAAGTGAATGAGTGGTTTCCTCGCTTTAAAAATGGCGACATGTCATTTGAGGACCGTCGACTTCCTGAACAGCATTTGTCAAAAAAAACCTGATTTGTGGCAGACAGGGGACTGGTTTTTCCACCACGACAAAGTGCCAGCACACACGGCAATCCCTGTTACCCACTAGTTTCAAACCTAGCAACCTCTTCAATTCCTGATAATCCTCCGAAGCGTCTGAAAAGAAGACTCATGACTTTTTAAGTCGAACTTTTTATTTGAGTACTACCACTGGATAGTTTCTCTACATGTCTTTATTCATTCCAATATGTACCATTTACTTGTTGTATTAGAATAATTTCATTCTTATTATTTCTCATCAATTATTTCATAGTTAACTTTTTATTTGTTGTATTTCTTTCTTGTCATTCCTATCATTTCTGTTTATTTAAACTGTTATAAACTCTCTTTGGTACTGCAATGTTTATATTATTATTCTGTTTTCCTTTATTTTAAGACCTGATGATGGCCTAAAAATTAGGTTGAAACATTGACAAAAATAAAAATAATTTTGTGTAAAATTATTTAATGCACCCATCGACCCCGGACCCCGTTTTCAACATTTTAAAAGTTATATGCAGTCAACTATTTCTACAACAATTTAATTTATTCAATTAATAAGTATATTTTTTCCCCAAACTTTATTAATCCATAATAATGATGTGTATTATTTTGGAAAATAGCGATACATGTCACGAAGCTGGTACTTGTAGTAGAATAGCTGGTACTTGTCTGTTACAGCGGCCCCACTACTGGTAACACTGTAAGGTATAGCAATCTTATAACTTTTTATCATTTGTTATTGTTTGTATACGTGTGTGTTTACCGCATTTTTTGTTTTTATTTCTGGTGTAAAGAAATATCAGTTAAATTTTGCTTACTTATACATTATACTGATCTTTATACGGTTAACTATTCCTACAATTATTTCAACCCTCAAAACAGAGTTCACACGCAAACTATCGAAAGAATGTGGGGAAGTGCAGAGTGGTGAAAAAAAAAAAAAAGAGGAACGAAAAGGGACTATTTGGAATCTCTGATTCCAGAGAGATTATATTGGAATATCTGATTGATATTCAATGAAATATTATGTCCATCAATTGGCCTGTAGATATCTAAATACTTGTCATTATAAATAATAAAATGTTCCTTTTATTTTTATTACTGTTGAATTATTATTCAATTGTTATAATTGTATCTAACGTTGTATTGTTCGTTCCTACTATTTTTATTACTATTGTATATTCAATTACTATTACTTATTCCAAAGATATGAAATCATTCTCACATGTTATTATTATTAATAAAATGTTATTATTATTTAAATATAAATGTTATATTATAAAAAATAATTATACATTGCTATATGTGACTATCTGAAGCATTAGAAATGCCTAAGTAAATATAGTAAGGACCAGGTAGAGTAAAACGACCCTTAGGGTTCATTACCTTTACCTTTCAAGATAGGGCAGTTCTCGGGAAGGAGCGGGCAAGGCAAGAGGCAAGAAACTGGATGAAGAATTGCAGAGAAACAGCAAGTCACTTATAGCATTTCCTTGTAAGTAATTTTATAAGTTATATTGTAAACCATGATCAGTACAAATAAATATCATTTTAACTAATAATTATTATTATTTATTAAACAACTCCCGATCAATCAGTCACATCAACCTTTGGAGAAGAATAAGAAGGATTTGTCTCTTATTTACTAATGTTATAGCATATATATATATTAAGTATACTGATCTCAGGGTGGCATCCCATTTTATTATTTAAATTTAATTCAGATCAAAGGATCTGATTTTTCCTTGAGATCATAGCTTTGGCATTGAAGCAAATATATCAACGTCTAAGTTAGCATAGGAATGTAAGGTTCAGCAAGCTTATCAGTGGAGCCGCCCTAGCAAAGAAGTACGGAATAGTTGATTGAATCTACTGTAAGAGAGTGATTGCACAAACGAACCCGACCGTAATCCAATTAAAGTAGACGGATGGATGGATATCTTTTTACGAAAACTTTTAGTGACCAATCGAGTGTTCAAGGAAGATAAAAAGAGATAAGGATAAAAACGTACCTCATAGAGGGAAATTTATGATTTTTACTATAAAAGGGATTATTAATATTATTATTATAATTTATTTTATTGTTATATGATATATTTTTTAAAATATTTTATATTTTATTTAAAAAAATATATCATATAACAATAAAATAAATTATAATAATAAAATAAATTATAAAATTATTATAAATAAATTATACTAATATTAATGACTTAAAGTCAACTAGATCCAAAAATAAAGTAATGTTCAATTAACATTCTCCCCGTTTATACATCGCAAATTGTGAGAACACAGAGATATAGGATCAGTGAAAGAAGAGATGAGACTGACCGAGAAGCGAGCCAGGATGGCCGAGATGGTTAAAGCGCCGCCACAGAGAGGTGGGAGATCCAGGTTCGAATCCCGGTCCAGGACATATCTTTTCTTTTCAAATAAAATATTTAAAAAATTATATCATATAACAATAAAATAAATTAAACTAATATTAATGACTAAAAGTCAACTAGATCCAAAAATAAAGGAATGTTCAATTAACATTCTCCCCGTTTATACATCGCAAATTGTGAGAACACAGAGATATAGGATCAGTGAAAGAAGAGATGAGACTGACCGAGAAGCGAGCCAGGATAGCCGAGATGGTTAAGGCGCTGCCACGGGTTCGAGTCCTGGTCCTGGTCATATCTTTTCTTTTCAAATAAAATATTAATATTATTATTACAAACACGCTCACCTTCAAAAGGAGGTGTCTTCATGAAAGTTATGAGGCAGTCCAGATGAAACAGATGATTACAATATAACCGTTCCACGTGATCGCCGGCCGACTCACTTTTCTGAGCGTCCTGTAAAGAGAATATTTTTATATTAATTAATTATATATTGAATGAAGAGGAATTCCATTTATTGTTTTATTTTTCAGTCCTCTTAATAATAACATTTTTACAATGAATGTTCAGTTTTTACAATCCCGATAATTATTACTAACTAGCTTTTGCCCGCGACTTCGTCCGCGTTGATTTTAAATAGAAATCTATGTTAAGTTTAAATGAAGAGTTAATTTTGAATTCCATTAATGAACTCCATATTATAAACAATGACTTAGAGCCATTAGAGTCATTTGAAAGCATACTCTATATTTCTGAGTGTTCGATAGAAAATGACGTGATTCTGGTGTTTCACCAAGAACCAAAGAATGTAATGCCTCTGGTGACAAGGGCAATGTTGTTAATTTAACCTTGCCACTGAGACAGCACAATCCAGGCATTTCTCCAGCGAACTTCAATGCCCCACAATGCTTGCACACTACCCCCATTGGGCCAATTTGAACGGAAGGATGCGAGCTGTGGCCAATTGTGCAATCGTAATGAAATGCTACTCGATTCAAATCAACACTTGAAGAACTTCTTACGCGTTTATTTTGGTTTTCACGTTTTTGAGTTGTTTCATTTGCTTGACGATTTCGCATTGTTAACTGAGCCGTTTCACTGTCATCTGTCTTTCTTCTTGTGTTTGTGATGCACAAAGTCGGACCATACTAACACGGCACTGTTCTCATGCGATTTCTTGTTCATCCATATTCAATTGATTGGCCATGTTCCGAACTGTACTTGCATGACGGGTTCGATGCGAAAGATTAGATCTTCTGGCTAGCGGCATTGTAAATAACACTAAAAAATGAATGTCAGAAAAGCAATTAAGGAATTATCGATACATAAATAAATAAATATACATGTCATAACCTCACAAATAAGCATCGATGAAAACATGTGCTCAAATGTCACAACGTAACAAAATAAACATATTCACTGGCTAATTACTGTTTGAAAATAGAATTCCACATCAAAATGATAAATCAAAATGAAAAGAACAGCGAATTCGAATTGATTTTCAAAGTTACCCACGTAAAAATAAATTTAGAAATTAACATTTGGATTGATTGTCGATATGTACTACTCTTCTAAAATCGAGTTCAATATTTGCTTTATAATGTGTAGGTAGGAACTAATGTATAGGCTAATTTGAATTATTAAACATATACCTAATAAGGATCCAAAATTTCATCATAATGAAATTGAAGATGGAGATGGTAAATCAATTAAAGATCTATTAATAATTATAAATAGAGGATGCGTTTTTCGTATAGTTTTATTCATATTTTAATTTTTTATTTGTAATGGTTCTTCATTAGTTTTTGCAATATTTGAAAATACAAATAGTGTAAATGATAAATAAATAATTATTATTACTGTTAACTGGGCAGTTATATTGAAAATTTTAATTAATCTTATGCAATAACAAAGAACATAACCATTCACAATATGCACTTCATCAAACTGATAAATCGTTTCAAACCATATAATAAATTCAATATTTGAAACTACGATTAATGTAAATAATAAATATGTAAATAATTACCACACACAATTATCAAACAGAATAGTATGCGATGAAAAGACTGCGAATGTTTCAGCTTTCAAATGTTGATGCCTTAGTTCACAAATGTGTTAAGTGCAAATTTTTCAAAAATGGGTTTTTTTATATAAATAATATTGTTAAGTTTTGATTAGGAAGTCATAGATCATATGTTGATATAAAATTAATAGAGAAGCTGTGAAGGTTACAAAAATATATTAGGTATATATAAATATAACTCAAGAACGCCTGGGCCGATTTCGATTTTTCTTGGTTATTCTTCTTTTTTGGCCGAAGACCAGTCCTAAATGGTTCGAATCATCGAAATCGGTCCAGGCATTCTTGAGTTATTAGGTCAGTAACTAACGCCACTTTCTTTTATATATATATATATATATATATATATATATATATATATATATATATATATATATATATATATATATATATAGATAGATTAAATTACAATTTCCTACTAACAACTTTATAGATTAGCCAATAATTTATGTATTCCCATTTCAATAAGAATAATTTATAGCGATATTTCGAGACATATACATCAGAAACTAATTGGAATACATTTGAATTTTCGTATTCACAATGTCAATTTCAATTCTCTATAATTATATAAATAAGATAAAACAGAAAAAATAATTTTATTATCGGTCTCACTCCAGGCTGTCTCCGATGGATTCCTAAAACTAGCAAGAAACATAGGGCTCAAATTAAATGCAGCAAAGACCAAGTATATGGTCACAGAGGATACCCCAGGCCTGGTGAGGAAATTACAATAGAAGAAAACTCTTATCTCGGAATCTGTATATCTCGGATCCCTCGTAACCCATGACAACGTAATAGACGCTGAAATAAAACGAAGGGTCTTAGCCGCCAACCACAGTTATTATGGCCTCAGTTCATACTTAAAGAGCTGTGCTTTTTCTATGTACACCAAAATTCTTTTATACAAAAAAATTATCCGGCCAATTCTCCCATAAGGATCAGAAATGTGGACTGTTTCTGAAAATTTTTGAGAGGAAGATTCCACGTAAAATATTTTGAGCTGTGAAGGTGGATCAGGTATGGAGATGCCGAACAAATGAGTAGCTCAAAGATTTATTTAAAGAATCAGATGTGGTCCAGTTTATGAAACTCGGTAGGTTGAGATAGGCCAGGCACGTCGCTCGGATGTCCAAGAATGACCTGCCAAAGAAAATAATGACAGAGGCGATATATGAAACAAAACGCAGAGGAAGACCTTGGCTTTGATGAAATGATGGTGTGACTGGTGAAACTAGGTCCATTTTGGGTGTGAGGAATTGGATGGCGGCAGCACAGATCGAGACAATTGGTGGAAACTGGTACACAAGGCCAAGACTCGAAATCGAGTTGTAACGCCAAATGAATGGAATAGAATTTTCGGTGTAGCTCTCCTTAGAATGACAAATGTGTTCAGAACAAAAACAAAATATGCATTAGGAAAAAAAGGCAACATAATAAAAATTAGATGGCTATATACTATATATTACTTAATTTTTGTAAATGGAATTTAACTGTAATGTAGGAAAGCCATACACTCTCCTCATAATCCCTTCTCTACTACTAGCAATTGTTATAATAATTAATTTTAAATCATAACCATCATAAACTTTGTATAATTGTCTGTTCGTTCATTTAACGTCACACGTCACTTTATGCTGCAATGGCTAATTGGACGATGCTACATTGGGATCTCTAAATTTTTCCTATCCAGGTTTTATTAGGATAAGGATTTTTAACATTACCTGATATTGTAAAGACTTGGGACCCCTTTTTAATGTCCCTTCCAAAGTTTTAACTCCCTTTAAAAAATCCTAGGACACTTGCAGGGTTACGAACCCGTGATCTTAGGCTTAGTAGTTTGTTATGCTAACCACTAGACCGAAGGTCGTCCCGCAAGTTGGTATTAAACATACTTAAAACTATGAATTTGGGATCTTGTGTACTTAATAAAAAACAAAAATAACCATTTTCATATGAATGGCTATTGAATGATGAAATTCAACAACTATGACTAGATTTCTTGTCCAATTAGTTACCTCGGGTTGAATAGGAAGACCTGTCTTCTTACAGAGCTGACAACACTGCCTAGGAAGGACTCTCACTGCACTGATGAAGAAGTGAGCACACGGCAGGAGAGAAGGAAGTGGGGAGAATGTTTTACCAGGAGGCAGACGAAGCGGTGGCTCGACGCATTTCCTTGCTGACTCTTTCGCCTGTCCAACGAGAAACCTCTCCATATTTGGCGGGAAGTTGGAACTCGCCTCAATTCTGGAACATGAAATATGAAACATAAGTATATATATATATATATATATATATATATATATATATATATTGTCGAGGTTCAAAATATGTCAAAGTAATTATTGATATTTGGCGTATCAATGGCGGACCAATATTAAGTTGCCGTGAATATATAAGTAAATAAAAATTATTCTAAATTTTATTAAAGCTTATTTAAAACTTTAATATACTGATTGCTTATTAAACACAATTTTTATATATATGTGTAACTGATTTTAAATCATACAAATGGCATTGCCGCACACTACGGACAATGCAAAGTTCCCGCCATCTTTCAAGCATTCTGCAGCATGGTGTCCTGAGGATAGGACCTTCCCAGTTTTTTCAGCTCTCTTCAGGAACGCCCTGAGTGAGGACTTAAGTTACATGACTTGAATATTGGATGTCCTGAAGATAGAATCTCTACAAGCTATTCTACCATTGACAGTCTGCTGTAAGGAGTTCCCAGTTTTCAAGAGAAGCATCGTTATGTGTCATTCGTCGTCGCTGTTATGTGTGAAGGAGTTTTAAGACAATTGGATGAGAAAAATGTGAGTGGTTATTTTAATCAGCCTAAATAAAAATTGTGTTTAAATTTAAATTGTTACAATCATCCCAAACTGTAATTATCATTTGCCCACGGAGATTAAAGATCTCAGTTCAATCAAATATTGTTTTGCTGTTGTAATAACTAAATTTTGTAATAAAATAAAAATTCTTAATATACATATATATATATATATATATATATATATATATATATATATATATATATATATCATATGAGCCATGTGATTTCAAAACTGGTAACATTAATTTTCAAAAAATAACACAGGCCAACGATAAAAAAACTTTTGTGCTGAAAATACCTTATTCCTATAGTTTATAGAATGCTGAACCAAAATATGATATTAAAAAAGCTGTATCACCCACAATTTCTTCACATTTTATGGTTATATTTATTAAATTAAGCGATTTTTAAAGAATTGAACAGCTTTAATATTTAAAATAAATAACTGCAAAACTAGGTCAATTGGTTTGGATGAAGTTGGTAGCACTGCTGAAACATATTTGCTGGCCAAAAAAGGTCGATTCCTTTTGCTGTTAACAGCTGATGTTTTGTTTACTGTCAACCTAACCTCACTTTCACGTTTCCTACATATGCGCTCAGTAAAATGTCTAATCGCGGTTGTAAAAACTCTGCTGACAGTTTTTGTTATATTTGTGGTGAGTTTGTGATTACAAAACACCAAAGAAACATTACAGACTTTGTCAAAAAGGTTTGTCTATTATACTTTAGAACTAAACTTGGTGATCAGGATAAATCTTGGACCCCGCATAAGGTATGTAATGTATATGTCAAAGATCTAAGAAAATGGTCGAAAAAGGAGAAAAAAACTTTAAATTTGCTGTTCCTATAATACGGATGGAGCCAAGAAATCATTCCGATGATTGCTACTTTTGCAGTGTCGATATTACTGGTCATAACTCAAAAAACAAGAAGGTAATAAGCTACCCTAACCTTCCGTCCGCCATCCGACCAATTGGGCACGGTGTAGATTTACCGGTCCCTGAACCACCAGTTGATTTAAATTCTATTCCAACGGAGGTATTTTCTGATGTACAATCAAAATTAGATCAACAAGAGGATGAATTCCAATGTTTTACAGGAAATATAGAGCCTAAACTGTTTACTCAAATCGAGCTTAACGACTTGGTTAGGGATCTTGACTTAACGAAAGAAAAAGCTGAATTGCTTGTGTCTAGACTAAATGAAAAGAACTTGTTGGCGGTTGGAACCAGCATTTATGTGTACAGGAAGAGAGAGAGCAACAATTTTTCAACACAATTGTTGAACACAATGTTCTACACAAAAACGTTTTTTGAACAAGAAAATGATTTATTTCAGGTGATTAAGTATTGTAGTTGACAAGTGAAACCTGTATTATCACATTATATCACTAAGTAGCCATTGTAAATACAAACCATGCTTATGATTTAACATAGTGTTTTATTAATTCTCCCGTACACCGTGTATTAGATAGGGGTTTATACTATATAATACAAAGCGTATTGCTGGAAAACTATGGGTGATACAAAAAAACTGAGGCCAGATTTAGATTCAGCATATAATAATCTATAAATATCAACTATTAAAATTAAAAAAGTTTTCAAAAAATCTTTTTTTGTTGGCCTGTGTAATCAGCACAGATCAAAAAAGATTTAATTTAAAAAAATAATCAAGTGAACAAATTTTTAAAATTATTTTTTGTTATTTTGCTAACAATTCACTTCAAACAATAATTACCGAAACTTTTTTATTATCTATTTTTTTAAAATAACATTTAATATAAAAAAATATGTTGGATATAACTTGATCAGAAAATATCGATACGGAATTAGTTTATGGTTGATAAAAAATAGATAAAATTGAAATTTTTATAAACAAATTACTTTAATCAATATAATTAAACAATACACACACACACACACACACACACACATATATTTATAGTTTTAAATGATAAAAGCAGGTGTCTTTCCTGGAACGATACATAAGCTGGAAGGTGTCCTCAGAACATAGATCAGCATAATCATTCCTATTTATTCCCCTCCTCTAATAGATCTAGAGCATTACATTAGAATTATCTTTAGTTAGCGATTAGGCTAGTTACTGTGTCTCTGTCATTTTCAATAAAGTTCTTTTCAAAAAGTGATTTAGAGTTGGAGATTATTTAATTGGCGCCCAAACAGGGACTTGAGGGTTTATTCTAGAAGATTTTCAGACTTAGAACTTCAATCAAGAATTCATCTAGGAATCTCTTGCACCAGAAGACTAAGGTATAAAAACACTTGCTTTTTAGTAACTGTTCTTGAATTTCTTGAAACTTATTTCGAGTTGTCACTGTGGAACTTGTTCATCAAACTCTCGAAAACTGAGAAGAATTTGCTGATCTCTTAAGATCTTACTCAAGCCGAAGAAACATTGATAATCAACCAGCCTAAATAAATCTTAGAAGGGACCTCTTAGGTGAAGAAGACAAGACACAAGGTTAGATTTAATTAATATAAATTTACTAGCTTATGCCCGCGGCTTCGCTTGCTTGGAATTTGATCTGACACATGAAGTTTCGTGAAAGATCATTTTATAAATAATTTAATATTTTTTTTAACTATAAGTTACTCGTACATCCACGTGCCCCCATAAATCTTTCGCATATATAATATTAGTAGGAAAAGTAGATTAGAATTGCCTTTGATTATGTACTATAATGGGTTCTCCACAGTACCTAAAAAACTGTCTGGAGGGCGTATTTAGGGG
This sequence comes from Arma custos, assembly GCA_037127475.1. Lineage (NCBI taxonomy): Eukaryota > Metazoa > Arthropoda > Insecta > Hemiptera > Pentatomidae > Arma > Arma custos. The sequence continues at coordinate 184,623,120 of CM073759.1, forward strand.
GGCATGTGCCCCTGTTCCCCCCTAAATATGCACTTGCTGTAGCCTATGTGTTATTCTGATGTGTAACCCATATTACTGTAAAGTTTCATCCAAATCCGTTCAGTAGTATTTGCGTGAAAGAGAGACAAACATACAAACTTTCCCATTTATAATATTAGTATGATATCAAAACAATAGTTTCACTCATGTTCTTTCTATTATTTTAACAACTATTATCATGTGATTTACCTTTAATTATGTACTACAATGGATTCTCCACAGCACCTAAATACTGTGTGGGGCATATTTGGGGGGGCTCGTGCCCCGTGCCCCCCCTAAATACGCACTTGCTGTAGCCTATGTGTTATTCTGGTGTATAACCTATATTATTGTAAAGTTTCATCCAAATCCGTTCAGTAGTTTTTGCGTGAAAGAGAGACAAACATACAAACTTCGCATTTACAATATTAGTAGGATTTTATAATTTTAAAATTATTATATGTCTCTTAGTGATAGATTAAATAAGTTAAGAAATATTTCTGATTTACCAAACAATTCCGATACGAATCTCAATATTAAAATTAACGCTAGTGACTTTAAAATCGTCCCAGTTTATGACGGACATCCACAAAAGTTAATGAAATATATTTCAAATTTAGAATACTTATCAGAAGAATTTTGTCAATCAGCTAATGCTTATAGACTTTCTAATGAAAAATCTATTTTAATACAAGCGTTATCGAAATTAACTGGTGAGCCAGAAGATCTTTGTTACGACAAAGAATTCGATGATGTAAACCAATTAATTACTTATTTAAAGAAACAATTTTATGACTCACGTGGTATAGAATTAATTTTAAAAGAAATCTTAGATACAAAATCTTCACATAACGAACACCCAGTCGACTATATTAATCGTTTAGTAGAAAAACGCAGAGATTTAGTTACAAAATTATATACGGAAAACGAATCAGACAATCTTAAACTTTACGATAAGACAATAGCAACAACCGCTGTTCTCAATTTGCATCCAGTTTTAACTCTTCAATTCACTCATATTATTTATAATAGTTTAGAAGACATTAGAAACTCTCTTAAAAATACGTTTTCTACTGTAGTTTATCAATTATACAGTGTCAGAAAAACACAACAGACTAACTTCAACCAAAACCTAAGCAAAAAATAACTTTAACAAACACTAACAATATTAGAAACCATGACAAGAACATTATGATACAGAATATTACACACAAAGACAAAATTTCCAACGCAGACAAATTTTTTATCCTACACATAATTTTCAATCTTAACATAATTTTCAACCTCAAAATAATTATCAGCATCAAAATAATTATCAAAGACCACATAATACTCAATGGAATCAACATGATCAAAATAGATTCTTTAATAAACCTAGTTCGGGACAATTTCCGATAAAGATGATAATTTTAAAACTAATTTTAATTGTAATAATAATATTGAAACTAATTATAAGAGAACGAATCAATGCCACTTAATAGATGGTGAATTAGAAATTAAAAAAGGTATTAGACATGAGCATCTAAATAACATAACAAGTGATAGGCTAATTCAACAAATAAACGAAGTATATTCAATCAACAATAATAATAATATAAATAATCCAATAAGTATGGATAAAATCTTCGATAGTAATGAAATCGAAAATGATAATGAAATAAAAAATATAATTAGTAAAAATAAAACTAATGATAATAAAAAAAATAAGAAATATAAGTAATAACATAAGTATCAATGAGGAAATAAAAAGTGCTATAGATAATAATAAAATCGACGAAAATAAAGAAATTAAAAATATAATAAGTAATAATAAAACTAGTGATAATAAAGATATAAGTAATAATATAAGTATCAATGAGGAAATAAAAAATGCTATAGATAATAATAGAATCGAAAATAAAGAAATTAAAAATATAATGAGTAATGATAATAAAGAAAAAGACAAGTCAGCAGCATCCCAACCTGTCAGCTATACTTAAATTAAATCTACCAACAACAAATTCATATCATGTTATTAATAAGAAAACAGATAAATATCCTAATAATATAAAACGATTAAAGATTAATATAAAAGAATAATATAAAACGATAAAATAAATATGCGAAATTCAAAAAGTAATCAATTAAATACAAGAAACAATATAAAAGCACATTATCTAAGGGGAAAGGTTAAGAAAAGATTTTAGAGTATTTCGTGCATCGGATAGAATATTGTATGAATCTAACGACAGGAATTGGACTACGGATATTAATTAGATTTAACATGATTAAAATTAGGATTAAATAAAATTACTATTAAAAACATGATACTAAATCATAGAAATAAATAATAATTCAAATTAAAATTAGAGAAAATATTAATAATCGAAGCTTAAAATCAGAATAAAAAGTAATTAATAATAATAATTAAATAATTAATAATATAAATATAAAACTATACTATAAATAATAGAAACAAGTATTATAATACAATAATTTTAGTTAAACGTAATAATAATAAAACTAGAGCTCATAACAAGTACTAAACAACTTAAAACAGTTTTATTAATCGCTTCACGAGTACAAAATAGAAAACAACTCCAAGAATTTGTTTCATCAGCAGAAGATGATACTTTCTCAGAACAACAGTTACAAGAAGGAATATAACGGACTTAGAAGAACAAAGTAGAGACAAGTAAAATATTTGAAAAATTCAGATATACTCTTCATATTAAAGATATTAATGAAATCAATCAATTATTATTAGAAATATTAGAACCAGAGAAAACTTATGGGATTTATTGTGAATCTATCTTTTCAGCAACAAAATACATTTTAGAAAATTATTTTAAACATATTAGAGGTATAACCGAAAAGGAATATAGAACAGTTAAATTAAAAAGATATTATTTATTATGTAAAGATATAACAAACTTAGACGAACAATTAGAAATCATATGACATTATCTTTCCTAAATGATAATTCTAAGAAAAACTTGCCATCGTGGAATATTAGAAACTTACGAACATCTAAAAAGAGAAATATATTTTCCGAACATGAAAGACAAAATAACTGAACTTATAAGCCTGAACGAATAATTTGCGATCAAGAAAAAGAATTCGACAACATGTTGATCAAACAATTTTGTAAATCGCTACAAATTGAAATTCATTATACAAGTACTAATCATTCCAACTCACTCGGAATACTTAATAAATGTCATGCAACACCAACTGAAATCTTAAGACTTAAAGCTAATTCGAATAAACAATATAAATTTGATAGAATTGTACAAACGAGTGTAATTGCTTACAATAACTCACTAAATCAAAATCTTAAACTAACACCGAATGAAATTACATTTGGTAAATTTCAAAATAATTACGAAACCGAAGACATACAAGGAATTTATATACATGATTATTTTACTCACTTAAATAAATTACAAAAAATGGTACACGATAAAATAACTATTGAAAAGGAAAAACAAACAGATAAACTTAACGAAAATAGGGAAGAACCACCAGATTTGCTTGAAGACACCATTTATGTAAAAACTCCTAAAGTTAAAAGTAAAAATAAAAATCTATATAATAAATTAAAAATTAACAATCAACATGTTAATAATATAAAACGTCCTAATAAGAAGAAGAAATCTTATTTTCGTGTTTCAGATGAAGAAACTAATCATTCTTCAACTACTCTTCATACAATGTAATTTATTTAAAATACAAGACTTGACACACTCACCAGATATTCTTCATTATACGGTAAATAACATTAAAATTATTGATACTTATTATGAAACATTATTACAGAACAGACTTGCTTTCAAATGAAGTTAATAATCTTTATACATTATTAAAACAATTTAATGAAACTGGTATTTATGATATTTTATTAAATAACATAGAAACTATAGAAAATCAATTAAGAATTTTAAAATATACTCCGAAAAATATCCATAGAACAAAAAGATGATTGATAAATGGACTCGGTTCAGCTATGTCATGGCTAACAGGGAACATGGATGCCGACGATAAAGCATACTACGACAATATGATTCAAAAGACACTGAGTAACACAATTCAAAACAATATTAATGAGAAAAACATAATTGATGTGAATAAACAATTGATTAATAAATATGAAAAAAATGTGAAAACTATTAATAACAATTATAACAAGATTCAAGATTCTATTAATGAACTAAATAGAGAAGACAAAGCTTATTATTTTTATATGCATACACAGTTATTAGAACAAAAATTAAATGCACTATTACTTTCAATGGAATTCTGTAAATCAGGAATAATTCACACTAATTTAATGATTGATGTTATAAACAACATACCCTCTAATGTTACTTTAAATTCAAGAAACATTGAAATTATATGGGAAAATTGTAAAATCTATTGTTCTTATTATAATTCCACATTTCATGTATTTATACGTTTGCCTACCCATGAGCAATCTTACGATGGATTTTTAATAATTCCAGTACCAATGTACATTAATGTAAACAATTAGAACTAGATCAACAACTAGTTATAAAGAAAAATGATAAGTATTTTCATGAGGATTGCATGTTTAATAATGAATATTATTGTAAAAATATAAAAGAAACATCAAATAAATGTATTCTAAATATTATTAATAATTCTAGTTCTACTTACTGTACTTATGTAAATTCTAGTACTTTTTATTTTTTATTGATTGATTTGATTATTTTATTGAGTTGTACAACTTTAATACATACATCTAGTACAATTGCTATAAGAGTAAAAAATACATGATAGGACATGTAGAGATACTACCCACTGGCAGCACTCTAATAAAGTTCTATAATAGAAGGTCCCGAGGCCATCTTCTCTTCAGACGCCTAGGAGGATTGTCCGGGATGGAATTGGATGCAAGGATGGAAACTAGTGGGTTTGGATGGGTTTGAAGTTTATTGTGGAATGATAGGTGTCTGGAATGGGCTAAATCGGTAACATATGGAACGTTAAGGTCATTATGGATGGTTTTATTTGTGACAAAATAAGGAGCGTTTAGGATTTTGAATTGCAAGGATTGGATACGAGAGGAATTCGATGGTTTGGTGGAGCCCCATAGTTCAATTCCATAAGTCCATATAGGCCTATTCTAATACTAATATTATATTTAATGATTTTATAAAAATGTATATCACTTATAATATTTCTAAACTCAATAATTGTTACTATTATTCTATATTTTTACCACAAGTGGCACTTGTTACTATTAGCAATAATGATTGTATTTCTCATTTTAATAAGACATTGTATAAATCTTTTAAGTTAGAGCTAATGCAAAATGTCAATATTTCCTTACCCACCTTTATTAGAACTTCTTATATTCCTTTTATTTCCAACAAATGGTTTTATAGCTCAATTAGTGTAATCTTTATTGTACTCTGTATGTGTATTTATTATTATTATTGGTATAAAAAGAAAATTGTAATAACTCCCACAACACCTGACATGATTGTATCTTACTCTAATGTACCAAAACCATCATCAAGTACTTATGAAGTACAGTACCCACCCTGGTCAAAATATTGTAAAAAATAGCAATCCAGCAGAATTGCAGAATCTTGGGTGGGGAAGAGTTAATGATAAAAGCAGGTGTCTTTTCTGGAACGATACATAAGCTGGCAGGAGTCCTCAGAACATAGATCAGCATAATCATTCCTATTTATTCCCCTCCTCTAATAGATCTAGAGCATTACATTAGAATTATCTTTAGTTAGCGATTAGGCTAGTTACTGCGTCTCTGTCATTTTCAATAAAGTTCTTTTTAAAAAGTGATTTAGAGTTGGAGATTATTTAATCACATATATATATATATATATATATATATATATATATATATATATATATACATATATATATATATATATATATATATATATATATATATATTGTTGAGGTTCAAAATATATTAGAAATAAATAAAAAATTATCGATAGTTATTATCAATCGGACGACCGTAAAGTTGATATCGATTACTGAACAATTTATTTAAGTAAATAAAAATAATTACAAAAACTTATATAATAAATTTTTATTAAATTAATATTTGATTTTTTAAATGAAAAACACAATTTCTATAAGTAAAGTTGATTGTCATATTGATTCAAATGGCATTGCTGCTCCCTACCGGCGTCTTTCCGCCATATTTGACTCACTCTGGCTTGGCGCGTCCTAGGGACGACACCTCTACATTTATAACTCTGGTTCGGCGCGTCCAAGGGACGACACCTCTCCATTTATAACTCTGGTTCAGCGCCTCCTAAAGACAGGACTTCTCCATTCAACCCACTCTGGTTCGATGCGTCTTAAGGACAGGACATCTCCATTTATGTCACGCTGGTGAGAAGAGCGTCCAGGGAAGAAGACCTTCTAGTTTCTCATCATTGTTCGAGTACAGAGTGTTTAGAAGACAGCATCTTCAAGTTATTAAGAAGAACATTATATCATGTGTTGATTCGGAGGGAGCTTCAAGACGAAGATTGGTACATACATCTGTGAGTTTTACTTTATTTGAATCGTTTTACTATAAGAATTGTGTTTGTAAATTAAAATTTGTTCTAATTATCCCGACGTTTAAATTAATTATCATTGAACCACGGAGATCAAATATTGTATTATTTTGTTTTGTTTTCTTTATAATAATTTAAATTTTGTAATAAAATAAAATTAACGTTGACTTTAATTAACTAGCTATCCATAATATCACATTATATATCTTCAATTTTATTAAAATATTAAATTCTTAACATTTGGCGCCCAACGTATAGGCAATGATAATTAGGGAGAATAATCAGAATTAATAAGTAAATAAACATTTGTAATATATAAAATTGCGTCAGCGGCAACGTTTCGTAACAGTAGAACCGGTAAAAATATTAAAAATAGGTTTAAATATAAAGGTTTTATTAATTATAATACCATATTGATTAACTAATTATTTTTAAAATATTAATTTAATTTCAAAATTAAAGATGTCTAAAAACGGTGATAGGATTGACGATTTAGTTGAAAATAATAGTCAAGTTGAAATGTTGGAAGAGTGCCATAAAGCAGTGGAAAATGAGTCATCAATTTTCAGGGAATCACAGATCGCTGCCGGAAGTCAAAGCGTATCAGATTTAAAAACCGGTCAGGGATTCGCCGGAAACGAGCAATACGTGGCCAGCAAAGAATGCGCGGGAAATACGTTTGAGCCAAACATAATGTTTGATTTATTGAAAATGATGAAAGAGAATAATGAGAAAATAGATAAAATGAGAGAAGAGAGTAATGAGAAAATGAATAAAATGAGTGAAGAGGGTAATAAAATGAGAGAAGAGATTAATAACATGGGTAAAGGTCAGGAAAGGCTTAGAACAGAAATTTCTGGGTTAAAAACAGAAATAATTAATTCGATAAAACATGCATTTGATGAAAAGATTGCAAGTATGGAGGTTAAAGTAACGGGTTATACAAATGAGAAGGTTACAAAGTTAACAAATGCTGTAGATCAACAAAATGATTTATGTTGTGCTCAACTTGATACGAATATAAAAAATACGGAAAATGTTATCATTTCTTTTGAAATTAATGAAGAAGAAGCTTATGCTGTCGATGATATTAATAAAAATTCAAATGAACTTTTTGCCAATGATGAAGAAATTGATAAGGAAACCACTATTAAAGAGAAGAAGAAATCCAAACAGACTTTTTCAGATGATGATAATTCAACAATTAAAAAATTTGTAATTGATGATGAAACAAGAGATAACCAGTGTTTTAATGAGAAAATGGAATTTAATGATTTTTCATCAGAGGATGAACTTAAAAATAATTTGGAGAAGAGTTTGATAAAAAACCAACCTGATTGTGATTATGAAATTGATTATGGTGATGATAAGAAAGCTACCAATGACAATTGTTATGATGCAGTTGATGTTTGGGGCATTGATAAACCAAACAAAACAAATGAAGATAATATTGATGAGCCCAATACTACCGTGAAAAATAAGTATTTAGACAGTGATATTTATGATGCTGAAGTATCTTCTGATGAAGGCCAAATAAAAATTAGTAATCATGAGATGGAAGAAAATTTTGACCATTCTGAAAACAAAAATAAAGAAAGAAAGGACAAAGCTAAGAGAAATAATTTACAAAGAAAAACCAAGAAAACAGCCAGTAAATATTATAGTGGGATAAAATGTTGGAAAAGAGCTGCAGACATCCGAAACTACCTGCGGGGAAAGGTTAAGGAAAAATGTTGAATTTCAAGCTGGTTGGAATTTAAGGAACTTGATAGGATTACAGAATGACTAAATCGCAATAAAATCTTTGTTTAAATTTGTTCACTCCGGCTACTATATCTAACAAAACTAATAATTATTATATATAAAACCAAAAATTAATGTAAATTCAATAATTCATAAAGAATCCTGAAAATAAACATTTTTTTTTATTATTTTTTTTTTTTTATAAGACAGGCGAATGTTGAGGTTCAAAATATATTAGAAATAAATAAAAAATTATCGATAGTTATTATCAATCGGACGACCGTAAAGTTGATATCGATTACTGAACAATTTATTTAAGTAAATAAAAATAATTACAAAAACTTATATAATAAATTTTTATTAAATTAATATTTGATTTTTTAAATGAAAAACACAATTTCTATAAGTAAAGTTGATTGTCATATTGATTCAAATGGCATTGCTGCTCCCTACCGGCGTCTTTCCGCCATATTTGACTCACTCTGGCTTGGCGCGTCCTAGGGACGACACCTCTACATTTATAACTCTGGTTCGGCGCGTCCAAGGGACGACACCTCTCCATTTATAACTCTGGTTCAGCGCCTCCTAAAGACAGGACTTCTCCATTCAACCCACTCTGGTTCGATGCGTCTTAAGGACAGGACATCTCCATTTATGTCACGCTGGTGAGAAGAGCGTCCAGGGAAGAAGACCTTCTAGTTTCTCATCATTGTTCGAGTACAGAGTGTTTAGAAGACAGCATCTTCAAGTTATTAAGAAGAACATTATATCATGTGTTGATTCGGAGGGAGCTTCAAGACGAAGATTGGTACATACATCTGTGAGTTTTACTTTATTTGAATCGTTTTACTATAAGAATTGTGTTTGTAAATTAAAATTTGTTCTAATTATCCCGACGTTTAAATTAATTATCATTGAACCACGGAGATCAAATATTGTATTATTTTGTTTTGTTTTCTTTATAATAATTTAAATTTTGTTATAAAATAAAATTAACGTTGACTTTAATTAACTAGCTATCCATAATATCACATTATATATCTTCAATTTTATTAAAATATTAAATTCTTAACAATATATATATATATATATATATATATATATATATATATATATATATATATATATATATATATATATATATATATTATTTTTTTATTTTTCCCTTCACGCAGTACACCTACACGAAGGACGTTTATTGTTCTGCATATTCCGTACATTTATAGTACATTACATACAATTGTACTTTCATGTTGTTTTTTTTTCTATTGTTTACATTTTTTTTTTGTATTATTTATATATAAAACTAAACACTAAATTGAAAATACTTCATTAAAAACAAAACTTAAACATAAAAATATTGATCATAGTAAATATTAAGTCAGTTGAACAAAAAAAAAGAAATAGGAAAAAACACAAAATTACAACAAAGTAATTGAAAACAAAACTAAAATTCTTGTTCACCTATAATATTGATTTCGTGTAGTGATGATTAACCACACTGCTTTAGTAAACACCTTGAATTGCTGAAAATACTTCCAGTATAAGTCCTTAATACTGATTGGCCAACTTTCCTTCTGTGCTACATGGTTAATAAGTTTAGTCCTTGGTTCATCGGTTAGTCTGCAGTCATATATTAAGTGTAAGTAAGTTTGTTCGATGGTAAAGTCACAAGGGCATGTCTTATTGTCTGTAAGTTTAAATTTATACAAGTAAGATTTTGTGGGTCCATGTCCTGTCAACATCTGTGTGAGGTAGAAGTCAGTTGTTATTTTGTTATTCCTAAAATATTCACGTAAGTCATTTATGTATAGTTTAAGATGCTGTCCTTTAGTTGTCGTATCCCATGTGTTTTGCAACTGATCCATATTTGTAACTGTTTGTCTGTGTTTCAAGTAAGTCTTAGTCAATTTACTATAGAGTATTGAAAGTGAGCCGTCTTTGGCAGCTGACTTAGCAGCTTTGTCAGCTAATTCGTTACCCATAAAGTTGGTAAAGTCCTTGATCTGGTGAAAATCATGTATGTAGATTTTATAGTATTGAAAGTTAGTTTGTTTTCGTGTGCCCAGTTGTCAATTTTTTGAGTGTATTGATCTATTAATTCTTGAAGTGTTCGAGCATTGTCAGCTTGTGTAAGTAAAATTATGTCATCCGCAAATGCTTGCACCATCACGCTCTCCGGATATTCTCTCATCAATAATCCATTTACGATTAAATTCCACAATAACGGAGATAGTGCAGACCCCTGCGGAGTTCCTAGAGTCTGTGTTTTTCGTAGTTGACAATGAGATGTTAAAATACAAGCCTGTCTGTCTTTGAAATAGTCCAATCGAAATCGAGTTGTAAATGTTCCGTGGACAGTCCATTGTCTGTAAGGTATGTAGAATTGATGGCAACCAGGCATTGTCAAACGCTCCCTTAATATCAATAGATATTAGAACAACATGTAGTTTTCTACTCAAGCCATATTGAATAAAATCAGTTGCATTTTTTTAGTGCATCTGCTGTAGAAGTTTGGGGGGTGAAACCAAACTGATTTTTATGAATGTGATCATTTGTATACAGATAGTGTGATAATCTTCGATTTATTAATTTCTCGAGAACTTTGCCTCCCGTCAGAAGTAGTGATATCGGTCTTATGTCAGATATACTATTATCTTTTCGTCCTGGCTTAGGAAACAATACAAGTTCAGATTTCTTCCACTCTGTTGGAAAAATTCCATTAGAGAAACACTCTTTGTACAACTTAGTGAGAAAATTGGGAAATATTTTAAAAGTATATTGAAATATTTCGGTGGTTGTGCCGTCTAAACCTGGTTTAGTTTTCATTGTTTTTAAGTTATAAATCGTATCAGCTATTTCGGAATCTGTAAGAGGTAGATCATCTTGTGTTACTCCGTGAGATATAATCGACTGTCTAATTTCTGTGTGATACGGTGAATCTGTACTAATCAAGTCAGTTCTAATGAAGTTTTCAAGAATATATTGATATGTGTCAATAATGTTAGTTGTATATGTCCCATCTTCTTTCTGAACCGTCTTTAGAGTGTATTTGTCACGTAGTTTATCAGCAGCATATTCGTAAGGCCATTTCCAAGGGTTCGTAGGGTCAATGTTAGTACAGTAATCTCTTCAAGAAGTCAGTTTGCTCCGCCTGATGAGCCTCACGTATTGCCTTCTAATTTCAAGGTATTGATTCTTCCTTGCAGAACGTAAGTCATTGTCGTCCTTAGTCTTTTGGTAAATCTTTCGTAGTCGGTTAGTTTCTTTCCTGTATTGCATCAGTTCGTCATTCCACCAGGGCTTAGGCATATGAATCCTAGTTGATTTAAAATTGCCACCTCGAGTTTTAAAAGATTTTTTACATGCTTTATTCAGACACGAGGAGAACTTTGCTAAAACTAATTGGATATTGTCAATGTTTAAAATATCTTTCATGCCAATATCGATATCACCTGTTACTCGAAATATTTTTTCTGTTTCTAATTTAAGTATATTACCGAAATATTCCCAATTAGCTCTGTCGGTGTTAAATCTAAATTTAGAATAGTGATGTATTCGTCTTCGTACGTAGGTATTAATATTGTAAGTCAATGTCAAGTGATCCGAAAAGTTTTCCTCTATCCTGATTTTCCAGTTATAAATGTTCTGCATTAAAGATAAACTAGTCAAAGTCAAGTCAATATTACTTTGTCCTCTAGGTCCGTCAAATGTCGGTAAATTCTGATTTTGCTTAACAATATTAAGATCATTTATTATTATAAAATACTCCAATTTTCGTCCTCGTCTGTTAGTGTGTCTGTCAAACCATAATGTAGACCTGCAATTACTATCGACTGCTATTAAAATTTTTTTATGATCAAATTTATCAATTATTAACTGTAATTTATTAATTTCATCATCTATTTCCCGTGTTATGTCTAAATAAGCATTTACGATAACCAAATTAAATTTATATATTGATAATTCTAACACTATACAATCCCTATCACTGCAATCGGTATGTAAAATAGCATCTATCATACGATTGTTGATAAGAGCAAGGGTACATGGATTGCAACCTCCTATATAGGTGGTATAATTACCATATGATTGGTGTAATTGTTTGTTATAAACATATGGTTCCTGGAATAGTGCTATATCAGTGTGTTTATAACTGAGATAATCGATTATCGATGATGTAGATCTTGATGAATGCTTTAGATTAAGTTGTAATACGTTTAAAACAGGATCATTATAAGTTCCTGAATTAACAATCATTAACAATTAAAAAGACATTAGCCCACCTAATATTCGGTGTTAAGGACCATCCTATCAATATCATTTTTATAAGATTTACATACCTGACTGAAAGCAGTGTGGTTAACCGCAACTCTTAATTGTGGTTTACAATGGCTGTTGTAATTTATACACCTATACTGTTCATTATTCTCCTTGTTGGGACAATCTTTCATTTCGTGCTCACCACAGCAAATGGGGCAGGTTAGCTTTCCTCCGCAGACGTCCTTCCCATGGTTATATCTGCTGCATTTCATACATCGTCGGACGCTGATGAAGTCTTTGCCATAGCTGATAGCATACCATAACTTTATTCTCCCTTCTAGAAGTGACCTCCTCAGTCGCGGGCTGACTTGTAGTACCGCATTTCGCCATTTGGATCCTTCTCTCGGTCTGGTGATGAATAGCACCCTAACCTCTTCCAACTCCACGTTCCACTCGTTTTGTTGCAATAACGTGGCCGCGAGGTTATCTTTAGTAGCCTCCTCAGGAATATTTTTAATTATAATTTTTGGCATATTCTTTTTTGCTAAGTAAGATTCCAAATTGGAATTTGAGCACAAAAGTTTATTTTGGATCTTTTCTATATCGGATTTACTGTCCGATTCTATAATTAATAAACCTTTATGTGTGGTTTTAATGTTAGAAATTCCAACCTTCATTTCCCTTGGGTTGATTAATTCTTTAATGATATGTTTTGTGTTATCGGGGGAACTATTTTCTAATTTATTTTTAATTATAATTTTGTGTACAGTTTTAGTTTTATTGATTTTTCTGTTAACTATTTCGGAATAACTTGGAGCTTTACTAACCTCAGATGTATATGCACTAACTGGAATTTCAGCATGTCCCTGTCTTCTTTCTTCGTTTAATTTTTCCTGTACCTGCTGAATAACCGCTAATCCTTTGAAACAACTGCTGTTTCGGAATTGAAACATTCACTAATGAAACATTCTTTAAGGTCACAAATTCACCTACTGGTTTTAAAAATTCTACTGCAAAATTAAGTAATGCTACACAGTCCGCCATATTGGGCCAATCCTCAATATCATATATATATATATATATATATATATATATATATATATATATATATATATATATATATATATATATTCCTCCTCTTGTAAAGGTAGCTTCATCGGTCCATATAATTTTTAATGGAAACAAATTATCATCGCATACTCCCGCAACCGCTTCTAAAGCATTACCGTTACAGAAACCACACACAAAAATCATATCAGCGTATTCAACATTAGAATATGTATGCGGCATTGTGGCTGATGCTATTCACACAAAAAGATCTGAGTAACTGACTGAAGACTGATTTAGGAATTATAATCCTAGAAGGAAGCCAAAATGCAAACAAATAAAAGAATGTAAAGGATAACATTGAGTGTTTACATATCTCACTGCCTAGCCTGACGAACTTTGAAAGGTGATAATCGCTACCTGTAACATTTTTGTTTTGTTTCTTTTTTTGCGATTTTCGCTATAACTAAGCAAAAATGAGCAAATCTCTAAAGGACATTTTGTCTTAGTTTTTCGGTCCCCTATAAGTTCCTGAAGTTTTGCCATTTAAATTCGGGACACCCTGTAGATATGCATGCAAAGTTTTGATTTTTCAAAAATTTTAATTTAATGTAATGGATGTAACCACTTTTATAGGAAATTGAATACTTTGGTATTGATTTTTAAGAATCTAGACGGTTTTGAAACAAACACATCTAATACATCATTTCTGGCATTAAAAACTTATAAAAACAAAAAATGTAAATTTTTGAAAAAAATCAATGCACCTGATTCTGAAACCAAACCACTCATATATATGTATATATATGTATATAAGTATATATATGTATATATGTATATATGTATATATATGTATATAACTTATATAGTTCCAAAAACAAAATATGTAAAAAAAGGAAAATAAAGATGAAACAACTCGCACGAGAACTGGTTTAATACTGACTTTATTGCCATCTTGAACCTCTGTTTATAGATTCTAACAGCTGTTTACAATGCCAGCTTAATATTAGCGACTATGCAATCATCGTCTTGTCTTAACTCCCCTCTGCCAGTTTACAAACATCCTCGTAAACTCAAAACAAAAATTGCAGAGAAAGAACACAAAAACAAAAGAAATTACCAATTACATGAATCTTATTCTACTTAGATCAAAATAAAATACCTTACTACTTAATTTACATTAAGATTAATTAGTAATGTAGATTAATTAGCTTAATCTACATTACTATCATTCGTAATTAACAAAAAATATTTATATACAAATAAGTTAATTTACAAAAACTACCCTAAGAGAAATGAAAATAAACTGTTCCACTGCACCTCTAACATAAGCCATTGAAGAAACCAGTCTAAGATGGTTTGGACATGTTTTAAGAATGGAAAACAACAGGCTGGCCAAGATGACATACGAGACTAAGGTTGAAGGAAGAATGTCCAGAGAAAGACCCTGACCTACCTGGGAAGATGGTGTTAAGGAAAGCTTCGCAAAAAGAAGCCTGCAATGGAACAGAAAAAGAGAAATGGTAGAAGATCGTACGGAGTAGTCCGAGCTGTACAGAAGGAAACCTCACACTGCGTGAGCGGTAGAGAGAATGGACTGTAACCTTTCTTAGTCCTTTGTTATTGTTTGTGCCAAGTGAACGTAGATTTGTTTTCATATTAATTAGAGAATATGAGTTGGAAATTAATGAAGATTTTTCTCGCGGTAAGTGATGAAAAGTCAGCTCTCCTATTTCTTCAGGAGCGGAACGTCATTCCGCGGAAAAAAATCTTGCAGAAATGGACATAATATGAAACTGCAACTGGGGAATGCAATTAGATGGAGATGCTATGTTAAAGGATGCAAGAACACCATGGGTATTCGAGTTAATACCTGGCTAAGAAATATTATCTTACCTTTAGATACTATAGTACATTTTATATATTTCTGGTCGGCGGAACTAACTTCCATCAAGTTTTGTGACGAACAGCTGAATATGTCTCATTCAACAGTGATTGATTATTGCAATTACATGATAGAAGGGTGTACGTTTAAAATAGAGAGATGTTCAACAACTATTAGAGGCCCAGGGATGTATGTTGAAATTGACGAAAGTCTATATACAAGAAGGAAGGATTTTACCTCAGCAGTGGATATTTGGAGGAATATGCAGACAAACAAAAGAGTGTTTTATAGTTAAAGTTCCCGATAGGTCTGCAATAACATTATTTCCATTAATTATTAAGCAAAATCGACCAGGTTCAATAATTGTATCTGACTCGTGGAAAGCGTTTTGATGTTATATTGCAAGATATTGTTCTTTTTAATGAATATTGTTTATAATTTTTGCTAGATATTGTTATTTTTAATGAATATTGTTTATAATTTTTGCAAGATATTGTTCTTTTTAATGAATATTGTTTATAATAAATGTTTTATTTTATCTTCTTATTTATTTCATATTTAAATTTTAAAGAGAAATAATGATCGTTTCCCGTTTCGTTGCCCGGGCAAATCGTTTTTCTTTAAAATAAAAATATATAAAAATAAAAACAATTAACAAAAAAATATCATATTTTAGTTTGATATCATCTCCTATTTCATTTCCTAAAAATCTGTTCTATGATAATGAAAGACAATACTATTTCAAATAAATTGTAGGCAGCATAACCTGACAGGGTCCAAATAGTTGAGGTAAGTGCCAGAGGAGCGCGCTGGGCCAATGGGCGTCAAAATAGACAAGTACTAATTTTTTTTCTAACCATTCCAATTTTATAGATTACAAAACATATAAGTATGGTGTAACTTGGCAGACTTTAACTACCCCTACTATCAAGTTGCCAACCAGCGGAATAAGTAACTATTTTTTATTTATAATAAAAAAAGAGCTAACTTATTGCCTACATCATCATTTTCAAAACTGTCGAAATCGAAACAAAACTGGATTTGTGTCAAAAAATAAATTGGAATACACTTTGCAAATTGCAGATGACCAGATAGTCATAGCATCAGAAGAATGGGACCTGCAATATATGCTTAGGAATATCCTAGAGGAGTACTCTAAATAAGGTCTAATCATAAATCAGGAGAAAACAGAGTACATGTCTTTTAATTCTCCGTGCACGTCATTGTCGATTGAAGATTGGACTCTATCTCGCAGCAAGGACTTGAAGTACTTAGGAGTCTATACTATAAATGAGACACTCGACAAGGATATAGAAATGAAGATATCCTGAGGAAGGAAAATCATTAGGATCCTCAACTCGGTCCTGCGGAATAAAGGGGCCTCGTTAGAAATAAAAAAGTAAATATATCATTTTTTTCTTCTGGAGACAGCCCTCTATGGGGCCAAAACATGAACAGTAAAAAGATAAAATGTCCGTAAACTGCTTGAGATAGACTTTATAAGACATAGCTGCGGCATCTCAAGGCTACAACGCATACCCAATAGTGTTATAAGAGAAACTATAGGGCAGGAGAAGAATATATTATAAGAAATAGAGACCAGAAGGCTTCAACGGTTTGGCCACCGGATGAGAATGAGAGACAATAGATGGCTAAAGAAACTCATCATATATAAATCAGAATATAGAAGAAAGAAAGGAAGACATGGATGGAGGATGTAAGAGAAGGAATGGCAGCCAGAAGGCTGCAAGAGTAAGAAGAAGAATGGGCAGATAGGAAGAATTGGCGAGAAAAGATTTTTGGTATCAGGATGCATTAACTATAAGAAACCAAAATAAATAATAAATTGGAATAACTTAATTACTTACCCAACCGATTGTGATGGGTATTCATCTGGAATTAATAGTTTGACTTTTATATAATAATTTCCTTCTACTATTTTTAAGTGAATCGTGGATGACTTCTGCTTCAATTTGATTTCATCTCTTTCACAGATCTGTTTCTTTATCTCTGCTATTTCATCATAACAAGCGCAAAGAGGATTTTCAGAAATGAAATTATTTACATACTGGACGACCTTCAGTATCTAAAAAATAATTTTATAAGTTATATTAAATATATTCTTTATATATGCAGTATACTTCTGTATGAAGGGTACTCGGTAACTGATCTCAAGTTCCTGAATTTGTGGTAAGCTGTGGTATCTGGAGACTGTCCTAGGGCTAACTAGAAGGAAAAACCAAGCAACTGGTTTGGAAACTCTACAGTTTCTACTATGTACTGAACCTAATACCCAGCATGAGTTGCAGCAGTAATTTTTTTATTATTAAATATATATATATATATATATATATATATATATATATATATATATATATATAAAACAGTCTTGGATTCTGTAGAGGCAGTAGTTGTTATTAAAACAATGGTTATGAAGGAAAATGATTTTTCCGTGATCATTCCGACCATCAGTTTTTTTCATAATTAAGGGTACTAACTTTATAGAGGCTGGGTGAGCCCCAGAGGGGTAGCAGGTTCCATCTTTGGCTATAAACAGATTAAATAATTAATCTGCCACAGCTGGATGTTACCGATCATATATTCTAAACCAAAATAGTAGTACTTCAAGGAATTAGTAATCACTAAATCTTAGATGAAATGTTAGTTTCGATTTTGCTATTTTTATAAAAAGTAAACTCTTTTCTACAGATGATTATTATAAGAACATGATTTATTTACATCTAATAGCTACTGGATAAAATAAAAGTGTTGGAGCTGTACCACTGAATAAGAACCAAAAATTGTAGTTACGAAGTGTTTACTTAAACGATTACATTTACACTGATGAGGTATTGCAGTATGACCAAATTAAAAATTTTAAATTTTAATAATTAATAGATATCAAATGTTTCATATCATAAAACAAAATAAGGGACAAGTTCCGAAATGTAAAACTGTGAGGTCATATTAGTTAATTTACTGTAATACCAGTGTAGTACTTATTAATAGACAACCATTTGTTTTGTTTTACCTATTTTTTATCCAATGTACTTGGTAGTAGCCTTTCATTAAATAAAGTTGGTATCTAATTAAAGCAACTATATTTTTACTAGAAGATGTTTCAGACCAAGTAGAGTTCATTCCATTAATGGATTTTTGTTTCCATTAACAACTGACTGCTACTAAAATATTTCAATTGTCGGTTATTTGACAAAATTGTAAAAAGAACAAAATACTACAAAACTAAAAAAGGTAATGAATTCAACATAAAACAAGTTTTAAAAGCTGAAAATTAAAATTAAGTTTAAACATTTATTAAACAGTAATTTGTAGCCATAAGTTCTCGAATGAGCTCATAGAATTTTTGAACGTCAAATAAATGGCTAATTGAAGCATTTGAATAAATATCTCTTAGAATATTTTTTTATTTTTCTCTTAATATTTGCATCCACACCTGTCAAATAAAACATGACAATCAGCAGATTGGCTGACAGTAAGGTAAAGTACAATGTCATGAGAGGCATGAAGAAGAACAGTACCCAGCGGTACCTCTCCCTTGGCTTGATTCAATTTCCTATGATAACAAATCCCTCATCCATGTTCTTTTTAATCTCCTCCTAGTATTCTCTCGCATGAGAGTAGTGGCCATTTGTTCTATTAATGAGTTTGGATGTCCATGTAGTTTTCCTTGAAAGCGTTTGTAGTATGTGTTTGTCAACAGTTGGTATTTTTAAGTCAGTATGTAGAGTTTTGTTATTGACATACCAGGGTGCTTTTGTGACAAGTCTGAGTACTTTTGATTGGAAAGTTTGTAGTCGTTTTCTGTGAGTCTGTTTAGTAATGCCATAAATTTGTAATGCATATGTCCAAACTGGTTTTAGTAAGTGTACGTGTTTAATTTTTGTCTTGGTTCCAATTTGGAGTTTTTACTGAATAGAGAATACATAAAGTTCAGTTTGAGATTTAGTGATTGGTATTTTTTTTTAATGTGATGTCCCCATGTCATTCTCCTATCAAATGTTAGTCCCAGGTATTGTACTTAGTCTTTCTTGTAGATTATGTTGTAAGTTTTGTGAGGCCTGTGTCGCGTCTTGATATCTGGTGATCATGACAGTGTCGTCAGCGTAGGTTGCGATCAGTGTGTTAGGACTTTGTGAAATGTCGTATGTATATCTTATGTACAATAGCGGTGCAAGTATTGATCCCTGAGGCACACCGGCTAAGATTGGTCTTATTAAAGATAGCTCTGTGCCTTGTTCCTCTCTTAGAATATAAAATAGCAAACTGTAAGTATTCCGTAGATTGTCGGTTCGAGTTGAGTCACAACAAGTTTTAGTTTTCATTCATTTCCCTTTTAATATTTTCAAAAAATACATGTTATAATGAGCTTTAGTGTGGAAAAGAATATGTAATTATGGAAAATGTGTATACTTCGGTAATCATTTCATCTAGAAATCAACGTTTCAACTTACATACATCATCTATACTTCCAATTGTTAATTGAAACTCTTATTTCTTTATGAAATGATTACTGAAATCCACTTATTACCCATAATTACATTCTCTTCTCCATACTAAAACTCACTATAACTTGTAATTTTGGAAAATATTGATAATAGAACGAATAAACAGTTAAACCTTGTTGTAACTCAACTCAAAACATAACTCGCGGAACAGATACTCATCAATTTCTATTCCCCCAACGAGCTGATTTTTGGAAAATTTTTGTTGGTATCTATATCTGTTTACTAAATTACTAACTATTGGCTTTTAGATATATAGAAATTGCCTAAGATTTAGAATCTAAATATAATAAATACAAGTAATTTTAATTCATCTTTATTCAATACTAATTTGATTTTCTGGGTTACCTGTGGTTTTCCTAATTGCTTTTTTAAATCTTGTTCACAAGCCTCCGTCAACTTAGTAAGAAGCTTGTCCGAAAGAGTTTTGCTTTTTAATTCAATCAAAATAGTTGAAGATGGATAAGCCTCTGGGAACTGAAGACATATTACAATGCATTTAGTAGCAGTTTTCCTACAATATTAATGCATAAAGGCATAAAAATAGGAGTAACATTAAACTAAATATGAAAATAAATAATCTTATAGAAGAATAATTACTTTATTTCAACTCTGACCATAGATCTGACACAAGTAACAAGCCTACATCCCTGCACAAGATGTTCACATAATTTCTTAACTTCTTGGAGTTCATCTTCAATCAATCCCATGGACTATCAATGAAACTTTTGAAATATTTTATTGTCGCCAATCAGAGATAGAAAACCTAATTATTAATATAATATAAAATTTTAATATTTAATAGGGATAGCCTAACCTCTTGTTATGAAAGCAGTACAGAAACCTCTGGCTACAAATTTTATAAACAAAACATCTACAATTTTCATACGAACCCTCAATGAATAATTAGGCATCATATTAATAGTTTAATAAGGTATTGTTTAATTATACAGAAAAAATAAATTCAGATCAATGATATTTCAAATCGTTTAATTTGAAGTAAGCTCAAGCCAACGAGGTTGTACACATTTCGTATAAAACTTCAACGGACATCTTCCACAATTTCTTTAAAATCAGAAATGAAATTAATTATTTTCATTTTTTCCACAATGGGGACAGAATCCTTCTTGGTTTGATATAACATCAAGTTTTCAATATAAATAATAACAATATCAAGGCCCACAATATTAAAATATTGTGAAACACTAAAAAATATCCTATATTTATTTAAGTAAAAATATCCTGAACTGTTTGTTTGTTCATTTAACGTCACTTTATGCTGCTATGGCTAATCGGACGATGCTACAGTGGGAGCTCTAAATTTTGCCTATACAGGTTTAATTAAGATAGGGATTTTTAACAAGTACCTGACATCGTACAGGCTCGAGATCCCCGTTTAAAGTCCCTTCCGAAGGACGGCGTAACTAAGGATTTTATCCTGAACTAAATCACACGATGTTAAAAACGATTGCAATATTCTGTTTCTAAAATATTTATTACTACCAACCCTACGGGGCCCCGGCTTCGTACGGGAGTTATGGTAGATGCACTAAACTTCAATTTATAAAAAAGAGAATTTATTGAATACAATGACACTAAACGATAATAATTATGTTAATTGAATACATGACTAACGGCACTGCTGAATAGAAAACAATTAGAATGAATAGCTGATGATGAGCAAGGATATACAGGGTGTTTCAGGGTTAACTGGCCAAACTGAAAATTTAAACTAAGGACCTCTAAACAAGAAAAATATTGGTAATTGTTTAGAAAAGGTCTCCCTTATAACCTCCAGCTTTGTGGCGTCCAGGGGGAGCGTGCCTTAGGCGATAACCAGCGCGCTCTACATTTCGCTACCGGCACTTCTCACTTGCCACACAATGTTTGGACTAGTAGGACCTAGCTGGACAATTTTTTTTTCTCGGCATTTTTGCATTTCGTTCGACTAATTAAGTATTATCATTATAAAAAATGGTTTTTAATTAATTACCAACTGAATTTAAAAGGATTGCTAGGATATGGATCGAAGGGAGACCTTTTCTAAACGATTACCAAAGAAACTTGTCCCAGAATAAATATGGATTTTTATCAGTTTTAGTGTTATACTAGCTGACCCGGCCACGCGTTGCTGTGGCTGTTATAATAGTATTAAAAAATATTAGTTAAAATTTGAATTTAAAAGAAATAATGAAAACACGAATTAAATAGATTTTTGATTTTACATTTTATGCATCTTATATCTAACTATATTATATAATATACTACACTCATAACTGATAAAATATAAATATGAGTTTAATGAATGGGGTATATAATGTTTGATTTTTAATTATGAATTTTAATATTATATTAAATTATAAATATTTATTTCAATTTAATTTATTGCTAATCGATGCAAAATATTTTTTGTTAATCTGTCCGTTGCTAATACAAATATATTAGCTGATTTACTAATACGTGAGCATGCAACATATAACTGCCATGGGAGAAACATGGATATTTTAAGTCCAAACCGCAAATGGACATGGTCTGGCCTTTTTCCTGTTGATGGGTATAGCAAAAACCAAGCATATATCAAATTGAAGTCTTTTGAACGGTATTATGGGTTTTGATGGTATTATTGAAACACGTTCCAACACGACGATTTCTTCTTTAAAGATCCCAGTCAACATGGCTGCTTCAATAACAATTCCAGTAATATTTTGTATGACCAAACGTGTACCATTTCATAATTTAGGTGGATTCAAATTACGCAGAAGAATAATAGGTGAACCATTATTCAACCGAAGATTGTGTTGTATATCGAGAGAATTTAAAAATTCAGTTGGATAATTTACAGCTTGGTTTTCATCAACAATATTATTGATGGATTTAAAGGGCATTAGATCACCTGGTAACAACAGTAGTATTAAAAAGTTAATTTCGTCAACATCAGCATTTTTCGCTGTCAAAATAACACAATTACTGAGCCAATTATGGTTCATGTAATTATTTAGTACATCTAGAAAGACACTCCTTATGAATTCATCTTTTAAATCAAAAATAACATAAAATTAGAAAAAATAAGATGGTAGAAACCTTCTCTAGAGTGTACCAAACTACTTCCCAAAGTTCAAGGGGGAGCAATGGGGCACGTGCCCCCTCAACCTATTACATAACTAAAGGAAAATCAGGAACTTAGCATCTTGAAATTTGCAGACAGCTTTTTTGTATAATTAAAGAAACTAATTTGGATAATTCCACCCCAAGGGTTTCCCCTTTAATATAATAGGGGATACAAAGATTGTATTGTATAGTTTTGAAGTTACGCATCTGAAATTTTGACTTATAGTTAAAAAAAAAATTAAATTATTTATTTAAAATGATCTTTCACGAAATTTTATGTGGCAGACCAAATTCCACGCGAGCGAAGCCACGGGCAAAAGCTAGAAAAGCATAAAGGACAAACACACATACATTCATTTTTATATATATAGATAAGATTCCGGTTATTTATTACATTATAGGACTGAACTCAGATTCTTTTTGGTCTACAGAGCTGCGGTTGGGCTCAAATTTTAGGAACGTAAATCTTCTTTAAAAAAGGTCCATTACGATTTTTTCCAAAAACGCACCGATTAGGAGATACAGGCCAAAAACTGAAATAACTCCGAAAATTTCATGGTTTTCGGTCGTTAATCGAAAAAAATATAGCCTATATTTTAAGTTGGACAATGTTACGCATCTGTGCCGAATTTCATTAAAATCGGTCCATTAGTTTCGGAGATTAGTCCAGAAAAACATCGTGACAGATTTTTATATATATAGACTAGCTTTTGCCCGCGGCTTCGCTCGCATAGATTTTGGACTACCGCATAAAGTTTCTTGACAGTGCTTTTTAACAATAATTTAAAATAATAAACAATTTAATTATTTAAATAATTTAATTTTTTTCACTATAGGTTACTCGTACAAAATTTCAGATGTCTAACTTCAGAACTGACGGTTTACGTACAACCTTTGAACCCTTATTATAATAAGGGTGGAATTATCCGAACTTCTTTCTTAAATCATACAAAGCACCTATCTGCAAATTTCAAGATGCTAAATTCCTGATTTGCCTTTAATTATGTACTATAATGGATTCTCCACAGTACCTCTAAAACTGTCGGGGGTGGGGAGGGGCACGTGCCCCCGTGCGCCCCCCTAAATCCGCTTGATATAGCCCATGTGTTATTCTGATGTATAACCTATATCACTGTAAAGTTTCATCCAAATCCGTTCAGTAGTTTTTGCTTGAAAGAGAGACAAACATACATACTTTCACATTTATAATATTAGTAAGATTAGTAGTATATCAAAACTAATAGTTTCACTCTTGTTCTTTCTGATGTTTTAACAACTATGAACATGTTATTTTACTTTAATTATGTACTATAATGGATTCTCCACAGTTCCTATAAAACTGTCGGGGGGGGGGGGGGGGGGGGAGGCACCTGCCCCCGTGCGCCCCCAAAATCCGCGCTTGCTATAGCCCATGGGTTATTCTGATGTATAACCTATATCACTGTAAAGTTTCATCCAAATCCGTTCAGTAGTTTTTGCTTGAAAGAGAGACAAACATACAAACTTTCACATTTACAATATTAGTAAGATTAATAGTATATCAAAACTAATAGTTTCACTCTTGTTCTTTCTGATATTTTTACAACTATGATCATGTTATTTTCCTTTAATTATGTACTATAATGGATTCTCCACAGTTCCTATAAAACTGTCGGGGGGGGGGAAGGCACTTGCTCCCGTGCGCCCCCTAAATCCGCGCTTGCTAATACCCATGGGTTATTCTGATGTATAACCTACATTACTGTAAAGTTTCATCCAAATCCGTTCAGTAGTTTTTGCTTGAAAGAGAGACAAACATACAAACTTTCACATTTACAATATTAGTAAGATTAGTAGTATATCAAAAGAAATAGTTTCACTCTTGTTCTTTCTGATATTTTTACAACTATGATCATGTTATTTTCCTTTAATTATGTACTATAATGGATTCTCCACAGTTCCTATAAAACTGTCGGGGAGGAGGGGGCACGTGCCCCCGTGCGCCCCCCTAAATCCGCGCTTGCTATAGCCCATGTGTTATTCTGATGTATAACCTATATTACTGTAAAGTTTCATCCAAATCCGTTCAGTAGTTTTTGCGTGAAAGAGAGACAAACATACAAACTTTCACATTTATAATATTAGTAAGATAAGATTCCGGTCATTTGATACATGATAGGACTGAACTCAGGTTCTATCAGACATACAGAGCTGCGGTTGGGCTCAAATTGTAGTATATTAAATCTTCTTAAATGAAAAGATCGATTACGTTTTTTCCCCAAAACGCCACGGTCAGGAGATACATTCCAAAAACTGAAATAACTCCGAAAATTTCATGGTTTTCAGTCGTTAATCGAAATAAAACGTAGCCTATATCCTAAGTTGGACAATGTTACGTATCTGTGCCAAATTTCAATAAAATCGGTTAAGTCATCATTATTGAAGTGCTATTTGGTTATTGGCGAGTGAAACATTGAAATATTTGTTTTAATGTGAGAATGTATATTATAAAGCACTTGTAAACCTTTTTTATTTTGTTTCTTGAAGGACTACCTGAGTACAAATATAATACTTATTATATTTTTAAATATTCTAAATAATAAAACAACGATTGTCTCTATTTAACAGAAACCTTTTTCTGTTTCACAAGGTTTCTCATTATTAGCTTTTGGTTATAATTAAATAAGTAAATGAATTAAAATAAACAATAATTGATTACACTTAAATAGCATAAATAGTAGAAGATAGCATAAGAGGCACTGTAAGCTAAATATATTCACTTCGAAAGAACTGACCTCAAAAGTATGGTCGAAGCCATTACTGGGAACTCTAAACTCAGGAAGAATCTTCAGGGTTTGGTACTAGGCTAGGACCTTTACAGTTTCTAAACCAAACAAAGAAGTTTTATTCGACCATTAGATTATTAGTTAACAAATAGATTAAAAAAAATAAATTAAGCTTATTCATTTAACGATATTACCATTTTAGCCACTCTACTTTCAAAAACCTAACTTATTTTTAAGTAAATACAAAGTTTATCTTTAAGTGCTTTTCACTTTCTCTTAACCAGATTATTATAACTATATAAAGGTAAAATAAATAAATACTTAAATAACTATCCAATAGACAGAATAAAAAGGAAACATAAGCTCATCTTCATGATTCATTTAACACATGACTGTTGCTGCAGACATAACTTGCGATTCGTGTAAACTGTAGTAGGAGCACTTGAAGAGTTACGGCAGAAATTCAGTGAACTCTGATCTAATTTTAAGAATATTGTTACAGGCTACTGGGTATTAAAAATGAATTAAACAATTCCATAATCAAAGATACTAATATTTATTTACAAAAGTGATAAAAGAATACAATTAAACTATTATCAATTAAATTAATAACAGAGAAATTACTAACAAATAAATTATTAACTGAAATAAATTTACAACAACAATATGTTTAGATATTTATAATATAGGCCTAACTTCTATTTAATTATTACAATAATATAAGATATTATTATTACTAAATAGCTTAACTATTTACATAAGCTTGTACAAATCGCATAAAATTACAACCGCTACTTAACTAATTAACACTTACAGTTCACTAATTAAAGTCCACCGACCGTAAGAATCTCTGAATATAACAAACTGACACACAATTACACTCACAAACTGTCACTGACTTATTACACTGGCTTATCACTGCTTCCGATGTTAACCGTACCGTGTGCTAACATTCTGTCTGTACTCGCGCCGAGATGCTCTTTAAATAGCAATACCGACCGGTCTCGAACTTTCTGGAAACGGTATCTTTCATCTCTGCCGACAAGGGGCTTTGTTCTCTTCCAGGAATCGGTAATTCCCCGCGCTCGTCTTTCTGTGACCGTAACACTGCCCCCTCCTTAACAGTGCTCTGCCCCAGAGCATAGTCCGGAGAAATCGGAAAGTTATGAGCTTCTACCGATGGAGATGCTTTTTCTTTCCAGGGGTTGAATGTGCACACCAATATGGCAACTCCAGAGTTGGCGAATGTCTGTTCAATCAGGCCCCTGACAACCATTCACTCCAGGCCGTCGTATCCACAGCCCAACTTCGGAATGGTGAGCCTGGTGACACGCAGTCTCAGAAGCTCGTCGTCAGGTCGTCATATGTTGGCTTCTGATCACTGGCACGCTTGGTAACCAAGTAAAACAGATGTCGTCCTTCGTGCGTGTGGTGGAGTGTCTTCCCGACACTTGGTCCTTGGCGTTCTAGCTCCTCAGTTCCGCCGAACTTCTTCCTGAAGACCGTTGCAATCCCTCAAGAAGTCCTCAGATCCTCGGCAACGCAATGGGCCAGAGAATAGTCCGCTGGTAACGAGAAGATATCCCTGTAGATTATCTGAGTTACCCTATGGGAACCTGGTACCTTAATATGTGCAACTGAGTCATTATTTCTCTCCACGTTGTTCAGGTACCTGACCTGCTGGTCTTCTGTCGGACCATGGTCTCCTTTGTATGGGGCCAGTCTATTGAAATGGACTACTTTGGGTTTTCCTTTGGGCTGCTTCCTGATCCTATAGATGACGTTGTTGATCCTCTTGACGATCTCGAACGGGCCGTCCCAGGAGTTCTGCAGTTTAGGTGAGTAGCCTCGCCTTCTTCGAGGATCATATAGCCAGACCAAGTCTCCAGGTCGGAAGCCACCTTTCTCAGCCTTTATGTCGTAACGCTCCTTCATTCTGTCACTTGCACCCTGGATGTTTGTGCGAACCTTCTCGTGGATATCATCCATTCGCTTCCGTAGATCAGTGACGTATTCCTCTCCGGCAATTTCCTCGCCAGGCTTGAAACCGAATTTCAGATCACAAGGCAACCTAAGTTCTCTGCCGAACACCACATTTGCAGGAGTCTGCCCCGTTGCCTCACTGACTGAACTGCGGTAGGCCAGCAGGAACAGGTGAAGATACTGGTCCCAGTCTCGCTGATGGTCGGAGACCACTTTGGACAAATATCGACCCATAGTCCTGTTCATGCGCTCCACCATGCCATCGGATTGAGGGTGAAGAGGTGTCGTCCTGGTCTTTCGTATTCCAAGTGCTTCGCACATCCCGGAAAAGACTGCAGACTCAAAGTTTCGTCCCTGGTCAGCGTGAAGCTCCATTGGTTCTCCAAACCTACTGACGAGCTGCTTCACAAGGACGTCCGCAACCGTGACTGCCTCCTGATTCGGAAGGGCATAAGCTTCCACCCACTTAGAAAAATAGTCCATGGCCACGAGGATATATCGGTTACCTTCGTCCGTCACAGGGAAAGGCCCAGCGATGTCGATCGCTATTCTCTCAAACGGTGCTCCCATGTTGTACTTCTTCATAGGGGCCTTCTTTCTTCTTGTGGGTCCGTTAGAAGCCGCACAAGTCGCACAACGCCTGCACCAGTCCAACACATCGTCCTTGAGGTTTGCCCAGTAAAAGCGTTCCCGGACCTTTTCTAATGTACGGTGATCTCCAAGGTGGCTGCCAGATGCTCCGTCATGTAGTTCCCTGAGTACTTTGGGCACTTTACTCTTTGGAACGATGAGCTGTAGTCTGCGCTGATCTCCTTCCGTGTTCTCCAATGCCCATTTCAGCAGCCCGTTGTCCACTAGAATGGAGTCCCATTGAGCCCAGTACGTCTTTACATTCTTCGGCATTGAGGCAACATCCTGCCAGGTTGGTCTTCCTTGCCCTGTTAAGTTTCCATTGCTTCATTTGTTTCAGGTCCGGGTTCTTTTCCTGTTCCTATGAAACCTCTGCATCCTGCCAACTGTCGATGACAACCGTTGTCCTCAACACTGTTGCCTGTTTCTCCTCATGTCGAGAACAATGCCTGCATTCTTCGTCACAAGATCTCCTCGAGAGCGCATCCGCATTTCTATGACTCGTTCCAGCACGATGAGCAGATTCAAAGTCATACTCTTGAAGGCGCTCTATCCACCTCGCCACTTGGCCCTCTGGTGACTTGAATCGCAGTAGCCACATTAGAGCCGCTTGGTCCGTTCTCAGGAGGAACCTTCTTCCATATAGGTACTTATGGAAATGTTCTATGGATTTTACTACTGCCAGAAGCTCTTTTCTTGTGACACAGTAGTTGTGTTCCGGAGCTGAGAGTGCTTTGCTGAAGTATCCAATCACCCATTCTTCTCCGTCTTGGAGCTGAGAAGAACTCTTCCAATAGCGGTGTTGCTGGCATCTGGGTCGAGTATCCTCCCTTTTTGGCTAACGGCAGCCTCCGCGGGACCTGTCGGATGGGCTTAGCCTCTCCGGTGTCAATCTTGTGCTGGACGATATCCGTTCTACCCCGTGGTCCTGGGCAGATCTCGAAAACATCATGCCATCTGGTAATCATGTTCTTCACTTCCTCACCCTCTTTAGGCGAAAGGCCGCGACATGATTCGTCCACAAATCCTTTTAATTCCTCCGGCAGTGCTCGCAGCTCGGTGGGATGATGTTCTAGCTGACGAACCACTGAGGTAGCGGTTGTACATTCCCCTACTGGTGTTCCTTTCTTCAGCATTACCGGGAAGCTGTTTAGGTTCATTAGCCGAATTGGGGTGGTATGTCCGACCTTGATGAGAGACCTTGCGACCAGTACGCCACGTCCGATCTCCTGTTCTTCGTGTTTTCCATGTTCAAGAAACACACATTGACCCTCAGGGAGGTGTCCTTCGACCGTCCCATGCGTCACGATTTGGCTGCGTTCAGGTAAAGTGGTCTCTTCTAGTAGGAGCACTCGTGCGTAGAGATCCTTTCTTTGCCGAAGGATGACTTCTTCGTCTCCCAGCGTCATCACACCTCTTGCCATATCCAGCTTGATCCCGTATGCGATCATCATGTCCATGCCCAATATGACATCTTCATCTATTTCTGCCACGAGAGCTCGGTGCTTCAGATGCTGATCTCTGATGATGAAGGTGGCAACTGTCTCCCTGTAGACCTTGGCTGACTCTCCTGTGGCAGTCCGTAATGTCCAAGTCGTTGGTATAATCTCCTCAGCGGGAACTATCTTCGAGCTCAAGATAGTCATGGTTGCGCCGGTATCCAGTAGAAGACTTCGCAGCTGCCCATTCGCCATTCCATCAACGTAGAAGCTGTTTGTTCTGCTCCATAATGACGCCACTCTACTGGTCTTCCTGGGGCCTCTGATGTTATGGGTTGCCCCTTCCCATCAACCCTACTTAGTTTTCCTGTGGCTTTTCTTGGATGGACACTTGCTTCTAGGGTGTCCAAGTTGGCCGCAGCTCCAACAACGTATCCCCTTCTTACAAGTCCTGAGGGCCTCCAAAACCTTTCTCACTATGTCTTCGACGCTAGGGACCACATTAGGCTCCGCTTCTGCTCCTCGAACTCATAATATTGAAATGGTCGAGACCGCATAGGAGGCCGTGGGAAAACCTCAGCGGTAACCTCCCAGTATGATCGATTGGTATAACAATGTGAATCATGTTTTGTGAAATATTTGTTTTAATGTGAGAATGTATATTATAAAGCTCTTGTAAATCGTGTTTATTTTGTTTCTTGAAGGACTACCTGAGTACAAATATAATACTTATTATATTTTTAAATATTCTAAATAATAAAATAACGATTGTCTCTATTTAACAGAAACCTTTTTCTGTTTCACAAGGTTTCTCATTATTAGCTTTTGGTTATAATTAAATAAGTAAATGAATTAAAATAAACAATAATTGATTACACTTAAATAGTCATAAATAGTAGAAGATAGCATAAGAGGCACTGTAAGCTAAATATATTCACTTCGAAAGAACTGACCTCAAAAGTATGGTCGAAGCCATTACTGGGAACTCTAAACTCAGGAAGAATCTTCAGGGTTTGGTACTAGGCTAGGACCTTTACAGTTTCTAAACCAAACAAAGAAGTTTTATTCGACCATTAGATTATTAGTTAACAAATAGATTTAAAAAAATAAATTAAGCTTATTCATTTAACGATATTACCATTTTAGCCACTCTACTTTCAAAAACCTAACTTATTTTTAAGTAAATACAAAGTTTATCTTTAAGTGCTTTTCACTTTCTCTTTACCAGATCATTATAACTACATAAAGGTAAAATAAATAAATACTTAAATAACTATCCAGTAGACAGAATAAAAAGGAAGCATAAGCTCATCTTCATGATTCATTTAATACATGACTGTTGCTGCAGACATAACTTAATTTATTTTTTTTAATCTATTTGTTAACTAATAATCTAATGGTCGAATAAAACTTCTTTGTTTGGTTTAGAAACTGTAAAGGTCCTAGCCTAGTACCAAACCCTGAAGATTCTTCCTGAGTTTAGAGTTCCCAGTAATGGCTTCGACCATACTTTTGAGGTCAGTTCTTTCGAAGTGAATATATTTAGCTTACAGTGCCTCTTATGCTATCTTCTACTATTTATGACTATTTAAGTGTAATCAATTATTGTTTATTTTAATTCATTTACTTATTTAATTATAACCAAAAGCTAATAATGAGAAACCTTGTGAAACAAAAAAAGGTTTCTGTTAAATAGAGACAATCGTTGTTTTATTATTTAGAATATTTAAAAATATAATAAGTATTATATTTGTACTCAGGTAGTCCTTCAAGAAACAAAATAAACACGATTTACAAGAGCTTTATAATATACATTCTCACATTAAAACAAATATTTCACAAAATATGTTTCACATTGTTATACCAATCGATCATACTGGGAGGTTACCGCTGAGGTTTTCCCACGGCCTCCTATGCGGTCTCGACCATTTCAATATTATAACATATCATACACAACAATCCTCCGCACATATTTTTAACTAAAACACTATGAGGAACACAAAACAACTGCACACACTTTAAACCAGCACTCACAACCACTAACGGAGAGTTGGCGAGAATTTTTTTTTTGATTCCTGATGCGCTGATACCGTCTGGACTTTTCTGGGGTAGTTGGCTCTAATGCTGATGGACCTTGCGTAGATGGGAGAGTGTGCTGGGTAACATGTTCCCTGTGGCCTGGTTCCGGGCTACCTTGGATATAGGTTTCACTTGAGTTTGTTTGTTCCGTATCAAGAGGAGAGAAGCACGCAGAATCGTGGAGATTAGGCAAGATAGAAGGAGAAAGATTCTGATTCTCAGATGTGTGAATCCCTCTTTCATCATCTGGGTTTGGCAGACAAAGATCGCTTATCGGCTCGCTGGAGGTATCTTGGTAGGATTTGGCCAATGTGCCGCTTGAAATAGTTTCCATTGAAGTCTATTTCATAATGAAGGTCTCCCAGTTTGGTCACAATTACTCCCGGTATCCATTTGTCATCTGTGTCCCTGTAAGAGCGGAACTTGACTAGGTCTCCTATTGAAAAGGTACGTATTTTGATGAATCGTTAACTAGTTGCCTTTCCGTCATCCTGCTCTTTAGATCCGGCTTTACAAGATCCAGCCTGGACCGAACAACTCTTCCCAGAAAGAGAAGGGATGGCGGCTGTCCCGTTGTTTGGTGAGGAGACTTGTGGTATTGAAGAAGAAATCTGTTAATATGGTGCTGGATGTCGTTGCTTTTTGCTCCTCTCTTCTTCATTCTCTTCAAGGTCTGAACACCACGTTCTGCCTGGCCATTAGTGGATGGATGGTAAACTGCTGTGGTGCGATGAAACCGAACACCTTGTTTCTTAAGAAAATCCTGAAAATATTCTGAGCAGAATAGTGGCCCGTTGTCAGAAACGATTACTTTGGGAACACCGAACTGAGCAAAGACATTTTCAAGGATATTGGCTCTGGTTTGCGAAGTAGTAATAATGATTTTGTGATAGCAACTGTCATCCACTTAGAGTATGCATCGACGATAATCAGCAGGTTCTTCCCAAGTACTGAGCAATAGTCTATGTGAATTCATTCCCAGGGAGCGTTTGGGTATTTCCAGTGATGTGAACGAAACTGAGGGGGCATTTTGGAATTCTTCAGGCAGGCAGAGCACGACTTAGCCATGGTTTCAATGTCTTGATCAATTGCCGGCCAATAAATGAGAGAGCGAGCTAACCCTTTCATTTTAACCACTCCTAAGTGAACAAGATGGAGTTTCTCTAAAAGCATTCGACGAAACCCTGGTGGGACAACAACTCTGTGGCCAAGCATGAGACATCCATCGGTGGTGGTGTATTCTGTTTCTCTTCCCTTGCACCCAAGCGACTTGAGATTTTTCCCTTCAAGTATCGCAGACAGCAATGCGGACATATGTGGATCACGGCGAGTTTCTGTAGTAATCTCTTTAGAAGTAAGGGGAATTTGGCGAAGCTGATGCTGCACAAATTTGTCGAAGTCGTCAGCAAGGTCCTCGAATTGAAGCCGATTGACTTCAAACGAAAATTCCTCATTGCTAGTCGATCTTACAGCTCTAGAAAGAAAGTCAGCGTTGCAGTTCTGATTACTGGCCTTGTACTTAATGTCGTAATTGAAATTTGCCAGGTAACTCGCATAATTGTTGCAACGAGAGAGGGTGAACTGGGGAAGCTGAGCGTTAGGGCCGAAAATGTGAGAAATGGGTTTGTTGTCTGTATATATGGTAAATTTACAAGCGTAAAGATATTGAAAAAACTTTTTAACGCCCCAGACAATAGCAAGCGCCTTACGGTCTACTTGTGGGTAGCGTTTCTCTGTGGCATTAAGAGCTTTGCTAGCATAAGCAATCGGGCGTTCTGAGCCATCAGGCATAATGTGCGACATCACAGCTCCCAACCCTACCGGGCTAGCATCTGTAGCGAGAATTAGGGGAAGTTTCGGGTCATAGGGTGTAAGTACTCTATTTGAAGTCAGTTCTTTTTTTAGGTGATCATATGAATTCCTGGCATCTTAAGTCCATGTCAATTTTGAAGAGGTAAGCATCTCTCTGAGCGGAGCAGTGATGGAAGGTAAGTTTGGAATAAAAGAATGATAGTATGTGACTTTGCCTTAAAAAGTGCGCATTTCCTCAGGAGTGGAAGGCAAAGGTGAATTTAAAACAGCTTCTATACGTTTTTTTTGGCAGTGCAGTCCTGCTGCGTCTATAGTATGTCCTAAGAAGTCGATTTTATCGAGGAGAAACTCACACTTGGATCTACGAAGTTTTAAACCAGAATTCTCAAGTGCCGTAAATGTTATTTCAAGTGCTCGAATCATTCCCTCATCAGAGGTTGAATATACAATTATATCGTCATAAAAATTACTGGCGCAGTCGAGGTTGTCCAGAAGTTTTCTGATGCATCGTTGCCAGATAGCGGGGATACTAGCAACACCATACTGTGCCCGTGTTGGTCTGATGAGCCCATGAGTTGGTGTATTCAAAGTCATGGTTTCACAAGATTTTTCACCACAAGGCAAGTTCATGAAAGCATCTGTAATATCTAGCCTTGAGAATTTAGTTGCACCCTTTAGTTTTTGAAATAGATCCTCAATACGAGGAATTGGATATTCATCTACGACCAGTTGTGGATTGAGTGTAGCTTTGTAGTCACCTTTTATCCTCATTTTGCTGCCTTTCATGACTATATGTGTAGGAGACGCCCATGGGGAAGTTTGAACTTGTTGGAAGAACCCATTTTCAATTTTCTTGTTGATCTCGTCAGCATAAGCGTCTCTTAGTGCATAGGAAATTTGTCTTGCGCGAGCAAAAACTGGTTTATGATCATCTCGTAAAGTTATATCCACTGGAGGCCCAACCAAAGTACCTGCTGTTTCACTGAATAAATTGCTGAATTTTAGCAAAAGCTCTAGGCGTTTTTCAACATTGATAGGAACCACAGAAGAAATTTTAAGAGATGGTGGGAAAAATTCTTGAAATGTGAGCAAATCAGCGAAGCTATCGATCCACTCACGGCCGAAAATACTATCTGTCTCCATTGATGTTACATATAAATTTAGAGAACACGTGCGACCTCGGAAAGTTACTGACTGGGAGATGCCCCATGCAGCGGAATCGAGTTTTAGTATAGCTCAGAAAAGTTTGAGTGGATGGTAGAAGTTTTTCAACCGAAGAAATTTTATGAAAAGTTGTGCTACTGACCATGGCACAAGCACCACCTGTGTCTATTTCCATATCAATTGTCTTATCATTAATGATGACAGATACAATGAGAGGGGGAGGCGCATGCGACTGTTCTGTACCGATCCTGTTCATAGGGTTATCAACTTGAAAATAAGTGACTTTGGACTGAGTGCTGCAACAAGTAGGCGTTTCGATGCGAGTTTGTTTTTCAGTCTGTTCATCTTCATGTGTTTGGTGTGTTTTAGCTACCGGTTTTAATGAATTAGAACTGCGGCAGACTGCAGCAATGTGCCCTTTTTTATGACATTTCCTGCAGATAGCATTACGAAAAGGGCACTGTTTCCGCCAATGATGGCCACCACATCCCCAACAGTTGGATGGTTCAGTCTGAGGGTCATTTTTATGAGTATGGAGATCACTCATACAGCTGTTTAGAGGTTTGTTGGTTGAATGTGTCGATGATTTAGAGCTAGGGTAAGGGCGGCTAGCGTGTGCAAACTTATGCAGTTTTTCATCTGCCTGAAACTTTATTTCTGAAGAAGCAGCCCTTGTAGACTCTAAATTTTGAGCAATTTCAAGGGCATCAGAAAATTTGGATGGTTTTTTTATGATAATACTATCTCGAGCTGTATCATCAAGAACGCCATGAATGAACTGGATTATGAGAGAGTAGTCCAGGAAATCGTTAAATTCACAGTATCTAGCCCCGGCCTTTAAACGCATTGCGTACTCTATAACAGTTTCGTTTGGTTGCTGGACTATTTTTCGGAACTTTATTGCCTCACTATACTTATTTTTGGATTCCAGAAAATGATCACTTAGAACTTTGACAATTTCTTTGAAATTTTTATCGTTTGGTAAAGATGGATAAAGTAAATCACGTAATGTATTGTTTAGTTCAGAACCCATATGGACTTGTAAACAATCGGCCCATTGCGCTTCAGCAACGCCGCAAAGTGATAATTGCTTTTGAAATCGGTCGAAATAGGAAGGGACAGATTCATTATTTGCAGAATTGTATGGTTCGAACGTGAAATTCGGTAAAATGTTTTTAGTACTCACATTAGCAGCTAGTAGATTGGCTTGAGTAGTAGCCAGTTGTTGAACTAAATTAGTTAATTGTGCAAGTTGGGAAGCCAAATCATCTGCCTGTGGAGTAGCCATTATTTGTAACACCAATTCAACACTTTAAATTAAACTGTTAGTACCATCCTCGTCGCCAATTATTATGTTTGTACTCAGGTAGTCCTTCAAGAAACAAAATAAACACGGTTTACAAGTGCTTTATAATATACATTCTCACATTAAAACAAATATTTCACAAAACATGATTCACATTGTTATACCAATCGATCATACTGGGAGGTTACCGCTGAGGTTTTCCCACGGCCTCCTATGCGGTCTCGACCATTTCAATATTATAACATATCATACACAACAATAAGTAATTATTTTTACGAAGAGTCGTATGTATAAGTTAGATTCCTGTAGTTTTTTCACCTTTTTTTTTTATGAATGCACTTTTAAATTTTTTCCTCACATATCATTCCTTCAAAAGAACGGTGTCATTACTCAAAAAACCTAATATTGAAACGGAGATATTTGAAAGTCACATATGAGTTAAAAAAATAAAAAATTTGGTTATTGATACAAAATTCTTTTATTAACCACTAGAAAATTTTTAAAAGCTTCAAACTTTTTCTTTCAATGCCATTATTCCCATAAAACTTCAAGTTCAAACATAATACAACTCACAATATGACTTTATTAAAAATGTTGGAAACGGAATATCAGATATGCTCTTTCTGAATTCTGAATCAATCAATACAATTGCTTCTGAAAGGCCTGTGACAGTCTTGTGAGTGTAATAAACTGTTTGTGTTTGTTACTGTGTGTCAGTTTGGTATGTTTGAAGAATCTTACGGTCGGTGGACTTTAATTAGAGTAAGTTTTTAATAAATTTTCTATAATATCCAGTTAATCCTAAAAATTGCTTAATTTGTTTTTGATCCTTTGGGGTAGGGAAGTTTTTGATGGCTTCTATTTTCAGAGGGTTAGGTCTGATTTCTTCTTTCGTGATGATGTGGCCTAAATATAATAATTTTTTTTTGTATATATAGAGAAAAAGAGAGAAAAAAAAGAGCCTCCCTCCCTCGGCCAAAGCAAATATTTTCTCTTCAAAATAAAAATATAATAATTCTCGTTATGAATTCAGTTTTGTCCAATTGTATTTTTGTAGTAATTTAAAGACACTGGTAATTTATAGAATAAAATATTTTTTAATGAATTTTATTTATTTTTAAAATGTGCTGAGCCATTTAAGTTATGTAAAATAAGTGAAGAATGTGATTTTACTGACAAATGGTTGTTCTATGAGGTTAGCCATCGAACTGTCAATTATTTGAATTTAGGTTTTCCGCTTTAATTTGAGCATAATTATTTATAACTAGGGCTCGGATTCATATGTATTTACATAGTTTTAGTTATGTAAGATTTCATAATGAGCAACAGTTTAAAATACTTTTTAAGGCCATTCCTCTAAGCCCATTTTTATTCCACATATATTTACATATTTCCCTATAAACACATTTTACATTTTTCTTACATATTCCGCAACAATCAAGAATTTGCGGATGAATGTTGGGTAAATAAAGTTCCAGAATAACAAGTAAGCCAGAAAGTAGTTGTTTCCTTCCACGGCGACGTGCTAGCAACTGTTGACCCCTCAAAACAGAACAGCCTGAGTTACTTGGAATCAAAGTAGAATAGGTACCCAAAATAAAATTATCGGAATTATTTACTTGCCTTAATTTTAATTTCTCAGGATCCCTTTGTTGTGAGTGATCCCTCACTCACACCCGAAGAAATGGTCAGAAGCTTTATATGAATGCGCAGATCAGTGAGTTAAAAAACATACTCATTCCACATTGGGCCTATTGTCACATGATATCAAGATAACATTCTACACAGTCGATTTTTTTTTTTAGCTAAGTTTAGTATCTTGTAATGTTAGCTTTTTCAGCAGACACACACACAGGGTCGTTACATATGAAATCAAAACATAGTATTTAAAAATTACTATACACACGCTCAAAGCTTTCAATGAATTAAAAAAGACTCATATACATGACAATCATTTGCAGAGCTTTGGGGCTCCACTAAGCCATCAAATTTCTCTCGTATTCAATCTTCACAATCTAAAATCCTCAATGCTCCTTACTTTATAACGGACAAAGTAATTCATAATGACCTTAATGTCCCATTTGTTATTGATTTGGCCCAAGTCCAATATCAATCTTTTCATGACAAGCTTCATTTCCACTCAAACCCACTAGTTTCAAAACTAGAACCTCTTCAATTCTTATAATCCTCCGAGGCATCTGAAAAGAACAGTGTAACAGTAAAGGTCCCTTCAAATTAAGCATTTTTTTTTTTAGTTTTTGTTGCATTATGACAGTATCCCTACAATATGATATGGGTGTGACAGTTTCACTTTTGGGCAGAAAGTAGAAATGAATTATTTATGAATTGATCTGTGACATCAGCTGAAAATTTCTCAAACCAACGACGAATGGTCCGTTCCGTTCGTCTGTGTGCTTTTTGAAATTTTCCTCTTTTGTGTCGAAATATTTGTAAGGTTTTGGAACATTTACCGGTGCGCTGGATTTTTGGGATATTCAAGCTTTGAAATGTTTGCTAATTTGAGAAATAAGTGGCATTTGAAACACTTTCAACATCTGAGCCAACTGTTGAGGATCTATGGAGCTTGAATCGTATCATATCACTGAATATTTGAAGAAAAATCAATCAAAGTATCTCGTTGCCATTTGTTGTGGTTCGATCAAATATTTTTGCTTTGTCATGAAAAATTTCCTTTTCGTGAATTGTTATTAGTGATGTGCCGGATCTTAACTTTTTTTATTTAATCGATGTAGGTGTGCCTGACCTTGATAGTTGTCGCCACTTGACGCTTTGCGTGACAAACAGGATGGTACATGTTTCAAGTTTTCGACTTGCACTTGGCGGCATAGATAACGTTTGTATTTAGTAGCGAGTTATAAAATTGTCAACAAATATGTTTTTCTTTAAACCTTGAAAGGATTGCCTGAGGCAAATGCCAATTTTTTTCACTACCACCTAATAACCTTAATTCAGGGTTATTTTAAATTTACTGAAAACCACTTAGGTATGTGCTAGTAACACTTTAAAAAGCAACTTTTGTCCTGGACAAACATCGAAAACGAAAAAAATAATTAATTTTTCCATACAACTAAGATCAGCTGATCGATTATTTGAATGGAGGACTGAATTTTTTTCATTTCGACGTTTGCCAGAACAAAAGTTACTGATTATTGGGTTACTAACACGTACTTAAGAGCTTTGCAGTGAATATAAAATAACCCTATATAAAATTTCATCTATTTATTGAAAATTAATAAGGTAAAAGATCCGCCAAAAGTCACGGATACAAATATCTGACACATCACTAATTCTTATAAGTTTTTGTTGCATTATGTAAGTATCCATAGTATATTAGGGAAGGGATCTAAAGTATTTGATTACTATTGATAATTTAGTAAGTTATTGACAATTACTTTAGGATCAGATGAGACTGAGATCAATGTTGATCAACTCCATACCTTATTTCTCACAATCATTAATTTCTATTGGATAAATATTATTACTGAATCCTAGAAGGTTTGAAGTAGGAAGACAAAGAAACAGAAAATAAATAAAAAATAAACAGCAAATTATTACATTATGGTGTATTTATTATATCACAACAGAATCCCTTGATAAGCAATAATATTTAAAATAAATTTTTATTTTTCAATATTACTTTACTTTTATTACCAGTACAACTTTTCTAAATAAAAGTTTTAGAATAAGTGAATATTTTTGTTTTGGCATTATGATTCTTGAACTTTTAATAAGTGGCAGCTGAAAAATGGGATAAATGAAACATCAAATTGGCCACCATTTTGAAACAAAATGATTTGCGGTAAATAATTCAAAGGGTCATCTTGAGGTGACCTTGGTGCCTAAGTTATGGCCACCTGCACTAAGATTCCTAGAATCCTCTCCCCACTCCTACTTAGCCTATATAAATCCCCACCTATCCTTTAAGAGTTCAATTAGTCGTAAAGCTATTCTTGTATAATCCTTTGTTCAAGTGTTTAGTTTTTTTTCAATAAATTCCTTTTTTAAAAAAGTGAAGTTCAGTGTTACTACCATAACTGGCGCCCGCACAGCAGGAACTCGAATCCTAGAAGAAGCGATCATTTATCCCTTCTCATCATTCGATATCCTCAAGATTTCGTCGAGGTCTTTCACCCCGAAGTATCTACAGTAGAAAACTGGACTTCAGTAAGATTGAACATTTATTTGAAACATTTCTTTAATAAATCATATATATTACCATATATTATACATTAAGTTATATATTATACAAATAATTAACAATTTAAGAATATTATTAATATACTTTATTTTTATTTCATTAATTGTAATTCATTAAATTCATATTAAAAAATGGCAACTTCCATTAATCATGACATAAGACGAGAAGACTATGACCACATTCCAACTTTCGACGGAAATTCCAATGACCTTCTTTATTTTATAACGACAGTAGAAAGTGTTTTTAACGTGGTATGCGATGCTAGGATAACACAAAAATACCTTAATTATGCATACCTACTCAATAAAGTAAAGAGTAGACTGACCGGTTCAGCTCAATCACTAATTTTGACACAAACAATAAATACTATACCTGAACTCTTGACAATACTAAAACGGAATTTCGCAGACAGTAGATCGTACGAATCCCTTAAGGCAGAAATTTATTCAACGAAACCCTTTAATAAGGAAACTCCTACTGACTTTTTTAACAGACTAGAAAATTTACGACATCTCATATTTGCGAGATTAAAACTAGACGGCTTGACTGGTACATCATTAACTTCTGCCATGACATATGTAGAAAAGGAAATAATTCATCATATGTATACGTGCCTCCCTTGGCAACTATCAAATCACATAATGACCTTTAACCCTAGTACACTTGAAGAATATAGAAGGACTTTAAATCTCAAGTGTTCATTTGTAATTGACCAACTTTATAATAAGAACAAATATCCTAACAACAATACCCAAAGAGTTTCTCCACCATTTCAACACTCCTTCCCTCGTCATCAGACACAACAATCTCCTTTCCCTTATCATCCAACACAACAACCTTATTTTCCTTATCACCAAATACAACAACCCTATTTCTCTCATCAAACACAACAACCATTCTCATTCCACCAAAAACCTCAATTTCCTCCTAAACCACCTAGTGGACAGAGACCACATAGCCCTAACGATACTAGACACCCCTTCAATAATCCCAACAGACCAAATCCGAATCGAGAATCCCAAAATACCGTATCGATGAGGAATGGAATAGACCAAACACAAAAAAATGATCTCTCCTTATGAATTAACGTACATAAATGAAGAGGTCCCGATTAATGAATCACCTGACCTGTTACAAAAAATTGAGCAATTAAAAGCACAATTGAGAGAATTCCAACTAAAACAAGAGCAAGCAGAAAGGACAGAAAGACAAATACAAGAAGAGGAAGAAAGACCGGAACAAAGAAGAGCAGACCATTTTTTAGACACAGGCTACGGTCAGAACGACTGTGTAAGTCCAACAAACAGCAGACTTTTGAATTAAATCTAATCAATAATACTCTACCATATTATAAAGACTTCAAAAATAGAACATGGATGATAGATACCGGATCCTCTCAAAATTATGTAAACCCCGAAATCGTAAAACCTGAAGTGCCACGAATAACCGAAAACTTCACAGTAACTACACCAGCTGGAAAAGTTCACGGAACAGAATATATTTTGGTAAATTTACAAAATTATTTAGGTATAGATGAATATATTAAAGTATATTTACTAAAATTCTCTGATGAATGCGATATGTTATTGGGTAACGATACTTTAAGGAAATTAAAAATTAAACTAGATTTTGAAAACAATGTTTTAGTATATAAGGACAAGAAAATACCACTGTACTTCGAAAAAACAAAAAATGAAATTACTTTACACAAAGGGTTAAATTATGTTGAATTAGAAGTCAACAATAAACAAAAATTAACAAAGGGATTTCTTAATGAAAAAAAAGAAAACAATTATATAATTAAAGAAGGGCTATACCCCGTACAAGAAAATAAAATGAAATGCCTCATTTATGCCTCAGAGCTCATGACCATTTGTCCCGAGCCTATGGACATAGATGAAGTAGATATCATAGACAATAAAAATATCAAATATAAGATAAACAGAAATGAAATTGAAAACCTCATTCGTAGTGACCATATGAATAAAGAAGAAAAGGAAGAAATAATTAACTTAATTTGCCAACTTCCTCAAATAATTAAACGAAAAGACGAACAATTGACAGCATCACCCATTTTAAAACATACTATTCGGACTACAGACGAAAACCCAGTATACACTCGTAATTATCGGTATCCGCAGATTTATAAAGATGTCAAATTAGAAATTGAAAAATTACTAAAAAATAAAATTATTCAAGCATCAAACTCCCCGTATAAAACTAGACGCCTCTGGAGAAAGGAAAATTCGTATGGTTATAGATTATAGAAAATTAAATGAAAAAACAATAGACGACCGATTCCCCCTACCCAATATGGAAGACCTTCTAGGAAAAATAGGACGTGCCTACTTTTCTATACTTGCTCTAGACTTATCCTCTGGATTCCACCAAATAGAAATGGACCCAGAATCAATTCCAAAAGCTGCCTTCAGCACAGAAGACGGACATTATGAATTCCTTAGAATGCCTTTCGGCCTAAAAAATGCTCCCCCTACATTTCAAAGAGCTATGAATCTCATTTTCGCTAATCTCTCCAATACTTTGGTTTACATGGACGACATAATAATATTTTCTGACAACCTACAAGAGCACATAAAACATTTAACCAGTGTCTTTAAACTACTACAGAAATATAATCTAAAACTACAATTAGACAAAACTGAATTTATCAAACGAGAATTATTATATTTAGGCCATATCATTACAAAAGAAGGAATCAAACCTAACTCCCAAAAAATAGAAGCCATCAAAAATTTCCCCATCCCAAAGATCAAAAACAAATTAAACAATTTTTAGGACTTACTGGCTATTATAGAAAAATGATTAAAAACTACGCAAAAATAGCAAAACCCATCACAAAACAATTGCAGAAAGATTATAGAATTGATGTTAATGACGCTGACTATGTAAATGCAATAAATAAACTTAAAACAATTTTACAAAATGATCCTATCCTAATCATGCCAGACTTCAACAAAACATTTACTATCACAACAGATGCATCAAACTACGCAATAGGAGCCGTACTCTCACAGACAGTGGACAAAAAGGACTTACCAATATCATACGCTTCACGGACTTTAAACAAACACGAACAGAACCTAAGTACGATAGAAAAGGAACTATTAGCTATTGTATGGGCCTGCAAATATTTTAGACCCTACGTTTATGGACGAAAATTCCTAATACAAACAGACCACAAACCTCTAAAATATCTCTATAATATGAAGGAATCCAACTCCAAAATATTAAAATGGAAATGCCAACTATCAGAT
This sequence comes from Arma custos, assembly GCA_037127475.1. Taxonomy (NCBI): domain Eukaryota; kingdom Metazoa; phylum Arthropoda; class Insecta; order Hemiptera; family Pentatomidae; genus Arma; species Arma custos. The sequence goes on from CM073759.1 coordinate 184,666,921, forward strand.
TATAATTTTGACATCAAGCACATTCAAGGAAAAACAAACTTTGTAGCAGATGCACTTTCCCGAAATCCTACTCATGACCTAAACGCTCTGACTGACATTGAAATAAACCCGCAAGAAGTAATTGATAACTTCCTAGATTCACGACACAATCCTGACATTAACACTAACGACATAGAAGAATTGGCTCGTAACTTAGACATATCCATACACGAAAATGACAATGACAGTAGTATAATGACAGTTCACTCGCAATTAAGTTCGCATGACCAAATCTACATAGTGGACGATCCTACGAAAATAATAAATATAGAGAAAAATCAAATGATTATTGAAAGAGGAAGCCATAACAAAAATCAAACTAAAAAATTATTCAATGGAACTAAAACTAAACATATTTGGTATACCGCCTGGCCTTATAACAATGATCTGGAACAAACCTGTTTAGAATATTTAGAACCACATAAAACTTATGGAGTATTCTGTTCAAACACAAAATCCGAAACTGAAAATCAAATCTTGGAAGAAATCTTTAAACAATTCCAAAACATAATCGAAACGTCATTTCCCAACGTAAAAATAAAGAAATATTTAACCTTTGTACTAGACGAAGAAGACAAAGATGAACAGATACAACATATAATAAATCAGCATTGCGGAAAGACATGCCATCGTAACGACGTATATAACGCCCTTCGAAAAAAATTATACTGGCCTGGAATGCTGACTGACATTACTAACTGCACAATATGTAAAAAATATAAATACGACAGGAACCCTCCTAAACCTAAATTTCAAATCACAAAAACCCCTTCCAAACCTTTTGAGCAATTACAAATTAATGTTTTATTTTATAACAACAAATCTATACTCACCATAATAGACGCATTCTAAAAAAAATTATATGCTTATTTAATACCAACTACCAACGCCATTTCTATCGTTAAAAGCTTACAAAATTACCTAAGTCTTTTCCCAATCCCCAAAGAAATTCAAATGGACAATGGACCAGAATTCGCCAATAAATGCGTAGAAAACTTTTTACAATATAACAACATTCATATACATTTCACCACTCCTAATCATTCAAACTCCAATGGACTAATAAATCGCGCACAATCCACTCTCATCGAAATCTTAAACATAATCAAAGACCAAGAACCATCTCTACCTCTTTCGAAACTTAAAGAATTATCCCTTATTGCCTATAACAATACTCCCAATTCTTTAACAAAACTATCACCCAACGAAATCACATATGGAAAAGTTACTGATAACCCAACGCTAGAACCTTTAATTTATGATCAACTCGTTAACGACTATCACAGAGAAAAACAAATTATTCATAATACTATAAAAACATTAATCCAAACAGAAAAGGAAGACAGAACTAATAGACTAAATGAAGGTCGAGAAATTTTAGAAATACCACAAGGACAGATCTATATCAAAACTCATACTAGAAACAAATCCAAGCCCAAATACAAAAAAGTAATATATAACCCCTCGACACAAAAAGCCCAATCTAACAAAAAACAAATTAAAATTCATCCTAGTCAGTTAAAACGTCCATCTAAATATGAACGACATGATTTCAGGAATGAACCGGAAAATGATTCTCCCGCTTCTCCTACACCTGGGACTAGCAACACCATATAAGATAACAGACTTATCCAACGGACCTGGCATTGTTCCAATTCAAATACAGAACTCATATATGATAACTGAATATCACACGTACATGCATTCCATCAATTTAACTATGATCCAGGAAGAACTGACTAACATTGTCCTTACCTTACCGCTATACAACCCCTATACTAAATCTATTAAGCAACACTACATCGAATCAATCCAGTCACTATTGACCAATTCTCAAAAATTGATCTTACAATCTCATCTTAATTATGCACAAGACAAACTTGACCATATCCTTTTTAACTCTTTTCCCAGACGAACCAAACGTGGATTATTTAATGGATTAGGAACTGCTATATCATGGATAACAGGTAACATGGACGCTAATGACAAAGAGCGATACGACACTGTCATACGCACTCTTGAAACTAACGAACGACACTTAAAACTTAATATCAAAACTCAAGTCTCACTGAATTCCAAATTAATACATGAATTTAATGAAGAAATGAAATTTATCAGAACAACTAATTATAAAATTAAAAAATTATTAATTGCTAATGTCACACACGACATACATAACAACTATTATTACTCTTTATTATATTCCACTTTAACTCTTTTAATAAATAAGATTAATGACATCGATATATCCTTAGAATTTTGTAAATCAAATGTAATTCATAATAGTATTATTTCCGCCTCCGAAATACAATCACTTATAGACACCCAACATGTACGGTTATTATCAAATTCACCATATGTTATATGGCAAATAGGAAAAGTACATTGCTCTTTAACTTCGACTCACCTTCATTATTTTGTAGAACTGCCCTTAGAAACACCGGTACTTTTCCAATCTAACGACGACCTACCCCAGCACGCTCCTCTGGCACTTACCTCAACTATTTGCAGCCTGTCAGGTTATGATGCCTGAAATAAATTTGAAATAGTAAACAGACAAGAGGATTCTTAGGAAATGAAATAGGAAATGATATACAGCTAAAATGTGATTTTTTTTTTGTATTTCTTTTATTTTTAGCTATTATTCTTTTAAAGAGAAACGATTTGCACGGGCATTATTTAAAAGAATAAAAGCTAAATATAAAAGAAATAAACAAAAATCATATTTTAGCTGTATATCATATTTTCTCTTTAAATTTAAAATATATAAACTACTGAATAAATAAGAAGATAAAAAATAACATTTATTATAAACAAAATTCATTAAAAATAACAATATCACATCAAAACGGTGTCGTATATACAGAACAATCAAAACAATTGACCAAAAAACATCACATTGTAGTTAAATATAATTATTTATGTTTAAAATTTAAATATTTAAAATAGAAAATAAATAATAAAATCTAATAAAACATTTATTATAAACAATATTGATTAAACACAACAATTATAAACAATATTAATTAAAAATAACAATATGTTACAAAAATTATAAACAATGTTCATTAAAGAGAACAATATCTTCCAATATAACATCAAAGGGGTGTCGTCCCTCCGGGGAATGACGTTCCGCTCCTGTAGAAATACCACAGCTGACTTTTCATCAATCACCTCGCGAAAAATCTTCATCAAATTCCAACTCATATTGTATAATTAACATGAAAACAAATAAGCGTCCACTAGACACAAACAATAACAAAGGACTAAGGAAGGTTTCGCTAACAGTAGCAGGTAGTTAACGAAAGTGACACTTGGGGCGCTGGGGTAGGTCGTCGTTAGATTGGAAAAGTACCGAAACACCTCTTATAGAAACTTATTTTTTATTATCTTATCCATATATGTTTAATAACTCTGTACTTACTACTTATGTACAACCTTCTTTTATTTTACGTACTACTAAGTTGTATACAGGAAATTGTATCCTAATCTTAAATTACTACTATTGTACAAATGTTTCTAATGTTAATAACAAATGTATGAATAACCTTATGTATCATAATAATAACAGATATTGTAATCAATACCAACTAGCTAATCCTAAGTCATTTATTACATATATTCCTATTGTAAACAAATACTTAGTTTTTAATCAATCTCTCTTAATTATTGTTAGACATAAAGTTAGCCTTAATTTAGGTTTACGCCCTACTTCCCTTCTCAGCCTACAACACTCTGAATCCATTCCTGAATTTCCATCTCCATGTTCCTATACGGAAAATAATTTACCCTTAAGTATATCCAATGTGTTATCCTTAGATGAACCCAAAGCCTAGAATATCACTTTTGACGAATTACACACTATCAACCTGCGCCAACTTTCTCTAGAAGAACTTGAAGATTCTCCATCACCTGAACATGATTCCTCTACTATGTTAATTCTACTTATCTTCATTATTTTACTCATCTTCATTTTTCTTCAGTATCAAGCTACACTCCGCCGCTGTTTTCTTCACTTGTATCACCGCTAATTAATTAGCTCCGGAACCAGAACCTCCACAAGAACTTTGAGTTTACCCACGCATATCTTCTTTTCCGATTTCGTGAGGACACTTCAAACTGAGCCGGGAGGAGTTATGGCCACCTGCACTAAGATTCCTAGAATCCTCTCCCCACTCTACTCTACTTAGCCTATATAAATCCCCGCCTATCCTCAGCAATTAGTTTACCTTAAAATACCGAAAGGTAAGAGAAGGTTTAAGATTGTATAGAAGCATTATAGTTATTAAGTGATAATTGTAATTGTAAATAAAATTCTAGGAGGGATAGAAAAACAGCAATTAGTTTTGAGAGTTCAATTAGTCGTAAAGATATTCTTGTATAATCCTTTGTTCAAGTGTTAAGTTTTTTTTCAATAAATTCCTTTTTTAAAAAAGTGAAGTTCAGTGTTACTACCATAACTCCTAATCTAAAAAAAATAAACAAGATTGAGTAGACAGTAGCCTTTGAGTAGGCCAATCAGTAGACAATGAGTAGGTCCTGAGCTAGTGCAAGCATTGCAAGTAATTTTCCAGAAAGCCTGAAACAAAATATGTTTCCCAATGGGAATATAATATTATAATACCAATTTACAAGAAAGGATGTCAGGCAGAACGCTTTAGCTACCGACCCATATGTCTTTCACCTGTTGTATACAATCTATACATATCCATTTTGGATGATGGCTAAAGACCACTAGTTGAGCAGGTGCTTAGGTAATAGGAGAAGAGCAAGCTGGTTTCCGACCTGGTCTGTGCTCATTCATACCTGAACAGACATGTCCCTTTTATGTCCTAACATTCCCTCTTTGTTTGATAGTCTGCCTAAACTTCTTAAACATTATTTTATTGCTACTAAACAGTCAGCTTATCTGAGACACTTGAAGACGTTTTTTGGTTTGTAGTGGTGAAACTATTGTGTTCCTTTCACTGTTTTGGCTTCTTCCAATCTTGTTTTCATAAGTGTTTTCTCATGTTCATAATCTTCTTTATTTGAATAAATAAAACTAATGTTAGTTATATTTTCTTTAGCCCAGTCATAGAGTTGGCGAGGAGTCATAATTTGTTCATTAGACATCATTCGGAGGCTTGCTTCTGCTGCTATACGTTTAACAGCACCTCCTACTCCATCACAAGAGTTTTTTGCATGTGACGATGCAATGAAGTGTATCAGATAAGCTGACTGTTTAGTAACAATAAAAGAATGTTTAAGAAGTTTAGGCTGACTATCAATCAAAGAGAGAATATTAGGACATATCTGTTCAAGTATGAGTACATCAACAAAAGCAAGCTTGATAAACAAAATAAATTTTTATATACATGTACCATCAATATTGTTTCTATACTAAGGTCCAACATTTATAAAAACATTAGAATTAGGCCTACATACTTAAATTATTCAACATTAAAATTAAATTCTAATTAAAAAAGTTTTGTGATACTTCAGTGATGTATTTTTAACATATCTCCTGATCCCATCATGGTCCCACTCTGAAATTTTGATCGTGTACTCACAAAATTATACATAAAAACATATATAAATTTGAAAAAAAAGACAAAAAAAAACACTAGCTCAAAAATTTTTCAAAAAATATTTTTCCCCTAAAGTGCTCAAGTTGGGCATCACATTAAACCCTCTTTAAAATGAGCTATCTCTCAGCTCTCTAGCACTAAAAGAACCAAAGTTATTGCAAATTTTAGCGCACGTTAAAAAATGCGGCATTTTGTGATTTTTAAAAATTTATAACTACAAAACTATCAGGGATACAATTTTTTGAAAATTATATTTGAGTTCAGGATGTCAGAGAGTATAAATAAACCAAGTTTCAGCCAAATCTGAAATGGTCAAGTTGAGTGCCTTGTTGGTTGGACATGGAATGACCCCTAATGTTGTAGGTGCAGTTTGTATAATCAAAGTTCACTTAAAAGAAGATACAATCACCATGTTTAGATAAAAAAACATCAATAAAAAGTTGGAATATTAGTTTGCTTAATCTTAGTCTCTAATTCTTTCAATTATTGCATAATTATTAAATAATATTAGTAGGAAATTGGGTTATATGTATCCTTGTATTTTTTTTTGGAAAGATACAAGGATAGTTTCACATTTGTATAATTGAAGCTCTATTGCAATTTTTTTTATAAATTAAACAAGTCCTGATGTAAATACATTTCTATAAAAATAATTTGAAATTGATTCTTTTTGCATAACACGATTTACATACATAGTACATACTTACATACGTAGTAACTAGGATTTGATGGTTATAGTTTACCACTATTTTAATATATCTACAGTACTGTTGGCTATGATAAAATAAGCAGAGCAAATTCAACCTAACATAAATTCCTATAAATTAATGTACAGACTTTTTTATACTATTATGATTAAAAGAAGGAGATTTAAGATATGGGAATATCAAAATATACAGAGTGTATGTAAATATTTATTTCCAAAAAAACATAATTTACATATTTAAATTTGTAATGTTTCACAAAATAACGAAATTTCACAATGAACAGAGAAATGCTGTTATTACACTTTAAAACATAAATAAATGAGATGTATTTGTAATAATGAAACAAATATACACAATATAGTGGAGAACGGAGATAATTGGGGGTGCAGTAAAAAAAAACAACATTAAATAAGTACTAGGCTTATATTGCCGACGTTTCGACCTACAGTGTAGGTCATCTTCAGGGCTATGAGAGAGAAACAAAAAGAACAAAAAATATATAAAAACGTTACAGGAACAAAAATGTAGTGACATGTAATGTAGAAAATTAAAATAGTGACAGATATGAAAATTAAAGATAACGAATATTAAAAAAGTGACAGAATATAATAAAATTAAGATATTGACAGATTTAATAAAATTAAAGATAATGAACAGAAATTAAAATAGTGACAGATATAATAATTAAAGATAACGAATATAAAATAAAATACAGAAAGGATAGAAAAGTAAACATAATATAAAGGGAAATAAAAATGAGGAGGTAAACCAAAGATACAAAATGAGAAGATTAACATAGTAAAAAAAAGGTTGGAACATGAAGGATTTAGAAAAAATAGTAAATTAAAGATATAAAATGTATGAGACATAATAATACAAGAATATGTAAATAGAAATGAATAGGTATCTCGTAGAATGACAGTTAGAAATGTAAACAATATGAAAATATAAGTATGGAACTGTATGTACAATAACTATTGTGTATAATAGTATTACTATTGTACAGTCCCTTTATATTATGTTTACTTTTCTATCCTTTCTGTACATTTATTTTCTGTATTTTATTTTATATTCGTTATCTTTAATTATTATATCTGTCACTATTTTAATTTCTGTTCATAATCTTTAATTTTATTAAATCTGTCAATATCTTAATTTTATTATATTCTGTCACTTTTTTAATATTCGTTATCTTTAATTTTCATATCTGTCACTATTTTAATTTTCTACATTACATGTCACTACATTTTTGTTCCTGTAACGTTTTTCTATATTTTTTGTTCTTGTTGTTTCTCTCTCATAGCCCTGAAGATGACCTACACTGTAGGTCGAAACGTCGGCATGTACTAAATATAAGTTTAGTTCTTATTTAGTGTTTTTTTTTTTTTACTGCAACCCCTAACTATCTCTGTTCTTCATTCTATCATCCAATCAACTATTTTCCCCTCATATATACACAATATAATTAATTTGAATAGAAAAGATACCAATTTTAGTTTAAGTAAAAATAATAAAAATGAGACAATAATATAAATAAAATATTAGAGTTATGTATTACTGAAATTATGCATTGGGTTACATTTTAATGATAACTTGATAATATAATTATGTACTAATTAGTAAATTTCTTTAATAAAGGCATAAGAATGTTTTGTTTTCAACATAATAAACATGATGATATAACAATAAGTTCGATCATACAGTGGCAGTCAAAAGTATTTGTGAAAATTTAGATTTTTATGATATAATTGCATGTGTATATTGTTTTGATTTTTCAATATTTTGAGAGCAATCCATTTGCATCCATAACAGCTTGAAGACGTCTTGGCATAGAATAAACTTCTTCTTCTTTCGCTACCTCTTTTGTGCCATTCAGCATAGGGGGCCTCAATCCAATGGAGCCATTCCTCCCGGTCCCGACAACTCCTCTTCATCTGAGTCAGGGTTTTACCTCTTTTTCCTCCTATTCTTTGGACATAATCCTCATAGAGGATTCTCGGGCGTCCACGGGGTCTTTTGCCTATCGGGCGGGCTTCCATAACCTTTCTAGGAAGCCATTCTTTGTCCATGCGACAGACATGGCCGAACCATTTGAGCTGTCTTTTTTCAATGGAGGTCTTCAGTTCTGTTACCTGCAGCTGATCCCTTATGTTTGTATACCGCACTCGGTACCTCCTTGCTTTACCGACCATTCTGCGAAGGTAATTCATTTCAGCTCCTGTTGTCCGGCTGATGTGCTTGTCAAGCATGACCCAACTTTCACTCCCATATATAAGTGTTGGGAGGTATATTGCTTTAAATATATGTAGTTTCGTCGCCTTCCCTACATTTCGGTGGCCAACTATGCTATTACAGATCTGGTAATATATCTGATTCGCATTATTGATTCTATTACTTACTTCTTGGTCTACTTTACCAGACCTGCTAATGATGGTTCCTAAGTAGGGAAAGTGGTCCACCACTTCGAGAACTTCACCGTTGCATTGCAAACGCACATCTTCCTGTTCCTGCCTAGATATAACAAGAACTTTGCTTTTGGCAATATTTATTGCCATTCCCTTACGTTGGAGCTCCTCTTTCCATTCCACAAGGGCTTGCTGCAGCTTCTCCTTAGAGTCCGCCAGAAGAACGATGTCATCAGCGTAGAGAAGGTTCTGGACGACGACAGGACGCATATTCCATCTACCGATTAGAGTTGGTGATGTTCTCCTCTTACATATTTTATGGATCTCATCCATAAAAACTATGATTAGTAGGGGGCTGAGGCTATCACCCTGCCTAACTCCTTTATCCATGTGGAATGCATCGGTCTCTCTCCCATTGATCCGAACTACCCCTTTTGCATTTTTATAAATTGCTTTTATTGCATTGATAAGATCCCCTGGGACGTTTTTATTCACCAAAGCATTCCATATCTCCTGGTGTGGAACAGAGTCGAAAGCAGTCTTCAAGTCAAGAAAGGCTAGGAAAATGTCTTTGTCTAGGTCCCATGCTCCCTCTAATACTTTTCTAAGAACAAAAATGTGGCCCTGCGTCTGTCTACCAGGTCTAAATCCAGCTTGCTCCGGTTCGAGCTGTTCCTCCACGATTCGCAATAGTCTCTTTTCGAGAATGCATGTGTATATCTTATATACGACAGAGAGTAGACTAATCGGCCTGTAGTTTTTATATTCTGTAGTGTTGCCCTTCTTATGTATCGGAATAATTACACTGAAGTTCCAATCCTCTGGTACTCTCCCGGAATCCAATATTTCTTGAAATAGCCCTTGAAGGGCCTTCACCAGTTCTTGGCCACCGTATTTGATAAACTCTGGGGCAATGCCATCTCTTCCTGGGGCTTTTCCAACCTTCATTTTCTCAATGGCATCGGCTATCTCTTCTTCTTCTATTGACTCCTGGCTTGAGTTACCATTGGCAATAATTTGAGGGATCGCATATTCCTCTTTCTTAAAGAGCTCTTTAAAGTGGGTTTTCCATCTGTCGAGGATTCCTTCCCTCTCCGAGAGTATGCTCCCATCATGGTCTTTGATGTTTCTTAAAGGCTTTTTATATTTACCTTTTAGGACCTTAACTGTTCTCCAGATCTTCTTAATATTATCCCGATGGTCTTCATCCAAACTTCTACCGAATTCTTCCCAAGTCTTCTTTTTGGTCGCTTGAACTGCTATCTTACATTCAGATCTTACCCTGCGGTACTCGATGAGGTTTTCCCGGGATTTATCTCGGAGATATGATTTCCAGGCTTGTTTCTTCTTGCCGACAATTTCCTTTATGCTGTCATCCCACCACTTGGTGCGTTTACCTTTTCCTGTCACCCTGTGCATGCCGCAGATTTCCTTAGCTGTTTCTAAGATTGCTTGTTTCAAGTTACCCCACTGGGTCTCAACGTTATCCTCTAGGTTTGAATCATTGAACCTTTCCCCAGTTTTTCTGCATATTCCATTCTTTTCACACGGTCATCCAGTGCATGAACCTTGATGTTTTCGTACTTTTTGGGTTGAGGGCAGCGTCCTTTTATAATTCTGGTATCTGCTACTAACAGATGGTCGGTTCCTAACTCCACTCCTCGGATAACTTTCACATCTGTGAAGTATCTTCTGATATAGCGATCGTATATTATATAATCTATGATGTTGTTTCGGCCTTCGCTGGAGAATGTGATCTTATGTACTGCCTTGTGTGGGTAGAATGAGTTGCCGATAGTGAGATAGTTATCAACACAAAAGTCGATCAGTCGCTGGCCATTCTCGTTCTTGGTGCTCTCTCCACCGTATCTTCCCATAGATCCATGTCCTGTTCTATAGTTCCATCCAATTCGACCATTGAGGTCCCCACTCAAGATTATGGACCTTTGCTTGGCCCTGCACCTGTCTACGGTTCTTTGTAGCTCTGAGTAGAATAATTCCTTGTCCAAGACTGAATAATTCTCTGTTGGTGCATAGACTTGGATGTGCGTTACTTTCCCTATACTTAGGTTTAGGTCAGCCGCTATTATTCTAGAGGATATTGGTTCCTAATCTTCTAATTTACAATATGCTGCAGGAGACGATTCCAACGCCCTCTTTAGCGAATTCCCCCTTAGGCACTCCAGAGTACAAAAGTATATAATCATTATCCAACCTCATCTCTCCGTTTCCTTTTTTCTTAACCTCCGCTATTCTGAGTATGTGCAATCTAAACTTCTTCATTTCCAAGGCAAGCTCGGCTTCTTTCCCCGTCATAGAATAAACAAGATTTTTTAAAAACTCTTCAAGCAAAACTTCTATCAGGCGTTTTTTGGAGGTAATGAAGTATTTCCAATTCCTTTGTTATAAAATGTGCCATAAGTTTTCTATGACATTAAGGTCCAGACTTGGGGAGGGGTTAGAAGCCTTCTGCGTACATTATACAAGAGCCACTCCTTGGTCTTATTCGCAGTATGCTTAGGATCATTATCCTGTTGAAATATGTAAGAATTTTCAATTCCCAATTTTCGAGTGCTGATGTGTAGATTATGCCGCAAAATGTTGACATATCCATCTGCATTTAAGATGTGTTCGATCGGAACAAGTTTACCAACCCCATGAAATGAAATGCTCACAAAACCATAATATGACCTCCTCCATGTTTCACGGTTGGTCGAATATTTAGTCTTTTTAATTCTTTGTTAGGTTTTTGCCGAATGTACTTCCCACCATCACTCCCAAATAATTCTACAGGTTTGTTAATGTACTCTTTTGCAAACTCAAGTCTCTTTCTTCTGTTAACCTCACTGATAAACAATTTCTTCCTTGGTATCCTACAATGCATATTTGCTTAATTAAGGGCTCTTCTTACAGAAGACTCACTTACTTGCTTATTTGAAGTATAAGCCACCATATCTACCAGTTGCCCAAGAACTAATTGATGGATTTTTTGCTGCCTCTTTAATTATGTCTCTGCACTATCTGGGTGTCAATACCGTCCTTTTCGTGGCTTGTTGGTGCTGGTTCCTGTCTGGTCATATTTCTTAATAATATAACAAACTGTAGAAAAGCACTTATCCAAGGTTTGATCAATTTCCCTATATGTTTTTCCGCTGTTTTGCAAAAATACACACTTTTCTCAGGTCGCAATAGAAAATTTGCCTTTCTTTGGTGACATGTTTATTTAGATACAGACTTAATATATTTTATAACAATCCCCCTAATCCTGAATGGAATTAAGCTCTAAACAAGCAAAATAATGTTTGTAAACAAATACAATTAAATTTGTGCAAATACTTTTGAAAGGTCCTTTTTTTGATTGATCAGTTTCATTTAATTGATTATTTATCTCTTTAAAACTTGAGTAAATAAAAGATTTTTCAATTGAAAAAGTTCTGTAATTTTATTTCTTTCCAATATTACTTTAGGGCCAATATTTGGCTTGTGCAATTACTTTTGACGGCCACTGTAAGGTATGACAAATGGGTACATGAAACTATATGATTTTACTTTTAAAATAATAAATGTGGTAAATAAATGTAGTACATGAATGAAATTAAGTAAATGCAATTATTATTTAATCATTAATACAGTGAACATAATCAAGTAATAAATTAATGTAGTCGCAATATGATTGTATATTATGATATAAAATGAGACCAGATAAAATAATTTTTTGATTTTTGAAATGGTAAATGGGATAATTGATTGATTGAAGGATATTGGGATTTTATTATTCTTCCATCAAAAAGTATATTATCTGAAAAATATATTTAATAAACTGTCCGATGTTACACAGGAGCCTAAAAATAATGATACTATATGCATTAGGCTTATTGCCAATACAATTGCAAAATTTACATTAAACTAAGTACATTGTTCAAGTAAATTCAACCAACGCTTTAAAACGAAACCTAACATTTATCATATTACAGAATAGATTATAAGAACCAACAGCAGGTAATTTTAATTTTAAAAGGCAATCTGTCTTTAAAATCTATAATTAAATATATAAAATCAATAATACATAAAAAATAATAGTCATAAAGAGTTAAATTATGAATCTGATAATATAGTCAATAAAAAAGTTACACAGAAATATTTAAAATACATTTATCTTAAATATTATTATTGATTTATTGTACTTCTTTAACAATTATTTTGAAGTTATGAGTTACTATATCATTTCAAAACAATTATTGATGAACATTTATAACACTTTATTAGGAATAGAATATGCTAAACAATACGTACAAATGTAAAAGAAAAAACAATCTATGTTGCAAACATAAAAAATGTATAATGACTGAAAAGTATATATGACAACAACTTATATACTAAATTAGGATGGATACATATCCTATGCTATATTAGGAATACAAAGAAGTATTCCTTCTTGCCAATAAAATAGAAAGGTATATTATCAAAAGTAATTGTTATATTACATATTAATTAATAAACAACAACTGGTTAATCACCTCCGCATCCTTTTTCGGAATGTGGAAGGGCTTGAGTAACTCAAAACATATTGAACTAAACATAAATGCTTTTAAATTTGGCGCCGATATAATAATTATCGAAGAAGCTGGTGCCTCCACCTACGCCACAAATTTTTTACGAAATACCCGACCGAAAGATCTCGACAAGTTGCCTCCAGCATCATTACTTTTGTAAAAAAAAACTTGTTAAATAGGTATTTAGTTAAAACAAATAAAAAGTCTGTCAAGTAGACCAGAGACAAGAAATGCTTCCTCACTATTGCTGATACATTCATAATGTATATAGGCAATCAAATATCAGTTCCAAAAAAGTAAACAGAACCTGCACTTACTAAATGATCCCCATGTGGAAGAATAATTACAGTAAATCAAAATACAAAAGGTTGAAAAAAAAAAACTAATTCCAGGAATCAGAACTCTTAATTACACAAAGAAACTGAGGTACTTGAGTATTACCTGGTCAGCATGAAACCTTCCTCCTTTCGGAGGAAAACGGAATTTACCATTTAGTCCTACAATGTGTATTACTGTTGTGCAAACATTGGCGACACAAATAATTCCTAACATTTTGTAATGTCTTACAACACAAATGAAATACATAGGTATTTAACTCAAGAAAACATTTATTGATCACACAATCACAATTTTAATAAGGAGACAAAAACATATGTAAGCTACCAAACATAACCTATGTTATATCTCAAAATCGATACATCGAATCCAATATACTTAACACACATGGTAATGTAATAAAATGTTGACGGACGTGCACAAAACCAAACGTTTAGGCAGTGCTTTGACTTTCCTTGAGAGGTACCGCAACGACGGTGATGATTTCTTAAGCCAAATTGTTAAGGGCGATGAAATATAGGTGGCCTACGTCACACCAGAATCAAAGCAACAGTCCATGGAATGGCAGCATTCAGATTCACCCGCAAAAGTGAAGTTTAAGCAAACAATTTCTGCCCGGAAAATCATGTGCACAGTTTTTTTGGGACAGAAAAGGAGTATTGCTTGTGGAATTTTGTTATGATATAATCAAGTTAGCATTAGCTTTTGTAATTGTAACACCTACTGGTTTTATGAAATAAAGGTTATTCCTTTCATGATGTTTACTGTTTAAACATCATGAATATATAATGTATATATATATATATATTGTTAAGAATTTAATATTTTAATAAAATTCAAGATATATAATATGATATTATGGAGAGCTAGTTAATTAAAAATCAACGTTAATTTTATTTTATTACAAAATTTAAATTATTACAAAGAAAACAAAACAAAATAATACAATATTTGATCTCCGTGGTTCAATGATAATTAATTTTAAAGGCGGGATAATTAGAACAAATTTTAAATTACAAACACAATTCTCAAAGTAAAATGATTCAAATAAACACTCACAGATGTATGTACCAATCTCTGTCTTGAAACTCCCTCCGAATCAACACATGATATAACGTTCTTCTTAACAACTTGAAGATGCTGTCTTCTGGACACCCTGTACTCGAAAAATGATGAGAAACTGGAAGGTCTTCTTCCCTGGACGCTCTTCTCACCAGCGTGACATAAATGGGGAGATCCTATCCTTAGGACGCGTTGAACTAGAGTGAGATAAATGGAGAGGTCCTATCCTTAGGACGCTCCGAATGAGAGTGACATAAATGGAGAGGTCCTGTCCTTAGGACGCTCCGAATGAGAGTGGGATAAATATGGCGGAAGACGCCGTTAGGGAGCCGCAATGCCATTTGAATCAATATGAAAATCAACTTTACTTATAAAAATTGTGTTTTTTCATTTAACAAATCAAATATCAATTTAATAAAAAATTATTTTATAAGTTTTGGAATTGTTTTTATTTACTTAAATAAACTAATCAGAAATCGATATCAACTTTACGGTAGTCCGATTGATAATAACTATCGATAGTTTTTTTATTTATTTCTAACCTATTTTGAACCTCAACAATATATATATATATATATATATATATATATATATATATATATACACATACATATATATGTGTATATATATAAGTGGGCTATCCAGAAAGTAGATTACGTTTTCGTCTGTGTCCACTAGAGGCGGGGCTAGTGCGGCCATCTTGGGGTCAGAGCGTTGCGCAGCTCAGTCGGCATCTAGCCCTGCTAGTGAGAGGTTCGTGCTGTGCTCCGTTAAGATACTGTGACGGTTTGAAATGTCTGCGTTAATTGAAAATCCCGCGAGCTGCGAGGTGCGTGCAGTAATAAGGTTTCTGACTGCAAAAAACTGTAAACCGATAGAAATCTATCGGCAGCTGTGTGAAGTGTATGGGGACAACATTATCACTGAAGGTGGAGTGCGTCAGTGGGTCATAAGATTTAAAAATGGCCGTACCAATGTTCACGACGAAGATCGAAGTGGGAGACCCAGCAAAGTGAACGCCGAACTTGTCGAAAAAGTCGATGCTTAAGTCCGTGAAA
Source organism: Arma custos (assembly GCA_037127475.1). Lineage (NCBI taxonomy): Eukaryota > Metazoa > Arthropoda > Insecta > Hemiptera > Pentatomidae > Arma > Arma custos. The sequence continues at coordinate 184,682,651 of CM073759.1, forward strand.
ATCGAAAGTTCACAATAACGGAACTTTCTTTGATTTTTCCACAAATTTCGCGAAGTTTGTTGCACAATATCATCAGCGAAAAGCTTGGTTACCACAAGTTTTGAGCAAGATGGATTCCAAAAATCTTGACAGAGGACCACAAAAATCAGCGAATGGCTGCAGCGTTGCACTTTTTGGACGCTTACAATAAGGATGGTGACTCTTTACTCGATCGCATCGTTACTGGTGACGAAACATGGGTGAAACGAAATTGCAATCAATGCATATGGGGGCACACAAGTTCTCCCCAAAAACCCAAGAAATGCATGCAAACAATGTCGGCAAGGAAGATGATGGCGACTGTTTTTTGGGACAGAAAAGGTGTGATTTTGGTGGACTTCCTGGAAAGAGGCACTACAATAAACGCTCAAAGGTATTGCCAAACTCTCCAAATCCTCAGAAGAGCAATTCAAAACAAGCGCAGAGGAATGTTGAGCTCTAAGATCTTGTTGATTCACGACAACGCCCGGCCCCACACGGCAAATGTCACTCGTGAAGTTCTTGAATCTTTTCAGTGGGAGTTGTTTCCTCATCGGCCGTACAGTCCCGACCTGGCACCGAGCGACTTCCACCTATTCCCAGCAATGAAGAAGTGGCTGGCTATGCAGCGTTTTGATGACGACGCACAGCTGCAAGAAGAGGTAACGAAGTGGTTGAAGTCGCAGGCGGCAGAATTTTTCGACGAAGGAATTTCCAAGCTCGTACATCGCTACGATAAATGCCTTAATTTGAATGGTGACTATGTAGAAAAGTAGTATTTGAGTGTGGCTTTCATCTGTATATAATAAAATTTGTTTCCTATACTTTGTTTATTCCAAAACGTAATCTACTTTCTGGATAGCCCACGTATATATGTATATATATATATATATATACATATATATATATATATACATATATATATATATATACATATATATATATATATATATATACATATATATATTTCTAATAGGTTATGGGCCCAGTCACACCTAGGTTAGTAATTTAAGAGTTTTAATCATGGCTATGACAAACATTCCCGTAGAAAAATTGATAGGACGCGAAAATTATGGGGAGTGGAAGTTTGCAATGAAAGCTTTCCTCCAACTAGATGATTTGTGGTCTGTGGTCGAAGGAAAAGAGACAGATAAAGACAAAGATCGAAAGGTTCTCGCAAAAATAATATTGTCTGTGGATAAAGTTAACTATTCTCAAATAAGAAATGCAAACAGTGCCAATGCAGCCTGGAAGAACTTGGAACAAGCTTTTGAAGATTCAGGATTGACTAGAAAGGTAGGACTTCTACGATTATTAGTAACTACAACCCTTGATAAATGCAAAAGTGTGGACAATTATTGTGATACTATTATAACTACCAGTCAGAAATTGAATGAGATGGGATTTCCTGTAGGTGATGAATGGGTTGGAATACTTTTGTTAGCTGGTTTACCTGATGAATATCGTCCGATGATTATGGCCCTTGAAAGTAGTGGATATAAGTGGAAATAGCAACTTGCGTATTTAAATTCATCGAAAAAAAGGTGAAAGATTATCAGGGTGATGACCTTGAATTTATATTCTACTCAGACAATTGTTGTCCCCAACAAAAAAAATCAATTCACAATAACAATGTATATGTACGCATTGGCAAAATTCCCCAAAATTATTCGGATTACACACAAGTATTTCACCAAAGGCCACACGCAAAACGAAGGCGATGGAATACATTCCACAATTGAGAAGGAAATAACTAGAGCAAGAAAATTGGGACCGATTTTTATCCCACAACAGTACACACAACTAATAAGGACATAAAAAAAAAATCCTCCTTTTTACATAGTCAACTAGCTATCTTTCGATGATTTCTTAAATTTTAAGCTGGAATTGAACTTTACCAAAGACACTCAAGGGCAAAGATTTACCATAGGAGATGTTTCTGTCATGGAAATTGAAAGAAATAATCCTTCGTTAATTACAAAACTTCCTTTGAGGAAGATTTCAAAACATTAGCCACTATCAATTCCTCTGGAACCCTCGAGGAACCGCCATTAAAAAAACGTAGGAGAGTCTCGGCGACATCCTCAAAACAGGACTTCGATAAATTAAAGTACTTAAAAGAATGGGTGCCAGTGCCATCTTACAAAGTATCACCAGGAATCCCACATAATAAAAAGAAAGATCTCATGTCTTTATTTGAGAAGAATTACATTCCGTCCACCTATTTTGACTTTTATGATAAAATACCAATAAAAGATGAAGTTAAAAATACAAAAAGTGATTTATAAATTTATTCATTATAATTAGTTTCAAAATTTTAATGTTTTGTTCAATATTGAGTGAAGTACTTAAATCAGGAGTAAATAATTATGATAAATGTTTTTTTAACAATAAGAGTTAGTACATACTCATACATTTTGTTTATAAAATTGTTTTGTTCAAGCGTTCGTTTAAAAATATATATTTTGCTATGTGCCAAATTTTAGCAATATAATTATAAATTCATAAATATTATTACTTTATTGTTTACCTAGTCTAAGCTAATTGACCTAGTCTTTCAATAGGTAATTGTATTTTTCATGCATTTAATAAAAGAGTTCCTAAAAAAACGTTCATGCGTTTTTCTAAAAAATGATAAGAAAGTAGGCACAGTATAAGATATTGGATTAATTAATATTACTTAAGTTATGTTGTTTTATTATTACTATATAATTTGGACTGTCTTGTAACAATGATAATTAAGCTTCCAATAATTAAGTATTATTACCTGCTATCAAGTGTTCCTTAAAAAATGTGATAAGTTTGTGACCCTGTTGTTATATTTGCTTCTTTAAGGTAATATAAATTGGGATATAACTAATATTGTTACCCCCATGAAAAGAAAAAATTGGCTAGTCTTCCAACATTACCCACCAAGTTCAAAGGTGTTACTTTTATTTTTTTTAAATTGTATTTTTTGCTCAATAAAACTTTTATACACTCCTCAATATTTTTAATTCATCCATCCTTCAGCATTTAAAGTGTACTGAAATTCAAGAATCAACAATGCTTTTGCAGAAATCTTTTAAAGAATAATTTAAGGTATATGGGAAAGAGTAATAATTCAAAAAAAAGAACAGAGTTGCATTGTCACAACTAAAAACTTTTTTAAAACCATTTTCCAAAAATTATCCAAAAGGAACAAAATAAGCTAAACTGTAGTAAATTAGTAAAAGAAGGGTTCAATAATCCCCCAAAAAAATTTAAACAGGGTGTATATTACCAAATTGCCACATTTTGACGGCTTAATACTTTTCAAAACTTTCAAACACCATTTTCCACAAATCAACTTTTTTGAGTTGTGACGCTCTCGTTCTCAGTGTGCGATGTCGTCAATGCATCAAATAGGAGAAATAAATGCTAAGTCAAACAAACCAGAGATCATAGAGATTTACAACATAACGAAAGGTGGTGTGAATGTCTTAGACAAACTTTGCCATGGTAAAACCACGAAGAGAAAGAGCAGAAGGTAGACTGTGATATTTTTATGGAATGCTGGTTTTATGGAATGCGCAGGTGTCACTGCGTTGGTGATTTTCAGTAAAATTCCGATTGTGACAAATTCTCCAATAATGCTCGTGCCAACTTTATCAAAAATCTTGCTTTTAGATTAATTGAACCTTTTATGAATACAAGACTGGTCAATCAACAAATTTCAAGAGAACTCGATTCACTATAGGTGCCATTTTGGGTAAGGAACCGCCAGAATCGACAGCTTCAGCACAAACATCAAATCCAGGCCAGAAAATGAAAAGGTGCCCTTATTGTAATCCATCAAAAGACAGGAAAGGTAACTGTTTTATGCAGAATAAGGCCTGTTTATGTGGAGAGCACAAAATCGTTTTATGCCCAAAATGTGCTACGAATCATGACAATTGTGATTAGATTTCTACTATATTTTATTCCACTTTTTTCAATGAAATATGAATATTTTATATTTATATTATATATTGACTTTATTTGAATTTTAAGAATAATATTGTAATGTTTTAACGAATTTAAATATGAAATTTTGTTCATTTTATCATTATAAAATAAATGAAATTGTTTTTATAAGTTCAAGTTTTAATTTAATAACGAAAAGGAAACCGAAATTGGGTCAGATTCGACCCGACCATATTTATGTGACTAAAATCCACCTTACCGATAAAGGGTTAAATCATACAACTTGTTATAAGAAGCTCACAGCACTACACATTGGGCCCTGGAATAGCTGTCTAACCTTTGTAAAGTGTGTTCACTTTTGATAAATTGTATGTATCTAATATTATCTCAATTTATGTTTAATTGATTTCATCTGATCTATGCACCTTATTTTCTCTAAGTGCTTAACATAAATGAAAACAGGACTCACAGTTCAGAAAAATATCTTATTTATTGTATAGCTTATCTCTCAAATCTTTTTTTTTAGATTAACAAGAGAGAGTTATAGGAACAATGCTGTTGGTAGAGTTAAAGTTAGGAGAAATCCCCAACTCTGTGAAGTTGTAGGCGGTGTTTCTCCTGAACGTAAAGTGAAAAGTCATCTATAGGAATGTGAGGTGATACTGATTGAAGAAGAAAAAGTAGTATCTGTTCGCTCCAAAGGTTGTACCGTTATGGCTGAGGGATGCAAACATGGTATTACTTTTCTATTTTGGTAACACTGAAGCAGTGAAGAACCTTCAGAAACCTCCATAACATGTTATTGGAAAAAGCCCTCCCTCCCTCTCCTCTGTTGGTTTGGGAACTAAATTTGTAAAAGCTTCACAGCAAAATAAAAGGGTGAGCACATCAACTTCAGTTGAAGATGATTTTTTCAATGATGTTACGCGAGATATTAATTCATTGGATTAATTACAAATAAGTCCATATCTTGTTGAAAAAATGACGCCTCCAAATTTGATGCCATTTGTATTTGAAGGAAAGTGGGGTGGAAAATATTTTATGCATTTCCCTGCTTCTTAAGAACACATATTACTCCAACTGTGTGTTTCAAGTACTTGACTGAAACTGTGAAAAGCAAAGTCTGGCATGAGATAAGGCTCAGGGTAGGCTAACAACCTCTAAATTTCATGAGGCTGCTACTGCCAAACCTGAAATGGGTCTCTTGTATAAACCATTTTAGGTGCAAAAACCTTCAAAGACAACCTCTTTATCTGGGAAGTGCTAAAAGAAGTTAACAAACTTCTGAAAGTATACTTTTCTCAAACTGCCTTGTTTTGAGCACTCATTGGCCATTAACCCTTTAGTGATCGTGAGCTACTATAATAGTCCAAGCGCATCGTGCCGTGGGGACCGTTGACTATTATAATAGACCGATGTCAGGTGGGCTCCACAGACCAGGGACTATTATAATACTGTGATCAAAAAGTAAGGTGAAATTGTCATTTAAAACTCCCAGGCATGGGAAGACAGGTAAATTTTTTTTTTACAACCTAAGTGTCAACAAAGAATATCATTTGAGCGTTATGTGTCATTTACATGAAGCTGTTCGTCTGAAACGGCCGGAATTATGGGCAAACAACTCTTGGTTCCTTCATCACGATAATGCATCCGGTTCACACTGCATTGGTTCTTCGCGACTTTTTTGCCCCAAAACTCAATTCATATCGTTCTGCAACCACCGTATTCGCCTGAATTGGCTCCATGCGACTTCTGGCTATTCAGAAAACTCAAAAGGCGGGGACGCTGTTTTGACACGATTGAGGAGATAAAAACCGAATCAAAGAAGGTCTTGAAGGCTATACTGAAAAAAGACTATTCCGACTGTATCAAGGACTGGAAAAAGTGGGTTTTATCAGACAGGGATTACTTTGAAGGGGATATAATTGATTTGGATGAATAAACAAAGAATTTACATTTTATAAACAAATTTACCTTACTTTTTGATCACAGTAGTAATAGTTTTGCTTCTCCGGCGTTTCTAGACTGTGAGCTACAATAGTAGTTCAGTTCCTAGAGCCATCTAAGTGTCCGCATGACAAGCTGAAGTACTTTTTCTTGACAACAGATGTACCAATTCACTTTTGGCTATATTATTTTTTGTTAAGTGTGTCTGCTATCTACAACTACCCTTTTCTTCCTGCATCAATCTTCTACCTAGTCTTGTAGGTCCCCTCAGTCTATATCCTGGCTTCTTACTTTGCATTTGATTTTAAAATGTCAAAAAAATTATATACGGAAGAGGAGTTGTTGGAGATTCTCGCGAGTAAAAGTGATGATGATTTAGCTTCTGATTCATCTTGTGAGGACTTCTCGTAGGCAGAAATGAATGTTTCTGTTGGAAGTACTCTAGGGAAATCGGGTTTATAGAAAAGGACTTTACCAGAAAATTCAGAGACCTTAGAAGATTCCTCTGATAAAAATGAAGTCCCAGAAAGAAAAAAGAAAAAAATCTAACAAGGTATGAAGTGAACAAAAAAAAATATAAATCCAATAATTCATGATTTTATTCCAAGTTCTTCTGGGCCAAAAGCGGAATTGAATTGAATTGCCCTCATGATGCGAGTAAAAAAGTTAGCGCTTCAAGAATATTGGTCCAATGACAAATTATTAGCTACACCAATTTTTTTTTAGAGTTATTTCCCAGAAATAGATTTTTGTCAATTTTACGGATGCTGCACTTTGGTGAAAATTCTTTACCGCAGGGAGGCGATATATTGGTCAAGATTAGGAGTATTATTGAACACTTCAGAAATGCATTTAAAAAATCTTTTTACCCTTTTGAAAATCTAGCCATTGATGAAAGCCTGATGCTATTCAAAGGCAGGCTGAAATTCAAGCAATACATACTGGGTTAGCGTAGCAGATTTGGCATAAAAATTTTCATTTTATGCGATTGCTTGACAGGGTATATTTTGGACTTCATTATTTATGTAGGACCAAGCATTGAAGTATATAACCACGGCTTAGGTCTTTCTGGAGATGTATTGGCAACACTATTAGAGCCATATTTGGAAAAAAACCATAAGTCATTTGTGGACAATTGGTACACTAGTCTAGCCTTGTTTTGTTGGCTCCATGCAAAAGCCACAAATGCTTGTGGCACTGTTCGAAAAACACGAAAAGACATGCCAAAGATGGAGGAAGAATTAAAAAAAGGAGAGTGCACTTTCCGAACAGCTTCTAGAATGCTTTTGGTTGTAAAATGGTGTGACAGGCGGGAGGTATGGTTTTATCAAGTATGCACAAACCGGAGATGGCAAAGAGTGGAAAAAACTAGAGAGGAGAAATAAAAATGAAGCCAAGCGTTGTGATGGACTATAATAAATCAATGGGGGCTTTATATAGGAGTGATATGATATAGGGTCCATCAGATAATCGATGATATGGTACAGAAAATTATTTATACATTTATTAGATTTAGCATTATATAACTCATTCTGTTTATATAAATTAAAAGTAAGAAAAGCCTCTTTCCAAAAATTTCAATTGGAATTGATACGAGAAATTATTGAAAGTTTTTGTGAAGAGAAAAAAAAGATTAGAGGCGGGAAAAAATCAGATAACCCGACATGATTAATCCAACATTTTCCAAGTTTATTGGAGAAAACTAGGATTTGTGTGGTGGCAGAAAAAACAGAGAAGGTCGCAGACAAAATACTACTGCAAGGACTGCGATACGTGTTTGTGTGTGGCGCCGTGTTTCTGCATTTACCACACTCAAAAGAATTTTTAATTGTATAAATTTGAATATAGACATTTCAAAAAAATGAAGTATATAATTGTATATTTTTTTAAATCATTAAAATTAATTTAGAGTAATTAAAAAAAAGTTTTTAAATCCAGCAGTGCTCGTCCAAAAAGGCTGATGGGAAACTATAAGGAATTAAATAAAAAAACATGATTTCAGAGTCAAAAAGTAATCGGTTCAGCGGGCATAGTTGACTATTTTACCACTCAGTCCAGCCGAACCGCTCTGACCCGGCTGTATTCGGTCGCTAAAGAGTTAATGGGTGCTTGACCAGATGGTTAAGTTAAGCAAGATAAGTTTAGCAATAAAAAAGTTGAAATAATCTCAGTTGAATTAGAACGTTTATGCGAAGAAAATATTGGAAAAGTAATGGTGTTTTGTGAAAAGGCCATTTTTCCAATCCTTTTCTCAAAATATCATTAAGAATTTTTGGTAATTATTTAGATATCGACTTTGATAGCAGCCATTTTATGACGTAGGTGATAACCAGCACTTTCCACCACCACTTCCCTCACACTCTAACTGAAATTATATTGCATCGAATCACTCCGGATTCTACAATTAGTACTGACCTTTCATTTATTTATTTTATTTTATTACGAATTATTCAGTCAAATCAAGTCAAAACACGATATTTTAACTGAAAAGAGGACCCGCTCATTTGGTGGAAAGAAAATCACATTATTTTAACAAATTTAACACAATAATGAATAAAAAATTCAATGTATTGGCAACATCAGTACCTTTTGAGCGGATATTTTCAAAATCTAGGAGCGTGATAAGTGAAAGATGGAAACGCCTGTCTCGTAATCATGTACCAAATATTCCGGGAACATGGTTTGTTCCCACAATTTTCACCTCAAGTGAAAGTGATACCAGTATTTGAGTAGCTTAGGGTACTGTTTATTTATTCAAACATTATTTCATGGTTTTCAGATGTAATAAGTCCTACATCGACGGTGACAGGAGGAGCAAGTGTGAATTTCACAAGTCTTTCAAATTTGGAACTTGGCTGCAAAAGTGTTGTGTATATGGATAAGAATTCCTCCTCCGAGGCAGATACATATTATGGCAGAACTTGGATTTTCCTCAGCCACTGTAGTAGAGTGGTCTGACAACTGCAGGGATATTTGTATAAATTTGCTCATCCTGAGAGGTAATGCTACGATCGGTGGTGTAGGCATTGAAGTTAAAATAGATGAGGCCAAATTTGGGAAAAGGAAGCACAGTAAAACTTCCTTGAACGGACACTTCTAACAGGCGGACGATTATATTTCCCCCCTCATAATTTTTAAGTTTTCTTTATATTTTTACTTCTAATATCCGGAAATTCTCATAAGTGGAGGCGGACAGAGATTTTATCAATAGTTTGGCGTAAAAACTTCCAATACACGGACAGTAGAGCCAAATTTCCGAGAAAGGAACCTCGCTTGGAAATTGGATTGAAACCAGATTTGTTTCAATTCAATTTCCAAAGTCGATGGGTTCGAGGAATTCCGTTGATTGTCCTCTAGTTGCTGATTGGACATCGAAAGTAAAGGACCTTTGCACTGGATTTTCCCCTAAAGACATTTACAACTGTGACGAAACCGCCCTTTTTTTTTAGAGCATTACCGGACACAACTATGGCGCTGAAAGCAGAGACTTGTAGACTTGGGTGTGTTTGAAATTCCACTTTTGACAGGAAAAGACAAAAAGCCAAGATGCTTTAAGGGTATCGATTTGAACATTTTTAAGGTGGAATGGCAAGCAAATAAAAGAGCATGGATGACTCGCCAAATTATGTCAGAATGGCTGATTAATTTTAATAACAGAATGCAGCGACAAGGAAGACACGTTATTTTATTTATGGATAATGCCTCATCACATCCAAATTTAGAATTGTCAAACGTAAAAACAGTTTTTCTTCCGCCAAACACGACCGCCTCTTGTCAGCCTTTAGACCAAGGTATCATTAAAAACTTTAAAATACACTATTGCAAATGCATTTTAAGGCACATTTTAGCCCATATAGATGAGTCAACTTCGGCCAATGATTTGTTTAACAAAATTAATGTTTTGGATGCAATTCAGTGGATATGTTCGTCCATTAAAAATATTAAAAAAGAAACTGTCACGAACTGTTCCATTAAATGCGGCTTTTCAAGTGATTGTGACAACGCAGCCCAAAACTCTCAACCTGAAATTGAAGAACAGGACTTGGCTCCACTCATGGAAACACTTCAATTCGGCACGGCATCTTGTGAATCCTACATATCTATTGATGAGCACACATCAACAGAAGAAACATCACTTCAAATTGATTAAATTATTAAGGATTTTAACACACTTGCTGATAACCAAGAGGGGGAAGATGAAGAAGAACCGTGTGGAAAAAGCTCAAGTACTTACATGCATTATGTAATTGCATCCATATACTCTTGTTCTCATTAATTTTCAAAATTTGGTAATGTTTTAGCACAAGTTGAGCAAATCACCAGTAAAGTAGCACTGTCTCACCTTGAGTCATTGCTTCATTTCTACATGATAAAAAGCGATCCTTCTGGAGTGGAAGCAGTGATGAATTTAAAAGTCAATTTGGAAAAAAAAATATCTGAAGAAAAAAAGGTCCAGAAAAAAATTACAGATTATTTTATTTAAATAATATTTATTTTATGTTTATTATTATTACTTATAGAAATTATTATTTCTTTGTTCATATAAGTACACAATTACGTATTATCTTTAGTTTAAAATAATATAAGCACATACATATTATTTTACTGTTTTTCCCCACCCTCAGTTTCTCACCAGCGGACACTTCTTATAAGCGGACAAAATTTAATTCCCCACCTGTGTCCGCAGGTGAGAAGTTTTACTGTATAATAGGGGCAGAATTATTCCGGGAACATGGATTATTGGAGCATTTGGAAGAGGAAGAGGAAATGGTAGATGTTTTTTCAAGCCAGTAATAAACTGTTCAGCCGACACTCTAAATGAAATTATATTACGTCGAATGGCTCCGGATTCTACAATTAGTACCGACCTTTGGAGGGGGTACAATCGGCTGCCAAAACTCCTGCAGTACTACCGTTTTACTGTCTAACACAGCCAAAATTTTGTTGATCCAGAAACGGGAACTCATATGCAAAATATTGAAAGGTCATGGAAATCAGTGCATTCCAGTATTCCAAGATTTGGAATATCTCAAGATCATATGGCAGGGGTACCTGCTGGAAGAAGAGGTACAGGGTGTTCGGGATAAATTTTACATATTATTAATTAATTATATTTTCCTGTAAGTTACAGGTATTAAAACACACTACTCATCATTCAAAAGTTTGGACCCTTCTTCATTCATATACAAGATGTCAGAAAGGATGGATAGCTGGAACCCACCTGAATCATGGAAGAGAATAACTTGCATCATAATGATTCGAGCCGGCCATCAAAATAAGAATATGACTGCTGCCTAATGCTCCCTGAATACAGTAAAAACAATCAGGCATAATCTAGAGACTTGCAATGGTGACTACTAGGATGTAGCAAAAAGAAAGATCCCTAGCAGACGATCTGATTGTGTTCGTACAGCAGAATTCCTCGCAAATCTGCAGGAACAGGTGTTGAAGAACCCTGGCATTGGAATTCGGGCTTTGATCAGGAAATGAATGTTGCAGCCTCTATTATGAAGCTTGCACTCAATGAAGACCTCCGCTACTACTCATACAAGCGCCGCAAAGGTCAGCTGCTTACAGAAAAGGCCCGTGAAAAACGTTTGATAAACGCGAAGAAACTTCTAAACAAAGTGAAACATCCTGCGGAACCACAAACAGTCTGGTTCTTTTCCGATGAGAAAAACTTTTGCCAGAATCAAAAACACAACACGCAAAATAACAGATGGCTTGCATACAATACAAAGGACATTCCTCGTGTAATGCAGACTAAATTTCCCCAAACTGTTATGGTTTTCGGATGTGTATCCTCTGAAGGCGATATGATGCCTCCGCATTTTTTTTTTCCAAGAAGGCCTCCTTTTCAGATGGCTATCTGGAGTTGCTTAACACTGACTGTAGTCAAGCCCTGGATAACAAGGGTAGCCAATGGTAGGCCATATGTATGGCAGCAGGATTCGGCCCCTTGCCACACCTCTGGGAAAAGTCAAAAATGGTTTCTGAAAATTTCTACTACATCAGTCCAAATGTTTGGTCTCTAAACTCCCCAGACCTTAACCATGGATAATTTTGTATGTGGCGCATCATTTACATCGAACGACTTCTCTCTCCAAATCGCCCTGAAGATGACCTACACTGTAGGTCGAAACGTCGGCACATAATTATAAGTTTATTACTTATTCAGTGTTATTTTTGACTGCACCCTCCAACTATCTCCTTTACATTAGATCATCCAGTCAACTATTTTCACCTCAAACCAAATAATAATTCACAACAGGTATTATACCATGATTATTTATTTTGATTTATTTATTAGTAATCATCTGACTGCAATTAGCCAGTGGGGGGAAATCCAGTACCAGGGGGTATAACCCGGTCACCCTTTCTTCTGAGTGAGTAGAAATAACTACTCAAAATTGTAAAATTTTCTATGCACAATTATATAAAATATTTACAGTAACTGTAAACTGTTGAAATCTTGTTTGTCACTTCCATTTACATAATAATAAATAATAGTAATAATTAACTGTTAAGCCATCACTTGACTAAGTTAACTGTAAATAAAATACACTACTGTTTCACACACAATATAAAGTAATACTGTTAATAAACCACTCTATTTGGAGAAAATATGTACCCCTACTGTAAATTCACATACACCATGTTTCATCAAGGAGCACCAGAAACAGACTGAGCCAAGAGCTGAGATAACAAGCTGCTGCAGAGTTGCCTGTTAAGACTTGAAAAGCATGTTACTACATGCTCAGGAAGCTCAGGCTACAAAGATAGCTGACTTGGGAAGCCTGTTGTTACATGCTCAGGAGGCTCAAAGGTTGCTATGAATGAGAAATTAAGTTACTAGGCTACAATTAATTTGCAATATTTGAGATATCTATGGATAGTTTGGAATATTAAAAACAATATAAAACCCAATTAAAATTGTTATTATCAACTTGTACTGTTTTAAAGTTAAACCTTGGTTTAATACAATGTCTGGCTATTTATCAAATTCTAGTAAAAAAAAAAAAAATACTTCTAGGACATGGTAAAATCGGTAAAACCGAAATGTTACAACTTATATTTAACATAGTAAAACACAACTAAGGTGTCAAAACCCCATTAATATTTTTTCATCATTTGATAGCCCATTTATTAAGGATTATTTAGAAAAAAAAGTTTTTGTGATTATCACATACCCTTTCGATGATATTTAATTTAACGCTAAACTATGTCTTCGTTTAAAAAAAATACAAAGATGCAAACAAAATATTTTTTTCAGTCCTAGTAGGTTAACTTAGAGGTTTAAGGTATTTTTTTTCTAGAATTTTCATTGTTTCAAGAATAAGCCTATAAATTTTCATGGAGATTTAATGGTAAATAAAAAAGTTACAAATTATTTTTGAAACGTAAGCGTCCTTCATTTTGCGATATCCATAGGTTAGAATTTGCGGAAATGCAAAACTTTAAAAGGCTATAAAAAGGTAACGGTAAGAGGTAGAGTGTTAAAATTTGGCATGGTGACTTATCTTCATGGGTAGAATAAACAAAGCCAAGTTTCATCAAAATCTGAGATGGTGGGTGAGAAAGTGATTTTTCTTTGGATGAATTGATGTGTAACCACCCTACAGCTAAAATGTATAGTAGCCTCACATGTCATACAGCTAAAATGTATAACACAGTCACTGCCTAAAGTGAGGAGTGGGAGGCCGCCTGTTTGTCTAGCCCACAGAACATTGAATAGACTAGAAGCGGCAAACGCTAGTTGTGGGATAGCACCAGCTATGAGACGTGTTCCCCCTCTCCTTTAACCCCCTTGGGCCATTGTTGCCTATTCATTCGGAGTTAGGACGTTAGTTCTAACCACGATCAGGTCGTCTTATTGTTAGTATGCTTGTTTGTTTCTATTATTGATTCACCTTCGATATTTTTTACTTCCTTAGTAATTTATTTTCGAGTTACCATTGTTGTATAAGTTTAATTACAATATGCCTTGTTGTGTCGCCTTTGGATGCTGTACAAAAAAGCCCAATAAACTAGCAGTACCTCCAATAACATTTCACACGTAAGTTTATTATTCCTTTCATTATATAAAACAATTTTTCTCAAATAATATTCTTTTAGAATTTAAAGAACATTAAAAGATCTCATTAACAATTACTTATTAGTTATTATGCTAAAGAAAGAACAATACGTGTTGAATTTAAATGATCGACCCACATCTTTGTTGTGGTTCAATAAAATTGCAAAGCAAACACTTAATTATAAGTACCTAAAAAAAAGTTTGCGGAATACTTCTTAGGAAAAAATTGTTTTTATAACATTAGTTTTTTTTCTTTTTAATTTGAAGTCAGAAGAAATTGAACGAAAAAAGTGGGTTCAAGCAATAAGAAGAGAGAACTGGAAGCCCACATAAACCAGCTGGTTATGCTCCAAGCACTTCAAAGAAGAGGATTTTGACAGATCATCTCCATTTAACGTAAAACTTAAAAATGGCATTGTCCCGTCAGTTTTTGGTAGTTTTCCCTTGAAACCTAAAGTTACTCAGGTAGTAAATATATTTTTCAGTTACTTTGAACACGATAGGTTTATGTATTATTATTACTATTTTTTTTATTCACTTTTTTTTTTTGAGAGAAGCAATTAAAAGGCACACCTCTCCGATTCCACGTGTGAAAAACGCTCGATCCCTCGACAATAAGAAATTAAAAAAAAAAAATGCTAAAATTTGCAGAAGACAAGTTGAGTGAATTGACAAATAAGGTCAATCAAACATCTTCCCAACTTAAACAAATGACTTCAAGTTTTAATGTTGCTCAGAAGAAACTGTGCTCAACCAAGAATTCGCTGAGAGAAAAAAGAAAGAAGCTTAAGAACCTTCAAAAAAGGGCAAACAGATACAAAAAAAAAGAATTGCGATTTGAAAAAAATTTGCGAACGAGGATGTACCATTATGTTAAAAAAAATAATGACAGCGTTCATTCACTACGTTTTCGTTCACAGCGAAAAAAAAATTAAGATTTTTTCAAATAAGCTAGTTTTATTTAAGGGCCAATAATTAATTTTATGAAACGAAAATGAAGTTCAATGAAAATTGTGATATAATATTTGTAAGAAAAAATACCTAATAAATAGTTATAAACTACGTTATCTAAATATTAAATGTCCCAATTTAAAACTGTCGTATGAACTTATATGATGAACTACACCCAATATAAAACCTTAAAAATCATTATGCACTCCTCAAAAAAATTAAAGGATCAAGTTGTTACATTATTTATTTTTGCCAATAATGTATTTTGATATTTTTTTTTTTTTGTTCTCAATAATGTATTTTCATCTTGTTTTTTTGTTCTCTTGTTCTCCTAAATGGAAAGCACAGAAAGATCCCAACGGAAATTAAAAGAGAACTAGAAAACAACCAAAAATACGAAAATACATTATTGACAAAAACATAATGAACTTGACTCTTTAATTTTTTTGAAGAGTGTATTGTTTAGTAAACGTTGAATTATTACACTTATGCAATAGAAAAATATTAGTTTTCATTGTACCTAAATAAATTTAATATGTTATAGATATTTCATGATAAAAAGATGAGATAAAACATAAAAAATATAAATAAATGAGATCAAATATAAAAAAGATAAATAAATGGACCCTGCAAAGGAGGCCGGGGCCCAACCTCAATAAATTGAGAGGGGAGACCCCCAGAATCCAACTGTTTATCTTCACATCCGTGCCTTCGGGTGCACGTCCGGGGACATCGCCGCGGCGGCTGGGCTGGAACTTCAGTCTAGCTGTCACGAAGATGACTAACGGAGAAGGCAAATTCGTCGAGTAGAGGAAGTGATGGACAATGAAATGATATGGATTGGACTTATATTGGTTACAAAAGATATAGACGATGAGCTGGTGAACCAGGGGTACTTTGGCCTCCTAATAGATACATTCTGGGGAACCCCTAGCAAGTCGAAAAAATGAAAGTTTTCTAAGGAGATTTTTCTATGCAGGGTTGGCTAAAGTAGTCTAGTGAAGTAAAATCCATTCATAATAGGCCCTTAACTCGACAATACACTGGCAGATGGCAGTTGGAACGTAGCTCTCGAGCGAGCGGCCAGTATTATGCTTGGAAGAGAAGAAAACAGGGAACCTTGTAAGACGTCTCAGTATTTGTATATTCGCATATTTTATTCCAAATAAAATGGATTCGATTCCTTCAGGTATGTTAAACAATATAACAATTTATTAAATGTTATTATATCAACCCAAAAATTATAAGAATAAGATAGGCATGCTTGCTTTCTAACCTTAAAAAAAAAAATTTAAAATATGATAATAAAATGTTCCACATTGTTCCGGTTTGTAATTTATTAGAGGTTGTAGAGAAACATACTACGAATAATATATCTAAATTTCAGCTCCGCATAATTCCGCCTTTATTTATAATCAATTTTTTTTTATAACCTTAAAATTTGTTTTGTAACTAACCGATATTAAGTTGTAAGCATAAATCTTTTGTAATTTTTATATTATATAATTATTAATTATTATAATAAACAAGGAATATATTTTAATTGAACATTGTTATGATTAACATATTTCAGATTCTAGTATAACATAAGTTAATGGTTTGACAAGGAAAGAGATATTCCAAATTGTGAAGAATGATTTAAACACACCAGTGACAGAAATTTATCGAAAAATTGAAACAAGAATGACTGAGAAACTGAACTCTTTGCCTTTCACTTTTAACAGATACAAATAAAAATACTTTATGACCGCTGACTAGTAAATTGAAAAGTAAATGGTTGGATTCTTGCTACAAAGAAGACAGATTTTATACGAAGAATGATGATTGGTTAACGGTATTTATAAAAAAAAAATATTTACATTTACTTAATGTAATTAAATGGAACTATTGTACACAAATATAGCTATGCATAAAATTACATACAAATAAATTTACATTTATTAAAATATCATCAAAATTTAGTCACAAATTTGAAAATTTTGTAGGTTTTCGTTCCATTGTACGAGAAGGAAGTAATTAAAGGTGATCTTACAAAAAAGTCGCCTGCTTACAGACCATGCTCTAAGTTTACTGAAACTTCAGAGAGGACTAAACGAAGAAGAGTGCAAACCTTGTTCGAAAATGCGTCAACTTACGAACTTGTTTATGCAGAGCAGATGAATTTACATGATGAAGGATGTACAGATGCCGCACACGTTGTAAAAAATATAGCGCTTGGCTCACCTACTAAAGGATCGAAATATCGGAGATCAAAACAGTTATTGGATGAAGAAAAAAAAGAATTTTCTCCGCCAGAAGCAGTAGCCTTATATGTAGAATTAGACTTTTCGAGAAATAAGTATCGAAAACTCAGAAATGCTTGCATGGCTAAAAATTCATAACTTTTTCCTTCTGTGAAAAAATTAAATAAAGCTCGGAAAGAGTGCTACCCTCTTGAAAAAATTACTGTAAGTGAGGACAGTGCAGAAATAAGTTTGCAAGCTCACCTTCATCATACGCTTCAACGTATTATTAAAACTCAAAGTGAGGTATTTGATCGATTATCAGCAGAAAAATTACAAAATTTAATCTTAATCGGAAAGTGGGGTATGGACGGTAGTTCCGAGCACAACATCTACAAACAAGAATTAGATCAGAATAAATCAGACCAAAATCTTTTCACTGCATTCGTACCCCTACAATTAATATACAAAAATCCGTCATCTGGGAAAATCTTGGTAATTTGGAAAAATCCAAGGCCATCCTTGCCAAGATATTGCAGGCCAATAAAAATGCAATTCGTTAAAGAAAGCGATTAATTAATAAAATACACAAAAAGTCATATTCAAGTACAAATCGATGAACTGCAAACTTTTAAATCTACTTTTCACAGGAATTTTAGTGAAGTTCCAATTATGCTTATCTATGATTCATCAAAAAGTTTGTAATTCCTTAATGGCCTTCAAATCTGCCCAACATTGTTTTGTTTGCCTAGAGTCTATTTCCAATTTTAATAAACTAGATCACATTTTGAAGATACCCATACAAGAAAAGGCATCTTCAAAGCGTTTCTTTAGCGTTTGGATTATCAACTTCACATACGTGGATCCGATGTTTCGAGTGTCTGTTACATATTTCATACAAATTGGATATAAAATGTTGGCAAGCTCGCCGAAACAACAGTGAAGATAAAAAGAAGATAGCTTTGGCTAAAAAAAATATACAGTTAGCTTTTAAACAACAATTACACTCGAACGTTGATGCGCCAAAAGCAGCAGGAGCAGGTAACTCAATCGATGGAAACACCACTCGAACTTTTTTCCAGAATTCTGAAATAGCAGCACAAATAACTGTACTAAATAAAAATTTAATTGATCGATTTTATGTGATACTACAAGCAATATCTTGCGGTTATGAAATCGACACGGAAGCTTATGAAAAATACGCAATAGAAACAGCTCGGCAATTTGTAGAAATTTATGATTGGTATTACATGCCGACTACTGTACATAAGCTGTTAATTTACGGAAAGGAAATAATCGAAATAAAATTGGCAAATAAATAAATAAAATAATAAAATAAATAAAATTGGCAAAATTCCATTTTGCCAATCGGTCAGTTGTCAGAGGAAGCTCAGGAAGCTTGGAATAAGTTATTTAGAAATTTTAGGCTACGATTTGCTTGAAAAAACTACAGAGAAAAGACAATGGAAGATGTCTTTGAACGTTTTTTAGAAATTAGTGACCCATTCATTTCAAGTTGTCAACTAATTCCACAAAAACAATTAAAATTGTTAAGTGAGGATGTATTAAAATTATTAAAACCTCCATCAATTCCAACTTGTGACAGTATTTTGGCTCAATTTGAATCAAGTGAATTAAAAAATAGCAGTACAAATGAAACCGAAACATCCAATGCAGAATCGGACTACGAAGATACTTTTTTACTATAAATTTTAATATTGTACGATTGTAATGATTATATTACTAATGTTATTGACTGATTTTTACTGTATGTGTAAATAAAATCTAATGATTAAGAAACGAATTGTAAATTAATTTTTTTATACGGTTTTCAAAAGATGTATCCGCCATATTGGATTCGCCATTTTGAATTTTCTAATTCTGAGTTCATATTTGTGATCAGAGACCCCCAAAACCCCCGGGTGAATTATTTTATAACGACTTTTTAGCTTTTTTTCGACTTTTGACCTGGTTTTTTCGATTTGGTCCCACAGTGCAGTGGGACAAAATCACAAAACTTTTCAAAATGAATTCGAAGCAAGGAGAGAAAAAGAGAAAAAGCAGAACAGAAAGGAGATGGAGAAGTAAAGTCGCTAACTGAGGGAGAATATGAAGGAATGGCAGAGACAAAGTATAATGATGAAATATCCAAAATTCTGGAAGATATTGAAAGTTACACTGCAAGAACCTTGAACACCAAAGACCGTAGACATGAAAAATATATATTACCGAGAATTACTAACATAAGAGAGATACAAGCAAAATGGGTTCAAGAAAGTAAAAATGCAGCTAACATAGACTGGGTAGTGTCTAAGGTTGAAATTATAGAAAAAGAAATAAGAAAAGATAAGAACATTGGTTGGAACGATGAAATCAAAGAAATTGTTAGCGATATAATCATTGAAAAAGTTAAGGATATATCAAAAGCAATAGATACAGAGATAAAGGAATCGAAGAGAAGGGAAAAGAGTGTAAGAGAAGAAGTGCAAAAGGATATTGTGAAAGTTAAAGCAAAAATAGGAGAAGTAATAGAAATGTTAAAGGTGGAATGGAAATATGAATGTATTGAAGAGAAATGTTATGGATATACCATGGGAAAAGATGGATATGGTGCAGAAATTAGGCAATGTAAGCATAGGAGAGGAACAGTCTCAATTGAGACTAAAACAAAAGACGCATTAAATAAACTTTGTGCAGAAATTAAAAATAATTGTAGTGCAACTGTGACAGTGAGGGAGGTTAGTAAACAAAAACCTAACCTCCCTTTGGGGGGTTAATGGGTAGGGCAACGGGGGGACTGGAGCGGGAGCCTCCCTCACTCCTTGTGGAATGTTCAAGCTATAGTGCCCTACTCACTGCTTGTCGCAGCACATACTGGAGTTGCGGCGGCCCCCTCCGGATTCCCGGGGGTGGACCTCCATAATATAGGTTTGACTAACCTACAGGCACCTGGAAGTCTCGTGGGTGAGGAAGGTGCATCAGGTCCTTTCCTTAGTGTCACGCAAAGGAGGAACAGGCGCAGACGCGCTAAAAGGGCCAAGGACCTCTTGGACAGGGGCGCGGCTGGCGCCTCGACTGCGGAGCCGTTTCATGAGATTGCCGATGAAACTGCAAGGTTCCCTGAGGAACCGGCAGCCAAGTCGGCGGCTCGGAAAGGGGTTCCAAAGTCGGGGGGGGCCTGTCGTGGCTGAGGTACACCGGAGGGCGGCACCTGGCAGGGAGGCAGGGTTTCCTAGGAAACCGGCTGACAGGTCAGGTGCACGTGCTGGTGGGTCGCAGAGGCACACTGAGGCGGGCTCTGGGTCTGCGCCTGTTCCAAGGAGCACTGCTGGTGGGTCGGGTTTCTCATCGAAGCCGACCACCAGTACAGGAGCACCGTATGTGCGGGCCGGGGAGAGGACCGCCACTGCTGAGAAGAGGCCCAGGACATCGACTGGCAGCACGGCTCCAGCAGCCAAAAGCCAAAGGATACTGGGACCAACATTAAGTCATACTCGGGTGCAGCCAAGGATATGCTGGTGGCAGTGGTGCCCAGTAATTATCCGGAGGATAGGCTGACCCCGGGTGACTGTGAGGTTGTTAAAACCAGGATTCTGGACCGTTTAGACGAGATTGAGGTGGGCAGTACGGTGCGGCCGCAGTTCGGTGGCGTTAGCTATAGAATGGGTTGCTGCGTCGTTGCCTGCGCCAATCAACCTACGCAGGAGTGGCTTGCGGGGGTCATGTCTGATGTTTTCCTGGAGAGGGGTTTATCCCTTCGTGTGGGAAGCATCAGTATACTGACCCAGCAGGTGAAGGTGGGGGCCTTCTTCCCTTCTGATCGGGTGGTCTCTAATGAGGTCATGCTCAGGAGGTTGAAGGTGCAGAATGGCGATATCGATGGCGTGCTCAGCTGGCAGGTGCATCATGTTAGGGCCCTGGATAATGGCTTTTATGCCATATTCAGGATCCCTGAGACAAGTCTCGGCAGCCTCAGGAGGTGCGGAATGCAGGTTCATTTCAGCCTGCATCGAGTAACACTGAGGGTGCTGAAGAATAAGCCGGCTGAGCCCAGAGATGTGAAGAGGAGGGATGACAGGACTGCGAGGTACTTTGAGATTCCTCTAGGTGGAGTTGAGGAGGACCAGCCGCAGTCGGGCGGTGCTAGTGGCTCAGCTAGGGAACCCCTTGTGCAGGTTCCGGAAGCTGAAGTCGCTCCTGATGAGGTTGATGAGCTCGCATTGTTGGCGGGTTCATCGGGCTCGGAACACGACCAGGCATGAAGCTGCTGCAGATAAATCTGCATCACTGCGTAGCGGCTTGTGGTGTGCTACATCAGTATGTCAGAGGTAAGAATATTGATATTATTTTAATACAAGAGCCTTATCTTTTAAATGATAGGATTGCGGGGCTTGGTTGGCCTGGCTACAGCTTGATTGCGGGGTCGGACCGGCCAAGGGCCTGATCCTACACAAGAACAAATTTAAAATGCTGCCCCTCTGGCAATTTTGTTCCAGAGATCTTGCAGCAGCTGTGCTATCCCCCTTTGGGGAGGTGATGAGGGCAGACATCACTATTGTAGCTGCATATCTGCCCTATGAGGAAGCTAACCCCTTGCAGCATGTAGAGAGGATGCTGGATGAAGGGGTTACCAATTTACTGGCGGCCCTGGACGCTAATGCACATCATGAAGCCTGGGGAAGCTCCAATAACAACCAAAGAGGTGAGTACATATTTGAGTCTATCATAAGGTCTGGTCTTGATATATTAAACAGGGGGACCTCCTGGTGTCTCATCATCAGTTGACAAGGAAGGTAACGTTGCCTATTTTTTCAAATTGTTTATTTCACCAGCTATTGCGGATATTGTGGTAAAATACACAAACCAAAGAGGCTCTTGGGAAACTGAAGAGTACAATAAAAAGCATGAAGGAGTTCAAAGGAAGTGGATAAACGTTGATGAAACAGAAATTTATGCGTTCATTGGCCTACTTATCTGCAGCAGAGCCACGAAAAGCAATCGGGAACCTGTTACTATGCTATGGTCCTCCGGCTTCCTTTTCCAAAGACCAATATATGCTGCGACTATGTCTAGAACTTGATTTACGACTCGATTATCTGTTCTTATTTATGACAAGACTAGCCGTGAAAGAAGAGTATCGTCAGATAAGCTGGCACCCATAAGGGAGATAAATGACTTATTTGTCTCTTATTGCCAGAAATATTACAATCCCGGAACTCATCTCACAGTAGACGAGCGTTTGGTTCCGTTCAGAGGACACGCACCTTTCCGAGTTTATATGAAATCAAAACCAGCAAAATATGGTTTAAAAATCTGGGTGCTGGCTGATAGCAATACCACATATTGCAAAAACCTTCAAGTATACACGGGAAAAGAAAATGGAAAGCCAGAAAAAAATCAAGGAAAACGCGTCGTTCACGATTTAGTTGGCATTTTGGGAAAGGGATATGGAATAACCACCGATAATTTTTTTACTTCATTGGAATTGGCTGAAGAGCTTCTGGATAAAAATTTAACGCTTTGTGGGACATTGAGAAAAAATAAAACTTTTATACCGAAAGAATTTCTCCCAGCGAAAAATTGTACGTTATATTCTTCACTTTTTGGCTTTCAACCAGAAATTACGTTAGTTTCTCACGTCACGCATGCAAATAAGTGCGTTGTATTACTTTCGTCGGAACACTATTCGGCAAAATTTGACGAGAATGCCCAAAAAAAGACACCTGAAATAATCAGTCATTATAACAACACCAAAGGTGGGGTGGACACATTAGATCGAATGGCTGGCGAATACACTTGCCAAAGAATGACTCGCAGATGGCCCATGGCTCTTTTCATGAATATGATCGACTTGGCAGGAGTGAATAGTTTCATATTGTGGAAAGACGTTCATCCTGAATGGCATAAAGGAAACGAGAGTCGAAGGCGTCTATTTTTATTAGAACTCTCTAAACAGCTCGTTGAGCCATTGATAAGCAGGCGGCTTCATGAGCAATCATTCCAAAAAAGCCAGCCCACGGCCAGGCAGGAGGTGGCTTCCAAATGTCTCAAAACTATTACAGAAGAGCATGAAAATACAACTCCATCAACATCGAATGAAGGACGGAATGAACCACACACTTCAACCAGCACACGAGGAAAAAAACGTGCGCGATGTTTTTTGTGTGAAAGACGTACCGATAAGAAAGTAGCGACGTTCTGCGCATTGTGTAAAAATTTTGTATGTAAGGAGCACCGTAAAGACACTCCAATTTGCTTAAATTGTAGATAAAACAATAAAATAACATTCTGTCCGAAAAATCTATTTTTATAAATTTTCCTTTTTATTTCTTGTAGGTGCGTTTTTTTAACGAATTTCTTTTTTTTTTTTTTTGGGGGGGGGCTCCAAAAGTAAACTTATTTGTCTAAGATGTTAAAATTTACTAAATTAAACAATATAAAACAGATCCTATGAGGAAAATCCATTTAAAAATCAAAAATTGGCGTGGGGTCCCTAGCGACCCCACCTTGGTAGTTCCCGTTTGCCCGAACCCTTGGTATTCGGAGGGTTAAGACTGTTTAGTCGCGGACCTGGACTGCCCGCCAGATGGAACAGACAGATCATTGCCTCTAAAATCGGGAATACTGTACCGCCAAAACCAAGGAGAGGGGGAGCGACGCTATTGAGTCACTTCACTTGCTATTAGATCGCCGAGCGGACTAGTTCTATCAGCCCTTCGCAGCTAAGATCATCGCACACTGCCGCCTAGTAATCCGCTATTCCTGTGAGGACGTCCAGAGGTTTCAAGATTGTCACTCGCCAGAAGCTATGCTGAGGTGCTAATTGGGTTTACATCACACAAATTGTAAGTCCCATTTCATTATCATAAGGCCTCAAATTGTCAACTAATTCTTCTCCGGATGATCAACGTATCACATGGTACCAACCGGACAGTTCAAGTTAATTAATGATATCATAATCATTGTTCCGTCATGCCGTGATCACTGGCGAAGATAGTAATAATTCGCACATCTTGGCGCCTTATTGAAATCTGCATTACATCGTTCAATTTCATTTTGTAGTTATTATATCTTTGGCCATTATGCTAGCATGGAGCATTTCTGTTATTGGTAATTATCGCTCCAATTCATGTTAATCATTTGTTTTCTTTTTTTGTTTAAAATTAATTTGTTCATTAGATCGCTAAGTTACATGTTTAGTTTTAAGTTATTTTTGTAGACGCTATTATTAATTTGTATCTTCTTTTACATGTCTATTTAATAGTATTTAAGAAATCTCGCATGTTATTTAAATTAATAAATCAAACGCTTTGTTAATATCTGAGATTTCATTCAAATTCCCGTGGTACTTCCATTTGCTTCCTATTAAATTATTCAGTCTAATCACGCCTTAACATTTTGGTCCCGTAAAACCCGGGAATAATTACGATTTCAGATATTAACATAGCTAAAAAGGACATTGCGCAATAATAGGTAGGTTTTCTTTGTAGTGGGGATATCCGGATCCGCTGTAACTTATGTGAATCACACAGCGCCTTTCAGCCTTGTCAAAAGCAAAATATTAATGTATGCATGCAGACTCTAATCATTACTTTACAATATTATATTCCAACGTATAATTATTAGTGATAATTAAGCATTTAAATCATATCATCTCCTGTAAATTCATTTATTTTGCATAATCTAATTGTTAATTTGCAATATCATATATTCTAACGCATGACTATTATAGATAATTAAGTATTCAAATAATATTATCTATTATAAATTATTAATTCTTTTTCAGCTTTCTAATAAATTGTATAAAATCAAAATGGCTAATCGTCGCCAAGCTAGAGTTAAAAATGTGTCCCAAATAATATTATTAGGATTGTTTATCCAATTTCGAATTTTCGCCGACGAATGTAAAGAGGCAATGGTCGCTGATGAAAAGGCAGTAGTTAAAACGCGAATTGACAAATTAAAGCAATTAATAGACGAAATGAGAAAAACCCATAATGCCGTAATCACCGAATCCATGAATGATGAGATACCTGTTCCTTCCGATCTTATGGCTAGTCTGATCCGGCCCGCGACACGATTTTGATTAACCCCTAAAATTAATTGCACATAGGAAGTGATAATTATTTTTGTGCAGCTATAATAGTTAACGGGAGCCTTAGGTATGGTATTATCGCATCTAACACTAACTGAGTTTGCATCACGTGTTTTCTTTCCGTAGAAAATGTATGTATATCGGTAGTATAGCGATTTAGTGCGATGCGTGTGGCCTGTCCTGTAGATCGTTCGGTGTTGCTCGGTCAAGTTCGGGATGAATGGGCGCTAGCAATATTGTTTTGTCCGTCGGCTGTTCTCAAGATCAGTGTAGTTCAGACAGTCACGTAGGCCACGTCACCTCTGCAACTCTTAGTCTGACTTGTATTTATATAGTTGAGTTTGTCGGTAGTGTGCTTTTTGACCGGTACAATGGCAACTAAAAAACGTAAAGTTGATTCAGAATGTCCTGTTTTTAAAGATGAGTAGACTTGGAAATACTTTTTTACACCTATTAAGGATAAATAATGTGTGCCTAATTTGCAATGAAGCTGAAGCCGTATTCAAGGAATTTAATCTCTATCGACATTTCATGACAAAACATAACAACGCCACTTATGCAAAGATGACTGAAGAAGAACGGAAGCAAAAATCAGGAGCTCTACGTAAGCAAATATAAGGTCAGCAAAATATTTTTAAAAAGCAGAACAGCTCTCAAAAGCTTGCTACACGTGCCAGCTATGTCGTAGCATACAATATTGCTAAAAGTAACAAAACATTTTCTGATGGCGAATTTGTAAAAACTTGTTTACTTCAAGTAAGTGATATTTTGTGTCCTGAAAAAACAAGGGATTTTGAAGTAGTAAGTTTGTCCCGAAAAACAATTACGTCTAGAATTGAAGCTATGAACAAGCAGTTTGTAACACAACTAGAATCAAAGATAAGCACGTTTAAATTCTGTTCTTTTGCTTTGGATGAAAGCACCGACATAACTGACACAGCTCAGTTACTGATATTTATAAGAGGTATAGATGACAACTTTGGTGTTACTGAAGAATTAGCCTCCATGCGTTCATTAAAGGGAACGACAAAAGGATCAGACATTTTTGAAGAATTTCAAGAAACTATCACATCTTTGAAAGTACCTCTGACCACTATTTGTAACATTACTACTGACGGAGCACCAAATATGACAGGGGCAAAATCTGGTTTTGTAGGCGAATTTAATGAATCATTTCCTGGGAACGAAGTGGTGTTTCTTCATTGTATCATCCATCAAGAAACTCTGTGTAAATCTGCTCTAGAAATGAAACATGTGCTTGATGTTGTTATTAAAATTGTTAATAGCATTCGTTCGCGAGCACTCAACCATAGGCAATTTCAAGAGTTTCTTTACTCATTGGAGTCAGAATATTCTGACGTGCTTTACTACACCAAAGTAAGGTGGCTCAGTGCAGGGCGGGTTTTTGAACGAGTTTGGGATCTAAAAGACGAAATTATCTCTTTTATGGAAGAAAAAGGAATGGACGAGTGTGATCATTTGAAAGATATGTTATGGCTTTTAGACTTTGCATTTTTTACAGATATTTTTAGCCACATCAATAAATTGAACCTTAAACTCCAGGGAAGAAATCAATTGATTCATGATACTTGGGGTCATATCAGGGGTTTCAAACTGCAGTTAAATCTATTTTCCAAACAACTACTCAAGAAAGACTTCACTCATTTTCCAAGGTTAAAATCCATTGCAGTTACAGAAGACAAAGTTAAGAGCTATGAGAAAAACGTAAAATGCCTTCATGAAGAATATGAACGAAGATTCCAAGACTTCAAAGTTATCGAACAGGACCTGGAGATTTTTAGCATGCCATTTAATTTGGATTGTGAATCAGTTAAACCAGAACTGCAGCTCGAACTAATTGAGTAGCAATGTAACACTGAATTGAAACAACTATTTCTCAATGTTTCGAAGATTGAGTTCTACAAGGCCCTGTCAAAAACAACTTTTCCAAACCTGAAATCTCACGCTCAGAAGATAATTTTGATGTATTCCTCTTCTTACATCTGGGAACAGGTGTTTTCTACTATGAAGCTTCGCAAAAACAGTGTTAGAAACCGATTGACTGACCATAATTTAGCTTCACTACTAAGATAATTTCGATGTATTCCTCTTCTTACATCTGTGAACAGGTGTTTTCTACTATGAAGCTTCGCAAAAACAGTGTTAGAAACCGATTGACTGACCATAATTTAGCTTCACTACTGCGAATCAGCTCATCTCAGTTTCTACCAGATTATGATCAACTTTTAGAATCTCAGTCACAGTTTCATCTGTCTCATACGCCTTCATGCTCTTCTAAAGATTAATCATTTTTTGTGACTTGTTTGGAAGTTTTTACCATTTTAGTATATAAGTTGTGATAAAATTAAACAATAAAAAGGTTTAGGCCTATAACTTGTATTTTTTTTTTTTTTTGGCCCGCCTGTAAATTTTTAAATTTCATCTGGCCCTCCTTTTAAAAAGTTTGCCCATCACTGATCTAAACCATTAAGAACTATGTATGAGGGAGCTATCTTACCAATTCTATAAAACACTTTACCTGTTTGGTATAAAGCTTTAGAAAAACAAAAAAATAGGAAAAAACTATACCAAGTTCAGAGAAGTATAGCCCTAAGAATCACTAGATCGTATAGAACGGTTTCATATGAAGAAAGTTGTGTTTTAGCTGGAATCACTCCAATAATTCTCAAAATTGAGGACGTAGTCAACTTTCACCGTCTAACCAACGATAAAGTAAATATTTTAGACTTATCCTTTGAAAATTGGGATGCCCTAATAAAATAAACCGATCAACCCCATCCTGCTATATGCTTCCAAGCTGAAATAACAGACCAATTAAGTACTACTAAGGATAATAATCTTGAACGCGACACAATACAAATTTACACCGATGGTAGTTAGATGGTTGATAGTGTAGGTTTTGCAGTAGTAGAATTCTGAAAATACACTGATTATGTCGGAAGGAAAATTTAGGTTACGGGAGTACTGTTCGATTAATCAAGCGGAGCAAGTGGCTGTGTTAAAAGCAATAGAATGGATAACTACATATTCTGGAAATGAAAATACCTTCTTAATAAATACGGAAAGCAAGGTAACAATTCAGCTGATATTAAAATAAAAAAATTGGTCAAGCCTAATTAAGCAAATTATTGAAAACATTAATAAATTGGAATCAATGGGAAAGATCATTCCAGAAGGTTAAGGCTCATATAGGCATAGTTGGGAATGATGCTAGAGCTAAAGAGGCCGCTCAGAATAATAGTTATGTTCTTAGAGAAGTTTTATTAGACAATCCCTACACGATCACGCTGTTACAAAATGGGAACGAGATTGGACAGAATGTACAAAAGGGCTGCTGACTAAACAATACTTTCCTAAAATACATCATAGATTATCTATGAAACATTTTGAAATTAATTATAAGCTAACCCAATTAATTACAGGTCATGGACCATTTAATGAATATTTGTTTAAGCTTAAAATAATAAACAGCCCGAAATGTGCTTGTGATGCGGAAATACCCCAATCTCCTGGACACTTGGTGTATGATTACTCTTTGAGGGAACCCCAAAGATCGGCATTGATCAAAGAAGTTGTGACGAGTGGAGACATCTGGCCTGCAGACTATAACACATTAATTTTTCAAAAATACTTTAGAGAATTTGTAAAGTTTTTGTATGGTTTCGAGTTGTAGGATTATTAGATAATAAAGTATCACTGTATGAAATTATTGTTAAGTATTGTGCAAACTTTTGTATATGTTTATTTTATTGCACAATTTATGTACATATTAATGCACGTACTTAGTACCGTGTGGGGCGTGCAAGAAAAAAAAGGAGAGGAACTGAATAAACTTCACTCAACTATAAGAGAGATTAAGGAAAGAGGAGCTAAGGGAGTTGAAGGATCAGTACCCACCTGGACAACTGTGGTTAGGAAAGGTAAAAAGAAAGGACCTATGGTATCAATAGATAGGAGAGATGAAGACAAAGAGAGATCTATTTCAATGTATGGGTGGTAAGAAGTCAGAAGTAAAGATTGAAGGTATGAGAAAACAAGGTGGTGTAGTGATCATGGAAGTTGCAGATAACAAAGATGTGGAAACAATTAAGAATATGACAAAGCTCAAAGAAGAAGGATTTATATATATATATATATATATATATATATATATATATATATATATATATATATGTTCCTGACAGCATTCATCGATTTATTCAGGAACATTTTAGTAAAAGAAAAATTGTCAACAGAGCAGGTATATAATTTAGATGAGACAGGCTTAAATTTTAAAATGTTGCCCAATAAAACTCTAGCTGCAAAAAACAATAAAAACATTGTAAATTCTAAACTAGCAAAAGAAAGGCTGACCCTAGCTTTATGTAGTAATGGATCAGGAACTCATAAATTGCTCCTTTTTGTCATTTGCAAATCTCGCAAGCCACGAGCTTTCAAAAATATCAGCAATTTATCTGCTCTACCAGTCCACTATCGAGCTCAAAAGTCGGCATGGATGGATCGTGAATTATTTTCCAAGTGGTTCAATGTCTTTGCGCCAGAAGTTGCAAACTACTTAAAAAATAAAAATCTACCCCAAAAAGCCATTCTACGTGGGTGAATCAAATATAAACGAGACTTTATGTCCTGGAAGCCCAGCGAAGGTGCGGGAACGTTCCCGCGTTTAGGGGTGTTGGGTAGGGATGCCAGGAGTGGGGGAAGCAGGCGGGCGGATGCGCTCGAACTCACCAGTTACCGTCGTGACGATGTCTGAGCAGGATGTATCCCCCTCGATTGCGCAACGTATTATCATCAAATTTCTTGCTGCTGAAGGTGTAAAACCGGCTGAAATCTTGAGAAGATTGACTGTACAGTTTGGGGAAGAGACACTTTCTTGTGCCAGAGTGTTTGCATGGCATAAACAGTTTGTGGAGGGTCGTGATCGTGTTCAGAATGAAAGCCATGACCGCAGACCCCTCCAGCATCACAGCAGACAACATCAGCCGTGTTTGACAGCTTATTTAAGGTGACAGACGTCTAACCACCAGTGCCATTGCAAGTGAGGTTGGGATAAGCTATGGAAGCACTTTTTCCATACTCACAGAGGAGCTAGGGTTTCGTAAGGTGTGTGCCAGGTGGGTTCCTCGACTTCTCACAGCTGAGCAGAAGCTGAACCGTTTGCAGGTCTGTGAAGGTCTTCTTGCAAGATTTCAGGCTGAGGGAGCCTCATTTCTCACTCACATTTTCACCTGTGATGAAACTTGGGTGCACCATTACACCCCTGAATCAAAACAAGCGAGTATGGAGTGGAGACTGAAAGGGGAACCTGGACCAGTGAAAGCCAAGTCACGGCTGTCAGCTGGGAAGGTTTAGGCTACCGTGTTTTTTGACCAGCGTGGCTAGCTGCATCTTGATTTTTTGCATGAACGCAGGACTATCAATGCCGCATACTACTGCGACATTTTGAATGAAGTCAGACTTGCATATCGCCGCAAAAGAAGGGATCTACTGATGAGAGAAGTGATTCTTCTTCAGGACAATGCTCTCCCGCATACTGCGGCCCTGACGAGAGAAAAATTGGAGCAACTGGGCTGGGAGACGCTAGAACACCCTCCCTACAGTCCAGACTTATCACCATGTGACGATGAGGTTGAAGCCTACGTGCTCAATTGGCTGAAGACACAGTCTACTTTATTCTATGAGGACGGGATTGGAAAATTACCTATGCGCTGGGGAAAATGTATTTCCAAATCAGGAGACTATGTAGAAAAATGAGGTGTACTTTTCTTTGTGTTCAAAGTAAAAATTAAAAAATAAGTCTCGTTTATATTTGATTCATCCACGTACTTCTGGATAATGCTCCTTCGCATCCCACAGACCTCAAGAAAAATGAGGTAAGAACCATTTTTTTACCTCCAAATGTAACTCCCTTGATCCAACCAATGGACCAAGGAGTGATCGAATCACTCAAAAGACGGTACCGATCAAAATTCATGAGCTCCTTGATTGAGAAAACAGCAACAGTTTTAGTCTCATGGAAGCCGTAAAATCCATAAACATTGGAAAAAACTGCCCGAACATCAATGATGATCAAACCGCGGAGGTTCAAGAGAATGATTGGGAATATTAAAACAGTAGCTCTTCTATTGAAACACCTGACCAACGTGAGATTGAGGAATGACTAAACAGCGATGAACCAGCATACAAGGCTCTGACTGATGATGAACTTATCCAAACGGTTTCAGCTGTAGAAAATGAAGAAGACGACGATGATGAGGACAATGCGGACACTCCAGCCTGCAGCCGAAAAATCAACCATTCAGAGGCAGCCAACGCTTTCAAAACAGCTCTTCGATATGCTGAACAACAAACTGTCACAAAACCAGTTAATATCATTTTTTTGAAAAAATGGAGGGATTATGCCTCCATGAAAAGCGCTCTTGTGTTAGACAAAAATCGATAGTTTTTGGTAATTTTAAAATCTATCTACGCATTATGTATGTATTAGTCATCGTAAATGTGTTTGTTTTTTCTCATTGTGTATATTTTGTTTACCTACGTACCTATGTATGTATTTAAATGTTTAATTTTTCTGTTTCATTTATACTAAATAAATTAATGTTTTGTATTCTAATTTTTATTTTTCATTCACCCTTGAACATATTAGGGGGACCGGAAAGTAATGTCGTTTCTGCGCATGCCAATACTTGATTGTCATTTGTCAGCTCATTGTTTGGTTCAGAGGCGTACCAAAGACATTGTGAGGTTATAGTGATTTCTTTACTTATAGACAATTGAATTACAATTTTTTTTTGTAATTTTGGGTAAAATGGCCAGCCAAATACCAGAAGAGGTACACATCCGGCATTGCATGCTCTTTGAGTTTCGCAAGGGAAATAACGCAACAGTTGCTACCAAAAACATTTGCGATGTTTATCCAAATGCACTGGACATTCGTAAATGCCAAAGGTGGTTTTCCAAGTTCAAATCGGGTAATTTTGATCTTTCCGACTCGTATCGATCAGGAAGACCATCAGCGTTAGACAACGACGTGTTAAGGGCGGAAGTGGAAGCAAATCCGTGTCAGACCATCGAGGAATTGTCAAACAGTCTCAACCAACCTTGGTCGACCATCCAAGAACATTTGAAGCAGATTGGGAAAGTAAGCAGAGCAGGTGTTTGGGTCCCGCATAATCTGTCCGAACAGAATAAGGCTAACCGATCAATCACATGCAACTTATTGCTTCAACGACACAACACAGAAGCGTTTTTTGATCGCTTGATCACAGGAGATGAGAAATGGGTCCTGTATGATAACCCAAAACGCAAAAGGCAGTGGCTCTCTCCAAATGAAATCCCTCGGAGTACTGCTAAGCCAGGTTTACACCCCAAAAAAGCGCTTTTGTGTGTTTGGTGGAGTATTCGCGGCATTGTTCATTTTGAATTACTGAAACCTGGACAAACTGTTACTGCAGACCTCTACAGCGAACAATTGCAGCGAGTCAATCAATCTTTAATTGAAAAGTGGCCAGCGATTGTCAACCGAAAAGGCGTCATTCTCCAACATGACAATGCAAGACCGCACTGCGCAAGGCGAACTCTAGAAAAAATTAATGAATTGGGGTGGGAGGTGCTGCCTCATCCACCATATTCGCCCGATGTTGCACCATCGGATTTCCACTTATTCCGAGCGCTGAAACACTTTTTAAGTGGCAAAACATTTGCAAATTTGGATGATATCCAAAATGCCATCTCTAGATATTTTGCCGAAAAACCAATTAATTTTTATCGATCAGGGATTGAAAATTTACTCACTAGATGGCAAAAGGTTATTGACAATCATGGGGAATACATCATTGATTAAAAATAAAGACTCGTTAAAAATGTATGTGTTTGTATTTAGCGTAAGAAAACGACATTACTTTCCGGTCCCCCTAATACGTACGTCTAATTCCCCAGCATAACAGACTCCGCTTAATCCGACCTTTTCATGGGACCGACC
The DNA here is from genome assembly GCA_037127475.1 of Arma custos. Lineage (NCBI taxonomy): Eukaryota > Metazoa > Arthropoda > Insecta > Hemiptera > Pentatomidae > Arma > Arma custos. The sequence continues at coordinate 184,715,884 of CM073759.1, forward strand.
TCTCCCCAAGTTCCAAACAGGTCGTTATAACGGGGTTCCACTGTATTAGCAACATCAGTACCTTTTGAGCGGATATTTTCAAAATCTAGGAGCATGATAAGTGAAAGATGGAAACGCCTGTCTCGGAAACAAGTACCAAATATTCCGGGAACATGGTTTGTTCAAGTGAAAACGAAACCAGTATTTGAGTAGCTTAGGGTACTGTTTATTTATTCAAACATTGTTTCATGGTTTTCAGATGAGAAGGAAGAGGATGAGTGAATGAATGATGAACGATTATGAGAATGTAAGAATATAAAATGTTTAAATGAAGAGCCAAAGTCTGAGTTATAGAAGGAGATGAGAGAGGTGCCAAGCAGGCACCAAATGGGAACGTATCCCGCCCTTCCTTCCTGGAGGTGCATCAACCCAAGTGTACTTCCGAGGGGGGAAGGGAAGCGTAGGGGACTCTAGTTCCCGGGCCAGTGACCATTCTAGACCTCAGGGGCTATGCACAAAAATGGTACTACGGGTGGGTGGTGACCGGTTTAGCCAGTCGCAGACATAGTGGAAAGTTAGAAGGTCGGAAGGGCAGTAATCCAGGAAACTGGTGACGGCTCGACCAGCTGGAAGCTGGATGGTGGGTAGTCCCATCTCCGTGGTTTTGGGTCCGCATGACGGTGATGATTCTATAGCCGCGAGACCGAAAACGAACAAGCACCATATAGGGGTAAATGGGTATGACCCGAAGCCCAGAAACGAGTGGTTCACGACACCAGTGGTCGTGGCATGGACGCATCTTTGCCGGCATGCGGCAGCAAAGCCAAAACATGATGCAGACTGGCCGGATGCGGCAGACCAGGAAGGCTGGACAGCACCCGGATGGATGCAGACCGGCCAGGAGGCTAAACAACTGCTGCCCTAATAGTAAGGTGCACATCCGTGCACCGGGCAGCACCACAGAATAATTTTATTCATTACAATCTTACACCCCAATTAAATGGTACCCACCTTAAATATTGTAGAATAAGAATTTTTACAAATAAAGAGTTGATTTTTGGCAGTGGTGGGCGTGCGTAAACTTAACGTATTAACCCACCACTTTATGGGGAGTATGCCAGAAATGGCAAGTAGGGTGGAAAAAAAAAGAAAAAAGGTCATGGAAGTGTGCGAGAGACCTCAGGAGATTGGGTGTGAAGAAGGAGGACTTTCACGTACTGGGTGTAGTGGCGAAGCATAATCTTCGAAAGATTGATGTCGCGGTTCGGAAGGCATCTTGGTTATACCTACCCAAGGATGTGCCTAATGCTTTCTTTCATACGCCGGTGAAGTCAGGTGGCCTCGGCATTCCACACCTGTCCAGTATGGTGCCCTTTTGGAGAGAGAAAGGCTTCTCAGGAATGGTCCAATTTCTGGAGGTAAGAGGAATTTCCGAGGAACTAAGGGAGGGGGGGCTAGGTCTTGATTATCCAAAAGGTGAGTTCCCTCGATCTCCTAGGGAAATAGAAGTCCATGCACTACAGGGAGCGGTTGATGGCCGTGAGTTGGTGGGTGTGGAAGAGGTAGGAGCTTCCACTGGATGGGTTGACCGGGGATCTGCACAGCTTTCTGGTAGTGAATATGTAAGATTCTTGAGGCTGTATATCAATGCACTTCCGAAGAGGATGCGTGTTTCTAGGGGAACCAGAAGGCTGAATATGGAGACAAGATGTAGAGCGGGCTGTCAAGCCACCGAGACAGCGGCTCACATCATTCAGAGGTGCCCTAGAACACGTGGTGGAAGGATCCTGAGGCACCATACAGTTGTGAAATTCCTGGAGGAAGGATTCAGAAGAAGAGGCATGGTGACATACAGGGAGACGACCGTCAACCAAGGCAGGCAGACGAAGAGGCCAGACTTGCTGGTAGTGGGGAAAGACCTGGCCAGAATAATTGATGTTCAGATAGTAAGTGGAACAGTGGATAGGGATCAGGTTGGCCAGGTGAAGATCGAGAGTTATGGCAGAACGTGGGTCATCCGTGCTGTATCTGGTCTGATTGGTATCCCTGAGAAAAGGATTAAAGTGTTGCCAGTCACTCTCTCATGGAAGGGACTTTAGTCCAAACGCTCTGCTGAGGATCTCAAAGTGCTGGGAGTGCATCGAAGAGCACTTGACTGGATTACTATTCGAGTACTCAGGGGATCAGTGATGTCCTTTTCAAGATGGCAACGAAGGCTGGGTGCAGAGGAAGCCGGAAGTCAACGAGGAAACTAGGGATGCTTTCACTAAAGTTACAACAGGACAACCTATGCGACGGTAGGAACAAGGAAGAAACATCAAAAAGTCTAGAATTGGTTCGGCAAATTATATTTTTTTTAAATAGACAATAACAGCTCAAATCAATTCAAACATATGTATTTTTTTCAAAATTGGGATTTTCGGCTGAGGGCAACTCGAACTTTTATTTAACGAATGGCTTATGCTATCAATGACCCCTTTAGGGTCAACCCGGGGTGTAGGGAGCCCCCTTGTACAAATTTTATTAAATTAGGCACAACAAAAATTTTTTTTTTTTAAGGGTCAAACGAGGAGGCCTGACAATCTGTATCTTTATATATATATATTTTTTTCTAATTGTAAAATAAATATTGTCAATAGCCAATGATAGCCCGATGCCGGCCGGGATGGAGAGGGAAGCTCTGGAAGGGGCGGATTTAAAAAATACTTTTGAATCTAGGGAGCCAGCCCGGTGGGTGTACACCACAGCGGAGCACCTCACTCGATTCGGCGGTCAGGGGATTGGGCGAGTGTGGCTTGTCTGTTAACTTAGAGAAGTCCCTTTCCCTCTCACTTGCCGCCATCGGAAAGAGGAAACTGGTGAAGATGGAGTCTGAGCGCTCGTATAATGTCGGTGATGACAAGAGTGGGGTGCTGTCTATTGAGGGGACTTTTGACTATTTGGGGGTGGCCTTTTGCCACTCGGGCTTGGTCCGTGATAATGTTGATTTGTGGGTGGGCTTAGAGAGGATCTGTAGAGCGCCTTTGAAGCCCCAACAAAAGTTAGAGGTCCTTAAAACCTTCATTTTGCCGAGGTTTTACCATAGGCTCACCTTTGGTGTGACTCGCCGGGTGATCCTATCTGCATTGGATGTGGCGGTGAGGTCGTATGCCAGGAGGTGGACTGGATTACCCCATGATTGCCTCAACACCTTCATCCACGCTCCTGTCAGTCGACGATGACCTTGAGGACTTAGGCCTCGACGATTCCCTTCGGAATGACTTTTTTGATTTCCCTACCGGCTTCCCGCCTCCTCATCCTTCCTTCCGTGATGCCTCTAGCCTACATGCACACTTTGAGGGTAGGGATCTGGCCCTGGCGTCTAAGTCGTGGGTCGCCAGGGCTTCCTCTTCCCTCTCTGGTCGAGATTGGAGGCAATTTATTGGACTCAGAGCCGGTGCGCTCCCTACCGCCGTGAGGCTGTCCAGGGGGAGAAGTGGTGTCATGCCGTCCTGTCGAGCGGGTTGTAGCACTCCAGAGACGGCGGCACATGTCAACCACTGTCCCCTGGTGATGAGGGTGGCCATTCTCAGGTGCTATACTGCAGGGAAGAGTTCATGCAACACCCCGGATTGAAATATTTGGCTTTTCCTTTGGCTTTGGGACGATGTATTATGCGTTGTGCTACATGATGGGAGCTGTTTACTTCTATAGGATAATAACAGCCCAGATATTGGCTCTGATCATTGTTCCTTTGATTGCAAGTGGAATAGCCTACATAATTTACGACAAGGCAATAAGACCGATCAGAGGCTACTTTGAGTGGCCGGGGAGATTCGTACATTATAGGATGCGAGAAGCCTTACAACAGGCTGCAGACCGTGGTCAGATTCCTGTGGTGGTTCACTCTGACAATCTGTTATGGACATGGAATAGACTCAATTACCCTAGGTGGATTGTTCGTTTGTTCTTGTCTGAGGGTAGAAAGGGTTTTTACCTTGGCCTTGGGACTAACCACATGTAATTTGCCTCTTGTGTTGGCTGCTGTCTGGTCGACTAGGCCGCTTAGCCTGACTTCCACCATGAACATCATGAAAGCAGGTGTGGAACAGTATGGTGACAGGGTCACTTTAGTAAGGGAACTTTGTGAAGGTGTCATAAACAGGATAGGTGATTGCTTTGAGTTGCCATTCTCAAAACCCAAACAACAAACCCGAACTGAGCCCTCGGCACCTGTTGAGACTCCTTCCGAGACAATCCCAGCACAGCCCATCAATTTACCACCCCCCTCCCCCACAACCAGAAGCTTCCACCAATCCCCCACTAAAACAACCAACACCAGAGGAAGCATCTAACTATAAAAAAAAAAAAAAAAGGCCCAGAAGCTACTAAATTGGGACACCCTTAAAGATAAGGGGCTCGATGCCAAGATGGCGATGGCGAGAAGGCCCCACCTGGAAGTCAGAGGCGTCCCCAACCACTGGGATGGGGAGGTGCTCCAGAGATTTATCTGGAGCAAGGTGCCCATCGAAAGGCCGGAGGAGGAGTCCGTCAGGAGGGAGTGGGTTAGACCCTGCTTTGCCAGTCCCACGAGGGGCGGGCTGACCAAGAAGTGGATCATCGAGGTCCATCACTCGATGAGGCTCGCCCTGATGAACCTGACGGAGGCGGATTTGGGTGGAGGATGGTGGTGTCTGGCCATCAAGGACAACCTCGAACCCCTGCTCTGTCTGAAATGCATGCAGTATGGCCACCCAGCAAAGACTTGCCAAGCGACCGGGATAGCGTGCATGTGGTGCGGAGAGACTGGGCATAAGGTCAAGAATTGCCCAAGCAGGCACTGACATGCGCTAACTGCAAGGTCAAAGGCAGAGAGGGGGAAGAGCTCCGACACTGCGCGGGCAGCAGAGTGTGCCCGTAGCACCTGGAGATGATGGCCAGACAGATGAAAAGAACCCGGTATGTGTAGGCTGCGGATCCTGCAGGTCAACATGGGCCGAAGGCGAGTGGTCGCGTACAATCTGAGAGCTCTCGCAAGGAAGACTGACATCATGGCTATACAGGAGCCATGGTGTCAGGAAAATGTGGTTGCCGGATTTGGTGTCGCGTCGAGGGTAGTCGCCATGGGCAGTGGAGAGAGGAGGTCCAGGGCGGCTATTGTGATAGTTAATCCAAACCTGGTAGAGGAGGAAGGTGAAGTCCTTCCAGTCGAGAAGGGCTTCGTGACCCGTACGGCGAACAGGGGAGCTTTCTCCAGTGAACTGGAGAGAATACTGGTCGATAGAGAAAGGGAAGAGATGGTGCCGATGGAAGGCGAGTCAGCCATTGACCGCAGAGTGGCGGAGCTGACGGGCGCCATCACGGAAGTGGGCAGTATGACCCTCCAGCACTGCAGAGTGAGAGCGCGTCCGGTCCCATGGTGGACGCCTGCCCTGACGCTCCTCAAGAGGGAGTACTACAGGGCCAGGCGCAGGTACCAGGAGTGCAGGGACGAGGAGAGGAGACCGGCACTCCGAGATGAATCAAAGGCTAGGTATAGGGCATACCGAAACGGCGTGCGTCACCAGAAGAAGGTATCCTGGGACGTGTTCATCGTCAAGGAGTCGGAGAAGAATCCCTGGGGAATCCCGTACAGGGTGGCACTGGGCAAGGTGAAGCCGCTGATTATGATGGTGGCTATCAGAGTGGGCGATGTCCAGGCAACCACCCTGGAGGAGACGGCAGAGATGTATATAAACTATACATACCCCAGGGATGATCTGTCCCAGGATACGGAAGACGATAGAATGGTAAGACACACCACGGTGTGCCCTCCAGGTACCGAGCTGTGTCCACTGTGGGATGTATGGGACCTTCGTCTTGCCGTGGATAGGCAGAGGACCGGAAGAGCTCCAGGACTCGACGAGATAGACGCCGCGATCTTGAAGAACAGCGCCCCCCTCATTGAGGATGACCTTCTTGGTCATTGGAGTCAGCGATAGACCTGGCAGTCGTCGTGGCTGAAAACAGCAGGGCCAGACTGAAAACGGAAAGGTGCGCCAGGCTCGTAGCAGAATGGTGCGTGAGGAGGAAACTGAGCATGGCCACTGCCAAGACCCAGACCATGCTTCTCAGAGGCTCTAATGACAGGGCTCACCCTGTCATAACGAACATAGAAGGAGAGAGGGTAAGACTGGGTGAGGAGGTGAAGTACCTCGGCGTGAAGTTCAGAAGGAACTTCGATGCCACTCCTCACCTGGGATACCTAAAAGATAGGGTGACCCTGTCACTCAATGGAAGTCAAGAATACGGGGTGCATTCTAGGGCCTCAGGTACCCGGCAACGATGACCATTTACAAAGGCATGGTCTTGGGTATCCTGAGGTATGCATCCCCGGCGTGGAGCCAAAACCTCACGCAGCTGCAGAAGAGGAGACTAGCGACCATCCAGAGACTGGCCCGGTTGCGAGTCACAAAGAAGTACAGAACGGTGTCGCACGAGGCGGTGCAGGTACTGATGGGAGCGATGCCCCTGGACCTCATCCTCAAGGAGGATACCTTGATAAATGAGGTGAAGAGGCAGGGGCTGGCGGCGCTCCCAGAGGGACTCCAAGAGAGAATCGGCGAGACCCCCAATAGATGGAAGAAGATGGTGAGGGAGGATACCATAGGAGAGTGGAGTGGACGGTGGGTGGGAAGCCAGAAAGGCTCTACCTTAAGGAAGTTTTTCCCCACTGTCCAGTCAAGATTGTCTGCGACATGGGTCCTCCCGGACTACTGGGTCTCGCAGATGCTGACTGGCCATGGTGGGTTGCGGGGAAAGCTCTGTGAGCATAAGATAGTGGTCGACTCCCTGAGCCCCGCCTGTGGAGTCCCCGAGACAGCGGAACATGTAAGATTACATGGAACACATTCTGTGTGCGTTTGCTTATATCATCAAAATATAAAACTGATGATTGGCGGTGCTAAGCTCAACATTGATTATAAAGAATTGCTTGATTTGTTAGTATGTGATATCAATAACTATAATTGTATGATGAGTTTGTGCAAAGAATGTCCTGGGAAAGAAGCCGCCCTTGAAATGTTAAAAGAATCTGAGGAGGAAAAAAAAGGAGAGAGTATCAAGTAAGTCTGGTGCGAGAAGTGATGATGTGTACAAAAGCTACAACATCCTCTTTCTGAAATATCAAAATCAACCAAAAGGAATGTCGTTTACAATCACAAAGGTAAATGAATAAAAGTAATCAATCTCACACAGTAACTCGTAATTTATAGTAGGAATTAATATACAATACACACTGTTTTGGCCTTATCATTTGTCATTTTTGAAAGGTACTATTCCAGCCGGGGAAGTAAAAAACTCTGCAAATTCATTTCTAACGGCTTGTGCTTCATCTGTGCTTCTTCTTGAAGTCCAGGGAATGTTAACGAATGGTTGATTTGAAGGTGATTATTTCCAAACTCCTGGATTAATCTCACCTGTGATTAAGCACTTAAAGTCGAATGTCCCGGGGGGAGTTTATATTGATTTGTAGTTACTTTTCCTTAAGTAATTGTGCAGATAAAGTACTGCCACCTTTACATTCTTATCCCACTCTGGTTGTAATAGCATATGTCTCCGTAGTATTCTGTACACGTCCAGAATGCATTCTCAGGCACTCTACATGCTCTGCTTACCAATAGTTGAACACACTTTGTTTGTAACCCTTTATTTGAGCTCATGGATAATGTTTTTTGACATAGGAAAAGCATCATCTGACACAAAAACAAATGTTGTATTGCTTATTCCTGGAACAGCGGTAGGGGGAGGGAGATGCATTGTGTTATTCTTGAGGCATTCTTTGAATTTTGTTTTACTTAACACACCTCTGTCTGATATTATTCCTTGGCAACCAACATTTGCATAAATGAAGTTGTAGTTTGCATCTACCACCGCAAAGAGAACTATACTTAAGAACCCCTTGTAGTTAAAATATTTGGAACCACTATTAATTGGTGATAGTAGTATTATTAATTGGTATATAGTGGTTACGATATGCTTCCCATCAAAAGCCCCAACACAGTTAGGGAAATCCCACTTATCACTAAACTCCTCTGCAATAACTTTCCACTCAGCTTCATTTTGTGGCTTCTGAAACAAATTAATAACAATCTTGCAGTTTTCTTAAATTTACAATAAGTCCTTGTTACCTCCCTATCTAATCATCAATCTTTCTTGTTTTTTTAGGATCAGAATACAACTGTGAATGAAGATATTATTGAACACGAGATTCAGAATGTTGACCAGGACCATGTGGCTAGTAAATGTGCACCTGGAAGTGGGAAAAACCGAAATAAAAGGTTACCAAAGTCACCCTCTGCTCGGCCAGGCTCGCAAAAGAAACAAAAGACTTCAGCTACAGAAGAAGCTCTTTCCTTTATGAGAGAGATTCAAGGACATAACACATCAGTGACAGACCAGTACAAGTCTTTTGGAGATCAAGTTGGATAGGATCTTAGGGAGGTCAAGTGGATGTTGTAGGGAACACACGACAGCGCTAGGATCATAGATGCGATCATAAAAGATGCCAAAAAAATGAAAAATGATTGCACGGTGGTTTTCCTGGACATGGTTGGCGCTTTTGACAGTATTGGTCATGATCACATCGTCAGCTCATTAGAGGCAAGAACGTGATAGCGGCTCTCCTTGGTACGAACAAGATTAAGATATGGCAAGCCAAATCAATGTTCTCCGAGTACTGCCCCAAGGAGGACCCTTGTCGCCATCGCTTTTCAACCTGGCCATTGACCACTTATATCGCGACCTGTGTGACGAAAACATGCCCAATATGTTTGGTTACAAACCTACAGGTGACCAAGAATCTGTGGTCCTCACCGGATTAGGGGACGACCAGGCTGTTTAGGGACGCGATAAGGGTGCCGCAGAAAGAATCATCTACTACGTCCAAAGGATGCTTGCGGAGATTGGTTTGGCTGTCAATCCAAGAAAGTGTGGGTATCTTAATTGAAAAAGGAGAGCTGCAGACAACTACACTCTCCCTAGGGAATGGAGATGTCATCCATTCATGTAAGGCTGAAGAGCGAATAAAATATTTAGGCTGTACATTCTCGGGAGAGCTTGTATTTGATGAGGAGGCGTTGACTAAATTAAGTGATAATTTAGACAAATTAGTGAGCTCTTGTCTATTCAAACCGGAACAAAAGATCAACATAGCCAATCAGTACCTGTTCCCAGGATTTACCTATCCTCTCCAAACCACGCCCCTAACAAAGATACATTCTGCAGTGTTAAAAGACATTGATGCAAATATCTGCAGAAGTATTAAGGCCATTATCGGGCTCCCTGCGAACACCTCTACGGCCATGATATACGCACCGAGGAGGTATAAAGGTCTGGGACTGATCCGCTGTCAATGGGAGGCTCCACTTCAGCATTGGCCAATTGCCCAGTGACTGTAATGTCCCGATGTCCTGTTCCATTTTACATGGTGTCCCGAATTCAAATGGCAAAACTTCAGGAACTTATAGGGGACCGAAAAACTAAGACAAAAAGTCCTTTAGAGATTTGCTCGTTTTTGCTTAGTTTTAGAGAAAATTGCAAAAAAAGAAACAAAACAAAAATGTTACAGGTTGCGATTATCAACTTTCAAAGTTCGTCAGGCTAGGTAGTGAGATATGTAAACACTTAATGTTATCCTTTACATTCTTTTATTTGTTTACATTTTGTCTTCCTTCTAGGGTTATAATTCCTAAATCAGTCTTCAGTCAGTTACTCAGATATTTTTGTGTGAATAGCAACAGCCACAATGCCGCATACATATTCTAATGTTGAATACGCTGATATGAGTTTTTTGTATGGTTTCTGAAAACGGTAATGCTTTAGAAGTAGTGCGGGGATATGCGCGCCGATTTCCAAATAGAAGAGTGCCTAATCGACGAGTCTTTTCGTTAACTTTTAATTGACTACGAGGGACTGGGTCATTCTTAATATGTAATGAAGGCGACCAATTCCAGGCAGCAGTAAGAGCAGATTATCGGAGGAGAATTTGTGTCCAACGCCACTTCGATAACAATTCTGAGACTAGCATCCGAAGAGCATCTGCTGCATTAGCAATATCACGGCAAGCAATATGGCGAACTTTGAAAGGTGATAATCGCTACCCATATTATCTTCAAAAAGTTCAGAATTTATTACCTCAAGATTATGTCAAGAGATTGAATTTTAGTAACTGGTTTCTTGAAAAAATTCGCGATGATAATTTATTTCCATTAAAAATTATATGGACCGATGCAGCTACCTTTACAAGAGGAGGAATTGCTAATCAAAGAAATTATCATGTATAAGCTCTTGAAAATCCCAGAGCTATTAGAGAGAATAGATTTCAGCATGAATTTGCTCTTAACGTTTGGCTTGGAATGGATTACTGGTGGGACCATATTTTTTACCTGGAAGATTGAATAGTATCACATTTACACATTTTTTGAAGAACGACTTTTTTAATTATTTAGATGACATTCCCTTACAACAGCGGATTGAAATGTGGTTCCAACTCGATGGATGTCCAGCTCATTATAGCAGAGTTGCTCGAGCTTGGCTGGACGTGGAGGAGTAGTACCTTGGCCACCCAGATCACCTGATATGACACCCATGGATTTCTTCATATGGGGAACCTTGAAGCAGAAAGTTTATTCGGTGTCAATAAACTCAAGAGAGCAATTAAGAGACCGAATCATAGATGCAGTGCACCAAATATCATCAGAACAATGTTTAGCTGCAATTTATCAAGTGAGTGCTAGATGTAATGCTTGCATTGGTGCAAGAGGCCAACATTTTGAGCAATATTTACATTAAAAATAACATAACATAAATATAAATGATAATAAATAAGTATAAAAATGAAAACTTGCTTTGTTTCTTTTTTTGCGATTTTCTCTAAAACTAAGCAAAAACGAGCAAATCACTAAAGGACTTTTTGTCTTAGTTTTTCAGTCCCCTATAAGTTCCTGAAGTTTTGCCATTTAATTTTGGGACACCCTGTATATTTAATTATGAAACGGAAGCAGCTCAATGTCTTGAAAGACTGGGAGTTGATTAGGGCTTCCGAAGTGTGAGAGCTCTACGACAGTCGCTGCAAGAGAATTCTTACAATAAATGGGCTAATTGCAGATGGCAGGGCGTTGGAGTCCGTCATTTCAAGGAGACATCAAAAGCCAACAGGTATATACACGAGAAACAGGTACTTTTTGGGGTCGGAGTGGACCAACGCACTATAGCTGAACATCAATTATGTATGTTATCTGTTATCTGCGTAGAGTCCCAGGAGCCAGCAGAAAGGTGAGAGAAGTTGGGTCCCTTTGTCGCAGATGCGGCAGAGAGTCAGAAATACCAGCCTATGTGCTGGGAAAATGCCTGAACAACACCCTCCTCATAACACACCGACACCATAGTGTCAAATACGAATTAATGAGGCTCCTAAAGGAAAAAGACTTCGCCTGCTTAGACGAGGTCTATTGTATCAACATCTGAAGGATATTGTCGCATTTCCGAAGACCGGAAAGATAGCGCGGGTGTTGCGCTGGATATAAATTATCCACAACGATGGATTGGACGTGGAGGAGTAGTACCTTGGCCACCCAGATCACCTGATATGACACCCATGGATTTGTTCGTATGGGGAACCTTGAAGCAGAAAGTTTATTCGGTGTCAATCAACTCAAGAGGGCAATTAAGAGACCGAATCATAGATGCAGTGCACCAAATATCATCAGAACAATGTTTATCAAGTGAGTGCTAGATGTAATGCTTGCATTGGTGCATTCATTGGTGTATCAGACAACATTTTGAGAACATAAAATAAATATAAATGTAAATAAATAAGTAAAAAATGAAAACTTGTTTTGTTTCTTTTTTTTGCAATTTTCTCTAAAACTAAGCAAAAACGAGCAAATCTCTAAAGGACTTTTTGTCTTAGTTTTTCGGTCCCCTATAAGTTCCTGAAGTTTTGCCATTTATATTAGGAACACCCTGTATATGAGCCGTTCAGCTGCCAAATGGGATATGTCCATCTTTTTCCCATTTGTGTTTTATCATGCCAAACGGAACGTAAGGTCATATTCTTTCAGTTGACAAACGGGTCAAGTCCTAGTTTGCTCGAACGCCGCTAGATCGCATAGTTTGTTTTGGCAACTGCCTTGTTCTGTAAAGTTTTCAGTTGCCAATGGAGTCATGTCCACTGAAGGTTTCGCGCGTGTTGTCAACTGTTATCGTGAACTGTTATCATTGATATTAGCCGGTGTATTGTTAATGTTTGTGTTGGTGACCTAGTTACGACGATGGAAGGTGAATGCTCCTATTACTCTGAAAGTGAAAACTCTGATTTTTCGGAGTTGGATCCCAGTTATTCGCCATCGTTTTTGTTGGGAGATTCTTCATCCTCTGACGATGAGGCTGATAGCGTTCCGGTTCGTGCTTTCCAAACCACACAAGCAGCCTTATCTCCTTCTGTTGATGTCAACACACAGTCAGAATCAGCTCAACTTTTGAACATTGAAGAGCCAGCGGGTCAAGATGGAGAAGTCATTCAACGAGGAAGGAAGAGATCCCGTACTCCTGAAAAATGGTCACGACAAAAGAACAGCAAACTTAGAGCCAGAGGATCTAGTTACATCAATCGAGTAAGTAGAACCATTGACGCGAAAGTTTTCTTGAACCGTAACTGTGAATGTAGGCGAAAGTGTTTTTCAAAAATTAGTGCCAGGGACTGTGAATCTGTTTTCCACTCATTTTATGCTCTGGGTGATCGCGTGAAACAGAATATCTACCTGCATGGATTGATACGATCAAAACCTATTAAAAGACGTTGGGCTAGAGGAAGCCCCCAAAAAAGTAAACAGCATTCGCTCTATTACGTTGTTCGCTCAAACAGTCAAGACATACAGGTATGTAAGCAGTATTTCAAGGATACTTTCTTATTCAGTAATGGAAGGAACGAACGTATTAAAAAGAAAAATACTCCAGCTTTCAGCGGTCAGTTTTGAACTCAAAGAACCAAGACTAAAGTCGATACATCTAAAGTTGAGGAGCACATACAGTCCTTCCCAGCTTACCAGAGCCACTATACGAGGGCGCACAATCCTCAAAGAAAATATCTTCATCCGGCTTTGACGATTAAAAAAATGTACACAATGTATGTGGAAAAATGTGAAAACGACTGGAAAGTACAGCCTGTTAAACTGAAGTTGTATTACTCAGTTTTTTCTGGCAAGTTCAATCTTCATTTTAAACATCCCTTGAAGGATACGTGTTCTCTTTGTGATGAAGCACGTACTGCTGCGAACAACCCTTGATTTCTGAGGAAGAATGACGATCTGTGAGTATTGCCCATGAACTTCATCTACGAAGAGCTGATCAAGCGAGGGAATCGTTACGAGCTGACCGAGCGAAGGCGAATGAGAGTTATTATGTTTTTACATTCGACCATCTCCCAAACTGTCTACCTCCATTGCTTATTATAAGCGCAACATGTACGTGTATAATTTAGGTATCCACAGTTTCAATGGTGCTACTAGACACGCATGGAGTGAAGTGACAGGATCAAGGGGATCCCAAGAGATACCAGGTTGTATTAAAAAACATCTTGAGATGGAAGCAAAGGATTTCAAGCATGTTACCATGTATGCTGATTCCTGCGGGGGCCAGAACCGCAATATTAAGGTTACTCTTACCTTGATGAAACTGCTTCAGCTGGACACAACAAAAATAGAGATGATCGATGTGAAATTCATGGTTTCAGGACACAGCTACCAACCAAATGATGCTGATTTTGGGCTAAATGAAACATTCGTCAAAAAAGAGTCCTTGATCTAGGATCCAGAAGATTGGTACCACATCATTGAAAACTGTCGTCCAAGCTCGAAAAAGTATATACTAACAAGAATGACAAGGAGAGATTTCCTGAGCACACTACTATTGGAAAAAGCAATAGTGAACAGAAAAAAATCATCCAACACTGATTCACCTGTCAACTGGGTGCAAATGCGATGGATCAGGTTTAAAGAAAACAGACCCGAATACAATTTTCTTCTAGGAAAGCTTAAATGAAGAGCTACCTTTCAAGGAAGTAACTGTTGGAAGGCGTGCAAGAGGAAAAGGAAAAAAGGAAATTCCTTTACAATTGGGAAACATAGATCAGCCCCTCCTTTATGAAGAGGACCGTCATGTTACCTTAGCAAAAAAAAAAAGATATGCTGAGCCTGCTCAGGTTTATTCCTCCTGATAAACATGGATTTTTTAACCGCTTGGTTTGTACTCCCAGAAGACACAGCAATCCTCAGCATGATGGGAGTAATGGGGATAATGATGAGGACAACGACGAAATCTTTTACACCGAACAATGACGAGGGTTGATTTCAACATTCCGGTTAGAGAGTTGCTCAATTACTTTTTCAAGTACCTACCTACTTACCCAAGACGTACCAAATTGCAATATTGGTTGTGATCATGTTTAAAAATAATGCGTTCAAGTTTTCATACTTTATTATTCAAAACTTATTCAACTTGTTCAAATAAAATAATCAAAAAATGTATAGAAGTGTTTTTTTTTTTTTACGAACCTTAAAATTTTTGAATAGGTATGTACCTAACAATATTTACTACAATAATAAAGTAAGTAATCATGCTTGAAAAAAGTTTCTAGGCGACTCATTTTCAAGTTTCGAGACATGTTCCAGATTTGGGAGAAAAAAATATGGATTATTTTCACTTGACAAACGAGTCATGTCCACCAAAAAGTAGGTTTTTGAAAGATTTTTTGGTTTTTAGATTCACCAATGGTCGTTTTGAGGAAAGTTACTACTGGAATTATATTTTAGTGAGTATTTGATCAAAGATAAATGATCGATTTTATCTAGTTTTCATTTGTTACAAAACTACAGCAACCAATGCAAATACTCCGTTTCTGTAAAATTTGAAAAAATGGACATATCCCATTTGGCAGCTGAACGGCTCATATGTGTAACTGATTTTCAAATTATACTTATGGCATTGCCGCCCACTTTCAGCAAGCTTCCGCCATTTTTCTTTAGAACATTGAACTGTTAAATTAAACAAAAAGGATTCACAATTACATGTCAACAGTATTTTTGAAGATAGTTTATAATCAGCAGAAAATGATAAGAAATAATAAAAAAGAAATTATTGAAATACCTTATATACAATTGAAAAATAATAATACATTTTCATGTCTTCTGGATACTGGTAGCGAAGTGAGCCTTATGCAAAAGGAATTCTTACAAAATAAGAAGATATTTAACAAATGTAAAATACTGTCTATTAAGAACACACACATAATATCAGCAAATGGTAAAAGATCCCAATGTTTAAATAAACAAATTTTTAAAACGATGATGTATGAAGAATTTGAAATTGATATAATCTTTATAACAGTCCCTAACTTAATGAATAAAATAATCATTGGAATTGATACATTATACAATTATAAGACCAAAATAAATTTAAAGACTAATTTTGTCACATTCAACAATAATAGAGAAAAGTGTTTTATACCTATAGGAAAAATCCCAACCTTCAAGGATCAAACATTGGATTCAGAGTTAAAACCATGTAATAACTGTTTAAGAGAAAATAATATTGAAGAGAAACTAAACTTAGCCATCGAAGAACTGATTCAAGAAAAATGTAAAGAAATAGGTAACTTAAATATACATGAAAAAGAGAAATTTAATGATTTACTATTAAACCATAAAGAAATCTTTACTGAAAAAATAGGTTGTATAAATAATCATGAACATATCCTAGAAATCACGGAAACCCCACCATACAGACAATTTCAATATAAATTAAGTCCTAAATTATTGGAAAACTCACGACAAGAATTAGATAATATGTTAGAAAATGATATAATAGAACCATCAGACTTTTGTTTTATATAGACCCAATCATTTTAGTGGAGAAAAAAGATAAGTCAGTAAGAATATGCCTTGATGGAAGATTTTTAAATACCCCATTTACAATGCACCACCAAATATTGATGAAATTTTATCGAAATGTCAAAATATTAAATACATGGCAACCATTGATTCGAAATCTAGTCTTTGGCAAGTTAGTATACACCCTTTCAGCAGAAAATATACAGCTTTTCAATTTCAAAATGAAACATATCAATATAAAAGAGTTCCTTTTGGACTCAGTATTAGTTTGGCAGCCTTAATTAAAGCCTTGAGAAAAGTTATTTCAAAGGATTTACTAGATAATGTAAAAATTTATGTTGATGACATTTTGGTACACGCCAATACATTTCAGCAATTTGTAAACATTTTTGAAGAAGTACTAACAGCTTTTAAGAATATGGGTGTAACAGAGAATTTAAACAAATCAAAGTTTTTTGTAAAGGAAGTATCATTTCTAGTATATAAATTAACAGATCAAGGAATTGCAAAAGAAACAAATAAAATAGATGATAGAAAATTTGTTTTCCCCATTCTAAAGAATAGAAAGGATTGTAATAAATTTTTGTAATAAATTCTGCCCACATTTTGCCAACACAGCCAGACCTCTTTATGGTTTATCTATTAAAAATAAATTTCAATCGAAGCCAGAACATCAGAATGCTTTTGAAGAACTTAAAGAAAAATTTAAAACCAAAAATTTATTGTAGAATCCGACATCTCGACGTTCGCCTCTGGTGGAGTTCTTTATCAGCTAGACGAAAATAAAGAAAAGAAAATTATTGCCTTTTGTAGTCATCATTCAAACCACAATCAGAACTGATTGTAAGTCAATCATATTTATGCAAACTTGTAAAAACCCACCTGATAGAATTATACGCTGGATAAATTTTTTAATTAATTTACCTTTGACTTTTGAACAAATTCCTAGTAAGGAAAATAATATAGCTGACTATTTGAGCAGGATTCCATGCATGAACCAGCCAAAAAACAAATAACATAAATTTAGATATATTTTTCAAGAGATGATCCAAAATCAAAAAGAAGATCAAGATTTAAAATAAAAATTAATAAAAAAACCTGAAACTTACAAGATTATAATGTAAAGGAGATAGTTGGGGGGGGGGGGTACAGTCAATAAGAACACAGAATAAGTAATAAACTTATATTATGTGCTGACGTTTCGACCTACAGTGTAGGTCATCTTCAGGGCGATTTGGAGAGCGATGCCGTTAGATTATAGATGGAATGGTGCACAAAAAATTTAAAGATCAATACTACATAATACCAACCAGCACAGACATGAA
The DNA here is from genome assembly GCA_037127475.1 of Arma custos. NCBI lineage: Eukaryota > Metazoa > Arthropoda > Insecta > Hemiptera > Pentatomidae > Arma > Arma custos. The sequence continues at coordinate 184,733,093 of CM073759.1, forward strand.
AAAGTAGATATCTGTTGTTCATTAAAAATCTGCCATACTGGAGTTACTAAATTTTTTAAATTATTTAAGAGATTTATTTATCCAAAATTAAAAAATAAAGAAATAAAAAAATGCCATCTTTGCCAGATAAATATACCATCTAAAACTACCAATGTTCCCATGCAGACTATTGTACCTAGTGCTAGATTAGATCTTATATCAGTGGATTATTTGGGACCTTTAACCAAGAGTAATGGTTACCAATATATTTTTGTTGTACTAGAAAATTTCACTAAGCTAACTAAATTATACCCAACTAAAAAGGCTAATATGAGGGAAGCAATAAATTCTTTAAAACAATTTTTTTAATGAAATTGGAAAGACAAAACGGTGTTTGAGCGATAACGCTACAACATTCGCATCAGAAAAATTCAATAATTTTTTGAAAAAGAATATTAACGTCCATAAGACACTCCTGTGGAAACAATTCAGAAAGAACAAATAGAGATATTCTCACTTACTTAAAAAATGTTATTACCGTAAAGCACCAACTTTGGGTAAGGAATTTAGAAAAAATTGTATTAATACTATATACCACTCCACAACTGAATTCACACCTATAGAAGCAATGTTCGGATTAAAACCACGATGATTTTGGGAATGTTAAATAGGAGAAGGGTATCCAAATTATAAACCAATGTCATTAGAAGATATAGAGAATCAAATAAAATTTTGAAAAACTCACTAAAAATGAGATTAATAATAATAATAAAAATAAATTTCCCCAATATGAAAACTTTAAAATAGGAGATCTCGTGATGGTTAGGGTACTAAGAATACCTAAAAAAGATAACCGTAGAAGAAGAACCGTATAAAATCTCAAGAAAAATATCTAAATTCACTTATATCGTTAAGACAGTTAACGGAGAACAAATAGGGATGTTTCACACTAGCCTGTTAAAGAGGTACTACACCGAAGAAAGAATTGAAAAGAACTAGTGAATAACTAAATCATAATTCAATTTAAAATGTATATTTAAATTTGTTCCTACTAGTATTTAGCATATATAAAATCAAAATTTAATAAGTCAACAATCCGAAAGTTAAACTTTTTTTTTTATTTTATTTTTTTAAAAAGAGAGGCTAATGTTAAGGTTCAAAATGTGTTATATAATGAATCAAGTTAATTATCGATGTTTGGCATATTAATAGAGGACCAGTATGGGGTTAGCATAAATTTATGAGGAAATTAAGCAAATAAAAATGATTCTAAATTTTATTAAAGCTTATTTAACACGTTCCCTGCCGCGTGGGGCGTATGCGCCCCACGCTGAACTTTCCGTTCAAGCCATTTGGTATTATCATTGTAAAATGAAGAATTTTTTAAAAATTCAATATGCAGTCGATCACGGGAATCTTAGTACTACTGCTGATGCCTTCATTTAATCGTGGGGCGTATACGCCCCACGCGGCGTGGTGGGCAATTTTGTTTCGCCGTCACTTGTTTTCTGCATTCTTCGCACTGCGATCAGTCATTTATTCGCGTGTCGTTGATACAATACGTACTGCTTTACTAAAACTGGGATTGATTTATAGTTCAGTGTGTTAAACGAAGGAAATACGGTACGTACATATTATTTAAGTGTAATAAGTTCGGATATTTTACATTAACAAAAGGTTGCAATTTTTCCCGCCTTTTCTTCTTCAGACCTTTTCCAAATTTTACAATAATTACTCCTTATAAGCAGATATGGCCTCACACAGCAACAGGGTTTCTAGTGATGATTCTGACTTGCCACTCGCAGAAATTTTAACAAAACGCCCTAGGATTGCACGAGGAAACCTTTCTGAATATTCTTCAGACAGTTCAGATGAAATCATACCTTTTCGTTGCCTTTCCACACGCAGCACTCGCATTTTATCCAGTAGTGAAGACGAAGATACTGAACCTTCTATAAACAATGACTACTTCGCATATAGATTGGGCTGATCCCATCGGAAACCAACCGCGCCTTACGCCTTTCGTTGGTACACCTGGTTTCAAAACATGCAATCAAACTTACGAAAAACCGGAAGATATTTATTTTTTGTTTATGAGTGATGAATTCTTCGATCTTGTCGTTTCAGAAACGAATCGGTATGCGCAACAATGTCTATCTAAACAAACATCGTATCGATTAGATGAATGTAACTGACAAAAACGAGATAAAACGGTTTTTTGGACTTATTATGTGGATGGGAATTGTAAAGCTTCCAGAAATAAATTTGTATTGGTCTAAAGAGCCAGCATATTCGCAGACTCTTCCACCTTCAATAATGTCAAGAAATCGGTTTGAACTTTTGCTACGAATGTTGCATTTTAACAACAATGACAAGGAAAATGTAAATGACCGCTTGTATAAAATTAAACCAGTCATTGATATGTTGAATGAAAACTTTGAAAAGTATTTTGAACCAGGCGAAATTGTTTGCGTAGACGAATCTCTGATTCCTTTTCGAGGTCGCATTGTCTTCAAACAATATATAAAACAAAAAAGACATAAATATGGTATCAAATTATTTAAATTATGTTCAGGACCGGGATACACGCTCGCCTTCAAAATTTATTGTGGGAAAAAATGGATAGAGAGAAAACAACGCCTACCAATGTTGTTCTATCATTGTGCAAAAGTATATTTGGTAAAGGCCATACAATATGTACTGATAATTGGTACATAAGTCTCGAATTAGCCAAAAAGCTAGTTGCTCAAAACACTCATCTGGTTGGAACAATACGATCAAATCGCCGTGGAATTCCAAAAGACCTACTTTTAAAAAAATTAATGCGATATGAATATATCGCTAAGGAAAGCAATGATGGTTTGACAATACTAAAATGGAAGGACAAGCGTGATGTTCTTCTATTATCAACGAAACACTCTAATGAAACTGTGACTATGCAGAAAATAGATATCTGTAGATATCTCCGATCAAATGGCTTCATATTGCAGTCCTCTACGAAAATCAGTAAAGTGGTATAAAAAAATTGTATTTGAACTTTGCCTGAACACAGCTGTCGTGAATTCATGGGTTATATATAACAGTCTTACAAACCGAAAAATAACAAGCATCGAATTCCGAAAAACATTAGCAATTAATCTGATGTCGTGTAATAATAATAATAATAATTCTCCACGAATTGAACAAAGAAGAAAACGACACGAAATTAAAAAAAAGGAAGGCCACTTTAATTCGATAAGAAGGCGGTGTAAAATTTGTTACGAAAGAAATGTTAAAAAATTTGGTTCCAAATCGGCAAGGAACTGTACTATAAAAGTTGTAACATTCTGCGATAGTTGTGTGGATAAACCACACTTATGTATGCCATGCTTTAACAAAGTTCATCGTAACATCCCTTTGTAATTGCATACAAACTTGAATTTAATTAAAATATTGTATTTTGAACTGATGTAGGCATGATAAAAAACTTATATGTGAGGATGCAACTTGCTTAGTAATGTTCAGCGAGGTATTTGTTAAACTAATTCCTAGAAAAATAAATTTATTCCTTTATTGTGTTATGCATGTTAAACTATACAACCTTTCCTTGATAATTATGATTTTTGCGGCATTATATTTATTGTAAGGCATTCGCCAGAAACAAAATAATACAAGTGTAAAGCGTGGGGCGCATACGCTCCACGCGGCCTGAACGGAAAGTCTTCAAAAAACGGTCCGGCAGGGAACGTGTTAAATACGTATTTAAAAATTTAACATAATGGTTGTTTAATAAACACAATTTTTATATATGTGTAACTGATTTTCAAATTATACTTATGGCATTACCGTCGACTTTCGGCAAACTCCTTTCACTCTGTCTGCAACGGGGTGTCTTGAGGATAGGACCTCACCAGTTAGTTATCACTCTGTGTGTAGAGGTGCCAGTGAAAGCACCTCCCAAGTTGGACTCTCTACTGGAACGTCCAGGGAAGAGGACATCAAGAGTTATTCGCTTTCTGTAAGGATTTTCAAGTTTTAAGAGAAGCTGGATTGAATTTTGATTCGTAAGCTGTTTAAATGTGTAAAATTATAAATCAAATTAATTATCGATATTTGGCGTATCAATAGCGGACTACTATTAAGTTTACGTGAATTTATGAGGAATTTAAGTAAATAAAAATGATTTTAAATTTTATTAATTACTTATTTAATAATTTAATACACTGGGTTGTTCAATAAACACAATTTTTATGTAAAAGTAACTGATTTTCAAATTATACAAATGGCATTGCAGCCCACTACAGGCAAACTCCTGCCATATTTCGAACTCTAGGTGTGGAGGTGCCAGTGAAAGCACCTCCAAAGTTATTTCAGCCCACTCTCTACAGGAACGCCCAGGGAAGAGGACATCACGAGTTATCTGCTCCTAGTGTGAAGTTCTCTGATTGAGGACCTTTAAGTAATTTTACTTGACTATTGGGTGTCCAGAAGATAGGATCTCTCCAAGTTATTTTACTATACCATTGGCAGTCTGGTGTAAAGTTTCAATTTGTCAAGAGAAGTTTTATAATATTGTGATTCGGAGGCTGTTTGGTGAAGGAGTTATAGGACAGAGATCGGATGAGATACTTGTGAGTGTTTATTTTAGTCAGTATACTATAAAAAAATATGTATAAATTTAAATTGTTTATTTATCCTAAATATGTCATGACGGAAAAGAAGGATCAAATCTTTAGTGCCGAGAAGGGTGTTAGGCAAGGTGATCCATTATCTCTCTTGTTGTTTATTCTGGTGTTAGAGATGATTTTCTGGTCTCTTGGATGGGAAAAAGCAGGCGTAAAAGTAAATGTTGATGGTTAAGCAACCTACGGTTTGCAGACGATATTGTGCCTTTTGCCAATAATACCCACCAAATGTGAGAAATGCTTAAACAGCTTCAAAACTCTGCGAAGAAATTGGTCTATACCCAAATTATAACAAGACCAAACTAATGACTAATAGTTCAAGGGAGAAATAAAAATGAACAAATTCACCCTGGAATATGTATACTTGGGCCAGTTAGTTTCCTTTTCAGATAGAGCAACAAAATAAGTTCAGAGAAGAGTAACATTTGGTTGGAACAAGTTCTGGTCTCTGAAGTACATAGTGAAAGGAAACATAACAATTGACCTAAAACGACAGGTTTTCGACAGATGTATTATGCCAGCGGTGACCTATGCCTCCCAAGCATTTTTTTGACAAAAGCCCAAGAAAAGAAGATCAAGATGTGGCAGAATAGCATTGAAAGAAGTATAATGAAAGTGAAGAAAAAGGACAGAATAAGATGCAAAAAGCTAAAAAAAAAAAACAGGGCTAAAAGATACATCCTTGCAGATAATGGAAGGCAAATGGAAATGGGCTGGACATCTCTTGCGGTGCAGTGACAACAGATGGTCAAGAGTAGTCACGGAATGGACACCATAAGACCAAAAAAGGATGAGAGGCAGAAAATGGAAGAGATGGAAAGATAGTGGAGAGCTGCTAAGGATAGAGAAGAGTGGAAAATAAAATGGTTGGCCCTTAAAAATTCCGCATCCCAGTAGGGCTAGTCACCCAGGGAGGTGTAGGTGTTAAAGACTATTACTCCATAAGGAAGGCCTATGCAAGGAAAATGTGCATAAATATTTATATAGTAAAGAATTGTTTTTTTATATCGTAAAAAATTGTTTTGTTTTACAATGTTGTTAGTAAATTTATTTTATAGTAATTGTAAAATGCACGCATAAATAAAGGCTATTTTCATTCATTCATTTATCCTAAATTGTAATTAATTTTCATTGACCCACGGAGATAAAATATTTCATGTTCAATAAAATATTGTAAGATAACAAACTGTTATGTGTGATAACTTAAAACTTTGTAATAAACTAAAAATATAATTAATGTCAACTTTTAATTAACTATAAAATATAAATTCTTAACATTATGTAAATAGTTATTCTGTTTTCGTTTCTTCGTGCATTCTTAATTCAATTTAAATTAAGAACACCACCACCCTCTCTCTCCACTGGAGCAAGCAGACTAGAGTAAATATTTCAACAGTAATTAACTTCCTGTGTTGTGCAAATGACAAGTGTTCAATTTTCAGTTATTTAAAATGCCAACCTTGATTTTTAAAACCACCATTTCAGATAAAATACCTTTTGCAACTAACCTCAATTATTATAAAACATTAATACAAACTAAAATTAAAACTTACAAAAGCGTATTAAAATTAAAAAAGAAAAAAGTAAGTAAGTAAAAATTCATGCAATCTACTCCTTTCTGGAATCCGTTATTGTGTATTTCATTGGCAGCAGCTGAGTGTCTTCTTATATAGTTTCAGTTTGCTGCCAACAAAACAGTTCTAGGAGAAATTTCAAAACAAGTAGGTCGGAATGGTTGAATGCCTGCCTGGAAAAAAAAAAAAAAATTACAAACAAGAAATTAAGAATAATACTCTCTTAATACATCGCTCCTTCAAAAGAATAATGTCTTAATTCGAAAGACCTAATGTATCAATAGAGGTTGCTGTATTGACTTCACTGCCAGCTAACATCTCAAGAAAAGTCAGATCCTTTCATCTGAATTGAGGAGATGGTGAACAGAACCGGATTAGTCCACAAAATTAAATTTTACAGGATGGCTAAAAAACTAATATTAATTAGGAGATTAATGAGACATTGCATTATTATAGATAGGTGGTTTTCCTACTTAGAGATGGTTTTCATTAAAAATATTAACTGGGATCGACGCACAATGGAACGAATCAACGCATTCGTTGGACATTGGGCCAATTCTCTAATAACTAAATTTGTCCTTTATTTTGATCTTAAATTATACTTTATACTTCTTCTCAACAAAATCCATAGATAAATTAATTGTGAAATCAAATCAAATGAAAAAATCTGAATTGAAATATAAATTTTTCTAAAAAGTCTCATATTTTTAAAGAAATCCACTGTTTGAGGTAATGCCTTAAATTAATCGTGCACCTATTGGAAAACAACTCACCCATAATAAGATATTTTAGGCAAATAAAACTTGGGATTATTTCAAACGTCTGGGATATTTCGGTGAAAATTGGGGGATAAAACTAAAAAAATTAATTGCGAAAATTGCTTAAAATCGCCCAAAAAACTATCTTCATAGTAAATAACTAGAATGTTTGAAGTTTTTTTTCCATTAGTCGGATTCTGCTACTAGGTGCTATTTTCCGAGAAAATGATTTTTTTTTGTCTTTTCTGGGCCTTGAGAATTAATTTAAAATAATTTCTGATGATATTGGCGTCTACTTTACACAAGTTTTCTTTTGTTTACCAATGTTTGTTTACACTCATTTATCCGAATAATCCTTATCTAACATAATAGTACCTATTAACAATGAAACTCAGCTTGTGTGTGCTATTTGAACAACATAGGTGCAATGGTTCCTACAACAAATCTTCAAGTTTTTCAATTTAATCACATGAGTTTTAAAGATTATGACCTGGCATTGGAAGCATGGATTAATTCGTTTGGACTGGAACAAATTTCAAATACCGCTAAGTTCTGCTTACGGGAAAAATTAAGAAAATTCAGTGATAGCTTGTACTCTCGCTGGATTTCGTCCCACAGGAATATCAATTATTTTCTGGAGAAGCATGAAAACTGGTTGAATTTGGATTTCATTGTTCCTGAAAATGTTAGCCAGGACCTACCTTCATCGTCATCATCAACAGCCGCAAGTATACCATCTTGTTCTCAGTCATTCAAACAATTAACCGATTGACAAAGACAGAGACAAACGGAAAGTTTTAGAAAATGTTCAGAGGATATGTTCGCTTTTTTCATGAAAAAAAAAGATTCAAATCTAAGGACAATTCGGATCCTTTAATTTCGACTCTTAGACCGAAAATAATAAACATTATACGTATTTATTACCAGAACCACAGTCACTTATTGCTTCTTAGAATATAGAAAAACAAATCCTAATTAAAATTAAGTTTTTAATTTTGGTTTAATTGTGATCGTTATTTAAATAAAACAATTTTATATAGGCTCCTACATTTATTATAATTTTGATGCATCAATTATACCTAGTATATTGACTAACAAAAGTAATTATCAATTATTATATTAATTTTGTTCAATGATTAATTTTTTTGGTTTGTTACTTTTCCTTTGTATAACTTTATTTAATACCTATGTATCTGTCTTTCCATAGAATACTGTATTTTACCTATTCTCGTAGTATATAGATAATAAATTATCAATTATAGATAATAAATTATCTAACATCAAAATATCAAATCGAGAATTTTTACATGTTTCCCCTAAATGATCTGATCCTGTTTATCATATAATTAAATAGTCCATTCAAAAAGTTTTAAAACCGCGGAGATATTAATGAAAGTCCAGTCCTCTCTAACGCTCGTTCCACTGTGCGACGTAACGAGGTTCAAGGCACAAAAAAGTTTGTTCGAATTATAGTGGACTAATCTGGTTTTGTTCGCCAGTTTCTCAATTATATTTAAATAATGAAATGGGATGCCACCCTGACATCGTTATGCTTAATATATATTAAGTCTACATGATTAATAAATAAGAGACATATCCCTCCTCTCCAAAGGTTAACGTGGTTGATTGACCAGGTGTTGTTTATTAAATAATAATAATTATTGAATAACATATTTATTTGTGCTGATCAGGGTTACAAAGATAGTTTTAAAAAACTACTTAAAGGAAGAGGGACGCTATATGTGACTTCATTCCTCATCCAGTTCCTTCCATGACAACTGCCTTATCTCAAGATTAAAGGTAAGGTAATAAACCCTAAGGGACACTTAACTACCAGAAGATATCCTCACTCAATGCCCCTTCCCCTATTTATCTAGGTAGTATCACATATAGCAAGGTATTTGTATGTCTTGTCAAAATTAAACCAGATGAGTTAAAAAATATATATAATGTTGAGGTTCAAAATATGTCAAAGTAATTATCGATATTTGGCGTATCAATGGCGGACCAATATTAAGTTGCCGTGAATTTATAAGTAAATAAAAATTATTCTAAATTTTATTAAAGCTTATTTAAAAATTTAATATACTGATTGCTTATTAAACACAATTTATATATATATATGTATAACTGATTTTCAAATCATACAAATGGCATTGCCGCACACTACAGACAATGCAAAGCTCCCGCCATCTTTCAAGCATTCTGCAGCGTGGTGTCCTGAGGATAGGACTTTCCCAGTTTTTTCAGCTCTCTTCAGGAACGCCCTGAATGAGGACTTAAGTTACATGACTTGAATATTGGATGTCCTGAAGATAGAATCTCTACAAGCTATTCTACCATTGACAGTCTGCTGTAAGGAGTTCCCAGTTTTCAAGAGAAGCATCGTTATGTGTCATTTGTCGTCGCTGTTATGTATGAAGGAGTTTTAAGACACAAAGGGATGAGATAAATGTGAGTGGTTATTTTAATCAGCCTAATATAAAATTTGTGTTTAAATTTAAATTGTTACAATCATCCCAAACTGTAATTATCATTTGCCCACGGAGATTAAAGATCTCAGTTCAATCAAATATTGTTTTGCTGTTGTAATAACTAAATTTTGTAATAAAATAAAAATTCTTAACAATAAATATAAAAATTTGGGTATTGGTAAAGTAAAGCGTTCCTTAAATCTGAACATTTTTGATTTGTCATATGTCACTATTACCATAAAAACTTCAAATTAAAAAATTATTTAACTCAAAACATGACTTTATAAAAAAAAAGTCTTCTTCACATTATACCAAGGGAATGGAATATTAGATGTCATTCCTGAATTTAAAAGTTATAACTAATACAATAGCTTAGCTCAAAAATGAAAATTGCTAATAAAAATGTCATTGTTCTTTTGAAGGAGCAACATGTTTTGATATAATTGTTTATAACAGCAGTATTGAAAAATGTGATACTTGTGTAGTATACAGGTCCTCGTGATTGGATTCCATAAATATTATTTTTAATAATTTTATAACTAATATTTAAATTTATTTCCTATATATAAAAATAATACAGATTAATTATACAGTTTGATAAGTACAATTTAAAGTGGCTTTTTTGTACAATTAATAATGAAGCTAATTCAGTTATGTTTTTTAAGGAAAAACACATTAATTCGAAAGAAAAGATATGAATTAATAGACGTTCTATGAAGTTGTTTGCTTCAGATTTTGTTAGATAGAGGCATAATATCGACAACTGTGAAAGGAAGAATGGTATGGAACTGGTAAGAAAGGTATTATTAGTAAAGCGGAAGAAAGGTATTATTAGTAAAGCATGGGCTTCAGGATTCTAATTTTTTTTTTTAGAAACAGCCATCCATTTCATTTATTCACTAACAGATGAAATAACTTCCATTAAATATTGTGCAAAATATTAAGAAATGTGTGATGAAACGACAGTTGATTGTAACAACTACCCTCGAGGTTGTGGGTGGAAAATGATAAAAATTGTGTCATAAGAGGTTTTGGTAAAATTGTGGAGATAGGTGAAAACCTAATACAGTGGTACCTCGAGATACGAGTGCCCTAACATACGAGTTATTTGAGATACGAGCTGGTGAGCAAGCGAAGTCTTGTTTTGAAATACGAGCGACATTTGATAAATGAGGAACGGCCAGCTTCCACCTCTTTATTGCGCCTGCTCCTCGCGTGTCTCCCGTATTATCCCAATTACCCCCCCTGTGTGCTTGTTTACCTCGCTTTCGATGCATCTTTGCTAAGTTTTTCTAGGGCTTTGCGCTTTTTGTGCACTTACATACTTTATCACATTTCTTTTTATAACTATGAGTCCGAAAAAAGAGTGTGGAAAGGTTAGTACTCAGAAGAAGATGATGTCTATTGAATTAAAGAGTGAAATCTTATAAAAAAAACTGAACAAGCTGTGCGAGTAGCCGACAGACATAGTACTTCAACGATATGCACTGTGCTTAAACAGAAGGAGTCGATAAAGGGTATAACGCCAGCTAAGGGCATTACCATAATTTTTAAGCTCCGGAGCTCTCTCAATGAAAAGATGGAGAAACTGCAGATGGTTTGGGTGATGGAGAAGCAGCTTAAAGGCGATACCTTAACCCATGGCATCATATGCGAGAAGGCAAGAGCGATTTACGGTGATTTACTGAATCAGACTCTGAGCACTTCCACGGACGAGGCATCGGAAGACTCGTTTAAAGCCAGTCAATATTTGCCATTTATAAATATATTTTTCTTATCAAAAAACACGTAACAAAAACAATTGGCATTTTTGAGGCTGGAACGAATTAATGGCATTTCAATTAATTTCAATGGTGAAAATTGCTTTGAGATAGGAGCAAATTGACATACGAGCAAGATTACAGAACGAATTAAACTCGTATCTCGAGGTATCACTGTAGTTAAAACAAAAAATAATGTAGGATGTATGCTAAAAAATATTTAGTAAGAAGAAAATATTTAATTGCAAATAAACTCATTTTTAAAGTCGTTATTCTTTTTATAGAATCACTGTTATCTGGTATCAAATAACTGAGGCCCGCATTATACACAAGTACCAAAAATATGAATAATAGGAAGCAAATTTGATAATAAAACTTCCTAATCATGAAAAGAAACTGAATTTATTCCACAAAAAAGAACTCTTTGTAAAATAAAATATTATGCTAGTTATTGTATTTGTTTGGTTATAATAATATTTATTTTATTTAAGAATTTATTTATTGCTATAAAATTATTCAAATATTTTTAAATTGTAATCCTCTTGATGAATATGCCTTCTCTATAGAAAAATATAAATTTATACTCGACACTTCAATTAACCTTTCGAAACTTAGTCCAGAATGATTTTCTAATTACCAATTTAAGTAATAAATACATTTAGTCCATTCATCAGGTGTTTCTTCGGGGGCAAACCGTGTAGTAAGTCTCCGATTAAGCCCTGAGGAAGCTTGCAGTAGGGCCAGAGAAACGCATTTGACTACACAGTCAAAACCAGAAAAAACACTGATGATGAATGAGCTAAAAATATTGGCCATAGCAATTTAAGAGAGTATTTAAGTAATATATTAATCTTTATGAGTCTTCTTAAAAATATAGTTGTTTATAGAAATAGCCATTAGAAACAAATAAATAAATAAATCAGTCTGTGTTTCTAGCCAGTGAGGACCTACCCCCCAGCCCTGAAGAAGACCTACAAAGTAGGTCGAAACGTTGGCTAAACAATAAAGTTTTTCTCAAATTCTACGAGAAATTCATTGTGACCTCTACCCGGACCAATTTCTTCTACAAAGAAATAAATAGTTATATTTCTTCTTAAACTTTTCCTCTTCTACCTCTGATCAGTGTTAAGGATGGTGTTTGTAGACATATCTGATCGGTGTTAAGGATGGTGTTTGTAGACATATCTGATCTGTGTTAAGGATGGCGTTTGTAGACACATCTGATCGGTGTTAAGGATGGTGACATATCAACAGTGTTAAGGATGGTGTTTGTAGACATATCTGATTCATGCTTCTTTCAAAAGCTTTTCTAACTTTTCTTTCACATAAATTCTGAATCTTCCTCTTGTCTCGTAGTTGTACTTTGGCTCTCCTTTCACATGGCCAAACCAGTGAGACCTGTTTTCTTATATTATAGTTGTTTTTTGAAAACTCAAAAATGCCCAATAGCGACAACGATAACAAAGAGAAGAAACACTTACAAATGACAGCGCCGACACCAGTACCGTCAACTTCACGTTTCTTCTCAGCACAAGTGGATACCCTTCCGAGTGAATGAGGTAGAGAGGAATGGAAAGAATGTTTTTTTAATTATGAAATATATCTAAAAGCATCAAACCTATATAAAGAGGACGATGAACGAAAAATTAATCTTTTCCTTTTTAGTCTGGGAAATGAAGGTAGGCGAATTTACAAATCATTTACAACGAAACCAACAACTTACTTACAACGCATTTTGAACAAAAAAACACCTTGCTATGGAAAGGTATAAGTTTTTCACAAGAATACAGGCACCCAGTGAATCTATTCAAGATTTTGTCGTTGCTCTAAAAAACCTCTTTTCTTCCTGTAAACTGGGAGATTTGCAGCAGTCAATTGTTCGAGACTTGCTGATCGTCGGATTGGATCCAAAATACACAAAAATAAAAGAGAGACTTCTTGAAGATGAAAATATCACCCTGGACAAAGCTATTCAGATTGCAGCACGAATGGAGTACAGCAAACAAGAAATCCATGATATCAACGAGAACCTCAACAAAGAAAAAGATAATCATCATCTCGTACAGAAGATCACAAAAAACAAAAAAGGGACTATAGCAAGAAATCTCCACAACAGGTAAAAAATTGCTCTAGATGTGGCACATCTCATGCAATTCGCAGCTGCCCTGCATTTGGTTTTAAGTGTTTTAATTGTAATAGGTTCAATCATTTTTCAAAAATGTGTAAATTGCCAATTAATAAACATATGCCAGAAAATAAATGTAGAGTTGAGACGATAACGTCTGATGTTCATAACTATGAAATCGCAGTTAATGAATTTTTTATTGGCAAAATTGAATCTAAACTAGAAAGCCCAATATTGATTTCTATGAAAATTAATAACAAAATAATACAATGTGAATTAGATACGGGCGCAAATGTGAATGTTATGAGCATCGACACGTTCAATTCATTAAAGGTAAATAATAATGTAATATTAACAAAACCATATGTTACATTATTTACAAATCAAGAGGTAACCATAATAGGCAAAGTAAGTCTTGATTGTTGTTATGATAGTAACTTTAAAAATGGTGCAAAATTGGAATTTTTGATAACGGATTTAACTAAACATACAATTATTGGTCGAAAGGCTTGTCTAGAACTCAACTTTATTACTATAAATACACACACAGTTACCCAAAGTTTTAAAAAACAGAATAATTCAGAAAATTTTAATAACATATTTGAAGGGTTAGGACACATTAAAGATATAATGCACTCGCACATAGATGATAAAATAAAACCAGTCATAGACCCTAAGAGGAAAATTCCATTTAGTCTATGCAATCCTTTCACAGAAGAATTAAAAAGAATGGAATCCTAAGGTGTAATTTGTAAAGTAAATGAACCTACTAAAAGGGTAAACTCGGTAGTTCTTGTAAAAAAGCCTAATGGTCAACTAATGGTATGCCTTGATCCAAGAAATTTAAATAAGGCAATCATAAGACCAAGGTATCCAATGCCAAATATAGACTACATAAAAACAAAAATTGGTGAAAGCAAAGCAAAAGTCTTCTTAATCTTAGATGCAACTTCGGCATACTGGTCTTTAGAATTGGATTATGAAAGTTCTCTCTTAACAACCTTTAATACACCTGCTAGGTAGATTTCGATTTCTTAGATTACCATAGGGGATAAATAGTGCATCAGAAATTTTTCAAGCTAAAATGGAGGAAAATTTTTCGCATATAAAAGGGTTATTAATATACCAGGATGATTTTTTAATATTTGCAGATACTAAGGAAAATCATGATAAAATACTTAACGAGGTTCTTGATAAAGCATGTGGAATAGGTCTTAAATTCAATAAAAATAAATCAAAATTTGAACTAAATGGCGTAAAATACTTAGGTATGATTTTCGACAAAGATGGTATAAAGCCAGATCCTGATAAAGTTTCTGCAATTATTAATATAACACCCCCTAAATCTGTAAAAGAATTACAGAGATTTTTGGGAATGATTAACTTTCTTGGACCATTTATTCCTAATCTCTCTTATGAAACAAGTAATCTAAGACAACTGTTAAAAAAAGAAAATAAATATAACTGGGAAAATCATGAGAAATCATTTAATAGATTCTTTAAACAGGAGAACAAAAAACCTATTTCCAGTAAAAAAAATTTTTTTATTCCTTATTTTCGAGATACGTTTCGGCCTAGGCCATTCTCAATCTTCTATTCTAATTGTTTCATTTTTTTACTTATTATATGGTTAACAATTTGACCATAAGTCGTTCATCTCAATTTAAGATGTTTTATTCCATTTAAATTTTTTTTTCAAATTCAGAGGGAACCATATCCTCTATAGTCATTTAGTAATATTAGACTTATTTGAAGATTCCTCTGAATTTGAAAAAAATTTTAAATGGAATAAAACAACTTAAATTGAGATGAATGACTTATGGTCAAATTGTTAACCATATAATAAGTAAAAAAATGAAACAATTAGAATAGAAGATTGAGAATGGCCTAGGCCGAAACTTATCTCGAAAATAAGGAATAAAAAATTTTTTTTTACTGGAAATAGGTTTTTTGTTCTCCTATTTAAAGAATATATTAAATGATTTCTCATGATTTTCATCCCAGTTATATTTATTTTCTTTTTTTAACAGTTGTCTTAGATTACTTGTTTCATAAGAGAGATTAGGAATAAATGGTCCAAGAAAGTTAATCATTCCCAAAAATCTCTGTAATTCTTTTACAGATTTAGGGGGTGTTATATTAATAATTGCAGAAACTTTATCAGGATCTGGCTTTATACCATCTTTGTCGAAAATCATACCTAAGTATTTTACGCTATTTAGTTCAAATTTTGATTATATAAGCAATTATAATTATATAAGCATACATTTAAAAAGGAAAAAAAAAAAAAAATGTTTCCTTAAAACGAGATCTTGTTATATGTACTTTATTAGATCTGTTTGAAAAGTTGGGCATACACAGCCAAGTTCGACTACAGTCAACGCTCAAGTATTTTTCCTTTAGTTCTACAATTGCAGTTTGTACGGCTAGATAGATTTTTTACAATTTACAAATATTTTAGATGAGACTTTTCTGTAAAAAAATATGTCAATTAAAATATTGTAACATTACCCAGTGCAGAGATATTCAAATTAATACTAATGGCACCATTAGAATTATTTCATCAGTGCCAGCAGTGGGCATGGTTACGTGGCCGGGGAGTGCCGTACCAAAGGGGTTAATAATCTTTCACCAACTTTTCAAAACCAAAACAATTTGTTTAGTGATAAACTATAAATTCACGTAGTATTATAGACCGAAAACAATAATGAGTCGATCAATTTTTCTCAAAATTTTACACACAACTAATTTTAATCTTCCTTTTATATCATTGGCATTTATAAATTATCGAATATCTGTTCTACAGGTTGTCGCTTCCAGTTGAGTTATAACAGACTTTGACAGTTTATTCATTTTATTTTTAATATTTTCTAAAAATACAAGTTATCAAGAGCTTTAGTATGGAAAAGAGCATGAAATTATGGGTAATGAGTAAATTTCAGTTCATCAAAAAATGAAACACTTAAACTAACATTTTGATGAATAGATGATTTATGTTTGTTGAAACTTTCATTTCTACATAAAATTATTAATGAAGCATACACTTTTCCCATAATTACGTTCTCTTTTCCCAACTAATGCTCACTATTCTTTTTTTTTTTTAGAAAATATTAAAACGGAAAAGAATGAAAGGAGAAAGTTGTTGTGATTCAACTCGAAATGACAATTTTGGCTATCAAGAGAACAAAAATGCTTACTAATAAAGTTTTTTATTATGATTTGATTAGTCCATGATTAAACCATAATCTGTCTCGGTTAGTTATTGGTGAATATTTTTTTTTTTTTAAGGGTGGCATAATTGCACTGCGACTATACCTGGTCTATTGCCCGCCCCTAAGTATACGATTATTATAATCTTAACTTGGCTGAACCCACAAATTTTAGAATATTTGTAGGGTTGATTAGTTAGATCTACCTGGGGTTAGTGACTGTCCTGACCAAAGATTGCAAACTGTAGGTCAGCAAACCTATCACATAGGCAGATATGTAATCAGTACCTCTGATTGAAATACAGAGGTATACCTACTTAGGGAGATCCAAGTGCCTACCCCAGGTTTGTCCTTCCTCCAGAACCCTGCCCCAGCACCAGTGGCTGTAAGAGAGCCATCTATATAACAGTTGATGCCGTTGCAAGGCTTGTGACAATTTTGACCCTATATTTGGGTGACATAAAGTCCCTTATCTTCGAATCCGATCTCATAGCCAAAATGGGATTGGACTCAATTCTAGAGAACAGATGATCCCATGAGCTGCAGTGAGCTTAGACTGATGGGATTATGTTCAGTTTACTTAGCCTGTACAGGGAGATCATGGCTCGGTACTCTAGTTCTAAAGTTTGAGGTCTTATACCAAGCACTATCCCCATTGTAGCAGTCAGAGTTGTCCTCATAGAACCCGTCATCAATAGACAGGCCAATCTTTGTAGCTTTCCCAGCATGAGTTTAGGTCCACTTCTACGAGCCCCACGCCACCACACAAGGGCTGCATAGGTCACAATGGGCCTAATGGCTGTCGTGTACAGCCAGTAGATCATTCTTGGTTTTAGACCCCAGGAATTACCCACTGCCCTATTACAGGCCCAAAGGCGAATATTGGGGAATATTAATAGTTCATCTGAGAGTTGCTACACAAAGATGAATAAGAGTGGGAGTAGTGCTCCTACCAGATCAAAATTAACTTTTCCCAGATTCTGTAACAGACAAAATAGGGAAAAATATCTCTTTGAGCAGCATATTTACCCAATACATCAGCTATCTCAAACCGTTTATTAAGACAGATTCATTTAATTGTTAAATTTAGAATCTCAAGATTTTCAAAGTTCTATCTCATTAAAAAATGAGCTTATCACGTTTTCTTACTGATGAGGAAATGGTTGACTGTATTTATCTGGAGGAAAAATGAAAATGGTCAGGGCGCAGAGTCAATAAATTTTATGCAAATAAGTATAACTTATTTCATCTAGGCCAACATTTCAGCTAAATTTTTAGTCTATCATCAGGCCTAAGAATATAACAAAACAGAATAGTTATATCAACAGAAAATTCCCCCAAAAATATATCAGTTTTATCGTGGAATAGAATATAAGAACCTGTACCACTACAGCCCATGAACAGGTCTGAGTTTCAGTACATGGTAGAGACTGAATGTTTCTGTAAGGAGGTGATTTGTCCTAGATCATGCTCAGCTTCCAGATTTTTCCTATTTATTTTGGGTACCCTATTTCTATAACACTTTATAGAGGCTGGGTCAGCTCCAGGAGGGTCAAAGATCCTCAATGATCCATCTCAGGCTGCTAACAGACTAAATACAAGTCTTTCCTGCAGAAGGATTTGAACAGGGATTTTTGGCATGGCAACTAAGAGCTCTACCACTGAGCAACTGCGCTCCTTTAATAAAACAGTAAAATTAAATTTTATTATCATCATATATTATATAAAACATTTAATAGTTCAATGAATATAAATATAGGACTTACTAATTGATAAAATATAGAAAAGTCTCGAAGAAAACATATTTTCTAAAATTGGTTTTTGAGCAAGCCCTGTTGATATTGGTCAGTTTTAAAAACCATTCTGGAATCAAGAAGCAGAATTGCCTAAAAAAGAAAATTCTCATTAAACCAATAATTGTAAAAAAAAAAAAAAAACCTTAAGCACTTAACTATTAATATATAATTCAAAATAGAATGATAATTAGACGGTTCTCCAAATGAAAGACCAATGGTCACGAAACTCATTTAACTTAACGCAACTCATTTAACCAACTCTTGAACTCATTTAATCTCAATAATGTCACAAATATTTTAATGCAACACTAAAACAAAATTACACGAAGTATATTAGAAACCGACTAAGCTCGTCCCTTCGGCACACCTGTGGTAGAAAAGAAAAAATAATTAATTAAAATTTTATATTAAGAAATTATAATAGACTAATACACCATTTACACTATAATTAGAATTCAATCATTTAAACTAATACCTATGACTCACATTTGATAGGAGAATGACATGGGGTCCTCACATTAAGATGAAACGTCAATCACTAAATCACAAACTCAAATTAATGTACTCCCTATTCAGGAAAAACTCCAAATTAGATTTAAGACAGAAATTAAATACGTACACTTACTTACTAAAACCAGTTTGGACATATGCTTTACAAGTCTACGGCATCACTAAACAGACTCACAGAAAAATACTACAAACTTTTCAGTCAAAAGTACTTAGACTTATCACTAATGCACCATGGTACGTCAATAACAAAACTCTGCATACTGACTTAAAAATAAAAACGGTTGACGAACACAAACGAACGTACTACAAACGCTTTCAAGAAAAACTATACGGACACCCAAACCCATTGATACAACAAATGGCCACTACTCTCATGCCTGAGAACACTAGGAGGAGACTAAAAAGGACGTGGATGAGGGATCTATTACAGTAGGAAATAAAAGAAAGCCTATGGAGAGGTACTGCTGGGTACTGTTCTTCGTCATGCCTTCCATGTCATTTTGTATTCTTTTCTTCAGTCAGCCAATCTGCTGATTGTCAATTACTTGTATTTGACAGGTGTGGATGGAAATATAAACAGAAAAAAAAAATCATTTAAACTGCCAGGAAATCATCAAAATCAGTAGGTGTTGTATCTCTCATATGAACTATTCTCAAACATTTCACATTCTACGCTGATAACCTTCTTTATGTTCCCAGGGGACCACAACTCAGAGATGTTCTGTTCAATGGGTTAACTACAGACAAAACCAAATTTGTTCCTCGCTATAAAACCATAAAATAAAAGGAAAATTTTAAATTTTGATAGCAATTTCCTATGAGAATTTGTGGCGCATGCATGAGAAAACACAAGCAGGGACAAGGGAGAGAATTCAGGACTGGAACAACATATGGCATATAAGATAAACATACTTACCCTAAACCTAAATCATTAAAACTAAAACATGGCATTTTATTCCTATGTGTAGACCACATAGATAAAAAAGATCAAGACAAAAAAATATTTTATTTTATTACTCATAAAAAAAAGCAAGAGCTTGAATAAGTTGACACCAACAACAGATAATATAAAAATACAGCAATAAATATTAAAAAAAAAAGCAACAATTTAAAAAATACACTCAATAATTTACAAGAATACTTAAAGGTTGAAATGATTATTTATTTTCTAAAATAAATAAATAAGGAATTTCTAAAAAGTTAATTACTGCAGATCCTAAAACACCTTCAACATTGGACCAATAAGAATTCAATTCCATAGGTAATCGCTTAAGGGGCGTTTACACGGGCCATATTTTACGGTAATGTGTTGTGGCAATAGTATTGCCGGTAATATACGGCAATGTTGTCAACATATTTAGAAATTGCCCGGCAATATAGCCAGGAGACTAGCTCGTCAGAGGGTGTTGCCGATGTTGTCCAGAGGGGTTGGAGAATATTTCATATTGCCAGACCGTACATGTTTCTATTTCTGTCTACAAATGCTTCCCTCCCACTCCCTTCTTTTCTCATTGACAAGCGCACTTGTCTTTCGTTCATTTCAATCGGTTCCTTGCCGAAAGTTGATATCTTGTCTTGTTTATCTTTTTATTTAGTATCTGTTTTTATTGGTTTTTCATTATTGTTTGTCTATTTTTTTTTTGTTTATCTCTATTTTATAATGGAAATGGATAAATGGACAAATGACAAAACAATTTATTTTATAAAAATTAATAAACAATTTATAAAATTATAAACGACCAGAGTTATGGGATGTATAATCCATTATATACAAAGACTCTTCAATCAAAGTGTTGCAGACGTCAGGTACCAAGAGGCATATCGATGAAAAGTGCACTTTAAACAGAAACATTTAACTTCTGTATGAGTCGCCGGTAGCCAGAAATCGAAGGGTAATCGCCAATCTGGTTGTAATTGGTATGCAGTCTTTCATATTGGTATCAGTCTTACCGATTCTAGGCCCAATTTTATTTATGAGGAATTCAAAATCATTTTTTGATATTCAAGTGAAATTTTGGAGAAGGTAATTGTCAAGCATCAGTAGTTAAACAGTCTAGTCAGTATTTTTGGAAGCAGCTCGCTTAACTAAAAAGGAACACATCCACAAAGATCGAATTGTGGCTCGTTTCAACACTTCTTCCCAGCAATAATATTCAGATATATCGACCAAAGTGTGGCTGCAATGCCATCCTTCGGAAGGGACGTTAAACGGAGTGCCTGTACGATGTCAGGTACTCATTAAAAATCCCTATCCTAATTAACCTGGAAAGGCAAAATTTAGAGCTCCCACTGTAGCATCGTCCGATTAGCCATAGCAGCATAAAGTGACGTTAAATAAAACAAACAAATATTGGTGAACTTAAGCATGGAAAAAAGAGTATAATTATGGGAATTTTAGCTATCATTTCATCAAGCAATCAACATCTCAACAATCATGTAATATCTTTTCTTCAAAATGATAGTTGTTATACTTTTAACTAATTTTTTTTTCCACCCTAAACCTCACGATTATCTTTATTTTCGAGAATATTAAAAAGTAAAGGAATGAAAAATTTAAACTTGTAATTCAACTGAAAGCAAAAACCTGTGGAACTGATATCAAAAATTTATTGCAAGAAAATTGTGGTGGGATTCATGAGAAAAGAGACAAAACTTCTCTAGGTCAAATGATATTGTCAAGTTCAATTTAAATACTTCTAAAAATACAATAACTAATTACTCAAAAGATAATTCTAGATCCATAGAATATAACAATATTCCTTTAGAGTATGAAAGATAACTCTAAAGATTTCAAGACTACAAAAAATAAATTGCACAATATTTGTTAACCCATATAAACTACATACACAATAATATAAATAGCATAGTTCCAAATTAAAACAAATCGGAAGATAATCATAAAAAAATAGCAGCACTATATTAGAGATTAGAATGAAGAACAAGGAATCACACTCTCAGTAGCCATTAAAATGTTAACAAATCAGCCGAATCATATCAAACACATACTAGAAATAAACATGAATATGTTAATTAAAAACATGTGCAGGGAACCAAGCAAATCAAATGATATCATTTTAAAAACTTTACTTGCCAGGAACAACTTAGCTGCATTCAACCTCTTCCAAATCGTAGTGAAAAAGGAGGGATGAAGGTTGAACTATACTAGAGTCTAGGGAGTAAATAACAAGGAGGAGTTCGGCTGAGATCGGCTCCCTTCGGATTCCCGAACCCATATCCGCCAACTAATAGCAAGTGTCTTTCCGTTTCCTATCTTTTAATTAATAAAAATTTTAAGATTTCAATATGTGTTTTCCTAATTCATAAAAAAACACATAAAAATGGTTATTGTTCACCAGGAATTTTATGACATATTTTGATAACAAATCCGTATTTTGTATTGACAAAATATCATTATAAGTGGTTGTTTAATTATTTATAATATTTATAATATATTATAATATTGGTGAACTTAAGCATGGAAAAAAGAGTATAATTATGGGAATTTTAGCTATCATTTCATCAAGCAATCAACATCTCAACAATGAGTATGATAGTTGTTATACTACCGATCATCACTGTGCCTGGTCTGCTCTCAGACTGACTCGCTCGAGGCGAGGGAGGTATTTAAATAGGCAAGGCCGAACATTCTAGAACACGGAAGGGGAGGGGAGAATTCTGGGAGTGTCTAGAACCTTCTTAATTACTTCCGACAAAAGAAGGATTTCGAGATAAATTTCTCCCGCCGACGGGCTTAAGCCGCTAATCCCCTGTTTCCGTCCTTCTCTCTGTGGCCGTAAGACTGCCCCCTCCTTTAAAGTGCTCCGCCCCAGAGCATAGTCCAGGGAAATCGGACAGTTATGAGCTTCTACCGATGAAGACGCTTGTTCTTTCCAGGGGTTGAACGTGCACACCAATATGGCAACTCCAGAGTTGGCGAACGTCTATTCAATAATGTCCCTGACAACCTTCCACTCCAGGCCGTCGTATCCACAGCCCAACTTCGAGATAGCGAGCTTGGTGACACGCAGTCTCAGCAGCTTAAGGCGTAGGTCGTCGAGGCTTCGCCGCAGTGCGTCATATGTTGGCTTCTGATCAGTGGCACGCTTGGTAAATAAGTAAAACAGATGTCGTCCTTCGTACGGGTGATGGAGTACGTTCCCGACACTTGGCCCTTGGCATACCAGCTCCTCAGTTCCGTCGAACTTCTTCCTGAAGGCCGTTGCAATCCTTTGAGAAGTCCTCAGATCCTCGGCAACGCAATGGACCAGAGAGTAGTCCAATGGTAACGAGAAGATATCCCTGTAGATTATCTGAGTTACACCACGGGACCCTGGTATCTTAGTATGTTCAACTGGGTCATTATTTGTCTCCACGTTGTTGCGATACCTTACTTGCTGGTCTTCTGTCGAGCCATGGTCTCCTATGGGGCCAGTCTATTGAAATGGACTACCTTGGATTTTCCACAAGGCTGCTTCCTGATCCTATAGATGACGTCGTTTATCCTCTTGACGATCTCAAACGGGCCGTCCCAGGAGTTCTGCAGTTTAGTTAAGTAGCCTCGCATTCTTCGAGGATCATGTAGCCAAACCAAGTCTCCAGGTCGGTAGCCACCTTTCTCAGCCCTTATGTCGTAGCGCTCCTTCATTCTGTCACTTGCTCCCTGGATGTTTGTGCGAACCTTCTCGTGGATATTATCCATTCGCTTCCGTAGATCAGTGATGTACTCTTCTCCGGCAACTTCATCGTCAGGCTTAAGCCTGAATTTCAGATCACAAGGCAAACGAAGTTCTCTGCCGAACACCACATTTGCAGGGGTCTACCTCGTTGCCTCATTCACTGAACTGCGGTAGGCAGGCAGGAACAGGTGAAGATACTGGTCCCAGGCTCGCTGACGGTCGGAAACCACCTTAGACAAATACCGACCCATCGTCCTGTTCATGCGCTCCACTATGCCATCGGATTGAGGGTGAAGAGATGTCGTCCTGGTCTTCCCTATTCCCAGTGCCTCGCACATCCCGGAGAAGACTGCAGACTCGAAGTTTCGTCCCTGGTCAGCGTGAAGTTCCATGGGTACTCCAAACCTACTGACGAGCTGCTTCACAAGTACGTCTGCAACCGTGACTGCCTCCTGATTCGGAAGGGCGTAAGCTTTCACCCACTTGGAAAAATAGTCCATGGCCACGAGAATATACCGGTTACCTTCGTCCGTCACAGGGAAAGGGCCAGCGATGTCGATCGCTATTCTCTCGAACTGTGCTCCCACGTTGTACTTCTTCATAGGGGCCTTCTTTCTTCTTGTGGGTCCGTTATCAGCCGCACCAGTCCAGCACATCGTCCTTAAGGTTTTCCCAGTAAAAGCGTTCACGAGCCTTTTCCAATGTGCGGTGAACTCCAAGGTGGCCGCCAGATACTCCTTCATGGAGTTCCCTGAGTACTACGGGCAATTTACTCTTTGGAACGATGAGCTGTAGTCTGCGCTGATCTCCTTCCGCGTTCTCCAATGCCCTCTTCAGCAGCCCTTTGTCCACTAGAATGCAGTCCCATTGTGCCCAGTAAGTCTTTACATTCTTTGACATTGGAGCAACATCCTACCAGGTTGGTCTTCCTTGCCCTGATAGTTTCCAATGCTTCATTTGTTTCAAGTCCGGGTCCTTGTTCTGCTCCTTTGAAACATCTGCATCCTGCCAACTGTCCATGACAACCGTTGTCCTCAACACTGTTGCCTGCTTCTCTTCTTGTCGAGAACAATGCCTGCATTCTTCGTCACAAGGTCTCCTTGAGAGCGCATCCGCATTTCTGTGACTCGTTCCAGCACGATGAGCAGATTCAAAATCACATTCATGAAGGCGTTCGATCCCCCTCACCACTTGTTCCTCTGGTGACTTGAATCGCAGCAGCCACATTAGAGCCGCGTGGTCCGTTCTCAGGAGGAACCTTCTGCCGTATAGATATTTATGGTAATGCTCTATAGATTTTACTACTGCCAGAAGCTCTTTCCTTGTGACACAGTAGTTACGTTTCGGAGCTGAGAGTGCTTTGCTGAAGTATCCAATCACCCTTTCTTCGCCGTCTTGGAGCTGGTAGAGGACACTTCCAATAACAGTGTTTCTAGAATCTGTGTCGAGTATGAACTTGCCCTCGGGACGTGGATAGCTCAGAATGGGAGCGCTACTCAATTTGTTCTTTAGCTCCTCGAAGGACGCCTGACACTCGTGATCCCAAAGGAAAGTCCGTTTTTCCTCAGTAAGCCTGGTAAGAGGTTTTGCAATGTTAGCAAATCCTTTCACGTACCTCCTTTAATAGGTGCAGAAGCCGAGAAAACTTCTTACTTGGTGCTTATCTCGAGGTACTGGCCAATCATTGATCGCTGTAATCTTTCCTGGATCAACAGCAACTCCGTTGTCTGATACAACATGCACCAGGTAGTTGACTTGCCTTCGGAAGAGATGACACTTCTTTGGGTTCAGTTTAAGGTTCGCTGCACGCAGTCGTTCGAAGACCTTCTCCAGATCCTTCAGATGGTGAGCGAAGGACTTTCCCAACACAATGATGTCATCTAAGTATACCAGGCAAATTTCCCCAAAGAGACCTCTTAACACGCTTTCCATTAGCCTCTCAAATATTGCAGGAGCATTGCAAAGCCCGAATGGCATTACTGTAAATTTCCAGAGTCCAGGTCCAATCGAGAACGCCGTCTTCTCTTTATCTTCAGGTTTCAATCCAACCTGCCAATATCCACTGCGGAGATCCAATGTTGAGAAAAGCTTACACCCCTCTAGGGTGTCCAGCGTATCGTCAATTCTGGGAAGCGGAAAACTGTCTTTCTTGGTGACGTTGTTCAGAAGACGGTAGTCTACGCAGAATCTTGTTGTGCCGTCTTTCTTCTTCACCAATACAACAGGAGACATCCAGGGGCTACTCGAAGGCTCAATGACACCATCAGTCGCCATCTCCTTGATAATCTTCTCGGCATCCTCCCGTTTAGCTAACGGCAGCATCCGCGAAACCTGCCGGATGGGCTTAGCATCCCCGGTGTCAATCTTGTGCTGGACGATATTCGTTCTACCCCGTGGCCCTGGGCTGATCTCGAAAACATCATTCCATCGAGTAACCATGTTTTTCACATCCTCGCTCTCTTCAGGTGGAAGTCATGATTCGTCCACAAATTCTTTTAATTCTTCCGGCAGCCCTCGCAACTCGGCGGGATGACGTTGCAGCTGTGGAACCACTGAGGAAGCGGTTGTACATTCCCCGACCGGTGTTCCTTTCTTCAGCGTTACCGAGAAGCTGTTCAAGTTCATTAGCCGAATTGGAGCTGTACGTCCGACCTTGCGACTATTACGCCGCGTCCGATCTCCTGTTCTTCGTGTCTTCCAGGTTCCAGTAGCACACATTGACCTCAGGGAGGTGTGCTTCTACCGTCCCATGCGTTATGATTTGGCTCCGTCCAGGTAAAGTGGCGTCTTCTAGTAAGCGCACTCGTGCGTAGATGTTCTTTCCCTGCCGAAGGATGACTTCTTCGTCTCACAGAGTATCACACCTCTCGCCATATCCAGCTTGCTCCCGTATGCGATCATCAATCCGTGCCCAATATGACATCTTCGTCTATTTCTGCTACGGGAGCGCGGTGCTTCAGATGTTGACCTCCGATGATGAAGGTGGCAACTGTCTCCCCGTAGACATTGGCTGGCTCTCTTGGCAGTCCGTAATGTCCAAGTCGTTGGTAAGACCTTCTCAGCAGGAACTGTGTTTGAGTTCAATTGTCATGGTTGCGCCGGTATCCAGTAGCAAACTTCGCAGCTGCCCGTTCACCATCCCATCAACGTATAGAAGCTATTCGTTCTGCTCCCTAATGACACCACTCTGCTGGTCTTCCTGGGGCCTCTGACGTTAGGGGCTGATAGTTGTTCCTTTCCATCAACCCTACTTCGTTCCTGTGGCTTTTCTTGCTTCTTGGATGGGCAATTGCTTCTAGGGTGTCAAAGTTGGCCGCAGCTCCAACAGCGTATCTCTTTCTTAATTGTCCTGAGAGCCTCCAAAATCTTTTTCACAATATCTTCGATGCATTAGGCTCCGCTTCTGCAGCTCGAACTCGCGCATGGCCCAGTACTGATTGCCTGACAGCCTCGAATGTTTTTGGCCGGGCGAGCTTCACTGCTTGTTGCTTCTCGGGGTCCCGAAGTCCATCCAGGAATTAGTCGACAGCCAGGCTTTCGTAGACATCATCGGTGACCGATGGGTAGGCATTCCTCACCAGCCGTCAATATATCAATATATCACCAGCCTTCAAATTCCTGTAGCGTCTCATTGGTCTTCTGGATCCTGCTTCTCAGCTGTGAGCGACAAAGCTGGGCCATGTGGCGATGGTTAACGGAGAATTGTAGTAATCTGTTTGACGGATGAACCTGGTCTACCATTTTTTGACATTTTAAAAAACTGTTGAAGATAATTGGAGTGTATTTTATTTCTGCCAGAATAAAGAAATAAAATACGTATACCAGAAGTAAGGCATACTGGCAGAAATAAAATACACTCCAATTATCTTCAACAGTTTTTTAAAATATCAAAAAATGCTAGACCAGGTTCATCCGTCAAACAGATTACCACAATTCACCGTTAACTTCGAAACGTTATTCCGAAAATTTCACATAATGTTAAATAAAAAACTTAACTCCCCATCGCACATGGCAATATGTCAGGAAATTAAAGACTTTCTTTTAGACTAATTCCCAGATCACACCCATATCTACACAGAAGGGTCTATAATTAATAATACTTCAGGCAGCGCAATTTACATTCCAAAACATAAATATAGACCTAAATTCAAACTACTTTCCGGTTGTTCATCTTTCACTTCAGAGCTGTATGCAATTTTGGAAGCCTTAAAATATATTAATCAATCAAATAATAGTATATTCGTGATACTATCAGATAGCCTAAGTGCCTTATCAGTATGCCTTATAATTAAAGACTTTCTTTTAGACTAATTCCCAGATCACACCCATATCTACACAGAAGGGTCTAAAATTAATAATACTTCAGGCAGCGCAATTTACATTCCAAAACATAAATATAGACCTAAATTCAAACTACCTTCCGGTTGTTCATCTTTCACTTCAGAGCTGTATGCAATTTTGGAAGCCTTAAAATATATTAATCAATCAAATAATAGTAAAATCGTGATACTATCAGATAGCCTAAGTGCCTTATCAGTATGCCTTAGTTAATATGCTATTAACACATAATTTTACTATTTTATTGTAGCATATGGGATTCCTCGCTTTAATTTTAAAAAGGGTTTTACTAGTTAAAAGTTCACTTCTGATTTTTAGCGGCATTTCTACGGCCTCATTTAGCATGACATCTACAGGAGTTGATTTGATAAAGCCTAGGCAAATTCTTATCCACCGGTTTGGATTACATCTAGTTTATTTAATGATGAATCTGGTGCTTCACCGTATATGACTGCTCCATAATCAAAGATTGCTCTTATCGTAGATCTATAAAATAATAAAGATATGTTTGGGTCAGCACCCCATCTGGAATTGATACTTATCATTCTGAGTGTATTAATCATTTTCTCATGTCTTTTAATGATTTCCAATTGGTGTTTATTTCAGTTTAATTTTTTGTCAAAATACATTCCTAAGAATCTGACATTAAGCGCGCAAGGAAAAGTAATTCCACCCAAAACAACTTGTTCTCCCAATGGAAAGGCGTGTTCTCCACTAAATGGGCAAACCACCGATTTCCCTGATTAAATTTCCATACCGTTATCTAACTGCCATCTTTTAAAACCTTTTACCGCTTCATTTAATGCTTCTATGCCACTAATTGTGTTTTTGTGTGTAGTATATAAACATATATCGTCAGCAAACTGTAGTATCGAAACTTCATCTGCTATATAATCTCTTAAATCAGAAAAAAATAATATAAATAGAATACAGCTTAAAATTCCTCCCTGTGGTAGTCCGAGCATTCCTGGTTGAAATTATAGTATTATTTACTCTTAAATATATTTTTCTATTTTCTATTAGATTGATTATGAATTTTATAATCTTGTGTGGTATGCCTATCTTATTCATTTTTTTTAGCGAGGATGTGGATCGGATTGTTATATCAAGAAATAAAGCTATTGTTTTTTCTTCGTTAGTAAATGCAATATTAATGTCAGTGTGTAATGCCAAAAGACTGTCTAAGGTGGATTTTCCTTTAAGAAAACCATATTGATATTCGGTTAATTTTTTATTAAATTCTAACCACCATTCTAATCTACATTTTATCATTCTTTCAAAGGTTTTTAGAACACATTAGCTGAGAGAAATAGGTCGTACATTTTCATGTTGAAAGGGTATGCTAGCTAATGGCGGGGCTAAAAGGTCTATAAATTCCTCGCACCATTCAACGGTGGTAATAGAGACTTCATTATTTGTTTTGCGCTTGTTTAAAGTTTTCAACCTTTGCCATATGGGTCATTATAAGTTAAGAGGTAATATGTTGTATGAAGAGACGGCATGGCATTTTTTTTTTTATATTTTTACTTAAGTATACATTTTTTTTGTGGAAACTTTTAAGTTGAAAACGTTTACAAAGTGGCCTGTCAATTTGTTGGTTTTATCTCGTTTTATAAGTGACCAGGGTAAATACTCTGTACAGGGTAGAGACAAATTGCACAGGAGAGGATACTTTATGGACAGGGAAGAGAGATAGACATACTAAAAACAGGTTTTTTTTTTAAGAATCAACTTTATTTGTTTATTTTTATTTTTGAAAAAAAATAATCCTGCAGAAAGTCTACTGCTCGAATCATCTTCCATAAATTTGACTATGGGCGTTTTCAAATTCTCACAGTTTTTTCTTGAGCTGCGCTTTGTGTCCATCAGTCTTAATTTCTTGCCTATTTTACTCACAGATTTTATTTTCATTTCTTTCGGTAAAACATTGCATTTTTTGACAATTTTCCCGCTTAACACTCTCCTGAAGACTCTTTTTTCTTGGACAGTGTTGAGATTTGAAAAATTTTCATTAAGTTGTTGAGTAATAACTTCACTGAAAAGCAGTTTCTTCTTTATAGTTTCTTTATCGACTGCAATTACTGCTTACTAAAGTAAATTTACTTTGGTGTTGGGTGTGCTAATTGGTGGTTTTTTGATCCGTTGTATTTGTTTCTTGTAGTGTTGGACTGCAGACTTAATTTGAGCTATTTCAGCCTCTTGTTTTCTTATTATCACGTTTCTTGCTTTTCTTGCTCGAATTGAATTTTGCTGTGCTGCCTGCACTCGCCTGTTTATATTTTGAGGGGGCGGTGGGTCTTCATTATCAGAACATGGTGGTGTTTCAGGAGCATTGCTTATATTATCTAGGAGTGCTAAACGACGTCTACGAATTTTTGCTTTTTCTCTCCATACTCTTCATACTACCCTTCCGCTGCTCTCTGGGAATCATTTGCTGAACTGTCTTAATAACTCCTTTTTCTTTCTTCTTTTCATATTCCTTGATTTTTTGTTGAACGTACTTATCTTTGTCATTTTTAATTCTTTGGTATCTTAATCGTTCTGCTATCCTTTTTTTTCGAGCCGTTTTTCTCGCGTCATTTTTTTTCTAGGTGCCATTTTTTCTGTAAAAAAGTCATATTAAATCGTAAAGCTAAGATATACATAATTCCAAGTAAAGGTATTCCTGAAAACGCATACAAATGCATCTCCCCTGCCATCAAAAGAGCCAGGGGAAATACGCATAGGGAGATACATTTTCGATTGATATCTAAAATAGCCGTAAAAGTGTTTCTCGTACGCAATTCACAATCAAACGTAACAATGTAGGCACTATTCATAGTGTATATTTAAGTCTATATTAGTATTTTAACAAATAATTGCTAAATAAAACTTACCAGTTGAAAGACTGCATTCACTCAACACTTCTCCACCCAGCGAGCGGCGTGACTGAAATGGCTGTTAAAATGGCTGCACAGTCGGCTTATGCTGCCAGATTCACGTTACATCCTATGCACTCAAGGTAACAACTTCCACAAACTAGCAAAACAAAACTGATTTTGAAACGAAAACAAAAAGCCAGGGGACGAGACACGAAACACGGAGGACAAATTTCGGCGTTGATATTATTTATGAAAAATTGGAATATAAGTAATTTTACTTATAAGAAACTGTGACTAAGTTATTTTTCTGTATAAAATTAACGAGGATAAAGTAATTATTGACTTTTAATACATTCATACTAACTGGTTTACAAATAAAGTCGGTTTGGGGACAGACCAGGGGAGAGACTTTTTTCTTATATAAGTTATTGTGACTAAACTAAGTACATTTCTGTAATAAATTTATGAGAGGAAAATAGTTGACTGGATGATCAAATGTAGAACGGAGATAGTTAGGGGGTGCAGTAAAAAAAAACACTGAATAAGTACTAGACTTATTGTTTAGCCGCGGACCGGTACTACCCGCCAGAAGGAACAAACCGATCCTTGCCTCTGCGATCGGAAATATACTTTCTGCCAAAATCGAAGGAGAGGGGGAGTGACGCTTGGAGCGCGGCACTTGCTGTTAGAACGCCGAGCCGGACTGTTCTACTAGACCTTCGCAGCTACGGGCGCTTTCCGCTTTCAAGCCTATATTCTTTAATGAGAGCGTCCAGCGTCCAGGAGGTCTTGCAGCCTGTCACGCACCAGGAGCTCTGCGGAGATACCAGATAAGAGGATAATTGGTTACAGAGAACACACAAATCGTGAGTCCCATTTCATTATCATAAGGCCTCAAATCGCCGACTAATACTGCTGCTGATAATCAACAACTCATTGTGGTTATATGATACCAAAAGGACTACTCAAATTCGTATTAACCCTTCAGGCCGTGATCACTTAAATTATTCATATATCGTTTATACATTTGTTATATCTTGGCCATAATGCTAGCAAGGAGCAATCTCTGTTAATGATTATTACCGCTCCCATTCAATGTTAATTTTTAGTATTAGTAATTAATTAATTTTGCATGTTTAGTTTGTAAGTCCTTCTTGTATAGCTGCTACTATTAAGTTTGATCATAATCACCTGTATATTTGCTTAGTTAAGAGATAGATATTCATATGTCCTTAAAATTAATAAACGCTATGTTAATATCAGAGACTTCATTCAAATTCCCGTGGTACTTCAATTTGCCTCCTATTAAATTTCATTCAGTCTAATCGCCCTAACATTTTGGTGCCGTAAAACCCGGGAATAATAACGAACCATGATATTAACATAGCTTAAAAAGACATTGCGCAACAATAGGTAGGTTTGTTTGTTTGTAGTGGGGATAAGCCGTATCCGCCATAACTTGTGTGAATCATAGTGGAAATTGCATCACCACGTCAGCCAAAAGCAAATATTAATGCATGCATGCAGACTCTAATCATTAATTTACAATATTATATTCCAATTTATAATTATTAGTGATAATTAAGCATTCAAATCATATCATCTCTTGTAAATTCATTAATTTTGCATATTCTAATTGTTAATTTGCAACGTCATATATTCTAACGCACATTTATATTTCTAACGCATGATTGTTTTAGATAATTAAGTATTAAAATAATATTATCTCTTATAAATTAATAATTCTCTTTCAGCTTTAGTAAATTGTATAAAATCAAAATGGCTAGTCGTCGCTAGAGTTAAAAATGTTTCCCAAACAATATTATTAGGATTGTTTACCCAATTTCGAATTTTCGCCGATGAATGTAAAGAGGCAATGGTCGGGAATGAAGTGGCAGTAGTTAAAACGCGAACTGACAAATTAATTAAAAATTAATAGACGAAATGAGAAAAACCCATAATGCCGTAATCACCGAATCCATTAATGATGAGATACCTGTTCCTTCCGATCTTATGTATCAATTCATTCGAGCGCAGACCGAGGCTATGGACTTAGAGATCCAATCATTGGACCGCTCAGTGACCGCACGTGTCGCACCCCGGGTACCGGAAGTCCGGCTGCCCCCCCTTGATTTACCGAAATTTAACAGATATATCACGCAATTCCAAAATTTTAAAACCACTTATATTCCGCTTATACAACGCAATAAGGACATCGATGGCGGACTTAAGCTAACTTATCTTAAGAGTTGCCTTTCAGGCGAAGCCTTAGCCGTCATAAGCCATTTGGATACTCTGGGCTCGAACTATTCTATCGCCTGGGCCGCTCTAATTGCTCGGTATAACAATCAAGCAGCGCTCGCGTCTCGGATACTCCATGAAATGTTAAATTTCCAACCCATCGCGCATCCATCGCAAAAGGCCCTGGAATCCGTTCTTAAATTATTTTCTGAACTGGGTCACCAATTAACAGCGACTAACATCGCTGACCTGGGAGACTACTTTTTATATTTCTTAACCTTCCGGAGTTTAGACACCGTTACTCAAAGGAAATTTAAGTTACAATATCCTGATGACTTCCCTACGTTTTCTGAGCTGCTCAATTACATCACGCGACTACAAATTGCTACCGCATCCGTTTCAGAATTACCGCTGTCGGATAATCGCCGTCGACCGTCACCTAAGAGGAAAGAGCACCCCTATGCATCGGCAACCGCAATCTGTCAATCGCTCTGCTCGTGTGTTCGCAGCTGCGCTGCGGTGTACTTATTGTCAAGAAGTCCATAACCTTTATCATTGCCGAGAATTTAAAACCTTATCCGGTCGGGATCGCCTAGGGTTTGTTCGTAAAGAGGGCTTGTGCATCAATCGCCTCGGACAACACCCACCGGATAAATGTCAATCCACCCAGCGTTGTCATTCTTGTCAAGTTTTCCACCACACCTTGCTCCATTGGGGCATCACCGGATCACCATCGCGTTCGGATCCATCCATTAGCTCCCCCCTGGGTTCCCCTCGGTCAAATTCGCCAAATATTAGAACGCTTCCACCACGCCGCTACTCTGCTCAACGTCAAATATACAATAACCAGAGTCACCGATCCTACCCGACAGTTCAGACGTTACACGCGTCATCACCACAACCCATGCACGGATCGCCTGTCCTAGCCACTACACGGGATACGTCCTCTAGCAACTATTTGACAAGCCAAGCATCGCATGAACCCATTTCCTTCGACGCACCGTTATGTTACCAGAACCCGCCGCCATCCTTTCGTCCGTATCAACCGACCCGCTTGTCCGAAGAAATCACTGTGCGCTCAGCTTCGCCCTCGGTCAAATTAAAATTGTCTCAATGACTTAATGCTTCCGCCGTATCGCCGCCTTCCTCTCGCACCCGATCTCAATGCTCGCCTATCGTGGTCGAAGGAGATGCTTCCTTGTCACACCGCCGCTATCAATTACCACGCAATTCTCGCCGTGCCGCCGATAATTCTATACCGCTAACTTCCATCCCGCATCGATCGCCATTAACTATGTTAGGGTCCTCGGGGGGCATGACACCCTCACTGCTGCCCACCGCGCAGGTCTCAATATCGCGTTCTGATCATCAAGCTCAATCATTCCGAGCCTTGTTAGATTCTGGAAGCCAGGTGAGCTTCATCACCAGAAGGGTCGTGTCTCATCTGGGTCTCCCCGTATCATCATCCCCAGTCGGGGTAAGTGTCCTGGGGGGATCGTCGAATCTATCCTGCCCCGGGTATACCATCGCAACCTTTCAGGTTCCGGACTCTGATCCGTTAAGCTTTCAGTTATTCGTGATCGAAAACATAACCCATTCACTTCCGGCCATGCCAGTGGACTTATCACCCTGGCTGTACATACGGGAACTCCCCCTCGCCAATCCATCGCTATGCCATTTTGGCCCTATAGATCTCCTCTTCGGAGTCGACGCCCTGCAACGAATCCTCCTCGGAATCGAACCATCGCCTAAGGGTGGACCCACGGCCTTGAATACCATATTTGGATAGTGTTTCAT
This sequence comes from Arma custos, assembly GCA_037127475.1. Classification (NCBI taxonomy): domain Eukaryota; kingdom Metazoa; phylum Arthropoda; class Insecta; order Hemiptera; family Pentatomidae; genus Arma; species Arma custos. Next base: position 184,767,855 of record CM073759.1, read on the forward strand.
GGGGAACTGTCGTCATCGTCGGACAAAGCGCCATATCACATGGGCCAAAGAAGTGAAAGATAATGAAGGCAAGACTTTTCGCCCCCCGCTTCATCCCCGTCGTGCTCAATCTTCCGCAGATCTAACACCCAATTCCCCTTCACCTATCGCTAATACTGTCGCTCCCGAGCGTCACGAATTATCAGCATTTAACGCCCTCACCAATGTCCAATTAAACCTCGACATCCAAAGCTTTTGGAACCTCGAGGAGGTCACAGCCACTTCACCTCGGTTCTCCTACGAAGAATAACGTTGTGAGGAATTATTTAGAACATCCGTCTCCCGCGATGCCCATGGTCGATACATAACTCCGTTACCTCTGAAATCGCTTGACTTGGGGGAATCTCGTTACAGAGCTGTGAAACAGTTTCACCGACTCGAAGCCCGCCTTCATCGGGAGCCCGCGTTACGTGAAGCTTATCTCGCCTTCATGCGAGAATACTTAGAGTTAGGCCATATGTCTGCCGTTCCTGAGCCTGATGACGCTTCCGGTATCACATACTACCTCCCTCATCATCCTGTACCACCGCCCTGACGATCCGCCCTCTAAAATTAGAGTGGTGTTCAACGCATCGGCGCAAACCTCAAATGGAAAATCACTTAATGATATTTCTTATACCGGGCCAAAGTTACAATCAGATATTGTCACCCTGATTACTCACGCTCGAACGCACAGATACATTTTCACTGCCGACATTCGGCAGATGTATCGTCAGATACTAGTGCCTCCCAAACATCAAGATTTACAAAGAATCGTATGGCGATTCTCACCCGATGAGCCGATCCGCTCTTATCGCCTCCACACGGTCACGTACTGTGTCAGCTCCTCCCCGTTCCTTGCTATTCGAATTCTTCAGCAATTAAGTCATGATGAAGAGAATCGTTTTCCTCACGCCGCCTCCGTTCTTCGCAAGAACATGTAAGTAGACGATATTATTATTGGAGCCTCTACGTAGCCAGAAACCGTTCAATTAAGGGACGATCTCATCGCTCTATTGCAATCCGGAGGTTTTGAACTCCGCAAATGGGCTGCGAATCATCCTCAAATTCTCTCCAATCTAGCAGCCGAGCATTGTCGTGTGGGTACTCATTCATTCGGATTCTCTTCCGAAGATGACTCTACCATTAAGATCCTCGGTCTCGTATGGTCAGCTGACACAGACACTTTTTCTTATCGCGTGTCTTCTGACAAACTTCCCGCTACAAAGCGGCTTATTCTTTCCAAATTAGCTCGCATTTATGACCCTCCTGGATGGTTAGTTCCCGTGACATTCACCGCCAAATTATTAATCCAACGTTTATGGGTCGGACACTCTGATTGGGATGAACCCGCTCCTCCTGATATCAGCCGGGATTGAAACTCCTTTCAAGAAGAACTGGAAACAGTATCTCACATTTCTATTCCTCGCCGCTTTCCTTATTATCAAGAGTCGCGCAGTTGCCAACGCCTAGTTGCCTTTTGTGACGCTTCCGAGCTGGGTTACGCCGCCGCTATATATTTGCATTCCACCTCCTCTTCCGGGGAAATCGCCGTCAGCCTCTTAATGGCCACATCTAGGGTTGCCCCATTGAAAAGAGTATCACTCCCGCGATTGGAACTATGTGGCGCTCACTTCCTTGCTAAGTTAACCGCCAAAATTACCGACATGTTTTCCCAGCCATTCGAAGACCTGATAGTCTTTTCAGACTCCGCTGTAGCTCTCGCCTGGATCCGCGGCGAACCCCACCGTTGGAAATCTTTCGTAGCAAACCGAGTCACGGAAATTCAAGAAAGCATACCCCCTTCTCAATGGCGCCATATTGACGGCAAGAACAACCCTGCCGACTGCGCTACTCGCGGGATTTCTCCCAAGGAATTGGCCAATCATGCCTTATGGTGGAAAAGTCCGTCCTGGCTCTCTCAACCGCCATCTTCATGGCCGACCTCGCGCATCGACATACCTCCTGGTTTCGTTGATTCTGAACGGCGAACCACTCATACAATTATCTCATGCACCGCCCTTACCACTCTTAATTTAGAGAGCCGCTATTCGTCTCTTTTTCGGCTACAACGCATCACTGCGTGGTGTCTCCGCTTCACACATAACGTCAGGAACCCCGCGTGCCGCACTACCGGGCTTCTCTCCGCCGCTGAGCTATCTGCCGCTCTAGACATATTAGTTAAAGCCATTCAACAAGTTGCTCTCACAAATGAGTATCAAGCAGCCGATGATCCTACATCAAAATTGCATCTTAAACGTACTCTGCAATTATTCATCGATCCGCGGGAGGTCCTCCGCGTAGGTGAACGACTCCACCATGGCCCACAACCGTTTTCCGCGAAACATCCGGCCTTGCTTCCTAAAGATCACCCCTTTACCAACTTAGTCATTGATCAGGCTCATTGTCAAAATTTGCACGCTGGTCCCTCTGCGACTCATTCCTTTATTCGTCAGCGATTCTGGATATTGGACGGGAGAAATGTAGTTCGCCATCGCCTCGCTAAATGCAACAAATATTTCCACGTTAAACCTCAACCACTCATTCCCACCATGGGACGCCTGCCCCGTGATCGTATCACACCCACATACCCATTTTCAAAGGTAGGAATTGATTACGCAGGCCCTTTTTCTGTATCTTCTGCTCGCATCCGAGGATGCCGCGTAACCAAGGCATATATCTGTGCCTTTGTTTGTTTCACCACTAAAGCCATTCACCTGGAACTCACATCCGAACTATCCGTCGCAGCCTTTCTAGCCGCCATTGCTCGTTTTTGTGGTAGACGGGGACGCCCTTCAGATGTCTACAGCGATAACGGAACCAACTTTGTAGGAGCTAGTCGTCAAATTAGCGAAGTCGGTCGTTTCTTTCGGGACGTAAATACTCAAGAAACCATTGTTCAACATTCCTCGCGCGAAGGCATACGATGGCATTTTATTCCTCCTAGGGCTCCCCATTTCGGGGGTCTGTGGGAAGCCGCTATTAAATCTACCAAACGTCATCTCCGTACCGAAATGGGTATTCAAGTTTTATCATTCGAGGAATTCTCAACCCTACTTACTCAGATCGAAGCCGTACTCATAGCAGACCCTTATGTGCGCTTTCACCCGACCCTCATGATCTCGAAGCCTTAACTCCAGGACACTTTCTTATCTGCCGACCGATAACCGCTCCCCCCACTCAGGACCTCTCTGAGGTGCCCATCAATCGCGCGGCGCGATGGAAACTCACTGACAAGATACATCAGGCCTTTTGAAAGCGATGGACCATCGAATATCTGCACACACTCCAGCAGCGATCCTGCTGGACGTAATCCGCCCCCGAACTAACTATCGGCGCTCTCGTGCTAATCCAAACCGATAACGCGCCTCCCCTGTGTTGGCCATTAGCCCGGGTTACCGAATTGCATCCCGGAGCGGACGGTATCGCCCGAGTCGCTAGCCTTCGAACCGCTTCCGGCATCATAAAGCGCCCAATCACCCGAGTTATGGTAGCAACACTGAACTTCACTTTTTTTAAAAAGGAATTTATTGAATAAAAAAAACTTAACACTTGAACAAAGGATTACACAAGAATAACTTAACGACTAATTGAACTCTTAAGACTAATTGCTTAGGATAGGCGGGGATTTATATAGGCTAAGTAGGAGTGGGGAGAGGATTCTAGGAATCTTAGTGCAGGTGGCCGTGCAGGTGGCCATAACTCCCGCATATGCCCTTTACCATCTCAATGATGCCACTTTCGTGCCATGGGTGGGGGAATGTTTAGCCGCGGACCGGTACTACCCGCCAGAAGGAACAAACCGATCCTTGCCTCTGCGATCGGAAATATACTTTACCGCCAAAATCGAAGGAGAGGGGGAGTGACGCTTGGAGCGAGGCATCTGCTGTTAGAACGAGGAGCCGGACTGTTCTACTAGACCTTCGCAGCTACGGGCGCTAGTAGTATAAAAAGGGGGCTTCTAGACCAGCATTTTGATCATGTTCAAACCTGTCAAAACGTGTTTGAACATGATCAAAATGCTGGTCTAGAAGCCCCCTACATAAACGTGCATGTTCAAACCTGTCGGTACATGCACCAATAGGTGGATATTCTCTCCCTCTCTCCTTCTTCCCCTCCCTCTATCCCTCTCTCCCTCCCTCCCTCCCTCCCTCCCTCCCTCCCTCCCTCCCTCTCGCCCTCTCGCCCTCTCTCCCTCTCACCCTCTCTCTCTCCCTCCCTCTCTCTCTCCCTCCCTCACACCCACTCTCTCTCCCTCCCTCTCTCTCTCCCTCCCTCTCTCTCTCCCTCCCTCTATCCCTCTCTCCCTCTCTCTCTCCCTCTCGCCCTCTCTCCCTCTCTCCCTCTTTCCCTCTCACCCTCTCTCTCTCCCACCCTCTCTCTCTCCCTCCCTCTCTCCCTCTCTCCCTCTCTCTCTCCCTCCCTACCCATACGGTTTTGTGGATATTGAAATTAGTAAACAATACTGTATGTATAATTACTGTCTTCTTGAAAAATATGGGTAAGAAAAACTACAAGTTTTATGAATATAGTTTTCTTTATTTATATTATTTACAAAGTATTAAGATTAAATAAATTCAATTTCATAGGAGCCTTTGTATACAAGTGATATTTTTCGTGGCATTTTGTCGTATGACGTCAGCACTTCATCTGTAATTATCTCGTTGTAACGTTTCGGAAGAAAAACGCTCATCGAAGAAGAATTTTCAATGTACGTTGGTCCGAAGTATTCGAGGTCCGCAACAATGGCATCGCCGTATTTGGTTTGGATTTTGGCCAATCCCTTCACCTCGTAAGCGATTCCTACATTCACATCGGAAATCTTTCCAATGCTTCTTCGAGTTTTGATTTGATTGTGAGCCCTTACGAGTTTCATAGGGGAGTCCATCTGTGAAATTCTGGTAAATCAATATTTATCCAAAAATAAAATAAAAAAAATCATTTATTTATCAATTATTTATTTATTCATAAAAAAAAAAATTATTTACCTTAGGTAATAAGTCTTCCTCGGATGCTCGTTGACGTTGAACTGATGAAACATTAAGTAGGACTCGTGTTATATTTTTAAATCCTGCGTTTCTATTGGTCATTCTATCCCCTCCACATATTTAATGAGATTGCGCAATATGTATATTTTTAATAATATTCAAAAAATAAACGTGCAGGTTTCAAACCTGTCCGTCTACATGCACCAACAGGTGGATAACATACGGTTTTTGTGGACTTTGACCAGCTATATAAACGTGCAGGTTCAAACCTGTCTGTCTACATGCATCAAACTTTTTATAACATGTTATTCTTGTAAATGTAATAATTTAGTAGCATCTCGCTTGGTTAGTACATTCTTATATATTGTGTGATCCTTGAGATTGTACGTTAAGCTCTCCCACCACGTCAAGGTAGAGATGCGTTGAGAGAGTTTTTTTTTTTTGTTTTTGGAACGTTTTTTCTCCAAACTAGTAACCATCATTTATGGGTTTCTGAAACCACTCCAGAGACCATCACTCATACAGGTTTGTGGGTTTTTAAACCTCGACAGGGACCGTCATTCATACAGGTTTGTGGGTTTTTAAACCTCGACAGTGACCATCATTCATACTGGTTACGGTTTTCTGAAACCACTTCAAAGATAGGGTTACTAGTCTCTAGGAGCCGTCAAATATTCAACGTATGGTAGGAAATTGGTTTTCAATATAGCAACTAAAAAAATATAATACATGACAATGTATATAAAAAAAATATATATAAAATGAAATTAATCCTTTTTAAACGAAAATAAATAAATAAAATTCAATCCTTCTTATATGAAAAAATAATGATATTATAATATAAGACAATTTTTTTTTGTTTTTTAACGTTTTTTAATTTTTTATAGTTTTTCTAACAAATTATTTACACGCATCCAATGGGACAGTGCGTACGCCCGGAAATGAGTACACATCCATGGGATCGTGTTGTGAAGCAAACATTGTGTCCCTTGCTCGGAAGGCATTAGTTCCCTAATTTGCGGACACCCATAATCTTCTAGATCTATTATATTTTCCGAGTAATGCGAAAGAAACCGTTTCTTTTGGAGACCTTTAACAAAAATTGTTTTACACTTGCTTAAGTAACGATCTATAATGACATTTAAATGATCATAGTCTACATCCCCATCATCCCATTTAATTTTATGAAAATATTTATTTAACCAGTTGTTGGTTCGGAGGCTAGACTCGTTCAAATCGCATTCGTCTGGAGGTTGGAATATCCAATGTTGACTCGAATTGTAGTCTAAATCCAATATTGATAATTCTTTTACTATATAAAAATGGTTATTGTCAATAAAACATTGAATTTCAACAACACAGGCACTGTTCAAAGTCATGATTGCGACTGAATTAACATTCCCCGATTTCTTTTATTTATACCATTCTACGAACGATATTTGTTAAGGGATTATATTCGATTATTCGATCGTGAGACAATAAGCGGTGGTATCAGGAGGAAACGGTTTTTCTCGCTTCGAATACGAGCCTTACATCGACCGATCCAGTTTTTATAGATTCGGATTGTTTTGAACAATCGATAACTATAATTGGAGCATCGTCTCTGAATTTTGATAATGAAAGTAAAGGTGATGGATTAGGCTCCGAATAGAAACTTTTTGAAAGTTTGAATACATGTAATATAACATTCCGTATTGATTAGTTGAAAAATTTACGTTTAAATCGTCGTACGGATAGGATTTCGAATTTAAAAAAAGTTTACGTCAAATTTATGTCAAACAGCAATGATCAAATTTACTCGAATCTAGCACCGAAATATTTTTTCTTTTGGTTTGAAAGGCCAAAAACACAAAACGCGGTTTTTCCATTTGAGTTGAAGTTTTGACCGCCCACAACTGTCTTTGGGCTGTAGGAAGTAGAGGATAATCATAGAGTTCCCAACTTGTAAACGGTACCGATATGATTTTTTCCTTTTTCAATTGTCTCAACATTAAAAGTCTCTTATAATGCAATTGAGAAAAACCACAATGCAAAGCCTTATGTTTCAAAAATACACCCACTTACCAGTCGACGTTTCGCCTATTCAGGCATTATCAAGACACCAAACAAAAAGGGGGTTGTGTGAATCACATCTCGAAGAAAAAGGTGCAATACATCCCAACGATCAACAGCCCAAACAGGCCCCAAACATGAGACAGTACCCCACCACCAAGACGTTCAACATACAACATAGTACAACTATGATGTATGTTGAACGTCTTGGTGGTGGGGAGCTGTCTCATGTTTGGAGCCTGTTTGGGCTGTTGATCGTTGGGATGTATTGCACCTTTTTCTTCGAGATGTGATTCACATAACCCCCTTTTTGTTTGGTGTCTTGATAATGCCTGAATAGGCGAAACGTCGACTGGTAAGTGGGTGTATTTTTGAAACATAAGGCTTTGCATTGTGGTTTTTCTCAATTACATTATAATAAATAATAGTGTTTCTTATTGAGTTTTTGGCTCTATTTTAGTGATTAAAAGTCTCTGATATTTGTTTAAATAGAGATAATGTATTTTCCACGATAGATTAGTCAACTCAATTTTTGCTTTTTCCTCTGCGTCCGTAGAAATGTAAGCATTTTCGTCCCTTCTGGAGCGTATCAATATGAGCTCTTGTTTCACGTTGATGATGACCTTTTGGTAATCCTCCGCAAATCCGAGTAGCAATCGTAATGGAATGCAGGCGTTGAAATGACCTTCTGTGGAATTCATACTTAGGTTATTTGATTTTGGTGAAGTCCATCCAGCATTCTCATTAATTCTACCTCGTTTTATAGAACTCAACCCCTTTAAAGTACTGGAAATCCCAGGATTTTTTATTCTATCAACTTCTGTTCCACAAATTTCATACCTAATTTCATCAAACAGGAAGGCGAAAGCATTTTGAGTTAATTTAGCGTTCGGTGGTACACCCGTTCCATCTTCTTTTAAAAATTTCCCCTCCAGATAGAGAAAACTTTCGCAAGGTAACGTGTATATATCCTGTTGCTGAACGGTGATTCTAATTTCATCCCCTGATTGTAATTTTGACGATGCATACGGATAATGGGAATGAAGTTCAATACCTTCTACGGACTCGTCAAAACTTGGACGATCTTCTACATTTAACATTTCCATTGTGATTTCGATAAAATTATATATCCCACAGCTTTTAAGAATTCAATATTTTCTTTCGACAAGAGAGGTTTGTTCTCGTTGACTTCTCAAGGAAGACTGAACTTAGCTTTATCAGTGCCAGTTTTATATACTTTTTTGAAGTCTAACCCCATCGCGTTACGAAATTGTACTGATTGTTTCTTTTGAAAATCGTTTAATTTATAAGACCCAACAAAAAAGCCAAAAGATGGCCGCAAATGTTAGTGTTGGGAGATTGATATATCTTTTTGTTATCCGTTATACTGACGTTTTTCAAATACTTTACGAGTTGGGGAGGAGGTGTTCCTATACCATTCCTATCAAAATATTTCGCCAATTTCCCAATTTTTCTATAACACACCCAATGAGTGCCTCGACCAGAACTTTTATCCAAATTCAATATAGCGCATTCGTTTATACGGGGTTTTTGAGGGAGGTTATCTCTCATGAACACACCCCTAAATCCCGGAATTTTTTTCGAGCGAGCTATTCGTGAAATGTCAAAATTTGTTAGGCTCCATTTTGGTAAAGTACTTAATAACTCTTTTGCTTTTTTCGACAAGGGATATAATTTACAACCACTGATTTTCTTAGGAGGACGAATTATCCTTTTAGATTTACGATTTCGGACCATGTTCACTGTCTGATACCTACACGGAAACTATATAAATTTTTGAAAGAGCGCTTCCTTTATATCTTTAAATGTTTTATGTCAACCCAACTATTGTGTGTGGAATCGAAACCGAGCCATTTCACTAGGGCTTTACCTTTATTTTTCTTAATGACTTTTTTCACCAAATAGGCGTCAGGATATTTAACAAGTTGCAATTCTTCTTGATAAAAACCTCCTGCTATTTCTTGCTCTGATGAATCTTTCAATATGTATGTTACAGGATTTGTTTTTTTAACTTTATATACTTTGAAGATCTCTGCCGACCAATTGGGCGTGTAGCCCTTACTAAAGTGGGCTTTAAATTTTGATATTCTCACGTCATCTCCAGTTTTGAATATTATTTTATTTTTCTTAATATATTTATCTTTTGAAGCGAAAACATTTTCTAATAAATGGGTTTCGATTTTACCGGATTTCACCTCTGCAGGTGCCATGCCGATAGAACGGTGTTTTTTATTGTTGTATTCCTGAAGCAAAGATTTCAATAGTGATATCCATTCGTAAGTCCCTCGAAGACTAAATTTTTTCCAAAACATGGTTTTTAATGTTCTTATCGCTCGCTCTACTATGGACGCTTTCGTGTTACTATAGGTGGAATAATGATTTATACGAAATTTTTTAAACAGAGAATTTGCTCCTTTATTGTAAAATTCTTTACCTCGATCGGTTTGCAAATTTCGTGGTACACGGCCTTTGGATGACTGCAATATTTTTCGGAACGCGTCGCATATGTCTTTGCTCGATTTCCTTTTTACTGCCACCGCCCATATATACTTCGAAAAACAATCGATCACGACCAATATATATTTGAAACCTTTATTTTCTTTACTGTAGGGTATCATTTCTATGAGATCCGCCTGCCATAAATCGTAGATTCCCTTCAAAATCATTTTACGTCTTTTGAATTTTTTTCGAGCGGGTCGATGAATTTCTTCTACAATCTGACGTTTTACCTCTGACATCTTTGTCAACCGTTTAATAATGAGGTAATGAACAATATCAAAAATTTGTAAGGGGTTTTATAGTATTATGCGAGCATCTCGAAGCTTTTGTTCAATAAATGCAATTTCCGATTTACTATTTCGGTCTCGAGAAGTCAATACAAATTTCAATCTTTCTATCATGTTATTGATATCTACCGCTCCAAAACCCCTTTTGGTCTCCGTTTTCTGTTGTTTGGAGGGAGCATTAGTTTTTTCTTTCTTTGATGGGGCTTTGAAAAGAGAGGATATCACAGACCATTTTGGATGCGATTTGATGACATTTATCTCCCCGCTGGTGCTATAACGTTTTCTGTGAGCATTCCTATGTTGTAATATTTGTTTATATTGTTTTTTGTCATTTTCGACTACTATTTGCAAATTCGGGTTTTTCATGAATATCAATTCCATGAGGCCGGGCGTAGCGATATATCTTTCCCCACCAATTTCTAATTCATTATCTCCCATAGTGACTATACTGTCACCAATTGTAAACTGTGTCCCATCGTAACGTACCCCGTATGTTTGATCTAATCCCTGGAGGTCATTGTTTAAAAATTTCATGATGTACTTTAACGGAGTCTCACCGATTTTTTCCATAAAGTCGAAAGCCATTTGAATTACTTCGGGCGTTTTTACTTCCTCTCCAACTTGCTCTAGTAAAGGTCGAGATGGGGTAAACTCAAAAACGTCTGGCTTAGGAAGCTGCAACCTCATCGAAGAACATTGAGGCTGATCTTCATCACCATCGGTATTTTCTATTCTGTCGCGTGACTCAGTATAATCATCATCTTCAGCTTGGCGGGTAAATTCCAGCAAGTTTGCTTCAGAACCTTCCGTTGAAACATCCCCATATTGTTCCTTTTTACATGATAATGTTACATCTTTATCTTGTGACGGACAGCTAAATACATCCAAAATGCCAGGGATTGAGAATGGTTTTGCCCGAGTTGGTATGTATAATTGTTTTAGTCTCTTAGGCATGTGATCATCTTCTGCTTCTCGCTTTAGTTGGATGGGTAAAGCTGTGTTTCTTTTAGGCGTTCACAATAGGTTTGTATTCAACTTTGTTATATTCATCATTTTCAGCCTTCATTCGCTTAAGAGCGTTATATTTTTGTCTAATATTTTCTCTAATTTCAACAATTTCACGTGTCCAACAAGGAGATGTAGCTCCTTCCATTGTTGACGAATAACTGATTTATTTCCTTCATTTCAAAGCATTATATAAGTATCAAAACCTTTACGATAACGTCCATTTTTTAATGGCGAATCCTTATCAAGTACAAGAAATCCGTAACTGCTGTCGTCCCAGCACCTTTGACAAATACATGTAAATTCTTTAAACGACATGTCCGAGTTCACATGATCTTCGAATAACCGTCTCATATTTAGCAAATACTGTTTAAAAATAATAAGTAAATTGGCATTATCCCTTATCAAATGTTTGGGAACCCTCGTATAACTTTGGCATAGGTAAAAAGAATCTATGCCGCTATGCCTTCCCATGCAAAAGTACGATCTGACACGATCTTGTTTATCAACGGCGATGTCATCAAATATAATAATAGAATCAGGGAGGGCTTCGTTTGGTAGGGGCACCTGTTCATTATTTTCAAACAAAAATAAGCCAATTTCATTAAACGTGGAGAAAATATTTTTCATTTGCACATAATTTGGCTGATAAATAGATTTACTAAAGAGATAAATATTCTGAAACTTTAAACCATTTGGACTGTATATCAAATTGAGCATTGAATTTGTTTTTCCACAATTAGAAGGACCGCAAATTAAACATCTAATACTATTAGGTAATAAGGGGCTATGCTTAATCAATTGGCACCCTTCTGATTCAATCTCGACGTTCCCGATCGATAAAGATACACGTACATCTTGCTTCTTATAGCGCATGATGTCAACTGAACACGAGAATCAGACTTATGATAATATATATACGTTAGGCCTCTCCATTGACCTCCATTTTCTCTACTATATGAAAATTATTTCAAATTTAAAATAAATCTGCAAAACAAAATAATGTTACCTTTGTAAATAATATTAAAATTAAAACATAGACTTATAGAAAATCTTTGCTACAAAAAGTGATAATTAAAACAAAATGATTTTCTTACTATAAAAAAGAAAGATAACTACAACTTTTTGTAAACCAATAAATTGTAGATCCATCTTTACCAGTTCATAGTATATTATACGTTTAAATCGTCGTACGGATAGTATTTCGAATTTAAAAAAAGTTTTACGTTTGTCAAACAGCAATGATCAAATTTACTCGAATCTAGCACCGAAATATTTTTTCTTTTGGTTTGAAAGGCCAAAAACACAAAACGCGTTATTTTCCATTTGAGTTGAAGTTTTGACCGCCCACAACTGTCTTTGGGCTGTAGGAAGTAGAGAGGATAATCATAGAGTTCCCAACTTCTAAACGGTACCGATATGATTTTTTCCTTTTTCAATTGTCTCAACATTAAAAGTCTCTGATATTCGTTTAAATAGAGATAATGTATTTTCCACGATAGATTAGTCAACTCAATTTTTGCTTTTTCCTCTGCGTCCGTAGAAATGTAAGAATTTTCGTCCCTTCTGGAGCGTATCAATATGAGCTCTTGTTTCACGTTGATGATGACCTTTTGGTAATCCTCCGCAAATCCGAGTAGCAATCGTAATGGAATGCAGGCGTTGAAGTGAACTTCTGTCGAATTCATACTTAGGGTTTTTGATCAAGATTTGCTATTTCTTTATTCAAGCAGCCCTTAATTAACTCTGTAATACCCATGTAGGAAATAAATAAAACGACAAATAAATAAAAATATAATCTTTTATTTTTCTTCATATAATCTTTACAAAAGAAACAATTCATTTTTGAATTCACATTTCATAATAAAACAATATATGTAGGTAATGGATGGATGGATTTTAAATATATGTAGGTAATGGATAACATAACATAATCTAGACATTATTTAATCAGCATTTTACTTCTAATAGGTATAATGACATTTAAATTTATACAAATAAACAATTAGGTATATCAAACTTAATTTTTCAGAAAAGTCCTGTTTCCTCGTATGAAGTATTATTACTTTGACTATAATGACCAATTGCTTGAGTAGTTATACCATCGTCTAATATTATCCGCTTGTCATCATGAGGTGATAGTGAAGTCTTATTTACAAGCAAGCTTGTTACATGATGGCTTTTTGATCTAATGAACCTCATTGAGTGTCAGAAAGTTTTATTATCATTTAAAGATGTCATATAGTGATCGAACGTTATTGCACTTTTCAGAACAGAGGTCTTTACGCCTTTTGCTTTTTTACGTTCAAATCCATTTATTTTTTAGAGCATACATTTTAGCTCTAAGCCCTATAAATTCACTGATGACCTCTCCTTTAGACTCATCTTTAAATTTTCCCACCACCCTTGCATTATGCTTAGAATAGCAGGGGTGCCCTTCGGGATAGTCAGATGTATCTAAATTTTCTAACATTTCTTTAAAATCGTTATAAATGTCATCGGTATTTATAAAATAAATAAATTCATCTGTATCAACATATCCTAATATTAATCTTTCCGGTCCATATTTTGGGAGCATTACATCATAATGATAGTGGTACATAGTTACTTTGGACAAGTCGAACACACTTAAGCCGATGTACAGAGGTTTATCAAGTTTTATTGTCGTTTTAGCCATGTGTACAGCGACTAAATTTTCATTGTAAATTGTTCAGTCCAGAAATTCAGGTTTAGCAATAACTTTTTCGATTTTCTTTGGTTCAGAAATAAGTTTCATATTGACCCTCGCTCTTACATTTTCCATTGTCTTTCCAAATACGCTATTATTATAAAGTTTATATAAATCATTTTCAAAATCATTTGCAGATGATGCACGCAATTTTGTGTAAAGATCAATGTAGGGTTTCAACCATTTTGATTGCTGGAATTTTAAAGCTTTATGAATCTTTTTTAAGACCAGTCCATGTTCGAGAGCTTGATTCAGAGTAACGTAATGGACTACATAATTATTTCTACTTCTTAAATGCGACACCAGCTTTACTACATTATTTATTTTAATATTTTCTGGTAGGAATGGTAAATTGTTATGTAAATCATGAATCTCGGAAGGATAATCAACATCAACTTCTAGTATATATCATATATCATCATCAGCAGCAGAGAGTTTTTTTAAATCAATTTCTTCAGGTTTAACCCATTCAAAACCAGCATAGGGAAGAGGTTGATTCATAGCATGACCGTATAAGTTATTGCAGTCTTGATAAGTTATGAAAGATGTATTTAACTCAGGATCATAATTAGGCAAGTAGTCATAAAAGCAATCATAAAAAGCACTGCTCTTTACCAGTGCACTTAACATAAAGTGTTATCATTAAACATTTAAGAACATTATTTCCTCCTAGAGATGTTTCAGTTTTTTTATGGTTAGAAGAGCTTACGAGACACAAGGTTGGAGAATATGTATAACACATTAATGGTCACTCACACATGTGTGTGATGCTACCTCCGAAAGTTTTTGTCGGTACCATTTGGTTATCTCGTTATTGATAAGACTAAAGACCTGAACAATGGACGTTTTAGAAAAGGAATTGATACATACATTGTAGATATATAAAGAGCGATCCTGGCAGCAATTATCATTAACAATCATGGACCCGAAAGTCACTCGTGAAATAATAAAAACAAGTGAGATTTTAAAAAACAAATTTCGAGCATTAAAGCGTAGTCTCCAGGACGTTGAAAAAGGTCGTCAAGAATTTTTTACACCTGTGCTTCAACCTCTAGAAGCCATTAAACAATCAGTACAGGTGAGCAAAGAGACAAAATCGGAACCCCCACCTAGAAAAGTAAAAAGGAGAGATGTGTGGGACGAATCGCCAATCGAGGCAGAGTCTGCTGCTAGTATTTATCGAAAATCAACATTATTGCCAAAAACAACACCTCACTTCAAAGGAGCTTTAACAATTTCATCCGATGATCCAAAAACACCGATATCCCACTTTCCCGTTCAAGAGTATGAGAGCGAGTATGAGGCTGATGATCCGCTATCAGAGCAAGTCAAAGAATATGCTAAAACTCCACAAGGAGAAGCCGAATTTAAGGAGCATCTTGCAGCATTTGGAAACCTTCAAAGAGAATACTTGGATAAAATGTTGAAGGGAGATAAGGCACATGATTCTCGTTATGGAATTAGAGTCATGCCTTCTGGAGGATTATCTATTGGAGACACAAACGATGTCCAGCTGTTTGCAAACAGCGATGATATATCTATTAACGGAATAGTTTATGAAGGAACGCCAGGATTATTGCAGCTACTCTACTTGAAAAATCCCAAAGATTATACCGAGTCAGACTTGGATAATTATAAGAATATTTTACTCTCAACAAAGGCTCACAAAAAAGGCTATAGTGAAGAGCAAGGAGTGTTCGGAACCAGATCTGAGAAATATAAGAATATTATATCAAAGCTATTTCCTTCACAATCTTTAAAACCTCGTCCTCCTTACTCAGCTTCGAGTAGGCTACTCCGTTCGCACACTGACAAACGGGGAACTGGTCTTATGAGAGCAAATTAACCATTGTACGAGTATTGGAACGATCCTAACGAGCTAGTAGATCGCCTAAAGCTGTTAATGGCGTCCACTTATGCCGGTCATGAAGGACATCATAACGAAATAGAGTCATTAATTGAAGAGCTACGAGAAGAAAATATTATATATTGAAAAAACAGGTTACTCGAGTTTAGTATAAACATGACGATAAACAAGTTCGGATCCCACATGTCATTAAAGCATTCCAAGTATAAAAAACGGTATTTTCCGTTTAGCATATTGAAGTCTGTAAAGGACATTGATGCAAATAATCTACGAATAATCAATGTTGCAAACCCGATCTCAGCTCATGATGCTGCTAATAAAGTGTACTGTGATACTCTAGCGATTACCTACACTGACTCAAAAAATTGGCCGGGTAACTATATAGATGGAAAAAGAAAAAGACTTGTCAATTTCGCTCCACCTATAAATAACTATGATGTGGTTACAAAAGAATTCTTCAACAGAGTTGCTTTGACTTTAGTTAACAATATATATGATTGTCTCGGGAAAAGAATAGCAAACGTCGGTGAGCCCGTAGAGGAATCTGATGCGGTCACACTCGCTTATCTTAAGAAAATACTCAAAGAGAAGTTATAAATGCAATCATCAATATTAAAAAGAACTGTTGTAGATGAATTGCATAAGCCAGCTCGGAAGAAATATCCCAGACGAAAGACAGTTTTGAAAGGAATAAATGACTTGTGGCAAATAGATCTAGTAGAAATGATACCTTATGCTCGAGAAAATAAAGGGCACAAATATTTATTAACAGTTATAGACTGCTTTTCCAAATATGCTTGGGCCGTGCCTCTAAAGCAGAAATCAGCAGAAAATGTTACTAAAGCAATGGAGAGTGTGTTTCGGTCAAATAAGCAGACTCCGAAAAACATTCAAAGTGATCGAGGAAAAGAATTTTACAATTCAAAGTTTAAATCTGTAATGAAACAATATTGTGTTAATCATTATTCTACTTTTTCTAATATGAAAGCTTCCATTGTAGAAAGGTGTAATAGAACATTGAAAGCGAAAATGTGGAAAGCATTCAGCATGCGAGGAAATTACAGATTTTTAGATATTTTACCTCAGATTCTACATGAGTATAATTCATCATTTCATACAACTATAGGTATGAAACCAATTGATGTGAATTCCAAAAAAGTCGAAAATTATTTATTACACAACGTGTATCTAAAATCTGACAGAAGATTGAATAAGCAAAAGTTGAATGAGGATGATTACGTAAGAATATCAAAGCGTAAAACAATATTTTCAAAAGGTTATACTGCCAGCTGGTCAGCAGAGATTTTTAAAATAAGCAAAGTGCAAAATACAAATCCATATACTTACCTATTGAATGATTTAAAGGGTCAACCCATCAAAGGCACATTTTATTCTGAAGAACTTCAAAAAGTAAAACATCCTGATGTCTATTTGATTGAGAAGATATTGAAAAAGAAAGGAAAGAAAATGTATGTTAAGTGGTTGGGACTTGATGAAAAATCGTGGATAAATAAAAGTGATATTGTTTAGCTTCGAAGAAATTTATTAAGTATATGTAAAATTATTATATAAACAATCTATATGAGATAAAAAAGAATATTACATGTACATAATTAAGCTGAATGACAAATTACAATGTATTACAACTTTAAATATACATTACATAACAAAGTACATTACATATAAAATTAAAATTTATTGTAATTTTAAATATACATTAAATGACAAAGTTTATTACATGATATATTATTGAGATAAAAAAAAATATATATATATATATATATTATCTTTACACTAATAAATTTATTTAGAAAAAAAAAATGTAGTTTATATCTCCCCCTGTTACATCAAACATGACTTAAGCATTACAATATAAGATTATTCTTCTAATGAATAATGACCATATGGTAAAGTGTGTATGTGGTTTGATAAAGTCACTCTTTTGTCATCATGCGGGCTGAGAGATAGTTTGTTGACAACTACTGTATGCAAATGATGTCGTTTTGATTGATTGATTTGAAACGAACTGTACATTTTCATATTGGTTTGTAAAGTAACAAGATAATCATTAAATTTAAACTCTTTAACAGCACTATTCTTTATTCCCTTTGCTCTTTTGATGAGCTTACTCTTGTTTGTAATAAATGAGTACATTTTGGGCCTTAATCCCACATATTCTACAATCGGGTCACCAGCCGTTTCATCCTTCAATTTTCCGACTACTTTTTCATTTTCTTGTGAATAAGCAAAATGTGATACTGGAAAATTGCTCGTGTCGAAATGACATTTTAGAGTATCTTTTAGATCTTGATAGAAGTCATCCACGGTCAATTCATACAGCAGTGAGTCGGTGTCCATATAACAAAGACTTACATTATCGCTGCCGTATGTTTTTAAAAATAGATTGTAGTGATAATCATACATTAGAACTTTTGAAAGTTCCAGAACAGAAAACCCCACATAGATTGGTTTATTTAACACTACCTTTTCTTTTTCGAGCTGTACAGCTACTACATTTTCGGAAAAAATAAAGCGATCCTTAAAATTTGGTTTTTTTACATATCTCTCTAAAGATTTTTGATTAGTAATAATTTTTAGATCAATTCTATTTCTGACACATTCTAAAAACTTACCAAAACAACTATTGTTCATTAATTTAAAAAAATCTGATTCGAATGAGTTAGTTGACTTAGTTCGATGATATGTATTCAAATCGATATAAGGGGTTAACCATGGTTTTTGACGAAATTTTAAAATTCTATGAACCTTATCCATTTTTACACCCAAATCCAGCGCTTGTTTTAAATTAATATAATGGATAATATATCTTTTCTTTTCAGTCAATGAAGCTATCAACTTTTTTACTTTTCCCCCTGGCACTTTCTTTGTTTCCGGTAATAGAGGTAATTGACTGTGTAAGTCATGAATATTTTTAGGATAACTAAAGTCTGCATCGAATATATAACCGATGGGAGAATCGTTGGTTATTTTTTGAATATCTAAATTTTCCGTTTCCCATTCAAAGTTAGAGTAAGGTAGAAATCCATTCATTGCATATCCATATAGGTTATTAACATCCGCGTAAATTAAATATGTTGATGGCTTGTTATGGTCATAATCATGAACATATTTGTTGTTTGCTTTTGCATATCGTTTTATCACGTTAGTGAGCCATCCCCGGATTCCTTTTTCTAAAAATAATATTTTGTCGATATCTTTAATTACTTCTAGGCGTATATTTGTGTTTCAACATGGCCTGCCACGCAAACCCTGGCAGGGTGAATGTCCAAGCAGCGTCGAGATGATAAATATTCATGCATAGTTCCCTAAACTTTTCAAAAACCTCGCACAGAAGAACAACGTCGGTTGTTATGTACAGTTCTGTATATTCTTTTAAATTTTTAATGTTAAATTTTTGCCAAACAGTGATCGCATGGTTGTATTCTGATTCAGTAATATCTGAGTTTGTTAAATTATTAAAAAACTTTTCTTTATTGGGTAGTTTTGTCTCTGTCAATCGTTCAATTGAGTCTATATAGGAATAAGGAAATACTCCTTTTCGAGTAAGCAGAGCCATTTTCTCTTCGTCCGGAAATAATCGACTTAAATTTGGAAAGGTAACCCGCAAACAATTGGAATTTTCTTTCATATTATTTACTAAGAGGTCTAAACTAGAAGCAAGAAATCTATAAGAGTCCACAAACCGAATTTTGGTTTTACACCCTTTAAACTGTATTGAGAAACTAATATATTTCTCTGTATTGCTAGGAATAACTGAAACATAACCCTCGATGTGAGCGAGGAAAGGTACAATCAGATGACTGTCATAACCCTGAAAGTTGTGAATAAATACGGGTATAAAATTAGGAGTTTTGGCTCGCAAATTACAAGCGGAATGAGCACAACCAATAAATCGACCTGATCGGTGATTGTGATGACGAACTTTATCATCTTGACATATATTTTTTTCACAAATGATACACCTGCTACTCGTATGAAAATGTTCTTCTTCTTCCTGGGTCAGTTTTTGCATTGGAACTATACAGCCATAAATCTCATCAACTTTTTGAACCATTTCGTGTAATGCCTCAATAAATTTTTCCATACAATCCATATCCGTAAAAATTTGTGGTTTAAACACGAAACTTGTTAAGTTTGATTTAATAAGTAATGACGCACAAAACGGTTTATGATTTTGAACAATATTAGACCATGACTTCTGTGAGTCGTTACATGGACCCTCTAACGGTTCCAGATAACACTCAAAGTCAGCGTACGCTACAATTTCAATGGCTTGAGTATATTCAAAATTTTTAAAATGTATTTCATTTTCTTCGGGAAATACTACTCTAGAAGGTTTTTGTAAGCTGCAAAAGAGTAAATGATCGTTCAGTTGGTCTTTAGCGTTTTTCCCGCTTCTTGTTATATAATTAGAATTAAATGTTGATAGACATCTGTGGCAAACTTCTACTGAAGATTTATGTAACGACAGCTGAGGAGATATGAGTCGGCTTAGGTTTGTTATATAACAGTAATGTGAGCTCTCTTCATCTTTTAGGAACAAAATATCAAATCGTTCTTTGAAATTTAATTTTTTACTAATCTGTAATGGATATATCTCGTTTTCATCATTTATTCCAAATAAATTTATTGCAACGTTATTAGCGTTTTCAAATTTGACAACATCTTTAAACGTTGAGGGATACGAAATGCAACTAAAGTCATAGTTACTTTTTACATGTTTGTAAGAGCTCGCCTTGTGTTTGCCTGCGACGCAGCAAGAAAATTGGACAGTCAAAACATCGGCAAATTTAGAAAAGCCTCGATATGTTATAATCGCATTCCAGACTGATCGAAACAGAAACGCTAGCAAAGACAGCAGTCAGTTTGATACCTGTAAATTGAAAAATTTGAAACTCTATCTGAATAGCGAACAATATCCTTATGACGATTTGAATTTAGATTTCACACAAGGAAAAGTGGCTCTCCTCTACAAAATGTATAACGAGTTTCAAACGAGTTATTATGGTAATCGATATTCTCAACCTTTGCTATCACGTTCCGAATTTGAGACCCTCGCACCTATAGTCGTTATAGATTGTTCTAAACAGTCTGAAGCAATAAAAAGTACGACCATTGATATTCGCGTGCAACTAGAGGCGAGTGAAAATTTCCCGGTTAATACTAAGGCATTCTGTCTCATTATTCATGACAACATTGTAGAATACGAAGCGGGAACCGGATTGGTCCGTAAAATGTATTAATGCTGCAGCTGCACACACCCACATATATATATATATATATATATATATATATATATATATATATATATATACATATATATAGTCTTAGACACACTAGTGCCACTTCACCGTAGGACCTTGTCTAAATCTTAAGAAGATGCGTTCAGTGGTCATTGATTTTCAGGGCTATCGCACGGCTTCTAACTCTTTAATTGTTAAGGAACTGGGTATTGTTTCGGTCAGTCATGGTTCATCATGGCATTGGTTTTTTAAACCTCCAGAGGATGAAGAAGGAGTGTCAGTCAAAGACGAATCTTTGGGTAAAAAAGCATATTCACGGATTGGAATGGGACTATGGTGATGTAAAATATGAAGATATAAAGTATTTTTTAGCATACGTTACAGAAGACTATGATATAATATGGGGAAAGGGAATGGAAAAGTGCAAGTTTATAGAAGAACTCATTAATAAGCCAGTCTACGACCTTCATGATTTCGGCTGTCCAAACTTGAAACAGTTACATAATGATCAGATGACTTGCCATTTTCATTTAAACACATTCTTTGTTTGTTCTTTAAATCAAGCTCATCGTTTGGCTGCTTGGGTCGGAAAAAATTCTGAAGCTGTAAATTTAAAAAAAGAAGAAATAAGAAGAAAAACATTCCACAACATTGGATCATCGCCTCATCATCTGCTCTCATATGCCGGATTTATTCGAGGGGTCAAGGATAGAGTTAGATGTGTATACTGTGGACTGATATTCGACAGCAGCTCATTAGTCAACCCTCTCAGGTATCATAAGAAAAACAGTCCCCAGTGTTTGTGGTCTGAAGAGGAGGAGTATTTATAAATAGCTCCTAGGAATGATGTACCAGTATGGTGGATAGAATGGAGACGGCTATACGGCGTTTGGGAGAGGAAGGTATCGAAACTTTAACTACTGAAGAATTGAGAGTTTTACCTCGATCATTACTTTTGTACCTTTATGACTACACTTTAGACTACATCTGGGACAACTTACCTGAGGAATGGCAAGAAGACGAGGAATTTGTCCAGAAACGAAGACTCTCCTACCTCAATGAATATATAAATTATTAATTGTATCATTATTATATCTGTACTTTATTCCGTGTTTTACTTCAAATAAACCATGTAAATTAAAAATTTTTTATTTTTTTTTTATTTCCCTTCTTACCTAGGGTAGTATATAAAAACAAATGCATATAAGTAAAAATTATTTATTGATTAAAAATTACAACTTAAGTGGGTATTATTACATATTTCTTGAGCTCATTTAAATTATAAAAAAGAGTGTTGGTATTAATATTAAAGTCCATTGAACTAGATTCCACTGCTTCAGTCTGCTGACCTTCTTCATGTTTCTTGTAGAGTTCCACCATCTTGCTTATCAAACTGATTGAATCGTTGATTTTCTCAATACTTTTACATAGCTTCACTGTATCGTTTCTGTTAAAACATGTAGAAGGTGAATCGAGCTGAAAGGTCGGTGAACTCTGGTTAAACATTCCTAAACAAATAACAACCTGTTCTATTTTCATGACTCTGTTCCTTCCCCTCTTGGAAAATGAACAATACACATTTTTACATCTTACTCGGTCTTCGACCTCTACTTTCTTGGATCTGCTTTGTAAAAGTGACATCATCCTTGGAACCTGGTCGACAACGAATTTCCATTCTTCTACATCCATAAACACTGTACTTTTCTTGTCGATGACGGCGATAGTGGGCACAAAATCGCAAAGACCGACTCGGACTAGTTTAGTGCTAGTGATGAGGTAATCGGTCAGCAGTTCCAATCGTCCAACCATCTCACAGGGTTTCAACGTCGATACTGAGAACAGAGTAATGGAGGAGAAAGACGAAGTTTTTTTAGATTTTTTATCAGTTCATTCACCTCATTCCTTTTTATTTCATACAATGCAATGTGGTTTTTCAATTCTTCAAGGTGATGAAGAAATAATTCCAGTCTCACAGATGGATTAACAACACCCATATCTTTTTTCCTTATTTTCTTATTCACAATCAACCTCATCCTCTACAGCTGTTTTCATGGGCAAGCTCTCCAACCGATCCGAGTACTCGATAAATGGACACTTTTCAGACCATTTCCTGTGATCTTCTAATGGATCGTCATAGTATTCCCATTTATGTAAAATTATTCCGCAAAATGCACACCTTGTCAGGTCAGAGGTCTTCAAGTAATAAAATCCTGCAGCCGCTAGCTTCACAGCGCTCACTGGTGACACCCAGCCAACAAATGTCGACAGACGGTCTTTTTCATACCTCAAGTTCTCGCCCCTACGTTCCTTACTCATTACCTGTCCCATGATAAACTGAAGAGAAAAAGGGAAACCTGTGGAAGATATGGAAGGGGATATACAAAAAATCCTACTAAAAAAATCAACTTATGAATCAACAACTGAGCTCGTAATAAGACATTTATCTATTACTTATCAATGAGCATGGGCAATGTGACCTAAAACTGAATGAAACAGCTGAGTCAGAACCTGTTGTGTAACCACTATCGTCTGTACAATAGCTACGAGGCATGTAGACATACGCATGGCTGATGTCACAAGGTCACCAGTACTACACCTAGAATGTAAAAAATCGTGTCAATGACCCTCATGCGTCAGCTACCATCTCCGAGATAGAGCTAATCAACGATATTTAGCTCGCAACAAGCCCCCGTACTAATCCTCAAATGTAAACAAACACCTTCCGGGGTCAATGACCCTCAGAGATAGTCCATATCAATGACCAACAGAGATAACGCTTATCAATGACATACAGAGATAGAGCTAATCAATGACCTATAGGTCAAGGTCACTACTAGGCCCCCTTCCGGGGTCAAGGTCGTGACCTCTGAAATTCTGCTCTATCCGCCAATATTATCTACTACTTGATTTTGTCGCAACTCTCTCTTTTGGATTATTTCTGCAAGACGTCTTATACGCAATTCATCGCTGTCTGCAATGCCATCGTTTGAACGTCAAACCCTATACACCGTTCATGGTAATTTTGCCATTGTCAAGATTCGAACAAGGGCGACCTTTTATAAAGGTTGGAATTGATTTCGCTGGTCCATTCTCGATCCGTGAATCTTCTCGCCGTAAGGCAGCCCTTGGAAAGGCGTACGCCTGCTTGTTTGTGTGCATGAGCACAAAGGCGCTGCACATTGAAATCGTATCCCAATTGAAAACAGTAGTTTTTCTAGCTTGCTTCGACAGATTTATAGCCCGAAGAGGACTACCTAGCAGAATATTCTCCGATAATGTGACAAATTTTGTAGGTGCGTCACGACATTTAAAAAAGCTTTACTCTTGGTGGAACGAATACTCCAAGAAAAGGGACAAGGAAAACTATTTCGCCCAGCGAGAAATAGTTTGGAGTTTTATCCCACCTTTTGCGCTTCATTTTGGTGGATTATGGGAGGCTGGTGTAAAGTCTTTTAAATGCAACCTCAGGAGAGTATTAGATGGCCATCCCCTTACCTTTGAAGAACTCTCTACGATAGCATGTCGCATTGAAGAAATTTTGAACGCAAGACCTATGCATCCAATATCATCTTCTCCTGAAGACTTAAATGTCTTGACACCGGACTTTGTTAGGACATCTTTCAACTTCAACTCCCTCTACTTATAGCTCTACCTTGCTCGCCAATTCTGTGCCTTCGTCTGAACCTCAGGATTTATCACAGCTGATTACCCGTTTTTGGGAAGTCGAAGAGTTAAATAATGTTTCGAGAATTAATCCGCTTGATGTAAAGAGTGAAGATCATTTTAAAAAAACACACTATCGAACACCCTCTGGTATATACAAGCTTTAAAAAGCAACCGCCTAATTTAGAAAGCTCCAAGTACATGGCCTCAAAACTTAGAAACAAAATTCGAACGAGAACCAGTTTTGAAATTGGAATATGGAAAAAAATTTGAAGAATATCTGCAAATATTATATCCAAAATACTTCATCGCCCAGTTTTCAACCGGGAAAATATTTTCTTCCTCTCCACTGTGTATTGAAAAGGAGCACAAGTAGCAAAATGCGTATTTGTTTTGATGGTTCAGCTTCAACCTTTAATGGATCTCTCAATGATCACCTACTTTGTGGTCCCAAACTACAATCGGAGATCACAGAGGTGTTGTTAAAATTTCGATTACCACAAATAGTTATGACAGCCGATATCTGCAAAATGTATCTTCAGATTTTGATTGCCCCTGAGAATCGTTCTTGTTCTTCATTTATTTTTTAGAGCTGAAAGTTTCGATCACCTAGCCGAATTTGAATTTAATCGTTTACCTTTTGGACTTTCAAGTTATCCCATTTTGGCAATGCGAGTATTGCAACAATTCGTTGAAGTCTTTATCAATTTTCATAGACTCTTGTTGAGTGTACAGGGTAGACGGTCGCCTTAGTAATGCCCCTTTATCTTATGATACTAAACATCCAGTGTTACTACCTTACCAATCACGTTTTGTAGAACTGCTTGTCGACCATTTCCATATCGCTTACCTACATGCTGGGCATCAGCTACTACATTCCTTACTACGCACTTTTGGATTATTTCTGCAAGACATCTTATACGTACTCGAATTCATCGCTGTCTGCAATGCCATCGTTTGAAAGTCAAACCCTATACACCGTTCATGGTAAATTTGCCATTGTCAAGATTCGAACAAGGGCGACCTTTTATAAATGTTGGAATTGATTTCGCTGGTCCATTCTCGATCCGTGAATCTTCTCGCCGTAAGGCAGCCCTTGGAAAGACGTACGCCTGCTTGTTTGTGTGCATGAGCACAAAGGCGCTGCACATTGAAATCGTATCCCAATTGAAAACAGTAGTTTTTCTAGCTTGCTTCGACAGATTTATAGCTCGAAGAGGACTACCTATTAGAATATTCTCCGATAATGTGACAAATTTTGTAGGTGCGTCACGACATTTAAAAGAGCTATACTCTTGGTGGAACGAATACTCCAAGAAAAGGGACAAGGAAGACTATTTCGCCCAGCGAGAAATAGTTTGGAGTTTTATCTCACCTTTTGCGCTTCATTTTGGTTGGATTATGGGAGGCTGGTGTAAAGTCTTTTAAATGCCATCTCAGGAGAGTATTGGATGGCCATCCCCTTACCTTTGAAGAACTCTCTACGATAGCATGTCGCATTGAAGAAATTTTGAACGCAAGACCTATGCATCCAATATCATCTTCTCCTGAAGACTTAAATGTCTTGACACCGGGCCATTTCTTGATTGGCACCCGTTTGGTTGCACTGCCAGAACCAGAATCAATAGAACTATTCCGCCATCCTATTACAAGCTGAAATCTTATCCATCAAAGCATAGGCAATATTTGGAAACAATGGCGACGTGACTACTTAAATTCTCTACAACAACGAACCAAGTGGACCACTGATTCGGCAAATGTAGCAGTTGGCACATTGGTGCTTCTTATCTACTCTAATGTACCGCCTCTCAATTGTCCTGTTGGGCGTATCACACAAATGTTCCCTGGTAAAGATGGTATAATTAGAGTAGTCAAAGTGATAACCTCTACGGCTGAGTACAATCGTCCTCTTTCTCGTTTAGCTCCATTGATACCCTCCTAGTCTCTTAATATACCTGGGAAATTTGTACTCAAATTTGGTGGGCGGTATGTCGGGTATCAATAGCTATTTTTTATGTTTTTTATTTGATTATTGTTTTTTTTTAATTTAATTTCCAAACGAATATTTTATTCAAACGAATATTTTATTGCATTAAAAGCCAGATGTTTTTTGTTTGTTCTATCATTCTAATAATAATAAAATTTATTAAAAGGAAACAAAAGAATTTAGAGAGTAATTTTAAAAATATATGTTTTAATATTAAGTGTAATGTTCGCAAAAACAAAACAAGTTCAGTCTCAAGACAGTTGCCCTGTGAGAAGGTTGCTTGCTACTCTACACTTGATTTTGTCGCTACTCTCTCCGCTCTCTTCATCTTCTTCATCTTGAACTTTGTCACATCCACAGAACATAGAATAGACTAACTAGAAGCGCTAGCCGGGGCTTGTCCTATGAGTGAGAATGGCACCACCTCATCTACACTCTCCCCCACTCCTTTGACCCCCTCATCCCGCCTCATGCCTTCACCTTTATGTTGTTAATCTTTTTATCCAGTAACAAACAATATCTATGACATATTAAATTTATTTAGCTACAATGAAAACTAACATTTGTCTATTGCATAAGTGTAATAATTCAACGTTTAATAAACAATACACTCTTCAAAACAATTAAAGAGTCAAGTTGTTACATTGTGTTTTTGTCAATAATGTATTTTCATATTTTTGGTTGTTTTCTAGTTCTCTTTTAATTTCCATTGGGATCTTTCTGTGCTTTCCCATTTAGTTGAACAAGAGAACAAAAAAAATATATGAAAATACATTATTGGCAAAAATAAATAATGTAACAACTTGATCCTTTAATTTTTTTGAGGAGTGCATAATGATTTTTAAGGTTTTATATTGGGTGTAGTTCGTCATATAAGTTCATACGACAGTTTTAAATTGGGAATTTAAATATTTAGAAAACGTAGTTTATAACTATTTATTAGGTATTTTTTCTAACAAATATTATATCACAATTTTCATTGAACTTCATTTCCGTTTGATACAATTAATTATTGGCCCTTAAATAAAACTAGCTTATTTGAAAAAAATCTAATTTTTTTAACGCTGTCATTATTTTTTTTGACATCCTTGTTCTAAAATAAAGCTTTCCTATAGACTTTATTAGAGAAGAATAATGAATTTCTTCATCTAAAAAGTGTGATTGTGGAACAAAGATTTTTCCCACGCATTCTTTTATTAAGATCGAGAGATAATGATTTTCTGTTAATAGAGAAATTTGTTATTTTTCTTTCTTGTGCCTGGAATTTTTTTTCACAAATTTCACTAATGCTGGTTATGTTATGAAGATGTTTGATTGATTTTATTTGTCAATTCACTCAACTTGTCGTCCGCAAATTTTAGCATTTTATAAAATTTCTTTTTGTCGGGGGATCGAGCGTTTTTCGCACGTGGAATCGGAGAGGAATAATAATAATATCGGAAATAAAAAATAATAATAATAGTACATAAACCTATCATGCTCAAAATAACTGAAAAATATATGTACTACCTGAGTAACTTTAGGTTTCAGATATTCGGGAAAACTACCAAAAACTGACGATAAATTTTAAGTTTTACGTAAAACAGAGACGATCTGTCAAAATCCTCTTCTTTGAAGTGCTTGGAGCACAACCGGCTGGTTTTTGTGGGCTTCCAGTTCTCTCTTCTTATTGCTTGAACCCACTTTTTTCGTTCAATTTCTTCTGACGGTAAGCTAACCCGAAAGAATAAAATACCGAGGTCAAATTGAAAAGAAAAAAAACTAATTTTATAAAAACAATTTTTTCTTACGAAATATTCCGCAAACTTTTTTTTAAATAGTTGTAATTAAGAGTTTGCTTTGCAATTTTATTGAACCACAACAAAGATGTGGGTCGATTATTTAAATTCAACACGTATTGTTCTTTCTTTAGCATAATAACTAATAAGTAATTGTTATTGAGATCTTTAATGTTCTTTAAATTCTAGAAGAATATTATTTGAGAAAAAATTGTTTTATATAATAAACGTACGTGTGAAATGTTATTGGAGGTACTGCTTGTTTGTACAGCATCCAAAGGCGAAACAACAAGGCTTATTGTAATTAAACTTATACAACAATAGTAACTCGAAAATAAATTACTAAGGAAGTAAAAAAATATGGAACGTGAATCAATAATAGAAACAAACAAGCGTACTAACAATAAGACGGCCTAATCGTGGTTAGAACTAACGTAAGAACTCCGAATGAATAGGCAACAATGGCCCAAGGGGGTTAAAGGAGAGGGGGAACAGGCCTCATTTTCTGACATTATTCCCTTCTTTTTTTCCCCTTTTTTTAATTTATAACTAAAATAAATAATGTAAACCTATTTTAAAGAAAAAAGAAAAAATGAAAATATATAATATAATATAAAAATAAAGCCTCTTATCTGTCGTCGGTGCAAAAGCTTCTAGATCCTCTCTGTAGTCCAGGCAACGAAGACCAAAAAATGCCAAATGGCGGAAATAATTCATGTAGAAGCCAATTTTGGCACACATGTAGGGAAAGGTGTCCTGAACAACATACTAAAAGTACTGAGGGGTGGGGGTGGAGCTAAGGGTGGGGGCCCTCTAAAGGTCCCTTTTTTCAGTTTTTTGTTAATAACTCGAAAATTACTGCCTATAACGATAAAATATTGATATATTAAATTAATCTAAATAAAATTCTCTATAAAAAAGGTTCTATACACTTTTATGCTAGAGGACAGTCATAAATCTAGAAATAATCTTGAAATGATCGCAGATATAAATTCGCATGATAACATTACATTTAAACAATCCTTTAAGGAATTTTTGTCTCTACATGATACAATAAACAGAGGAGAACCAGATGAAAATATTGCACTAACGGTTTATAAGCCCAGGGAATCTTTAAACACAGATTTTTTAAAGTTTAAGTCACCACCACCAGCTAAAAATGAAGAAAAAAAATCAAAGAAGAAAGGTAAAAGTGTGTATGTGTGTAAAAGTGTATGTAGGTAAAAGACGTGTGTCGGTTATACCTCATTTTGTGGTTTTACCACAACTAAAACAATTAGCTGCAACTAGTTTACACTGCAATTTTTATCAGAAAAAATGGAACTCCAATAATGGTATAAAAAATATACAGAAAATAAATATAAACATTTTAAAAATGAGTGAGTTAAATATAAGGAACGATATGGTAGCGCACAATGTTTTGTTTTGGACAGCGGACGTCCGAAATTATCTTAAGGTTAAGGTAAAGAAAAAGCAATATTACCGCCGGATGGAATATTGCTTAACGAAAAGAAATGTTTCTGGACTTTAGATATCGCTTGAAGGAGGAGTTGATTATTTTTACATAATCGTTTATTTAAACGATTCGTAAATTGTCTATAATTACGAATAGTCAACTGTTTCTGAGAGAAACTCTTTCAGATCAACCTTCAACATCACGTGATGTTCCGTCTTTGCGTTCAGAACAAGTGAAATTTGATTTTATACAAAGTATTTTTTCTGCACTGAAACGTATGACAAAGAGAAGGAGTTAAAAAAAACCTTATGCTAAGCGTCGAACAGTTTTTCATGTTCGTACAAGTGCGTTTCACAATCCCATTATCGATTGTAGAAAAGAAAGGATGAGTGGAGAAACGACATAGTAAGACATAAGTATCTGCACTGTTTTTGATCTACACGCAGCCGATGCAATGTATCATGAGGATTGTTACAAAAGATTCTTGTTGACCTCAGTGCCTTCGAAAAGAAAATCTGGACGGCCTCCAGATGAAGGGATTTCAAATGCAATGGAAGAAATCTTCGATTATATTGAAGGTACTGATAATTGCCAATATTCTATGGACGAGTTGTTGGAACAGGCTATTACAGGAGAACCACCGCATGTGAAGACCATTAAGGAGAGATTAAGGGAAAAATATGGGGACCAAATTTTTTTTAGTACAATTAGCACCATACAAACTGTCGTCTCCTTTCTAAGTTTTAGTGATGAAATCTTGAGCGACTCGTGGTACACCTCAAGGTGTAAAGATGAACAAAGGGAACGTGAGAGAACTGTACAAAAAGCTGCCGAGATTATCTTGGAAGACATTGAATCCATGACTTATGACAACAGTACCTATCCTCCTTCAGCTAGCTTCTGCAGTGAGGCTGAGCAATTAATACCTAACTCTCTCAGAGTCTTCATGGACTGCATTGCAGTGACCCTGTAGCACCCGACTCCGTTTTCAAAATGATCTTTTGCTGATGCACGGCTGGGTGTGGGGTGCGCTGCGGTTGTCGCCTAGCAGGGTTTGCCTGCTCCGGTCCCTATCGATGCCCCCGTCGAAGACAACTTCGATGAAGATGAAAGTTTAGATTTCGTCGAAATTTAACGTTCAAGATACATCATTAAACATTAATTACTTAATTTTCAACAATAAACATATCATTTTTAACTACTAAAATTTCATTTTTAACAATAAACATTTCATTTTTAACAATAAAAACGCTTTTTTTTAATTTTCCATCTTCCTCCCTCCATATGTCCTTAAACATTGATCCTAGCAAAAAAGTGTATGGAATCTTTTTTATAGAAAATTTTATGTTGATTAATTTAGCATATAAACATTCTTTCGCTATAGGCAATATTTTTCGAGTTATTAACATGTGGTGACCACATATATTATAAATTATTAGGAATTATTTAGTTATGTATGATTAGTTTAATAAGATGAATTGATTAGATGTATGATTATTGATAAGTGTAATTATATGAAGTGATTAGTATGTATTATTTTTATGTATACAGTTTAATTACGTTTTCAATATTGCTTATATAAGTTGTATTGGATGTTCCGTTCACCTATGTACCTTAGCGAGATAAGAATGTATTAACGTATTAACGAATTTGTATTCGACTGTATGAGTAATTATGCCATAGGTCAATTATGTCTTCGTCTAGATCGAATTAAAATGTTTTCTATTGTCTAATAAAATAGAGTGGGAGATGTAAATGTGAGGGTGGAGGAAGCGTTTAGCCTGTCCGAGGCTGTTTTATCTAAACTACTCTTTAAAACACATTCTAAACGCTGGCGACCCGCTCACCTCCCGCTTATCTCAGATCTCTATCAGGCTTGTATTAGTAATATTTGAATAATTGTATTAAATATAAGAAGTGATTGCATGTTATACTATTTTATGTATATATATATATATTGAGAATATAATTTTATTTGGGGTGTCTATTGAGAACTTTGTTTGTAATTGACTTTATTTTCTCCTCCTAAGGGTCCACAGACGTTAATTTAATCATTATTAAATCAATTAGGGGAAAGGTCATTACAAACAAAAAACTGAAAAAAGGGACCTTTAGAGGGCCCCCCACCCTTAGCTCCACCCCCACCCCTCAGTACTTTTAGTATGTTGTTCAGGACACCTTTCCCTCCTACAAGTGTGCCAAAATTGGCTTCTACATGAATTATTTCCGCCATTTTTCCTTCGTTGCCTGGACTACTGCTCGAAGGCTAGCCTAAGACTGAGCTACCCGTAGTTAGACCGCTCCGACAGTGGCCTCCCCTGCAGTACTCCCAAGGTGTCTCCACGCAAGGCCAGGCACAACGCTGAAACTTGGGTCTCCTTTGACCACCCGTGGATCGAAGCCGCTGTCTCGAAGAGACTCATGTAGTCCTCCAATGGCGTCTTTCCGTCGAATACTGGAATGTTGTGAGTTGGTGGCGTCCCAGCATTGGCGGGCATAATGGTGCTATCAAGGCTTCTCTCGGAGGAACGGTCGGTGTCGTTCATCGGTGGGTTGCTCTTACGTCCTTCGAAAGCCTCTACTTTTATCCTAAGTTCGTTTTCAATTTAATTCAATTTTTCTCCTAACCTAGATTCTACATTAGCTACTTTATTATTTACATCGGCCAACTTATTCTCAACATTTTCCATTAACTTACTCTGATGTGCCTAACTTAGACTCTAATGTATCCAATAAATCACTTTTTACAGTACCTCGCTCATTTTTAACAATAGTTAATTCATTACCTAGCTTATTTTCTATATAGCTTAACTCACTTTTAACAGTACCTAATTCATCCTGTACATTACCTAGTTTATTATCTACATTGCTTAACTCATTTTTAACAGTACCTAATTCATTTTTAAAAAGTTGCAGACAACTTGCTTAAATCAGTCTTGAACAGAACGTCATCTGGATTTTTCCCTAAATCTACAAAAAGTTGACGCAAGCGCTGTTGCAGTACACTTTTAGTTCCGGAAGAATTAAGATCACTTTCTTCAAACTCCCGTTTCAAATCCGCCACTTTTAAATCATTTAATTTAACACTTTTAGAAGCCATTTCACATACAGTAGTCCAATAATTACAATATGCAATACAAGCAAAATAACAGCAATTACACAAGATCCCACTTCTGACACCAATTTGTTAAGGGCTACTGGATATTAAAATTAATTAAACTACT
This sequence comes from Arma custos, assembly GCA_037127475.1. Taxonomy (NCBI): domain Eukaryota; kingdom Metazoa; phylum Arthropoda; class Insecta; order Hemiptera; family Pentatomidae; genus Arma; species Arma custos. The sequence goes on from CM073759.1 coordinate 184,800,692, forward strand.
ACTAAATTAAAGATAAATAATAATATTTATTAACAAAAGTGATAAAAAAAATACAATGAAATGATTAAATTATTAAACTGATATAAATTTACAATAACAATATTCTAAATATTCATTATCTAGGCCTAACTCCTATTTAATTATTACAATAATATAAGATATTACTAATTCTAAATAGCTTAACTATTAACATAAATTTGTATGAATATTATAAAATTACACTACAATTTATATGTAGTGTTAGCCCACACTGTATCCTTATGCAAAGTTTGGGTTTGGTAAAATAACTTTTTCCCGTTTTGGTGGAAGCGTGAGACGAATAACTGTCATATCATTTCCTCTTGCAAATGTTCTTTAAGTTTAATTATTGTTATTCCCAAAATTTAGTAATATAATATTACTTTAAAATATACTCATACTATGCAACGTGATACATTATAATATTTTTAAGGGAATAAAGTTATCAGTACCTTTTAAATATTACATATTTTTGTTTTTTAATTGACTCAAATGTTAAAAATATTTTAATATAAAATGTTTAAAGTGAAAAAAAAATAATTTCTCAGAGGGCGCTCCATCGTTGGCTACTTGCAATGCGATAAGTATTATCGATAGTAGTAAAGAGTCTTATGATATTAGTAATATCGGTAGAACCCTAGTCAAGACCCACCCATTAGGGTTCTACCGATACCCAAAAATTTCAGTGCCAGCCATTTGCAATATATCTTAACAAAGTATCTATAATACAATAATATCGAAAGAAAAATATCGATATCACATGGTATCGGAAAATTTTTAGTCGTTTAAAAGCATGGTTCGTAAAATGGCTACAAACATTTCATTGCCAGGAAAACGCCACACATTGGATACTCAATCAAATAGTGAAAAACCTTTTATTAGAATAATATGGTACTCATTCCGATATTCTCAAAATATCGAATGATCATTCCGATATTCTCAAAATATCGAATGATCATTCCGATATTTCACAGATGGCTGATATCTAAATTTTTTATTATGTTCTGTACATATCAGGGAGAGTAATTAAATGAAAAAAAATAATATATATGCATAGCAAAGAAAAATTCTTTCAATACTAGAAGAACAGGGTACTCTTTCGATATTCTAAAAATATCGAATAATCATTCCGGTATTTCACAGATTGCTAATATCTAAATTTTTTATTATGTTCTGTACACTATCTGTACACATCAGGGAAATTAGTAAAAAGAAAAAAATAATATATATGCATAGCAAAGGAAATTCTTTCGATACTAGAAGAACAGGATGCGATATTCTCAAAATATTGAATGATCATTCCGATATTCTCAAAATATCGAATGATCATTCCGATATTTCACAGATGGCTGATATCTAAATTTTTTATTATGTTATGTACATATCAGGGAGAGTAATTAAATGAAAAAAAATAATATATATGCATAGCAAAGAATATTCTTTCTATACCAGAAGAACAGGGTACTCTTTCGATATTCTCAAAATTAATATGCATATATATGTTAAGACCGTGGAAAAATTCCAACGAAAATTAATATGCATATATATTATTTTTTTTCATTTAATTACTCTCCCTGATATGTACAGAACATAATAAAAAATTTAGATATCAGCCATCTGTGAAATATCGGAATGATCATTCGATATTTTGAGAATATCGGAATGATCATTCGATATTTTGAGAATATCGCACCCAGTTCTTCCAGTATCGAAAGAATTTCCTTTGCTATGCATATATATTATTTTTTTCTTTTTACTAATTTCCCTGATGTGTACAGATAGTGTTCATAACATAATAAAAAATTTAGATATCAGCCGTCTGTGAAGTATCGGAAAATATTTTTAGAATATCGAAAGAGTATCCTGTTCTTCTAGTATCGAAAGAATTTCCATTGCTATGCATATATATTATTTTTTTCTTTTAACTTATTTCCCTGATGTGTACAGATATTGTTCATAGCATAATGAAAAATTTAGATATCAGCCATCTGTGAAATATCGGAATGATCATTCGATATTTTGAGAATATCGAAAGAGTGCCCTGTTCTTCTAGTATCGAAAGAATTTCCTTTGCTATCCATATAAATATATATATATTTTTTTCATTTAGTTACTCTCCCTGATATGTACATAACATAATAAAAAATTTAGATATCAGCCATCAGTGAAATATAAGAATGATCATTTGATATTTTGAGAATATCAAAAGAGTTCCTTATTCTTCTAATATCGAATGAATTTTCTTTGCTATGCATATATATTTATTTTTCTTTTAAATACTTTCCCTGATAATTAAAGATATAGGGAAAGGAAATATATCATTCTATATTTTTGACAATATCGAAAGAATGTGTGTTACTATATATAGAATTATTTGGTACTTTTCCAATCTAACGCCCACCTACCCCAGTGCCCCAAGTGACAGTTTTGTTAACTACCTCCTACTGTTAGCCAAACCTTCCTCAGTCCTTTGTTATTTTTTGTGTTTAGTGGACGTTTATTTGTTTTCATTTGAATTATACAATATGAGTTGGAATTTGATGAAGATTTTTCGGGAGGTGATTGATGAAAAGTCAGCTGTGGTATTTCTACAGGAGCGGAACGTTATATTGGAAGATATTGTTCTGTTTATCGAACATTGTTTATAATTGTGATATTTAACATATTGTGATATTGTGAAAACATATTGTGATTTTTAATTAATATTGTTTATAATTGTTCCTATATATTGCTGTGTTGAATCAAGATTGTTTATAATAAATGTTTATCAGATGTTAATTTGTATTTTGTAATTTAAATATTTAAATATTGAACATAAATAATTAGATTTAACTACAATGTGATGTTTTATGGTTAATTGTTTTGATTGTTCTGTATATAGGACACTGTTTGATGTGATATTCTTATTTGTAATGAATATTGTTTATAATAAATGTTATTTTTTACGTTCTTATTTATTCAGTATTATTTATATATTTTAAATTTAAAGAGAAAATATGATATACAGCTAAAATATGATTGTTTTTTTGGTTTTATTTCATTTTTACCTATTTTTCTTTGAAAGAGAAACGATTTGCCCGGACAAATCCGGGCAAATCGTTTCTCTTTCAAAGAAAAATAGGTAAAAATGAAATAAAACAAAAAAAAAATCATATTTTAGCTGTATATCATCTCCTATTTCATTTCCTAAGAATCCTGTTGTCTGTTTACTATTTCAAATATATTTCAGGCATCATAACCTGACAGCTGCCAAATAGTTGAGGTAAGTGCCAGAGGAGCGTGCTGGGGTAGGTGGGCGTTAGATTGGAAAAGTACCAATTATTTTAATTGAGATAGGGTTTGTTTGTATTACAAAAACAAAAGAAAAAAAAAAAGTCATTCAAATGTTTCGATGTTTAGTTTTCCATACCGATATCGATAAAATATAGGATCAAAAGTATCGATTCCAAAATATCGGTATCGAAAGAAAAAGTATCGATATTGTACCCATATCGGTAGAACCCTGCCACCCATCCCAAGCTTAGCTATTAGTGAACGACGATGTGTCATGCCTAGAGGAGTTTTCTCTATTGAGTTGAAAATATAAATTTATTTTTTACTTGAATATATTGGTAGGTATGTATACTTTTAATTTTCATGAAAAGTATTTGGTGTTCGTATAAGATATTATTGTTATTATAATTAACCTGCTTCATTGGAAACTGATTGTTTTGTAGATTGAAGGTAAAAGGATGCCTGCTTATCACTCTTCATTTCTGGAGCATCGGCAACTTGTGGGAAATATGGCTGTTTTGCCATTAAGGACTCAGTTTCGTGGTCCTGCACCATCTTCAGACCTAGAACAAGACATTATCGATGAAGCTATTTACTATTTCAAAGCTAATGTGTTCTTCAGAACGTATGAGATTAAAAGTGAAGCCGATAGGGTATTGATTTATATTATCCTGTACATTACTGAGTGTCTTAAGAAACTTCAAAAGTGCATGTCTAAAAATGATGGTTTAAAAGAAATGTATTCGTTAGCTATTTCGAAATTTGATATTCCTGGAGATAGCGGATTTCCTTTGAACTCGGTTTATGCGAAACCTTCATCTCAAAGTGAAGCTGATTTAATGCGCCAATACCTTCTGCAAATCAGGCAAGAAACAGGTCTGAGGATCTGCGATAAGGTTTATGGTGAAGATGGCAAGCCTTCCAAGTGGTGGTTATGTTTTGCTAAAAAGAAATTCATGGACAAATCTTTATCTGCTCCGGGACAATAATTTATATGAATTATAAGGATCATTTTATTTATTAATTTAAGTGATTTATTTTTAATTTTTGTTACTATTGAATATTAATAACTATTAGTTTATTGTTTGTTTTATTATAAGGATCACCTCCCTATCCATATTTTGTAAACAAAAAATAAAAGAAATCAAAATATGACAAATAAGTTTAAAACTTTATTGTGTAAAATTGATTTTAAAATAAACCTTAATGTTGCTCTCTCCTTAGTGATATTCTGATTTTTTTTAATTGGTGAATCAAATTAAATTTGTAAGTATTGTGATTAGAAAATGTTTCAATGGTTTAGCTGACAAGGACCTTTATTAAACCCATTTATAATACATAAATATAATTTATTACCCTATACAGTACTTTAAACATTACCCATTTAATACTAAGATTAAGATTTGTGTCAGGTTTTTCTATATTTAAATATTAGGTGTTAAACCTTCAATGTTTTGACAATAATGTTACAATCCCAAAACACTGCTGCATTATTAATAAGCTATTGCTACCTATCATATTTCATAGTTACCACCTACTTTGAATTCAACTGTAAACTTAATAATATTTGAAATTATTAAAATCAGTAGTGCTTTAATTTAATATAATTTAAATTTATATTAATGTTAATTAATTAATATTGATGTTGTGGCACCATGAATTGGCAAGGTCACAGTACTTTGGAGTTGCACCTAATTTATTTTTATCTAAAAAAAACAATAAAAAACCTGTACCACTACAACCCATGAAGGGACTGGGGTTCAGTACATGGTAGAGACAGTACTGTATCTTGGAAGATGGTTTTGCAGAGAGGTGATTTTTCCTAGATCATGTTCAACCGCAATATTTTTTCCTCTTATTTTGTGTACCTGCTTTATAGAGGCTGGGGAGCCCCAGGAGAGTCCTAGATCCCATAGGATCCATCTCTGGATGCTAACAGATTAAATAAGTCTTGCCAGCTGCGGGATTTGAACCCCATACTTTTGGTGCTTTTTATCACAGGTATATTTTATTATACTTATGTATTAGATAATATAGGTATCTATCTATATATATGTATCTATTTTTCAGCAAAAGCAGTATTAGATGTTTTTAAGTTAGAATAAATTTGGAATAAACCAAGACAAAATAATTTATAGTTGTTTCTGTGCTGTTCGATTAGGATGATACATAAAGTAGAAGTATGCATGGGTATATTAAATATTAAGAGGTATATAACAAAAATTCTATCATTAGATTATGGATATAACTTGTGTAGTATGTAATGCTATGGTAACCGATGAATCTCCGAAAAAGAATCGGGTAGCGAAAGCCTATTTTAATTTAAAGGTATGTTGCTATTAGCCCTTTCATTTAAAATTGAAGATTTTATCTTCCACTCTCCAAAGTCATTCTTTTGTTCTCTTGAAAATTGCTATAGTGGAGAATGGGAAGGGAAGATCAAAATAGTAATGTAAACTAGACAGAGTTTCTAGATCTGAAATGATAACTGTGAGACAAAAATCATTGTCAATTGTTACAAAAATCAGAATTGTTACGAGCTAGTCTGGCTGAAGCTTGGAGATGATTATGATGATGAGAAATATGTTCCCGTCAACATATTTAGTTGAAAAAGGAATTAGTTCTGTTGTCCAGCTCCTCACAAAACAAAGAAATAAGTTGGACATTCGCCTCAAAGGAAACTTGCACCTCGGCTTGATGAACATATAGCCGGATATTCAAGCTTTAAGAAATCTACTAAGCACAAGGCAGCCATTGAAACGGTAAAATAAAACAATAAGCCAGTCTACCAATTCTTTCAACAGTGTCCGAACCCAGCTGTGGAATTCCTTTGTTGATCAATTTTTAATAAAATTATTAAATATTAAATGGCATGTTTACAGAACTTTTGATGTGTTTCTGTTTGACATCCAGTATGTAAAAAAAAACAACGCTCCTGGGTTCAAATCCCACTGCTGGCAAAACTTTTATTTGATCTGACAGCAGCTAGAGATAGATCATATGGGATCTAGGACCTTCCTGGGGCTCACCCAGCCTCTATAAAGTGGGTACCCAAAATAAGCGGAAAAATCTGGTGGTTGAGTGTGATCCAGGACCAATCACCTCCCTTTGAAGACGAAGTCACAAGCAAAACCTAGTTTTGATGGATTATTTATCAATCCTGTATATAAAGTAAATAATTAAAAAAAATTTAAAATAATAAAACTGCTTTATTGTTTTATACTTCACTTCAAATTAAAATTTGGCATAAAATGTAAATGAAAAGAGAGGGATAGGTGTTGGTCAACCCCAAGGTTGTCTTCTGCGATCCAATTATATTTTCCATTTAAAATCTTTTTTATAATTTATTTAATTGTTATATGATATAATTTCTTTTAAAAAATATTTTATTCGAAAAGAATAGATATGGCCAGGACCGGGACTCGAACCCGGGTATTTCACCTCTCCATGGTGAAATACGTTTTTTCACGTGAAATACTTGTTTTTTCACCACGGAGAGGTGAAATACCCGGGTTCGAGTCCCGGTCCTGGCCATATCTTTTCTTTTCAAATAAAATATAAAATCTTTTTTGTTTCTGCTATTAAACCAGGAGACAACATTAAAGTGCCATCAACTCCTATATGGTTAAGAGCCCTCTGTTTTCAACAATATTTTTTCTCTGTCTTAATACTTAATAAATGAAAGTTTGAATAAGCATTTGTCAGTATCTTTTCCTCAGGTTGTCGCTTCGACTTGAGTTACTACAAGTTTTAATTGTTTATTCATTTCATCTTTAATATTTTCCAAAAAAACACGTTATCATGAGGATTAGTATGGAAAAGAGAATTTAATTATGGGAAATGAGTAGATTTCGATCATCATTTCATCAAAAAATAAAAGTTTCAAGAAACCTCTTGAAATATAGATGATATATGTTTGTTGAAACGTTCATTTCTAGAAGAAATGATTACCGAAGTATACACATTTCCCATAATTACATAATATTTTCCATACTTAAGCTCATGATAACTTGTATAATTGGAAAATATTAAAAGGAAAATGAATAAAAAGTTTTGTTTTGACCCAACTCGAAGCAATAGCCAGTGGAATAATTACCCATTTCTCAATCCAGATAATTTTTCTTAAAAATTTAGAATTGTTAACAGAAATAAAAATATATAACAGTTTCTGTTTTAATATAACTTCAGGGCTAACAATAATAAAACTACTTTATATTATATATTTAAAAAAGCTGTGACGGTATTTTTAGTAAATTTTCTCAAATGGTGAGCTTTCATCATTAAAAAATTAGTTTGAAGCTTGTCTACACTAAGTAGGTAAATTAGTTTTTAAACCATAAGTCGTGTTGGCACCACTGCATCGTTTCTTGTTGTACATATTTTAATAATTTAATTATTTTGCTTAGATCTTTCATGGAATCAATTTTTTTTAGGAGGCTTCAATCCTAAGCTTTTTCTTTAATCCACCAGTGCAATAGATAGTATTTCCTCATAGGCAACAGGGTAATTATTAAAAGAAACAATAATAGTTCTTTCATATTTTAATTTATCACGCATACACATAAACATATAGTATATATGAATAATAGAATATTTCTATCTAGTATATATTTAAAAATAACTTCTTAAGAATTCATCTATTTTTTAAATTCCTGACTCATTTTTAACAGATGATGACTTTTGAAATAACATAATGAATACTAACATCATAGAGAATTTTTAAATTCATCAAATTTATATATACTTACAAAATATGTGCTATGTCATTACTCGGTCCAGTGCAAGACACATTACTTAGGGATTATAAAACACATTTATTACAGATAACCAACCATTATATAGGTTTAACATACAATAAATCTTTACTACTAACAGAATATATACTTCTAACGTAGGTACTTCACAAGACAAACACCATTGACAATATAACTATTAAAAATAACATGGTTGTTTAGTTGATGACTAGATTTAAGTAATAATAAAAACACACATACCAATTATAAATTAGTACATAGGAAAATTGTGTCATGTTTTGATTTTTAAATTTAATGAAGAACCAACGATAAAAAGAAAAAACAACAACTAACAAACCTATACCAACGTTATATTAAACTACACACGATTTGGCAACAATCGTAAAATACGTTTTTTCTTTTCTTTTTTCGAATTTAAAATAATAAATTTTTCATAAGAAAGTTTATTTTTTTTAATAAAACTAAAAATTAAAATTAAAAATGGTAATAAGATTTCGGAATGACAGCAAAATAAAAAACTAAAGTTATCTAATCAGTCTCAAGTGTTGGTTTTATCTCCGATCGGTAAAAAAAATCAGTTCTAGTTATTAGGCAATATGTACAAAACCTAAAGAAGAAAAAAAATGGTTACATTTATGAGGAAATGAAACCTGACTCTTACAAGACTTTTGGGAATACGTAAATAATCTTTACGAATAAATGACATTAGGCTATACTTTAAAAACCTGATCAATAATGAGGCTATTTCTTTTTAAATTTTTTATTAATGTTATTTTGAACTTAAATAAAACATAGTAAAAGTTACTACGATTTTTTTTAAATATTATAAAATAAAATTGTTTCTTATGTTTTTGTAGAGTATCTAGCAGTCTTCAATTCCTTGAAGATCAGTTTGAATTATTCTTAGAGGTAAAAAAATTAGGAATTTGAAAAGCAGCCAATTGATAGAATTAAAAAATAATAATAATACTCAGCAAAAAGTAAATAAAATATTGAGAAAATGGTTGATATAGTAGTACAACAAATAGCAACCCCAACTATTTCTGATGGCAAAAAAGCCACCTTGATTACTATTATTATAACTATTTGTGTACAAGTAAAAATAATTGCACCTGAAAAGACCTTTATTGATTACAATAATGCCTCTGATTAATAATGTTTTATTAATTTATTGTGCAATGATTTTTATTTTATTTATTTCATACAGAAAACAAGATTCCAAAGCATTTCAATATTTTATGAGCATCAAAATTTCCCTTTTCTTGATTTCTAAAAATATATAAACCAATGCACAAATATATATATTACAAATATTTTGGAAAATGGCCAAAACTCTAACTGGAGTGACAATTTATTTATTAATTATAAATACATTGTCTGAATTAACTCATTGGACACTGTCATTTTTTTAAATCAATTAAAACAAAAAAAATGTAAAGAAATATTTTAAAACATTAAAATAAATAAATTTTGTTCATAACATGGGAGAACATGCTAAAAATGCAGAGTCATGCATACTTATAAAGACAACCTTTACTTAAAAATAGCAATAAAATTGCATCTCCTTAAAATTTCAACACTTTTAAAATATGCAGATTGTAAAATACTATAAATAAATGTTTGTTTTATTTTAATTTAATGCATTAATTAATACCTAAGGTAGATAATTTTTAGCTTTAAATATTTGATTTTTTTTAATTTAAAAAATTTCAACTGTTTCTAATATGCAATAAAGTAGTATAAATTTATTACTAAAATTCATCAACAAAATAATTTATGCATATATTTTTTTTCACTGCCTAATCAATATTGCTGTAAAAGTTATGATTTAATCATACCTTTAAGGTTAATAATATATTAATTATAAACTCATAATTTTTTAGAGGCCACTTAGTTATTACAAATTTACATTCCCATTAAAACATTAATCTCTAAACTGAAAGGCTAAAAAGCAGATGATCTTTCAACATATCTAGAAATCTCGTAGTAACTCACTTAAATTAAGTGAGTATAGTCGAAGTTCACTCAAATTGATAAATAACAGTTGTTCTGTTTTCAAAATAAAAATAAAATTATTTTTCAGGAAATTTTTTTACAACCTTATTATGTCTAATTAAAACGAAATAAATGAGTTGTGAAAAAAAACGAGAGGAGGAAAAACGCTTTTACAATAGAATAAATAGACAAATTATTATAAATAGATAACTCAGCTGTATTAATTGTTATTTGATTGGAAACTAAAAAACTACGAGGAAGAAAAGATAATTTCAGCATAAAAATCCCAAATAGTAAAGCAACTATTTAAACAAATTGTTAATAAAAAAATTTAAAACAAATTGTTTAAATATTATTTGAGGGTTTTTTTATGACTGCAACCCAAACATCTAATTCATATGGTCAATCGATTACAGCTCAACATAGAAAAATTACAGATTTAAGTATCATAATTTTTTGTGCTGAGGGAACATCACAAATTTTCACAACACAATGGAGTATCGACTAATTAAAAGAGACTAAAAAAAATATAAATAACTACATATAAATAATTGATGCTTCTTGGTCAAATCTAATCTACATAAAGGAATGAATAACTAGGACGCATATACATTTTTCAAGTATTTGTAATGTATTGTCTATTATATGTATATTACTCCGTAATATTAAAATCTGTGTGTAAATCTCAAATTAATTTTTTTTTTTAAATAAACCCATATCCAGTGATGCCATTAAATTTTGAAGATAAATATCTCATCCCTATAATTCTCCCCCATACAGAGCTCTGTTGTGTTTTTGTATTTCATAAAATAACTTTGGTTAGTCAGCATTTTTTTATTTTTGTTCTAACTTTAAAACAATAGTTTTCATTTTACCTTTTCTCCTAATTATTATTGTTTTCAATTTATTATTAATCGTTACCACTTATTTTCAATTCACTTTGTTATTCAGCTGTTATTCATCTAAATTTTTATAGTTTTACTGAGCATATTTTACATTTCTTATTTATTTTCACCCCTAAGATAACCAAAATATCAACTTTCCAAATAAAGCCTTAATTAAAAAAAAAAAAAATGCATCCTAATTATTCACTAAATCAAAAAATAATAATTGAAGGAATTGATATATCACTAATATTTCTTTTCTTTTTTTTTATTGCGTCCCCATAATCTACACTCCTTTTCATTTCCGATTTTCTGTACAAATGATAATCCAATTTAGAATGTAATCATAATTGATCCAAACAGTAGTTTATTTTCCTCACCCTAACTTAACTTGATTGAGCTGAAATGTCAATCAATATCAAATATAAAAAAATATATAAAGGCAAGAAATATTCAGCTTAATGTAATAAATAATAATACAATAGAAAAACTAATAATGTATATAATTTTAAACATTTGAATCACATTCGTTTATAAATGAAAATAAACAAAACTTTTTGTAATAATTACTACTACTACATTTGACGAAATAAGGTAAAATAAAATACTGGTTTTACCTCAGTATAACAGCATTTATATTAAACGTAAATTGATTCTCCCAGTGGATTACATGGAAAACTATAAGTTTAAATATCTTAACTAAAGAAATTGTACAAAGCTACCAAGATAGAAAAAACAAACCTTCCGGCACTAACAAATTGACTAAAAAAAATAAACAACATAAAAACTCTAAAAGAGAATGTTTATGAAAGTATACAGTGATTTCTGGCGACTAATGCACAGAGATTCCCAATAGCAATACGTCTAAACCTGTCATGACTAAATAGAATAACGTGTGTTAATACACTTACGGAACATTCCACAAACTACCACATCAGCTATTGGTAAATCAAAAAGATTAGGACACACAAGGTTTGGGGCGCCATTCTTTGCAGATGAGAGAAGCTTACATGGTGGATTGGAATGTGTGTACTTCTGCTGGACAGGTGTTAACAGGATAGGTATATATATATATATATATATATATATATATATATATATATATATATATATATATATATATACATATTATTATATTTAGAAGACTTAAGGTTGTATCATTGGCGATCTGCTCAGAATTCCCCTCTCCTCGAGCTCAAATTTCAGCATGTTGAATAGTGACAGCTGCTGCTCTGGCTTTAAAGTCAGCACCTAACATATCAGGATTTTATATTAATTAATATATATTTTAATTAATAACCTATATTTTTTTATAGGCTAATAATCTAAAAGAAAAATTATTATTATAAATTATCATAACCTGATTACATAAATAAGGTTATGATACATACAAACAAATTTTGTTGTGCCTTATATCCTTCCTTAAACCTTTTAGTGCCTATGATAATGTGTGATAATTAGTGCTGTCCATAATAGTATTATCCCCTCAATTATAATAACTTTATCATACCTATTATAATACTATATCATCCATTGTGTGGTTGGTTTTTTTCAGTTTATTCATATAAAAACCTTGCATGACTGAATGGTGAAAGGATGCCATATAAGCATTCCAAAAACAAACTGTTTTTTTGTTAATGTTCCACCACGATTCATGTGAACTTTGAGCTGTGACCTACTAATCTACTTTCTACATGGAAAATAGATATACTCGAACATAAAAATTAATTTTATTACGGACTATAGATAGTAACTATCATTGGTTATATATAGATTAAAGAACTGACTTACACATAATGTTTAGTTTATATACTTACATATATATATATTGAAATGTTTATTTCTAAATGCATTGATTGCCAAAATATGCACATTTCCCATTATTAAATTTTTTCTTTTTTCCATATTAAAACTCAGGATTATTTTTATTTTTAAGAGTATTAAAAAAGAAAGAAAAGAAAAGTTGAAACTTGTTAGTGAACTTGAAACCGAGACAACCTGTGGAACTGATACCAATTTTTTGGTTGATTACAGTAATATCAAATCATAAATAAACATCTGAATGTACAGAAAATTTTGATTATAGAAAAAGAAACGAATGTTATAATAAAAAGAAATACCAGCTGTAAAATTTTCTGAGGCGAAGAAGTCTGAATAAAACTTGATATATAGACATTGACAAAGGTGGCCATCAAGTATTGACAGTCGAACCTGTCCATGATCCCTCCATGTCCTGGTATTACATCACCGAAATCCTTGAAACATATTTAAATTTAATGAATTTTGTGAAAAGTTCCAGATTACATCATATAAATTAAATAAGACAGCATAACGAGGTATCCAAAAAAATATGATAGTTTAAATTATAATAATTTGTTTTACTTTAATTACTTCCATCGGAGAAAAATATAATAATACAAGTCATATTTCATAATAATAAGAAATATAATTCAACTTAAACAATATAAAAAAAAATACATAAAGATTTCTTTATTAAATTAAACTGGAAGGCTAAGGAAAATTATGTAAATCTAAATTATTAAAAATTTTTTTTTTACTATTACCTTTATTTTAAATGCCCTTTTAAAACCACTAGCGAAGAAACCTCCAAAAGGCCCAATGACGGAACTGAAGAGAGACATCGACAGAGAGTGGAGCAGGAATGGGTAAAGGGTCACTGTACCGCTAAAACCAAGCTTAAAAATAAAAAAAAATATGTTATATAGTATACCTCAGGCAAGAAAAGAAAATGTATGCATATTTTTTTATTTATTTATTATTCAATGAAATTTATAACTGTATTATACTAATATGAAAAGTAAATAGGATGAATGGTACAAGTTGGAATGAATAAAGACAAGTAGAGAAACTAACCAGTGGTAGAACTCAAATAAAAAGTTCAACTTAGAAGGTCACAAGGCCATCTTCTTTTAAGACCCCTCGGAGGATTATCAGGAATTGAAGAGGTTGTTAGGTTTGAAACTAGCGGGTTTGAATGGAAATGAAGTTAATCATGAAAGGATTGATATCGCGTTTGGGCCGAATCAGCAACAAACGGAACATTAAGGTCATTATTGATAACATTGTTCGTGACAAAGTAAGGAGTATTAAGGATTTTGGATTGTAAGGATTGAATATGAGATGAATTCGATGGCTTAGTGGATCCCAAAAGCTCTACTCCATAAATACAGATAGGTCTAATGATTGTCATGTATATGAGTCTTTTGTAATTAATTGGGAGCTTAGAGCGTTTGTCAAGTAAGTGTTGAAGTGGTGAGCTGCTCCTGGTCGTTTCAGTCTAGTATGAGGATTCCAAGTTAAACGTTTATCAAGGTGTAGTTGTGAGCACTGGACCTGTTTTACAGGAATCAGAGGGATGTTATTAAACGATACAGGAGGACACAAAGTCGCTGCTTTACGATGGAGGGTTAAGGTGATTTGATGGGATAAGTTATGCATCTAAAAATCTTTTATTTTGCTATTTTCTCAATCCTTTAGGACTCATGAGAGATGAAGGAGATCTGAATACTGCTTTTTTGTTTGTTTATGTCCCACCATGATGCGTGCAAATTTTGAGCTTCTACCTTTCCAAAAAAAAAACCTTCAACATAGAGCAAAGGCTTTAGGGTCATTTTCCCTGATCGTTCATGCCAGTATCAACAAATCTTTTGTTTGGGTTACCGATACTCAGACCCTCCGTAATTCATCTTCCAGAATTGAAGTAAGTAGCTAATAATTGGAAAACTCCTTAAAAATGTTTTTGCCGTTTTTTACAGAGGAAATACTCCAAGAAATCACTGATTTGACTAATAAAAATTTAGGAATATTACAGAACTACTCAAGAACCTCTGACTGTAAAAAAAAAACTTACTGAAAGTAGTAAATTTTACCTTTATAACTGAGTGTTTGCTTGAAATATTCACAATTCCATGTTTGTGATTTATGGGACGACGATATCGGAGAGTAAGTAGGTTTGAACTTTTTAATTTAGTTTTCTCACTTTATTTAAGTTTCTTCTAGGTTAGAAGCTACTGCAGTTTAAAATGAAGATGCTAGAAAAACTAAATACTTCAAAACTAATCCCTATTTTTTTAAAAAGTAATTTCTGATATTCACAATTATTTCAAAATACTTAAAACATAATGTGGTAGTCAAAACCTTTGAATATAGTAAAAAAGAATTATCATTCGACGGTTATTCTTATGCCCAACAACAGGTTAGTTTTAATATATATAAAAAAAAGATATTTTCCAAAATGGTCAAAATTGGGTCAATTCTTTCTTAATAGCTCAATTTCCTTGAGCATAATGCATCTTTCATATTAAGATTACTTACCTTATCAAGGCAAAAATATAAAGAACTAAGTGAATAAAAGTAAATAAATTAATTTTATTGAAACTGACTGTAGTAGAGATGCTAGCCAAGCTCTGAGGCAGGGTATATTGCTGCGGCCTAAACAATGGTGATGGATCACACTCCATCGTCATTCTTCCAGCATCTTCTGTGTACTCGATCGGGCAAACGAAATACTGGTATTGACACAAGATATAGGAGGCCTAAGAATGAAGCTCTTATCAGTAAAATTCAATGTAGGTATATAGGTATAAAAGGCATAACTTAAAAAGAATAATACATATTTTTATGGAATATTCTTCAAAAACTACAGAATTCGATCACTGTTATTTTTCTAATGAAAAACAAAATTAGTGAAAAAAAATAAGAAGATCTAATAGTTGTCCATGCACTTGTATATTAGCCGGTCTGCAGGGACTGTTATCCCGCTTCGTTTATAACCTCAGCACTGATAATGCCTACCTAATACATTATAAAATATGATTAATGAAACAAAAACAATACAGAAAACAATTTAATAATGCACACACAAATAACTCAAATGAGGAGAGTGATAATAAGAGGTTACAGGAGATAAGAAGGTAGGTTTCATGCTGACTGGCTAATACAAAAGTACCATTGTCCAATATTGATAATGAATTGACTTGTATTATTCTTTTGGTTTATATGTTTTAAAGAAAATGCAAAAATACTTACAATAAGCCCAAAAATCACAGTTGCGATGCCACCACCAATGAAACCTTCCCAGGTTTTCTTAGGAGACAACTTAATGAGAGGTGTACGACCGAAGAAAAATCCAAAAAGATAGGCCCATACATCATTACAGACAATCATTGACACAGGAATGATAAACCTATAATAATAATAATTATAAATAAAAAAAAAATTAGTTATAAAAATAAAATAATTTTTTATAACAGTTTCATACCATATCAATCCTGTGAAAATATTCTGAATAATTAGATAGCTTTGAGTAACAACGATGAGAAGAGCGACATGGGTCCACGCAAAGAGAGAAAACTGTTTCATGTAATACTTTTTGACAAGTGACAAGACGAACCACACAAACCCGGATACATACAGACAAAACGATATGAACCTATGGTAGGTAACTAAAAATTTAAGGTACTCCTGTAAAGAAGAGAATAATGTTGAGAAAAATTAATACTTATGAAACTAGATGACTAAAAAATGTATGCATAATACTTACAGTTCTGTTTATAACAACACCAAAATAATCGACCAAACTCTCTCCATAGAAGAAGTAATTAGAAGTCAAAAGAAAATACCAAGAGAGGGATCTAAACCATGGAAGACCGTGAATACGGTAGACAGCATAACCGATATTAATGATTTCTTCGAAACATTTCACTTGCACCAACAAAGTCTGAAAAAGGTATTATTAGTTATTTTGACATATCATAAAATCTTGAGATTTTATCACAAACATATGCATTATTCAGGTAATTATGAAATGATTATTTATTAGAGACAATTATTTTTAGAAAAATTAGATTGGCTTTGACATGTTTTGAATGGTGAACCATGTACCACTGCATAGAGGACACTAAATTTGTGAAAAACGTTTAAAAAATTAAAAATTATAGAATATGGATTTATCCCTTTTTGCATCTCCACGCCTCATATCATTTTAAAAGTTTTTGTATAAACCCTAGGAAGTAAATAAGCTGGTTGTGGAGATTAGATAAAGAATAAAATCATGAACTTCTTTAAGAACAAAATTTAATTTACGACAAAAAAGCCAAGGTACATTTCCAGAATTAAGCCAATGCTGCAATAGTTTTATCTAGTGCACCATATGTGATAAATTTCTATACAACTGTAAAACTCATATTAATTGGAATTATAAAAGTTAGTAATGATTTAATTTCATATTATTTAAAATTGTAAGTGTAAAATGGTCAGGCAGGGGGAGGAGATTAAATAAGTTTAACTTTTCTTTTTTTTTTTTGTGCCATTCTAATTTTTAGGCCAGTGTAAGAGCTGAGATTACAACAAAACAAAAACTATATAAACAATACAGTACTTGCAAAGAAAATATAACAGGTTATATAAATAGAAATTATAGGAATGACAAAAAAGAAATACAAAGAGCTTAAGATAAATTATGAAATAACAAGAATGGAAAGAATTCTAGAAGGTAATAAAGCATAGTAAAAATAGAAGAGAAATGATTTTATTTTAAAAAAAATAATAAATATCATGTTATAGGTATTTTCTATTAAAATGAAAATATGTTGATTTTTAAGATTTCTTTTGATATATTTAAGTGCTGACTATGGGTGGATCTCACCCAGCCTTCTTTTTTTTATTTAAACATTAGTCTCCAGAAAAAAAGATGTATTTTGCGGATTGAGATGTACTGACTGAATGGTGATTGGAAATATGTATTTGAGAATGACCACATGGGTCAAAACGTTTACATGTAAAGAAAAAATAAATAAATGACTGCTTGGACTAAAAGGGTTTTGTATTTATAAAACAAAAAGAAAAATATTTTGATTTAAAACACATCAGATTTAATATATATATATATATATATATATATATATATATATATATATATATATATAAATCAATTGCTGTCCGTTTGTCTCGCTATAACTGGAGAATGGCTGGACTGATTTGGCTGATTTTGATCTTGAAATATTTGTGGAAGTTCAGGGAAGGTTTAAACGGTGAGAAACATAAATAATAAGTAATGGAAAATGCTAAAAATGACAATTTAATTTTCCAATATAAAAAGTTCCTAGCTGAGATTCCCGATAAAACAGTTGACCAAAATTGCATGAAGTAGTGACTAAATACATGGACCACTGAAGACTAAATAAAATCTTGGAGGATGCGAAAAAAAAAAAAAAGATACATGGACCTTGCGGAGTTTTCAACAACTCACGCTGTATGGTCGACGGCAAGTGATACCCGAGAGACCTGATTGCTGAAGCCATCACGGGAAATGACGGTAACCCACAGTATCGTCGGCGATCAGTTGCGGACGGTGGGCGATCGGTAGTTGTGAAGGTAAAACGACAAGATTTTAAAGTAGACAATCGTTGGATTGTGCCATACTCGCCAATATTGTCCAAAGCTTTTGAACCTCACATCAATGTGGAATATTGTAACTCCATCAAATCGATAAAGTACATATGTAAATATGTTAACGAATGTAGCGACATGGCCATCTTTGCTGTAACAAATGCAAATGATGAAGTATCTCAGTATCAAATGGGTTGCTATATAAGCAGCAACAAAGCTATTTGGCATATATTTTCATTTGCGATCCATAAAATATACCCTACAGTATTCCATTTGGCAGATCATCTAGAAAATGAAAAAAAAAAGTGTATTTCAACCAAGAGAACGTGGCGGATAGAGCGACACGTACATCATCGACGGCATTAACAATTTTCTTCTCAGTTTATCAAAAAGATTATGCTCGCACTTTGGTTTATACTGATATGCCACCCTATTACATATGAAAAGCATCAACGAAATCGTTTCAGCGTCGAAAACTGTGGATACATATAGGAATGACGTGTCTGAGGATGTGTTGCATCGTGTGCGTTGTCAAGCTTTGAATCCTACACTACAAATTACTGCAGAACTTTATAATGAGACATTAATCATGATAGAAGATATTTGTTTATTGATGGTAAATAAAGTTTTGTCGTGTTTGGGGATGAGCACCCAATCGTTCTATGCGCGATTCTTTTAACCACGAGTTGCAAAGAGAAAAACAATACGATACTGAAGTATTGGCCGAAACAGTTCGTTCAAATGTTCCGCAATTGAATGAACAACAAAGAATTGCGTACGATACTTGGGTGGAAGCTGTGAATAGTGGATAAGGTGGAATTTACTTTCTAGACAAGATCAAACTGGGATTATGTTTTCGAAGCAGTTATTAGATATTGGAAATGGTAAGGTAGCAGTTGATACCTTGACCGAATTAATTACACTACCCACGGATTTTTGTCACTTAGTCTACTCAAAAGAGGGACTTCTTCAGCGTGTTTTACTGACATAGAGCAACAATTCAGAAACCATAGTTGGTTAAGTGAACTAGCAATATTGGCCGCCAAAAAAATCTGTCAATGATCTCAATACGACCATTCAGAATTTTCTTCCAGGAGAGTTAATTTCTTACAAACCAGTTGACACAGTTACAAATCAGGATGACATAGTCAACTATCCCACAGAGTTTTTAAATTCCCTGGATTTGCCTGTACTACTACCTCACAATTTACCATTAAAATTAGAATACGTTTTGATTATTCTGCGTAACATTAATCAACCTCGACTGTGCAATGGAATGAGACTGGCTGTGAACAAGCTAATGAATAATGTCATCGAGGCCAAGATCATCAAGGGAAAATACAAAGGAAAGGATATCATGATCCCACTTATACCGATGATTCCAACGAATTTGCATTCGATTTTAAGCTTCTACAATTTCCCATGCGTCTGGCCTTTGCGATGACCATAAATAAATCGTAAGGTCAGTCGTTGAAAATTTGTGGAATCAACTACAAAGAGTTTCCCTGTTTCGCGTATGGGCAATTATACGTTGCGTGTTTGCGAGTCAGCAAACCATCTATATTAGCAAACTATCTATATTTACGCACCGCAATAATAGACAAAAAATATAGTACATCAGAAAGTTTAAATTGATTAAGTGTCTAACTGTGTTGCATTTAATGTAGATAAAAATTTTGTATTAAGTTTTGACCATATTTTTCACAAATATATGTTAGTGATACGAAGTTCACCGGGTCATCTAGTATATATATATATATATATAAATCAGATATGCATTATGTTTCTTTCTCTGTTCATGTTAGTTATTCTAAAGGGACTAGGTCCCATAATAAAGTTGCTTTTCTATTCTACTCTATTTTAAATTTCTTCTTTTTAATAGTACCTATTTCAAAGTCTTTTTTTCTAAAAAAATTTCCAATTGCTTTCTTGATATAAAAAATAAAGAAGAACTTCCAGTCCTTCAAAGCAACTCTATTTTGTTTGTTTTCCTAAAATCATATTATTATAACAAATCCTTAAGTCATTTATTTTTACTGAAGTTATTACACGAAAAAACATTTTCTCAGTAAAATTAGTCTATTTTTTATTGTTTAGCTGGAATGTAATAATTTTGTTATCAACAGCTAATCTATTATAATTTCTTTTCTTTTATCTCTAGAAGTTAAAATGATAATCAAAGTGAGATAGAAAAATATTAAATAAAATATTGGCTACTATATTGAATACATTTTGAAAATGAAAATAACTCTTAAATATATTTTTGAAAACTGTTTCAATCAACTTACTGTGATCATCAAAGCCAGTGGCCCCAAATAAATAATAAATCCGAATAAACCAATCATAAAGAGAGTGAATATAGTCCTTATAACCCAATTCCTCCATCTGAAAAAAATTCAAAGATTAAATATGATAATACATCACAAACAATAATAATAATTAAAAAAATATGAAAAAATGTTACCTTGAAGGTAAGCCACTCAAAACGTCTGTAAGTACTTCCGGTGTTTTGTCGGTACCTTGAGGAATGTTCTGAGCAACGTCTAATTTATCATCTTCAGAATCGAGTTCATCTCGCTAGAATAATAAAATTCTATTTCAGATAGGAGAAGTAAAAATAAGAAACAAGAAATAAAAAACATTAATAACATTCAATGATATTCAACACAAACAAGATTAGTATGTGAAGTAACATAAATAAAAAAAGTAATAAGTGAAGAAATAGAAACAGACTGAATCAACTGTTAAACAATTAATTTAAAGGTACAGTGGCTCTCGGTGAAATTGATACACCCTATAGAGAGAAAGAAAAACTTAAATTGTTATAGGAAAAAAAAACAGAAATTCATCAATACATTTATTTATATCAATGTTTAATATGCACAAACTAAAAAAAATTAAAATATTCAACTTTGATTATTCAGAAAAATTAACAAACAAAATATGACTAAGAATTTCACATCACAGTCAAAACGATACACTTCACTTCTTATTAATTTTTTAATAGTATTAATTTAGTTCAATACCTTGTAGGCAAGCCTTTATTTTTGGCAACTTCTTTTAGTCTGTTTGGAAATGGAGTGCACCGATTTTTTGGTGAATTCCGGGCTTATCTTGTTTCATTCTTCTAGGAGATATTTTTTTAACTCTTCTTTGCTAGAAGAAAAAGGAGTATGTTTTCTAATTTCTACCTCCAATTTTGCCCACGGGTGTTCTATCACATTAAGATCTTGTGACTGTTCTAGAGTTTTAATAACTTTGGGGCAGTGATACATGAGCTATTCCTTAACCCTTAAGCAAACAATGTGTCATACATTGTTTGATTAAGGGTTAACTAACATGGCAGAATGTTTGGGGTCATTACCCTGGTAAAAACAAAACTTGTCTTTGAGACCCAGCTTTTCCACACTTCGTTTCAAGTTTCCTTTTAAAATTTCTACGTAAACATGCTTGTTAACTAACTAAGCCGCCACACACCCCCACCTCCATGTTTCACAGTTGGGCGTAAATATTTTTTTTACTGATGAAAGCTTTCTTCCGAGCTACTCGCCCAGGAAAATTATTTTTTCTTAGGACACGTCGCACTGTTTCTGCACTTACTGGCTAACCTAAGCATTTAGATAGTTCCGTGGCTATTTTGGGTGCACTCAAACGTGGATTTCTTTTAATTTCCCTGATAATCCAAGTCTCATCCCCCATCAGTTAAAATTTTTTTAGTGCTTTTAACTTTAATTCTGGCAATGCCCTTTTCCTTCTTGAATCTCTCCACTATATGCTGGACAGTTGAATGGCTTTTTAAAATAATTTTGGCTATTTCATTTAAAAATTTCCTGTCATTAAAATGTTGAAATACAAACTCACATTCTTATAGCGTTGTTTGTGCACCCATTTTCGTAACTAATTAAAAAAAAGTCAGATTTTCTTCAACTCGCTTTTAAAAGAGCCACACTTACAAAAACACTTTTCGACACAAGAGTTTAACTAAAGTAAAATAGTTTAAGGTAAACAAATTTTGGGAAAAACTAAGGTGTATCATTTTCATTGTGAGATAAGTAATCCTAAACAAATGTGTATGTAAGGAAGAAATAGTTGGAGGTGCAGTCAATGAAAACACCATAATAAGTGTTTACTTATTTATTGCGTGCCGACGTTTTGACCTACAATGTAGGCCATCTTCAGGGCAAATATACCAAGCGGCGGCGAGAAGGGCCAACGGCCAACTCAGTTGGGCCCAATACTTATATTTTCAAATTTTTTTACATTTCTAACACTCATTCTGCAAGATACCTATAAGGAAGAAATAGTTGGGGGTGCAGTCAATGAAAACACCATAATAAGTGTATACTTATTTATTGTGTGCCGACGTTTCGACATACAATAAATAAATTGTTTCGGCACACAATAAATAAGTATACACTTATTATGGTGTTTTCATTGACTGCACCCCCAACTATTTCTTCCTTACATTAGAAGTTCCAGTCAACTATTTTTTCTCTAACACTAAACAAATGTGTTTTATTTTTATTATTAAATCCTTGTTTATTTTTAAATGTTTATATACAAAGTACATACTTCTAGAATGTTTAGTGATTACAATAAATTATTGTTTATAATGTAATACAATTTGAACTATTTATTTTTTCAAAGACATTTATAAATATCCTGGTGTATCATTTTGACTAGCAGCCACTGTAGCTACTTACAATCACTCCAAATGGAACAATAGAATAGAGTGCTTGCAGTGAACATTCACTCCACTCATTCTTACATATTTTACCAACAGGCAGTCCATGCATTCTCAAGTATATTACATTACTTAAAATCAATAAATATTTCTATGATAATAGAATAGTTAGATTATATTTTTGTTTTGAAAGACATCATTTTTGCCCCTTGTGAACTTGTGAGTCATTATCAGGGCTGAAATTAAATCAGTGATACAAGAAACATATATTGCATTCAGAATAAAAAACAGATAACTCCAAATTTCAAAAATTGACTTTTTTGCTAATTAAGTGGAGCAATGCTTTATGCTCATGAAACTGTAGGTTCCGGCCTAGGGAGTTGACGGTCCCATCATCCAGTCATCTGACTGCAATCAGCCACTCACCACCTCCAGGTTGGGGGAAACCCAGTACCTGGGAGTATAGCCCGGTCTAATAACCCGCATGGTATAAATTTTATTCAAAGGAAACAAAATAGCCTCGGATGTGGACAGATCTCAAGGGACAGGGAGGCATGGCTGCATTGGGTGGAGGCTCCTTTGCGCTAGCAATGGCATAATAGGAAGTCAAAGAAGAAGAAGAAGAAACTGCAGATTCAGAACCCAACTATCTATTTTAACCTTGTTTTTTCAAGGTTTTATTTTATTTTATTATTTATTTTCAATATAACCTGACAATGGATTTTTTCACATAGGTTTAAGAAGCATAACTAACTATTTAGGCATAATCTCATTTTAACCAACAGCTAATAAATCAAGTAATACAAAATTAATATAAAACTAAGAGCATTATATGAAATGAAAACTAAATTCTAAAAAAAATCGCTATTTATCATTAAAAAAAATGATATTGTTACTATTGTATAGAAATAAAATATAACCAAGCTGAGTGAAATAGATAATTTTTTCTTTGACAAATTTTAAAATACCAAGACTAGGAAATCTGAAAAAAGATCACCTCCATTTTTTTTCACAAATCTTTTATTTTTAGTAATAAAAATAACAAAAATGGAAATAATCACAAAAATGTCATTGAATATCAGTAAGGAAATTCTCTTACAGAATTCACACACACACATTTTTTTTATATATATAATTAAAATCATTTAATTCATATTTTCTCAACATGCATACTTAATTATTGTATTATTTTCCCATGTAGTCCTTTTTTAAAAAAATATTAATGTTCAACTATAACTCAAGCAATTGAAACATAACTTGATATTAATACAAAGTTATTTAAACATATTACATTTTATTTTAGTAAAATCCTCTGTGTTCAATCATTTACCACACTATTCTTTAGAACTTTATTAAAATGTTATAACTTATTTTTATTTTCATATAATTTATTTTTGTCTTGCACACAAATATTAATCTCTAATTTAATTTTAGCTCTACCATCATCCCATAAGGATTGGTAAAAATGTAAGCTCATATAAACAATTCACGTCCAAATTCCTAGTTATCTGTTATCCATGATATACCTTCTACACTGAATTATTTACTATTGTGAATATTGTTTTAGATATCAGTTCCACAGGTTGTCGTTTCGAGTTAAGTGCCAACTATTTTAACTTTTCATTAGTTTCCGTTTTAATATTCTCCATAATTACAAATAATCATGAGCTTCAGTATAGAAAAAAAGAGTGTAATTATGGGAAATGTGTATATTTCCGTAATAATTTCATCAAGCAATGAATGTTTCAACAACCATTTATTATCATCAATACTTCGAGATGTTAGTTGAATAAGTTATTTCCTGGTTAAAAGATAAATATATAAATTTCCTGTAATTTCACTCTTCTTTCCATACTAAAGCTCACAGTTATTTTTATTTTTAAGAATATTAAAAAGGAAACCAAAGAAAAGAAAACTTCTTGTGGCCTAACTCAAAAGGACAACCTGCAGAGCTGATACCTTGTTTTACAAAGTGATATCGGATTAATGAATATTTTAATTTTTAAAATTGAAAATATCTCATAATATTATCTTCTGACAATTCATTGATACCTGCATATAAAATTAGAAATATGTATTATCGATGCAAAATAAATTGTAAAATACATCATTAATTTTTAAAAAATTCAAAATTATTCATTTTTAAAAAGTATATTGTAAATATCATTGGCCTCGAATAACTTCTTGATATACCTTTTAAAACAAACAATGACAAAAGAATACAAAGAATTAATAAAATAAGAATTATTTCCACATTAGATAAATGGGGATAAAGATAACAGCTATAGATATGACTAATCAAATAAGACAGGGAAAATAAAAATCATTTTTATATATTTCAAGTCAGCCTGAGGATGTGTATATATATATATATATATTATAATTCTTGATATATATAAATGCCAGGTAATGTTATCAACTATGTTATCACTGGTATCAGATATTAGAAAAATTAATTCACACTCAGAAGTGGAAAACATTTTGATTAAAGTATTTTTTCAATGTGCAGCATTATGTTTAATAATGCATACAATTGTAATTATCCAAAACATGATTATTGCTTACATGGTCACTTTCTGAATCAGGTCTAGATTCTGGTTCTTTCTTATCAGGAATTCTCCTTCTCAAGTCTTCCATGGTGGTTAGATTAGATTAAGAATCGACAGTCCTTTAAATAAATTAAAGGCTCAGCTCGGCTCACTAAGTGGATTACATGTTAAGGCCAAATCTCTAAATTCAATTCTAAAAACGAACACAACAGAATATGCTCGTCACGATCGATGTTGTTTAGTACCAACCCCTAATATGGAGTTTATCCGTTTTTTAAATTCAAAGATAATCATTAAACTTCTGAAATTTAAAATGAAATAAAAATATCTGTAATCAATGTAATTACAGTTTAAATGCTCAACGATCGTGTGATTTAAAGATGTTAGAGATAACTATAGCAAGTAAACGATTGATAAGGTTGCTGTTGATGATCACCTGATTAGTTGTTTGTTTAATTAAAGAACAGACCCAAACGCATTTATTATCTGACTTTATGAATAAAAACTTTTAAAACCTATTCTTTTCGTTATTCTCTTCCATTGTTTTTATATTTATGGGACTAAAGATAAAGAACAATGGATGGTTTAATCCTAAATATTTATCATACTGTTTCTTTTATGTCCCTTCTTTGAATAAAAGGCATTAGTCATGAATCAATGGTTCCATTGATCAGAGCATTCTAAAAAATATTCACGATTTTGAAGTATCTTTTTATTGTTGTAATTATGTAATTCGAAACCAGAAATTCAATAGGTTTCAATGATTATGTAGTGTGAATTATCTAACAGAATGTGTAAGGGGGGATAGATGTTTTCAACCATTCAGTCGTCATTTAAACAGAATGTTTTTGTCTATTATTATTAGTAATGTGTTACTTTTGATGGTAATTGATAAGAATGTAACCTCCTATTGTTTATACCTAGCTAAGTTGATCTTCCCTTAACAGCTGAGAAATGTACACATGATTGTATCAGCTGTGTTTAGTTTTCCTAGGGGGTCATTTTCTATTTTCAATGGTGCACTGCAATGCATCCATCTATATATCGTTAAAGAATATTATAGTTTTATTAAATAACAGTATCGATCTTTTATTGTTGCATGACACTTAACTCATACAATATATATCAACTGTTAAATATGCCAATTTCATACATTTTTCTCACTAAATATATCACTGTAAATGAGTTTCCTAATTTAAAGGAAATAGTTAAACCGGGAAGATTGATTTCTCTTTTTTGAAAAATGGAGAGATGCTAGTTATGATTAGTTATTTAGTTAACTATGCCATTGCAACAAATAAATGTGACACCTATTGAAAATATATCTAAAGAAACCGACAGTTCATTCAAAGAAGCACAGGTAAGAGATAGTTATTTGGTTACAGTATTTTTTTTTACCTACACAAACAAGTGACTATAATAGAAGATATTGTTGTAGATGTATATTCGATCAAGTAAAAGTCAAGAAGTTTATGGCAGAAGTGAATCGCAGTCGTCTAGCCAAACTTCGACAAGTGTGGAAATTTGTCGAATATGTCACTGTGAAGGCGATGCTGAAGGAGGTCTTATAGCTCCCTGTTATTGTTCTGGGTCACTTCGCTACGTTCACCAAAACTGTCTTCAGCAATGGATTAAATCGTCCAATATTCGGTGTTGTGAATTGTGTAAATTTCAGTTTATCATGCACACCAAAACCAAGCCCTTCATGGAAGTAAGCTTTAT
This sequence comes from Arma custos, assembly GCA_037127475.1. Classification (NCBI taxonomy): domain Eukaryota; kingdom Metazoa; phylum Arthropoda; class Insecta; order Hemiptera; family Pentatomidae; genus Arma; species Arma custos. The sequence continues at coordinate 184,827,981 of CM073759.1, forward strand.
CTTTCTTGAAAAAATTTGAGTTTATAAAATACCTAAAAGCAGTTTATAATTAGTCATTTAAATTATTGTTGTTAGATAATAGAAATAATAAGATAACAAGCCAAGGATTACAATAAGAGTTTCTTGTTTTTTTTTTTGTTGTAAAATTATTAAACTTCTAGTTCTATTATAGTTTTTATTGTGGAGCGAAACATATCGAATTTTTTAAATGAATCATTTAAATTTTTTTTAAATTATTCATATTGCTAATTATTTTGTATCGATTACCTACTTTATTTTAACCGAAATTTGAATTAATTTTTTATTTATATTTTCTGGTAAAACCTGAACATCTGAGGTTTTGTAACTTCTTTAGATAAACTTTTTAGGATTGATCTGAATTTAGATTACAGACATTTGTCTTTTTATCTACATGCTTATCTATGATCATTAATAGGTTTATAGGTTTCTGTTAAGATTTTCATTTATCTGAGTCCTACCAAAACTTCTTTGTTAAAATCTTATCTTCTTTATCTTATACCATAGAGTTAATGACCGACATGACAGAGTATAAATATATTTTGTTGATCATATCGCTGCTCCGGAAGTATAATGACACAACTGCAAATTGAAATTTTACAGGACAAGCAAAAGAAAAATAATTACAATTTGTCTTAATAGAATGGCCTATAGAAATTGTTTAATTCTTCTCTTGGAGTTGTTTATAAACATATATGGGTTATGTCAATGACAAACATCTAGTAAATGCATTTATGAGCCCGCCAAGACAATAAAGTCAACTTCACAAAATTTTACAGTTACGTCATTATACTTCCGGAACAGCGATATTATTTCATTATTATTTTTATAGACATTTCTGGCTTTTATGTCTTAGTTTTTATTTTAAACACTAAAAAAAAAAATATTAACTTAAGTATTACTTTATATAATACCTTATGAAAATAAGTGATTCATACAAAAACTAGTTGAGTTGAGTAGTTTTTATCGTAAAAGTTACAACTAACGGTCTTGATTCACTTATAAATCAAACTGCCCTACTCCTTAAGAGACACTGAACTATCCTGACATCAATAAATTGAAGTGTGCCTCTTAACAAAACAGAATTTATCAAATTATTTACTTTTTTGATTATCATTAATGAATATTGTTTGATAGAAGCTGGTTCATGTTTAAATATCAATTGCCCTTCCTCTTTTGTATTTTTTAAATAATAACAATGAAAGAGGTCACGTTTTGACTTGTAATGATTTCATTGTATCGTTTAGCAATAAAAATAAAAATATAATAAACGTTTTTCTATTATTACAAATGATTTCATATTTCATAACCAAATTTTTTTATGTTGTTGTTAATCTTATCATTTCGAAGCCTTTTTTATTCTAATATATTCTAATAATAAAATACTTACTCATATATTTTTAAGCAGAATTATTGATTTAGTGATAACAAAATCAATTTTCTTACTTCAGTATCTATTAAGATGCATATTCTTTATATATATTTTTATATGCATAATTTTCTTTTCAGCTACAAATTCATTCTTAGTAAATTAAAATAAACTCCTTAAATTTCTGAACAAGCATTTTTTTTTTTTATCCTTTAGATGGTTAGATTTTTTTTTTGTTCTTTTTATCTATACAATTATATGGATTTATTTAAAAAAATTTAAACAGTAGCAGAAAATATTCAATATTTTTTTCTCAACTCTTTTAATTCTTATTTTTTAAAATTAATTATTAAAAATTCAAATTGAAGAAGAAATTATAGATTAAAAGTTGATTAATTTTCAATTAATAAAACAACCAAAATTGATCAAAATTATGCTACCTCAATAATTGGCCACTCAAAATATAGATCTTTTTTCTTTTTCCAGTGTTTTATTTCTATTTCTTGTCCTTTTAAGCATCACAAACATTAAAAATTCCTTTCAAACAATATTTAATGGTATTTTCCTAGCTTTTATTTATAATTTCTAAAGAAAGGGAATCATTTCTTACGAAGTTGAAATCTTGGATTTACTTTCCAATACCAAAAATGATAGTCTTTTATATCTAATGAAAAAACTGTCGATCAAAATTAGTTTAAAGAGAAAAAAGTTAGTTACTTTTTATTATATGGTTTCATTATTTTCGTATTTACTTGCATTTTTTATTTTGCGTTTTAATTTCAATACAATTACTCTTGCTTTTATTTTATTACTAAATGCAAGTCTGCAATAATTTGATATCAAAAAGTATTTCATTGTATGTTTTTGACCTGTAATATTTATGAGGAAGAAAAGGTCAGAAAAAATGCTCTTAAATAAGGAGGAACATATTTTAAAGCCAATGTTTCGACCAATATTGCAGGTCTTCTTCGGGACTTATATTTAAATTTATTGAGGGCTTATGCTTATATTTATTTATTACTTTAATATTTATACATCATGCGTGTTTATTTGTTTATCATATTACGTCTGTTTATTTCCATTATTTTTTTTTAAATTATTAATTTTTAATGCCTTTTTGAATTTCTTGGCTTGTTCAATGTCTTCTCCAACAAATTTAAACCAACATTCGTAAAATAGCTTAAGTAAATAAAACTCGTATGTGTCGGTAAAAAATTGGGTGCATTGGCTCAGTGGTAGAGTAGAGTTGCCATGCCGAAGGTCCTGGTTTGAAATCCCGCTGCTAGCAAGAATTTTATTTAAAGTGTTAGTAGCCCGAGATGGATCCTATGGAATTTTTAGGACCCTCCAGGGGGAAAATTCTGACCCAAAATAAAATTCTAGAACAAATCACCTTCCTGCACAACAGTTGTCCAAGAAACTGTACAGTCTCTACCATGTACTGAATCCTGAACCCTTCACAGGTTGTAATGGTACAGGTTACTAAAAAATGGAACATTGGAGTAGTCTGTTCATTAATGGAGCTTGAAATCACTTTTACCACAAGCAAGTTCTCTAGCTGTTCCACTTCAGTGTTCGAAGTTCAATTTGAAATGATATTTCAGACTATGTAAATGATCTTAAGTTAAGTTAAAGCAAATATCTATTGGGTTTTATCCTCACTGAATAATGCTGTAAGGGCTTTAATGATGAGTTTGCTTATTTTCTTCCTCTGGATTATCTTTAATTTCATTTGCTTAAAAAAAATTAAAGTTCTCTGAGAAATAGTCTAAATTAAAAATTATTAACTATGAAAGAATTTTATAATTAATTAAAATAAAATAAAACACTTTTACATCATATTTCCATTTTTTTTTAATCTATGTAAAATTTTTTTCAGTGGGAGCCATTGGAAATGACTGGGTTCGAAAGAAGAAAACTGTTATGCGCCGTGATATTTCATGCAATTGCTATAACCTGTGTTGTATGGTCATTGTATGTACTTATTAATCGGACTGCTGAGGAGATTCACGAAGGTGTTTTAGAATGGCCATTTTGGACAAAACTAATCGTTGTTGCTATAGGGTTTACTGGAGGAGTAGTCTTTATGTACATCCAGTGTAAAGCTTACATGCAGATTTGCCAAAGATGGAAAGCTTTTAATAGGTGAATTCTACTTCTAAGTGCATAATACAATAATATAATTTAATCATTTTTTTTATATTATTGAATGAAAATATGATAAAATAAAATTGGATCCAGTACTTCAGCCAGAAACTAAAAACGATTTCTTATACCAAATGAAAAATATAAAAAAAATATTCAATATGAAAATATATAAAAATAATTACAAACTAACTATTATATGAAAGTTGAAAATAATTTAATTGTAAAAAGAAATATATATAAATGAAAAAAAGAATTTAATGAGAATATTTTATAAATAATATATAAATAGAAATAAAGATTTTTTTGGGGAGGGTAGGGGTAGTTGGGAAGCCTAAAAGGATCTACTGCAACTAATGAAATTGGTTCTAAATTAAAAAAAAGATTAATAAAAAAAAATTGCTGAAGTTCTCCTGACTTCTAAGAACTTGACTAAGACCTTACTCATCCTGTCCCCATCCCCAGCGTTTGTTAGCATTTACAATATCAGGATCATAGATTTCTTCATTTTTCCTCCCTATCCACCTTCCATGAACAAACATTCCATACCCGTCCAAATATTTTTCAAACCCCGTGCTTGAAAGCAGGTATCCTTCTCCTTTGCCCATGCTCTACTTTCATATGTAAGCCCTGGGCGAATTAGAAATGTTCATTTTTTTCCAAAAAATGCCTTTTCTGGAGTCAGATTGAATAAGAACCCTCTTCTTGATGGGAAACCCTCGCTACGATCATTTTTAACTTGGATGACACATTCAAGGTCAATCACAGTCATTCTGATCAGGCTTATAATTCTGTACAAAACTATCATAGGCACCTTGAAGTCATGGAATTATTGTATTGTAAATTATAATGCCAAATTCATGTCCTGTTTCCAATATTGCCCTTAGGCAAAGGAGGTAGTCCATTGTCGATTTGCCTCTTCTGAATCCGATTTGATAGGATCCTGTTTCTCTTTCGGCTAAAAGAAGCAAGTGTTGAAAAAGGATTTTTGATCAGCAGTGGGGAGAAGGGATAAGCCTCTGTAATTCCTACAGTCATAAGGATCTCCCTTTTTGAATATGGGACACACTAAAAGTTTTCACCATTCTCTCAGGACAGCTTTCTTGATCCAGATGTCCAGCATGAAGTTAGCCTTATATTTATATTAGGCCTTAGGCTAATATTTTTCCACCATACTTGAGAAGATCCTATTATATTTAGATAGATTTAGGTAGATTGTCTATTCTGGAGCTTTGTGATTCTTGAGTTTCTCTATAGCATCAGACACATCTACACCATCCGGTAGCTCAACATCCTCGTCGACCAGTGTCTGTTGGCCTAATTATTATTTATTAATATAGCATTTCCAAGTCTATTTGAACTTTTTCCAAATCAACTGTAACCTTTTACAAATAAAATGCTACGCTTTCCAAGTCACAAGCAACCCTTTCCAATTCAAATGTAACCCTTTCCAAATGAGTTGAAACTCTTTCCAAAGCCAATGTAACGCTTTACAACTGAATTTTCATCCTTTTTATTTCAATTGTGCAGCCGTTTCCATTTCAATTGTCACTCTTGAAAATGTTTTGAAAATTTAACGTGCTGTGGAATGAGCGAAGTTAAGTCCTCAGAACTCAACAGGATAAATCATGACAGTATTTTTAATTTTGTTATTTTCAAAACTATTATTGGCACAAAGCAGTAAACGAATGTAATTAATAAAATTTTTGAAAAGCAATAATTTTTTTATTAAACATAAATAATTATTCCTTTTTGAAGGAACCCATTAAAAAAAATAAATAAATAAAAATGCATTTTTTCTGAGAAAGTAAAAATACGTAAACTGAAGTTATCAACAGTTTATTTCTTTGTTGTTGAATGATAATTATTGACCTTGATAATATATGTGGAAGAAAGTGGTCCGGTTAGAGGTCAAAGAATTTCTCATAGAATAGGAGAAAACTTTATTGAGTAGCCAACGTTTCGACCTACTTTGTAGGTCTTCTTCAGGGCTATATGCAAAATACAGACAATTAAGAAATGGTACAAATATATTAAAACATAGAAATATAAATAATCAAAAGTATGGTGAATCCAGGTAATTGAAAATAAAAATGATAAATATTGCACAGCAAGGTAAATATACAGGTTAAAATGTATGAGTGTATAGTATAAACAACGAAGTGCCAGGAAGGTAGTAAAATACATAATGAAGAATAAAATAATAATAAAACAGAAAGTGTTGAAAAATAAAAAAAAAGGTAATAAAGATAAAAATTGAAAACTGATTATTAAAATGTGAAATGTAAAAAAATGATATGGGTAAATTTAGAAATTTTTTTTTATAGAAAATGTGGTATTAATATTGATAAGTAAAAAGAGATCTTACATAAATTGCTATGTTTCTACTCTTAAACATATCTTGAATATATATATTGATATTTGAGATGCCAGAGTCTCATCTAGGATGAGTACTCAAATTATAATTTATATTCCTTAATCTTAATTGGGTTCCTTTCCAAAGGCCTATTCTTGTGTTTTACCAATTTACTTATCTATTATACCTTCAATATATTCTTTATAAATAAGTAATATGTCTGGGGTATGTAAGCACCAAAAGAATTACAAGAAGGATCGTTTATTTATTCAATTTCAAATAAGGTTAATGATTCAGATTTTAATATATATATATATATATATATATATATATATATATATATATATATATATATATATATAAAAAGGATTGCCATTAAATACATTACAGGAAATAAATTAAACTTATCTGCGGACAGGGGTAGATTGGGTTACAGGTCGGTCTTCTTCCTTGACATCTCCGCCCGCTTCGTCGGCCGCACTTCTCTCTCAGGGTACTCGTCCTTCTTCTTTCCGGCCTCGTCTCCCGAGTACCTTCCTGCTCCTCCTTCGTCTCAAGAGTGCCTTCTTCAGCCTCATATCTCAAGAATTTTCTTCTCTCCCCCTCTCCTTCCTTCTCCACCATCTTGGACCATAAAACTCCATAAGGGACCCAAAAGGTCTGTTCTTTGTCCCAAACATATTCCCTTTCATGTGTCCCGACATGACACATTATCCCCGCTCAGCATCCCTTTCATGGTGCCGCCCACATCAGTACATAGCAAAATGTAAAGACTATTAATTACATAATAGAAAATACAGTATGTTTTAAATAAAGTAATAAAAATACAATTAGTCTATGAATGTCGTAAAATGATACTTAGAGGTGGGAAATTTTTAATTTAAAATTTTTTAATTTTGAAATTTTTAATTTCCCCCCTCTAAGTATCATTTTACGACATTCATCCGGGTTCAACTTCTCTCACTATTTTTATTTTTAATATATCTTTACTCATCCACTTATCTTTGCCTTTTTATATGTATTTTAGTCAATATAGCCTAATTGTATTTTTATTACTTTATTACTTACTTTATTTAAAACATACTGTATTTTCTTTTATGTAATTAATAATCTTTACATTTATGTAAGATCTCTTTTTACTTATCAATATTAATTTTAAAAAATTCTGGATTATAATGCAATTGGGAAAAACCATGGGTGAGGTGCTGTCTCATGTTTGGAGCCTGTTTGGGCTGTTGATCGTTGGGATGTATTGCACCTTTTTCTTCGAGATGCGATTCACATAACCCCTTTTTGATTTTGGTGTCTTGATAATGCCTGAATAGGCGAAACGTCGACTGGTAAGTAGGTGTATTTTTTGAAACATAAGGCTTTGCATTGTGGTTTTTCCCAATTGCATTATAATAAATAATAGTGTTTCTTTTTGAGTTTTTGGCTCTATTTTAGTGAAAATTCTGGATTTTTTATAATTTTACAGTTTTCATTTCTTATTATTTTCTAAATTTACCCACATCATTTTTATCATTTTTTTACATTCCACATTTTAATAATCAGTTTTCAATTTTTATCTTTATTACCTTATTTTTTATTTTTCAACACTTTTTGTTTTATTATTATTTTATTCTTCATTATGTATTTTACTACCTTCCTGGCACTTTGTTGTTTATACTATACACTCATACATTTTAACCTGTATATTTACCTTGCTGTGCAATATTTATCATTTTTATTTTTAATTACCTGGATTCACCATACTTTTGATTATTTATATTTCTATGTTTTAATATATTTGTACCATTTCTTAATTGTCTGTATTTTGCACATAGCCCTGAAGAAGACCTACAAAGTAGGTCGAAACGTTGGCTACTCAATAAAGTTTTCTCCTATTCTATGAGAAATTCTTTGACCTCTAACCGGACCACTTTCTTCCATGTTTATTTCTTTGATTTCGTAATTTTTTTTTTCCATTACAGTTTACATTTTTTTTATTATTTACTTCTTGAGAAAAAAAATCAACTTTTTGTCTTACATTTTTTCCTTAATTTTTTTAAACAAAAAGATTATTATGTTTATTATTTTATTACCAAAACTATGAAGATAATAATGTTGTTAAGTTCAGATTACATGTTCTTACTTTTTTTAAATAAATTTACTCAGAAACAAAAAATGAACTATTTGATTTTTAAATTATTTCTCCCATTTTCGCCCTAACAAGAGTTGTGAAGAAAAAGGTGATGATTTTAACCTGGCGCATTCTGAGGCCCTAAATTCGCCCATTCCCCAGTATTTTAAATTTTCAAAGGTGACAATTGAAATGGAAACGATTACAAATGAAATAAAAAGGGTCACAAATGAGTTGTAAAGGGTTATATTTGCTTTGGTAAGAGTTACATTTGAATTGGAAAGGGTTGCTTGTGACTTGGAAAGGGTAACATTTGATTTGTAAAAGGTTTCAGTTGACTTGGAAAAGGTTCAAATCGACTTGGAAATGCTTTATATTAACACATTAAAGGCGAGGGATATTGACATGAAACTATGCTAGGTAACGTGGCGACCGCCCTCCCCCCCTCGCAACCATACTAATACGACTCCCGTCTTTAAGCTACAGTCGAGATAAATCGTAGTACTACGACTCCCGCCTTTAATGTGTTAATAACATATGTAGTAGCCAATTAAATTTAAAAATTAAATATAGATTTTTAATCAATGTTGACTAATATTAGTTGACCTTATATATATGAGGAAGAAAATGGTCCAAGTAGAAGAGGTCAAGGAAATTCTCTTATATAGGGAGAACTTTTTATTGATAAGCCAACGTTTCGACCCAAATTGCAGGTCTTCTTCAGGGTTAAATATACAAGATACAAATAAATTAAATTAATACATGGCACAGAATAACACTATATGTAGAATAATGTAAGAGAAGAATTGGTCGACTGTATCTTCTAATTTAAGGAAGAAATAGTTGGGGGTGCAGTCAAAGAAAACACCAAAATAAGAAAAACTTATTTATTATGTGCCGACGTTTCGGCCTACAATGTAGGCCATCTTCAGGGCTAAGAGAGAGAAACAAACAAAAATATATAAAAACGTAGCAGTAACAAGAATATATAAAAAGTGGTACAGGAGTGAAAAAATAAAAGTAGTGACTAGATATGATGAAATAGTGAAAAGATAAAATAGTGAATAGATAAAAATAGTGACTAGATATGATGAAATGGTGAATATATATATGATAAATAAGAAACAATATAAGACTGGTTACAGAATATAAGAAAGAATAAAGAATAAAAAAGAAAGAATATAAGACTGGTTACAGAATATAATAAACTTAAAAAAGTGATAGATAAAAATAAAATTGTAGATGATGAAAAGAAATAATAATGGTGACAGATATAAAAAACAAGAATACGAATATAAAATATAAAAAATACAAGTCAAGAAAGGATAAAATGTAAACAATAATATAAAGGGAAAGAAAAATGAGGAGGTAAACGGAAAGATACAAGAAGAGAAGATTAAAATTATAGAAAAAGGGGGGGGTTACATAGGTATGAGGGGTTACATAGGTAAAGTGTAATAATATAAGCATATATAGAAATAAAAGCTTGATAAATTTCAAAAATGAAACATTGAACATAGTGGTATTAATAACTATGCACTATGAGGAATGAAAAGAAAAAGAAAATATAAGTAAGGGAAGTAAATATGTAACTGTATACAGTAGGAAGCAGTGGCATTAATGCAAAATAAGATGTGAATATAACATAAACATGTAGAAAATAGGTAAAGAAATACAGAGGATGAAAAATATGAGGCTAAACAATAATGAACTCTATACATTAACAAATGATGGATGCCAAAAGAAGGTGTGAGAACAGGTGAGAAGAAAGGTGAATGTGAAAAGGATGGAGATAAGATAAATACCAAGGTATGTACTAACCGAATAAAACACGAGGCAGCTAGGAGATCTTAGAATGCAGTGAGAGCAATAATACGTTATAAAAATACGTTAGGTCCGCTGGAGGAAGCGATCCAGGCGAATTCTGACGGCCAAACAAATAATGACAAAGAAGGGGGGAGGAGATAAGCAGATGTGGAGGCAATAAGAGACCGTAAATAATGTAAATAGCGTGAAAAATTATATGGAATTAATATTTTTGTTTGTTTCTCTCTCTTAGCCCTGAAGATGGCCTACATTGTAGGCCGAAACGTCGGCACATAATAAATAAGTTTTTCTTATTTTGGTGTTTTCTTTGACTGCACCCCCAACTATTTCTTCCTTAAAGTAGAATAATGTAATATGTAGTAAGTAGTAGAAATAAAAACCAGAGGGGATTGAATTATATGACAAAGTGGTACTATATATTATATATACAAAGAGGTACTGTTTAAATCCAACTAAGTACCAAATGAAAAATTAAAAATTCGAGCAAAGTAAAAAATGAAAAATTACCCAATACAGTATCCAAAAAAAGATAACAAAAAAAATTAAGAATTAGGACAGAATTATAGTAGAAAAAGATTAAAGATTGATAAAAAAAATGTAGAACAGAATAATAGTAGATATAATAATAAAATAAAAATTAATAAAAAATATAGTTAAAAAATTATAGAACAGACAGAATTATAGTAGATTGAACTTGTACATAAAAATTTTATAAAGTTATAAGGAATTTTCATCAAATAATAAAATTAAATGTGATAAAATGAATACATGCCATGCTCAATATATTTAACCTTCAGGCACTGACAGTTTTTTTCCTTACACTTAGTTAGTTTTTTCTTACCCTTATTTAAAAACGTATCAATATATAAAATCATTTTATTTTTTGTTATTGTTTATATGAGCCATTTTGCATTTCCCACAATCAATGAATATATGATATTTAATCAGATTATTGTAAACAAAAAATCAATACAGGAAAGAGTAAAAACTATATTTTAAAACTTTTGTATTTACAAAAAATTGATCACATTATATTTAATTTTGGTTTTAAAGAATTAAATAACAATAATGAAACTAAACGTACGTTTAAAAATTAAAATTGTCATTGTGTCAGGCAATTGACACTCAGTTTCTAGGAGCACTTAATGCATACAGTTTTGTTGTATTTGTCATAAAGGAAAGTTTTTTTCTTCATTCTTTTTTTTTCTTTGGCCTTATAATAGTTTCCCTTGTTTATGTGAGTTTTCCCACGTCCTATACAAGAGGAGTGGTTTCTTTTATGCCTAATAAATCGCTTAATTAACAATCAAAAAATAAATAAAAAAGAATGTATAAATTCGAAAAGAAGTTTATATTTCATTAATATTTATACATTTAAAAGTATCACTGACTAATGAATGAATGAATAAAGCCTTTTATTACAAAAAAATTAATAGGAATTATTAAAATAATAAAAAATTAAAATAATTTTACTACAGATACTATATACAATATTTATAACTTTATATAATATAATGAACTTTTTTTTTTTTTGCTTGTTAATTTATGTAGGTCTTCCCCTTAGGGAGTAATATTAACTAATAAATATAAAATATTAAATAAAAGCTTACTTTGAAAAAATCAAAGAAGTGCCACAAGTACTGAGGTTTGGTCTGTGGGACCACTCATTTATATTTTGTAAACATACTTTAAAACCAACCATCCACTTTCACTTTCAATAAGGTACTGACAAGGTAGGAGGCTACAGATAGGAGGATTTAGGGTGGGAAATTTCAGGAAATGGCTACCATAAGGTTTCGGGGACCATGCCTGTACTTGAGGGTTAATTGAGTTGTTCATTCTTCATGTTAATATATATGTTTTTGTTTTCTTCAGGGTAATATATGTTCAGAATGCTCCTGAGAAACAGCCGCTGACTTTACAAGTGCCTGCTGCGAGCGAGGGCAGTTCTAGCAGTTGCCAGCTGCCAAAGTCCCGCCAGACTACGGAAAGCAACGGAAATTTCAAAGACGAGACTAGTATCGATTTGAAAGGAGTTCGTAATTTGCACATATTTTTTAATGACGAAAGTAGAGTGTGTGTTCAAAACGAGGATCGTGAAAGTGAAGAGAGTGAAGGAGGCCAGGACACCTCATGGAGGATTAAGATAGGCAAAGCTGAGTCCGTACCTTCCCAAAGGTACCGATATTATTTACAGCTCCTTTGACAGTTTTTTAAAATTTTTATGTCATTATTATTTATTTTTTTCTTTTGATACCTACAGCTGTTTTACATATGGTGTGGCTATAAAAAAAAAATAAAAGGATCTCAGGGTCCTTGCCTCTTTCTCCACTTCATGCTGCCTTTGATTCATCTTCCAGTACTTATGTATTAGCCGATTTGCAAGGACTGTTATCCACCTTTTTTATAACCTGATCACTGATAACACCTGCTTTTTTTATTGATATTAATGGGAATTGAAATATAATAAAACGCTAATTTACAGATCCCTCTAGCCACGTTTTTCTTATTATATAAAATTTTTCTCTACACCTTCGACAAAATCATCTCAATTTCCATCCTTGTCTAAATCAATTTGATGACCTTTTTCACATGATATCATCTTTGAATATTATCCAAACTTCTGTATTTCACAGCTTCTTCTTTTAAAGATATTCCTAAAGTGTTATTCCGTTCATTTTAAATAAGCAATAACAAAAGGAATAAGACAAAATTAAATTGAATAAACAATACAGAAATTTAAATAGACAATAAACAAAATTAGCAAAAAAATTTATTAATGAACAAACAAGTAACTCAAACGAGCTCTGTGATAAGAAGGGGTTGCACGAGATAAGGTTTCATGCAGACTGACTAATACACAAGTACTCATCCTCCATTTTCACCCGTTTCCTGCTCTCCTCTTCCTCTTTTTCTTTTCTCATTCAAACTCCACATTTGTTTGTTCATCTAATGCCACATTATTCTGCTATGGCTAATTGGGCGATGCTTCAGTGTGAGTTATAAATTTTGCCTATCCAAGTTTAATTAGGATAGGGATCTTTAAGGAGTAACTCACATCGTAAAGGCTTGGGACCCTCATTAAATTTCCCTTCTAAAGAAGTGCATAACCCAGGACTTTTTACTCCCTTTTAAAAAAATATTAGGGCCAACTCCGGGCTGTGAACCCGGAATCCTTGGGTATAGGACTGTGTTATGTTAGCCACTACTCCACAGGTCAGCCCGTCTCCACATTTGTCTATTAGTTTTGTAAAAGATTTATGTAATTTTAATTTCTACAACAGTGTTTAAGCTTGAGAATGGGGCAAGGTAGCTCAGTATGTAAAGCACTTAGTTGCTGTGCTGAAGGTTCTTGGTAAAATCTGGTTGTGGCCAGATTAAAATTATTTAATCTGTTAACAGCATCGACCATCTGGAGATCCACCAAGGGCTCTCTCAACCTCTACAAAGAGAATACGTTTAATTGGGGGAAAACCTGGTTGTTGAGTATGATCTGGAACAAATCACCTTGTTGCACTACCATTGTCTTAAAATCAGTACAGTCTCTTCCATGTACTGAATCCAAAATTCTTTATAGGTTGTAGTGGTACAGGTCCTATAAGCTTTATAGTAGTTTCAGGTTTTCTTTGTAGTTCCTACTACTCATCATTATTTTGCTTGTAATTTTTTGGCTGACTTTCATTTGAATAGTTTTGTTAAGTATAATAAAATTCGTTCACCTATACTTTAATTATTTGATAATTAAAAAGTGTAACATCTTCTGAAACATTCTTGACGCTCAATTGAAATACAATCTAATTAGCTGGACATTAAATCGATAACGAAAGACTTATGAATGGATACAACAGATATTTATGTATTTTATAATATTTTGTAGTGTATTTGAAATATTTTTATACATACATTTTTATTAATGAAATTTACAACTGTATTATACTAATACAACAAGTAAATAGAATGAATGGTACCTATTGGCATTTAACAAAGACAAGTAGAGAAACTACCCAATCGTAATACTCAAATAACAAGTTCAACTTAAAAGGTCATGAGGCCATCTTATTTTCAGACGCCTCGGGGGATTATCAGGAATCAAAGAGGTTGCTAAATTTGAAACTAATGGGTTTCAATGAGAATGAAGTTTGTCATGAAAAGATTGATATCGGATTCGGGCCAAATCAGCTACAAATGGTACATTAAGGTCACTATGGATTACAGTACAGTCTCTACCATGTACTGAACCCCAGACCCGTTCATGGGTAGTAGTGGTACAGGTTTTTTTTTTTTAGGTTTAACCTTTCCAAGTCCTCTTAACTTTTTCAGTTACTCCTTGTCTTTAATCTCTTATAATTTTTTTCTGTAACCTATAAAATTAAAACAATCATTTTTTAAAATAATAATAAATTTTTATTATTTACATGTTTACATCTTCACAGTGGGTATTTCTATGCAACTGAGTAATTTTGTCATAAACAATGAAACAGGAAGATGATGAATTGACTTTGTCTTCTGTTTTTTTTTCAAAAGGATAGTGCCTAAAGGATAGTCCCTGCTCATCTTATTTCATGACGGAGTATGTATTGATTTACCCAAAATATTAATGAGAATTGGATCATTCTTAAGATATCCTTACCACTGAAACAATTAATTCAACTTGATCTAGGTGAAACAATCCGAGTGTCTGGTATCGATAGCTATTCTTTATCTATTTATTTTTAAAAATTTCAAACGAATACTTAATTACAGTAATTAAAACCCAGATATTTTTTTTGTTTTATATAATTCTTGCAATAGTAAAACTAGTCAAAAGGAAAAAATAATTCGTAATTTAAAGGAAAAAAGAGAGTAATTAATTATTCAAATTGTATTTAAAGCATATGTTACAATATTAAGTTGTGCGATGTTTGAAAAAATAAAACAAGATCATTCTCAAGACAGTCGTTGTGTGAGAAGGTTGCTACTCAACATTTGATTTTATCGCCACTCTCACCACCTTCTTCACAGGCAAATCTTACTTGTAAAACCTCTTATTATTTTCATCTCACCTTGGACTTAACGGTAAGAGACATTCAGTTATCCCAAACTCATCAGCATATCGAAGCATCAACTCATCACTATCAAGAACTCGAAACTTTCAAGAACTCAGTTCATTTTTCAGTTTCTTAATTGATTCACAGACCATTGATATTTTTTGTTTTAAGACTCATCCTTTCTATTAAATAAGTTAATTTCAATTTTTTTGTATAAATAATTGTAGATAATAGCTCTATGTATTACATCTTTTTCTTTTTTTTTCCTTTGTATTGACCACTTTGAATCACATTAAAACTTTATTTTATTTTATTTGTCTCCATTATTCCTTCATGCCTTCACTGGCACGTTTCCTTTGATCCTCTCTCCAGCTCTATCCAACCTTCTCTGGTCCTCCCTTCCAGATTTTTCACTTCCTTGTAAGATGTGAGAATCTGTAATGTTCAACTTTCCAAATTTCTTTAGTCCACGATGTAGTGGTCTTCTCTTTTCAAATATTTTCTTGGCCAACCTATGTTCATTCTGTACAGATGTCTGAGGAATGTCAGCCTCCTCTTCCGATTCTATCCAATTTCTGGTAGATGCCTCTGTTACTTCACTGTTTTCATCCGTCTTCAGTCTAAACTCCTATGATTTTTTCTTAGAATTCTTTTTTCCAGGACTTCCAGTTTTTTTTAGACTAAAGTTTACTGAGAGGAATCCGGTTTTTACAGTAGAGTTATAATGTTTTATTTTTGCATTCCAGGAGATGCACTTCTTGTTGTAGATATTTTTTGTTAGCCCTTAAGCCCTTCCATCTTTAGAATCTGATCTCCAACAGCTGCTCTCTCTGCTATATAGTCTCTTCCAGATATCTGACTTTCTTGTCCCTTTTAATCCAACCTATCTCTGTGCTGAGGAATTTTGGTCCATGTATGTCATTTGTCATAAATTAATCTTCTCAATTGAGATCCTTAGTCCCGGTTGGCTAGCTATCTTTTCTAAGAGATTGATTTGCGACTGCTTCTTCCATGTTTTCATATAGTACAGCTAAGTCATTTGCAATCGCTAGGCAGTTTATTTTAATTCCCTGCGATTTTCTCCCAAGGCAGATTGGGTTTATTCCTTGACTGTCCTGATTTAATTAATTATTTTTCATATATAATGTTATAACTTTTGTATCTTTGTATAAAACATTGTTTTTAACTAGTGTTAAAATTTTAAAGAATTTCTGGATGGTGGTGATATGAACATCCCCAAAACGTAGACATATGTTATAAATTTTGTTCACCTTAGAATGCTTAAATTGCTGTATTAGTTAATTAGATGAATACTTCATACTTGAAAAGAACAGAAAATAATATTTTGCGTGCACATGTGTTCCAGGTGTAACGAAATCGAAAGCAAAACCCAGGGAGATGCTGGTGAATCCGAAGATGGTTGTATCCCTTCCAGCTCTAAGTGTGCCGAAGTTGGTGGCAGCAACAACTTGAAACCCAACAATGACTCAGTGCTAAAACTGCAGATCAAGAAGGCGGAGATTGTGATAAAGTTTGGTGAGACTGGTAACGGCGGTAGTGAGGACAATAGAGCCTGCTCTGGAGACAGGCAAGACAGGCATCAGGATACTTCTGTCAACATCAAGATCGACGACAAGGAAAGGGAACCGATAGTCATTGATGTAGTGAAGAAGAAACAGCCTACCATAACCGACGCAACAAAAGACCCCGTTGAGATCCGTTTCGACTTCGGCAACGAGGAGGAGAAGTGTAGTGCCGATGCGGATCAATCGGACAGTAAGCTTCTTCAGGTCTACACCGCCGAATCAGAGTCAGATTCGGGATCCCACTCTCCCCTTTTATCTAATAAACACAACAGCTCATATGCAGATAACATTTAAACTATTTAAGACTGATTAATAAGTTTCACTAATTATTTACGTTTGTAATCTTAAGGGTTAATATTTAAGGACATTTGGTAAAAAAATAATAATAATAATGAATAATTCTTAATTTTTTAATATTTGATTTTAGGCTTGTTAACATGAATGCACTTAATGTCTTCGTAGTTTTTCTTTCTCTACTGGTTGTGCAATACTTACCAAATGTCATTGAATATTGCTTTTCTTTATTTTCATCGGCAGTTCTTGACTTTTTTTTTATTTTCAGATAAAAAATATCAGTCGCTTATGATTCTGTACTTAACCAAATGGTTTACATGTGATTATTTTTTATCTATTTTTAAAAGTATATTCATGGATTATGATTAGAAACAAACCAAAAAAAAAAATAACCTATCTATAAGAATTGCTTTACTTTAAAAAAAAAATGTTTTCTTCGGAATGTTTTCTATCAAAGAAAAAAAAATTAACTGTTAAATAATAGCAGCGCCACTGCCTGACATGTATATTAAATTAATTTGGTTGAGGTTCAATGCATTTTTAAAAATTTTATTAATTAATATTAGTCATTAATTTGGTGCTATTTCAAAATGATATTTTTGACTAAAAATTATTAAATTAAATGTGTACTTCCAAAAAAGTATGTTTCATTCAACTAATTGTTATATAAATATTAGGCAATATCATCCTTGTAATTTATTATTTTAGGCATGTTAGACCCATTTACTTTCTCTAAGAATGATCTTTTTTAAAATTTGAATTTTACCTATGTTATAATTTTCCTTAGATTATAGATTTTAAAAACAGGGTTTTTGTATTAAAAAAAACAAAACAAAAACTCATAAAGTATATAAATTTTATTATTTTAAAAGATAATTAAAATAAATGATCTCAAAAATTCAGCAAATAAAAGTAGTATACATCAGACTGAGGCTTGAGTTTGGTAAAGTTAAATAGAAAATTAATTATTCGGTTACAAATGAATGTTATAATAAAATAACAAAAAATGTAGTTACTCAAATTGTAACCAAAATTTAACGAAAGAATCTTAGATAAAACTATAGTTAACAGAATGAGCTCAGTGTTGCTTTTGTTAGACTGATAATGATAAAAAAATAATTTTTAATCTTAAAAAATATGGCTCGCTCTGAGGATGTGTTGATGTGTCCCAGACTGGTTTGTGATAAATTATAAAAGTGTTTTTTTATACCTGGATAAAAACTAGTTATTTAGTCTTTCATATAAAACTATTTTTTTATGCCTTGAAATATTTAAAACTCATATTCTGGTGTTAAATTTGATAGTTCTCTCGAAGAGAGTGGCTTTACTTTTTTTTTTTTTTTCTTTTCAATTTTCCTTCCTTTTTTATAGGCTATTCCTAATAATATATTTTATAGATTTTCTATGATGTAATTAATATGTTAGTTCATTGTTTAAAAAAATATTTAATGTGAATAAATTTTACTGATGATTTTTTTTTTTGTGATCAATGTTTTCCTCGTAATATTAATTCTACTTGCATTAATTAGTTTAAGATTTATGGTTTACACATCGTCTAAATAAAGTATATGGAAGGCAATTAAATATTAAGTATTCAATTCAATTTAAGGGGCCCGTGCCCTTAGTAATCAGAGTAAGAAGACATATTGGGGAGATCCGCTGTCTGGAAAGGACTGAAGACTTCAACTACCCACCATGGACACTGAAACTACCTACACCCGATTTGATGCTCAAAAAGAATAACACCTCAGAATTTACCTACCTAACAGAATTTCAAAAAATGAAAGAAAGATATAACAGCAGCACGTACATATACACAGATGGCTCCAAATTAAACAGTAATGCTGGTTGCTCCATCATAATGGGATCTAATATCATGAAATATAAATTACCACTTTCCACCAGCAACTTTACTGCAGAATGTTTCGCCATTAGTTCAGCACTGTATAGTATTGTGCAGCGAGAAGAAAAAGATATTGTTTTATGTAAGGACTCTCTTTCTGCAATAATGGCGTTAACAAACATACTCCAAAGATCCTACAAATTTTATGACAATAATAATCTAATTTCTCAAAAAAGAAGGTATATTTCGTAAAAAAAAATAGACCAAAAATTATATAATAGGACTATTATAAAACTATAGAATAGGACACTGAAGACATTAGTCATGAATGATGGACATTAGGTGTCCATAAATAATCAACCTAGCCTCTAATAAACATGAAAAAATAATTGGCTGCTCACATTACACATCTTTTAATTAGCCTCTCTACATAAAATAATTTCAAAAATTTTGTATGAGATAATATTTCTCATTTAATTTATTATCAAATTCTGTTACAGTTAATATTTGGCCATTATTCATAATTAGTAACAGTGAACGACGGTTATTACATCAAAACGCCTGCTTGGACAAGGGATGTTTCCCGAGGCAATGGAGGAACGCAGACTTGAGACTGCTCTACAAGGGAGGGGGCAAAGATAAGGACTTACCTAGCTCCTACAGGCCTATCTGCCCCCTCCCTGTGATCAGTAAGGTCCTGGAGGGCCCCATGATGACCAGCCTGTGATCCACACTCAGCAGGGCTGGTCACCCACGGCACTACGGATCGACCAAAGGCAAGGGAACCGCTTACGCGCTGTTGCTGGTACGTAATGACGCTGAAGCGAGGGCGGAGAAGTATGTCATGTTAGTCCTCTTTGACATATCATCCGCCTTCGACAGTGTGTAGTGGCCGAGCGTCCTGCAACAGCTCCAGAGACACGAAGCGCCGAGCAACATCTACGGCCTGGTGAAGAGCTACCTCGAGGACAGACGAGTCACGGTCCGGGGTAGCTACCACAAGCACGAGGACAGGGTAGGCAGCGGGGGTGCCCACAAGGCTGGGTCTTAGGACCGGCCATGTGGAAGTTAGTATTCGACGAGTTGCTCGGCGTCTTGGAGGATGAGCGGTTCCCCGCCACCGCGTAAGTGGACGACCTCGCAGCGATTGTCTACTCGGAAAGCAGAGCCGGGATCTCGACGGAGGCCGAGAGATGTGCCAGCTTAGTAGGAGCCTGGTGTGAGAGGACGCTGAGGATGGCAGCCGCCGAGACACAGGCCGTTCTCTTGAGAGGAAGAACGGATTGGGCTCACCCTATCACATTCAAAGTAAACGATGAAAGGATCAAGGCAAGTGAGGTGGTCACTTACCTCGGAGTAAGGATAGGAAGGAACCTGGACGTGACCCCTCACTTAGACCACCTGGCGAGGAGTGTGAGCCAGACGATGAATGGCCTCGGTCGGATTGGTGGAGCCTTTTGGGGCCTCAGGTACCCAGTCAGCATGACGATCTACAAAGGAGTCACTCTGGGTATCCTTGTACGCGTCCCCTTTCTGGTGCATAAACCTCTCACAGCGGCAAAGAAGAAAGCTGGCAACGGCACAGAGAGTGGCCAGGGCACACAGGACAACGTCCCATGAGGTGGTGCAGATCCTGGCGGGAGATATACCTGTTAACCTCCTGCTGGGTGAAGATGTTACTAAGCATGAAGTGAAGAGAAGAGGCTTGGCAGCCCTTCTGGAGCAAATCCAGGAGAGGGCGAACCCGAACAGATGGAAGGACGATATCAGGAGGGACTCACTGACGGAGAGGAATGGACGATAGGTCACATCCGAAAAAGGGAGCACCCTTAGGAAGTACTTCCCCACCGTCGAGTCGAGACTAAAGGCCAAGTGGTTCCTTCCTGATTACTGAATGTCGTAGATGTGTTCTGATGAAAGCTAAGCCAGCACGGATATGATCTGGACCCCAACTGCCCCAGCTGTGGAGTTCCGGAAACTGCCGAGGCCCACTTCATGATGAAGAGAAGAGGACGGGCACCGGGAAGACCGCTGGACCAACCCATGGAGGACTCCGAGCACGAATGATAAAAGAGAGGGAAGAAGACGAGGAAAAGGATAAGGTGTAGTCCTCAGGTGCACAACCGTGCACCGGGCTACTCCATAGTTCCAGTTTGATTTATACAAATAAAGGAAAAAACAGAATAAAATGCCCGATTTGTATCTTCAGTGGTGAACCCCCACTGGAGGTGACCTTTAATGTCTCACAGGCAGGGAAGGGGAGAAAAAAAAAGGGGGTACAGTTTGAAGTCATCTTCTTGACATCTTCAAGTGAATAGGGAATGTTCTCACATTTGAGCCAATGGTACATACGTGTAATACCAGGGTGGCACAAAGATCGGTGAAGCTGAAACAAGTCAGTAGAAGTGGAAGCATTACAAACTCGGTAGGGTGTGTTTATATGTCATAAACAAACGGAGCTCTAGTCGCCATCTAGTTACATCTCATTTTTTACCTTACTTCCATGCTCTCGGTCAAAAATGAAAAACAGAGCCTCTTGATCAGTTATGAGGCGAAAATGCTTGCCAAGGAGAAATGATCTCCAATGTTTCAAGGATTCAACAATTACCGCAGCCTCCTTTTCAATTGGTGGATGTCCACTGATTTCAGATCTGCTTTGTGATCGTGAGAAAAATGCAATCGGCCGTCCATCTTGACTAAGGGTAGCTGCCAGTGCAAACTTAGAAGCATCGGTTTCTATTACAAGCGGGCGAGATTCATCGATGGTTGTGACGACTGAGTTGGCAATATCGTTTTTTAGCTTTTCCGTGGTGAAATACCCGGGTTCGAGTCCCGGTCCTAGCCATATCTTTTCTTTTCAAATAAAATATTTAAAAAAATATATCATATAACAATTAAATAAATTATAATAATATTAATGACTTAAAGTCAACAAGATCCAAAAATAATGTTCAATTAACATTCTCCCCGTGTATACATCGCAAATTGCGAGAACACCGAGATATAGGATCGGTGAAAAGAATTGATGAGGCTGGCCGAGAAACGTGCCAGGGTGGCCGAGATGGTTGAGGTGTCACCACGGAGAGGTGAAATACCCGGGTTCGAGTTCCGGTCCTGGCCATATCTTTTCTTTTCAAATAAAATACCTTATATTTTCTTTGCGGCTCAGCGGTAAGCATCCTATTAAAATTTGTAAATGAAATTTTATATAATCTTGATTTTTTTATTAATTATTTATCTATGATTTTTATATAGTTCAATAGTTTTTCTAATGTTTAAATATAATTTTCTTATTAATTGAAGGGTCTAAATTTTCTGTTAATTAAAGCTAAATTTTTGTCTTAGAACCAATTTTGGAAGTGTATAGATAAATATTTAAATTTATAATTTCGTACTGTAACAACAACAATTAAGAATTTTGCACCTAAGGTCGTAGAACGATTTAGTTTTGTTTAACATATGTTTTAAAAAGTAATTCCTAACTTAGCATTTTTACCGTTATATTTTGTAGGTTTAAATAGTTCAATTGAACATATGATCGAAGTGAAAGTGGAAATAGGTTAGTTTTATGTGTTATAAATATAACTTCGGTTAATGTTTTAATATTCTGTTTTTCTTTTCAAAAGGTGTTTTATTCTGATCAGACAGAGTAGATTTAAGACTTAAATACTAAAAGTGCGGGTTTTTCCACCAGCCATGGGCGAAGCGTCTACTTCTAAGCAGGCGGTAAGTGATATGGAAGCGGACAGTATTAATTTAAGTACTAATAGTAATAATACTGGTTCCCAAGAGCTAGTTACTGGTCGTAAACGACCTTTACTAATTGAACAAAATCACATTAGACAGAAACGACAAACGCTAATTCAAACACACAACAGTTTTCAAATACTAACCTCAATACCAGACGAACAACTAGAAAATACTACGAGACACGTGCTAAATAAAAAACCGCCCCCACTTTATATATATGCAGTAGAAAATTACTCTGCATTAATTGCTTTCCTAAAAGAAAGATGCCCCAGGATAGTGATTAAGGGCCTCCATCACTTTACACCGATTAGTATTATAAAAGTGGAATTGAAAGAGAAAGGTTACGAAGCTTGTAATGTAACTAATGTTATTTCTAGATTTAAGAAGCCCTTTCCAATGTTTTTTGTAGACATTACCAAAGAAACTTTCAAAGAAGACGTCTATAATTTAAAATGTATCTATTACAATAAAATAAGCATCGAAGAACCGCGGAAGAAAAAAAACATTCCTCAGTGTTTAAGGTGCCAACAATATGGTCACACTCGAGGCTACTGTAACCATCCACCAAGATGTGTAAGGTGTGGCGGGCACCATGACAGCAAATCTTGCAGTAAAACAAGAGAAACTCTTGCTACTTGTGCCAATTGTGGTGGCCAACTACAAAGGCTGCCAAACACTGAGGAACTTATGAATTCAGCGTAGCTCAAGACATTACAACCAGCGGCCTACACCAGCTCAACCTTTTCAGTTGCCACCAGATTCACAAGAATTCCCAAATCTCAGACCTGTACAGCACCATCTTCCAGCACATCCGGAAAACAGTGTGGAATCTCAGCAGAAGCCAAGAAGTCCACCAGTAACGAAGTCAACACCCCAGCACTATAATGTTCAAACAGGTATGACGAATAACAGTACCCAGCCAGTGCCCCCTTATGATACTGCCCCTCCCCAACTGTTTCAAATACTAACGGGTCTTAACAACCTTATCCATCTTCTTTTTAAATCTTCTCCAACAGTTAACTCAGGTTACACAAGCCTGGAGCCACAGCCATGCCTCCTATTTTTTTAACAGCCGGCTCCTTGTCAATTCTCCTATGGAATGCTAATGGACTGATGCAACACAGGACTAAACTTGATTTATATTTACATGAAAAAAGGACAGACATAGCACTCATCACTGAAACATATCTTACCTCACGATCAAAAATCTATATTTCAGGCTATATTATTTACAGAACTGATCACCCTGACAAAACGGCACACGTTGGCACCGCCATTGTTATCAAATCGTCATTAAAACACAGTCCCATTCATTTACCCATCACACCACACATACAGACAACTGGAATCACATTAAATACAAAACAGAAAAATATCACGTTCGCTGCAGTTTATTGTCCCCCTAGGTACAAGCTTACATCTTCGATGTTTTCTGAGTTTTTAAACGGTTAGGTAGATGTTTTATTGCAGGAGGTGATTTCAACGCAAAACACCAATGCTGGGGTTCAAGATTGTGTAACCCAAGAGGTAGGAACTTGTGGTACGCTCTTCATGAACTTTCATTAGACACATCAACTCCAAATTCCCCTACTTACTGGCCTACTTCTAGACGCAAAACCCGGACTTACTGGACTTTTTGTTACAAAAGGCATAATAATAGTAAACAAGACTATAAATACGAGCTCTGATCTTTGCTCTGATCATCAGGGTATAATGGATTGGGATTTATACAGAAGTTATCTCAATTCTCACCTCTCAATCCCTATTTCTATAAAGAATGAAGAAGAACTAGAGAAGGCAGTGGAAAAGTTCACTAAAAGTATTCAAGACGCAGCGTGGTTATCATCAAAACCCAGGAATAGAAAAGCGGATAGTTTACCAAGCTACCCGCAGTATATTAGAGATTTGATCAGGGCCAAGAGAAGAGCTCGTAAAATATGGCAAAGTAACAGACAACCATCAGATAGACGGACATTTAACAAACTGAATAATGAACTAAAATTACCAAATTTAACAGATCAAACTATAAGAATTATATTAAATCCCTCTCGCCAGACGATGGAAATTTATGGAAGCATACCAAAAGACTCTTAAAAAACCGAGAGATGTCGGCACCTCCTAGAAAAGAAGACGGCTCTTGGGCTGTGTCAGACGAGGAAACATCTGAGCTTTTTGCCGACCATCTTTCTTCTGTGATTAAACCACATTCTGACTTCACTAACACAGAACACGAAATAACTGTAAATAACACACTTGACGCTCCATTATGTCTAACACTACCACCGCCTTCATTCACTCCAACAGAAGTAGCAGAACTAATTAGACATTTACCAAAAAGAAAAGCCCCGGGCTATGACTTAATAAATGCCGAGGTGCTCCAGCAAATGCCTAGGAAAGCTCTAGTACTTCTTACGACAATCTACAACTCAATACTTAGGACTACGAAATTCCCTATACAGTGGAAATACTCTATTGTTTCAATGAACAAAAAACAAGATAGAGACATTACCAACCCTCCATCCTACAGACCTATTAGTTTACTCCCTATTTGTTGTAAAATTTTTGAAAAATTACTTTATCCCCGCTTATTAAAGTTACTGACTGACAAAAATACAATCCCTCGCCATCAATTCGGTTTTAGAAAATCACACTCGACTGCTCAACAATTACACAGAGTAACTAACTACATATCGACAGCACTAGAGCAGAAGTTATATGTAACTGGAGTATTTCTGGATGTCGCCCAAACATTCGACAAGGTCTGGCACAAAGGGCTTCTCTTTAAGCTCAAGACTGTACTACCACACACTCATTATCTGATTCTTCTCTCTTTCCTTGCAGGCAGAGTTTTCTCAGTCCGACAGGGCTCAGAGCTATCTTCAATAAGACCCATTTTAGCCGTTGTACCTCAGGGATCAATACTTGCACCGCTACTGTACATAACATATACATACGACATTATACAAAGTCCTAACACACTGATCGCAACCTACGCTGACGACACTGCCATGATCACCAAACATCAAGACGCGACACAGGGCTCACAAAACTCACAACACAACTTAAAAAAGGTTAATGAATGGTGCCAACTGTGGAAAATCAGACTGAACCACGAAAAGTCACATCACTTTTACTCTTAGACGCGAAACATGTCCTCCCATTTTCCTTAATAACGCACCCATCCCACAGAGAGACAAAGTACAATACCTTGGACTCACATTTGATAGGAGAATGACATGGGGTCCTCACGTTAAGAAGAAACGCCAATCACTAAATCACAAACTCAAATCAATGTACTCGCTATTCAGGAAAAACTCCAAATTAGATTTAAGACAGAAATTAAATACGTACACTTACTTACTAAAACCAGTTTGGACATATGCTTTAAAAAATTTACGGCATCACCAAACAGACTCACAGAAAACGACTGCAAACTTTTCAGTCAAAAGTACTTAGACTTATCACTAATGCACCATGGTGCGTCAATAACAAAACTCTGCATACTGACTTAAAAATACAAACGGTTGACGAACACGTACGAACTTAATACAAACGCTTTCAAGAAAAACTATACGGACACCCAATTGATACAACAAATGGCCACTACTCTCATGCCTGAGAACACTAGGAGGAGACTACAAAGGACGTGGATGAGGGATCTATTACAGTAGGAAATTAAAGCAAGCCAATGGAGAGGTACCGCTGGGTACTGTTCTTCGTCATGCATTCCATGTCATTTTGTATTTTTTATTTCAGTCAGCCAATCTGCTGATTGTCAATTACTTGTATTTGACAGGTTTGGATGGAAATATAAAGAGGAAAAAAACAGTTCAATTGAAAATACGATAGATTAGCAAGTAAGCATTAAGTTCACTTAGAGACAACAGCTGTTTGTTTCTATTTATTGTAGAATTATCTTATGTTTCGTTTTAAAAAGAAAAATATTTGTCTTATCAATTGATAATTTATAAAAATATTTACTAGGTTTGTAAAGGACGCTTACCGATTTCATTTAAATTAATTTGTTAGTTTTTATTATAATTTAATTGGCATTATTTTACAACTTTTAAAAAGCTCTATTGATATTTTTTTCTACAATATTTAATTTCTTTGGCATATTTTTTTGTAATGCTGGGTAAGGTCTTGTTTTTATTGTCGTAATGGATGGTCCAGTCGTTCTAGTGTCAGAGAGGGAGGATATTTTTGCCGCAGTACAATCAATTTTCACAAAATCCAAATCTTGGAGTGCCGATTCAGCATCCGAATTTAAACCCGCTTATGACCGCTTAGTCAAAAATGAGCTCCCTTTAGAAGAAATTCAATCTAAAATTCGGATATTTAATGGAACTGTAAAGAACAAAAGTGAAAAACTCGAGACTACAGAAGTACAAAATTCGTTTAACGATTTAGTGGATATTACTAAAGCAAATTATTATAAAGTGGTGCAATGGACCTGCCCTCCTGAGAATAAACCTGTGGTTGTCCATTCTCAGTCTATTCCTCATGAGCTATCGAAGATTGATTTACCGATATTCACGGGGAAACTAGAGGACTGGAATAGATTTTATTCTCTGTTTGACTCTATGGCTCATAGAGAAAAATCTCTATCGTCAGCAGCTTACGCGATGAAGCTCTGTCACTTATCTCGGGCTTCGCATTAGACGAAGCTATTTATTCACTCGCTTACAACACATTGGTCTCTC
Source organism: Arma custos (assembly GCA_037127475.1). Classification (NCBI taxonomy): domain Eukaryota; kingdom Metazoa; phylum Arthropoda; class Insecta; order Hemiptera; family Pentatomidae; genus Arma; species Arma custos. The sequence continues at coordinate 184,855,021 of CM073759.1, forward strand.
GTTATCAAAATAAAACGCGACTGGCCAGATTTCATATCAAGAAGGTGATGGATTTTACCCCTTTAAACAATTCTTCAGCTGCCAATTTGCAGAGATTTTTATCGGAGCATGAAAATAATTTTTCCGCGTTATCGGCTTTAGGCATTGAAAACATGGGAGATTTCATCAAACTTCATTTAGTTCTTACGAATTTAGACCCGGAAACTACAAAATCATTCGAAGAACGAATAAAATCAACAGACATTCCCAATTATAAGGATTTAATTAATTTCGTTACAGAACGAACAAGAATATACGAGATGATGGCTCAAGAAGGCCGATCAGAAAAGCCTAGTAAAGAATTTAGGCAGTAAGTTCTAAGAAACACGTTGTCTCACTGACTGAAGTACAATCAAGAAATAGTACCGAATCGATTCTTTACGAGAAAACGTCTCTAAAAGACTCACAACCGGCTCTACCAGCTAAGAAATTAACTTGTTGGAATTGTGGTGGACCCCATGTATATTCGAGATGTTCGCTACCTCGTACCGTGTTTTGTTACCGTTGTGATACCCCAGGAGTTTCCATTCAAGCATGTCCTAAATGTACTCCGGGAAATGTGCAAGAGAATCGGAAGTAAGGGTCATTCCTATTCCCATGGTTTCAGCTGATCCACCAAGAATCGATTTAACTATTACCGTGCCTTATCGTTTACCTTGTTGTACCCCTAAATCTGATATCGTTTCTCCTTGTTTCGTATCGAATGCTCCCGAAAGTTCTACCGTATCTCGTTATGGCTTACCGTTTCCTAAACAACTTTATATCGATTTCCAAACTGGAAAACATGATAAAGGAGGCCTCTCCTACTCGGCCCTGTTTGACCCTGGTTCCACTACCTCATTTGTTGGACCAGAAGGGGTGGAAATTCTCCTTAAATTGAGATATGAAGTTGAGAAAATTCCCGAATTTAATATTCGTGTCGCTAATGGAAACTCATGTATAGTGAATAAAAGATTTTTTATTTCAATAAAGGTCCTGGTCATATCTTTTCTTTTCAAAAGAAATATTAAAAAAATTATATCATATAACAATAAAATAATTTGTAATAAAGATTTTATATTTTGTGTTTCTGTTTTTTATTTAGTTTATTAAATTTTTGGATGTTCATAATACACATATTTATTGTTTTTAATTTGGAGAAATTATTTAATTTTTTTTTATAGTAAAATTATTTATGCTATGTTATTAATAGTTCCATATATATTTTATATTTCATATTAGTATAGTCTGATAACCTATAATTGACGACATTAAATTAGGCGGCTCAAAGAAAATGCGGTGTTGCCGCTTGTAACAAGAATGTGGGCGTGGTTTTACTCAAACTGCCAATATTTGACTACAATGTGCTAGCAATGTTGCCCAGTTATCCCGATTTCAGTTATTTGGTTTTTAGGACGCTAGTGTAGGTCGATTCGGCAACACCGCATTTTCTTTGAGCCGCCTAATTTCATGTTGTCAAGTATATATCGAGCCACTTGAACGTCTAAGGCCGTTTTATGGTTTAAAACATATTTACTTGATATTGTTTTCTATTTTTTTGGGTGAATTAGCAAAGTTTAATTTTTTTGTAAATTTTTGAATCGTTAATTGTGAATGAAATCCTTCTTTATTCCTTAAGAACAGCCAAATAAGCCAATTACGTTTTGTTAGTTCCATAACAGTCTGATAACGTAGATCGAGCCACTTGAATAACGTCTAAGGCAGTTTTATGGTTTAAAAACACATTTACTTGATATTTTTTCTATTTTTTTGTGCGAATTAACAAAGTTTAATTTTTTTGTTAATTTTTCAATCAGTAATTGTGAATGAAATCCTTCTATATTCGCAAAAAAATAGGAAACCAAGCCAATAACGTTTTGTTCGTTCAATAACAGTTTGAATAACAAAGATAGCGCCACTTGAACGTCTAAGGCAGTTTTATGGTTTTAAAACATATTTACTTGATATTTTTTCCATTTTTTTGTGCTAATTAGCAAAGTTTAATTTTGTTGTTAATTTTCCAATCAGTAATTGTGAATGAAAACGCCTAGGCCTTCAGCTCTTATTGAAATTATGTCGAAGTGCTATTTGGTTATTGGCGAGTGAAACGATGAAGGAGTTATTCCAACAACGAGCTCGTTCTGGTTACACGTTATCACAGTATTAGTTATTTTCCAATAACATGTCATTTTAGACTGTTGCGTTATTTTTACCCCATCACTACTCGATTGTGCTGTCTCAGTGGCAAGGTTAAATTACCACCATTGCCCTTACCACCAGAGCCATTGCATTCTTTGTTTCTTGGTGAAACACCAGAATCACGTCATTTTCTACCAAACACTCAGAAATATAACGGTTGCTTTCGAATGACTTCATTTGGAGCAGATATTATTGATGAACGCGAATGCAATCCGACATTCAAGGTAATACAATATTTTATTTTCTTCTTTATATATTTATATATATATATATATATATATATATATATATATATATATATATATATAGATACATGAGGCAACTATCGTCTAATCAAGAAAATATAATCATTCCTATAAGAGCATTGAAGAGTTTAAATAAAATGCCGCTAGGGGTCGGCAGCCTCACCTATCCCCTCCATAGACAAATGGGGACTGCAGTTCAAATCTCCCAACAAGTAACAGATCACTTTAGTTTAACCCCTCCAGCGAGTAACATAGGACTTCATTTCAACCCTTAGATCAACATCAAGCTCTATACCTCAAGCTATGGAAGAAGATTGACCATCGCGGGAGAAAGGATCACCTCGTCTATCAACGCAAGTACTAATATATCTGTTGATGCATTATATGTAAATAGTTCAGCTGTTCTATTATCTAAAAATCATACTTTTTAAAAATACATCATTATTGATTTTGCTTTGCTTAATCAAGCCTAATTAATTATTTAAGTTAATAAAATAATAGACATAAACATGGTGTCAGGTATATAAATCAGGCAGAGAAGAAGATGTCTCAGATCCCAGTTCCAGAAAAACTTGAGGTCAATGGAAATCTCCAAGAAAACTGGAAACTCTTTAAAGAGATGTGGGCAAGCTATGCCGTGGTCACAGGAGTTGACAAGAAAGGAAAAAGGGTTCAAGTGGCAACCTTCCTCTCAATCCTAGGTAAGGATGGATTTAAAATTTTTCAATCTTTTAATAAGCCTCAGGATGAGTTTACATTAGATTCACTCATTGAAGCCTTTGACGAATATTTTCTACCACAGGCTAATGTTACTTATGAAAGATTTGTGTTCAGTTCCCTCAGGCAACAGTGTGGGGAGTCTGTTGTTGATTTTGCAAGGAGGCTCAAATTGCAAGCAGCCTACTGTGACTTTCATAATATTACAGAAGATGAAATTTTACGAGATCAATTAATATTAGGAATGCAAGATCAGCAGATTCAAAAGATGTTATTAACTAAGCCTAACCTTTCAATGGCAAAAGCCTTAAATAGGTGTAGGGTGAGTGAGGAGGCAACTCACCAGGCTTCTAGCATAAATCTAGGGTGTAAGAAAGAGGAGTGTGTCCATAAAGTTAAAAATAAATCTAAAAGAGATTGCATCACCCAGGACGATACACCAACTGATGTTCAATGCAAATTTTGTGTTCTGAAACATAAGTGGGATAGGGCGGCATGTCCAGCTTTTGGCAAAGTGTGTAGCAAATGTAAAAAGAAGAACCACTTTGCCAAAATGTGTAAGGTAAAAGCAGTTAGGCAAGTAGCTGACAACGAGGAAACTACATCTTCAGATGAATCTGAAACAGTCTACTGGGTGAATGCTCTTGTCAAAAAAGTTAATAGGCAGTTTATATCTAACTTGTACCTAAAATGTTCTTCTGAGAACGATTAAAATTAGAATCAATGATTTTCTTTAATTTATTTAATCTTAATTTCTATAATTAAATATAATATCTTTAATCTTTTAATATATATATATATATATATATATATATATATATATATATATATATATATATATATATATATATATATATATATTACTCCATTCCTACCAATGATAAAATTTTATTTTGTTAATTAATACTCATTATTTCCGCTTATCTAAGGTATGTACGGGTTTAAATGGACAGATTTTAATTACCTATATTCACTGATAAGAACTGGAATAAATTACTAAAGCTAAATTGAAAATCTTACCTTGAATTGATTAATTACTCTTATTAACTACTAATAAACCTTTTATCATTTGAATATAAATATGGATAAACATCAGGCAATCAATAGATAAGGCAAAATACATTTCACTAACATTAATTTATTATTAACCACAGTCAAAAGCAATAATATAAACAAATTGATTTTAATATAAAATAATATAATGGACAAATCCATCTCGATACAAAAATAATATAATAAACAGATTAATCTCAATATAAAATAATATAATGAATAAATTAATTTCAATAGAAAACAGTATTAAATTTATATACATATAGCGCTTTGGATTTATTTAATTTAAATTTTATGAGCTCTAAAAATTTGTAACTATCGACGTATTCTGCAGAATAATGATATTGTTTATGTCTATTATTTTATTAACTTAAATAATTAATTAGGCTTGATTAAGCAAAGCAAAATCAATAATGATGTATTTTTAAAAAGTATGATTTTTAGATAATAGAACAGCTGAACTATTTACATATAATGCATCAACATCTTCCTTCTTCCAGAAAGATGAGTTAACCTCTGTGAATGAGTGGATCAAATCTCGGAGGAGTGGTTACTTCTTTCTTCTTAGGTTCGCCATCCTCTTCTGCTCTTCCTTTGTGTGAAGGCTTGATGTAAACTCTGTTCCGTCGGTACCTCTTTCCACCAACATCAACTATATATGATCTTGGGGAGTGAATTTGACTGTGTCATCAATTTGACTGTCACCTATAAGCCTGGTAGGCTGATGTTTATTGCAGACTATTTGTCTCGAGCAATTGAACCAGAGTCCTCTGCAAAGGACAAGAATAAGTGGACAACAGAAAATGTTTTTAATCATGACAGCGAACAATTTTTCAAAGAACTAGAGTCAATAAACGTGTTAAACTACGTTAACCTTACTATAAAAAGAATAGAAGAAATTAAGGAAGCAATGTTTCGAGATTCTGACTTGCAGGGACTGGTTGACTTCATTCAAAACGGTTGGCCAGAGAAGCGATCTGCACTTAAGAAAGAACTGCAAGCTTATTGGAGTTTTAAGGAAGAACTTACAATTCAAGAAGGGGTTATATTAAAGGGTGAACGAGTAGTGATTCCAAAAGCTATCCGGCCTTATTGGAGAGAATTCACTCTGGACATATTGGGGCAGAATCATGCATCAGACAAGCAAAGGAAATAGTATATTGGCCGGCAATGAAGAATGACATTCGTGAGAAAGTTCAAAAATGTAATGTTTGCCAGAAACTGGGACCTTCACAACCCAAGGAACCTCTTGTTTCCCATCCAACACCAACAAGACCATGGCAGAGAGTTGCTATTGACATATTTGATTTTAATAAGCAAAACTATTTATTGATAACAGATTATTTTTCTTCTTTTTTTGAAGTTGACCACCTTTCTAAAATATCAAGCTCTAGTGTCATCAACGCCCTTAAAAGGCAATTCAGCAGATATGGCGTTCCTGAGGTTGTGATCATGGACAGTGGTAGCCAGTTGGTCAGGGGAGTCAAGGTCATTGCTAATGATTTTCTAGAGTTCGGATGTGGCAGTACTGATGAAGAAGCTGATAAAGACCACGATAATAATTTAAGGAGTTTGCTAGTACAAGCCCGAAAAGTTAATTTAAAGTTCAATAGGGAAAAGCTTAAATTCAAGTTTACCCACGAAGTTAGGTATATGGGACATGTGTTTAGTAAGGATGGGTTAAAATCAGATCCACAACTATATATGATCTTGGGGAGTGAACCTCAACAACTTGGCCTGAGACCCAAGGTTCACCTCTCCTATCAGGTCTCAACTGCACCAATACTGCATGACTTTGCCGAAGGGGAGGGAGGCGCTGGGCTGTCCTGTCGTTGATGACACAGTCAAATTCACTCCCCAAGATCATATATAGTTGATGTTGGTGGAAAGAGGTACCGACGGAACAGAGTTTACATCAAGCCTTCACACAAAGGAAGAGCAGAAGAGGATGGCGAACCTAAGAAGAAAGAAGTAACCACTCCTCCGAGATTTGATCCACTCATTCACAGAGGTTAACTCATCTTTCTGGAAGAAGGAAGATGTTGATGCATTATATGTAAATAGTTCAGCTGTTCTATTATCTAAAAATCATACTTTTTAAAAATACATCATTATTGATTTTGCTTTGCTTAATCAAGCCTAATTAATTATTTAAGTTAATAAAATAATAGACATAAACAATATCATTATTCTGCAGAATACGTCGATAGTTACAAATTTTTAGAGCTCATAAAATTTAAATTAAATAAATCCAAAGCGCTATATGTATATAAATTTAATACTGTTTTCTATTGAAATTAATTTATTCATTATATTATTTTATATTGAGATTAATCTGTTTATTATATTATTTTTGTATCGAGATGGATTTGTCCATTATATTATTTTATATTAAAATCAATTTGTTTATATTATTGCTTTTGACTGTGGTTAATAATAAATTAATGTTAGTGAAATGTATTTTGCCTTATCTATTGATTGCCTGATGTTTATCCATATTTATATTCAAATGATAAAAGGTTTATTAGTAGTTAATAAGAGTAATTAATCAATTCAAGGTAAGATTTTCAATTTAGCTTTAGTAATTTATTCCAGTTCTTATCAGTGAATATAGGTAATTAAAATCTGTCCATTTAAACCCGTACACACCTTAGATAAGCGGAAATAATGAGTATTAATTAACAAAATAAAATTTTATCATTGGTAGGAATGGAGTAATATATATATATATATATATATATATATATATATATATATATATATATATATATATATATATATATATATATTAAAAGATTAAAGATATTATATTTAATTATAGAAATTAAGATTAAATAAATTAAAGAAAATCATTGATTCTAATTTGTAATCGATTTTACAGATCCAAGGCCAAATTCATCGAATTGGATTATTGCTACCGCTTGAAGACGCACAACATAAATTCCTCCAAATATACTTCATGGGTAATGTGGAAGATCAGCTTGATTAGTGCCAAACAATCAATAAGGCAATGAGAAGAGGAATTCTTCGAGATCCGCAGCAGCTATTCATGAACATCATGCATTGGTTCGGTTATTCAAAACTGCGTTGGGTCGCATACCAAGTGATGACTGTAAGGTTGTGATCAGAGCGGATAAACGACCTGCTGGAACATACGAACGCCAATTTAACGTTCCAATTATAAATGAGGTTGCAGTTGTAATTGTTGGCGAAAATCTGGAATCATGCGATATTGTGCTCACACGTCGGGACTCTGGGTAATTGCAACGAATATCCGAAACACCTCGTTCATTCGTGGGAATAGCATTGCAATACCCACCGATGTTTTGGCAAGGAGCCGATGGATATTATATCAACATCAAGATGATAAATCCATTGACCGGTGACTATCATAATAATTTTCATTTCAATATGACACTAATGTCAATGATATCGTTTTAGGTGAGTAAAGCAACAAGAAGGTCAGCGCAATGAATTTTTACGCGTATCGCTTGATGATTTGCTATAATGTTATAACTATTTGCTTCGATTTCGCCGATTGTTTCAGCAATTTTACGTAGATTTGTATGCCAAAATAGAAGCAGAGCGCCTCCTTTTTATCAATTTAAATCAAACCAAACTACATACGGAGGAGTACATTCATTTACGCGATGCAATTTGCACCGAAGGAAATGCAGCTGATATTTCGGTTATCCATTTAACCGAACGGTCGGTTGACCATTTAACCGGTGACGTTCGTTGGCAGCCCACGTAATATGCATGAATATGTGCAAGGTGCAATGACATATGTATGCCAGTACGGCCGTCCAGACCTGTTCACCACCTTCACGTGCAATCCAAAATGGATAGAAATTGTTCAAATGCTGCTTCCTGGCCAAACATCAAGTGATCGACATATCACCGCACGTTTATTCAGGCGAAAAATCCGGTGGCTGATGGACTATATTGTTAAGCATCGTGTCTTTGGGGATACTCGGTGTTGGATGTATTCGATTGAATGGCAAAAAAGAGGCTTGCCGCATGCATACATTATCATTTGGTTAGTCGAAAGAATGCCACCAGCCTAAAATGATGATACCATATGTGCCGAGATTCTCGATCCAGAAACCGATCCAGACCTGCATGATGTAATTACAAACATGACTCATGGACCATGTGACGCCATTAACCCCCAATCGCCGTGCATGGTCGATGGCAAGTGTTCCAAGCGTTATCCACGAAATTTGACTAATGAGACCATCACTGGCAACGATCGTTATCCACTGTATCGGCGTCGATCATCAGATGATGGCGGTAGAACAATCATAGTCAAAGTGGAAGGAAATGATTTCGTGGTCGACAACTCTTGGGTATTCGCCACTTCTTTCCAATGCATTCAAGGCGCATTGTAACGTGGAGTATTGCAATTCAGTGAATTCCATCAAGTACATATGCAAATATGTCACGAAAGGCAGTGACATGGTGGCTTTTGGTCTTAAAGCTCCTGATCTCAATAATGAAATCACGCGCTATCAAGTTGGTCGATACATAAGCTGCAATGAGGCTATTTGGCGTATATTCTCATTTCCCATTCATGAAAGCTATCCGACTGTTACACATTTGGCAGTTCATATTGAGAACGGTCAACGAGTTTATTTCACTGCAGCAAATGCCGCTCAATGTGCTCAAAACCCACCCGCGACAACATTGACCAGTTTCTTCTCGATTTGCCAAAGTGATCCGTTTGCACATACGTTAATTTACTCAGAGATGCTGCGTTATTACACTTGGAATGCTTCATCGAAGAAATTCCAACGTCGAAAGGAAGGCGATATAGTTCCTGGTCATCCGGATGTGCGTTCTTCTGAAGCTCTTGGCCGTATGTATACTGTTCATCCGAAGAATGATGAATGCTTCTGCTTCTACCGGTTTGTTACCGGTGTGCAGTTTTAAGTCCACACTACCACTGATGTCAGCACTAAGATTAGACCCATCTGTCCTTGTCTGAGGACTCTTGTCTTCACATGTTTCTCATTTATTTCATTTCCTAAAAATCTGTTCTATGATAATGAAAGGTAATGCTATTTGAAATTAATTGTAGGCAGCATAACCTGAAATGGTCCATTAGTTGAGGTAAGTGACATCTGAGCGCGCTGATGCCAACGAACATCAAAACAGACAAGTACCGTTAATATACCGATCTGTTGACCGACTTAAAATATGTCCATAATGACCCCCTCCTCAACCATTCACATGTTCAACCAGATCTTTCGCTAATATTATTTCCAATGTCCTTCAGCACCCCCATTCTACCCCTTCAAATTTCTCCCCACAGTTTTTCAAAGACCTTTCTCTCACACGTTCTTTTCTTCAATCCCATGACGACTTGATTGTCACTAAAGCTGACAAAGGTAACTTAACAGTAATTATGGATCGTTCTGATTATAACCTCAAAATTAATTCCCTTCTTTCAGATACTTCCACCTATAAACCCATACCTCGTGATCCTACTGCCTCTCTCCAAAAACAATTCAACCTCCACCTAACAAGCCTCGTAAATTCAAAATTAATTACATACCCTGTGTACAGAAACCTCATTTCCTATAATACCTTAGCCCCCCGGTTTTATGGTCTTCCTAAAATCCACAAACCCAACAATCCCCTCCGTCCTATTACATCTAACGTCAATTCACCATCTACAAAACTCAGCAAATTCTTACTTCCATCCTTACAAGTCCTCAGCCGTAGCAACCCATATGATATCAAAAACTCTTTTCACCTACGTGATCTTTTCACATCCCTCACCATTCCTGATCATTATCCTCACCTCCTTTGATGTTGAAAGCCTATTTACCAACATTCCTTTAGATAAAGCCCTCTTCATAATAGATAACAACTGGTCACTAATAGAACCCCATTCCTCTCTCAACCGGTCCTCATTCCTCCAATCCTTAAAACTCTGTTGTGAATCCGGCTACCTTATCTTCCATGGACAGTTCTTTTACCAAATTTCTGGACTTTCCATGGGAAATCCCCTCGCTCCTGACCTCTCTAATATTGTCCTAAATGACCTTCTGGACTCCATTCTACCCCAGTTCCTTGGCGATGTTTTTTCCTTTAAAACATATGTAGACGACCTCCTCCTTATCATAAATCCCAATATTATTCCAGATTTATTATCTTCCTTCAACTCATAACATCCCCGCCTCCATTTCACCGTTGAACTCGAATCCAATAAGTCATTACCTTTTCTTGACCTCCTTATCACTAAAAATCCTGACCACACCTTATCCACAGATTGGTATACTAAACCCACTTACTCTGGCAGGCTTCTTAATTATTACTCCCAACATCCGCACCACCTAAAAATTAAGTCGTTAAAAATATCATTCACCGTGGCCTATCCCTCTCTGATCCTTGCTTCCATAAAACCAACACCCGCCATATCAAAGAAATCCTTTTAAAAAACAATTTTCCTCCCTATATTGTTAATAAACTCATCCATAACTACAATAACCTCTCTCCCCCACCCCCGATCGCCACATCCACCATCTATCCCTATATACAGATTCTTGCCATATAAACCAGAGTTGGGCAGTAATTAATTACATGAGTATTTAATTACATCTCCAATTACATGTGCGAAAATGGACCATACTTTTAATAGAAAAACAGTTAAACGGTCCAAAATTAAAAACATTCTGTTTTTCAAAGAACAATTACATGAAGTAATTGTAATATCCAATTACAATTACTGTAATCACATTAAGGAATTGCAATTACTTCTTACAATTACTGTAATTAGAATTGGGGTTCTTAATTACGATTATTTTTTGTCACAGTAATCGCAATTACAATTACCTGTAATTAAACTACAATTACTTGCACTTGTAGTTGTAGCAATAAAATTACTTATTAAAACAGACAGAAATTGAGTAATTGAGGAAAAGTAGCCCTGCGTGCTGCGCATTGCCACTCGAATAAAATCTATCTCCCCCAATTTTTTATTAACAGTTTAAAAAAAATTAAAGATAATTCATCAAGTTTTCATTCATAAGAAAAATATTTAAAGAATTCAAGAATATATAGATGGGTTTTTCTTTTTTTAATACCTATCACTTTGGCGTAAGACTTGAAATTACCAGTTACAATTACATGTAATTGTATAACAATTTCTTGGATATAGGAATATAGGATACGTAATAGTTTTAGTCGGTGAAACTAAAACCTTCCTTAAACACCGTATTACCCAACACAAATATGCCATTTCCTCCCATTACCATACCTCCTCTAAACTCTAAACTCTACCTCCTCTAAAGAAAGGGCATGCTTTAAACCACACTTTTGATTTTAATAATACGTCTATCCTAGCTACTGTTCCTAACCATGACAAACGCATCCTCTCTGAAACTATCCACATAAATTTAGATTCCTCCACTATCAATCTTAAAACTGACTCACATCAACTTTCCTCTTCCTACTCCCAAATTTTTAATTTACTCAAAAAAACTTCAATTCTGTTGCTTTGTTACTGATGTTTCCTTTGTTACCGCACTATTGACATTTATTTTATTGGTATTATCTTTCCACAATTTCTCATTTATACAGTCATTATTACTCTTTACCATCTCTCTTTCATCATCTTTAATATTTTTACACATTTTTTTTTGTCTTGTCAATATAATTTTACCTATTTATTCATTTTCCCTCAATTTCCTATACTCTTTCTCTTAGTTACCTTTTTGGCCACTAGAGATCACTGCTAGCTCTTCCGTCCTGCTTCGTAACGTATTTTTCATTGTTGGTATGACGGTCCATCCAGCCGCCGCTCCCAGTTGGTGCGTCTTTTCTTAATATTTTATATCTTTTTCTCTTTAGTCTTTCTCCATCCCTCACACTATATATTTTCCTATTTCTCCCTTATCATTTTGACATCCATCATATGTTGGTAATCAAAGAGTTCATATTTATAAGCATTATTTTTAATTTTTAATTTTTCAATTTTATTAATCCAATCAACTATTTTTATATTACATCCCAATGAACTATTTTTTATATTACATCCCATACTTATATTTTCAAATTTTTTACATTTCTAACTGTCATTCTACGAGATACCTATTCATTTCTTTCTACATATTCTTGTATTATTTATCATACATTTTACTTATGTAACTTCTAGAAGTCTATTATCATACATTTTATATCTATAATTAAACCAGTTTTTTCTATGTCCTTTACATTCCACCCTTTTTTATATTTTAATCTTCTCATTTTGTATCTTTCTTTTACCTCCTCATTTTTCTTTCCCTTTATATTATGTTTACATTTTTATCCTTTCTGTACATTTATTTTCTATATTTTATATTCGTTATCTTCAATTATCATATCTGTCACTATTTTACTTTTCTACATTACTTGTCACAATATTCTTGCTACTGTAACGTTTTTATATTTTTTTTGTTCTGTTTTTCTCTCTCTCATAGCCCTGAAGATGGCCTACATGGTAGGCTCGAAACGTCGGCACTAATTAAATATAAGTCTAGTACTTATCTGGTGTTTTTTTTACTGCACCCCCCAACTATCTCCGTTCTCCATTCTACCGTTAATAATATTTATATTATATATTAATAATTATAATTATGTATCTTGGATATACTTTGTTTTTAAATAAATTCTTTTGATTTTTAATTGTTGATGATTATTTAAAAAAATTAAAATTCTAACCCCAATAAATAGATTTAAAAACGTTATCCAAGATAACTGTTATCTATATATATAAAAATGAATGTATGTGTGTTTGTCCTTTATGCAGTACTACACAAATCATCCGATTGTCATGAAACTTTGGGAAGTTGTTCAATACACTCTAGGGAAGGTTTCTACCAACTTTTTTTTCTTATTTTATTTTATTTTTTTGGATTTGAAAAATTGTTTCAAAAATTTCTAGAAAAAAAAATATGTGTCGCAAATCAAGTTATTTCTTTCGTAATCGAGTCAATAATAAAGGGAGAGTAAGAACAAATTTCGTACGAAATATATATATATATATATATATGAAGAGAAATTTGAATACAAACTTTAATGACAGTGAAGTGTGAAGGAAGGCATGATTGAGAAGGCAGTTAAAAAAAAGAAGCTGAGGCTTATTCTGATTATTCTGGCCCGAAATCAATTCTAGATTTTTTAAATATCTTTCATCTGTTCAATGTCAGGTCATGCTTAGTTCACACCGTCAACAGTAACAATTTTTCGCACGAATTCTTCATTTGGATCGTTTATTTATTTCATCGTGAGTATAATTGATTATTATTGAGTATTTTAATTTTCATCCTTCCGACATTTTCCCGATTTTTAGTGAAGGGATGCCCCCCAAGCGACAAGCGATTGGTCGATCTACCTCTGAAGCACGAAAGAAAAAAGAAAAACGAGCTTCAGAAACACGTGAACAGCGAGAAGCAAGATTACAAGCGGTTAGAATACAAAGTGCTCAAGCCCGGTCAAGAGAGCAGCGTGAATCAAGATTGCATTCCAACTGCTTACGAACTGCTCAAGCAAGGTCCAATGAGACAGTTGAACAACGGAAAGAAGGACTGAATTCCAAACGAGAGCGCAATGTGTGATCAAGACGTATATTACACGCTGATTTGAGTCTTGCGGCTTTCCATTATGATGCTAATTATGATTACAGTCTTCATCGAAATGTCATTATTGGAAAAATGGATAAGGTATGCAAATTTATCCGTGCATTGAATTTCAAGAATGAAGCTTCTGGAATGTACTGCGCAGGTGGAAAAGTTAAATTGCCGGATCTGCATACACCATCCGAAACATTATCAACGTTGGTATCAGGTGACACAAACAAGTCAAAGCATTTCTTTAAAAACATCCTCAAATATATTTCATGTTTTCAAATGACATCGTTCGGGGCAACAGAAATTATACGGGACAATTACATGCCAAGTGTAAGGGCAAATTTATCATCGAGCTGGATCACTTCCATCACTGCTTGATTCAGAGCACAAATTTCTTCAAATTTATTTCATGGGACCCACGGGTGAACAAGTGGATCAACGGTGTCGATTCATCACCAGCACTGATCGAGAAATTGTTGTGGCGTTACAAAATTTATTCGATCAACATAACGAATTAGTTCAACTATTCAGGACGGCCCTCGATCGAATTCCAGATGATGATTACGTTGTTGTCATTAGAGCTGACAATACACCATCCGGCCAAAACGTAACACAATAAAACGTACCAACTATTAATGGAGTAGCAATCGTTATAGTTGACGTAGATTTTAACTGGCGTGATGTAATTCTTCATCGCAGAAATGGTAATATTCAGCGAGTCTCCGAAACTCATCGGTCATAGGATGCATTACAATATCCTATTTTATTCTGGCGAGAAGAAGATGGATATTATTTCAAAATCAAAATGATCAATCCAACAACACACGAAGAGACCAATAAGAAAGTCAGTGCTATGAATTACTATTCGTATCGATTGATGATTCGTGATCACGAGAACGATCACATTTTAAAATATCACCAATTATTCCATCAATATATTGTGGATATGTATAGGAAAATCGAGACAGAACGACTTCTCTTCATTCGATTGAATCAAATTAAGCTGCGCTCAGGAGAATATATTATTCCGCGATGCAATTGCTGCTGATGGGAATCTACATGAAGTAGGAAAAATGGTTATATTTCCTGCTACTTTTGCCGGAAGCCCACGGCATATGCATGAATACGCGCAAGATGCAATCGCATATGTTCGTGCATACGGTCGTCCAGAGTTTTTTTTGCAACATTCACTTGCAATCCGACATGGGGTGAAATCACAGAACTTTTGTTGCCTGGACAATCGTCTTCGGATCGACATGACGTAATCGCGCGAGTGTTCAAACAAAAATTGAAATCGTTGATGGATTTAATAGTCAAAGAGCATGTTTTTGGGGAGACACTGATTTAGATAATCGGTGGGTTGTGCCGTATAAACCGTTGCTCTCAAAGACGTTTAAAGCTCACGTCAATGTCGAGTACCTTAATTATGTCAAATCGATCAAATACATTTGCAAATATGTCAATAAAGGAAGTGACATGGCAGTTTTTGAAGTGGGGAATGCTTCTACACGAATCGATGAAATCGATCGATATCGATTGGGACGCTACATTAGTAGTAATGAAGCTGCTTGGCGTACTTTCCCATTCCCAATTCATGAACGTTATCCAACTGTTGATCATTTGGCAGTGCATCTTGAAAATGGACTGCGCGTGTATTTTACAATGGAAAATATACATATAAGAGCATCTTCGCCTCCGCAAACAACCTTAACTGCATTCTTCTCATTGTGCATGGATGATCCATTCGCAAAAACACTACTTTACTCTGAAGTAACAAAATACTATATATGGAATGCATCAGCGAAAAAGTTTCAGCGGCAAACCAGTTGAGGGATATCCAAATCTATATTCGACTGACGCATTAGGTCGTGTTTATACAAATCAACCGAAAACGAATTAATTGGAGGGGTTTTCCCAAATATCGCACAAATTTACAAAAACCATCAGCGGCTCAGTTCACGTGCCATATTAGCAGCTACGAATAACGATGTCAATGTCATCAATTTTAGCATTCAGAATCGAATACCAGGTATAATAGAAGCAACAACGTATAAGTCCATCGATACTGTGATTAATCAAGACGAAATTGTTCAGTACCCAACCGAATTCTTGAATTCCCTTGATTTGTCAGGTATGCCACCGCACATTTCAACACTAAAAATTGGCGTGCCTATCATTTTCCTCCGAAACATCAATCCACAACGACTTTGCAATGGTTCGAGACTTGCAATTAAAAAGATGATGAAGAATGTCATCGAAGCTACAATTTTAAATGGGAAATTGGAAAGATGGGTGAAGATGTACTGTTACCACGTATTCCTATGATTCCAACAGATATGCCATTTGAATTCAAGCTCTTACAATTTCCGGTTCGACTCACTTTTGCAATTACCATCGACAAAGCGCAATGGCAGTCACTACAAGTGTGTGGTCTAGATTTGGAGCATCCATGTTTCGCACATGGACAACAGTATGCACAGTATTCCGACACCTGGTTGACCTCTTCGTCGCTGATTCTTCTAAGAAAATCCTTTCCTCTTCCCAGCATCTAGTACCCTTCCTTTCATCATACGACTTCATTCAGATTTCTTATGACCTACCCGTTGAGTTCTTTACTCCAAAAATCATATCATATCGAAATTTGGACCTCCTCTCTTATGAATCGCTTCAGCCTGACCTAGATCCTGTCCATTGGAACATTATTTACTCCTACAACTCCATAGACCCTACGATCTCTACCCTCACCTCAAACCTACAAACCTTATTAGACAAGCACGCTCCTCTGCAAACCCGAACCCTACGCCGTCCTACTGCGACATGGCTGACCCCCGAAATAAAGAAAATGATAAAGAGAAGGGATTCAGCAGGGAAGACGCAAATTTCGGAGAACTCGTATGTCATGCGATTTTGTGAGTTTCAAACAATTACGTAATAAAACACAAGCCGTAGTACGCGAACCTGTACTATCCGCCCTAGGAACGAACCTATCCTTGCCTCTTGTATCGGAAGATATACTTTACCGCCAAAATCAAGGAGAGGGGTAATGACGCTTGGAGCTGCGGGCACTTGCTGTTTGGACGCAGAGCTGGGCTGTTCTACTACTAGACCTTCGCAGCTACGACCGCTTGTCACTTTCAAGCCGATATGCTTTATTGAGAACATCCAGCGTCCAGGAGGTCTTGCAGCCTGTCACGTACCAGGAGCTGAGACACCAGACAACGTGATAATTGGGCATAGAGAACACTCAAATCGTAAGTCCCATTTCATTATCATAAGGCCTCAAATCACCGACTAATACTGCTACTGATAATCAACAACTCATTGTGGTTATATGATACCAAAAGGACGACTCAAGCTAATTAATCGTAATAACCCTTCAGGCCGTGATCACTTAAATTCTTCATTATATCGTTCATATTTATTTGTTATATCTTGGCCATAATGCTAGCATGGAGCACTCTCTGTTAATGTTTCTTACCGCTCCTATTCAATGTTAATGTTAGTATTAGTAATAATCATATTGGTTCATTAGATCGCTATTTTGCATGTTTAGTCTGTAAGTCCTTCTTGTATAATTGCTACCATTAAGTTTAATCATTTATCATCTGTATATTTGCTTAGTTAAGAAAAAGATATTCATATGTCCTTAAAATTAATAAACGCTATGTTAATATCTGAGATTTCATTCAAATTCCGGTTGTACTTAAATTTACTTCATATTAAATTTTATTCAGTCTAATCACGCCCTAACATTTTGGTGCCGTCAAACCCGGGAATAATAACGAACTCAGATAATAACATAGCTTAAAAAGACATTGCGCAACAATAGGTAGGTTTGTTTGTTTGTGTGGGGATAAGTGGGGATAAGCCGTATCCGCCGTGACTTGTGTGAATCACAGAGAACATTGCATCACCACGTCAGCCAAAAGCAAATATTAATGCATGCATGCAGACTCTAATCATTAATTTACAATATTATATTCCAATGTATAATTATTAGTGATAATTAAACATTCAAATCATATCATCTCTTGTAAATTCATTAATTTTGAATATTCTAATTGTTAATTTGCAACGTCATATATTCTAACACACATTTATGTTTCTAAAGCATGATTGTTTTAGATAATTAAGTATTAAAATAATATTATCTCTTATAAATTAATAATTCTCTTTCAGCTTTAGTAAATTGTATAAAATCAAAATGGCTAATCGTCGCCAAGCTAGAGTTAAAAATGTTTCCCAAACAATATTATTAGGATTGTTTACCCAATTTCGAATTTTCGCCGATGAATGTAAAGAGGCAATGATCGGGAATGAAGGGCAGTAGTTAAAACGCGAATTGACAAATTAAAGCAATTAATAGACGAAATGAGAAAAACCCATAATGCCGTAGTCACCGAATCCATTAATGATGAGATACCTGTTCATTCCGATCTTATAGATCAATTCATTCGAGCGCAGACCGAGGCTATGGACTTAGAGGTCCAATCATTGGACCGCTCAGTGACCGAACGTGTCGCACCCCGGGTACCGGAAGTCCGGCTGCCCCCCCTTGATTAACCGAAATTTAACGGAGATATCACGCAATTCCAAAATTTTAAAACCACTTTTATTCCGCTTATACACCGCAATAAAGACATCGATGACGGACTTAAGCTAACTTATCTTAAGAGCTGCCTTTCAGGCGAAGCCTTAGCCGTCATAAGCCATTTGGATACTCTGGGCTCGAACTATTCTATCGCCTGGGCCGCCCTAATTGCTCGGTATAACAATCAAGCGGCGCTCGCGTCTCGGATACTTCATGAAAAGCTAAATTTCCAACCCATCGCGCATCCAACGCAAAAGGCCCTGGAATCCGTTCTTAAATTATTTTCTGAACTGGATCACCAATTAACCGCGACTAACATCCCTGACCTGGGAGACTATTTTTTATTTTTCTTAACCTTCCGGAGTTTAGACCCCGTTACTCAAAAGAAATTTAAGTTACAATATCCTGAGGACTTCCCTACGTTTTCTGAGTTGCTCAATTACAGCACGCGACTTCAAATTGCTACCGCATCCGTGTCGGAATTACCACTGTCGGATAATCACCGTGGACCGTCACCTAAGAAGAAAGAGCACCACCCTATGCATCGGCAACCGCAATCAGTCAATTCACCCAGCGTTGTCATTCTTGTCAAGGTTTCCACCACACCTTGCTCCATCGGGGCATCACCGGATCACCATCCCGTCCGAAGCCATCCATTAGCTCCCCCCCTGGGTTCCCCTCGGTCAAATTCGCCAAACGTTAGAACGCTTCCACCACGCCGCTACTCTGCTCAACGTCAAATATACAATAACCAGAGTCACCGATCCTCCCCGGCAGTTCAGACGTTACACAAGTCATCACCATAACCCATGCACGGATCGCCTGTCCTAGCCACTACAGGGGATAAGTCCTCTAGCAACTATTTGACAAACCAAGCATCGCATGAACCCATTTCCTTCGACGCACCGTTATGTTACCAGAACCTGCCGCCATCCTTTCGTCCGTATCAACCGACCCCACATCGAGATCGCCGCTTGTCCGAAGAAATCACTGTGCGCTCAGCTTCGCCCCCGGACAAATTAAAATTTTCTCAATGACCTAATTCTTCCGCCGTATCGCCGCTTTCCTCTCAAGCCCGACCTCAATCCTCGCCTATCGTGGTCGAAAAGGATGCTTCCTTATTACACCGCCGCTATCAATTACCACGCAACCGTGCCGCCGATAATTCTATACCCTGACTAACATCTCGCATCGATCGCCATTAACTATGCTAGGGTCCTCGGGGGGCATGACACCCTCACTGCTGTAGGTTTATAGTTACCTCATCTTCACCCAACAGTACCAAATCATCTTCAAACCCAAGCACGGGGTTTTACTATTCATTCATTTTATTTTTTACTATTCATATTCAAATTCAAACCTTTTTGGGTGTGTATAACCTTTTTAATAATGTGCTCAGATGTTAAATTGAATAGTACAGGTGAAAGCGAAACACCATGCTTTAAACCTGAGCGAACCTTGACATAATGACTAGTCAAAAATGAAGTCTGAGGATAGCTGGGTCAAGCGTAAACTCTATGAGTGTAACAGTAAGACCAAACTAAGCCACGATGAGGGGGAAGGCTAGAAAGAAGCCGACTTCTGTGCAGGGTGTTTTCTAAATTTTCATATACCCTGTTCCCATAAAATAAAAAGCACCAATAAATAAATAAACAACTACAAAACTTAATGTATTTTTATATATACATAAGCTTTTGCAATATATTTACAAGCAAATAAATATTTATAAAACTAGTTTTTAGATTTCTTATTTTTCAATTTCTCCTTGTTGGCTTCCATTTTACCAAGTGCTCTATAAACACTTTTCTTCAGTTCTTTGTGCTTTTTCATTTTTTTTATCTTCTCCATTCTCTTTTGTTTCTGGAACTGGACCATTCTGTTATGAACTTCATGCCTCTTCTTGGATAGTTTATCTTCAAAATTGACTTTAAGTTTCTTCAAGAAAGAGGCCACCTATTTGAAAAATAAAATAAAATAAATAAATAGTTAAAAATTCTAAAAAAGAAAAGAAAAGCACTAGAAAGTCTCTTGAATTTTTAAATATTAATAGTAAGTAAAATAAAAAATAAGGGTTAAAGTTGGTGGATTTAGGGGAAAATTGAGATGTTTTTTATATGCCACAAATTTTATTTTTAAGCTAAATATTTTCTAAAAAGACCACATAACTGATTAATGTACATAACTGCTTAAAATATTGTTTAATAGTATTTATACAGCAGGATATCACAACTCATAATCGTTAATGCCAACATTGCAAGATTAGTAGGGGTACATTTAACACATCTGTATAAAAAATAACTATTTATAAACCTTTTATTTACAAGTAGATCATGAATCATATTAAAATATTTAATAGTTAAAGTTTAAATATTTATACTTTATAAATAGGCAAATCACTAAGTATCTGTTATATACTGTTTGTTTTATATATATATACCAGGAGTGACCTGTGGTCTAGGGGTTAGCATAACAACTACGCCCAAGATCGCAGGTTCGTAGCCCGGCAGGTGACTCTAGGATTTTTTAAAGGGAGTAAGTAAAAAATCCTTGGTTATTTATTTTTTTTGTTCAGACCTGGGATTCTCTATTCAAGAGGCACTTGAAATTTTGCGAGAAGAACACAATGAACAATATTTTCCAAACGATATATATTTAGAGCCTCCTAATCCTTCTGTTGTAACCACTAAGACTTAAAAAAAAAAGACCTGCAACATGCGTTTTGAAACGTCGGCTCCCAAAAAATAGTTTCACTATTTAAGAAATTACTTTTTTATTTCCACCTGGACCAATTTCTTTTGTTTAATCTAAAACAGTTTTAAATCAGTAATCTAACACTATGATTTTTGTTTTAATTAATTTTTATTAGAAGCGTGACATTCAGAAATTGATAAAAATACTTTGTGACATATAAATCCTCCTTGTCAGTTTCCCAGGAAACTTGGAGGGAGTGTTCTTTAAATGACGTAGGCATCTGATAAGAAACAATTTTCCGAAATTCTATCCTTAAGGAGGTAAAAAGAGGGCCAAAGTTTGTATGCTTGCTCACGCGTTTCTTACTCTACAATCTACATATTTTTGCTGAACGAAACAAATCAAGTAACATAGTTAACTTCTCGCTGCTGCTTTACGACAAGCAAAATTGTTTTACTAAGTAATCCTCTTCAATAAATTCAATAAAAATACATTGTTAATGTATAAAAATAAATTCCAAGTTTACTACGGAGGACCAACGTTTGTGTATAAAAATAAGGAGGACAGAAAAGAAAATCAACTCAAATGTACAACATAAAACAAAAACATCCTTTTATTATTATTTGTTTAAAAGTCACTCACTCACATGAAAATAAGTCTAAACAGTTCACTCAATATCAAACTAGGCGTGACCTGCTCCTATCCATAGGATCTGTTTAAAGTTTAATGGTTACGCAAAGGCCGGCCGGCGTATATCACACCCGTCTTCACAGCTTGACTTCCTCTGGTCGACTCCCATGCATCACACGGCGCATGCGCGCAGTGTAGACACTCGTTTAATGTTTCTTATATACCCGAACTGAGGTATTACACTATTTACATTTCTCACTTACTTCAGTGAGTCAAAATAAAAAATAAACAAAATTAAAATATACTTTAATATGGTTTTACTATCCTAGTGTCGCCAACATCCCGCCCACCTAAAATCGCACGATTTTACAGGGGAAATATGTTTAAGATTACATTTTCCAGGAAGAAGTATTGGTGATTTTACTTCCGCTGATAGCTCAGAATTTTGCAGGCGACCTCCTACTCTTAAAATACCTTTCTCCTCTAAAACGGCCGCCAGGATAAGGAGACGCTTCGAAGAAGGTAAGTTTTCCTCCCATAGGAATTCTGTGCTGAATTCGTGACGTTGCGATGCGATTATTAGTACCTCAAGTGAGTTGTCAAGTTCCCTTAACTTCAACGGACCACTTAATTTGGTCTTATGCCTCTTACTATTGTGAACAAATCTCAACACATATGCGAATGATCTGACCACTTTATTATACGATGAATGACGTTTCATCCAGGTAATAATCATGGGTGAACGAGTCGCATCACAGGTATCAGGTAGATCAGTGTGGACTGTAAGTATGGTTCCAGGCTTTACTTCAGGTGCTTGATGCTTGTAAATTTCAGGTTGCTGAGGAAATATGAAAGGATGTGTACGCGACCAGTGTGGGCCCGCCCACCATAGTGTCTCATCCTTAAGAAACTGCGGCGCTATCCCTCGAGATGCTACGTCTGCAGGATTGTCTTCGGAAGGTACATGCAGCCATTCATTTTAATGAATAATTGTTTCACAACACGATTTGCTTGAAATGGAGCTGAAGCTGTGCCGTAGGTGACTGTGTTTAACTCGTATTTTTGAATAGCCTCTTCAGTTGTCCCTCGCCATAATATGTGTTGGAAACGTCTATGCTCCGGAATTACAAGAATCTGCCTGTACATTTTAACTAAATCAGCAGTTACAGCGATCTTGTATCGTCTAAAATTCAAGATGATGTCGGCGATGTCCCTTGGACTTTTGGACCAACATAGAGCTTCCTGTTTAGAGATCCTTTTGCCGTTGAAGCTGAAGCATCGAATACAACCCGAATTTTGGCTTGTGGGTCATCATGACGAAACACTGGATGATGTGGAATTACGTAGGCTGATGGTAAATTGTTTTGGTCATATGGCCTAGCTGCTCATACTCCTTCATAAAGTCTGTATATTTACTATGCAAGATATGGTTTCGTTTAAATTTGGTTTCGATTCCTCTAAACCGAGAAAGAGCAAAAGTTTCAGCTTCTGGTATTTCTTCTGGCGGTTCTTTGAATGGTAGGGCCACAATATATCTTCCAGTCGCATCTCGATCGTGGGTTTTCAAAAAATGTTGTTCGCAAGGATCGTTTTTGCTGTCATCAATCGAAGCCTCCACTTCTTCTATCGACCAGAATTTAGAATGCATCTCTTCATTGATAGGCGATTCTAGTAGGCAATGACAGTGCAGGGTCGAAACTGAGTCTAAATTAGCACCTCCCATCACAACAAGTCCAAAGAAGGTTGGAAGGGCTCGAAAATTGTTGTTCAAAGTGACCGGGCTGCCCGTTATAATTTGCATGAAACAGTCGCTACCAAGAAGCATGTCGATCTCTCGAGGTTCCCAAAATAAGGGGTCAGCAAACGGCTGTGCATCGGATCCATATATAGGTTGAAGTTGCGTTGTAGGTAAATCTCCAGTTAAATGGCCAACAATCAAAGGTTCGACGTCCAAATATTGATCTCGGTTGAATCTAGAGTGAATGCGACATTTTAGCCTTCCTTTAACTCTAGGTACTGGGACACCCCCTGCTCCAAGAGGTGTATGAGAGGTTGCACGCCAGGTAAGTCCTAATCTTTTAGCACATTTAGACGTCATAAGAGAAAATTGAGATCCACAATCGACCAAACAACGAACAGGCTGAAGATTATTATCTGAATCGTGAATGAGTCCAATAGCGGTACCTAAGAGTACTTGTGCGGGTCCTAGAACGCTACCGACCAGGGCGGATGAGGAAGGCTCAGAATTTTGTTTCTCAGTTGGAGAAGATTCGATTCGAGTTGGTGAAGATTCCGTGTTGAAGGTAGGTTTCGAGTTTGATTCCTTCTCAAAATGGACCCAGGTATGGTGTTTATTTCTACAAACTCGGCAGCGACCTGGTGAAAGGCATGCCGCTACCCTATGGCCTGCCCTTAGACAATTAAAACAGGCATTCTTTTTCCTCAGAAATGCTATCCTTTCTGTCGGAGTTTTGGTTCTAAAAATCGGGCATTCCACTAGAGGGTGAACTTGTTGACAAGAACAGATTTGTGGTTTTACTGCGGGTGATGTTGTGGACGTAGTTGCGAGAATGTTAGCCTTGGGCCTTGGCTTGGAAAGATTAACGTTCTTGGGAGTTGTGAGCTGCATTACTCGACTTCTACCTTGAACAAAATCTACTAATTGTTTAAAGGTCGGCCATTCAGTTGTGACTACTTCCACTTCAAAGTCATGTCTAGTTTGTGGATCAAGTTTCTTGAGCGCCAAGGTCAACCATAAAAAATCTGCTTGGTCGGGTATATCGATTGATCGGAAAGCCGCTATGTTTTCTGCCACTGCTCTAATAAAGTCTTGTAAAGATTGAAGGGTAGAGCTACCTTTATGAGGAGAAAATTCCAAAATCCGATCGACGTATGACGATGCAAGTAAACGTTTATTGTCATACCTTTCTATTAACGCGTCCCATGCCTTCTGATAATTCGTCTCATCCAAGCTAAATGGGGCTATCAGGGCCAAAGGTTCCCCTTGGAGAGATGTGGTTAAATAATGAAACCTCTCTATTACTGGGACCTCATTATTTGTGTGTATCATGCTTAAGAACAGCTGCTTGAACTTTGGCCATTCCTGAATTTTTCCAGTAAATTTAGGCAACTCCATGCGAGCTAGCCTGCGGTGAGTTGAATGGCCGAACGAACAAGAGTTAGAATTTCTCGATAATTGTGAAGTTTCATTCTGTTGAGCTTGTTTCTCTTGTTGCATCTCAACGATTTTATAATACATAGCGTTTATTTCACCCCTCTCTTTGATGTCCTCATCAGTAGGAAACAATGCGTCTTTTTCGTTGGTAATTGCTAATGCCTGACCCTCCTCAAACTTACTCATGTAACTAGCCTTCAATGTATCCGCAGTTGAACACATAGCCTTGAATGCAGAATCCATGTTTGCTGTACCTACATTGTAAATCTGTGCTATATCCTTACGCAAAAGTTTAAGAGCTGCGCGAATGCCTTTAATTTGTAATTCGGGGGGAGCCATGGTGACGACACTTTACAAATATTTATAGGAAAATCAAATTTTAAGTTTATATTGTTTATAGCAAATCGAATTTATAGAATTTATGATTCTTAAAAAAAAAATATTATGCTTATAGAAAAAGGAAAGTAACAAGAAAATATCGTAAACAAACTAATAAATGTCACCTTTTCTATCTAAGGAAATTAATACCTTGTTTCAAGATAAACTAATCAAGTTCAAGTTTAACTTAATATTAAATAAATCATAAGGGCGGTAATCAAAGACAACGAATTACCTTAATCAACAAACTCGTTACTTAACCTATAAAATAAGATAATTACTAATCACAAAAAAAACAAAATAAAATAATTTCAATAACACAGATGAAACAATAATCAATATTATAAAAAAAAATATTACCTTATATGCACCTATAAATCATATATTTTACTAGAAAATTATAGAATCATATACGCCTTTTCATTAAATACGTCTAGCAAGTAAGAATGTACTCACTAAACTAACCAACTCAGTATAGTATCCCAAAACAGAGTTACTATGACTAAAAAATACTGTAATAAATATTAATAATAAATGAATTACCTCATAAATTCAAAATAAAATTATAAATCGTATTCTTAAATAATCGAATTCTCATCAATAAATCTTTATCTTAAATTGTTAGTAGACCGTACATTCTTACCAATATTATTGTTTTCAATTCAACTACCCACATAGACAAATCAAAGTAGATAATCCTGTATGGACTGTTCTACAGTATTAGGCTACGAACTCATTATATAATGTTTTGATTTTGTTTATATATTACTAAATGTTTAATTGAATTACACGTTTAACCATTATTTTCAATTAAATGATTCCAAAGTTACATTTAATATATATGGTTGCTATTAAATTATATTCCAACTTATTTGGTTAGTAATTAATAGACTTAGTTAAGGTAAATTTTGAGTAAATTTTCTTTCCTTATATCCGGCCCGGAGGACCAATGTTAATGTATAAAAATAAATTCCAAGTTTACTACGGAGGACCAACGTTTGTGTATAAAAATAAGGAGGACAGAAAAGAAAATCAACTCAAATGTACAACATAAAACAAAAACATCCTTTTATTATTATTTGTTTAAAAGTCACTCACTCACATGAAAATAAGTCTAAACAGTTCACTCAATATCAAACTAGGCGTGACCTGCTCCTATCCATAGGATCTGTTTAAAGTTTAATGGTTACGCAAAGGCCGGCCGGCGTATATCACACCCGTCTTCACAGCTTGACTTCCTCTGGTCGACTCCCATGCATCACACGGCGCATGCGCGCAGTGTAGACACTCGTTTAATGTTTCTTATATACCCGAACTGAGGTATTACACTATTTACATTTCTCACTTACTTCAGTGAGTCAAAATAAAAAATAAACAAAATTAAAATATACTTTAATATGGTTTTACTATCCTAGTGTCGCCAACATACATACTAATCCTTTACTGACACGAACAACAGTAAACTTCTTCCCGTCCCCTTTGCTAATCAGTGTCAATGTATGTTTCCCGACTGTGCTGATCCGTCTGTGATGAAATTTGGTATGGATAATCTCAAGCCT
Organism: Arma custos; assembly: GCA_037127475.1. Taxonomy (NCBI): domain Eukaryota; kingdom Metazoa; phylum Arthropoda; class Insecta; order Hemiptera; family Pentatomidae; genus Arma; species Arma custos. The sequence goes on from CM073759.1 coordinate 184,881,891, forward strand.
GAGGAAGGACATAAGACTACTTTTTATCATCACACCACACAGGCGAAGTTTGTATAAAACTGTAACCTGATTGCCTAACACACCCAGCGGTCAATGCACAGCAGAAGCCACTGAACTTAGCATCTTGAAATTCGCAGATAGGTTCTTTGTACAGGTTAAATGAGCACTAAGAAGGGAATTTGGACAATTCCACCCCCTAGGGTTTCCCCCTTAATATAATAGGGGTTCAAATATTGTATGGAATTTGAAGTTAGACATCTGAAATTTCGGATGTAGGAGTAACTTATCTATCTATCTCCATGGCGCTACAACCCTGGGTGGGTTCTGGCCTCCTCAATGAGCCGCCGCCCTTCGGCCCGATTTTGTGCTGGCGCTCTCCAGCTTCTGATCCGTAGCAGGTTCCGTGCATCCGCTGCCACTCCATCAACCCATCAAAGCCTTGGCCTACCAGTCCGTCGTGTACTGTGAAGGGGTGTGTCCACTACTTTTCTAGGAATTTCTTCCACTTTCATCCTTGCGACATGGCCAGCCATACTGAGCCTCCCCAGTTTAATAAACTTCACAATGTCCACATCCCCGTAAAGGTCATAAAGCTCCCTGTTCTTACTATAAGGAGTAACTTATAGTTTAAAAAAATTAAATTATTTATTTAAAATGATCTGTCATGAAACTTTAGCTCTCAAAAATAGAGATTTTATTGACATTTAAAGTTTAACATGTAAAATCTTGTGTGAAATTACTCCACATTAATTTATTTAGAAAATAACATCAAGAAAAAGAAAAAAAACATGATTGAACATCATATATGTATTTAAAAAAAACTATACTACATCCCATGAGGGGGTCTTGGTTTCAGTATATTACAGGGATTTTAATGTTTCTAAGACAACAGCTATGCAGGGAGTTAATTTGTCCCAGATCATGCTCAACTACCAATATTTTTCCTCAATTAAGAGTAGCCACTATAAAGAAGCAGGATGAGCTGCAGGAGGGTCTGTTGATCCCACAGGGTCCATCTATCGTTCTAAATAGATAAATAATTTATCTGCCACAGCTGGATTTCAACCCGGGACCTTCAGCATAGCAACTCGACGCTCCACGTGCTGAGCTATTCCTCTCCCAATTATATCCATTAGTAAAAATATTATATTTTTTTTTATTTATTTATTTTAATTTTATTGGCATTGGATACTTCCAGCCATATAGCCAGATATGTATTTATTTGGTTAACTGATAAGTTTGATGCCAACAGCACGTGGTTTTTCCCAGATGGTTACCGCCTGTTTTTCCCAGGCGGTCACCCATCCAAGTTCTAACCACTCCCAACGTTGCTTAACTTCGGAGATCGGGCGGGAACTGGTGTGATCAACGTGGTATGGCCGTTGGCTAAAAAAATATTATATGAAGTCCCATTTTTTTTTTTTTTTAAATAAGAGGCTCATAATTATAGGATTTTAATGCTTATGGTTTTATAATCTTATTGTAACATGATGATTATAAAAAATGATTAAAATAAAAGCTCACCTTAGATTCATGCTCGTCTCTGATAACAACTTTCTTCACCTGTTTCATATATGCACCTGAATCCTTGGCAGTCGGTAGTTTGTGTTTGGTCTTCAACTTGTAAGGAAGATCTCTTTCGACGGCTCTCGGTATAACAAGAGGTCGAGAAGGTCTCCAATCTCTTTTTATTTCCTAAATATAAAATAAAAATTGGATTATAGCACAAACAGATAAATGACTTAAGTATAATGATAAGTATTAAAATGAAAAAGTAACTTTATCAGGTACCTTCAGAATAACAAGCATGAACAGAAAAAGAAACATAATATAATGCGCAAAAATGAATAGGGATATTGCTAATTTTGTAGTATAAACTTTAACTAGCATTTAGATTATTATAAATTTAATAACTACATTAATATTTAATTTTTAAATATTTTTATTTGAAAGGAAAAGATTTGTACAGGACCGGGATTCGAACCCTGGTTGCCCACATCTCTATCCTGGTGCTCTCCCAACTGAGCTAACCTGGCTCGCATCTCACATCTTTTATTTTCAAATATTTAAAAATTATAACAATTAATAAAAGATAAAATAAAATAAATTATAATAATATATAATGACGTAAGTCAACAAGATCCTAATTAAAGTATTGTTCAATGAATATTCTTCCCCTTGTATACATCCCAAATTGCGTGAACACGGAGATATAGGATCAGTCAAAAGAAAGGATATGTCTGACCGAGATGCGAGCAATGTTAGCTCAGTTGGGAGAGCACCACATTAGAGACGTGGGTGACCCGGGTTCAAATCCCGGTCCTGGACTTATCTTTTCTTTTCAAATAAAAATATTTAAAAATTATAACAATTAATAAAAGATAAAATAAAATAAATTAATATTTAATGTAGTATAATTTCTAACAAATATTAATACTTTTTATAACAAAAATAATATTAAAATGCTAGGCAAAGTAAATACAACAAAATTAGTAGTATCCCTAATTATTAAGTAGTATTCTTTTACAGTTTATGTACCTAGGCAGCAGGTTAAATAAAACGAATCATATGTTATTTAAAAATGTGGCAACAAAATGAATTAAAATATTTTTAGTAAATTCTGTATTAAAAAAAAAAAAAAAAAAAAAACGGAACCAATACAACCCGTGAAAGGTCTGGAGTTCAGTACATGGTGGAGACAGTACTATTTCATAGACAACAGTTGTGATTTGTCCAGGGATTTGCTCAACTGCCAGATTTCTCCCCCTTATTTTGGGTATCTACTTTTAGAGGCTGAGTGAGCCCCAAGAAGGTCCTAGATCCCATAGGGTCCATCTCCAACTGCAAACAGACTAAATAAAAGTTGCCTGCAGCGGATTTGAGTCAGGTTTTTGGCAAGGCAATTCAGTGCTCTACCACCAAGTTACTCAGTTCCTAATAAATTCCGTATATAAATAATAAATTACGACAAAATATTAAGTTACTAAAAAGAATAAATAAATAACAGTGAATTAAAACATAAAATGTAAAGAAGTAACAAAAAAAAAAGACTAGAAAATAAAAGTCTTTCTTTCTTTATTTTTTTTTCAATCAGCGCAACAACCCATTACTGGGTCCTGGCCTCCTCAAGCAGCTTCCCCCAGCTCAACCGGTCAAGTGCAGCTGCTCTCCAATTCCATATTCCGAGCATCCACCATCCACATCACCATCCAACCATCGCAGCTTAGGGCCCTCATTAACCATCGGCCGTGTTCCGTGTAGGCCCTCATTAAGCAGTTTATTTGGAATCTCATAAGTTCTCATCCTTGCTACATGGCCTGCCCTGCACAGCCTACCAATCTTCACAATTTTTCTGACATCAGGCTCACCAATCAATGAGTATACTTCCCTGTTTGTGCGTCTTTTCCAAGCTAAACCATCCTTTACTGGGCCGTAGATGCGTCTGAGTATCTTTCTCTAAAATGTTTGGAGATCCCTCTCATCAGACTTCGTAAGTACCCAAGTTTCTGATGCGTAGGCTAGCACTGGTCGAATTAGCGTCTTATATAATCTTGTTTTTGTAGATCATGGTAACGAGCTATATTATTTATCATAAAAAACTAAACCTGCTTAGAGAACATCTGAGGAAATTTATAACAGCAGGTTTCTACGAAACCTACTGGTAACCTACCTTCTTATCACTCATATCATTTGAGTTTTTTTGTGTGTAAATTATTAAATTGTTTTCTGTATTTTTTTTTTAGATTTTTTGTCTTGTTAATTTTGTTTATTGTCTACTTTCTACTTTCTGTATTGTATTAAATTTAACTTTATGTTTTTGCCTTATTTCTTTTGTTATTGCCAATTTAAACTGAAGAGAATAACCCTTTGAGAATAGCTATCTTTAAAAGAAAAGGCTGTGAAATAATTCCAAAGATGAAATTATGTGAAAAGGTTCATTGAATGAATTTTGGCAAGGATAGAAATGGAGATATTTTTGTTGAAAGTGTAAGGAAAAATGTTTATATATGAAGATGACTGGGGCTAGAATAAGCATATTATTAATGAATTTTCAATTTCCATTAAAATTAATAAGAAGGTAGTTGTTATAAGTATAAGCATTATCAATGTCCAGGTTATAAACATTCCAGAAAGCAGAAAACAGGAGAAGTGAGAAGAGTTGGAAAAACAAGAGTTTGAACGATATTCGAGAAGAAGAATGACGGATATTAGGAGTAATTGAGATCCAGATGGAAGTGGAACATGCAAGAAAGGAAGGAGAACAAAATATTTGTTTTATTTCTGTGTTAATGAGAGTGAAAGGCGAAATCTTGTTTCCTGGTTCTGGACTGAGGATTAGAATTGAACGAGAAAGTAGATATAGGATGGGTGTTGAGAGTTGATGGATTGGTATAAGAATAAACCGAAGAAATAGTGTCTACGGATGGAAGGAAAGAGGTACTATAACTCGCTGTAATTTTAACTTTAACTCGTAAGTCTTAGAGAGCAGTTCATTATTCACTTCAATCTGTCCTCAAGCACAATTGAGAGGGCCCTAAGCAATAGTCAAAGTGGAGAAAGTTGAAAGATGATATGAGGAACTTTAATTAATAAATATTATTAATAATAAGTAATAATAATAAATAAATAATTTAAATAGAAACATTTACTTACGGTGTACATGCTATCCTCTTGCGCTGTGCCCCTTATACCATTCTCCCTCTTGAGCTGTCCTAAAGTTTTCATACCTAGCCATTTGTTCTTCTTGTTTATCGGCAAAAGGAGAGTGGTGATAGTCGTATAAAACTGTGGTACATCAATCTTATACCACGTTCGGCAAAATACTATGTCTGGAACAGAAAAAAAAAATATATATATATTTTGTATTTTTCCCTTCACGCGGCACCCCTGTGTGAAGGACGTTTACTGTTCTGCATGTTCCGTACAATTATAGTACATTACATACAATTGTACTTTCATGTTGTTTTTTTTTCTTTCTATTGTTTACATTTTTTTTTTGTATTATTTATATATAAAACTAAACGCTAAATTGAAAATACATCATTAAAAAACAAAACTTAAACATAAAAATATTGATCATAGTAAATATTAAGCCAGTTGAACCAAAAACACATAATCAATAAGAAAAAAAACAATATAAGAAAAAAAAATTAGGAAAAAAACACAAAATTACAACAAAGTAATTGAAAACAGAACTAAAATTCTTGTTCACCTATAATATTGATTTCATGTAGTGATGATTAACCACACAGCTTTAGCAAACACCTTGAATTGCTGAAAATACTTCCAGTATAAGTCCTTAACACTGATTGGCCAGCTGTCCTTCTGCGTCACATAGTTAATAAGTTTAGTCCTTGGTTCATCGGTTAGTCCGCAGTCATATATTAGGTATAAGTAAGTTTGTTCGATGGTAAAGCACAAGGGCATGTCTTATTGTCTGTAAGTTTAAATTTATACAAGTAGGATTTTGTGGGTCCATGTCCTGTCAACATCTGTGTGAGGTAGAAGTCAGTTGTAATTTTGTTATTCCTAAAATATTCATGTAAGTCATTTATGTATAGTTTAAGATGTTGTCCTTTAGTTACCGTATCCCATGTGTTTTGCCACTGATCCATATTTGTAACCGTTTGTCTGTGTTTCAAGTAAGTCTTAGTCAATTTACTGTGAAGTATTGAAAGTGAGCCGTCTTTTACAGCTGACTTAGCAGCCTTGTCAGCTAATTCGTAACCCATGTTGCCAGAGTGTGCTCTCACCCACCTGAAGTTGATTTTGTATCTTGCATTTTGTAAGTGGAGTAAAGTAAGTCTGGTTTCTTCAATCAACGGTTCATGAATTTTGCGATTAATGAGTTTGCATAATGTACTTTGGCTGTCAGTTAGTATGCAAATAGATGTCCTGCGGAAATGAAATGTCTGTATATATTCTCGTGTTTTCAGTATAGCGTATTGTTCAGCTTGATTGTTTGTGCAATTAGGTCCAAGTCTGTATTTCTTTACGTCAGTCAGTACACCGTCTTCAAACATTACCGCTGCACATCCCGCATTTCCACAATCTTTACTACCGTCTGTATAAATCTCTGCTTCAGCATAATCTTCTTTTGTAGGTTGTTTAATTTATGGGAAATGTGCAGGATGCTTCCAATGTTTATAGTTAATAGGTCGTTCAATGTCATCGGCAAGTATCCCGTCACAGTCTTGGTTGGTCCGAAGTAAGGTATATAATGTAGTGTACTGTTGAGCGATAAAGTCAATGGGGATCAGTTTTGCAAGTACACAGGCTGCTTCATAAGATAATGTCTTGAAACCTTTTACCATTTTGATTTTCGTTAATCTCTGTACTCGTCGAAGTTTCCGTAAATTGTATTTTCTCTGCAGACCTATGTGCCAGATGTTAATAGCGGACGTTAGTATTGGTAATATGGCTCCTTTTTACAGTATCCTTAATGCTTCAGTTTTTAGTCCCCATTTATTCCTATCTGCTATCGTTAAGTTGTTGGTTGAAGCTGTCCTTAAATTTTTACCTGTAAAGTTGGTGAAGTCCTTGATCTGGTGAAAATCATGTATATAGATTTTATAGTATTGAAAGTTAGTTTGTTTTCGTGTGCCCAGTTGTAAATTTTTTGTGTGTATTGATCTATTAATTCTTGAAGTGTTCGAGCATTGTCAGCTTGTGTAAGTAAAATTATGTCATCCGCAAATGCCTGCACAACCACGCTCTCCGGATATTCTCTCATCAATAATCTATATAATCAATAATTTACGATTAGATTCCAAAATAACGGAGATAGTGCAGACCCCTGCGGAGTTCCTAGAGTCTGTGTTTTTCGTAGTTGACAATGAGATGTTACAATACAAGCCTGTCTGTCTTTGAAATAGTCTGAAATCGAGTTGTAAATGTTCCGTGGACAGTCCATTGTCTGTAAAGGTATGTAGAATTGAGGGCAACCAGGCATTGTCAAACATTCCCTTAATATCAATAGATATTAGAACAACATGTAGTTTCCTACTCAAGCCATATTGAATGAAACCAGTTGCATTTTTTAGTGCATCTGCCGTAGAAGTTTGGGGGGGGGGTGAAACCAAACTGATTTTTATGAATGTGATCATTAGTATACAGATAGTGTGATAATCATCGATTTATTAATTTCTCAAGAACTCGAGAACTCCCGTCGGAAGTAGTGATATCGGCCTTATGGCAGATATACTATTATCTTTTCGTCCTGGCTTAGGAAACAATACAAGTTCATATTTCTTCCACTCTGTTGGAAAAATTCCATTAGAGAAACACTCTTTGTACAACTTAATGAGAAAATTGTGAAATATTTTAAAACTATATTAAAATATTTCGGTGGTTATGCCGTCTAAACCTGGAGTTTTCCTTGTTTTTAAGTTATAAATCGTACCAGCTATTTTGGAATCAGTAAGAGGTAGATCATCTTGTGTTACTCCGTGAGATATAATCGACTGTCTAATATCTGTGTGATACGGTGAATCTGTACTTATCAAGTCAGTTCTAATGAAGTTTTCAAGAATATATTGATATGTGTCAATAATGTTAGTTGCATATGTCCCATCTTCTTTCTGAACCGTCTTTAGAGTGTATTTGTCATGTAGTTCGTCAGCAGCATACTTGTAAGGCCATTTCCAAGGGTTCGTAGAGTCAATGTTAGTACAGTAATTTCTCCAAGAGGTCAGTTTGCTCCGCCTGATGAACCTCACGTATTGCCTTCTAATTTCAAGGTATTGATTCTTCCTTGCAGTATGTAAGTCATTGTCACCTTAAGTCTTTTGATAATCTTTCGTGGTCGGTTAGTTTCTTTCCTGTATTGCGCCAGGTCGTCATTCCACCAGGGCTTAGGCATATGAATCCTAGTTGATTTATGGGAATATTTCGGTAATATATATATATATATATATATATATATATATATATATATATATATATATATATATATATATATACAACATTATAAATATATATATACAACATTATAAACATTATAAATGAAGTAAACAAGCTATAACAAACATTAAAAGGTTACAAGACTGCTAAATCCTCTTCGTGGTGCTTTTATAAGAAATAAAGTACCAATTTCTTAAATTTTGAGGAAAAAAATTAATTAAAACACGCCTAACCTGACAAAAGGATTTTATCTTCGAACGTGGCTCTGAATGCTCCCTCTGGTTTCTGAATCGGCTTTTTAATCTGGCCCCTAATACCAGAAACAGTTTTAATCTTTGCACCTTCAAACTTGGCCACTTCCAAAGCTGTAGTAAACATTCCACTTATAAATGCAGTCTTTTTAAATATTTTAATCGGCTCTCCAATGAGTTTAAGCTTCTTGGTGACGATTGTAGTTTGGTTTGTATCCACGACAGCTCCCGTTGCCGTAATCCTGAACCCTGGTTCCACCTGCAGGAACAAATATAACAAAATGAACATTACGATACTTCAATGTAGTGGTGGTAACAATCATAATTTTATATTAAAAAAAAAAATATAATAATAATAACTCGCCTGATCTGGTGTAGTCGAATTAAGCAAAGCTAAGAAACCGGTACCAGCTTTAGTTAAAGGGCCCCAGAAATGGCACATACAAGCAACATGTTGTGGCGTATATTTCAGCATCCTATTAAGAAAATATTTTATTTATCATTTAATCAAATTAAATTAAACACTTAAACTTACTAAGAATTTCGTATTAAAAAAAAAAAGTGGTGTCAGGAACCAGATACCACAGCATAAATATATATTAGCATAAATATCATTAACTGGTTGAACTTTTTGTTTCCCCAAAAAAATTTTATTTGCAATGGTTAGATGCCTTGTTTCATGAAATGATGGAAAGTAAAAATGATCAAGTATTGTTGAACTTGGCGATGATAATAATGCTAAAAATGAAAATAAAGTTCATTAACATCTATGTAAATACAAACGCAAGCTATATATAATATAACTATGTACTTATTATTTCAATTAAATTATTAATATTTCATATTGGTCTTGTGCAGCTAATCATATGTTTTGATTAATAAGTAAACTATTTGAAAATGTTAAGAATTATTGTTCAGAGAGTCAGTATATTTGAAAATCACACTAATGTTAATAATTTAAATTTACAAATTTTAAATTTAAATAATTTGGATAATTTTATTTAGAAATTCAAAAAAAGATGAACTCAGTTATTCCAAAGTCTTGGAAGACTAGACCTCATGACTGCCTAATTTTTTTTTTTTTTTTATCTTTCCTCCCTTGGCCATCTCTAGAAACATCAATTGAACCTTGTTCAAGTCTCTCGACATCTTTTCAGGAACTTTGCAGAGCTCCTTTATTTGTTGGAGTGTTATTTTTCCTCAATGATTCTCTGAATATACAATGCATAAAGTTCTTTTATCTCTTAAGACACAGAGAAAGAAAAAAATGTGAACTGGACAACAAGTAAAATAATTTTAACTTAAAGTGAGTTCCACATATCAAAGCATTTATTAGCACCAGAACGAGAAAGAGTGGGAAGCAGTTTATTCTGTAATCTGCTCATATTAATTTTTCTGTAAATTTTTTTTAAATAGTAGTTAATCTGATGTACAATGTAATAAAAAAAAAAATTGAAATCATAAATTTTTCAAGCTGCTAACATTTTTTTGAGTTATAATTTTTTTTCTTATTGATATGAAATTACAAAAATAATAATTTTTACATTCATATCTAGGAGTTCTCCTTTTTAAACTACATTTTAATAAATTCAAAATGTTTTGGTGTTAATTAAAAAACTTTTTTTGTTGGAAGAGATTTTTCAGAGAGTTAATTAAAAAGCCTTGATTTAATAAACTGATGACAGTTTTCACCCTGGAATTAGTAAAAAAATGTTACCTTCATTTTGCCAACAGATAATTACCTTAAAATTTTATAAAGAACTTTCAATTTTTTTTATTATTTTGCTGTTTTTTATTAATTTGATGAACTAACATTGACCTATAATTTAATTATTCGATTAATGAATGATGTTTTCTTATGTATATTTGTTTGTGTGATTATGTATTTATATATATGAGTATGTGGAATTTAAACCACGCACATATGTATTAATATCATCTAGTTACGAGGGGTGATCAAAAAGTTCCAGGACTATTGAGATTGCGCGGCAATGGAGTGTCATAGAGCAGTGCGGTTGGCAGCATTGTTTAGCGTGACTCTTCCTGAGCTCAGCTGTTTATTCAGTTTGTTGATAACCTTCTTCATTGCAAAGTTACTGCTGTTTTCGTAAAAAAAAGTTTTTTTGTGTTCGGCGATTTTGTGAAATGAATGTAAAGGAACAGCAATGCGTTTGCGTAAAGTTTTGTGTGAAGTTGGGTAAAATGTTTACTGAAGCTTTTCAAATGTTGCAAGTGGCTTTCGGTGATGAATGTCTGAGTCGGTCAAGGTGTCATGAGTGGTACAAAAGGTTCAAGGAAGGCCGGACATCGTGTGAAGATGATTCTCGTTCAGGGCGCCCATCAACTTCGACTGACGACGATCATGGTGCAAGATTGAACAGTCTCGTGCGTTCTAATCGTCGACTAACCATTCGTGAGATGGCTGAAGAATTGAACATTTCATTTGGTTCGTGTCAACAGATTTTAACAGAAAATTTGCAGATGAGAAGGGTGGCTGCAAAGTTTGTTCCGAGACTGTTGACTGAGCAGCAGAAAGAACACAGAGTTCAAGTTTGTCAGGAACTTCTTGAAATGGCAAATGCCAATGAAAACTTCTTAAAACAAGTCATTACTGGAGATGAAACGTGGGTTTATGGCTACAATGGAAGACAAAATCCTCCCCAACCCCCAAAAAAGCACGTCAGGTCAAATCAAACGTCAAGGTCATGCTTACTGTTTTTTTCGACTGGAAGGGTGTTGTTTACCATGAATTTCTTCCACGAGGTGAGACCATTAACCGCTTTCGTTATCTTCAAACCCTGAGAAATTTGCGCGAGGCAATAAGGAGGAAGAGACCAGAGTTGTGGCGGAGCGGTGAGTGGGTGCTGCATCATGACAATGCGCCTGTTCATTCCGCACTGCTCATTCGCGACTACTGCACCAAAAATGGAATGACGGTCATTCCCCAGCCTCCATATTCACCTGACCTTGCCCCTGCAGACTTTTTCTTGTTTCCAACACTTAAGAGACCCATGAAGGGAAAGAGATTTGAGTCCGTAGATGACATTAAAAAAAAATCACTGGAGCAGCTACACACCATTTCACAAGATGATTTCTCAAAGTCCTTCACACAGTGGAAACATCGTTGGGAAAAATGTATAGCTTCCCAAGGAGAGTACTTTGAAGGGGACGACGTCCAATAGCCTGTAGATTTTTTAAATAAATTAATAAAAAACAGTCCTGGAACTTTTTGATCACCCCTCGTAGATAATAAAAAAAAAAAGAAAAAAAATACTTGAAGGGATTAAATGTAAATCTCTGATAGTATTGTTTAATTTTTCTTCATTTTTTTTGTGTTTTTTTCTTGGCATAAATTCGATATATATGTAACCATAAATTTAATATAAGGAAGAAATAGTTGGGGGTGCAGTCAATAAAAAAACCTTAATAAGTGTAACTTATTTAATGTGTGCCGACGTTTCGGCCTACAATGTAGGCCATCTTCAGGGCTAAGAGAGAGAAACAAACAGAAAAACATATAAAACACGTTGCAGTAACAAGAATATGGTGACAAGTAATGTAGTAATGTGGTAAAAATGTGGAAATTAAAATAGTGACTAGATATGATGAAATAGTGAATAGATATGATAATTAAAGATAATGAATATAAAAGTGGTTACAGAATATAATAAAATTAAAATAGTGACAGATAATAATAAAATTATAAGTGATGAACAGAAATTAAAATAGTGACAGATATAATAATTAAAGAATACAAATATAAAATACAGAAAATAAATGTACAGAAAGGATAAAATGTAAAAATAATATACAGGGAAAGAAAATGAGGAGGTAAACAGAAAGATACAAAATGAGAAGATTAAAATATAGAAAAAGGGGTGGAATATGAAGGATTTAGAAAAAACTAGTTTAATTATAGATATAATGGTATGATACCAGACTTCTAGAGGTTCCATAAGTAAAATGTAATAATACAAGCATAGTAGAAAGAAAAGATTGATAAATTTCAAAAATTAAAGATTGAAAATAATGTTTATAAATATGAACTCTAAAGTATGAAAAGAAAATAGAAAATACAAGTAGAGGAAGTTAATATTATAACTGTATACAGATAGAAAGAAGTTGTATAAATATAAAATATGATGTGAATATAACATAAACATATAGAAAATAGGTATAGAAATTCAGTAGATGTAAAAATATAAGGCTAAATAATAATGAACTCTATGCTATTAACATATGATGGATGCCAAAAATTGGTGTGAGAAACAGGTGCGAAGAAAGGTGAAGGCGGAAAGGATGGAGATAAGATAAAGATTAAGATGTGTACTAACCAAATATACCAAGCGGCGACGAAGACGATCACCGGCCCAAATAAAAATACGTTAGGATTGTCGGAAGTGCTAACCGCGATCTCTGTCGGCCAAAAAAATAACTAAGAAGAGGGAAGGGGAATCGCAGATGCAGTGAATAAAAGTGACCCGTAAATAATGTAAAAAGCGTAAAAAAATTAAAAATAAGGGGAAGAAAGAAAACCAAGAGGACTAAATTAATGGGAAATGGTGGAAAGATAAAAAATAATATAAAAGTAAATGGTCAGAATGTGTATATATATAGGTATATATAGGTGTAATATATAGGTGAGATGATAGGAGAAAATATGGTAATAGATAATCGAAAATAAAATATGAATATAGATAATATGATAATGGAAAATAGGTGATAAATGTGTATATAGGAGATGATATATAGACATGTAAGAATTCTAGAATAATATAAGAATTTAAGGTTATTTTTGTAAATTAAAAATTTGGGAGTAGGTTAAGGATAGGTGATGGGAGTCGGTCTTGACATTAACAGTGGAGGAATCTAAATTGATGTGGATGGTTTCGGAGAGGATGCGTTTATTATAATTAGGAACAGAAGCTAGGATAGACGTATTTTCGAAGTCAAAAATGTGGTTAAAAGATAGGGCGTGTTCGGAGAGTTTTGAAGCGGTTGGGTTATGGGAGGAAATGGAGTATTTTGTTGGGTAATGCGGTCTTTAAGGAGGTTTTTGGTTTCCCCGATGTAGGAAGAGTTGCAGTTAGGAGTAGAGCAAGGGATACGATAGACGACCTGAGAGCGTTGTTTTAGGGGAATGGGATCTTAATATGGGGTATAAATATTGGAGAGTTTGTTATGGGATTTGAAGGCGATACGTAAATTGGTGATCGAGGAACGTAAGGATTTTTGAATGTTATTAGAGAGGGAGGGTATATATGGCAAGGATCTGTATCCCCGGGCGTTGATGACCATAGCTGTTTTTCGCCCCTAAACAACATCAAACATCAAACAAGGATCTGTATATAAGGATAGATGGCGGATGTGGAGACCGGGTGTGGGTGGGTGGGTTATAATGGTGATGGATGAGTTTATTGATAACGTGGGGAGGAAAATTGTTTTAAAATAGGATTTCTTTGATGCGGTGGGTGTTGGTTTTATGGAAGCAGGAGTCGGAGAAACCCACCTTACCAGGCAGATTCCTCAATTATTACTCCCAACATCCGCACCACCAAATTATTAATGTCCCCAAAAATATCATCCACCGTGGCCTATCCCTCTCCTATTAACTTATTTTAATTTTTTTTTCTTCCTCTTCTTCTAATCTATTTTTAAAATATTGTTATTCTAGGTAATTTTGGTTCCTAATTTTTTTGTTAATTATTTTTTTTATTCTTTTTCACTTACTAACTTACTTGTAATAATTAATTAAATGTAATTATTTTACGCTCTAAGGCATTGTTATAAGTACCTGTATTGTTATTCTATAGGGACTTGTCCCACAACAAATAAAGACATGACTATTATTTGTAAAATTACCAGTAAAAAATGAGCAAAATATTTTGTCTAAGTTTTTTTCCATTGTAAGTGGACGCAGGAACAAATAGGACCCACCTTATATCATCTAACATAATTTTTTCCCATGCTCAATCTAAGTCTCTTTTTTTTTGTAAACTTACACTAAATAATTATAATTTATGAATATGTAAATAAATGTCACATCAAGTATACCTGTGCCTCATGTTGTCTTCTTGTTTTGAGAACACTCCAATAGTTTGAAAACGCCTCCAGCCCATTGAAATGATCATGGGATCTCTAGTTTTCAATATCCTGCTGTACCACCTATGCTTCTTTATACGAACCTAAAATTATGAAAGTGTAACATGTATATTCCCAAATTTTTAAGGCATTATAAATTAATAAATAGTGTATTAATACAAACACACATACTTGTTACAGTGTATTAATGCACATATTTGTTTTTATGTTTATAATATCTACATAATAAAATACATTAGACAGACTAAACATCTAGGCATAATATTTCTAGTCGCTAGTTAAAGATGAAAATAAGTATTAAAATGAAAAACTGGACCATCGCACGTGGAATAAAACGTCAGAACAACCCATAGTCATTATCTATACATTTTTCAGCAATAGCCTATTATTACAAAAAAGTAAAAACCTGTACCACTATAGCCCGTGAAGGGTTTGGGGTTAGTACATGGTAGAGATGATACTGCTTCAAGGACAAGGAGGTGACTTGTCTTAGGTCACGCTCTACCGCCAGATTTTCCCCCTTATTTTGGGTACCCTAGTTTTATAATTTATAGAGGCTGGGTGAGCCCCAGGAGGGTCCTAGATCCTATATGATTCATCTCCGGTTGCAAACAGACTAAATAAAAGTCGTGCATGCGGCAGGATTTGAACCAGGATTTCCGGCATGACAACTCATTGCTCTACCACTGAGCCCCTCCGCTCCCATCAAAGGAGTACTAGTAAGAGAAAAATGGCTAAAACTAAGTGAGATTTTTTTCATTAGGTATTACGCTCCACTGACTGGTCTTCATGCCCTAGGTTGGGAATCCCTGATCTATATTTCGCTACCTTAGTATTACAAAGTTGTATGATACAAATATATGAAAATGAGAAAAACAATATCAAAGATTCTGAGTATCTTTTTTTTTTTGGTCTTTGGATGATACCTGGTCACGATTTTTAGATGTTTTGAAGATTTATGTATAGTTTTCGACCCACAGCATCATCTGGTATCAAAATCTCTGATTTTTCAATTTTGTAACATACAACCTTGTAATACTAAGGTTGCGATTTATATTTTGACTGATTCCTTGAAACTCACCGTTTTTAAATATATACCTAAGCATATTTAAAACAATTAATTTTATTATTTAATTTTTTTGCCTTTATCTCAAGACATGATTTATCTTTCATTATATTTACTTGATGTATTTAGTATACAGTTGTCAATTTCAATAAATACATTTTTAAAAAAGTATTTAATTACTTGCCTTTTCAATTTTAAGTTATTTCATTAACCAGGAAATTCTTGTAACTAATAGTAAAAGTATGTTATTTTTTAAAAATAAAATACTTAGCCAAGAAGTACCTCTGTAATTATAATAGTCGATTTTCTCATCTTAATTGAAAAAAAGGTTTCACAATAAGACAGAAAATGATACAATTTTATCTTGAATGATATTAGTTGAGCTTGATTATATATGAGGAAGAAAATGGTCTGGGTGGAGGTCAATAAATTTCTTTTAGATAGGGAGGAATGTTTATTAACTGATTAGTCAGTCGATAGGCTTGTGATGTAACATGTAAACATTTGACACCGGGCACCCTGCCCCCTCACTCCACAGCCCTGAAGAAGACCTGCAAAGTGGGTCGAAACATTGGCTATTTAATAAACATTTCTCCTTATCTAGGAGAAATTTATTAATACTGATACAATTTCATATTTAAAAAATTTAATAAATAAATTTAAAACTAACGAAGAGTCTTAGGTTCAGTAATTGTTAAGGACCGTAATGTTTCTAAGACTAGGATTGTCAAGGGAGGTAGATTGGCTGAGATTGTATTCATATAATTAAAGATAAGCATTGTACAGAGACTGGGTAAGCACCGGCAGTCTACAGACACCACAGGATCTATATACAGTTGATCAACTAATTTATCTGTCTATTATATTATTCTATCAACTAATAGAACAAATAATTTATCTTGTCTAGCACATTGGATTTACAAAATAATACAACAGTGCACAGTGCTATTAAGCAATGAGAGCAATGCTATTGAGCAATGTATTGCTATGTATTGTCGGCACCATGAAAGGGATGCAGAGCGGGGAAAATGTGTCATGTCGGGACACATGAAAGGGAATGTGTTTTGGACAAAGAACAGACCCTTGGTCCCCTTATGGTTTTATGGTCCAAGATGTAAGATGGGAGACGAGGCCGGAAAGAAGGACGGGTACCCCGAGAGAGAAGAGCGGCCGAATGAAGCGGGCGGAGATGTCAAGGAAGAAGACCGACCAGTAACCCAATCTA
Organism: Arma custos; assembly: GCA_037127475.1. Lineage (NCBI taxonomy): Eukaryota > Metazoa > Arthropoda > Insecta > Hemiptera > Pentatomidae > Arma > Arma custos. The sequence goes on from CM073759.1 coordinate 184,898,437, forward strand.
CCCCTGTCCGCAGATAAGTTTAAGTTATTTCCTGTAATGTATTTTATGGCAGTCCTTTTTATATACATTAAAATCTGAATCATTAACCTTGTTGAAATTAAATAAATAAACGATCCTTATTGTAATTCTTTTGGTGCTTACATACCAGATACACTTTATTTATAAATAATATATTGAAGGTATAATGGATAAGTAAATTGGTAAACACAAGAACAGACCCTTGGAAAGGAATCCAATTAAGATTAAGGAGTATAAATAATAATTTGAGTACTCATCCTAAATGAGACTCTGGCATCCCAAATATCAATATATATATATATATATATATATATATATATATATATATATATATATATATATATATATATATATATATTTATATATATATATATATATTTTTTTTTTCAAGATATATTTAATAGTAGAAACATAGCAGTATGTTGAGGCCATACATAAAAAAAATATTGTTAATTTAATTTTTATATATTTTTTAATTAAATAATTTAATATTTAAAGAAGCATTGCGCATTTGTTTTTGTCAACATGTGTTTATAAAATTCTGATTGATTGTCATCTGTTACTCTGTGAAATTGGCAATATTAAATGTTTGAGCGTAAAAAAGACTGTTAATCATTGTTTTTGTCTAAAAAGTGTAACTGACTAGTTTTAAAGGTGTAAAAAACAACACATCGGCTCATGGGGGTTATCACCAGTGCAGAGCCCTCAGCCTACCACCAATACAGCTCGACCACGCAGCGAGCACAAACTAAAAACTTCTCTTCTCATGGACCAGTCGTTATTCGTACATTAATTTATTAATAATTAATTATTTTTTTATATAAGCAATTTTATATATATGCACAATCCATCATAGTTCCTTAAAATTGATTTCAAGAATTCCTTCAATTAGTCTTTTTTGTATTAAATATTATTATATTTTTATCTTAAAGGAATTCTTATCTTTTAGTTTCTAAAATAAATAATTTACACCATTCTTTTGTTATAAAGTCTTATTTTTTACTATTAAAACACCATTTGCACTAACCGAACATAACATACTTGCATTGGGCAAAAGTAAAGGTTCTATTGAGTCCCTAAACCATGCAGCAGAGACCATCTCCCTAGTGATTTAAGAAGTTAATTGAAAATTTTAAGGCTAAAAATGTCAAAACAGACTTCATAAATACTCAGTACATCCCCAAGCACAACCCATCAATTATTGAATATGTATAATAATATTTGTTATTGTACCTTTACGAAGCCCATGTTCTGCTCGCCAGGCTGGACGCTGCCCATGATCAACGGGTAAGTAGGATCAAAGTTGTCTACAAACTCACATGGCATGTTTTTAATTTCCACACGAACATACATGCCAGCGCGAAAACCTTCAATCTCCACCCTTACTGTATCGTCTATTCCTTCGAACATTGTCCTATTCAGCTGGAAAAAAAAGTAACAATTACAGTTTAGTAAGGGTGTTATAAATCAAATTATAAAGAAATTGATATGCTGTGTGAATTACAAAAAAATTAATTCAGTCAATTTGATGTTACTTTATGCTAATATGGCTTATCTGACTATACCACAGGAGTCCTAAATTTTTCCTAGCCAGGTATAATTGGGATAGAGATCTTTAACAAGTACCTGACACCATAGGCATAGGATTACCAGTCTATGTCCCTTCTGAAGGATGGCATGGCAAAGATTTTTTTACTCCGCTTTAAAAAATCCTAGGTGGGACATAATAAGTCGTTAGGCTAATCACTGCACCAAAGGTCACCCCATTAATATAATTTATTATTAATTTATCGCAGCATTTGGCCTAATCAACAGAACAGGCAAAAAAACTAATAATAACATCACAGTGGTAATACAAAAAACAATTTTTTGTTCTTTTACAATAATAAGTGCTTCTGTTTATTAACTATTTATTACTGTCTTTTGTACTAACACTGCATTGTTGTTACTTTGTTTTCTCTTAACTCTGACAATGCCTAAAAGTTATTATTATTCTACGGCACTACAACTCGGTGACGAGTCCTGGCCTCCTATACCAGCTTCTTCCAGTCATCTCTGTTTTCGCAGTCATCATTAGGCGTAGGGAGATAGCTGCCATTTCAAATTTCCCATTCCATTTTCTATTCCCATCTATTCTATTCCCATTCTCCATTTTCTATTGCCCTCAGGTTGAGGGAATAGTAATCTGACACTCATGCATTTACACCAACTACAGCATACTACACTCACCCACTGTTTGAGCCATTTTCTATTTTCTTTGTTTCTTTTTTTTTTTCTGTTCATTATTGAGAGTTAGCAAAGTTTTCTGTTTATGTCATTTGTATTATTAGTTGAAATTTTATTGTTAATGAAACGAGAGAACACTGTTTTTCTGATGCTCATCTGTTCATAATATGTGTTAATGATTGCAACCTGCCATATGATTCAAAAGGTTAACAGTCCAAGTTCCGCGATTGTTGACTTGTTTCACACTACCAATAGACTCTTCAGTAAGTCAGTTCGTCTCTTGATACAGAGGAGACCACGAGCGGACATCGATTGCCGATCGATCTTCCAGGTGCATTTTTGTTGCTTCGCAGTCGCCGACTGAGTTGTTCCAGCTGCCAGCTACACTTTTGACAGACTCCTGACAGACTGTCACCAAGTATTTGGGTACCCAATAATAATATAACAATATAAAAAATGCATTTTTTTTGTAAAAGACAATTGATTAGTGCACGACATTTTGTGTGTATTTAGTAAAGTTATTTTTATTAATAAGTAGCCATTCAATGTATAGTATCCATAGTAACGTATAGGGACAAAGTTTACGTTTTTTTTTCTCTCTCTTTCATTTCAGAAAAATACGGTTGTAATCTCTCATTTCATTAAATTCATTTGTCAAGTTGTAATTTTGTTCTTCTTTTAATGTGTTTCCTATTAGTTTTACATCTTATTTAACATATATCTGTTGTTATTTTTTTTTTATTAACATTTATTTTCATTTCTCATGAGCTCAAAATTTTACCAGCACTAGTTGATACGAGGTAAGAGATTTACGCCAGGTTGATTTTAATCTTTATGGTGTCGCTCTCCTCAACATTTTTGGTACTCCGGGCCGGATTTTGAGCATTTTTGGTCCTCCGGACGGGATTTTCAACATTTTGGTCCTCCGAACGGGATTTTGAGCAATAAATTACTTTGAAACACGTATTTATATATATTTTTTTTTTCTTTTTTCACATCATAAATTGATATCATAATTGTTAAAATATTTGTTCTTATTAGCCTTATAGTTTTTCACAATGCCACCAAAGAAACCTAATGAAACGGACGTCGATTTGGAAGAACTGATAGACGAGTTAAATGATCTCGCCGCTGATATACAACAAACCTGCACTCTTGCGCATGCGTCTAGTACCGATGCGAGCAAGAAGGGATTATTCCAGGCGAGGCTTTCTCGGTTAGATTCTACTCACGATAAATTGCTTTCAAAATACAGGGAAGTTTGGAAATTTTTAAAAACCGCCGGAAAGGATGTTAAGGAATTCAAGGAGCTTAAGGATAAAACTGGTGAATATTTTAATGAGGCCTTATCGTTTGAAATTTCATCCCAGAAAAGCAATGAATCCAACACCGATGAGATGCCATTTAGAGAGAAATCTGCAAGAGATACGGGCTTCCATTTGCGACTCCCGGTAATAAATATCCCATCGTTTTCGGGAAACATAGCGGAATGGCCTTCATTCAGGGATACCTTTGTCTCCCTAATACATAATAATGAGGAACTAAGCGCGGTGCAGAAGTTCCATTACCTGAAGTCAAGTCTGAGAGGATCTGCTTCACAAGTCATTGCGGCCATTCAAATATCCCAAGAGGGATACCACTGCTTGGGATGCGCTTACTAAACGTTTTGACAGTCTTCGCATTCCAACAAAATATCATCTGGTAAACATTTTCAATTTTCAGGCACTGACAAAACACTCGCTATCCAGTTTAGAAAATTTGTCATCTTCAGTCCTACAGAGCGCCTCAGCCTTTCTTAAATTACGGTTTGACGATCCAGCTGGATTTATACTTTATACTTATATTCTTCGACTATTAGATAGTAAAACTCGAGAGCGATTCGAGATGACCTTCAGCACAAAAGCCGAGTTGCCTACTTGGCAAGACTTTTCGGAATTTATTTCACAGCAGATAGTGGAGTTGCAGTCGGCTGATCTGACTTCTAATAATGAAGGGATCCCATCTTACTCCAAAAATACACTTGGAAAAGGAGCAAGACAAGTCCTGATGACTAATACAAAAGCGGGGAAAGTTATTTGTGTAGTTTGTAAAAACGCACATCGCCTTATCGAATGTCCTACTTTTCTCAAGATGAGTCCAAAACAAAGATACCAGCAAATAAAACAATTTAACCAATGTTTTAACAGCTTTGGTTTGGGTCACTCTGTAGCAAAGTGACCCTCAAAACATTCATACAAGCGATGTAGCCTCCATTCGCCATGTTTTTTCGCCATTCGCTCGATACAAGAAATAAGAATACTTCCTACAGTGGTCAGAAATCAAACTGTTCACAGTCAAAAACCCCGAGCACAAATAATCCTTCAAGGAAAGGTGAAGGTCATCATCAAACATTTCGTCAACCCCAATCAAGTTCTGATGTCAATAGTGAGTCGATTCAACCAAATAGCACGGCGATGCTTTCGTCCTCTACAACAGGTTATTTCAACATTCTTCTTGGAACAGCCCGAGCAAGAATTAATGATAATTTCGGACAGTTTCATCAGTTGAGAATACTGATCGATAATGGTTCGCAGCGTTCATTCATTACCACTAGGTGTGCCAATCAATTAGGGTTAACGAAGATTAGAAACCCTCAGCGTTTAGAAGGTTTTAGTAACCATCCAATACCAGGTGGAAAATATCAAGTCGCTTGTACTATCACGCCGAAAACAGAGGATTTGCCGCAGTTGCGTACCATGGCAATAGTAATCATGAGTAGGTTCTGGGAGATTGAAGAAGTCGCAACCGTAAGAAAATTAAGCCCAGATGATGTCAGAGCTGAGGAACATTTTAAATCGACTCACACAAGAGACTAGAGTGGAAGATATGTCGTTCGTCTGCCATTTAAAGGTAAACCGCCAATAAGCTTACAATCGTCCAAGCTTATGGCCATGCAACGCTTCAAGAAGCTTGAGGAAAAGTTGTCTAAATCCAGAACATTAAAGCTTGAATACAACATGGTTTTTCATGATTACCTTAGTAAGCAGTATCTTTCACTTACAAATCGACCAGGGAAATATTTTCTTCCGCATCATGGAATTTACAAGGATAGTTCATCCACTCATTTGCGCATTGTTTTTGATGCCTCGGCACCCACTAATGCTGGATCATTGAACAACCATCTTCTAACTGGGCCAAAACTTCAACATGATATCAAGGATGTCTTGTTAAAATTTCGTATACCACAGTATGTGGTTTCTGCTGATATATGTAAAATGTTCCTTCAAATCTTGATAGATCCTGAAGATCGTTTGTACAATCATTTGTTTTACCGATTTGAACTTTCTGATGCAATCCAGGAGTCTGAATTTAACCGTTTACCTTTTGGGTTATCTTGTTCTCCTTTCTTGGCCTTACGAGTGATCCAACAACTTGTCTCAGATGAAGGGCATAACTATCCGCTCGCTTCACGTGTTTTGTTGAAAAACATGTATACTGACGATCTTCTTACTGGCGCAGATACACTTGATGAAGCTTTAAAATTGCAAAATGAACTTATTGGTTTGCTATCTAAAGGTGGTTTCACCTTAAAGAAATGGTGCAGCAATGAGCAGCTACTTATCAAGAACGTTTCGGATGAGGAAATCGAGTCCACAGTATCATTTTGTAATATGGAGGACACTACCATTAAGATCCTAGGCATGCAGTGGGAACCTAATAAAGATCGATTATCGTACCGATTTATACCGAAGGACATTGTATTAACCAAAAGAGGGATAATGTCTTCAATTGCTCGTATGTACGATCCCTTGGGATACTTATCACCTGTAGTTTTCAGAGCGAAAACCATTCTCCAACAACTGTGGAAACTTAAATTTGGATGGGATGATCAGGTTCCATCATACATTCAGACTCAATGGAAATTGTTTTTCGGTGATTTAAATAAACTATCACAAGTAAGTCTTCCGCGAAGACTTAGTTCGAGCGGATTGGTACGAACTACCATAGTTGGTTTTGCGGACGCTTCTTCATTGGGTTATGCAGCTGTAAAATATCTCCGGACCGAAACTGAATGTGGTGACATTTCAACAAATCTTGTTTTTGCCAAAACCCGCTTAACTCCCTTGAAACTACTCACAATACCTCGACTAGAACTCTGCGCCGCAGAGTTATTGGTAGATATCTTGAAGGCCCTTCAAGAATTCTTGTCCCGATGGCGGGACGCACCTATATATCTACTATCCGACTCAGCTACAGTTTTGGCCTGGCTCAAATTGCCTTTTGATAAAATGAAAACCTTCGTAGCTCATAGGGTGGCAAAAATTCTGGAGCTTTCTAAACTCGAATCTTGGCATCATATTCGTTCCCATTATAACGCAGCTGATATCGCCTCTCGTGTTTGCAACCCCGCTGACATCATTTCTGATTCTTCATGGTGGTTTGGACCGGATTGGTTGCATCGTCCTATTTCAGATTGGCCTCTAAACGAAATCAATGTTCCTACTATTTCACAATTACCAGAAATTAAGAATGGTGCATGTATTATGTTAGTAAAAAACGAAGATGATTTCAAAATGATTGAAAAAACTAACAACTTTTCGTCATTTACTAGATTAATTAGAGTATTCAGCTATATTCGTCGATTTTGCAGTAATGCGAAATCCAGTTTGAAGGAACGTAAATCAGGTTCATTAAAGCTGAATGAGCTCAAGGAAACCACCCTGGTCCTAATACAACTTATTCAGAATCATCATTTTCTCAAGGCAGACAAATCAGACAAAGTTACTCTACACTCCTTGTCTCCATTTGTGGATTCGGTGGGTGTCCTTAGGGTGGGCGGTAGACTGCGGAACGCACCTTTGTCTGATGATGCGAAGTATCCAATATTACTAACTCGTAAAGCTCACTTCGTAAATCTATTGGTAGACCATTACCATATATCGTATTTACATGCTGGTCCTCAGCTTTTACATTCCCTGCTGAGAAGAAGATTTTGGATATTATCTGGCCGTAGTTTAATACGGCAGCGAGTACATCAGTGTGTAGAATGTCACCAGTTATCCACGAAGAATTATACCTACCGTATGGCCGACTTACCACTATCTCGCTTTGAACAAGGACGGGCGTTCCTCATTGTAGGAGTAGAATTCGCAGGCCCTTTCATGCTGAGAGAATCACTCAGACGTAAAGCAGCGTCTCATAAGGCCTATGTTGCTCTTTTTGTTTGTCTTAGTACAAAAGCAATACATGTGGAAGTGGTTTCTCACCTCACTACAGAAGCTTTCTTAGCAGGGCTTGATCGTTTCATAGCGCGACGAGGATTACCTGCTAAAATCATGTCAGATCATGGGACTAACTTCTTGGGCGCATACAGACATTTACAAGAATTGTTTTATTGGTGGAATCTCCAGCCAGTAAGACAAAAGATTGAAGAGCATCTCACGGCAAAAGGAATTGAATGGAGTTTCATTCCTCCTTCAGCGCCGCATTTTGGAGGTATATGGGAAGCAGGTGTCAAGTCGCTTAAATATCACATGGCTCGTGTCGTAAAAGACCAAATTCTTACATTCGAGGAAATGACAACTATAGCGACACGTATCGAAGCAATTCTCAATTCCAGACCTCTACATCCAATGTCTTCCTCCCCTGAAGACCTTGACGTGTTGACACCCGGCCATTTTCTTATAGGGGCTCCTTTATTGGCATTACCCGAACCTGATCTTTCTGACATTACAGCTAATCGTCTTTCTCGTTGGCAGCTGTTAAGAAGATCCATTGCAGTCTTTTGGAACCGATGGAGACATGATTATCTGAATTGCCTACAACAACGGGTCAAATGGACTTCGGATGCTCCTAATATCACGCCTGGGATTCTTGTATTGTTGAAGGATCCGAATATACCTTTAGCAAGATGGCCCAAGGGTCGCGTCATCGATGTCTTTCCAGGTGATGACGGAATAATTCGAGTAGCTAAAATCAAGACCTCAACGGGACAGTACATAAGACCGGTCTCAAAGTTGGCCCCTTTACTCCCTCCGGCAGAGCAGCCTTAAATTAGAAAATTTATGATAAATTTTGGTGGGCGGTATGTTTGAGCCATTTTCTATTTTCTTTGTTTCTTTTTTTTTTTCTGTTCACTATTGAGAGTTAGCAAAGTTTTCTGTTTAATATTATATATTATATATTAACTGTTTTTCTGTTTTCTGTTAGTTAATATTTCATAGAAACCAAAATCAGCATAAAACTTAATCTGCAATAAATTATTGGTTGTACTTATTAGAACATTGATTTTGTGTGATTCACACCACAGACCAATTTATTCATAATTATCGCATCTATGCCTAAACAATTCCACACGAATAAAAAAAAAAATTTTTTTTTTAAATATCATAAATATACATTAGAAAATACAAAGAAATAATTGCTTACTTCAGCTTGTTTATTGGCTTCGCTTTTCAGTTCATCGAAGTAAGTATCTTCATCATCATCTCCTTTTTTGTCATATTCAGAATCAAATTTTTCCTTTAATTTCCTCTTTTTTTCTAGAAGCTCCTCTTTATTGGGCTCATCAAGTTTTCCTTCAGAAATAAACAATTAGTTAAATAAATTAAACATGCAAAAAAAAAAGTTGGGTGCACTACACGCAACCTTCATTTGCTTCCCAACTTCGAATATTACTACTTCAAAAGAAAACAACATCACTCAAAAATCTGCATTTTGGAGCTAAGCCTTCAGTAGCGATTGTATTGGTTAAAGATTTTTAATTCCGGTATAAAGGTTTATTTTTACTTATCAGATAAATTATTTACTCTGTCATAAAAAAAAACAAAAACAGAATGCATCGTATATAATATTAGAATCATAATATTTATTATATAGTTAAGAAAATAAATGCAGCAAATTTTATAAATGTTTAAATTCTTACTTTTCTCTGGTTTGGGTTGAGCGACAAATTTTTCCCCTGTTTCGTAATCCTCATAATCACCGTATATTTCCTCTTCAGACTCTGATAGATCATCCAGCTTTAAAAGTTCTTCCGCATCCTCTCCTTGCTCCCATTTTCCAGTGACAAAGCAATCTTTGATGCTTTCAATATTCTGAAAATGTTATCAGAAATAAATTTTTAAAAATCTAAACAAAGCACACAACAAAAAAATGCTGCAAAAGATCACAACCCATGGAGGGTCTGGGGTTCAGTACATGGTAGAGACTGTACTGTTTCTTGGACAAAGGCTGTGCAGGGAGGTGATTTACCCTAGATCAGGCTCAACCACCAGATTTCTACCCCTTATTTAAGATACCCACTTTATAGAGGCTTGGTGAGCTGCTGTTGTTTAAAGAAGAGAAATTAGAGTTATACAAATCACTTATTAAACTAGTCATGAGTAATTGCTGTAAGCTGATGCTGTAAACAAGCAAGCTCAGCTCGGATGGTTAAGTAATACGAATAAATAGCAAAACAATACATATTTTTCTTAGCAAGGTACTGTTACGGTCAGAGAGAGAAAGACGGGCAGGAGGGATTAATCTCTTAATCCCGTAGGCTGGAGAGGTTAACGTCTTAATCCCGTCGGCAGGAGAGATTAAGAAGGATCTCGAAGATCCGAGAACAGCCTCCCCCACTCCCGTGTGTCTAGAACGTTCGACCATGCCTATATAAATAGCCCCCCCCTTGACTGTGAACGGGTCAGTCAAGATTAAAGAAGGCAGTGTCATGAACTAGTGAGTAATAAGTGAGTCAGTAGTAAGTCAGTGTGATAAACTAAATAAAATAAAATAAAATATTATTGGTCAATAAAAACATATTATTTTATTGACCATGGAGGACTAATGATCTCCCAAGGATTTTTTAAAAGTATGACTTTCCAGGTACCTATGCTTATATTAAAAGATGCAGGAGAAGAAAAGATTGAAAATGACACCATAGTGTCGAAACGTCTCTAATAGAGTGAAAATTGAGAATAAACAATAACTGGAAAATGGTTTTTATTTCTCTTACCCTAAAAAAAGAAGAATTAAATCCAGTTTAAAAAAAAGAAATAAAAATTTATAAAATGAATTTTATTTTATTTGTATTTACTTGATTAATTATTTTCTAGTTTTAATTAATTTTATGTATTCGGGGAAATTGTCATCCAATCAAAACTATCTGGTTTTTATTGAATTCCCAACCGGCAGATTCGCTCGATAGAAGGTTAGCGAATTATTGTTACGAGATCTCTTCTTCTATAGTTCAGATTGTATTACTTTTTTCAATGTAGTGTAAGCAGCAAAAAAAAAAAAATGTCGTCGTTATTCCAGAATTTTAGACTGTACTTCAATTTAGTTTAGTTAGTCAATTTAGTTCCTCTTTTTCACAATTATATCATATATATAATATAATATGTTCATTTTATTATATATCAGAAATTTATATTTATATTTATCACATATTACCTAATTTGTGAAATACAAAGAAGTCGAACCTGGATAAGTGGAATCTCTTGGGGACAAGATTTCAATTCCACTTATAGAGATATTTCACTTATCCAGGTCATTAAGGTTGAATGTACCACTAAAAGAGGTTCCCAAACAACTCGTAATTTTTACCAATGTAAAAATGTATTATCTGGGTATGTAGTACACACAAAAACATAAATACATAAAATGTTAGCAAAAGAGCTAAATAATAAAGTTAATAAATATCTGGATAAACTAATCAAATATAATTTTATTGACAAGAATATTAAAAATAAATTAACAAACAATTACTACAATACACCTAGAATACATGGCTTAATAAAAATGCATAAAAAAAACCAATAGTAGATTGCACAAATAACCCAACGGACAACCTAGCGAAATACATAAATAAATCCTTAAACAACTATAATAATAATAACGATTTTGATTTAATTAATGCAATAGAATTAAAAAACAAACTAAATAATATAAATATAAAAGCAGATCATATTATTGCTAGTCTAGATGTAGTATCTATGTTCCCTAATATCCCACTAAAATTAGCAAATAAGCTTTTAAATGAAAATTGGGAAAAAATAGAACCCTCACGAATATAAAAAGTAAAACCATCTTTTTAGAAGGAATAAAATTATGTACCGAAAATGGATATTTTACTTATCAAAACCATTATTATAAGCAAACGACAGGCTTACCTATGGGAGGTAGACTATCAGTAAACTTATCCGGAATAGTCCTAAATCATATAATAAAAGATAGCCTACAAAAATTGAACAACCCTTCTATATTCATTGCAAAATACATAGATGATTATCAATTATTACAAATGAAAACAATTTAAATAAATTTAACACAATCTTAAATGAACAAAACAAAAATATTATTTTTACAAAAGAATTAGAAAAAAATAATTCACTAAACTTCTTAGATATGACCATCATAAGAAATCCTATTAATAACAGAATAAAAACTAAATGGTTTAAAAAAGATATAACCTCTAATAAATTACTCAATTATTTCTCTAACCATCCAAAACATCAAATAAAAAATATAGCTCAAAACCAAATAATAGATCTATTAAAGTAACAGACGATGAATAATTAAATGAAATAAAAAATAAAATTTTCAAAATTCTTCTCAGCAATGCCTTTCCAATAAAACTTATAAAAGAATTATGGCATGAACAAAATCATTTAATTAAGAATAAAATAGATAATGACATAACACTGAATATAGAAAATAACTCAAATACCAATGAATTTAATAACAATGAAAAAATTACCCACAAAAAGAACAAAATATCAAAAATCAAACTATCTCAATCTAAAATTACAATTTTTTTTCAGACAGAAAACAATAATAAAAAAGACCCCCCAAACAAAAAAATGCACAACTCAAATAATCACAAAATCACCTAAAAAAGTAATTAAACAGAACAAAATAAAATATAGAAGTATAACTTATATCAAAAACCTATCTGAAAAAATCGAACCAACTTACAAAAATTATGACATTCCCGAAATAAAAGTAGCACATAAAACTATAAACCCAATTAAAGACATAATATATAGTAAAAAAGATAAAATACCACTATTAGAAAATAAAAATGTAGTGTATAACCTTAACTGCAAAAATTGTGAAAAACAATATATAGGACATACAACAATGTAAAACCAAATTCTAAGACAAACACTGCACTTTCAACAAACAGTAAAAAGGAATTACATACATTTGATTTCGAAAGACCAAGTATTTCGCACAGAGAAAAAAATAAGTTAAAGAGGTTTTTAGAAGCTTTGTATATCAATGATAAAATAGGCAATGTAGTAAATGATAAAAAAGAATCAAGTGAAATTAGTAAATTGTATTCATCAATTATATTAAAATTAAAAAATAAATAAATAAGAAGCCTACACTTATAGATAACACTAAGTATAACCTATCACAAGAACCTCACAACCTTTCTAATATTTAATATTCACTCTATGCAATAATTTTAAAATAAAAATAAAAATAAGAAGGAATAAAAGGGAAGATAAAAAAAAAATAAAAATGAAATAAAGAATTAAAACAGATTGATATATACTATAAATAAAATAATTTGCTCATATGTATTGTTAACTCTTATGAAGTTTTATGTTTTTTTTTTAAGAAATAATTTTAAAATATTATCGAGGTATAAATAAAATATATTATTACAGTCCAAAGTCTAATCCATAAGATTTGAGATTGACCATGGAGAATATTGAAACTCCAAGTAGGAAAAGTTTTAAAATATTTATGGACAACTATATTAAGGTATCTATACTTAATTTCAGTCTTTCAGGACATATTTTTATAACTTGTGTATTTATTGTATTGTTTTTTGTTTTTTTATATTGGTTGTTTTGTTAATTTACAGATTTAATAAAAAATAAAAGAGATTTGACTGGAAAAAGGTTTTTATCACATGAATAAAATATTTACTTTATTCCCACTTAAACCCATTAGTTTCAAACCTAGCTACTTCTTCAATTTCCAGACCAAAACTTCTGAAAAGAAGATGGTCTCATGACCTTGTAAGTTGAATTTCTTGTTTGAATACTACCACTGGGTAGTTTCTCTACAATCCATGTCATTATGTATCAGTCATGCTATTATATTTACTTTTTTTATTGTTATAATACAGTTATAAATTAAAAAACAAAAAAACAAACACTTTCAAGACTCCAATCTCGAATTTGAGAATTATCGTATTTAGAAGATTCTATCGTGTTGAGGCTGTCTTTCGCTAATGATGCTGCCTGCTGCTCTCTTTTCACAGACCTGAACAATCCGCCAATAGTTCCATCTTCCTCATCACTCTCATCTTCATCATTTTTTTCTTGTGGTGTAACGCCGCCTTTATAAACCATATAAAGTATTAATAATGATACAGTAATTTAGAGATTTTTTTATTTTTAATAAAGATAAGAAGAAGAAAGTCTTTAAAAAATTTAATTCAAAACTAAAATAAAGTAAAGCTGGAAAATGGTCCAAGTGGAGATCAGTGAAATAATTTCTTAAATAGGATTGAACTATTTATTTGAAATCAACATTTTCACCCACATTATAGATCTTCTTCAGGGCTGAAATATATATATATAAACAGATAAAGTAAAATATAGAAATAATGCTATTGGAGTAAACTAGTAACAAAAGTAAATATGATTTGAATTATAAGATAATATGTACTTATTATAGTATCCTGGACACCCATGCTCCTCTCAAAACTACAACCCTCCGTCGATTACCAGCTCCTTAGTAATCGACGGTACAGAGGCTGGGCTCGCAGACGGTACAGACGGACAAAACGGACCGACGATTTTCAAGCGTTTAGGACTCTTCGCAACTTAACGCAATCTAACTCTAATTCTAACTATTCTAACTATCTAATCTAATTCTAACTCTACCAATCCGTAAGCTCCTCATCACATCTTTAATCTTTCCACACTTTGACTATGGTTGTGTGGCTTATGGTGGACTCTCGAACAGGCTCGAGGAGAGGTTGAGGTGGATTATGAACTGTTCGCTTCGATTTGTCTTCGATGCCCCGAGAAGGTCTCATGTGTCCCGTTGTTACGTTGAGTTAAAGTGGCTTTTTCCTTCTATCCGCAGGCTCTATTTCCTTGGTTCTTACTTATATCAAACTATCAACTCACAATATCCATCTTACATCTATAGTCTCCTACAATTCAAATCCTCTATCCAATCCCAAGGCACAAGATCTCGCCCTTCCGATCTTTATATCCGTATATTTTGTATCTTTCCGTTTACCTCCTCATTTTTCTTTCCCTTTATATTATTGTTTACATTTTATCCTTTCTTGACATGTATTTTTTCTATTTTCTATTCGTATTCTTTTATTATTATATCTGTCACTATTAGAATTTCTGTTCATCATCTACAATTTTATTTTTATCTATCACTATTTTAAGTTTATTATATTCTGTAACCACTCTTATATTCATTCTTTATTTATCATATATCTATTCACTATTTCATCATATCTAGTCACTATTTTAATTTCCACTCTTGTACCACTTTATATATTCTTGTTACTGCTACGTTTTTATATATTTCTGTTTGTTTCTCTCTCTTAGCCCTGAAGATGGCCTACATTGTAGGCCGAAACGTCGGCACATAATAAATAAGTTATGCTTATTTAGGTGTTTTGATTGACTGCACCCCCAACTATTTCTTCCTTACATTAGAAGATACAGTCGACCAATTCTTCTCTAACCTAAACTAAAATCTCTTTCATTTTTCAACAGTTCCATAGTCTGGGTCCAAGCTTTCCTCTCGGATAGGACTCAAGCAGTCTCCATCCCTAATCAACCCCTATCCTCTTTCCTACCACTGAACACAGGAGTGGCACAGGGTTCTAGTATTTCCCCACTCCTTTTCAACTGTTACATTAATGACCTTCCCAAATCAATCCTTCACTGTTCCCACCATTTGTATGCCGATGATTCCCAGATCTATTTGTCCTTTCCTCCGTCTGAGATAATAGCAGCATTTGCCAACATTCAAGGGGATCTAGATAGGATAAGTGCCTGGGCAAACTTGAATAAACTGTCGTTGAATGCTGCGAAAACTCAGGCCATCCTAATTGGTTCCAACATCCTTCTTAAATCTATCAAATCACTTCCCCGATTAACCTTAAATGATCACCCTATTGCCTTCAGCTCCTCTGTTAGAAACCTCGAAGTCATTTTCAACCAATCCCTCTCATGGAAACACCACGTTGCCCAAATTTCTCGTCGAGCAATAAGCTCTCCAAAGTTATTCCACCGTTCCAAACATCTTCTAACTCAACCAATCCGTAAGCTCCTCATCACATCTTTAATCTTTCCACACTTTGACTATGGTTGTGTGGCATATGGTGGACTCTCGAACAGGCTCGAGGAGAGGTTGAGGCGGATTATGAACTGTTCGCTTCGATTTGTCTTCGATGCCCCGAGAAGGTCTCATGTGTCCCGTCGTTACGTTGAGTTAAAGTGGCTTTTTCCTTCTATCCGCAGGCTCTATTTCCTTGGTTCTTACTTATATCAAACTATCAACTCACAATATCCATCTTACATCTATAGTCTCCTACAATTCAAATCCTCTATCCAATCCCAAGGCACAAGATCTCGCCCTTCTGATCTTTATATCCGTTCCCATAGAACCAAAACTTTTGAGCGTTCCTTTCTTGCCCGTTCTATCTCTCTTTGGAACTCACTCCCACCCGATATGCGTCTTCTTTGCTCCTCATTTAGATCTAAACTTTTCCTAAAATCTTCTAAATTCCCAATCAGGTGCTTTATAACCAATAAATAATTGATAGATATTTTCAACTTTATTGATTGATGAACTACTGTAAATATTCCTCACTCATAATGAAATCATTTTTGTATTTTTTATTTCTGTTACTAGATGCTGTTTTTTTTTCCATAAGCCTAGTTCTTTTTATTGTAAATTTGTCTGTTTTTTTTATTTTAATTTTGCATCACTTTAATAAATTACACTAAACATACCTGTTTAGTTATTTACTTTCAAGATATTTTGTAAATAAGTTTTTACTCAGTTGTAGGCCTTTGGCCAGATAAATATTTTCTTAATTATGTTCATCTCTGTTATTCTAAAGGGACCTGGTCCCAGAATAAAATTATTTTTCTATTTATATTTCTATTATTCTTTTTGCTTTTAAATTTATTTACATGGTTTCTCATCACTATTTTCATGTCCCATTCTTTACAATTTTTGATATATCATTTTAATTTGTATGTATTTTGTAAGAGGAAATGTAGGGGAATTGTGTATGCACCAGTAGGTAATAAATTCCTTTATAACTTTTTATCTTAGATTATATAATTTGCTGATGACCAGGTGATAGTAACAAGTGACGATGAAGATGCCAGCTACATGTTAAGAAAACTGAAGAAGGAATATGCTGCTTGGGGTCTGGAAGTAAACAGACTGAAAGCTAAGTACACGGCAATACGAGGGGGTATCCAAAAATAAACAACGGAATAGCTGCTGTGGGAGGAGCTTGTGCAATGCTACTCATTGCCAATTCAGTGCCACCTTGTTCATTGATCTGGCTTGTTCTGTTTCCGGGCAGTGATAGTTTTTCCGCTTGTGCTGTTTTGTCCTCGTCTTGTTTTTCACGAGGCAAGTTTGAGAGAACAACATGCGGGTGTGAAATTTTGCTTCCTGCTTGGTAAACACGCCTCTGAAACAGTTGTAATGTTGAACACAGCTTACTACTAAGACGAAGCTATGGGAAAAACCAAAGTGTGCAAGTGGTTTTCTTGCTTTAAAAATGGCAACAAGTCAATAGAGGACAAACATCGTTCTCAACGATTATCGACTTCCTGAACAGACAAAAATGTTGTGAAAGTGAAAGAAATTGTGCTTGCAGACCGACGACAGACCATTGACCGAATATCAGAGGTTAGTGGGTTATCTTGGAGCTCAGTTCAACACATTTTAACGGAAGACTTGACAATGAAAAGAGCCGCTGCCAAGTTTGTGCCTCGGGTTCTGACAGACACTCAAAAAGAACGTCAAATTAAAACCTGTCGTAATTTGAAATAACATCTTGAAACTGATCCAGAAGAAAAGGGGCATGAAAGGTCTTCGATTTGACAGCATTGATGATGTCAAGAAAAAAACGAAGGAGAGCTGGCACCCATCACTGAAAAGGAGTACAACAAATGTTTCGAACAGTGGAAACACCGATGGGATAAATGTGTGAAGTGCAATGGACAGTACTTTGAAGGGGACAAGGTATTTATGTAAAAAAAATTAAATATATGAATTTTAAAAAATAATTCCATTTTTTTTTTGGGTATCCCCTTGTACATGCAAATAGAACAGTCCTATCCTTCGAAAATTGGGACATAGAAAAAATCCGTGAATATAAATATCATAGCAGATGGCTTATATCATATCATATTATGGCAGAACAATTATTGGGTGTCTTAACTCTGTTCAGTGGAGTAAACAGGTTAACCTCCAAACAAAAATTATTAAAAATGTTATCCTCTATGGAACCGAAATGTGGACAATTAAGAAAAAGGAGGTAAGGAAGTTGTTAGCCATAGAAATGGACTTCTGGAGAGGCTCTTGTGCCATTTCCAGAATTCAACAAGTCCCTAAAAGCACAATAACTGATAATAGATCAGGAAATAACAATCCTGGAGGAGATTAAAATGATATGGCCACTTAAAAAGAATGGCAGAGGAACTATGGCATAAAACAATCTCCGACTATTGCCCGACGGAAAGGAGGAAAATCCAAAAAAAGATAGTTGCAGGATGTAGAGGAGAGCATTGCAGCGAGGAGCTTAGAGAAGGAGACTAGCTGGACCGAGATCTGTGACGAAAACTTATAGAAACGAAAAACAACAAAGTTGAACAAAAGTTGCTAAATAAATGTATCTTGTCTATCTAGCCCTAATGAGTACCTACAATGTGGTTTGAAACGTGAAAAAGAAACTAAAATTAAAAAAATATATTGCTTATGCCAGTCCTAGGAGTAATGTAATGCTAATAGTACCTAATTCTGCAAGAAGTAATAATAATAATATCATATACCAACCATAAACTAATTTATACAAGTTCGATTTGTCAGACTGCCTTTCAATAAAAGCTTTCGCTGCTTTCTCTGCAAGATTCAACTTCCAGTTGAGATCTGTATCCATTAATTCATCATCCTCTTCATCATCAGCATCACTATCTCCCGAAATGTCTTCAGATTGAGAGAATTGATCGCCAACCTTTTCCCATGAAACAATCATCTCTTCAGCTTCCTCTTCATCATCTGCATCACTCTCTCCCGAATTGTCTTCGGATTGAGAGAACTGATCGTAAACCTTTTCCCATGGAACACTCATCTCTTCAGTTTCCTCTTCATTCTCTTCATCACCATCATCAGAATCACTTGAACAGTCCGACCAACCTTTACTATCATCCAATGTTTTACTTTCTAGCATTGACAATGCTCCATTGATCTTATCTCTCAACTCTTTATTATCTTCATTGGATAAAACACTTTTGTATCTGAAAAAAAAATTATGCTTAATTCACAAAATTCAATAATTAAAAAAAGAATATTTATATTGTTGAGATAAAAAGATGTTATTAAAGTAATTATTATCAATTTCTCACAAGATAGTTTTCACTATTGCTTCTAAAAAGGCTAAAACTCTTCTAAAGCTTCAAAAATAAATTTGAAGGCTCTCTAAAATAACATTCTTTCTAATCTCTTAATAACTTATATTAATTATTGTAGATAAATTTTATAAATAAATAAGTTTTAGTAAATATTGGAATCAATTAGTATGATTATTTTTAATAAAATAGAGCCAAAAACTCAAAAAGAAACACTATTATTTATTATAATGCAATTGGGAAAAACCACAATGCAAAGCCTTCATGTTTCAAATCCAGTAATACACCCACTTACCAGTCGACGTTTCGCCTATTCAAGTGAATTCACGGAAAGACAGAGGATCCGGGTTCGAATCCCGGCCGAGGGCCTATCTTTTCTCTTTAAAATAAAAATATTTAAAATAAAAAAAATTGACCAATAATTATAAAAAAATTATAAATAGTAATATGACGTAAGTCAATAAGATCCTAAAATTAAATTAATGCTCAAAGAACATTCGTTCTAGTGTATTCATCGCAAAACTTGCGAGAACACAAGGGCATGGGATCGGATAAGAGAAAAGATTTGTCCTCTGCCAGCAGGCTGCCTTGGTGGCTCAAATGGTAGGGCGCTGTCACGGAAAGACAGAGGATCCGGCTTCGAATCCCAGCCGAGGGCCTATCTTTTCTCTTTAAAAATAAAAATATTAAAATAAAAAAAATTGAACAATAATTATAAAAAAAAGATATAAATTATTGTTTTAAAAAACACTGGCTTGTTTTCTGCCCATTCCTTAACAATTAAGTATTCCCAGAATCTTTATGATAGGTTTACTTAAAAAATTGTTATGTTTCCAGCAACTGAAACTGTACGTTATGCTCTCAAAACAAAATTACATCACTTTTTGTTAAATGGTCTATGTTGAAACACAACTAGCACAAGATTCAAAATATTAATCGGTAACAAATTAGAGTTTTGTGATCAATATTTACAATTATAATTTAATGATACTAACATTACAGGAGTTTCCTTTTCTTCAATGTTCTCCTCTATCAATGGCATCCTAAAAAAATTTTTTTTTAAATTGTAAATATAATAATAATAAATAAACAAAAACAACTTGGCTTATTTGCTTATATTTCACCTAGCAGGGAGTAATAAAGAGATTAATTTAATTTGATTTTAGTAATTAATAATTATTGAGATGTATAATAAAAGAATTGGGAGAGAAAAATTCTAAGGACAGTTTATGGACCAATCAATGATCGCGAACACATTAGAATGAGGGAAAATGTCGAGCTAATAGAGATGTTTACAGAGCATGACATTATTGTCACAAAGAGAAGGCTGGCTTGGCTTGGCCCTGTAGAAAGGATGAACCAATTTAGACTTCCCAAGGAACTGATGTATGGCTATGTATCCAGGAGCGAGAAAATGATCCCTTATCCTCAGCGACACTTACGATGGCTATATGACGTGGAGGACGAGCTGCAAATAGTGGGAGTGCGGACCTGATCCTACAAGAACTGTAGAGCTCATCAAGGAGTGAGTACAAGCTATTAATGAAAAAAATAAGTATACAAAGAGAATGATAAAAATCTAAACAAAGTGTAACGGGCTGAGAATATTTTTTTTGTAAAGGTAGTTAGTTAATGTGCATTAATTACAGCTTTTGTTCAATACTAGAAATGATAGCGAATTTATATGTCTATAAGGAAAGTAATCCGTGTAAACAAATTTTGAACTCTCATCTTTGTGATTAAAAAGAAGTATGTTATCATTTGCAGTCAAAAGTTTATTGTTAGTTTTACATATTATAGAAAATGATTAGCATTTATTTGTTTCTTCTCATTAATAGGTTTTTAAACAAAAAAGGGACTTTAGGTTGTAAGGATTTTTTTTTTACATTAATATGTAGGTAAATGTTGTCATCTGCCAGATAAGATTTGCTAAGTATTTCTCTTTGTGACTATTACATCCATGTTCTTTGTATAGGGTTTTTGGGTTAAAGGCCGTGTAGGTCCTTAACATTTATTTTTTATAACATTTAAGTAAAAGTTAATTTTTAATAGAGGTTAACGTCCGTTTTGGAGGCGCTGAGCCCGGAATGCTAGCTCAGCCGGAAGTTCGTCAGCAATTCTCAACGAAAAATATATGGCTCTTGGACACTTGGAATATAATTATTTAGATTCTTGGGAAAATAATGACCACCAGGGGCAGCACCTGTCAGACGAAGAAAGAAGAGTGCTGACGACAGCTCGGGGAAGCTTAAGTACCCGGAGGTTTTCCTCTCGGGGCCCAGAATCGAAGAGGACCTCCGCCGGCGGCGGGGGCGGAAATTCGCAGGAGAGGGGCCGAGCCGAGAAGACGGGGCCGAGCGGGAAGCCTTGGTTCCGGAGCAAGACGCCAGAGAAAGGTATTATGTCCTCTAATTACTGTAGTCTGACTAGACTTAGGGTGAGGCCAGTGGGTGGTCAGTTGAAGATAGAGCCAGTAAATTATTTCGTTGAGAATCGTCGCGTTTGGCCATAAGACAGATAGGAATCTTTCTTAAGTATTAGTTCACATAGAGTTGTGGTTGGAGAAGAGGGGACTGGTTTTTAAAGAGAGTTATGGTTAAAGAGAGTTATATTATGTTATTAGCAGTTATGAGATAAGGATGAATAACGGTGGATAATAGATTTGTAACTGTCGTGTAATAGACAATTCTGGAAAATGTTTTGTAATAAAATTATGGAGTTTATTAGCGGTTATGAGGTAATGAGTACGTTATAAATATAATTAGTACGAAGGATTATTGTTTTAATGGATAGATCTAGTTTTATTTGGAAATTGTCAACTTAGCGAATATGAGAGAGGGAACTGGTTTTTTTTTAAAAGAGAGTTATTATGTTATTAGCAGTTATGAGATAAGGATGAATAACGGTGGATAATAGAATTGTAACTGTCGTGTAATAGACAATTCTGGAAAATGTTTTGTAATAAAATTATGGTGTTTAATAGCGGTTAATGAGTACGTTATAAATATAATTAGTACGTAGGATTATTGTTATAATGGATAGATCTAGTTTTATTTGGAAATTGTCAACTTAGCGAATATGAGAGAGGGAACTGGTTTTTTTAAAGAGAGTTATTATGTTATTAGCAGTTATGAGATAAGGATCAATGACGGTGGATAATAGATTTGTAACTGTCGTTTAATAGGGAATTCTGAAAAATGTTTTGTAATAAAATTAAGGTTGTTTATTAGCGGTTATTGAGTAATAAGTACATTGTAAAGATTATTAGGATTGTTGTTATAGATAAGGGGTTTGAGGAGTGTTATGTTTAATTAACTGTCATGTAACACGAAATTCTGGAAAATGTTTTATAACAGAATTAGGTTGTTTATTAGCGGTTATTAGGTAATAAGTACATTGTAAAGATTATTAGTGTATAGGAATGTTGTTATAGATAAGGGGTTTGATGAGTGTCATTTTCATATGTCATATGTAACTTTTAGTTCAATATATTATAGTTTGGTTGTTGATAGATAAATGTGTTGGGTTTATTTATTCACCCAGTTTTCCCCCTCCCTCACCCCTCACCCCCCCCTCCAGGGTAACAATTTGGTGTCAGGTGTGGGGTGTAGGTTGCAAGAATACCGAATAAAGCGACCCCAGTGTGAAAAGACGCGGACCCATCAGGCCATGAGGTCATCGGGTGGAGGTGGGGCAGGAAGGGACTTGGGTCAGCAAAATGTGGTTAAACCATGGTCGGGAGCCCAGGTAGCCTTTAGGTCGGCCAATTTTTTTTTTCCTTCTGGATAAGCTCGGAATAGTGGGGAACTGTGCTCTATTCTTTAACTCTACGCCTTCTCTTCCCCCTGAGCTAGGTCTGATTACAGGAACCCGAGCCGAGGATGTCTACCTCTTCAGAGAATTACTAGGACCGGTGAATCCCCTGCCAGCCGAGACGGACATTCTGCGATCAGCGCAGATCTCCACGGGCGATGTGGCCGAGGCAACCGAACTGAAGAGGCAGAGACGAAGGATGACGACGAGGATAATTGCCAGATGGGAAGTTACGAGCCGAAGCAAGGTGAACGTCCTGACCGAGGTTTGTAGGTCAAGATCGCGAACAAACAGCTGATGATGCAAAAAAAGTAGACTGTTGTCGACTCTTTTGTGAAGGAGGGGGTAATGTAACGGGCTGAAAATATTTTTTTTGTAAAGGTAGTTAGTTAATGTGCATTAATTACAGCTTTTGTTCAATACTAGAAATGATAGCGAATTTATATGTCTATAAGGAAAGTAATCTGTGTAAACAAATTTTGAACTCTCATCTTTGTGATTAAAAAGAAGTATGTTATCATTTGCAGTCAAAAGTTTATTGTTAGTTTTACGTATTATAGAAAATGATTAGCATTTATTTGTTTCTTCTCATTAATAGGTTTTTAAACAAAAAAGGGACTTTAGGTTGTAAGGATTTTTTTTTTACATTAATATGTAGGTAAATGTTGTCATCTGCCAGATAAGATTTGCTAAGTATTTCTCTTTGTGACTATTACATCCATGTTCTTTGTATAGGGTTTTTGGGTTAAAGGCCGTGTAGGTCCTTAACATTTAGTTTTTATAACATTTAAGTAAAAGTTAATTTTTAATAGAGGTTAACGTCCGTTTTGGAGGCGCTGAGCCCAGAATGCTAGCTCAGCCGGAAGTTCGTCAGCAATTTCCCCCTCCCTCACCCTCACCCCTCCTCCTGGGTAACAAAAGTAAAGAAAAAGGGGAGAAGGGATCCTTAGAGTCACCTAGGAAAGGTGACTCTAGGGTGTGTACTGTAGGTGACCTTAGTCTGTAGTGTGGAGGTGAGTGAAGTGTGGCGTATATGGTGCACCGTTGTGTCAGAGTTATTGTTCCCCCAACCTGGAGGACCAGAAAAAAACATTGAAGTTTAAAGCTCTAGGTAAACAAGCTATAATAGCTATATATGAAACTATCCTGAGACCCACAGTTACTTATGGCAGTGAATCCTCGAATTGATAGAGGAAAGTAAAAGAAAACTCAATGTCTGGTAAAGGAAAATAATCCAGAAGATATATGGGCCACTAAGAGAGAAAGGTACATGGCAATCAAGGAAGAATCATGAGCAATGTTTGGAAAACCAAATCTGAAATCGTTTGTGAGAAAATCCCACCTCAGATGGCTGGCCAGAATCTAGGATGCCAAGATGCCTGCTACATGGAAAAATTGGAAGAAAACCAAGAGGAGAAAAGTGAGGAAGACCAAGAATGAGATGATCGGATGATATCGAAGAATACCTCAAGTTGCGTGGAGCAAAGAGATAGAGAGAGCGAGCACAGGACAGAAATTATTGGCTTAAGGTCCTTGTAGGACCATAGTGCCCATCAGAAAGTAAGTAAATATATTACAATGAAAAAAAAAATGTAAGAAAACTAACAAAAATATTGCATATAATACAGTAAAGCTGAAACATTTGAACAATAATATATATGAAAATATTTGTACCTTGTTAGTTTAAGAGTTTAGGAGAAACTTTCGCAGAAATTAAAAAGAAGTAAAGTATTGGAAGGGGTAGTAATAATAAATGATTCATTATTAAGAAGGCAGTGGAAAAAGGTCATTTATATGGCTGTGATTATAAAAAAAATTAATTAATACATTAAAAAACTCACTCTTCCAGATCTTCAGCAGTAACCGGTTCGGCGCCAGAAAATATCTGAACCTTACTGTGTACCAATTTAGTGTCCATCGTTTCCTTTGATTCCAGCAGATCACTTACCATTTCACTCTCAGGTTCATTTTTCTAAACATAAACAAAGATTTATTTTGATGTGGATAATAGTTGACTTGATAATTCTAATGATGGATTGAATCGATCAGGGGGTGCAGTCAAAGATAACACAAAATAAGCATAACTTATTTTATGTGCCGAAGTGTCGGCCTGAGATGTAGGCCATCTTCAGGGCAAGGAAAGAAACAGACAATAACTATATAAAAAATTGCAATACCAAGGAAGAATAACAGATTTTATGTACAGAATAGATAATAATGTTAAGAAATACAAAGAGTAAGATAAATTATGAAAAGGTAAATTATGTAAAACTGGTGAGACATAATAAGTATGGTAAACATAGTTAAATTGCAGGTAATGACATACAAATATTTGTTTATATAATTTTTTTAATTAACAGAAAATTATAGTTTTTGTATGTCATTTGTTACATGATTGGGATAAAAACTGAACTCTTTTTAGGTCAAAAAGCAGTTAAAGGGCCTTTGTCAGATACCTATCCCCACCAATCTTTTGTTTCTATACTAGCCTTGAAGATGGCCTATATCTTAGGCTAAAACGTCAGCACAATAAAATAAGTTATGCTTTTTTTGTTGGATATTAGTTGACCTTATATATATCATCATTATCATAATCATTTTACCCCCTTTTACCGCTGACGAAGTGTGGAGTCACAATTTGTAGAGTCTGGACCAGATGTCTCGTTCCTGGGCCAACTCTTTTCTCCTACTCCAGTACATATCCCGCCTCCCGAACGCCTCCTTAACACTATCCTCCCAAGAAATGTGCGGTCTTCCTCTTGGCCTTCTTCCTTCTACGCGAGTTTCATACATCTTACTAGCAGTTCTTTCCCGTTCATCCTAAGAAGGTGACCGAACCACCTTAGCTTGTGCTCCTCTAGGATGGTCTCAGCCGGCTTAACTTTGAAACCAGTCCGTATGGTACTGTTTGTACCCTATCTCATCGTGTCTTTCCTTCCACTTTAAGAAGATTAACAGATCTCCATGGATTACCTTATATATATGAGGAAGAAAATGGTCCGAGTATTGGCCAAAAAATTCTCTTAGATAGGGAGAAATGTTTATTTGGAAGCCTACGATTCAACCCACATTGCAGGTCTTGATGATTGATCCTACTATAATAGCCCTAAAGAAGACCTGCAATGTGGGTCAAAACGTCAGCTTCCAAATAAATATTTTTCTCTATATAAGAGAATTTTTTTACCTATACCCGGACCATTTTCTTCCTCTTATGCTTTTTTTTGTGTCATCATTGACTGAACCCCTAGCCTATTCAATCCATCACAAAAATTTATTGAATTATATAATTCAAAATAAATCATTTTAACAGGATTAATAAAATGGAATTTCATAACTTACACTAGAGGGATGCGCAGAAGGCAAATCGACATAAATAGCATCCTTGTCATAGACGATACCACCGACACCCGAGAATGGTGCATATAACGATCGTTCCTTGTCTATCAGTGAACGCTTCTTGATCTGATTGGGAAGCGGGCAGGGGTCAGGCAAGAAACTTACATCGCTCACCGAGTGATCTCCACAACCTAAAAACAAAGAGACTTATACATAACTTAAGACTTTAAATTAAAAATATAATCTGCAATTTATAATTTTAATAATCTTCTCACAGGTCACTGTTATCTGTGAATATATGCTTAGGTCCTGATAATCATAAGTTGATACGCAGGTTAACAAATTAAAATAATTTTAAGTAACATTGATAAAATAGCATATTGGTAAAATTTCTAGTCATTATCCAATTTTAAAATATGTTGGAATATAATGTCATTAAATTTTGTTGTCTTTACACAAATACATTTTTTTTTTATTTTATATTAATATAAACAAAACACTAAATTTAAGTTGAAATATACAGTAATACGAGGGGTGTCCGTAAAATAAGTTTCCCTATTTTTTTAAAAGTGAAAAAAATGTTTTATTACCATTATATATTACATCATTAGAAATCTTGAACATTAAATTATTTTTCTACGTAGTCCCCGTTGACATCGATGCACTTCTGCATCCATGTCACCATTTTTTTGATGCCCTGGTCATAGAGGTCCGCCGCCGCGCTGTTGAAGAACTTCATGACCTCTTCTTCCAATTCCTCTCTTGTCCCAAAATTCGTTCCGCCTAGGTGTTTTTTCAGGCTTGGGAACAGATGGTAATCTTCGCTAACCGATGGTCGTCCAGCCCGCTGTTCATCGTGCACATCTGTGCGCCCTTCTTTAAACTCTTTGCACCATTTGGGCACCATCTGGACACTCATGCATGTTTCACCATACACTTCCGTAAGTTGGGAATGAATTTCGGTCGCCGAATTGCCTTTAGCATACAAAAAACGGATCACGGATCGTATCTCACACCTGGCGGGGGAAGCGATTGGGAGCTCCATCTTTCAAGGCTGTCAAGGCCGAACTGATGGTGGCAGCGAGTTGACCGGGGTTGGGATGTGGAGGGGGGAGTCCAAGCGACACGCTGGTGCCGTCTGAGGGACCTGCCGCAACTTGCACGGCCGTGCCACAACAGGGAAACTTATTTTACGGACACCCCTCGTACATTATCAGAAACTATCATATATGATGTGTCTGAGACACATTGGCAACACTGATACCTGGACAACACTGGGAGATAGGAAAGCCTGATGTTACCTACCTCAGAATGATTATTACAGTTTTAGGAATCAATTGTGTGTAGTTCAATTAGTTTGTATAGATGTACTTAAAAGTTTTAATAAATAGTTACATGTTTGAGAATTGAAGTGTTCTATTATCAAATACCAAAATACACGAAAGTGGCGACGAGGATAAAGAAAACATTATAAACATGCCGAATTCTAGTAAGTCGCAAGCAGAAACTGAAATGAAACCAAGTAAGCTAAATTTCTATCATATAGAATCTTTTGATTCATCACTAATTAAGTGGAACACGTGGCGCATTAAATTTCAAGCGTGTTTACAAATTTCAAACATTGAAGATAGTAAATTAAAAGATGCATTGTTGATTAGCAACCTAAATGGAGAGGCATTAGAAACTTTAATTAATATATGTAAGCCTAAAGCTCCTTCCGATTTTGATGTTGATGAATTACTCAAAAAATTAGACGAAAATTTCAAGGACGTGTCATTTACAATATCTGAAAGGTGTAAATTTTTCAAAATGACCCAGGACTCAGATAACCTCAATACTTATGCACTGAATTTGAAACAACAGGCAGAGAAGTGCCAATTTCCTGCTGATTTTTATGAGGAAGCTTTAATTACGTCATTCGTCATGAACACTAAAAGCTCAGATGTACGCACCGTGTTATTACAAAAAGATTGCAAAACGTTTAATGAATCTGTAGAATTGGCTAAAACTCTGATGGGAGCTTTAGAAATTTCAAAATCACAAACTACGGTTTCAGATGTAAACAAAATTTCTGAAAAGAAACGTTGGAGTACAAACGGTCAGAAAAATTTCCCTCAAACATGTACAAAAAATACTACTAAAAATAAAAACAAATTTAAATGCAGAAACTGCGGTTCTACACATGGAATAAACGAATGTGCTGCATATGGAAAAGAGTGTTATTTTTGCAAAAAATTAAACCACTTCGCAAAAAATTGCCGAAGTAAAGCTTTGAAAGATAAGGATGCCAGTCATCACATTACAGATATTTTTAATATCAACTCAAATAATCAGACAGAAAGAATCAGACTTTTGGTAAACATAAATGGTCAAACTAAACCTACAGAATTTGAACTAGATTGTGGTTCAAAATACACAATATTATCAAAAAATTCTTGGATTGCATGTAATAAATTTCCGCTTAAAAATTCAAATGTGATACTACATAGCTATTCAGAGCATAAAATCAAAGTTTTGGGAGAAGCTATAGTTGAGGCTACTTGGAGAGGTGTAACTAAGAAATTACCAATTGATGTAGCAAAAGCACCTAATGGGAAGAATTTATTAGGGCTGAATTGGAACAAGCCTCTGTTAAATTTACACTTAGACAAATTAAACTGCTTTTCTGTCTCAGAAGAACAGAAAACAGAAATAAATATGCCTCGGAATGATGCAAAACTTCAACAGATATTAAATAAGTTCCCAAAGATTTTTCAAGATGGTATTGGTCACTGCAAAGACATGCAAGTAAAACTTAGACTGAAAGAAAACGTAAGTCCAGTTTTTTGTCGTGCCAGAGTGGTTCCATTCGCCTTACACGAACCACTAAAATGTGAACTCGATAGATTGGAAGCTCTGGGCATAGTAAAGTCCATTAGATATTCAGAGTATGCTGCACCTATTGTTGTGGTTAGGAAACCAAACAATAAAATTCGCATATGTGCAGATTTTTCAACCGGATTGAACGAGAGGCTAGAAGTTTATCAATAACCACTTCCAGTAATTGAAGAACTTTTCACCAAAGTCAATGGAGCTGAGGTATTCTCAAAATTAGACATCTCAGAAGCATACAACTCACTTCCACTAGATGAAGAAACAAAAAAATTACTTGTTATCAATACTCCTTTTGGACTTTATAGTTTCCAGCGCCTACCTTTTGGAATAAATTCAGGTCCAATGATTTACCAAGAGAAAATGGAAATCATTTTACAAGGAATAGACGGTGTCGCTTGTCTGATGGATGACATAATAATATCAGGAAATGAAGAACAACACCTTGAGAGACTTCATTTAGTGCTCGAGAGACTTCAAACTGCAGGTCTAAGACTAAACAAATCCAAGTGCAAATTTTTAAGGACTAGAGTGGAATACTTAGGCTACATTATTGAGAAATCAGGTCTCCGCCCTTCACCAAATAAAATAAAAGCTCTACAACAAATGCCTGAACCAACTAATATAAAACAAGTAGAAGCCTTTATAGGTATGATTAATTACTACGGAAAATTTATAAAAAACTTCAGTGACATCTGCGCACCCTTAAATCGGCTGAGAAAAAAAGAGACACCCTTTATATGGGACCCATCCTGCCAAGAAGCTTTTAAAATATTAACAACAGCATTAACAGAAGACAGTATTCTTACGCACTACGATCCAAAATTGCCTTTGGTTTTGGCAGCAGATGCAAGCTCGAGAGGAGTGGGAATAAGTCTTTTACACCGATTCCCAGATGGAACTAAACGGCCAATTATGTACGGGTCCAAAACGCTAAATTCTGCTGAACAAAACTACTCACAGATAGAAATAGAGGGACTTGCCATTATATATGGAATAAAAAAATTTCACAAATTCTTATGGGGTCGGAATTTCATATTACAAACAGATTGTCGCCCTCTAATGCACATTCTGCGTTCCAAGAAAGGAATACCACAAGCTGCAGCAAACAGACTCCAAAGGTGGAGCCTCTTACTTATGAATTATACATTCACTGTGGAATATGTACCCACGGCAAAATTTGGTAAAGTTGATGGACTAAGCCGCCTGCCTATTACTCAAGTAGAACAGACGGACTTTGCTTTTGAGGAAGTTGTCTCAAAAATATTTGACGAAAATATTAACTCCCTACCAATTCAAAGCAAAGAAATTGCAAGGGAAACCTCAAAGGACCCTCTCCTTCTGAAAGTTCATAACTTTATACTAACTGGATGGCCTGGAAAATGCGATGAACATCTTCTACCTTACTTTAGAAAAAGACAAGAATTAACTACACATGATGGATGTATACTCTGGGGAATTCGAGTCATCATTCCCCCAACACTCAGAAAACAACTAATTTCTTCACTTCACGAAACCCACATCGGGATTGTAAGGACTAAAGCATTGGCCCGAGGTAAGTTGTGGTGGCCAAAGTTAGACCAAGACATTGAAGAAAAGATTAAGTCCTGCGAAATATGCAACATATGCCAACCAGGAACCTACTGAATGCATACCATAGCCAGCATCTGGACACCCTTGGGACCGAATTCATCTGGACTTTGCTGGCCCCTTTAAGGGGAAAATGTTATTGCTTGTGGTAGATGCTTTTTCCAAATGGATAGAGGTATTTATAGTCAATGACATGACTACTAAAAAAACAATTTACTTAATAAAATCACAGCTGCTGACTCGGTATGGCCTTCCTAGGACTATAGTCACAGATAATCAAACTACATTCACATCGTCAGAGTTCAAACAATTCTGCGATAACTTTGGAATTTAACATATATTGACTCCAAGCTATCACCCTCAATCTAACGGACAGGTTGAGAGATATGTACAGACAACCAAACAGAATCTTCGGAAATTAATGGAAACTGGAAAAGACATAAGCCAGGAATTATGCAACTTCTTGTTCCAATTTCGTTCTACCCCTGTTGCTTCGGGAGTAAGTCCAGCTGACCTGTTTTTGCGTCGACAACTCCGAACAAAATTAGACGTTTTGAATCCACTCAAAAACCCCACACCACCAAAATACATAGCACCTTCAAGGAAGTTCTTCACAGCAAGACAACCAGTTTGGGTGAGAGAAGGGACAGGGACAACTTGGAAGATGGGACGTATCAACCAAAGTTGTGGGAGGAACACACACATTCTGGAGTCTGGTGAGAGAAAGCACAACTCCCAGCTGAGGCCCTTCATGACTCCGAAATTGCTGTCCCCCAATCCTGAAAAAACAAGTCCTCAAACTTCATCGGGTGGTTCTTCACCAAACTTCAAGACACCCTGGTCCAAGGAATCTCAGCCAGCCACCACCTCAAGACCAAGGAGAGACCGCAGGCCACCCAAGAGGCTTACCTACTCACCATTTTAGAGGGGAAGAGTGATGTGTCTGAGACACATTGGCAACACTGATATCTGGACAACACTGGGAGATAGGAAAACCTGATGTTACCTACCTCAGAATGATTATTACAGTTTTAGGAATCAATTGTATGTAGTTCAATTAGTTTGTATAAATGTACTTAAAAGTTTTAATAAATAGTTACATGTTTGAGAATTGAAGTGTTCTATTATCAAATACCAAAATACACGAAAATATATTAACAATTATTTATGAAATTTATGGTAATGGGAATAACATTAAGGTTCAGCTCCGAGTAACAAAGCAAAATTAGTACAAATAGACGGATATGGGAGTGAGTCATATTTCTCATATATACAAACATATATATATATATATATACATACACATAAATTGAACAATATATTTCAAACATTCGACATTATATATGTACTCGTAACTTATTTACGTACTAAGGTATACATATGTATTAAAAATGTTTTTAAAAAATAATAATAATTACATAAATCTATGGCTAAAAGCACAATCTTTGTATGTCCAATTTTTCCTTCTTGAGAAATTAATATCAATTTAAAGGTGGAGTTTAGCTCTTTCCTCGTGCACAAACGTAGTATGCCCATTCTTAATAATCATTAAATGATTATATAGAAGGGACATACTCTAGGGGTCCCCCGCACATTTTATACCATTAACTGTCGTCCGAGGAATTTCCTATATTTTGGCTAAGATTGAAGCACTTTCACCTTTTCGTAAACGTTTTACAATTTCAAATAGTAGTGAGATCTAAACCCTTTGTCTTTTTTTCCGACATTATTGTACGTACTTTTTAGAAAACGACAAGTACCCGTAAGACAAGAATGAAGACTGAAGATAGTTCAACTTCGGAAGCTCCATTTGTTTGAGATGAGAAGATAATTAATGTCTGAGAAATGAGTGCGAGGATGCCTAGGTTTAGAGTAAACAACAGATTCTAGAAAACGAAGTTGTCAAGACACAACGTTTGATTCTTAGCCGGTGTCTATGACTTTAGCAACCAAACCGTATATATACATTTTTTTTTTCTCAAACTAAGGTGACAGTTAACAGAGAGTGACGGTAAATAGAGTGACGGATAGTAGAGGTTTTACTGTATTTTAATTGGAGCGTTAGACAAATACTGAGTCAACAAATATATTTAAAAATTATAATTATTTTTTTAAATCTAGTGTTTAACAGTTTTATATCCATGGAAATAATACATTACATTTCAAACATAGTTGATAAACTGAAAGTGATACCGTATTTGAAACTCAAAACTGCTTTTCACCTCCCACCACATGTTAAAGGAGTGATAACGATAAAAATTAGCTACCAAGATTTTTTTCTTTAGTCATTTTTTATATTTAATAATATACTAGGGGAAATACCCCCATTTCGCCTGTATGACTATTCATTCTTCATTCTATATTCATTTCATTGTATGTAGGTATAGGTATTGAACGATTTTGTAGAGGTACACTTAGTAAGCCTATTAAAAAAATGAGTACCCACTTAGTATTGTTTTGAGTTATTAAGTATTTTTCATTAAATAAAATTTTTATTTTATTTTAGTTTTGTTCCATAGATTAAAAAAAATATATATAGTTTACAAGAAAAATGTCTTAGTATTATTTCACTGCATTTTCTATATTGAAATAACAGTCCTAAAATTGAAATATTTGAATAAGATGTGGGTTGTTTTATGTTTTAAATCTATGCACCTATTCTTTTATTCCATTTGAAATAAAAAACAGCACTATATTTTTTGGAACGGGTAAAAGAAATCAGAGACTTAGTGATTAGCCTATTTATAAATTATTAATAGTTTTATTCATAAATATTATTAAATATTTATGCTTTAACTATGAAATATGATTCAGGATCTATTTATAAGTAATAATGGTTTATAGGTACTCCTACTAATCTGGCAATTGTGGCATTGACGATTATGAATAGTGAGATCCTACAGTATAAATATTACTAAAAAATATTTACAAGCAGTTATGTACATTAAATAGTTACCTGGTATATGTACGAAACAATTTTTGCTCATTGGAATCCCTCTCATGTAGCCATACAGGCAGACGTCTCTGTCAACCTTAGGATTAAGTTGGATCTGTTCGGGCGGAGTCATGTCTTCCATACGATCGGCTGAAATTAAACACAGTACAACTTTTGTACAATAATATATTCATAACAAAAGCATACTTTTAAAAATAGATTTATAAAATTGATCATAGAATTTTGAATGTTTCTTTTATACTTAGTTCAGTGCAAGGTGGTAGAATGAA
Organism: Arma custos; assembly: GCA_037127475.1. Classification (NCBI taxonomy): domain Eukaryota; kingdom Metazoa; phylum Arthropoda; class Insecta; order Hemiptera; family Pentatomidae; genus Arma; species Arma custos. The sequence goes on from CM073759.1 coordinate 184,932,132, forward strand.
ATGAGGAAACTGTCCAAATTAATTTAATGGTTTGATTTGGACTAATTAAGTAGTGAACTAAACATAAAGAGGGAACATACTATCCATAATATCCACCATATTATACCATATATTACCATATTCTCATTCAAACCCATACAATAATATCCATCATGCTTCTACCCAATCCTCATTCAAACCCATACTATAATATCCACAATGCTTTTAACCTATCCTCATTCAATCCCATACTTTTCCCATATCTCCATAATTCACAAACAGATGCTCTCTAATCAGTTATAATTGTTAGCTTATACCCATCAGAAGTAACTAACGACTTTAATAGTTCATTTTCCTCTTTCATATTTTCTATTTGCGTTAATTTGTTCTTTTTGCTAATTTTATGTGTTTTTTTCATTACAAGAATTTACTTTTAAGTTCTTATAAAAATACCATCTCTTTTTTACTTAGCATTGATTTCCCCTATCTTATTTATTAGTTCTTTAAAGTAACAAATTAAAAAAAAAAATGTTTGCCTACAAGCCTATACCACAGACTTTTTCCTTTATTGCCTTCATCATTTTTTACATTGAAAGCTGCCTAATTCCTAAGCAATAATAGAAACATTTTTATAGAAACTTTAAGGAACATTAACTATCTATACATATATAATTATCTATACATATAATAAAACTAAGTCCTCCCTTAAATGAGTTTGAGGGTTTATCGCAAAAAATTAACGCCTATGAAAATAAATTTGCATACAAAGAAATATTTTATCTTGTTTTTATTTTTATAAACTACCCGTGCAAAGCCCGGGGAGGGGGGGGGTCGCTAGTTATTGATATAAATGAAAAATATAACCTTCATATTTTGACCTCTAATTAGTTAAAAAAAAACCTGATATCAATTTAGATATTTCTATCATTAAACATTCATTTACAGCATTACTATAGCTTAAAATTTAATTAAATTGCTAAATTTTTGAGAGAGGATATAAATTTTATTTACCTAAAACATAAGAGTGAGTGGATTGCCAAGTGAGAGGTCTAAATTTCATTACTGAAATAAACCTTGCAAGATTTTTAATTTCATTTCGAAGATAAGAGCCATTTTGTAGGTTGGAGAGATAGAACAGCTTTGCCCCGGGGTAAACTTCTTTCCAGAATCTGTGTTTCAAAAGTTTTTTTGTTTTTTGCACCTTCTTAGTCTTTTTAATAACATCAAGATGTGTAAGCACTCCCATTATTTTAGGCATTCCATGCACCTTTAAACAAAATACAATAAGATAAAATATTAGTATTAATAAAAATATATATAAAATAAATAAACAGATTAAATTATATGAAACTAAGACTATAATTGGCAACATGAAATTAGGCGGCTCAAAGAAAATGTGGTGTTGCCAAATCGACCTACACTAGCGTATCAAGGGTAAAAAACAAATAACTGAAACCGGGAGAAATAGGCAAAAATGCTAGCATATTGTTGTCAAATATTGGCAGTTTTGAGTAAAACCACGCCAACATTCTTGCTACAAACGGCAACACAGCATTTTTGCTCACCCGCCTGATTTCATGTCTCAATTATATGACCAATATTACAACATATCGTGGGGTTACAGGTGAAATAGACTAAGCAAAAAGTGATTTTGAGGAAAATCAGATGAAAAAACCTGAGTCTTTAGTGTGAGATGTTTATAATGATTAAATCCAATAGGTTATATCTTCATTTATTAATTTTTGTTTTCAATGTTTTGTAATCACACTGACTATTTTATCTTAATTTATTAATTTTTTTTTCAATGTTTCTTAATCACACTGACTATTTTAGCCTTTTCATCAGCATTTTATGAATGCAACAGCATTTTATGAATATATCAGCATTTTATGATAACATTCTAGCTTGTTTCACTTGGAACCCCACAATATCTTCTCTTCTAACCATTGAAGCAAATAACAACAGTTTTATTCAATTTATGCACATAGCCACAAACCTATTTGCAATAAATGCTTCATGAAAACATAATTATTGACAAAAATTGATCTAGTTTATAAATTAAATATTATCACAACATTATAAAAATAGAAATAAACTTACTTGGCAAATATTGAGGAATTCGAAAATTTCCATTTCAAACCCGAAAGAAGCGTCAATTAAAAGTAAGACCAAATCAGCAACTTTTGCAATGTCGATCATCGAATTAATATCATTATTGCTTTCAATGAAAGTAATTCTCCTTTTTTTTCCTAAAATAGATGCAATTGGGAACTATTTCACATATCATACATAATATTTATTTCTTATTACAAGTAGGAATTAGTTTAAAATATTAAAATATAAAATAATTTTAAAATATTACCTGAGACAACTGTCACGGGACCCTTGATCGACACTAATGGCTGTCTTGTATAGGACTTGATAAGACATTTTAAGAGAAGAGATTTTCCCACTTTAGGTGGACCAACTATTGCGACAATAATGGGAGGCGGCTCAAGAGGTGTTCTGTCAACAACTGGTATATGTTCCTTTTTTCTTTTTAAATCTTGAGTCCTGTAAAATTATTATATGATCATAATAACATTTATGTTAGAGAAAAAATTAGTTGACTGGAACTTCTAATCTAAGGACAGAGATAGTTGGGGGTGCTGTCAAATGAAACACCTAATAAGTGAATACTTATTTATTGTGTGCTGACGTTTCGACTTACTTTGTAGGTTCTTTTTTACATACCGATTGTTTATACATTATAGATTCCTATATAACTAATGGGCTATATACCTTGTTTATTTAATGCCACTTCATGCTACTATGGCTAATCGGACGATGCTACAGTGGGAGTCCATCCTAAATTTTACTTATCCGTATAATTATCTTACTTATTAGTATAATTAGGGTAGAGATCTCTAATGATTACCTGCCACTAGACAGGCTCGGGACCACAATTTTATGTCTCTCCTGAAGGACAGCATGACCAAGGTTTTTTCCCCCTTTAAAATATCTTAAGGCCACCGGCTAAACTGCTACCTTGGAAGTTTTATATCTTATAAAACTTTTTTTCTCTAATGTAGAACGGAGATAGTTGGAGGGTGCAGTAAAAAAACAAAACACCAAATAAGTACTAGACTTATATTTAGTAAGTGCCGACGTTTCGACCTACAGTGTAGGTCATCTTCAGGGCCGCTGGGTGCACCGGTTAACCAACAATGTTGCATTGTTGGTTATTAAGGTATTAAGCATTAAGGTTGTATTGTTGGTTATTAATTTTATTTATTAATATTGGTTATTAATTTTATATATTAATATTGGTATTGTTGGTTATTAAGGTATTAAGCATTGTTGGTTAACCGGTGCACCCAGCAGCTCCTCTTCCCAATCGCCCTGAAGATGACCTACACTGTAGGTCAAAACGTCGGCACTTACTAAATATAAGTCTAGTACTTATTTGGTGTTTTTTTTTTACTGCACCCCCCAACTATCTCCATTCTCCATTTTATCATCCAGTCAACTTTTTTTCTCTAACTTTAATTTTATTTCAATTACTTCTATACTTCCCCTTTTTTAAATTATTTTTGTTGCATAAAATATTTTTAATTTATTTTATAATATACTGTGTTAAAGTTAAATATCTTGAATAAGGAAAAAGTTGACCGTGTGTATCTTAAGCAATGCAGAAGAAATGATCGGGAAACATGGTCAAAGAATTTTAATGTTAAGTAAAACTTATTTGTGTGAAATTCATTAAAATTTTACCCTCCTCCTGATCATTTTCAACATTGATTAAATCTCTTTAGAGCTTTTCCAAAAAACAAAATATGGAGAAAAAGAATTGAATAAAATTTTGTTTGAGTAAGCATTTTGAAATGATTTTCCAATATTTATTGAATATTAAACTTACAAAGTTCAAATAAAAACCTAAAATATATGGAACCAAAGGATTCGGGTGATTACTTTTTTTTCTGAGATCGAGCAGAGAGCATTTTAAAAAAGTAAAAGCTTTTAAAACATTTTTTAAAAATCTATATTGTTCAATTTTAAAGTTATTTATTAGTGTGATACAAGCTTCAACTTTTAAGTCTTAACAATTTTTTTTTTATTTAAAAATGTTTTTACAAACGTACTTAATTGTCCCTATTATCCCTTTGATTCTCATCATCTCAAATTGCTCTTTCAAATGAGCAATGTCTTAACTCAAAAAATCTAATTTTTCAATAGAGGTATTTGAAAGTTTCATGTCCTATGAAAATTAAACCAGATGAGTTAAAAAAAAAATAAAATAAAAATTTGTTTATTGGTAAAGCCAAGCATTTCTATTGTCATGAAGTTATTGAATTTCTTTTATTAACCATTAACAATTTTTTAAAAGCTTAACTGTTTTGTTTTTAACTTATATCATTATTCCCATAAAACTTCAAGTTCAAACATGATACAACTTAAAATACAACATTATTAAACAAAAATAAATATTGGAAATGGAATATCAGATATGCTGTTCCTGAATTAAAAAGCTTCAACCAATATGATAGCAAAAATGCCAATTTTTGTGTTATGTTGTTCTTACAAAGGAGCAATGTATTAAAAATAGTTTGATAAACTTAATATTACCTTCTGAAATTTCTCTCAGCTCGAACTGCTGAGGTTATACCAAAAGCCTTAGGATTCCTTTGCTTGTCTGTGAATTCTTGCACATGAGGATTTTTAGCCTTTTTCTTTTCTGCCTTCCTACCTGAAAATTATTTGCAATTTTTATTGCAGTAAAAGTGAAACAATAAAATTTTAATTAAAGAATAAGCAATTTTATCAAAATAATACAATACATCATAAACACATTACTTTAATGGATCATACAATAATTAAACATTCTAAATGTTCATGCAGGCAATTCAGCACTTTAAGGAAGACTTGACCACACTAAAAGTAGCGAGATAGAGAGGGGTAGCGAGAGACAGGAAAGAATAGAAGAAAATTCTAATAGAAGTTAAGGCCCATATTTCAAGATTCGAAGCTTCTCAGCAAAGTAATAATTATGATCATGACCATTTCTGCCCATGCCGTAATAAACTAAGGAACAGTTATTTTAATCACAACATTTCTAAACAAAAATGTGGGCTCTAAGGATTATAAACAGCACATAAATGTGAAAATTGACTAGGCAGAAGTAATCAACTGAGTATATATAGAAAAATAATTTTATATTATAATTTAATTTCAAAACTATGCCTTATGGAAACATACACCACTATTACCAATCGAGGGTTCCAAAATCGATGATAGAAAAGAAATTACTGTTTCTTGACCATACCGACACCAAGTGGTTATTGCCACTTATACACAAAGATTTACCCTTAATGAATTAAAAGACGGGTTTCAATTTCAATCTGTTGGTCTACCTACAAGATTCAACCCACAATTCATACAACCAAATATTAATTGCAAACTATGCACACAAATGAATCCACGCCCCAAGTTAAATTCAAGTACCTTAGCTCTTAAAAACCATGCTCAACAATTAAAATAAAACAAAGTATATATTATGAACAAAAAAATAAATTATATAGTTTAAATTTCTTTTATTTTTTCTCTCTTTATGTTTTCATCCACACCTGTCAAATACAAGTAATTGACAATCAGCAGATTGGCTGACTGGAAAAATAGTACAAAATGACATGGAAGGCATGATGAAGAGCAGTACCTCTCCATTGGCTTTCTTTAATTTCCTACTGTAATAGATCCCTCATCCACGTCCTTTTTAGTCTCCTCCTAGTGTTCTCATGCATGCGAGTTGTGGCCATTTTTTTTTGTACCAATGGGTTTGGGTGTCCATATAGTTTTCCTTGAAAGCGTTTGTAGTACGTTTGTATGTGTTCATCAACTGTTTCTATTTTTAAGTCAATATGCAGAGTTTTGTTATTGACATACCATGCTGCATTAGTGATAAGTCTAAGTACTTTTGACTGAAAAGTTTTTGCAGTCGTTTTTTGTGAGTGATGCCGTAAATTTGTAAAGCATATGTCCAAACTGGTTTTAGTAAGTAAGTGTATGTATTTAATTTCTGTCTTAAATCTAATTTTAGTTCAAAATTAAACTATAAAATTCACAACAAATACCTGCAAGTCTAGCTCTATGTGGTTTTTTGCTATCTTTGTCAATCTCCTCCATTTCAAATAGATAACAAAATGAGTTGACAGTTAAAAAGATGTCTAGTAGCTAACACGAAATTTTAATTTTAAAATCAAACTTAGCTTGACATACTTAAACAATAAAACATTATTACAACCCTGTCATAATATGAAGCAAGAAACCCCACATGGCTCGATGTTGGTAATTCACGAACGCTTCATCAAAACAACAAGTTACCAAAGAAGTGCAAGTGATAGATAGATAGGAATAAAATAAATTACAAAATAATGCTTCAGAAGTTAAAATTTAATTGCCTCCAGTCGGTTAATTCGATTTTTAAGTACAATTTATTAAATATATTAAACTATCTAACTATTAAATGAAGTTTTAATATATTTTGTAAGTAGTTAATGGCTAATTTCAGGACATTATTTTCTGCTAAAATAATTTGTGCATAAAATAAATGTAACGATGTACTCTGAAATGTAATGTGTTAAGTAGCATTTTCTACCCTTCAGATTTCATTTACAACTCTTATAATACTTTAAAAATGCCAGTACTAATTAATTATCTTATTATGTAAGGATAGAGATAGTCGGGGGTGCAGTCAATTGAAACATCAAATAAATGCATACTTATTTATTGTGTGCCGACGTTTCGACTTACTTTGTAGGTCATCTTCAGGCAAATATACGGAGCGGCTGCAAAGAAAGGTACCTGGTCAGTTCTCTGTTGAGAGCCATTCTTCGGAGTTGATCCATCGGGCAGCCGTGTTCCTTTCCTTCCCCCTCTATATATTCACTGTAGGTAAGTCTTGGCCTACCTATAGAGCGGTTTCCTAATGGCCTTGGTTTGAAGCAGAGTTAGGGTATATAAATCTACACGTAGCAGTTCTTAAATCGTCTAAATTATATCTTTAGGATAAATCAGAGCATTAATCTCCTTAGACTGTTTTAATTTCCTCGGCTGGTGCTATGAGACATCATCTAGACGTTGGTGTACCGGCTAGCTTGTAATGAGGATGTCTAATTATTACTGTAGGCTTGGGGTATTTCTTCACTGGTGATTGCTGTTAGCCATTGTGTGTGTGTGTGCAATATATATGTAATTATTTTTTATTTAATAAACTAATTAAAAATGCATTGTTACATTGTTTTAGAATGGCGCTATAGACCATGTAGATCTTTGGCCGAGCGATAGGCAGTCAAATAAATAAATAACCAGTCAACCTTTGGAGCCGATTTATCAGTGTCCTTCCTACTAGTGTCCTCTCCGGTTCAATAAAAGTGTAAAGCGGCCTAAATTCAAGCTTTATATCTGTTTAGGTTGAGCTGGCGCAAGAGGATCTCAGGCACTTCAGAATTCTACCCAATTATTAAAAAAAAAAACAGGGATATCTCAAATATACGCTCATGAGTGGAGTCGGTTGTGAGGTTGATTTTAAATCTAATTAAATTAGGCACAACGTAATAACGGGAAGAAAAAGAATCTTTGTGAGATGGACTCTGTTTCAGATCTCTGTTTTTGTTACAAGCGCCTTTAGGAACGATGAGTTATCATTGATACAACATAGCTTTAGAACATTTCTTCCTATAATAACCTGTTGAAAGGGTACTAACAACAACAATAATAATAATAATAATAAGCGCTGGAAGGGTACAGAAATAATGTATTTAATTTATTAATTCTTAAACACTTTTTATAGCGATACAGTTGTATACATGTTTACTTGTACGAGGGCGACGTAAATTTTCCCTCTTTTGTGGGTGGTGAAAGCTATAGAAATTTATTCTGCCATCAGACATTCACTAACAAGAAAAGTTTCTCAATTTAAAGTTGTGCCAAGATATCAATATAAATCTCCATTGTACTAATATATTGGATATTAAATCTGCAGCTCCGAAAAATAAGTGGTTTAGGCGATTTTTGTCCAGAATGAGTTAATTGTATTGTGGAAATCGTGTCATACTCCTAGTGTTCGGCTGGAAATGGATTTGTATTATAAGATATAACTCCTTTTCAAGCCAATGTCCGACTTAGCCTCTTATTCAATACGAAAATAACAGGATTCCCCTTCCTCTAGTAGAAGAAACTCGTTCTAGAGAAATTCGACTCAACCACTTTTTCAGTGAATGCCTAAGAAATATGTATTGAAAAAATAATATTTAATCATAATAGGCTGCAATGTATCTATATATAATTAAATAAATAAGTTTTAAAATATCAATTAAATCGTAAAAATTAAATTTTGAAAAAATATTCTTAAATTCTAAACTAACAAAAATTAACTGCGGAGGGGGGGATTGTTTATTTGAATAGCTTAATTTACTTTTTAAAGAAGAATGTTACATGAAATTTCTGTTGTTCAATTACTGTTTAGAACAATTTTATGGGTTAATCGAATATTATTTTTTAGGATGCGCGAATAATAAAATATATTAAACTAAATAGAATAATTATATATATTTTATGGAGGGAGGTGCTTAACTATACTCTGTACAGTCACGGTCGGACAGAGGAGACATTTTTACGCCGAGTTTATAACTATCAAAATTTTTCATTCAAGTTTATTGAATGCTCTTCATACACGGATGATATTTCATTATTTATCGCGTAGTTCGTAGCTTTTATAGTTATGGTTGTAAAGCTGTGTTAAAATAACAAGTAATCGTTTAACGAAGGTTTGTTTATTGGCTCTAACTCAATAGCAGGTTAGTGTTGAGTTTTTCAAATTTGGCGAATGCAATTGAATATGGTTTTACTTTTAGTGTTATTAATTTTATACTGTTAATAAATTTTATTAAATGACCATAATTGTATAATAGATTTAATGAGAAATCGAATGTTTACATTACTGAGAACATTGTTTATACTCGGGAAATTATTAATGTATAGTGTTTTTATTGCTTATAATTGATTTGTATTTGCCCTAAAAGCTCATTTATTGTATTCTGTAATTTAAATACAGACATTTCTTAGTTTTATGATGAAGTGACATCATTATTTGTTTGTTTACATTCCATTGATAATGTATATTTTTCAGAACTCTTACATCTTACAGTTTGTTTACAATGGCAGCTGATCACTTTTGTTTGAGATGGAACAATTATCAAAGCAACATGGTGTCAGAATTGGACATTCTGCGGACTGAAGAATACTTGGTTGATGTTACCTTATGTGTGGAAGGCCATAAATTTAGGGCTCACAAAGTGATTCTGTCAGCGTGCAGTCCCTACTTTAGAAATGTTTTCAAGGTATGTCTCAGGTGTATAGACAAATAATTTGACTTACTATTATAAAATTTACTATGAATTCTTTATTTTTCATTAATCAAACCCTGTGAAGCTAATCGAATTCATACTTTTACCTTTGATACGGTAAAAGTAACTCTGTAAATAGTTTTGTTTTGAAAAAAAAATCAATTGGCATCTTCAAATTTCTATTATTTGTAGTGTATTCAAATGCTCGGCTCTCGTTTGTTTTTTAAATATCTTTATTCATTTATTTACTATAATTAAAAGTCATAATTTGAAACATTTTTTATTTCTATTCGCTTGGAACCTATGAACTGAATGTAATTTAAATAAATAGTTATTGTAATCAGATCTTGTGTTAATCCAATAAGTTTTCACAGATATTGATATTGTAGTTTAGCAGTAGTAAAATCATGTTTATTTAGATATTGTATTTGTAACCAGGCTTCGCTCTGATTTCAAAGTTACTCATCTATTTATCAAATAGTAGCGTTATTTGTGGCAACTACTGACTGCCATTTTGTAGGCAACAGTTGTAATGTTCCTATTTATTAAAACTATTGCTGCTTTAATTTTAGATTCCATAAATTTATTATGCCTGGATGCGTCAATATGTTCTTGCACTGAATTAATAATAATAAATTCACTATTGCTGTCTGCTGCATCTTGCTGGTTTAAGGGATATGCTAGAACCTCCAATGTAACCATTTCAGTTAAAATTCAGAGCCTTATTATAATTTTAATTGTTATTGTTTATTGAGATCATAGCAGGTGGTTTTCTCTAGTTCAAAAGAAAAAAAAAACAGTCAGGGATAGTTGTTCCAAACACCATCTTGCCTTTTACTTCAGTGTCATTTCTGTTTGGAAAAAACAAATTATTACAAGTCATTATTCAGTAGCAGATTATGGATACACAATTGATGTTGGTTTTTCATTACTATTTCATCTTTTTAATCGTGTTCACTTTTCATTTTCATTTAGTCTCAGTTTCGTTCTACTAGTTAAAATTGAACTAGTAATACTATTATAATATAGTATTGTCATCTTTATTATAATTTTTATATTTTCAACTTATAATTTTTTTTTTAGTTAAATTAGATTTGTTTGTTAGTTATCTCCATCATATAAAAAATTGAAATTCTCCTGTGTAATAAATTTATTAATGAACTTACATCCGTGCTTGGGCCCACCAATCCATTATTTAATGGGTACCTTTGTGTGAGTTAATGATCAAATCTGCACAACTGCTACCCTAGAAACAGTACTGCATCTATCTTAAACTGAACTCAAGACCCTCTGTGGGTTGTTCTGGTATAGGTTTTTTTAATGTTGTAATTATAGCAAATACAACGATGTTTTTCCCTTAGAGTAGAGGAAGGAATCAGAAATACACCGGTAGTAGAATGCACATTGGAATTATATTAAAGAAATTATAACGGGGACTGCGAGCGAATACTGCAAAATGGACAAGAAACCATCACGAAATATATGGTTTGATGAAGAATGTAAAAAGGCAATCCAAAAACGAAATGAGAAAAGGTTAAAATACCTGAGTATGAGCACGAGAAATAACAAGCAAGAGTACCAGGAAGCAAGAAGAGAAGCAAAGAAGATCTTGAAAGGGAAGAAAAGGAAAGCTCTATACAATAATGTTAAAGATATCGAAAACTCTAGAAGAAGCAACGGTACCAAAAAATTCTTTAAAGAAGTCGAGTCGTGTAAAACCAGTTACTGCTCTAGAAGGAGCATGGTAAAAAATGAGGAGGGGCGACTACTGGTGCTGGAGACGGACGTCCAAGTGAGATGGAGGAATTATTTCCAAGGACTACTATGCCAGACAGATGAACAAATAAGTGTATTGAAATGTGACTCGTATGACAGCCAAGACGAAGCAGTACCACCGGATGGAGAGGATATAGACGATATTGTTATGAAGCTGAGAAATGACAAGTCACCAGGATCAGATGGTATCCCTGCTGAGTTCCTGAAGGCAGCTGGCAATGCTCTAACTAAAGAGCTGCAGGAACTAATTGCTCAAATATGGGAAGAGGAGCAAATCCCGAGAGAGTGGAAAGAGTCTATCATAGTGCCTATCTACAAGAAGAAAGGAGACTCTACAAAATTACACTCTGTAAAAATTACAGAGGGATAAGCCTACTGAATACTGCCTATAAGATATTCTCGATAACTCTGTATAACCGCCTACTGCCCTATGTTGAGAGAAATCTTAGAGAATACCAAGGAAGCTTTAGACCTAACAGATCTACTATAGATCAGAGTTTTTCACTCAAGCAGATGTGCGAAAAAATGAAGGAGCCTAACAATACATTGTGGATGCTGTTCATAAATTTCAGGACGGCTTATGATACAATATCCAGGTGTGAGCTCTTCAGAGCTATGAGCGAAATAAAAATTCCATCCAAATTGGTGCGCTTGGTAATGAGTACGATGGAAAACACAGTTTGCAGCTTAAGGGTAAATGGCTCAACCACAGAAAAATTTAAGATCAGTACAGGACTTAGGCAAGGAGACTCGCTGGCTCCTCTACTCTTCAATATTGTAATGCAAAGGGTCATTAAAAGGGCAGGATTACTGATGGAGAGAACCATCTTTAACCGTAGTCTGGGTACTCTTGCATATGCTGATGACCTTGTATTAGTAGGAAGATCGCTGATTCTCTTAAAAGAAGCTTTTGAGAGGCTGGAAGTGGAAGCTGGAAAAATGGAGTTACATGTGAATGAGGAGATAACCAAGGTCATGGTAATAAAGAATAGGAAACAAAACCGACCACCTCATAGCTACGCTTTTGGAAAATACACTTTCCAACGTGTGTCAAGTTTCCAGTATTTAGGAAGCCGTATAAATTAAAGTAGTTAGAGTAAAGAAGTTAGAGCCAGGATAGTATCAGCTAATAAAGCATGTTTTGGGATCTCAAAGCTCCTGAGAAGTAAGCTCCTTAGCCTAAAGTCCAAGCTGATGATATACAGAACCATCATTAGGCCAGTAGCGACATACGCTGGTGAAACCTTCACGCTGAATAAATTCAGCGTGGTTAAGCTGAATAGATTCGAAAGAAGAGTCCTACGGCAAATATTCGGCCCAGTGCGAGAAAACGACCAACTCAGGATCAGAAGGAACAAGGAGCTGAGTGAGTTATATGGAGACCTAACGATATCGAGCTTCATCAGGATTCAACGCATTAAGTAGCTGGGCCACGTATATAGGATGGAGGAAGAAAGGACAGCTAAAAAGCTGTATACAGGAAATCCGGATGGAGTAAGACCTCGAGGAAGGCCCAAAGCTAGATGGAAGGATGCCGTCTGTGAGGATTTGAGGCTGAGCAAGGTCTCCATCACTCGAGCAGGCGATCGGGACGATTGGGGAAGAGTGGTTGAGCATGGCAAGGACTTCTTTATGCGTCTGTCGTGCCAATAATGTAATGTAATTATAGACAAAATTACTGAGCAGGAAATAACTAAATAACTACCATTAAAAATTAGAACAAAAAAGGGCCTTGAAGAAGCAATAAAAAAATATTTGGTATAAAGCTGTATATAATTATAAAGTAAAATCGGTACTTGTGTCTTAATGCAGCCCTGGTTATTTTTGCCTACTTCTTCGCATGCGCGAGCAGTTACATTTTGTAACAGTTGTATTTCTAACAGTTACCTTCTATTTAGTTAAAAAAATATCAACAATTAGAAACCAAAAGAATTTATTTAAAAATGGAATATTGTAATAATAATAATGAATAATTAATTAAACAAAAATGAACTACAGTAAAACCTCCGTTTCGCGGAACCTCTGCAATACGGAATCCTCTTTTTAACGGAAAAAATGACTGGTCCCGGACAAAACAATACAGCAAATTTACCTCTCCTAGGCGGAAACTCCAGTAAACGGAAACGGAAAGATATTTCATCAAAATTGGTCAAACGACCTCCATTTAGCGGAAACGGGTAACGTTTCCGCCCTTGTCGACAACTGCTTTTCCTTTTCTTTGAGATTTAAATACTTAATTTTCATGGAACATCTTCTTCCGTTCGAGTATGTCCCAAGTTGCTCACACTTTTCAGTTCTCAAACAGTTTCCGTAAGTGGCATATAGTCGATCGGTTATTACGAATTTCAAATTTTTAAGATGCCAAGGAGTGCATTAACGCTATCTGATAAAGTGAAAGTGATCGAAATTGATGAATCGAAAGTGAAATGAAAGATAAACTTTCAATAAAAGATCTTGTAGTTAAATTTAAGTGCGGGAAAACACAACTTTACGACATCATTAAGAACAAGGAGATAATTATGAAAGAATGGGTGAGTAGCCAAAACTCATTAACTTGTAAAAGAATAAGTACGCCAAAATTTGATAAAATAGATAAAACATTGTACGAATGGTTTGTCAATGCAAGATCAAAAAACTTGCCAATATCTGGGCCAATTTTACAAGCCGAAGCCACACAAATAGCCAAAAAATTTAATGAACACAATTTTAAAGCTTCAAACGGTTCAATTATTTTTGGTTAACTTTGAATAATTTTGTATGTGAAATATAATAAATAATTATTTTATGAGTTTTTAGAATATTTTTCATGTATCAATTCCTTTCAAGTTTATGTTTAAATTATGGGGGTCCGCTTTTGATACCTTAAATATCGATAATTATTCCTTGACCTATTTCGACCTTCAACAATGCAGTTTAAATATTTTTTATAATATGTCATGATTAAAATATTTTCTTTCTTAAATTATATAAAATAAGGAGGAATTTATTAAATTCTGGCAAGGCACTCCTATAATGTGACTTATTTTTTAGATTTATGTGAAATATTAGATATAAGCAATTTTTATAAGTATTTAACATTTATTTATTTTTTTCCTGTAGGAAAATCCTTGTGAACATCCTGTTGTTATATTAAAGGATGTCTCTCCAGATGATGTTGAAGCACTCTTAAGTTTCGTCTACCAAGGAGTGGTTTACGTTTCTGAAAAAAACCTGAATTCTTTTTTACAAACTGCTGAACTGTTGCAAATCAAGGGTTTAGCCGGAGCAGCCTCTACCTTCAATGACGAACATGCCAAGCATGCACTGGCGGCTAGTCAACAGAGCCCCGTCAAGAGGAGGAAAGGCGCACCAGTTAGAATAGTTAAGCACGAAGATGGAGAAGATAATAATAGTAACCAAACGGAAGCTGACGACGACTCAAGCAGAAATGATTTCGGGGAAGACACTATAGATGATATGAAACAGGTAAAAAATAAATTAAGATTGTATCACCTATAATAATAATAAGGCTCAAAGAAACCGAAGGCTCGATGCTAATACCACCAACTTCTGCCCACAAACCACTGCCCAAACCTAAATCCGCCTCTTAAGGCAATCTTCTCACCTATGTCTTGGTCTACCCCTCAAACACTTCCCAGTCGGCTTTTATTAGCTTCTTAGGAATTCGTTTGTTACTAAGCCCAGCAACTTTACAGGCCCATCTTAATCTTCGTAACACCATCACATGAATAATATTTACTGGATGCATGCTTCACGATTCTGCATTGTGTAATCTCCTATATTCCCCATTAATATCATCCTTTTTTGGATCGAATAATCTACGTAACACTTTATTTTCAAATACCTGAAGACGTTTATCCTTCAGCGTTAGCGGCCACATTTCACATTCGTAAAGAAGAGTTGGAAGGATGGTTTTTGTAAATTCTGATTTTTAGATTTTAGGACAAATGGCGTGAGCTTAGTAATGTTGAGACCGAATAATAACAAGCATTTCCCATCCTTTAATCGCGCCTTTCCTTCCTCTTGATTCCTCGCATTTCCTCTTGAATTTCATTTTTTCTAGTTACCATAGACCCTAGTACTTAAACTTCTTCATATGTTTAAACTTATTCCTTTCTACAACAGTATCACCAAAATGTCTCCCTTTTCTGCTGCTAACCCTTTTAAACTGCTATTTCCTTACCTGCATTCATCAACGTTTCTGTATTTAGCTTTATAGTTTCTACGTCTTCACCCAACATACCAAATTATCTGCAAACCCAAGCACGGATATTTTGCTCTTCATATATATGTATGGATACAAATATATATATATATATATATAATGGTTCTTAGGGACGACAGAAATCAATTGAAACAAGGTTGTGTTGCTCTGTAAAACAAAGTTTATTTTCTTTTAATTGATAATTAGTTTACGGTTTTACAAATAAAATCTAAATTCATACCTGTAAAACAAAGAAACGACATTCAATGTTTATTCTCCTGTCGATTCTGTTTGTTTTATAATAACAAATAATAAAAAAAACACTTCGAGCTTTTCACTGCTTGCCTATCACACTCGTAACTAGGGTTCTGCCGATATGGGTACAGTATCGATACTTTTCCTTTCGATACCAATATTTTGGTATCGATACTTTTCATCCGATATTTTATCGATATCGGTATGGAAAACTGAATATCGAAACAGTTGAATGACCCTTTTTTTTTTTTTCTCATCCAAATGAAACCTGAATAAAAAGTTGTATATATCCTACGGCACATTCTTTCCATATTCTCAAAAAAATAGAATGCTCTGTTTCCTTTCCCTATACCTTTAATTATCAGTAAAAGTAATTAAAAGAAAAATAAATATATATGCATAGCCAAGGAGAACTCTTTCGATATTCTCAAAATATCGAATGATCATTCTTATAATTCACAGATGCCTGATTAAAACTCTAAATTCTAAATTTTTTATTATGAACCCTATCTGTACATATCACGGAAATTAATTAATAGGAAAAAAATAATATATATACATAGCAAAGAAAAATTCTTTCGATACCAGAAGAACAGGGTACTCTTTCGATATTTTCAAAATATCGAATGATCATTCCGATATTTCAAAGATAGCCAATATCTAAATTATTATGTTAAGAACACTATCTGCACACATCAGGGAAATAAGTTAAAAGAAAAAAATAATATATATGCATAGCAAAGGAAATTCTTTCGATACTAGAAGAACAGGGTACTCTTTCGATATTCTAAAATATTTTCCGATACTTCACAGATGGCTGATATCTAAAATTTGTATTATGTTATGAACCCTATCTGTACATATCAGGGAAATTAATTAAAAGAAAAAAATAATATATATATACATAGTAAAGAAAAATTCTTTCGATACCAGAAGAACAGGGTACTCTTTCGATATTCTCAAAATATCGAATGATCATTCCGATATTTCAAAGATAGCCAATATCTAAATTATTATGTTAAGAACACTAACTGTACACATCAGGAAAATAAGTTAAAAGAAAAAAAATAATATGTATGCATAGCAAAGGAAAATTCTTTCGATACCAGAAGAACAGGGTACTCTTTCGATATTCTCAAAATATCGAATGATCATTCCGATATTTCAAAGATAGCCAATATCTAAATTATTATGTTAAGAACACTAACTGTACACATCAGGGAAATAAGTTAAAAGAAAAAAAATAATATGTATGCATAGCAAAGGAAAATTCTTTCGATACTAGAAGAACAGGGTACTCTTTCGATATTCTAAATTATTTTCCGATACTTCACAGATGGATGATATCTAAAATTTGTATTATGTTATGAACACTATCTGTACACATCAGGGAAATAAGTTAAAAGAAAAAAAATATTATACATGCACAGCAATGGAAGTTCTTTTGATACTAGAAGAACAGGGTACTCTTTGGATATTCTCAAAATATCAAATGATCATTACGATATTTCACAAATGGCTAATTTCTAAATTTATTATTATGTTATGAACACTATCTATACATATCAGGGAAAGTAATTTAATGAAAAAATAATATATATGCATAGCAAAGGAAATTCTTTCAATACTAGAAGAACAGGGTACTCTTTCGATATTCTCAAAATATCGAATAATCATTCCGATATTTCACAGATGGCTGATATCTAAATTTTTCATTATGTTATGTACATATCTGGGACAGCAATAAACAGAAAAAAAAATAATTTATATGCATAGCAAAGGAAATTCTTTCGATACTAGAGGAACAGGGTACTCTTTCGATATTCTAAAAATATTTTCCGATATTTCACAGATGGTTGATATCTAAATTTTTTATTATGTTATATACACATCAGGAAAATTAGTTAAAAGAAAAAAAATAATATATATGCATAGCAAAGGATATTCTTTCGATATAAGAAGAACGGGATACTCTTTCGATATTCTCAAAATATGTAAAGACCATTCCGATATTTCAGAGATGGCTGATATCTAAATTTTTTATTATATTATTTTCATATCATGGAGAGTAATTATATGAAAAAAAATAATATATATGCATAGCAAAGGAAAATCTTTCAATATTTTGAGAATATCGAAAGAGTACTCTGTTCTTCTAGTATCATAAGAATTTCCTTTGCTATGCATATATAGTATTTTTTTCTTTTAATTAATTTCCCTGATATGTACAGATAGGGTTCATAACAATAAAAAATTTAGACATCAGCCATCTGTGAAATATCGGAATGATCATTCGATATTTTGAGAATATCGAAAGAGTACCCTGTTCTTCTAGTATTGAAAGAATTTCCTTTGCTATGCATATATATTATTTTTTCATTAAATTACTTTCCCTGATATGTATAGATAGTGTTCATAACATAATAATAAATTTAGAAATTAGCCATTTGTGAAATATCGTAATGATCATTCGATATTTTGAGAATATCGAAAGAGTACCCTGTTCTTCTAGTATCGAAAGAATGTCCTTTCCTATGCATGTATATGTTTTTTTTTCTTTTAATTACTTTCCCTGATATGTACAGATGGGGCTCATAACATAATAAAAAGATTATATATCAGCCATCTGTGAAACATCGGAAAGATCTTTCGATACTTTGAGAATATCGAATGAGTACCATATTCTTCTAGTATCGAAAGAATGTCCTTTCCTATGCATGTATATGTTGTTTTTTTAAAATTACTTTCCCTGATATGTATAGATGGGGTTCATAACATAATAAAAAAATTATATATCAGCCATCTGTGAAATATCGGAAAGATCTTTCGATACTTTGAGAATATCGAATGAGAACCATATTATTCTAATATTTCTTTCATTTTTTATTTTCTTATTCTAATAAAAAATAAAAGGTCTTTCACTATTTGATTGATTATCCAATGTGTGACGTTTTCCTGGCAATGGAATGTTTGTAGCCATTTCACGAACCTTGTTTACTAAAAATCTTCCGATACCACGAGATATCGATATTTTCTTTCGATATTTTCTCGGTATCGATACTTTGTTTCGATATATCTCAAAGGCCTGGTATCGATATTTTTGGGTATCAGTAGAACCCTACTCGTAACCTCCCTGCTGATAACGCCAGTATCATTCTCTTCAACATCTGCATTATCTACGTTGGCACAGCGCGCTAATTCAAATTAAAGAAATACATTTTCTTTACATCTCCCTCCCCCCCCCCCAGAAGCGAAAATATTTACAAAGGAAGATAACTTATTTTGGTTATAAGACATCCTTTACTCGGGATTGTCCTTAGAAACAGGGATAAGTTTTGAAACGTGGAATAGATTTGAATCGGTTTTTCTATGTCCTGTGTTGATCCTGTATATCGAGTTTGATATTTTCTCTATTATTTTAAATGGTCCAATTCTGAGTTCGTCTAGTTTCTTCCTGTTTAATTTGTTTCCATTCTCTATGTATACCATATCGTTTTCGTTAAACTCGTGATCCTTTCGGTGCTTGTCGAATAGTTGTTTGTTGTATGTGTGTGATTTTATTGTATTGTGAAGCGCTTTCTCTTTATCCTTAATCCAATCTCTGTTTGTTATGTCTCGTTTCAATTCATTTGGAACGATTTTAAAGTCTGTACCATCAAGCAAGTAGCTGGGGGGTGAAACCGGTAACGGAATGTTCTGTGTTGTTGTATTTATCTATGCACACTCGAGCTATTGTTGTCCATGCCGTTTTTTGTGTTCGTTCGTTTATTTTACATCTTATTTTGTTCACTATGGTTTGGTTTAGGCGTTCATTTAGACCATTCGAAAATGGTGAGTTTATTGCTGTGAAAATTATAGGAATTTTTTTGCTTTTTAAAAAAATTTTAAATTCTTTGGAGTTTATACCTGGATATTGGTCACCAAGGATTGTACCGATTTCACTTGTTTCTATCACTTCATTTACTAGTTTTATAAAGTCCGTTGCATTTTGTGTTTTTGAAGTATGTATGAAATTTAACCTTGTGTAGTGGTCGACCAACAGGTGTAAGTATTTCTTCGTCGATCTCGAGCCTCCAAAACCTCCTATCGTATCTATCGACATTATTTTGAAGGGCTTTGTTGCTAGACCTAAGTGGGACATGAGGCCGAATTTTGTTTGTCCTCTAGATTTGTTTTCAATCCATACCTTACAATTGCTGCAGATATTTTTGATATTTTTTGTTAGGTTTTTGCTGTATACCATGGGCCTATTTTCTTTTGTATTTGTTTTATGCCAATGTGACACATATCTTTATGTACATTATGTATGAATTTTTTACTAAATTCCTCAGATAGTAAAATTTTTTCTTTATCTTTTATTTTTTTGTAGTAGACGTTATTTTTTTTTGTTAAACCTGTTTTATTTTGTAGTTCTTGATTTTCTGACTGGTCTCGAATAATATCTGATAATTTTATTAGATTAACAATTTTTAATTGTTCTTTTTTGTTATCTTCTGATGCCAGTACTGGGTTCCTGCTCAAACAGTCTGCTTCTAGATTGTATTTACCTGGAGCATATTTTATATTAAAATCATATTGCGACAAATAATAAGTTAGGTCTCCTAGCTCTTCGTCTGGTCTGGCTTTTATATTCATGTTTTCCAATGGTTTATGGTCTGAGTATACCGTGAATGACTTCCCAATCAACCAATATTGCCAGTATCTTATGGCTTCTTTAATAGCCAGACATTCCAGATATATCGCTTTTTTTTTCTTTTGTGCTTCATTTAGTTTTTTTTAGAAGTATGCTACTGGTTTTTGTTTTCCGTTTTCTTGTATTTGTTTTAATACTGCACCTAATCCTTCTATTGATGCATCGGTGTATATTACTATTGGTAGATTTTTGTCGTAGATTTCTAGTATAGGTTGTGAGCATAGTAGTTGTTTTATTTTTTCTAACGATTCTTGACATTTTATTGACCATGAAAATTGTAGATTTTTCCTGAGTAAATTGTGTAAAGGATCTAAAATTATTGCACAGTTTGGAATATATTCGTGATAGAAATTGATCTTCCCGAGGAATTGTCGTACGTTTCTGTTAGTCTTAGGTATTGGAA
This sequence comes from Arma custos, assembly GCA_037127475.1. Taxonomy (NCBI): domain Eukaryota; kingdom Metazoa; phylum Arthropoda; class Insecta; order Hemiptera; family Pentatomidae; genus Arma; species Arma custos. Next base: position 184,952,822 of record CM073759.1, read on the forward strand.
AATTTTTTACTGATATTAAATTATCTTTTATTGGTCTGATCGTATTATTTTCTATTAGATGGCCCAGGTACTGTGCAGACTCTACTGCAAATTTGCATTTTGTAAATTTTAGCCTGAATCCTTCTTTTTTTATTGCGTCTAATAGTAATTCTATATGTTTCACATGTTCCTCAAATGATTTCGAAAATATTAGTAAATCATCTATAAAATTACTACAAATTGAGTTAATTTATTTTTTCTTAATATATTGCTCAAGATTCTTTGAAAGATTGCTGGAGCTGTTTTCAGCCCAAAAGGTAAGCATGTCCATTGCTATCTATATGTGCTTCATATTTTTTTACTGTACCTACGTCATGCTTATCTTTTGCAAACACTGATTTGTAAGTATCTATTGTTTTGTTTATTTCATATTTTTTATTATCTGATAAGTGATCCATATTTGCTATAAAATTCTCTTCTTTTATGTGCTCGTTAAAATTTACTAAATTTTTTTTTCATTAGCATTTTCCTCGTTTTCTTGAAAAATCTTGAGGTTTTCATCCTGGATTAATTTAAATTCTTTTATTGTGTCTAATCCAATTAGGAAATCGTATTTAAAATATTCATTATGTATTATGTGAACATTCATATTTTTTTCTATGTTGAATATTTTTAATTTTAGAGTCGTCAAACCGTTTGTTTTTTGGACACCATTAATTGTTATTAAACTTGCATTATTACCTTTATTATTATTTTATTTTTTATGTTTAGGAATTTCGAGTTTATTAAAGATACATTTGATCCTGAATCGTAAATTCCCCAAAGATCTATTTTGTTTTCTATAGTTAGTTTGACTTTTATTAATGGTGTCATTACTCGTTTTTTTAGTCTGATTCGTTCAATTCGGATTCTATTACTGAATTGTTTACGTGCCTAATATTTTTTATATCTTTATCATTTTTTTAATTGAACCAGCAAGCGGTTTCTGCGTGGAATCTTCTCCCCTTATTTAATTTTTCGCAGGTGTTTTATTTTTATCTTCCGTGTTTGTACCGGTTTTTTTATTAAAAGAATTTTTACTCACCATGTGTTCATATTTGTTCAACTCGTTGAATAAATCTGAAGTTTCTCTTATCATTTCTCTATCAATTCTGTTTAAAATGAATTCCGGAAGTCCTGCTGCAATGAGATCGATGAGAGTTCCCTTATCTATTGTTTGTCGCATATCTATTAAAACTTTTTCTTTCCTCATTGCATAATCTATTAAAAGTCCTTCTTTGTATTTGAAATGTAGTGCATAGGTAACTGGGTTCCAGCCTTTTGTAGCGAATTTTTCAGAAAAGTTCATTTTCCATTCATCCCATGTCCCATGCACTGTTACTTTTGTAAACACAGCTGAACCAATCTTTGCAGGAGCCTTCCATGAAGAATCGGAGTACTTCAATTTTTTGTGAGTCTTCATTTATATCAAATCGATTGCATTCTTGTTCAAAAGAAGCCCATCCATCGGCTTGGGTTTGGATTTTTACTTGTGAATCTGTCGATAATGAATTTCTCTGTTATGTGTTTTAAATTGTTGGGTCGTGGATTTTCAATTAATGTTTTAAGTAGTCTGTTTAAAGTACTTACGTCTGCATGTTCAGCAGTTATATTTTCTGTTTTGATATTTTCTAGGTATACGTCATGAAATGATTGTAAATTTTCTTCTTCATCTATATATATGAATATTATATAATATATAAATATTAACTACCAAAATGATGAAATGAAATTGTTGTAATCTCACAGCTCTCAAAATAATGATGATAGTTTAAATTATATTAGACTTTTCAAGTTACTACTTACCTTTTTATGATTCTTCCTGCTCTAAAAATTTTGTTTTTGCATATTTTAAGGAAGACGAAGAGGGTTCTATTGGCGAAGAATCCGAAGTAGAAGGAAATGGAGGGGTTGGAGAAGGCGGTGGCGGAGGTGGATATTGCAGCTCGTCAGTCGAAATGAGAGAAGCAGAAGAAAAGGAGCAGCGGATAAACAGCCTACAGAGGCCCGACACTCTCTTACATCAGGCAATGGCGGCGAGGCAGCAGCAGCAACCACCCACGTCTGTAATACCGGGTAATCATTTGCATCTTTAACCACATTACTTAAATAGCGAATCAATTTATTATTTCCTCTTTACATAAAAATTTATTTTAATTTGACAAATTTGATATTGGATTGTGAATTGGAATTTTAGTTTTCGAAATGACCTCAGATGAATGCCCAAATGTCAACAGTTATTTATGCATGATAATGAATTTAAAAATATAATTTATGTATAAATTTTATTAACCGTCACCATCAAAATCATGTTGAGGGGTTACAAGTAAAATGCATGAATTAAAAAAACCTGATTTTGAGTAACACTGATGAAGAGGCTAGAGTAGTTAGTGTGAGATGTTTTACTGATAAAGCCCACTAAGTCATATCTTCATTCATTTATTTATTTTTAATTTTTCCTAGTCACACTGAGTACTCCAGCCTTTACATCAGCATTTAAAATCAAAATTATGTTTTTGAATTAGCGTATTTCACTCGTAATCCCACAATGTATTGTTTGCTCGGGCTTATTAGAGTTCCTTTCTTTTATTTGATTGATCATTTATTAAAAAATTAAAGTGTAATTGTTTTACAATGGATCCTATGCCTTAGGAGAGGGAGAGTTTTATAATAGTTTATTGTAGATATTTTTGTTGAAAACACTAAGTAGTTTGGGTAGAGCGGATTTCAAATGGCAGTTGCTTTAAAGAAATAGAGGATGACCCCAGCTTATTATGCAAGTGACCCAAACTTAATTATTATGTTCTTCAGTTCAACATAACTATTCCTTATCAACTTAAGTGACACAATTTATTAGGATGTATAATAAAAATGACCTTTTTTCAACCAAATGTTTGTATTATTATTTCTTTGGTATAAAATAAAATCAATACTCAAAGTATATTCCATTGTTATCTACCGTCACTAGTAGAGGTGGGCAGAGTAGTTCCTTTTACTGAATCGTTCCTTTTGAGATAGTTCATTGTAATGAACTTTAATATAACATAAATAAATAAAATAATAAATAATTTTTGTTTATGATTTTAATTACTTACTTATTTTTTAGGTCAGTACCAGGTGCCAGTAACGACTGGAAACCAAGGAACAATTCCTGAATTTCTATCACCTCAAGGTATGTAATTTTTTTTTAAATTTAATATATTAAGCTCATTAGTGTTGTTTTTTTTGTATAAGCAGTAATTGGACTATATTTTAAGTGTATGAAAGTTTTTTTTTATAACATTATTTATTTATTTTATTATTAATAATAGACAAAAGCAAAATGGCATGTTAATATGTTATAGTTAACATTATTAGTATTTTTATCATTGTTACGCCTTTTTCAATATTAATGCTGTTCTCAATTGTGCTTTGTTTATATTCTTTTTTTTTTCCTTTCTGTAAATAATATATCTGTCTTATTTTATCAATTTTTTTTTCTTATCTTTATCTTTCGCTATTTTAAAATAATAATAATATAATTACTATATCAAATAGTAAATTCTTTATTGAGAAGAATTTGTGTGAAATTATTTGCTTTATTAATAAATCCATTAGCTTGTTTAATTATTACTTCATTAATTACCATATTTAGAAGATGTGTGGTAATTAATGCAGGATTTGATTTCAAGATTTAACTTGTTCTCTTGAGCCTGAATTTACAGGTGAACTTTGAATTTATTGGTTTTGAAAAGGATTTAGTATTTTATTCTAAGGGTGTATAATAATACAAAAAAACCTTTAGTCCAAATTCATATATTGTATCATTTTCTATAAACGTTTCGACCCTCGAGTGGTTATTTTCAATACACGCTTCACATCACCATTTAGTCAGTAACATCTCAATCTGCAAAAAAACATCTAAAACATATTCGAAAAATTGTAAAACTCAACATTATAAAATTTAACATTATAGATTTTTTTATATATTGTTACGGGCTACTGGGTATTAAAATGAATTAAACAATTCCTTAATTAAAGATACTAATATTTATTAACAAAATGATAAAAAGGATACAATTAAACTATTAATTGTACCACTCTTCCGTGTTCTAGAATCTTCTTAATCTCTTTCCGACAAAGCAGAGGCGAATCTACTATGCTGAGAAGGTCCTAATCCTATTTTAACTTCTCCCGCCGACGGATTTAAGCCGCTGATCCCTTGCTTCCGTTCTCCTGTCGGCGACCGTAACACTGCGCCCTCCTTAAAAGTGCTCTGCCCCAGAGCATAGTCCGGAGAAATCGGGCATTTATGAGCTTCTGCTGATGGAGACGCACTTTCTTTCCAGGGGGTGAACGTGCACACCAATATGGCAACTCCAGAGTTGGCGAATGTCCGTTCGATCATGTCCCTTACAACCTTCCACTCCAGGCCGTCGTATCCACAGCCCAACTTCGGAATGGCGAGCTTGGTGACACGCAGTCTCAGAAGCTTACTCCGTAGGTCGTCGAGGCTTCGCCACAGTGCGTCATATGTCGGCTTCTGATCAGTGGCACGCTTGGTAACCAAGTAAAACAGGTGTCGACCTTCGTGCGTGTGGTGGAGAGCCTTCCCGACACTTGGTCCTCGGTGTTCCAGCTTCTCAGTTCCGCCGAACTTCTTCCTGAAGACCTTTCCAATCCCCCGAGAAGTCCTCAGATCCTCGGCAACGCAATGGGCCAGAGAATAGTTCACTGGTAACGAGAAGATATCCCTGTAGATTACCTGAGTTACTCCACGGAACCCTGGTACCTTAGTATTTGCAACTGGATCAGTATTTGTCTCCACATTGTTTAGGCACCTAACCTGCTGGTCTTCTGCCGGGCCATGGTCTCCTTTGTACGGTGCCAGTCTATTGAAATGGACTACCTTGGGTTTTCCTTTAGGCTGCTTCCTGATCCTATAGATGACGTCGTTGATCCTCTTGATGATCTGTCACAGGGAAAGGTACAGCGATGTCAATTGCTATCCTCTCAAACGGATAGCAATTGAGATCACGTTGTACTTCTTCATTGGGGCCTTCTTTCTTCTTATGGGTCCGTTAGAAGCCGCACAAGTCGCACAACGCCTGCACCAGTCCAACACATCGTCCTTAAGGTTTGCCCAGTGAAAGCGTTCACGTACCTTTTCCAATGTACGGTGAACTCCAAGGTGGCCGCCAGATACGCCGTCATGAAGTTCCCTGAGTACTTCGGGCACTTTACTCTTTGGAACGATGAGCTGTAGTCTGCGCTGATCTTCTTCCGTGTTCTCCAATGCCCGTTTCAGCAGCCCGTTGTCGTCCCATTGGGTCCAGTAAGTCTTAACATTTTTCGACATTGGAGCAACATCCTGCCAGCTTGGTCTTCCTTGCCCCGATAGTTTCCATTGCTTTATTTGTTTCAAGTCCGGGTCCTTGTCCTGTTCCTTTGACACCTCTGCATCCTGGCAACTGTCCATGACCACCGTTGTCCTCAACACTGCTGCCTGCTTCTCTTCTTGTCGAGAACAATGCCTGCATTCTTCGTCACAAGGTCTCCTAGAGAGCGCATCTGCATTTCTGAGACTCATTCCAGCACGATGAACAGATTCAAAGTCATATTCTTGAAGGCGCTCTATCCACCTCGCCACTTGCCCCTCTGGTGACTTGAATCGCAGTAGCCACATTAGAGCCGCGTGGTCCGTTCTCAGGAGGAACGTTCTGCCGTATAGATATTTGTGAAAATGCTCTATAGATTTCACCACTACCAGAAGTTCCTTCCTTGTGACACAGTAGTTCCGTTCCGGAGCTGAGAGCGCTTTGCCGAAGTATCCAATCACCCTTTCTTCTCCGTCTTGGAGCTGAGAGAGGACACTTCCGATAGCGGTGTTGCTGACGTCTGAGCCAAGTATGAACTTGCCCTCGGGAGGTGGATAGCTCAGAATAGGAGCACTACTCAACTTGTTCTTCAAATCCTCGAAGGATGCCTGACATTCGTGATCCCAAAGAAGCAAATCCTTTCACGTACCTCCTGTAGTAGGTGCAGAGGCCGAGAAAACTTCTTACTTGGTGCTTATCTCGAGGTACTGGCCAGTCGGTGATCGCTGCAATCTTCTCTGGGTCAACGGCAACTCCGTTGTCTGACACAACATGCCCCAGGTAGTTGACTTGCCTTCGGAAGAGATGACACTTCTTCGGGTTCAATTTAAGGTTCGCTGCACGCAGTCGTTCGAAGACCTTCTCCAGATTCTTCAGATGGTGAGCGAAGGACTTTCCCAGCACAATGATGTCATCTAGGTATACCAGGCAAATTTCCCAAGAGAGACCTCTTAACACGCTTTCCATCAGTCTCTCAAATGTTGCAGGAGCATTGTAAAGCCCGAATGGCATTACTGTAAATTGCCATAGTCCGGTTCCAATCGAGAACGCTGTCTTCTCTTTATCTTCAGGTTTCAATCCAACCTGCCAAATCCACTGCAGAGATCCAAGGTAGAGAAAAGTTCACACCCCTCTAGGGTGTCCAGCGTATCATCAATCCTGATAACTGTCTTTCTTGGTGACGTTGTTCAGAAGGCGGTAGTATACGCAGAATCTCGTTGTGCCGTCCTTCTTCTTCACCAATACAACAGGAGACATCCAGGGGCTACTCGAAGGCTCAATGACGCCATCAGTCGCCATCTCCTTGATGATCTTCTAGGCATCCTCCCGTTTAGCTAACGGCAGCCTCCGTGGGACCTGTCGGATGGGATTAGCATCCCCAGGGTCAATCCTGTGCTGGACGATATCCGTTCTACCCCGTGGTCCTGGGCTGATCTGGAAAACATCATTCCATCGGGTAATCATCTTCTTCACCTCCTCGCTCTCTTCAGGCGTAAGGTCGCGGCATGATTCGTCCACAAATTCTTTTAATTCCTCCAGCAGTCCTCGCAGCTCAGTGGGATGACGTAGCTGACGAACCACTGAGGTAGCGGTTGTACATTCCCCGACTGGTGTTCCTTTGTTCAGCTTTACTGGGAAGCTGTTCAGGTTCATTAGCCGAATTGGAGTGGTACGTCCGACCTTGATGAGAGACATTGCAACCATTACGCCGCGTCCGATCTCCTGTTCTTCTTGCCTTCCAGGTTCAAGTAGCACACATTGACCCTCAGGTAGATGTCCTTCGACCGTCCCAAGCGTTATGACTTGGCTCCGTGCAGGTAAAGTGGTGTCTTCTAGTAAGCGCACTCGTGCGCAGATGTCCTTCCCCTGCCGAAGGATGACTTCTTCGTCTCCCATCGTCATCCAGCTTGATCCCGTACGCGATCATCAAGTCCATGCCCAATATGGCATCTTCATCTATTTCTGCCACGAGAGCGCGGAACTTCAGATGTTGACCCCCGATGATGAAGGTGGCAACTGTCTCCCCGTAGATATTGGCTGGCTCTCCTGTGGCAGTCCGTAATGTCCAAGTCGTTGGGTAGAACTTCTCCGCAGGAACTGTCTTTGAGTTCAAGATTGTCATGGTTGCGCCGGTATCCAGTAGCAGACTTCGCAGCTGCCCATTCACCATCCCATCAACGTAAAAACTGTTCGTTCTGCTCCCTCTTGACGCAACTCTGATAGTCTAGCCAGGGCCTTTGACGTTACGGGTTGACAGTTGCCCCTTCCCATCAACCCTACTTAGTTTTCCTGTAGCTTTTCTTGTTTCTTGGATGGACACTTGTTTCTGGGGTGTCCAAGTTGGCCGCAGATCCAACAGTGTATCTCCTTCTTACGGGTCCTGAGAGCTTCCAAAACTTTTGTCACGATGTCCTCGACGCTAGGGACCACATAAGGCTCCGCTTCTGCTGCTCGAACTCGTGCATGGCCCCTAACTGACTGTCTGACAGCCCTCGAATTCCATGGCCTGAGATAATGAGTCTCCCAGAGTTCTTGGCTCAGGAATTTGTCGACAGCCAGGCTCTCGTAGACATCGTCGGTGACCGATGGGTAGGCATTCGTCACCAGCCTGGCAATATCCGCTTCAAATTCCTGCAGCGTCTCATTGGTCTTCTGGATCCTGATGGCTGAAACGCATCTCCAGTCTTCTAATCAGCTCCCCATAGTTAGACCGCTCCGACATTGGCATCCCCTGCAGTACTCCCAAGGCGTCTCCAGGCATAACGCTGAAGCTTGGGTCTCTTTTGACCACCCGTGGATCGAAGCCGCTGTCTCGAAGAGAGTCATGTAGTCCTCCCACGGCGTCTTTCCGTCGAACACTGGAATAGTGTTGTGAGTTGGTGGCGCCCCAGCATTGGCGGGCCTAATGGTGTTATGAAGGCTGCCCTCGGAGGAACGGTCGGTGTCGTTCGTCGGTGGGTTGCTCTTACGTCCCTCGAGAGCTTCTACTCTTAGCCTAAGTTCGTTCACTTTTTCTCCTAGCCTAGATTCTACATTAGCTACTTCATTATTTACATTTTCCATTAACTTAGTTTCTAATGTGCCTAACTTAGCCTCTAATGTATGCAATAAATCACTTTTTACAGTACCTAATTCATTCTGTACATTACCTAGCTCATTTTTGACAGTACCTAATTCATTACCTAACCTGTTTTCTACATTGCTTAACTCATTTTTAACAATACCTAATTCATTACCTAGATTATTTTCTACATTGCTTAACTCATTTTTAAAAGTTGCAGACAACCTGCTTAAATCAGTTTCAAACAGACCTATCGACGATGATTTAATCCTCCCTGAGCAATATTAAAGTTTTCATGTGTAACAACCCAATATCTAGGATCGACCTGTGTTCTAGTGGTTAGCATAATATTTTTTTTCTCCTTCCTGCCATCTCTGGCGTACGGGGTTCAGCAGTGGTGGGTTAATACGTTGGGTTTACGCACGCCCACCACTGCACAAAAACAACTGTTTATTTATAAAATTCTTATTCTACAAGCTATTTTGGTGGGTACCGTTTAATTAGGGGGGTACAATTTTAATAAAATAAAATTATTCTGTGGTGCTGCCAGGTGCATGGATGTGCACTTTACTGTTGGGGCAGCACCTTTTAAGCCTCCTGGCCGGTCTGCATCTGTCCAGTCTCCGTTCTCTGCATCTCTCTCCTCCTGCAATGGCTCCCTGTCTCATTGTGCGTCTGGTGGCTCGCTGGGTGGCTGGATCCTGCTAATGGTGAAATGTGCAGGACCGACCACCTCCTTCCACCCATAGGCAAATTCCCTAATAATTGTCCTCCTCCATAAGACAGGAGAAGTCTTCTTCGGCGAGGTCGAAGATCCCGTTTTTCCTCGACAACCTGGCACGGACTCCCTCCATCATGGTGCAGGAGAGCACCACGTGCTCTGCCGTCTCAAGGAACCCACAGGCGGGGCACTGGGGGTCGATTTCTCTCCTATGCTCACTGAGCTTTCCACGGAACCCGCCGTGTCCTGTCAGGACCTGCGAGACCCAGTAGCCCGGGAGGACCCATGTGGCTCCTAATCTCGTCTGGATGGTGAGAAAGAACTTCCTCAAGGTCAAGCCCTTCTGCCTGTCCACCCACCGTCTCTTCCACTCCTCTATGGAGTCCTCCCTCACTATCTTCTTCCACATGTTCGGGGTCTCGCCGATCCTCTGTCGGAGTCCCTCCGGGAGCGTTTCTACCACCTGCCTCTTCACCTCGTATTTCAGAATGTCCTTCAGGATGAGGTCCACGGGCATCGCTCCCGTCAACACCTGCACCGCCTCATGCGACACCGTCCTATAGGCCTTCAAAACTCTCAGCAGAGCCGGTCTCTGAATGGTCGCCAGTCTCCTCTTCTGCAGCTGCGTGAGGTTGCGGCTCCATGCCGGGGATGCATACCTCAGGATACCCAAGACCACGCCTTTATGAATGGTCATCGTTGCCGGGTACCTGAGGCCCCAGAATGCACCCCCTATTCTTGCTAGTCCATTTAGTGACAGGGTCACCCTATCTTTCAGGTACACCAGGTGAGGAGTGGCATCAAAGTTCCTTCTGAACTTTACCCCAAGGTACTTCACCTCCTCACCTAGTCTAACCCTCTCGCCTTCAATATCCAATATGATAGGGTGAGCCCTGTCAGTGGAGCCTCTAAGGAGCATGGCCTGGGTCTTGGCAGCGGCCATGCTCAGTTTTCTCCTCACACACCATTCTGCCACGAGACTGGCACACCTCTCCGCTTCCGTCTTCAATCTGGCCCTGCGGTTTTCAGCCACGATGACCGCCAGGTCGTCGACGTAGGCCGTGGCAAGGAACCCTTCTCCTTCCAGCTCCCCCAGCAACTGATCAAATACCAACATCCATTGGGCCGGTCCAAGGACCGACCCTTGTGGACATCCTCTCTCGATCTTCTCCTCGACCTCGTAGTAGTTCCCTCTGATCTTGACGCTCCTGTCGCTGAGGTAACTACTTACGAGGGAGTACAAGTTGCTGGGGGTGTTGAGCTCCTGCAACCGCTGAAGTACACAGGGCCACCACACACTGTCGAAGGCGGAGGATATGTCAAACAATACTAGCATGACATACTTCTCCGCCCTCTCTTCAACATCCCTGCGCACTCTCAGCAGTGCGTCCGTCGTTCCCTTGCCACGGGTCGAGCCGAACTGCCGTGGGTGGCTTGCTGCAATGAGGACCGGTCTCAGGCTATTTACCATCATGCTCTCCAGGACCTTACTGACGACTGGGAGGAGGCATATCGGCCTGTACGCCTTAGGATCCCTCTTATCCTTACCTCCTCCTTTGTAGATCAATCTCAAGTCCGCGATCCTCCACCTACTCGGGAAGCGCCCCTGGTCCAGACACTCGTTGAAGATACCCAGAAGGTCGTCCTCAACGAGGGGGGCGCTTTTCCTCAGGATCGCGGCATCTATTCCGTCAAGTCCTGGGGCTCTGCCGATCCTCTGCCTCTCCACGGCAAGGCGAAGGTCCCATAAGTCCCATGGCGGACAATAATCGGTACCCGGAGGGCACACCGTGGTGCGTCTCACCATCCTATCTTCATCGGTATCCTGGGACGGGTCGTCCCTGGGGTACGTGTAATCCACGTACATCTTCGCCGTCTCCTCCAGGGTGGTCGCCTGGGCATCTCCCACTCTGAGAGCCGCCACCGTGGTGAGCGGCTTCACCTTGCCCAGTGCCACCCTGTACGGGATACCCCAGGGATTCTTTTCTGTCTCCTTGACGATGAATTCGTCCCAGGATTCCTTCTTCCGGTGACGCACTCCGTTTCGGTATGCCTTGTACCTCTGTTTGGACTCATCTCGGAGTGCAGGCCTCCTCTCCTCATCCCTGCACTCCTGGTACCTGCGCCTGGCCCTGTAGTACTGCCTCTTGAGGAGCGTCAGGGCAGACGTCCACTATGGGACCGGACGCGCTCTCGCTCTGCGGCGCTGGAGGGTCATACTGGCCGAGTCTGTGATGGCGCCCGTCAGCTCCGCCACTCTGCGGTCTAGCGCTGACTCTCCTTCCATCGGCGCCATCTCTTCCCATTGTCTATCTACCAGTATTCCCTCCAGTTCACTGGAGAAGGCTCCCCAGTTCGCCGTACGGGTCACGAAGCCCTTCTCGACCGGAAGGACTTCACCTTCCTCCTCTACCACACTGAAGGCGATGACCCGGTGGTCGGAGCTCGTAGCAGACCGTAAAGTCCAGTCCGCTATGCGCCTCGCCATGGTGGCCGTGGCGAGTGTCACGTCAATCCAGCTCTGGGCCCTAGCTCCAACGAACGTGGACCAGAGGGCTCATTAACCACTATGAGTTGACACCTCGCCACTGTCTCATCCACCACTCTTCCTCTAGCATCTGTGCGAACCGAACCCCAGGCCGTGCTCCACGAATTGGTGTCGGAGCAGACCACCACACTCCTATAGCGTTGTGCGATGGCCTCCACAGCGGCAGCACTTTCCTCTATCCTTTGCCTCGGCGGCATGTATGACGAGACGAGGGCGAAGGATATCCTCCCCCATCTGACATAACACGCCGCCTGATCCGCCGTGGTGAATTGACTCAGCTCCATGACGTCGAGGTTGGGTTTAACTATCACAATAGCCGCCCTGGGCCTCCTCTCTCCACTGCCCATCGCGACTACCCTCGACGCGACACCAAATCCGGCGACCACGTTTCCCTGACACCATGGCTCCTGTATAGCCATGATGTCAGTCTTCCTTGCGAGAGCTCTCAGCTCGTCCACGACCACTCGCCTTCGGCCCATATTGACCTGCAGAATCCGCAGCCTACACATATCTGGTCCTTTTCACCTGTCCGGCCATCATCTCAAGGTGCTGCAGGCACACCCTGCTGCCCGCACAGTGTCGGAGCTCTTCCCCCTGCCCGCCTTTGGCCTTGCAGTTGGCGCATGTCGGTGCCTGCTTGTTCTTCTTTGCCGGGCAATCCTTGACCTTATGCCCGGTCTCTCCGCACCACATGCACGCTATCCCGGTCGCTTGACATGACTTCGCCGGGTGGCCATACTGCATGCACTTCAGACAGAGCAGGGGTTCGAGGTTGTCCTTGATGGCCAGACACCACCATCCTCCACTCAAGTCCGCCTCCGTCAGGTTCATCAGGGCGAGCCTCATCGAGTGGTGGACCTCGACGATCCACTTCCTGGTCAGCCCGCCCCTCGCGGGACTGGAGAAACAGGGTCTCAACCACTCCCTCCTGGCGGACGCCTCCTCCGGCCGCACGATCTTAACTTTGCTCCAGATGAACCTCTGGAGCGTTTCTTCGTCCCAGTGGTTGGGGACGCCTGTGACTTCTAGGCGGGGCCTTCTCGCCATTGCCATCTTGGCTTCCAGCCCCTTCCCTTTAAGGGCATCCCAATCGAGCAGCTTTTGCGCCTGTTCAGGACCTCCGGTCTTGACCAGGATGGCGCCAGTCTTCGTCACTCTAACTACGCTGACGTTGGTGCCGACTTCCCTGAGCTCCTCCTGGGTCGGGAGCTGCTCCAGGATCCTACCGGCCTCCCATCCATCTACCTTCCCTTTCAGGGTAATGTAGGTAGTGACCTCGTCTGGTCTTCTCAGGCCGGTAGGGACACTGGCCAAGACTCCGGCGAATGTTCTGGGTTTCTTCTTCTTCCTCTCCTTCTCCTCCTCCTGGGAGGTAGGTTTCGCCTTCTTCTTCTTCTTCTTCTTGCCCTTAACCTCCTCCCAGGGTGAGGGCTCCACCTCACTCATGTCCTCCATGTTCCTGCCCCTACAGGTCTTCGTCATGCTCCACCTCTGGGGCATTTCAGCCAGTGGAAGACCGTCATATTTATCTTTTCCCTTCTTGGGCGGGGGCACCCCGGACGTTCCGGCCACCGCCCTTTGTTGGTGAACTGTCAGCCATCCTTGCTAGGTGTCCAGCCCATCTGAGCCTTCTAAGCTTAATGAATCTGCAGATATCTGACTCATTATATAACTCCCGATTGCTTCTACATCTTAAGTTACCACTCTCAAACACTCCCCCATAAATTCTACACAATACTTTCCGCTCGAATATAAGGACAAGTTGGTCTTCAGCCCTTGATATGGTCCATGTCTTTGATTCGTAAGTAAGCACAGGTCGAACAAGTGTCTTATAAATGACAATTTTTGTTCTTGTTGTTTGTTTGTGCTGCTAGGAAAATGTTTCCTGAGTCCAAAGAAACAACGGTTGGCTGACAAAATTTTCCTTTTGATTTCGGCCGCAGTATCATTGTTATGGGTCACCAAAGATCCCAAGTATACAAATTCAGAGACCTGCTCAAAACTGTATGGCCCAAAAGGATTATAGGCACCAGCCCCACTCGGAAATCTGAGCGTTTTGCTGCAGCTTTCAGAGCTAAGAAGGCTTCAACAACCGCCTTCCTCTTCTAATTCCCCCAGCATCTGGTCGAATACCAACTTCCACAGGACTGGCCCGAGGACCGACCCTTGTGAACATCCTCTCTCTATTCTCCTCTCTACCTCGTAATAGCTACCTCTAATCCTGACTTTCCTGTCACTGAGGTAGCTACTCACGAGGGAGTACAATTTGCTGGGGGTGTCGACCTCCTGCAACCCCTGGAGTACGCAGAGCCACCATACGCTGTCGAAAGTGGAGTATATGTCAAAAAGTACAAGTATGACGTACTTCTCTGCCTTCTCTTCCACGTCCTTGCGCAATTTCAGCAGCGTATCTTTGGTTCCCTTGCCATGGGTCGAGCCGAACTGCCGGGGATGACTCGCTGCACCGAAGAACGGCCTTAGGCTGGTAACGATGAGGCTCTCCAGGACTTTGCTAATCACCGGGAGGAGACATATCGGCCTGTACGCCTTAGACGTCTCCTTATCCTTGCCTCCTCCCTTGTTGAGGAGTCTCAAGTCCGCGATCCTCCACCTGCCCGGGAACCGCCCCTGGTCCAGACACTCATTGAAGATGCCCAGGAGATCATTCTAAATGAGGGGGCGCTGTTCTCGAGGATCGTGCGTTTCACCATCCTATCACCTTCCGTATCCTGGGACGGATCATCATTGGGGTATGCATAGTCTATATACATCTTTGCTGTCTCCTCCAGGGTGGTTGCCTGGGCATCACCCACTCTGATAGCCGCCTGTGGTCAGCATAACAATCTACTATGTCCAACATTAGGGTTTGTGGCCAAGCATGTGACCTTAGGATTTTTTAAATGGAGTAAAAAATCCTTGTTTATGCCTCCTTCTGAGGGGACGTTTAACAGGGATCCTGAGCCTGTTCGATGTAAGGTACTCGTTAAAGGTCCCTTTACTAATTAAACCTGGATAGGTAAAATTTAGAGCTCCCGCTTTAGCATCGTCTAAATAGCCCTAGCAGCATAAAGTGACGTTAAATATTATCAAACTACAAGCCAATATCTATTTTTATACACTTTTTTCTGTGGTAATCATAATAATTTTAGTTTAATTTTCTAGTTGAAGCAATATTGGATTGCTGTCATTCCAACTATTCAATTATTAAAGAATAATAAAAAAAATATATTTTTATAAAAAAGTAGTCTTGACCAATTACTGGTTTATGTTAGGAACATAGTTGATTGGAAGATTCTAATAAAGGATAGAATTGGTTAAGGGGTGTCGTCAATAATAACAATAAAATAAGGTTAACTTATTTTTTAATAGCGCCTACGTTGTAGGCCATCTTCAGGGCTAAGAAAGGAAAACAGAAAATAACTATAAAAAACATTGAAGTACCAAGAAAGTATATAAATTTTATAGAAAAGTAAATAAATATACCGTCGGCTAGATTATTATGGGTATGAATGAATAACAAAAGGTGGTAATGTAAAGAAATACAAAGAGTAAGAAAAATGAGAAGGTAAAAAGTAAGATACAATATAAAAAATAGAGATATTTACATATTCATTTTTATTTATTCTCATTGCCTCTCCATATTTTTAATCGACATATGTACTTTTTTGAGTTTGTGTTTCTAGCCAGTGAGGACCTACCCCCCAGCCTCCTCCCCTTAGCCCTGAAGAAGACCTACAAAGTAGGTCGAAACGTTTGCTATCAATAAAGTTTTTCTCAAATTATATGAGAAATTCATTGTGACCTCTACCCAGACCAATTTCTTCCACATATATTATCAAGGTCAACAATTATCATTCAATATGTACTTTTTTCTTTATTCTTTAATACTCATAACAGAACATATGTATATTTATAAATAACCTCAAAACAAAGCAATTGCAATTAAATTTGTGGATAAAAATCAGCAATGCTTTCTAAAATCTTAATAGATAAACATTGTTTCTCGGACCTCCATATGGATTCGCATAAATATGAATCCAACATATCTCTACTCGTTCCTCATTCTTTTTTGTTTCTTTGTTTGACTGAAGCCCAAAGTGATTCCACCCTCTGGGTATGAGCATCTGTGTTTAAGTTGACGAATGTTTTTGAATGGTTAACAATGTAATGTTTATACCTCATGCCTTCAATTGGCTTTATTCCCTTATAGGCCTTCCAGCAATCAGAATATATTGTTGTCCCAGGTCATATTGCAGCTTTAATGCAAGAAGCCAGCATTTCAGCTGTTCTACATGTAGTCCAGGCAACGAAGACCAAAAAATGCCAAATGGCGGAAATAATTCATGAAGAAGCCAATTTTGTAATACTTATAGGGAAAGGAGTCCTGAACAACATACTAAAAGTACTGAGGGGTGGGGGTGGAGCTAGAGTAGGGGGGCCTCTAAAGGTCCTTTTTCTCAATTTTTTGTTAATAACTCGAAAAATACTGCCTCTAGCGAAAAAATGTTCATATATTAAATTAATCTACATAAAATTCTCTTTAAAAAAGATTCTATATACTTCTTTGCTAGAGGACAGTCCTAAATCTAGAAATGATCGCAGATATAAATTCGTATGATAGCATTACATTTAAACAATCTTTTAAGGAATTTTTGTCTCTACATGATACCATAAACAGAGTAGAACCAGATGAAAATATTGCACTGACGGTTTATAAGCACAGGGAATCTTTAAACACACATTTTTTAAAGTTTAAGTCGCCACCACCAGCTAATAATCAAGAAAAAAATCAAAGAAGAAAGGTAAAAGTGCATGACGTGTGTCGGTTATACCTTATTTTGTGGTTGATACCACAACTAAAACAATTAGGTGCAACTAGTTTACACTGCACTTTTTATCAGAAAAAATTGAACTCCAATAATCATGGTATAAAAAATATACAGAAAATAAATATAAAAATTTTAAAAATGAGTGAGTTAAATATTAAGAACGATATGGTAGCACACAATGTTTTGTTTGGTACAGCGGATGTCCGAAATTATCTCAGAGGTAAGGTAAAGAAAAGCAATATTACTGCCGGATGGAATATTGCTTAACGAAAAGGAATGTTTCTGGACTTTAGATATCGCTTGAAGGAGTAGTTGATTATTTTTTAAATGACAGAACGATTCGTACATTGTCTATAATTAAGAATAGTCAACTGTTTGTAAATAATATTAGAAATTTTGGTTATAAATAATTTAAATATTTTTACTTTTGCTAATGGACACCATAAAATGCAATAGAACTTTTGTTAAAGGTAAGTGTTAAAGCAGGTACAAGGGCGGCACCTGCCTCTTGGCACTTCAAAAGAACCCGCTGTACAGGTTGTAAAATATTTTCACGAAGGCTAATGGACCTTACACACCCTACTTTTGAAACTGTCGGGACAGCCACGTCAAGATGGCTGGGAGAAAGAAGAAAAGGGGAGGCAAGCAAACTTAAGAAACCACTGAGAAAGGCACCCTCGAGACAGACCCGGAGAAGCAAGGAGCACTTTGCAGACCCCGAGGAGCGAGTAAGCAGAAGACCCGGACGTGACCAGGCGAAGACCGATGTATAACCCAATCTACCCCTGTTCGCAGATAAGTTTAATTTTTTTCCTGTAAGGTATTTTATGGCAATCCTCTTTATATATCAACATCTGAATCATTAATCTTGTTTAAAATTGAATAAATAAGCTACCCTCATTGTAATTCTTTTGGTGCTTACATATCCCAGATACACTATTTATATAAATATAAATAGTATATATATAGCATATATAAATACAATTTTTATATAAATATAACACATACACCAAATATATATAAATAATATATTGATGGTATAATAGATGAGTAAATTGGTAACCACGAGAACAGACCTCTGGAAAGGAACCCAATTCAGATTAAGGCATATAAATAATAACTTGAGTACTCCTCTTAAATGAGACTCTGGCATCCCAAATATCAACCTACATATTCAAAATATATTTAATAGTAAAAACATAGAATAAGATTATTCATTTCCAGTGTGTATGCGACTATGGCTGAGAAGTGTTTAATTTGTATGAGTGAAGTTGAAAGTGATTTGTGTAACGTCCGTAAAAAAAGGGATAATTGGTTTAGTAAAGGCAAGTGTGTTAAGGAAAAATGGAAAAGAGGCAGGTTTCAGGAATAAGAGAAATGGTGTTGTTCATAAGAATACGTCAGAAGTGACTCAATAAAGAGGTTTCTGAGAGACACTCTTTCAGATCAACCTTCAACATCACGTGATGTCTCGTCTTTGCGTTCAGGACAAGTGAAATTTGATTTTAAAACAAAGTGTTTTATCTGCACAGAAACGTATGACGAAGAGAAGGAGATAAAAAAGCCTTATGCTAAGCCTCGAACAGTTTTTCATGTTCGTACCAGTGCGTTTCACAATTCCATTATTCCAGTTTTCCATGGGCAGAAAAGAAAGGATGAGTGGGAAAACGACGTAGTAAGACGTATCTGCACTGTTTTTGATCTACACGCAGCAGATGCAATATATCATGAGGATTGTTACAAAAGATTTTTGTTGACCTCCGTACCTTCAAAAAGAAAATCTGGACGGCCTCAAGATGAAGGGATTTCAAACGCAATGGAAGAAATCTTCGATTACATTGAAGGTACTGAAAATTGCCAATATTCTATGGACGATTTGTTGGAACAGGTTATTGCAGGAGAACCACCACATGTGAAAACCATTAAGGAGAGATTGGGGGAAAAATATAGGGACCAACTTTTTTTAGTACAATTAGCACCAGACAAACTGCCGTCTCTTTTCATAGTTTTAGTGATAAAAACTTGAGCGACTCATGATACACCTCAAGGTGTAAAGATGAACAAAGGGAATGTGAGAGAACTGAACAAAAAGCTGCTGAGATTATCTTGGAAGACATTGAATCCATGGCTTATAGCATCAGTACCTATCCTCCTTCAGCTAGCTTCTGCAGTGAGGTTGAACAATTAATACTTAAGTCTCTCAGAGTCTTCATGAACTGCATTGTAGTGGCACCCGACTCCGTTTTGAAAATGATCTTTTGCCGATGCACGACTGGGTGTGGGGTGCGCTGCGGTTGTCGCATAGCAGGGATTGCTTGCTCCGATGCCTGTAGATGCCTCAGCTCATGTACAAACAGAGCCCCATCAAAGATAATTTCGATGAAGATGGAAGCTTAGATTTGGACGAAATTTAATGTTCAAAATACATCATTAAACATTAATTACTTAATTTTAAAAATAAACATTTCATTTTTAACTATAAAAACGTTTTTTTTTTTTTTAATTTTCCATCTCCCCCACAAAATATCTCCTTAAGCATTGATCCTAGCAAAAAAGTATATAGAACTTTTTTTATAGAAAATTTTATGTAGATTAATTTAGTATATCAACATTCTTTTGCTACAGGTAGTATTTTTTGAGTTATTAATAAAGAAACTGAAAAAATAGACCTTTAAGACCCCCCTCCCACCCATAGCTTCACCTCCCCTCAGTATTTTTAGTATGTTGTTAAGAACACCAAAGTAGTTGAAACTTTATATCTACAGCCTCGTGAATAAGTGGTTAAGTCGGATATTTTCCAGAGATAGTTAACTGCTTTCAGATAACCGGAATCGTATCATTATAGTAGTTTTTAGCTTTAAATGGAGTTGTAATATAAGCAATATTACTTCTTTTCAAGCCAATGCCTGAATTAGCCCCTAGTCACTTCGGAAATAACTCGATTCCACTCACTCAAGTACAAAACACTCATTTTGGAGAAAATCCTACTTAACCATTTATTCACCGGGGCTGTAGATATATTAGATACAGCCACATTTTTGTTGAACATATCACTTGTGTGACATTTAAATAATAATGACTACTCAAAAAAAAATCTTTACGCAATAGAAATCTTCTTTTGGGATAAAAAGCAACTGAAAATTAAAAAACTATGACAAAAAAAATTAATAAAATAAAGGTTCTCTTATTGTTGTAGGTATCTAATGTTTTTGACATTAAATTTATTCTTTATTTAACCCTCAAGTACTGACATAGTTTTTCCTTTTATGCTAATACAGATACCTGGTCCCACAGACCATCTGATTTAGAATTCATTAATAAAAATAAAATATTTAAGCATTTTATTGCTTGTAATTAATTATACTAATCTTCTTGCATTTCCCACAATTAAGGAATTTATATTTTTTCAAATTTCAGTAAACAAATAGCAAATAAGATCAATGAAGGAAATAGTGAAAATCACAAACTGTATACTACTTTAAAATTTGGGTATTAATAACTAATTAATTACCATATATTTAATTTTGATTTTAAACATTTAAGAACCTTTTAATGAAAATAAAAATACTTTTCAAAATTAATAAAATTGTCTATATTCCAAGAAATTGACACACATTTTCTTTGAGCACTCTAAGCATATTGTTGCTTTCTATAAATCACAAAGGAAAGAAGTTTTCCTCATTTTTTTTTTTTTGTCATAAAGTCGTTCGCATATCATCTAACAAGAGGCGTAATTTGTCACAAAACATCGAGTCAACAGTCCTAATAACTATTTTTGATTTGCAAAGATATGGGTTCCATAATTGTTACAGAACTTACTAAAATAGAACTAAAATAAAATAATTTATAAATTCAAAAATAATAAGAAAAACAATCAATATTTAGGTAAAATTTACAAATTTGAAAGTATCGTTGATTAATATTAACTAATAAATATAAAACATTAAATGAAAGTTTACATTGAAAAAATCAACCAAGTCACACAAGGTATCTGAGGTATGATCCGTGGGACCAGGCGTTCTTTATATTTTATGGACATAGTATAGAACCGACCTTCCACTTTCACATTCAAGGAGGTACTGAGTCATACAGGAATTCTGGGTACTGAATACTGAGTCATAATCGGAAGGGTTGGAAATTCCAGAAAATAGGTATCAAAAGGTCCAAGGGACCATGCATCAGTACTTGAGGGTTAAACATGTATATAATATATAAATAAGATATTTCTAAATAGTCACAATATATATTGGAAGCAACCAATTACTACAAGACTTCTATAACTTTATGAGATATATTTTTTACAATTCCGTTTCATATTCATAACTACAATTTAATTTATCTTTCATTTCTTTTTTTTAACATTGATGTTTGATAATTTATTAAAAGTAGGTAAAAAGAGCCCGTGATATTTCCCTCAACTAAAAAAATCTAAATCTCATTTTAGGATAAATGAATGATTTTTCATCAATACATAAAATTCTAAATCTATATAATCATTAATAACATATAACTATTATATTAGTTAATACTAAAGGATAACCTAAATTGGAATAGTTTTTGGTACATTTGTGATCTGATGTAATAAATAAATAAAACTAATAAAACTGCAAAAAACATTAGTCGACCTGTCATGTTGGGGGTTGTATGAAAATTAAGTGTTAACAAAAGATCAACATTGATCAATGATAATATGAACCACAAAAAAAGCAAACTATCTATGGTTGAAATTTTACCACATTAATTTAATTTTATCATTTCACATTTTAGAGTTCTAACAAAACATTTTGATTGGCGTACCACAAATTTTCAGCTGTGTGGGGATTTCCATACAATATGATCTTGTTTCTTATAATGTATAATTTTTTGGTATATGTTTTTAGTATACATTGTTTTGTTTACGCTTGTGATGAAAACTATGGGTATCGTTAAGGAAAAATTATTTTACTTTATTTTTTAAAAATAAATGTTCATTTTGAACATAATTGTCATTTAACATGCCTTTTATATAACAGCTGTATTGTAATTTTCAGGGGGAAAATGTTATTAGGGATAAAAGTTTTTGAGTAGTATTTAGATGCTCTGATATATAATGGCTATACTAAGTAAGGTTCATGTGTTCTTAGCCATAAAAAATTCTTTATTCTGTCACGTCTGACATAATAACCTTTTTGTTATTAAGTTAAACGTGTTTTTTTTAAATACTAGGCTGATTTTGTGAAAGTGAGGTATTGTAATTTTACAATAATTTGTAGATATAATTAGAGCATAATATGTTCTCAATAATTATTGGAACGGTTGACTAATATTCGCTCCCTCACTAAATCCAAATCAGTCGAGGACAGATGGCGAAAACAAAATTAGATAGCAATTAATAGAAGGTAGCTTAGCTAGCTTTTAGTAGCCTACCAATAAATAGCTAGCGTGCGGTTTATGGAAAGAATTGCGGATATGGATGTGTAGATGGCGGGAGGAGGGGTGAGTGGCGCTGCATGCAGCCACAGAGATGTCACCTGTGCGGCAAGGTCTTCTCCAACTCAGGCAACCTGCGCCAGCACATTTCCAACGTCCACATGCCCGGGGAGAAGGTGCCGTGCAACGTCTGCTCGAGGCTGTTCAAGAACAAGGAGTACCTTCGCAAGCATCACGTTCAGACTCACAATGCGCCTCTCAAGCGGCAGCGCCATCGATGATCTCACCCCTTGTTTTGCCGCCGTTTAAGGCTTTATTAGTTTCCTCACATACTGTCAATTAATTATTATAGGACTGATAATTTTGACTGAGTCTTATGTTCAATGATAATCGGTTAAGATTGATCATAAGCATGAGCTGACTCAAAACAATAAAGCTCGTGTCAAGAT
This sequence comes from Arma custos, assembly GCA_037127475.1. Classification (NCBI taxonomy): domain Eukaryota; kingdom Metazoa; phylum Arthropoda; class Insecta; order Hemiptera; family Pentatomidae; genus Arma; species Arma custos. Next base: position 184,975,214 of record CM073759.1, read on the forward strand.
AAAATAAATTTTATTTTACAGATTACAGGCTTGAGTCAAAGCGACCTTATTATCAGAGACTGGATTTTTATGTGATGACATATTTAACCTTGAAACATTACCCTGCGCTGAAATTCCACAAAAAATGCTACAAATTAATTTTTTTTTAATTATAATCTTAATGTACGGTTTAGCATAAAATAATAATTTGATTAATGTTTGAGAGCCTTAGACTGTATCCTGTACCCAGGATCCAGGGTATTGGTCCACGGTTAACATGCCTGCTCTTTTAAGCTATTCTTCAAATATCTGTTAATATAATCCTTTATGAATCCAAATTTTCTTTTTTAAATTATGGGTTTAATGCAATATTCAAGTATTTGTGATGGACCTATTTTTTTTTTTTTTTTTTTTTTATTACACAAATTGATTAAATTTAATTCAAGGAAAATTATCTATGAAAGGAAAACACAAAACAAGTTTTAAAAAACTGAAATGACTATATAATGTAGTGTTTTCATCACAAAGAGTTTTATTTGTTGGTAAATTCTGAGAATTTTTACTGGGAAAAGTTTTTATATTATTTTTCTAATTAAATCTATTTTCTAAAATAGCTACAAACACTGTTTATGGAATTTAAAGAAATGAAAAAAAAAAAGAAAAAAGAAGATTCAAGTTTTTTTTTTTTTATTTGTATTTATTTTATTTCACAAATACATCTAATTAATTTAATACAAAGTTTAATTAAATATTAGGGCTTCCTCATTTTACATTTGTACCGCTCATTTTTATATTAAACTTCATAAAAATTCCGTCTCTGGTTATTTTGTTAATAAATATTAACTGTTATTTAATACTTTAAAAAATTGTATGTCAGTCTTTCTGATTTTCGACTTTGACACAAATAGAATCGGATAGTTTTTAATTGATCCTTTTTTTATATAATTTTTTTTTTATTATATATATATTTTATATATAAAATATATAAACATTGATAAATATGTTGATGATTTATAATGTAATATATGAGCGTAGTGATACGATAAATTGTAAATAACTTATAAAAAATATCTAATATTTGTTTGTTAATTGTTATGCATTTTAATTTATGTTGTTGAAAATTTTTTACTGATTTTTACACTGAGCAATTAGTTGAATTCAAGGCATTTACCTTTAAGGATCTCATGTCTATGAATAAAGTTGGTTGCTTTTCGAAGTTTTTATTATTTTTTACCATATATTTGCTTTTTATATTTTATTAATTTTATATTTATTTCTCTTTGTTCATTTTAATTTTTTATTTATTTATTTTTACAAAGCAATTCAGTTTTGTCTAGTCAACATGCCATTTTGTTTTTTGTCTTTTTTATTTAATTTAGTTTTGGTTTTGTTTTGTTTTTTGTTTGAAAAAAAATTATATATATACATATATTTTTATTAATTTACATTTTTGTGTGTTGTGTGAGTCAATTATTAATTTGAACTTTTCATATTTTATTCGTTAAGATGAAAGGGAAGAGTTTCTTCGTTCTCTTGCATAAAAGCAGTTTTTTTTTTTTTTATCATAGTAGTGTATAATGACATTTATTGGCATTCGGCAATAAAAAACATATAAATGGAAGTATTTTATTATTGAATCTATAATTATTTTTGATCTAGTTATATTGTTGCACATGCCATTTGAATAGTTTGGCTTCCTATGTTGAAACTTTTATTTCTCTATAGGGTTTGCCCATTTAAACAGATGTCAGCTGTTTTAAATATCCCTTATTCTTACAAAAAACATTTGATTATGTTTTTTATTTATCCGTATAATACATTTTTTAAGGATATTGCACAAAATTATTATTAAGTTCATGACTAAAAAAAATTTTAACATCAATTTAGCTTTTTTTTCTGAATTATTTACAATATTTTTTTTTAAAAACAAGAAGTGTTATATTACGGTATGGGGAAAAAAAAAAATCATACAATTTTAATTCTATGAATGCAAATCTAACAGCTCGACTGATTGCCAAAGTTTGCATTCTTCACTGAACCATGGTTTAAAAGTTCATTAATTTATAAATCCCAGGTATATGGTTATTACATGGTTAATTAAATAAAAGAGTGAATTTTCGAATACCAAACCTTAAGGAACAATAAAAGTACATTTGAATTATTATCATCTCCTCTGTTTAATTTATTAAAGGTAAACTTTTTTGAGATTTTATTTGCTGGAAACTTCTTATTGGTAAGTATTTTTTTATTGTTAAGTTACTTATATTTTAAATTTATCTCATTGTAAAATAAATGTTACAATTTTTATTGAAGTATTTTGATTCCATAACTCATGTTTTATATATAGGAATTGTGTCATGTATGTGTATGATGATAGTTATTAATTGTTTATGTTCACACAAGTGGTTTTAAATTTTTTTATTATTTTTATAATAGAAACATTTGACTTCCATGCATTTACTCATTCAAATTGGGCAGGGTCTTTGATTTGATTGAGAATAGTTTTTTGGTGATGGACTGATGGACTTAGTTTTCTGAATTAAAAGCTGGCACATTCTTGAAAAGCTGTGGCATACATATTTCTTGGGTCCTTGAGATTCAGTTAATACTTGTTGGGGCACCATAAAGGTAACAGAGAATGCACCCTCAGGTCCGACCTTTTCTCACCACTCTAACTCTGATCGGCTGTTGTCTTAATTTAACTCAATTAATTTTATTTTGTAGAAAATTAACTGATATATATATATATATATATATATATATATATATATATATATATATATATATATTGTTAAGAATTTATATTTTACATATTTATAATATGTGGATAGTTAATTGAAAGTTGGCGTTAATTATATTTTCATTTTATTACAAAATTTTAAGTTATTACACATAACAGTTTGTCCTCTTAAATATTTTATTGAACATGAAACCTTTTATTAGTCAATGAGAATTAATTACCATTTGGGATAATTAAAACAATTTAAATTTAAACACAATTTTTATAGTATACTGACTAAAATAAACACTCACATGTATCTCATCCAATCTCTGTCCTGTAACTCCTACACAAAACAGCCTACGAATCACAATACCATCCAACATTAATTCTATGAATGCAAATCTAACAGCTTGACTGATTGCCAAAGTTTGCATTCTTTACAAAATGAAAATCCTTACAACGAACTGCCTATGGTATAGTAGAATAACTTGGAGAGATCCTGTCTTGAGGACACCCTATAGTCAAGTAAAATAACTTAGAGGTCCTCACTCAGGAAACTTCACGCTGAGAGTAGATAACTTGTGATGTCCTCTTCCCTGGACGCACTTGTGGAGAGTGACTTGAGAGGTGCTTTCACTGGCACCTCCACACACAGAGTCAATAACTGGGGAGGTCCACTCTGTTGCAGAGTGGGTGAAATATGGCGGGATCTTGCCGGTAGTGGGTGACAATGCCATTTGTATAATTTGCAAATCAGTTACACATTCATAAAAATTGCGTTTATTGAACATTAAATTATTAAATAAGTTATTAATAATATTTGGACTCATTTTTATTTACTTAATTTCCTCATAAATTCACGTAAACTTAATAGTGGTCAGCTATTGATACGGCAAATACCGATAATTACTTTGATTTATTGTTTAACACATTTTGAACCTCAACAATATGTATATATTTAAATTATATTCGAATTGTAAAATCAAATAAGAAAAAGGAATGTCAGATTTAATACCAAATGCTCTTTTTTTGAAACTCTTATATTGATAAATGAACAAATAAATCAAATTACTTATAAATAAACAAAAATAATTAATTAAATCAAAATACAATTAATAAAATTATTATTATAATTGTTTTATTAATTGTTAATTAAGCACCATGACGGAAACATGGGAGACCCGGGTTCGAATCCCGGCCCTGGACATATCTTTTCTCTTCAAAATAAAAATATTTAAAATTATAACAATTAATTAAAAAATAAAATAAAATAAATTATAATAATATATAATGACGAAAGTCAACAAGATCCTAATTAAAGTAATGATCAATAAGTATTCTTTCCATTGTATACATTGGAAATTGCGAGAACACGGGTATATGCGAACACTGAAGAGAATGGATTTGTCTGACCGAGGTACGAACCAGGACAGCTCAGGTGGTAGACGGAAACATAGGAGATCTGGATTTGAATCCTGGCCCTTGACATATCTTTTCTCTTCAAAATAAAAATATTTAAAATAAAATTATTAAGTTTCCAAAAATTAATACTTAAAGAATAAAAAAAAATTAAACCTTTTTAGTTGTATACCATTATAATTAAATTTCAATTGATCAAAAAATATAAATAAATTAAATTTAAATAAGCATGAGTAGAAAATATATTAAATTTCAGTTGAGTGAAATAAATAAGTTTAATAAATAACAAAATAGTTTGAATATAAAACAAAATAAATAATAATTTTAAATGAGCTCATACTGAACCATTTAATTGTGCAATTAACCTAATGAAATTATCTAAATACCTTCGGTAATGATTTAATTCACTGCTGGTGTGTTTCTTGCAATGTAACGTGAAGATTTTGGCTGCCTTCAGTAGACGATTCCGATGAACTTCAGATGCCAAATCGTAATAATATCTGTTATCCTGTGGATTCAGATGAATCTTAACGAATTCGGATATATGAGTTAAGTATGGGCCATAAGTGTCACTCTAGCAAAAAGTATGAATGTTGTAAGATGGACGCACGCGATATGAAACAACAATGAAAGATAAGTATGGACTGCTATGGCCACACTCTGAAAACAATAATGAGCAGTAATGGTGATTAGTGTTAAGTATGGAGCGAGCGCACAGGTCACTTTCCAAGACAAGTTTTTTTTTGTTTTTTTTGTGGGCATAATTGCACTGCGACCATACTTGGTCTATTGTGCGCCCCTAAGTATGCGATTATTATAATCTTAACTTGGCTGAACCCACAAATTTTAGAATACTTGCAGGGTTGATTAATTCAACCTGCCTAGGGTTAGTGACTCTGTTCTGACCAAAGATTGCAAACCGTAGGTCAGCAAACCGATCACATAGGCAGATAACATTATAGGGTGTTTCGTCCTCTGTACGACAATAGGGGTATGTGGGAAGGCCCTCCAGTCCTAGCCTGGACATATAGGCGTTGAGTCTACAATGACCCATATATGCCGCTATGATTGTTTTTAATGCTTCCCTGTCCAGATCCGGAAGAGCATCACATGTCTTCTCTTTGGGATTGTCAAGGAATAATTTAGAATGTTTTATTGGTGTTAATATTGGTGCGATTTCTTAAGTTAGATATCTTTTATTTTTCTCTTGGCATGGCTGAGACTAATGCCGCATACTGGTTCGGGAGTGCATGGAATGTTATCCGATCCCAGCCTGGCTAGCCTGTCAGCTTCTTCGTTGCCCCCGGGATGGCCGAGTATCGAGGAACCCACTCAATGCTAACCCTGTTATTCTCCGCCAATTTGTTGAGAACTGTATAGCTGTCCCAAACAATCCGTGAGTTAGTACTGTGCCCACCTAGTACACCAGTGGTAGCTTGACTGTCTGTGAAGAATGTTATCCTTCTGGAAGATATCCGCTCCTCCAGTAGTGACCGTGCGCAGTAGGTTAAAGTATACCTCCGATTGAAATACGGAAGTGTGCTGCCTACCTCAGGAGATCCAAGTACTTACCCTAGGTTTGTCTTTCCTCCAGAACCCTGCCCCAGCACCAGTGGCCGTGGGAGAGCCATCTGTATTACAGTTGATTCCGTTGCAGGGATTATGCCGTGTGGCAGTGTCAATTTTGACATTATATCTGGGTGACATTAAGTCACGCAACTGAGAATCCGATCACATAGCTAAAATGTGATCGGCCTCAATTTTTGTGAACAACACCCATGTGCTACAATGAGCTGAAACTGATGGGATTATGTTATGTTTGAGCAGCCTGTACAGGGAGATCATGGCTCAGTACTCAAGTTCTAATATTAAAGGCTTGAGACCGAGTACCAAGTTGTAGTTGAGGAGTTGTCCTCATCGAACCCGTCATCAATAGACAGGCCAATCTTTGCAGCTTATCCAACTTAAGTTACTTAAGTTTGGGTCCACTTTTACCAGCTCCTCGTCATCACATCAGGGCTGCATAGGTCACAATGGGTCTAATGGCTGTTATATACAGCCAGTAGATCATTCTTTGGGTTTCAAGCCCCAAAAATTACCCACTGCCCTTTTACAGGCCCATAGACATCTAATGTATCTGATGAAGAGACATGCTCAGACCATAGGTATATTAGATTAAACCTTAGCCTAAATGTTCCCCAGATCCAGCTGTATAGGAACCCTAGACGAAGCGACTGGGGGTCCTTCCACAGCATTCTGGTAGAGAATGTTAGGAACTGTCCTAAAATCCCCGGTCATAAAAAACACATGGCAGCTGGAACTCCTTAATGAAGCTCTGACAGAGGCCATTATGGAGGCTTACACCAGTAGCAATCGTGTGTGCTATACTAATTCCAACAGGAAAACCTCCTGGTGGTACGACAATTTAAACAAGCTAAGAAATAGCACCAGGAAGCTGTTCAATGCTGCTAAGAGAACTGGAAAGTGGGATTCCTATAGAGTCTCTCTCACGGAATACCACAAACAGGTAAGGAAAGCTAAGTGGCAGGCATGAAGGAAGTACTGTAGTGATGTGGATAACACTCCTGCTGCCTGTCGCATTAAAAAGATACTGTCAAAGGATGCTGGACACACGGTCATGGGTACCCTCAGGACGATGAGTGGATACACGTATAATGAGCAGTCGTGTTAACCACGTGTTGATTCCAACTCAGTTTGTTGTCCAGCGTCACACCTTAGTATTTCACTGTGTTATTCCAACATAACTGAGTTCCATTGAGCGTTGGTAATCTTATTACCACGTTCCGCTTCCTCGTAAATGTCAGAACGTTCATCTTGCGCGGGTTGATGCTCAAACCATTGTCTAAGCACCAGCACGACAGCACGTTTGTTACTGTAATAAGAAGGTCAGAGATTAAACAGTGATGCTTACGCCCTATAAGAATGGCCACATCATCTGCATACCCCTATGCATAAAAGCCAGCCCCGTTGATTGTTTGTGGTATTCCGTGAGAGAGACTCTATAGGAATCCCACTTTCCAGTTCTCTTAGCAGCATTGAACAGCTTCCTGGTGCTATTTCTTAGCTTGTTTAAATTGTCGTACCACCAGGAGGTTTTCCTGTTGGAATTAGTATAGCACACACGATTGCTACTGGTGTAAGCCTCCATAATGGCCTCTGTCAGAGCTTCATTAAGGAGTTCCAGCTGCCATGTGTTTTTTATGACCGGGGATTTTAGGACAGTTCCTAACATTCTCTACCAGAATGCTGTGGAAGGACCCCCAGTCGCTTCGTTTAGGGTTCCTATACAGCTGGATCTGGGGAACATTTAGGCTAAGGTTTAATCTAATATACCTATGGTCTGAGCATGTCTCTTCATCAGATACATGCCAGTGATTTATATAGGTACTTACCTCGTTTGAAGCTATTGTGATGTCTATCACCTCCGACCTCAACCTGTTACAGAAGATTGCCCTGTTTCCCCTGTCTAAAATGTCAAGATCAGAATTAATGATAAACTCAAATATTTTCTCATGTCTGGTGTTATTCTTGTGGCTGGCTTCGTGATGGGCATTGGTGTCTAGGGCAGCCAGGATATTAGAGACCCCATCTTCCAGGATCTGTGCGGGGTTAGATTCCTTGTAGGGCAGATATATACAGCAGCAATGGTGATGTCTGCCCTCATTCCTTCCCCGGTTGGGGACAACTTGCCTGCTGCAAGATCTCTAGAACAGATTTGCCAGAGAGACAGCATATTTAATTTAGTTTTATGCAGGATGCAGGCCCTAGGTTGGTCCGAAACAGCTATCAAACTGAAGCCGGGCCACCCCTGCCCCGCGATCCTACTTTTAAGAAGGTAAGGTTCTTGTATTAATATAATATCAATGTCCTCACCTTTGACATGCTGATGCAGCACTTGGCATGCTGTGATGCAGATTAATCTGCAGCTGCTTCATGCTCCTAGTTGTCCTCCGAGTCAGAGGAGCCCACCAGCAAGGTGAGCTCATCCAACTCGTCCGGAGAAGCCGCAGCCTCTGGAACCAGCCCTAGGGGTTCCATTGTTGTGCCGCTATCACTCCCAGTGGTGGTTTGTAGATCCACCTCACCCCTGCTAGGAGCTACACCAGAACGCCGAGGAGTGATTGCACCTGCCTGATCTTTGATATCTTTTCCGGCCGGCTTCCTCTTGAGCAACCTTAGGGTTACCCTATGAATTCCAAAGTGGACCTGTATATTGCGTTCCCTAAGGCTGCTTATACTTGACTCAGAAATCCTAAGAATGCCATAGAATCCCTGACGTGCGGCACCGTCCAGCATCCTGACTTGGTGAAGCCGCCAGCACGCCATGTCTGCAATGTCCACGCCATTCTGCACCCTCAACCTTCTGATGATGACCTCATTCGAGATCACTCTATCAGTAGGGAAGAAGGCTCCTCCCTTCACCTGCTTCATAACTATACTCATGTTGTCAATTTGAAGGGATAAGCCTCTCTCCAAGACGACACCAGCAATCACACCAGCCAGCCACTTCTGCATTGGATGATTAGCACAGACTATGACACAGCCACCCATTTTGTAGCTAATGCCACCAAACTAGGGCTGAACCTTGCCAACCTCCTCAATCTCATCCAACTTGGTTTTTAATAAAATCACATTCACTCGGGGACAGTCTGGTCACAGGATAGCTGTTAGGAACAACGGCAACCCTCCTGTCTCCAACTGCCCTTGAGTAAGACTTAAGAGTGGATCCCAGTATCCCTAGACTTTTTGGCTACAGGAGCCGTATTGCCCGGGGATGTTCTGGGCCTCTTATCAGCCGTGACAGCCCTCTCTGTTATCCGAGGGGGAACTCCTGAACTGGTGGACGGTTTTGTAGAGAAACATGACCCACCAGCAGTGCTCCTTGACATAGCGGCAGATGAGTGGCCTGCCCCTAAGTGCTTCCTCATTCCGACACGTGCGCCTGCCTTGTCCGCTGGTTTCCTAGGAAGCCCTGCTTCTCCGACAGGCGCCGCCCTCCGGGATGCTTTCGCCGCAGCATGCCTTCCCGACTAAGGAATCCCTTTCAGAGACGACTTGGCTGCCGGTTCCCGAGGAAACCCTGCAGTTACATCGTCCTCATGTAACGGCTCAATCGTCGAGGCAATGCAATCGTCAATCGTTGACAAGGTCTTTAGCCCTCCTATATACGCCTACGCCTGTTTCTCCTCTGAGTGACATTACGGAGAGGACCAGACGTATGTACAGCGCCTTCTAGGCCTCTAGGGGCTTGCGGGTTCATCATATCAGGGTTAGAGGGGCCCAGCACCGCAAGACCGGCAGAGACTGCCACAACTCTAGTATGTGCTGCGACCGCCTCCCCCGACCCCGCCACGATTCTCAGTCCCTGCGACTCCATAGTGAGCGCCTGCAATTGGGCCTCAACCGAGGATTCATCTATAGAATCCATTGTCTAAGGAAGATTGCTCTTCCTCAGACACTGGTAAATTAAAAATATTTAAATTTTAATTACTGCACCTCCCAACTATCTCCGTTCTCCATTTTATCATCCAGTCAGCTATTTTCCTCTCCTATTTAAATTTAAGTTAGTATTGGGGTTCATTTTGTTACCACAGTGTGGGGGATTTAATTACACTGCAGGTACTACCCCCTCTCCCTGCAGCGAGCTAAATACAATGGGGTGCACCAGGTGCCCCAAGTGGTTCGATCAAAGACAGTGTATGTTTATACACCCCCTGCCATCTAGTCACAGCTCGAGCTCCCTACACTTGGCTTGGGTGTTTTAAGGCCCACACAGGACCCCGCCTCTGTCGTTCGCGAGTCCATGATGTCTTTTAGACATATGGACTCCCCAGGGAGTACCACTTGGAGGTGACAGTAGGCGTTGATAGAGATGAAGGGCACTATGATGACTCAGGCAGTGAGTAGGGCACTATAGCCTTTGCCATCCACAAGAAGTGAGGGAGATACCCGCAACCATCTCCCACTGTAGTGCTCCTGTTACCCTACCCATTTTCCTCCCTGATGAGATGGTTAGTGACTTTTACTAAAAAACAAAAGACGCACAACAGCTGTTTCTGGCTACTTCAATTATGCAAAACAAAAATAACTATTACATAGCGTAATTTACAAAAACTTTATTTTTAATGAAATTAAAAATAATAAAATAATAAATAATTAAATTTAAAAAATACTGAATATGAACATAAAAACTTTTGATAATGACAAACAGGATTATAAAAAAGGATCTTTTACTCTGTTTAACAAATCCTAGGGCCACCTGCAGGTCTACAAACCCGTGATCTTGGGCTTGGTTTGTATGCTAACCACTAGATCACAGGTTGCCCTAAAACATACTTCATTTCACATGGTCTTCTTGGGGATAATGCCTCCTTCCTATAAAAAAAAAATGATAGCACTTTCTTCTTCTTTGCACTAGTTAACATTTATTATAGATTCATATTGTCATTTATTATGTGGAAAATTTAACTAATCTATCCAATCATATTCATCATAGTTGTCATACGATTTATTCAGTCATCTAAAAATAACATAGTTGATAAGGCATTACTAAAAAGTAACTGGCAATCCTAAAGTAGCAAAGACGTCATCACATTTTTTTTCTCTATTTTAAAAAGTTCTCTTGAAATATTCCTTGTGTGAACATGGCAATTACGATTGGTATTTTTGTTAATATTTGTTTAAAAAAATATTTATTCCATTTTAAGTAAGATTTTATATTATTTATAAGGCAAGGATGACTTCAACAGATATTATCTCGTCAATGTTTTGATTGGAAATACTAAATAAAGCTGTGGGCGGTTAGCAGTGGTATTGAGTATGAACTGATGTTGTGTTGCAGGCTGCCTGGAGGCGAGGCGGTGCCCCCACTGCAGCGCCAAATACACCAGCCAATCCTCTCTCAAGTACCACGTACGGCTGATGCACTCTGGCGTCACCAGCCGCCGCTTCTGTTACCTCTGCCCTAATTCCTTTGTCACTAGGGATGCGTACAAATCTCATATGATATCTGTACATAACATCAGGTGGTAGCTTGTCGCTTGGATTCGTAGTGTCTCTTCTGTCCTATTGAAAATAGAGAGAGAAACGGTAGGAAAACATATTTTTGATGATAAAATGTCAGGTTTTATCAAAGGCTTCATCCCCTATACTCAAAATGTTGTAAAATAGTGAATGAACTGATATGTGATTATTATCTGATCATTTAGTAAACAACCTGCACAAAAGTCACCTCTGAGCCAGCCAAGCCAAGTCCTCCCCCCACTACCCTGCTCACCTCACTTGCCCTATTTTGCTCCGATATATCTTTGCATCCTCTTGGAATTACTATTGACATTTTCCGTTCAAACCAGCTACCTTCAGTCTTCATTTTGAACCAGCTATTGCTATTGTGTTTTAGAATTGGCTTTTTTAATTTGTACTCTTTTTTTGGCATTGACCCTAAGTGAGGTGGGGAAACTTCCCTATCACTCACAGATCCTCTTTCAGTTTCAGAAAAAGGTCGTTCCTTAAGTTTCTGACTATAGTAAACCACATTAAGTTCTTGAACTTCATATGTAAAACCTCAAGGGGAGAATCTCTTTGTTGTTCATAGTATAACTTAAAAATGTTTGGGGAATAGAAAATATCATTTCCAGTCAGTGAGTTACTAATTTTCTTTGAGATGTTGGATATTAATTGAATCATTTATACTTCAAATTGCAACTAAAGAATTAAAGAGATTTTTCAACTGTAGGTATTTTATATATATATATTTTTTTATATAAATAAAAAAAAAAAAAATATATATATATATATATATATATATATATATATATATAGAGTGCATCACTCACTCACTCACGCACTATTGGGTGCTACAGTCCTTGCAGGACCCAGGTTCCAATCCTTCTCAAATCATCCTCCAAGTCATCCATCCACCAATACCTGGGTCTGACCCTTTTTCTTTTTCCTTCTGGTGCACCATTTAATATCACTTTAGGCAGGCTGTGGGACTCCATTCTTTCCTTTAGCCTGCTCTCCTTTGGGTATCTCTGTTCGATTTCATTAATTCGGCATTGATTCCTATTCTCCAGCTGTGCTTTGATTGGTCCAAAGATTTTTCTCAGGGCTCTTCTCTCCCAAACCAGAAGAGCAAAAAAGGAAAACAAAAATATAATAAAATAGTGGGGGGTCTCAATGTTTTTGTTTAGGTTTGTAGTTACAAAAAACTTTCTTTTTTGTTTGTTCTTAATTTTTTTTTTCAAAATATTCGCCTGGAGGGAGGCATTGGTTAGGGTCTAACGGCAATCACTGGCTACCTCCTAAGGTCTCGCAAACAGACATTGCAATCAGTAAGTTGCCAATATTGTCTCCTAGAGCTTGCGGTAGGGGTGATTCCAACTAACCAAACCAACTAATCAAACTATGCTACGTATCCTAGATTTGTTGCATCTCAGCTGATTATAATATATAATGCATAAATATTTATAATATATATCATATATAATTAATTATATGATTAAATAATTATATTATTATTAATGATTAGCAACCTAAATTTTTAATCATAATAATTTATTAAAATAATACCTATTGGGAGGAAGGAATGTTTAATAATTTCAACCATGTATTAAAGAGGCAAGAAATGTGAGAACCATAAATTTAAAAAATAAATACAATTTTTGCATACTCTGTACTACAGATACAGGTAAAAGCCTTAGAAAAATAGATGTTTAACAATTTTAAAAATTGGATATTCAATTTATTGAAAATAAAATATAAATATTAAAGATTTGTTAAAATTTGAGCCTTGAAGACTAATCACTAAGATAAGTTTATAAACATGTTAAATTGCCGTTTTATCGATTTATTTCAGCAAAGATTTTAGCAACTACTATTCCTATGAAGATAATCATTACAAAATGTAAATATAATAAATAAAATAAAATAAATCGGATCAATTAATATATTTTTTAAAATAAGATTTGGCTTGCAATTACATAAAACATTTGGGTAATTGATTGTGAAATGTTAAAAATAAAATTATTTGATTATGTGCTATAAATAAATGAATTGGTCAATTTGAAATAGCCATGTTCAAATTTTAATAGCTCTTTTAATTTTTTTCAAAATGATTATCATAAATATAGTATTTGGCTTTATTAAGCATGCCAATTTTCATTCATATTTGTGCTATAGTGGAAAAAAAAAAATCTGTTAAATTTAACTTTATATATATATAAAATTAAGTTGTATATAGAAATAACTAAGTATTTTACCCTTTAGTTGGTTATTGGTGTTTAATTTTAATATGTAACAGCATGGATGAGGATATAGTTGATGGAAATATATGAAAACATTGTAGTGGGTAATGCAGTATTAATATGAGAGCGATTCTTTTTTTTCGACTTCTGTTGTATGATTAACGGAAGAAATCCACGTTTGTCAAGTTGACCATTTTTATTTTTATGATTGCTGATGAAGTCATCCTTACGACAAGTAAGGTGAAAATTTCTTTCTTATTATTATTATAGCAATGATGAATCGTGATGGGAAGGGGAAGTGTGTTGTTTGTTAACAACTGAAATTTAAGTTTTGTGGGATATTTTTTTTCTTCCATTTTCAGGATAAACATGATTGATATTGGTTTATTTCTAGTCCTTTGAATATTTCTTTAATTTAAATGTTTTCATTTGTTAAAATTAAAATGATTTCTTACTTGTCACAAATTATTAGTTTTTGTTTAATGTATTTTTTAGCTGACATGCCCTGCAAAAGCCAGTTTTTATTCATTTCAAAATTACTTGGGTCGCCTGTGGTCTAGTGAGTAGGATAATAAAGCCCAAGGTAGTGGGTCACAGCTCAGCAGGTGGCCTTAGAATTTTTAAAGGGAGTAAAAAATTCTTAGTTATACCATCCTTCGGAAGGGATGTAAAGTGGGAGTCCCGAGACTGTTGTACGATGTCAGATACTTGTTAAAAATTCATATCCTAATTATACTTTTATATGCAATATTAAAGACTCCCACTGTAGCATCATCTGATTAGCCATAGCAGGATAAGGTGACGTTAAATGAATAAACAAACCAAGAAATTACTTATTATATTTTAATACATTTAAATTAATTTCTAAACAGTTATAGTATTATAAAGCATTTACTTGAATAGTTTAAATTTTAAAATGTTTGCGACTTTAGAGAAATTCGGAACTTTGTAAAAACTTGTTGTTTTTTTCGACAAGAGGTAATATCAGGTTACCTAAATTCCATTCTGGTTATCTTAGCATTCTACTTATTCCAGGTGAGATTATTTGCTGTATTGGCTGAAATATTAGAGAGGCCGTAGCATCCAAAAATGTTAAGTATACTTTAAAAAGTTGCTGCTCTGTTGGTTCATATTCATGGAGTAATATTTATTTTGTTGCAGAGGTACAGAATGCATCTCGACTTTCCCAATCCGTTTAGTTTGATAAGTGCCTTTCTAATTTATTAGAAGGAAAGATTGCTATACCTACCAGGTCTGCAAGTTTAAAATGTCGTTTATTTCTTAAAATATAATTTAATTTAAAAAAAAAGTATAATATATTTTATTCAAAGTACTGGCCCTCGCTTTCTACACATTTTGTCCATCTCTCGGGCAATTTATGGATATCATTCCAAAAGAATGCTTCATCTTTATTTGAAATCCATTCATCGAGCCATTTTCTTACATCCTCCAAATTGTTAAAGTGTTGCTCAGCCAATGAGTGTCCCATCGATGAGAATAGGTGATAATCAGAAGGCGCCAGGTCAGGTGAATACGGCGGGTGGGGTAGGAGTTCCCAACCAAGCGAAGAAATCGTTTCCTTAGTCAATCTGGCTGAATGTGCAGGAGCGTTATCATGCTGAAGAATGACTTTGGCTTGCCTGTGAGCCCATTCTGGGCGTTTTTCGATCAATGCGTGACTCAAATTGATCATTTGTTGTCGGTAGCGGTCGGTATTGACTGTTTCGCCGGGTTTGAGAAGCTCGTAGTAGACTACTCCCTTCTGATCCCACCACACACACAGCATTGTCTTCTTCCCAAAACGATCCGGTCTTGCACTCGATGTGGATGGTTGTCCTGGCGTTACCCATGATTTTATTCGTTTGGGATTCTGAAAATAAATCCATTTTTCATCGCCAGTTACAACTCGATGCAAAAAACCCTTTCTTTCGTGGCGTAAAAGCAGCATTTCGCACACAATTTTTCGTTTTTCCATCTGTCGTTCGTCCAATTCATGTGGAACCCATTTTCCAACCTTTTGAATTTTTCCCATAGCTCTCAGGCTATCGGAAATGGCATTCAACTGTTCTGCCATCATTTGTTGGGTTTGGGTATTGTCTTCGTCTAATAAAGATTGCAATTCGACGTCCTCAAACTTTTTTGGTCGACTTTCTCGTTTTTTATCAGTAACATCAAAATCACCACGTTTGAAACTTTGAAACCAACGTTCACATGTCTTGACGGTTGGAGCAAGATCGCCATAAGTCTCAACAAGAATTCGATGACATTCAGATGCCTTTTTCTTTTGATTGAATAAGAAAATCATGACATGCCGCAAATGCTCTTTATTTGGCTTATAATTAGACATTTTTAACACCAAAGAAAGGTATGATACGTCCACGTAAACGACTTAAAAACAACTGACTTTTGAAAACAAATGACTAACAAACAAAATAGCGTTTAGAGGTAAGCAAATCCTTCAATAGGCTAAGAGCGCATTCTATTGGAATTAAAACGACATTTTAAACTTGCAGACCTGGTAAAAATATTGATAATTTTGCTATTATAATGAAAATTAAAAATTACTAAGAAAGAAGAAATTTTAATATGTGTTTTTTTTTTAGATTTTGTAATTCTGTTAAAGGTTTAAACCTTTGGACCAGTACCCAGTTAAATTATTGTCAACCTTATTAGTTTTAGGATTTATTCAAAGGATATGAAAAACCCAATCATAGAAATCAATATTTCTCTTCTAATAATTTTTACTAAATTAATTTGTTTTGATTTTATCGCTCAATCAATAGAGAACAAGAAATTCTGCCTGTTCAATTTGTTAAATTGTTTGATTTTCTTTTCTTTTCTTTTTTTTTACTCT
Organism: Arma custos; assembly: GCA_037127475.1. NCBI lineage: Eukaryota > Metazoa > Arthropoda > Insecta > Hemiptera > Pentatomidae > Arma > Arma custos. The sequence goes on from CM073759.1 coordinate 184,991,454, forward strand.
GTTGAATAAGATTGCTTAACTACATATTATTGTTTTTGCAGGGGGTGGAGACAGAAATGGTAGAAGACCTTGCCCACTCTGTACCAAAGTTATCTCTAACAAATCCAATCTATTGAAGCACATGAGGATCAGGCACAGCGATGCTTACAACCCTGCGTGCTGTATGCTCTGCAACAAGGTCTTCAAAAACAAGTACAGCCTTCGCGCTCACCTCAATATCTACCATAAGGAGTACATCGCACCGCCGCCAGGAGCTCAAGGGCCCCAGCAGGGAGTCCCACCTCCGCAGCCAGTCCCGATGGCCGCGGACCACCAGCTCGCTCCGCCTCCCCAACCGCAATACCTGTCTGGTGTATAACACAATCCTTTCCAGATCTGTATGAGCTCGCTCATTGTTAAATCTCATTTTTAAAGACTTAAATATTTTTCCTCAGCTATCCGATCTGTGAGAATATTTGCTCTTAATACTCAATTACTAACTTAAATAAAAACCACTACATTATTTGTTTTATTTTTACCCAGGGGGCAATGGCCATGGAACAAAAGTTGCATGTACTTATTTATCTTTAATTAACATGGAAACACAATTATGTCAGACATAAGAAACTTGTGTTCTTTCATTTATTTTGGGATCTGTCACTCCAAAAATATTTTCCCCTCTACTCGACGCATAGCCTTGTGGAAAAAAAGACTATCAGCTTATTTCTAATTAGTGAGGTTAGTAATCGAGTGTTAAAGGTTACTTTTGAGACAAATGAGTGTGTTTTTTAATTCCTTTTATTAATTTTTTGTTTTTAAGACATTTTCAATTTTATTGAATGTTTGTTTTAATAATCTAGCAGTTAGAATGTGTATTAGTATAACTATGATCCATTTAATTTTTTTTCCTTTTATCTCCACATTTCGCTATTATTGTCATTATTGTACCACAACTACATAATCGGATGATATTAATATTAATTAAGCAATATTACCATATTGCCCCTTACAGGTCAAATATTTATTAAAGGCATCAATATCACATCATTGTCAAGATTTAGAAATAACGTTCAATTAAGAAATAACAGTTGGATAATTAAAAATTAAATTTATATCAGTAATATTACTGATTTAGCCTAAAGCAGTGCTCCTCCATCTCTCCCTCTCATTTTGTTAAAGGAGGACTCTTGTACTTAAGTAACGGCTGCTATATCAAATACTGATGAATATTCAAGTTAATGTAACTATGTGTCTTTTTTTGAGGTTGAAACATAATTTCTTAAATAATGAATTGTGTTTTATTTATTGATAGACTTGATAATTTATTTCTATATATTATTACAATTTAAAAATTGAAGTTGCATTTAAAATTATCTATTTGAACTGTTAGAATTAAGAATTTTTGTATTTATGTTTTTTTTTTAATCACGATATACATAAGTTTTAGTATGTAGATATTTATATAATGAACCGAAGTATTTTCGGTCTAATGCTCATTCATGCTCTTATAATATATATTTTTATATATGTTAGATTTTCATATATGAAGATAAAAAAAAAAACACAGACAAAAAAACAAAAAAGATACTTTGGATATTAGCAATAAGAGTATGGATGTTTTTGCCAAAGTCCTTACATATCACTGTTTATTTTATTTTTTAATTGCAACACTAAAGATCTCAATTTTTCATTATTTAGTTGCAATTTTTTTTTTAAGTGGGCAAATTTACCAGGTCATCGCATTCATTTTAGAATGATATTTAGAAGGTAACAGTTGGATTTTTATAACTTTTTATCATTCGGAAAAGTTTTATCATCACATAGCTTGTTCATTTTTTAATCTCGGTTTTACAACTTGTGCTCTCCATTTCATAGTTTATTGTATTCATAGTTTATTATATCCATTGTATATGGTTTATTAGTTACTTATTTTTTCAAAATTTAATTCACATGTTTTCTTAAAAGTATAAAGTATTACATTTTTGTACATAATTTTTAATGAAAATTAAATGGTAGAATCGTAAATTATTATGGTAGAAAAAAAATTATAATGGTAGAATCGTAGTCAATCGTAAATGTTTATTTTGAATAATATTAGTTGACCTTGTGTATATGAGGAAGAAAATGGTCTGGGTGGAGCTCAAGAAAATTCTCTTAATATAGAGAGAACTTTTTATTGATAAGCCAACGTTTCGACCCATATTACTGGTCTTCTTCAGGGCTAATTATACAAGATACAAATAAATTAAAATAATACATGACACAGAATTAACTTGTAATTAGTAGAAATAAAAACTATAGGGAGTTGGATTATATAATGACAAAGAGGTATTATGTATTTTACCTATATAATATATTATTATATATATTACTGTATATTATATTATATAGACTATTTACAAAACCTCTTTGTCATTATATAATTCAATTCCATCTAGCTTTTATTTCTACTATTTACTATAACATTATTCTATCAATGTGTATATTGTTATTCTGTGTCGTGTATTATTTTAATTTATTTATGCATCTTGCATATTTAGCCCTGAAGAAGACATGCAAAGTGGGTCGAAACGTTGGCTTACCAATAAAAAGTTCTCCCTATATTAAGAGAATTTTCTCGACCTCCAACTGGGCCATTTTCTTCCTCATAAATATTTATATTAACTAAATTTAGTCGGGGTTACAGTCATTGAGGAAAGACAGATTAGAAACATATTTATTATGTGCCTACAGAAAATAATTATAATCATACTTTTGAGTGGAAAATAGTTGACTGGATAATTCTAATTGATTGGATTGGTCAGGGGGTGCAGTCAATGATAACACAAAATAAGCAGAACTAATTTTTTAATTGTGCCAACGTTTTGGCATAAGATGTAGGCCATCTTCAGAGCAAAGAGGTGTGGTGGCTTGTCAAACTAACACTTATCAACTAAACTACTACATGCCAACTTCATCGTAAGCCGAAACGGCACAATTAGAAAATAAGTTCTGCTTATTTTGTGTTATCTTTGACTGCACCCCTTGACAAATTCAATCAATCATTAGAATTATTCTTTGTTTTTGTTTTTTTCGTTTACTAGACCCGCGGCCAAACGTCTCCAATAAAAAAAATTAGCCATAGATTTCATACTAGTGGTATTTTTTTATCAACAACTCGAATGAACCATTGCTATTTAGCAAACCATGATAAAAAAAATTGTTTTGAACAGTATAAATTGTATTGTATCGACTTCTGCATTATTTGTTTCATATACGGAGCACACAAGTTGCAAAGCATTCTAACAACGTTATCCCTTCGCTATTGTCATACCAAACACAATTAACTTAAGTTAAGAATTGTGAAAAGATTAATTAAAAAATTTACAGTTTATTTTAATGATATATTAGTCGTAGCTTAGGTATCGATAATCTCAGAGCCAGTTTAAATGTTTTTATCATCATAATCTCGGAATCAATTCACAAATATAACTAGCATCACTAAAATTTTTAATTTGACAAAATTGTGTTTGTCACCAGAACAGGGTTAGACTGTATTTATATTTAAAAAAAAAAAAGAGTTATTTTATTTAAAATGTAATCGTCTTTAGTCTCTCCACTTTACATTTTAAAAAATATTTTTCCATATTAAATTATTTGCAGAAGAGAATATGTAATTTTTTATCAATTATGTAATTTGTTTATGTTTATAATGAATAAACGAAAACAAAAATAAATAATCGACAACAAATTAGTACATTCAAATATCAAATCAAAATAATGAATAACTCATCTTATGTGAATAGTTATCATTTTTCTTGTAAAAATATCGCCATATTTTTTTTATCACAGATTAGGTCTGTAACAAAAATATTACAATGTTAAGAAAGCTGAGTCAATTTTATGAAAGTTTCAGTACAATTGTGTGCCAGTTTATTTAAAAACCGCTTAACACATTTTATTGGCAGCCCTTGACTTTCATATCAAGTTCAAAAATTTGTATTTTTAAGAATATATCTACAGCCTCGGTGAATAAGTGGTTAAGTCGGATATTGTCCAGAGTGAGTTAACTGCTTTCAGTAGTATTTAGCTTTAAAAGGAATTGTAGTATAAGCAATAACTCCTTTTCAAGCCAATGCCTTACTTAGCCCCTCATTCACTACGAAATAACTCAATTCCGCTTACTTAAGTACAAGAAACTCCTTTTGGAGAAAATTAGACCACCGCTTATTCACTGGGGCTGTATCTATAAACAATAGAGTAGTTAATTCTATTTCATTTAAATGCACAACTCGAATAAAAGTAAATAAAAGTGCAAAATTATTTTGCTAGAGCTTATTAAATTATCAAAAAATCTCTCATTTAGTAGTGAACTTTTTGAGAGTGAAAGACTGCCTTTTAAAAATTTGCTAAGTTGTTTATTATTTAATTATAAAAACAATTAATTTTTTTTTAATTTATTTATGTCAGTAAATTTGTTATAAGAATGGTTAGAGATAAAGCAGCGTTTTAAGACTTATAGAAAATGGTTAACCTTGGGATTACTTGTGACATTAGTTTTAGTTAGCATTTTGTTTAGTTTAGTTATTGGTAGTCGAGCAATGTTTTTAAAGTTCTTAGCTTAGTGACAAATGATGTTTTGTTGTAAATAAAAATATTCCAAAGATTATTCAAGTATTGTGGACCAGTTTATTTAATTTAATTTTTTTTTTTTATGATCGAGCTCTTTCAGGTGTGTATTATATGTATATTTTTAATTTTTATCATTGCACATAGTTGGATGTTGATTAAAAAGATATGCCATCTCAATATTTATTTAAATTTAAAAGAGCTGTGCCTTTTTCTTCTTTTTTATTTTATTTTTATTTTTTAAGAATCAGCAGTAATAATGATAACAATAACAGTCTCTCTCTTCCTTACCATGTGCTCTTATATTGTGTGTGTTTACGTTTTTTTGTAGTTATCATTGTGTGAGTGTTTTTATGCTCAGACTAGAGATCTAATTGAGATTTATGCATAAAAATTGCAATTTTAAAATTTATTTTTATCAGGGAAATAGTGTACTTAGCATTTATATTTTTATAAGGAATATAAAAAAAAGAAGAAATTCTAAATTTTATAGAATGGAATAATCAGTAATTATTTTTCAATTTAAACAATATTTATGGATCAGAGATTTTTATATTTGTATGCCATTTTTACATTATAAAATATTTTTAAATTTATATGTTGGTTTTTTTTATCCTGTTTCCTTTTTTGTGTCTTGTTCGTTAACTTAAGTAAGACCTAATATTTTGTTTATATTTTCAAAAGAAGTATTAAAAAAAATTAAATTAATAGAAAATAGAATATGTTTTTTTATTAGGGTGATTTTAAAAATAATTATCACTTTTGCAGTATATCACCTAGTCACCTTCATTTCTCCATTAATATTTCTTGCTTCCAAACAACTGAACTTGAATAATAAACTAAATATCTCAATCATTAATATCATGTGCTCAGATTGCTCTCAGCTGATTGGTGAGAAAAGCTGGTGTCATAATTGTGTCCTGTTCCTGTAACCACGGAACGGTTTAGCACTGAATAATTTTCTTTTAAATTTTATTCTATTCCAAAACAGATTATGGTATTGTCATACCATAATTACAATTTGCCTGGGGTCCCCGAACTAAGCTTCTTCCTCAGGTTTGAGGGCAAAGCAGGAGCCTGGGAGGCCGCTGCGTCCTTTTCCAGCCACGTCACTGGCATTAAACATCAATGAAAGCTGGTTAAGGGCGCATGACATCAGACACACAAGTCATGAGTGGAGAATCTGGCCAGTGCCAGTACTCCAATTAACATTATTTACAATAGGTTATATGGATGTGTGGAACTGGATAGTAAATGAGCCAGGGTTTGGGATAACAGGCAAGGTTTTGATGAAAGTTTGAAAATTTATTAGGGATGAGGTCGATGATGAAAGGAATGTTGAGATCATTATGGAGGGAGGGTCATAAAACCTTATTGGAGACAGTAAGGAGCATTGACAATAGTCCTCTGGACTTTGGATTGAAAGTATTGACTACGTCTGATATTCGATTTTTCGAATCTGATATTCGACACAGTCCAAGCCCATAGCTCCAAATAGGTTTGATGATAGTCTTGTATATTAGAAGTATATTATCTATTGAAAGATGGGAGGTTCTACATAGTAATCTGTATAGTTGTTTGAATCGTCTGTTAAGTTCTTGTCTATTGAGTCTGGTATGAGGGTTGCATGTAATTTTTTTATCTAGGAGGAAGCCACTGTGTCTGAAATAGGTAGGAAGATATCATTGAATTGGACAGAAGGTTTTAGAATTAGCATTTTATTATTACATTTTGTTTATTTCAATTTTCATTAAAATTATTTAGAAGGTAGGTATTATCAGTATCATAATTGTCTGTGTTCAGGTTATAAACAATAGCAGATCAACCGTATGAGGCTACTTGCTAAATCACAGTACTGTCTCCATTTTGTTTCAATCACACAACTCCTATAAACATATTTCCCTCTCTGTGAAAACCTTTTTTTGACATGTTTAGTCCTCCTGAACAAACGGTACTCTTCCAATCTAACGCCCACCGACCCCAGCGCCCCAAGTGTCAGTTTCCTTAACTACCTACTACTGTTGCCGTAACCTTTCTTAGTCCTTTGTTATTGTTTTTGTAAAGTGGACGTTTATTTGTTTTCATGTTAACTATACAATATGAGTTGGAATTTAATGAAGATTTTTCGCGAGGCGATTGATCAAAAGTCAGCTGTGCTATTTCTACAGGAGCGGAACGTCGTTCCCCGTAAAATGTCTTCTAGAAAGGGACATAATATGAAACTGCAACTGGGGAATGTGATTAGATGGAGATGCAATGTTAAAGGATGCAATAACACCATCGGTATTCGAGTTAATACCAGCGGAACGTTAATTGTTTTTGTTCTGTATATACGACACCGTTTTGATGTGATAATGTTATTTTTAATGAATTTTGTTTATAATAAATGTATATTTTTATTTTTAATAAATGTATATGTATATTTTTATTTTATCTTCTTGTTTATTCAATAGTTTATATATTTTAAATTTAAAGAGAAATTGTAATATACAACTAATATATGATATTTTTTTTATTATTGTTTTTATTTTTATCTATTTTTCTTTTAAAGAGAAAAATAGATAAAAATAAAAACAATAATAAAAAAATAGGTACTTTTCCAATCTAGCGACGACCTACCCCAGTGCCCCAAGTGGCAGTTTCGTAACTACCTCCTACTGTTAGCGAAACCTTCCTCAGTCCTTTGTTATTGTTTGTGTTTAGTGGACGTTTATTTGTTTTCATTTGAATTATACAATATGAGTTGGAATTTGATGAAGATTTTTCGGGAGGTGATTGAGGAAAAGTCAGCTGTGGTATTTCTACAGGAGCGGAACGTCATTCCCCGCAAAATGTCATGTAGAAAGGGACATAATATGAAGCCTCAACTGGGGAATGTGATTAGATGGAGATGCAATGTTAAAGGATGCAATAACACCATGGGTATTCGAGTTAATACATGGCTAAGAAAAGAAGAGGGACTACTAGAGATTATCTTGACTCTTATTTGGCTGAGTTTATGTGGAGGACAAAGTTAGAGGGACGACACCCCTTTGATGTTATATTGGAAGATATTGTTCTGTTTAACGAACATTGTTTATAATTGTGATATTTAACATATTGTGATTTTTAATTAATGTTGTTTATAATTGTTCCTATATATTGCTGTGTTTAATCAAGATTGTTTATAATAAATGTTTATCAGATGTTAATTTGTAATTTAAATATTAAACATAAATAATTAGATTTAACTACAATGTGATGTTTTATGGTTAATTGTTTTGATTGTTCTGTATATACGACAATGTTTGATGTGATATTCTTATTTGTAATGAATATTGTTTATAATAAATGTTATTTTTTACGTTCTTATTTATTCAGTATTATTTATATATTTTAAATTTAAAGAGAAAATATGATATACAGCTAAAATATGATTTTTTTTTTTGGTTTTCTTTCATTTTTACCTATTTTTCTTTGAAAGAAAACCAAAAAAAAAATCATATTTTAGCTGTATATCATCTCCTATTTCATTTCCTAAGAATCCTGTTGTCTGTTTACTATTTCAAATATATTTCAGGCATCATAACCTGACAGCTGCCAAATAGTTGAGGTAAGTGCCAGAGGAGCGTGCTGGGGTAGGTCGTCGCTAGATTGGAAAAGTACCAAAAAATATCATATTTTAGTTGTATATCATCTCCTATTTCATTTCCTAAGAATCCTCTTGTATGATAATGAAAGAATACTATTTCAAATAAATTTCAGGCAGCATAACCTGACAGGGTCCAAATAGTTGAGGTAAGTGCCAGAGGAGCTTGCTGGGGTCGGTGGGCGTCAGATTGGATAAGTACCGAACAAACTTTAACAGATTTATAATTTTTGATAATTATTGGTCATTTATTTAATTTTAAATATTTTTATTTTTTAAAGAGAAAAATATTTAAAATTAAAAAAAATGACCAATAATTATAAAAAATTATAAATAGTAATATGACGTAAGTCAATAAGATCCTAAAATTAAAATTAATGTTCAAAGAACTTCGTTCTAGTGTATTCATCGCAAAAATGGCGAGAGCACTGGGACATGGGATCTATGAGAGAAAAGGTTTGTCCTCGGCCGGCAGGCGGTCTTGGATAGCTCAATTGGTAGAGCGATGTCACGGTGAGACAAAGGTTCCGGGTTCAAATCTCGGTCGAGGGCCTATCTTTTCTCTTTAAAAAATAAAAATATTTAACAGATTTAATTTCCTTTCACCAGACATAAATGAATCTTAAAGCATTAACAAATGACAAATCTTGTCTAATCAACACAGGTCCTATTCTACCATTTCTGAAATTACATCTCTAAGTCATTGTTTTAAAACATAATTTCATGTGGTGGCCTTCTTTAAATTTCTTCTTGGGCAATACCCCTGTTTTTTTTTGGAACAATGATACCACTTCGATCTCTGTTTTTGGGAAATTCCATATATATTATATATAGGAAAAAACCAAAACAGAAAACATACAAACGTCAAAAGGTTACGAGATTAGTATATCCTCTACACTTCTTATTGACAGATCCCGTATAAGATGAAGGTACTGTTTTATAAATACAATACAGTATCTAAGTAGCATTGTATTTTTTCCGAATTCAAATTCAAAAGGGTACTTTTCCAATCTAACGACGACCTACCCCAGCGCCCCAAGTGTCACTTTCGTTAACTACCTGCTACTGTTAGCGAAACCTTCCTTAGTCCTTTGTTATTGTTTGTGTTTAGTGGACGTTTAGTTGTTTTCATGTTAATTATACAATATGAGTTGGAATTTGGTGAAGATTTTTCGCGAGGTGAGTGATGAAAAGTCAGCTGTGGTATTTCTACAGGAGCGGAACGTCATTCCTCGGAAAATGTCATGTAGAAAGGGACATAATATGAAGCTTCAACTGGGGAATCTGATTAGATGGAGATGCAATGTTAAAGGATGCAATAATAAATAAATAAATAAAAAATAAATAATTATATTTAACTACAATGTGATGTTTTTTGGTTAATTGTTTTGATTGTTCTGTATATACGACACCGTTTTGATGTGATATTGTTATTTTTAATGAATTTTGTTTATAATAAATGTTATTTTTTATCTTCTTATTTATTCAGTAGTTTATATATTTTAAATTTAAAGAGAAAATGCTGTATACAGCTAAAATATGATTTTTTTTTTGGATTTTTTTTATTATATTATATTTTTTTTTTTTTGCCCGGGCAAATCGTTCCTCTTTAAAAGAAAAATAGCTAAAAATAAAAGCAATACAAAAAAAAAATCATATTTTAGCTGTATATCATCTCCTATTTCATTTCCTAAGAATCCTCTTGTATGATAATGAAAGAATACTATTTCAAATATATTTCAGGCATCATAACCTGACAGGCTGCAAATAGTTGAGGTAAGTGCCAGAGGAGCGTGCTGGGGTAGGTCGTCGTTAGATTGGAAAAGTACCTTCAAAAGTGGACGATTACTAATAAATATTAGGTACTTGTATGTTTTAGGGCCTGTTGACATCAGCGCGCTCAGGTGTCACTTACCTCAACTATTTGGACCTTGTCGGGTTATGCTGCTTACAATTTATTTCAAATAGTATTGCCTTTCATTATCATAGAACATATTTTTAGGAAATGAAATAAATGAGAAACATGTGAAGACAAAATAAAACTAGAAAAAATGAAACATTTATTAGAAGCAATGTTCATTAAAAAGAACAATATCTAACTAAAATATAACATTTTAGTTAGATATCATTTCTCTTTAAAATATAAATATTTAAAATATGATAATATGAGAAACATGTCAAGAAACAATAAAACATTTATTACAAGCAATGTTCATTTAAAACAACAATATCTTCAGAACCTTTTGTTGAACCTCTTGAATAAATAATTCGATAACAGGGATTGGTTATTTTTGGATTACCAACAAGCCTCAAAGAACTACATTTATGATGGCATTAGTTAAATTCATTAATCTAAGTACAGTAGATATTATAATGCCATTAGAGATATTAATTATTTTACAGCTGTTTTACTGAATACAATTATTATTATTTTTATCACAGATCTTCTAATCTTTTATTCGATTTTCTAAAAAAAGTAGAAGGGAGTTGTTATCTTCATGGAGATATGGATATATTTCGGGACGGTTTCTGAAGAATTAGACGTTTCTAGCAACAGTCTAAGATTATCTCATATATTATATATATATATATATATATATATATATATATATATAAAACTATATATATATTAATATATATATATATATATATATATATATATATATATATATATATATATATATATATATATATATATATATATATATATATATTAACCATCGAGGGGGAAGGATCTCCTCGTCTAGCAATGCAAGTGCTATATATCATTATCCTGCAGAATACGTCGATAACTACAATTTGTTTAGAGCTCATAAAATTTAAATTAAATAAATTCAAAAGCGCTATATGTATATAGATATAATCTGTTAGTTGGTTATGCTTTAATCATAAAGACATTTGATAGTAAGAAATTAATAATTATATTTAATATTTGATAAATGTTAATTTTCAAGATCAATTTCTTTGATTTGTTCATTGTACTGTTTTCTATTGAAATTAATTTATTCATTATATTATTTTATATTGAGATTAATCTGTTTATTATATTATTTTTCTATTGAGATGGATTTGTCCATTATATTGTTTTTAAATTGAAATCAATGTGTTTATACTATTGCTTTCAATTGTGGTTAATAATAAATCAATGTTAGTAAAATGCATTTTGCCTTATCTATTGATTGCCTGATGTTTATCCATATTTATATTCAAATGATAAAAGGTTTATTAATAGTTAATAAAAGTAATTAATCAATTCAAGGTAAGATTTTCAATTTAGCTTAAGTGATTAATTCCAGTTCTTATCGGTGAATATAGATAATTAAAATCTGCCTATTTAAACCCGTAAATACCTTAGATAAGCGGTAGTAATGTGTATCAATTAACGAAATAAATTTTTATCACTGGTAGGAATGGAATAATATATATATATATATATATATATATATATATATATATATATATATATACATACATAAACTAATGGCCCACGTAGTGTGTAATCTCAATGCTGACTCGCTGCATTTGCAAATACCATATATACCCCATCCCCAACCTCAATCTCCAGTCTTGTCAGAGATTCATTATGCTTCAGTTACTCTTAGTTTTCACGGAAAACTAAGATATCTTGAATATTCAGGGCTGTCGAGGGGGGGGGCAGTGTAGGTTCGTCACTATCATTTACTACTCACTGTAAGTGTAACAAAAACAATAGAACTAATAACAATCGCTAAAGTGTATCGTGCCTCAGAAGTAATTTAACACATATTAAAGCGAACACATGTAAACCTCTTAGTAGTTTTGACGATATCTACTTCCTGATAATAACGGAGCCTAGTCTTCATATTACTCGTTGTTCTTCAAAGTTTTTTTTTCAATTCTTCTTCGGAAACAAATAGGATAGCCTCTACTTATTCAAATTATTACCGAGCTTACAAATGAAAAGTTAAAGCAATTATGACAAAATAATTTTTTTCGGTACTTGTCTATTTTGACGTAAACTTTACGGTAACAGTAGCAGGTAGTTAAGGAAAGTGACACTTGGGGCACTGGGGTCAATGGGCGTCAAAATAGACAAGTACCGAAAAAAATTATTTTGTCATAATTGCTTTAACTTTTCATTTGTAAGCTCGGTAATAATTTGAATAAGTAGAGGCTATCCTATTTGTTTCCGAAGAAGAATTGAAAAAAACACTTTGAAGAACAACGAGTAATATGAAGAGTAGGCTCCGTTATTATCAGGAAGTAGATATCGTCAAAACTACTAAGAGGTTTACATGTGTTCGCTTTAATATGTGTTTAATTACTTCTGAGGTACGATACACTTTAGCGATTGTTATCAGTTCTATTGTTTTTGTTACACTTACAGCGAGTAGTAAATGATAGTGACGAACCCACACTGCCCCCCCCCCCCTCGACAGCCCTGAATATTCAAGATATCTTTTGTAATATTAGTTTTAAACTATCGATAGTACTATCGATTCTCAATATAACGTACCTTATGTTGTTCTAGATTGTTGGATAAAGCTTCTCTACTGTTCTACACACCTTTTGATTTATTCTATGTTTCTGTGTCATGAATATTTGTGAAGGCTGTGAAATTAATCCAACTAACGTTTTAGAGTTAATTGGTGACAGTGAACAGATGTATATCGAATTTCTACAAAGGCATGGGGCTATGAAAACTACGGCTTACTGCCGTTATTGCGGTGCAGTCTGTAAGATACATGAGACTCAAGTCAGGTATTAAATGGTTACTCTATGAAAATATTATCTAAATAACTTCATTTTTTAAAAATTTATTTATGTTTTCGATAATTTTAGGTGTTATAGACATAGGATCATTGATGGGATGAAAGTGAAGTGCAACTACAGAGTTTCTTTGAAATCTAATTCTTGGTTTCATGATGCACGTCTCCCATTGAAAAGAGTGTGTTTATTTGTCTCTCTTTGGCTTACAATACCACACCCCCAACATATGTTTATCAAGGATGTTTTGGATATGAGTCCAGAAACAGTGGGTGATTGGTCATTTTTTTGTCGGAATATTTGCTCAAATTCCCAAATAATGTCAGAGTTTCGTGTTATTGGTGGAAGTGGAAAAGTGGTGGAAGTAGCTGAGGTCACTATTGAGGAACAGGTTGTAAAGAAAGTAAAAAATTCTTGGATTATTGGTGCCATTGAGAGAGAGTCTAAGAAATGTTTCTTCCAGATTGTCGAAAACCGATTGATTGCCTCTCTCAGAGATATCATAGAGCATCGGATTGCCCCTGGTACGGTCATCATTTCTGATTTGTGGAGTAAATATAAGAATCTAACAGTCCATTCCGATCATGTATTCATAAATGTGAATAACAGTCAAAATAAAGCTGACCGTCAAATTAAAGCTCATACTCAGAATGTTGAAATGATGTGGGAGAAAGTAACATCAAATGTTCCTATAATATTTAAAGATGCAAAACGCTTCGAAGGATGTGTGGCAGAATTCTTTTGGAAAAAGCACTATAACATTAATTCCCGTCTTCACCATTTCTTTTTGGAGGTGGGCAGGCAATTCGACCCTAATAAAGTTTCGATAGGTAATTATTTTAAATTTATCTCCTTATTAATAATTATCCCCAATGGTTTCATATTTATGGCAGTCAGCCATTTAAAAAGTTTGTGTTTTAATTTAGTCACCTTTGTTCAGGATTATCTTCTTGATATTTATAACCCCAGTCCTTAGTTATGATACTATCTACCATTTTTGATTTACCTTTGGACCCTTGCTTCATCTGCAGAATGTGTGATATTAATTGATACTGTTTACACCACTAACAGAGATCCCCTAATAGGAATGAATGGATACAATTTTGATGTTGTCAATGGTAATAGGAACTTAAAAATATTATATGGCTGCTCAATCGTGAGTAAATAATTCACATATCATACTGATCAGACAAAAGAATGGTTCGATGAAGATCACTCCAAATGATAGAACATGGTACTACTGTTTCACTTATGTTAAGAGTTTATTTTCTAGAATTTAATTTAATAGAATTCATTTATTTTGAAATAAATAATAAACATATGTTTTTCTTGATTTAATTTTAATTGTTTACATCAATCCAAAAATCTTTAAAATCTATTAAAATTTAGGCAAATGGGTCTTTATCCTTGACTTGTGTACACCACATAAACTCACCAAGATAGGAGGTCAAAAAAGTGTGCTTTGTTACCCCACTTGGTTTTGTGGTTCCCAATTTTATGAACATACCCAGCTTGTACAGAGTCATGTATCCGTGAATATATGTAACGTACAGCGTTTTTTTAACTTAATTCTGGAATCACCAAACCAGCTATCTTTTCTTATGTCCACACTTTTCTTGCAGCTTCGTTTGGGCACTTCCAATAAATTTTTGTACCATTGTATATAGCCATTTCATGAACTTTGTTAAGTGTCAGTCCATTACGTTGGAGGAATGTTATGACCGTCTTTTCGTCTTGAACTTCTGGAAATATGCATTTTAAAGTGTACATTCTCACAAAAATAAAACTTACTGTGTAAAAACCATATAATTATCAATTTACTTATGTTTACTTCACATGTGTTTTATAATTATGTAATTCAATAAATTCTAAAGTGGTGACCATTTTGTAAATAATAAATTATAATATACATACTACACTAATCTATATCCCAACAAATAAACGTTCCTTTGACAATGTTATTTAAGGTAAATACTAAAAAAAACTTAATTTCTGTTGACTTAATAAAAATGTATTTTCTAGGTCAATGAAGGTATGCTACCAGACAAAGAAACCTTTCTTACTCAAGTTTGTTATATTCTTGAGAGGTTATAATTGCAAAATATAATCTTTAAAGTGCATTCAGGCCATTTCCAAGCTTAGGCATGTCAAATGCTGATGTGTAATCAATCAAGAAACAAGAAGCAGAAATGAGATTTCTAAGGAAGATTGAAGATAAAACAAGTCTGGAACACCCCTATCAGGTTGAATCGAAATGTTAACCCAGCCAACAAGGTAATAGAAGTAAAACTGATTGAGATGGCTTGGACACCTCCTGCGGATGGATCTGAACAGAATTGATCTGAATCCGGACATAGAAATTAAGCACTGGATAGCAATGGCAGTTACCATTGGAAAAATAGAAGGTACAAGAGTTATGGGCAGGTTCATTGACTCTAGAGATTGGACTGAGATGTAAAATGCTGGACATCTTTTGCATACAGCACAGCTATGGTATTTGCCAACATTGGTTGATATTGGTAAGGCACATGTGATGAATAATTTAATTAATTACATAAAAATGTGGATGTAAAACTATTACTTATGTGCTGCCTGCTGTGAAAAAATGCATCGGGTTCAAACATATCAAACCGAGCTAATCAAATGAACTTGTCTAAGCTTGAGAAACGTGTTAATGCAACTTTAATATTATATCATTGGTGGAAACTCTTCATTTCGCAAAGAAATAAAGTAATTATGCTATTTCATATTGTTTACTTATATTTAATATTTCTGAACATTATATGGTATTGTATAAAATCTTTTTTTTTTTTTTTTTTTTTTTTTTTTTTTTTTTTTTTTTTTTTTTTTTTTTTTTTTTAGTTTCCTCACCTTTCGTTTCAAGTAAGGAGAGGGATCTCGGATATCAAACACTCATTCTTATATGTTTCTCTTTTCAGTACAAAATTTAATCCATTCTAAAGTAATAGCACTTTTGATAGAACTTTATTTTCTTGAACTCACTTATTTTAAATAACTATTAAAATAGAAATGTCAAATCTTGAACACTTCTTAAATGTCTTCAACTTAAAACGTCAAAATTATTTTTTCCTTGATTAGGATGTTTTTTCCTTTATTATATCTAATTCCATTTTGTAACATTATTTAGATTGTAAAATTAATTCCATTTTATTAACATTATTAACGAAAACTGTCATTTAAATCAATATTTTTTATAAATATTTGTATTTGAAAAGAAAAGATATGACCAGGACCGGGACTCGAACCCGGGCCTCCCACATAAAATTATAGCTACTAACAAAAAAATAAAAGAAATATTTTTTTTATTTCTCTGTTTATAATTACTACTTCATATTTTTTATTTTATTTCTAAAATATTTAGCTTTATTATGATATATTGGTACAAGTTTGATTAGAATAGTTATCATGGTTAAAAAAATAAGGTAGTATCCTTGGATATCCGACTGACAAAAAATTTCTTTATTGCAGGTTTATACCTTCACGAGCTTGATAAACCAACTCCTGTCTTTGAGCCCGGAGAATCTACATCTCTCTCTATGTAGTGAGTAAATATGTATAATTGAAAATATGCTTGTAATAAGTAATGGTTTATTACATAAGACACAATGTAGTTGTATCATTGTCCAATGTTTTAATGTACTGATCTTTGTTGTTTTAACCCTCCTGAGCCCATGACCACTCTAATTATTTTTCCTATTTTTTTGTTGTTGCTAGACTGGGTTAATATGAAGCAAATTAAATCGACTATGGTGTAAATTCAATTATAAATATGTTACTGTAATTTATTTCTTTTATTTTTTTGTTAATTGTTGTAATTTTTGAATAATTCTCCTCGCAAATTACGAGAACACGGAGGTATAGGATCAGAGAAAAGAAAGGATATGTCTGGCCGAGAAGCGAACCAGGATGGCTTAGTTGGTAAAGCACCACGACAGATAGGTGGGAGACCGGGTTCGAGTCCCGGTCCTGGTCAAATAATTTCTTTTCAAATAAAAATATTTATAAATATGTTAATTTGAAAAATGCAATAAAAATTTGTAAACATCGCAAATTGCGAGAACACGGAGAGGATCAGTCAAGAAAGGATGTGTCTGACCGACGTACGAACCAGGATAGCTCAGGTGGCAGAGCACCATGACAGAAACATGAGAGACCCGGATTCGAATCCCAGCCCTGGACATATCTTTTCTTTTCAAATAAAAATATTTAATACCTTCACTGCGGTAATGAAAAAAGTGGTTTCTTTTACTGTGCATTATCGGTCCTCGGCGACCGATAAATTATTTCTATTCAATTCTGCCTGTAACTTTGCAATCAAACTGTAACCTGATTTTTAATTTGTTAATTTTTCAATTTGTTTCTTAGATATTTTTAACGCATTACTCTACAACAATCAGATCCGCCTCAAATGATATTAGAAATTGTGCTATAAATAAAACAAAAAAACATGTTATTTTTTAAATTTTATTTGATAAAAAAAGTATCAATTTACAAATTAAGTCATTCAAAAAGGTTCCTGTTTATTGTCTGTGTTTTTTGTTAAAACATGGCAGACACATTCCAAGTTCTCCTGGGCATTCTTGACAAAAGCTGGTCACTTTAGTAACCTTGTTGTTATCTCACGGCTACTTAGTGTAGAGCGCAACTGCTGGTAACATTCTCTACATATTTTTCTTTTCTTCCACCACCAGGGCCTGTAGTTTCAATAAATGTATGACTAACCCTTTTCGTTACAGGAAGGTTGTTGTTTGTTCATTTAACGTCACTTTTTGCTGCTAGGGCTAATCGGACGATGCTACATTGGGAGCTCTAAATTTTGCCTATCCAGGTTTTATTAGGATAGGGATTTAACGTCCCTTCCGAAGGACGGCGTAACTAAGGATTTTTTACTCCCTTAAAAAAATCCTAGGGCCACTTGCCGGGCTACGAACCCGCGATCTTGGGATTAGTAGTTTGTTACGCTAACCACTAGACCACATGTGACCCCCGTTACAGGAAGGTTTACCGGCTCTTGTATTATCTCCTCTGTTGCTAGGTTTAAAGCTAACTGTCTTCTGAATTCTGTTATAGACATTTTTACTCTTGATATTTTATTAAATATGAGCCATGAATTTATGTCTATGGCTCTGTATCACTTTTCTATACCATTTTAGGCTCTTTCGCAACACGGTATGATATGAAGACATCTGGTCACTATAGTTGACTCCTTTCTTAGCTTTATATTGTAATCTACAATGCATTTTGGTTTGTAAGGCAACTAAGATGGATAATATAATAATTAAAATAAAGCACAAGAGACACCAAGAACAACTGAGCTGATCTGAATGCGATTAAAGACTAGGATTTATACCGAAGGGTTGACAGGAAGAGACAAGATTTGACAGGTTCCTGGATGTTCGGTCAGGCTGCATGTATCGGTCCTAGGGGATGGTACGTTTTTTTTTATTAATTCTTATTTGTAAGAAGGTATTAAAACATATTTGCTTGATAGAAAATTTTTTTTTAACATTATTAACAACAAAGATATACCATGCGCACAGCGGGACTATTTCCTGCAAAATCTCGCTGCACCACAAGAAAGACAAGCATCGGTCCCTGGATACCGATGCCGCAAGGAATGTTTTAAAAATACAAATATTTGTTTGAAATCATTGTTTTAATGATGAGTAATTTATGATAAATTATTTATCCTATGGAAATAAAAAAAAAATCCAGTGCGTATGGAGCCCAACATTGCAATTGTATTGAGTATTGAGCCCCTGACACATGATTCTTGTGTTTTTTTTGCAATTTCGACATTTTTTTTCGTCACATTTGATCGGCCTGTGTTTAGTAGGCCCAGAATTATGCGACACGTTCTGGCAAGCTGCGTCTAACCCAAACAGGAAAAGAGAATACCACCATTTTTTCCTTTTATTGAAACTCTCATGGAGTGCACATTTTCATCAAAACGATCAACTCCACCCATGTAATCATTGTAATATTTTACGATATGTGGCAAAGGGACTTGAATTGATTTCCTTTCCTTTTCAATTGTAGCTAATCTATTAGCTTTGCTAATAGGACTATTAATCTGGCTGTATGGAAGTGTCCAATGCCATCGAAAGGAAGAAAAATAAAAAAAACTTCTTTCGTGGTGACAAATAAGGTAGCCCTGCTTGCTTTTGATTCTTTTTTTGGTTTCTTATCCGTATTTCTGGAGCCACTATACGATTTCTAGACTTCCTTCTATCAGTTTCACTTCGTCACCTTGTCTTTCATTCTCGGCTATATTCATTGCTTTGTTATTCTCCTGCTCATTCATTTCATCATTCATTCCTTCTTCTCTTTCCTCATTTATATCCATTGCCGTATTATTATTCTCCTACTTATTTGTCTCCTCGTCCGATGAAACCGATTCATCTTCTTCGGAGATCCATTCTTCATGACGATCATTATCTCGTTCTTCATCATTTTTGTTATTCTCTCATTACCTTCTTCTCTTTCATGTTCCCCAGAATCTCATATTATTTCTCCAACTTCTTCTGTATTCCACTCTATTCCATTCGGTGCTTGAATAATTTCAATGGCAACATTAGTTAGTTCGATATAAGTTAGCTCTCCATTACTTTGTTGAACTATATCTCATCTCTCATCATCATCCATACTGATGGCAGTCTCCTCAGCGTTGGAACTCTTCTCTGAATCATTGATTGCATAATTTTCTAGTCGAGTATTGAACACATCTTCACTTCTTGGCAAAAACTAGAGCTACATTGTCTCTCATTCTCCGTCTCAATAGGAATATTATCTTGAGCTATACGTTGTCGGTGTGTAAATAAACCTTTCTGGAATATTTTGTAGCTTCTACTTTTATGATCCATTGTACCTGAAAATAATGTAATAATATCAGTTGACTATTTTTCGTCTCACCATCAACAATTTTTTTCTTTTCTGTTTCATGTATTAGTATTATATCGCATGCCATTCAAACTTAATATTATTTGTTAATTGTCTACTACTTAACAGTAGTAATGTATTTAATTATGTCCTAAAATTGGGTTATATTACGATTATTATTATTATAAACAAATAAAACCTATTATTGACAAAAACTCTTTTCTCTGTGTAGGTGATGTAGCGTCAAGATTTCTTATGGGTGATCTTTTAGGCACTCTTAAAACCTTTTAGGTAATCTTATAGAATCTTATATGGGTCATTATAAGAAGTTAAGAGGTAATATGTTGTATGAAGTGATGGCATGGCATTTTTTAAAAATATTTGTAATTAAATATACATTTTTTTAATGGAAACTTTTAAGTTGAAAACGTTTACAAAGTGGCCAGTCAATTTGTTGGTTTCATCTCGGTTTATAAGTGACCAGGATAAATGCTCAGTACAGGGTAGAGACAGGGGAGGATACTTTATGGACAGGGAAGAGAGATAGACATATTAAAAACAGGATTATTTTTAAGAATCAACATTTAGTTATTTATTTTTATTTTAATTATGAATTATTTATAATCAGACTTGTAATTTCTTAGCAGTCTTTGTTTATAAAATTTAATGTTTCTTAAGTGCTAGGTACAAAACATATAAAGGTTCTTACTTTTCCTTTCCATCAAAACAAAAATATCTTTAACTTTACTATCAATAGTCAATAATGAAATAAAAAGAAACAAAAACTTCTCTGAGTAACAGTAATAATTTTTTTTGTACTTAAACTCTAAAAAAATTGTATGTGGAAGAAAGTGGCCTGGGTAGAGGTCAAAGAATTTCTCGAGAATAGGAGAAAACTTTATTGAGTTGCCAATGTTTCGACCTACTTTGTTGGTCTTCTTCAGGGCTGTGGGCTTGATAAGTCTGGGCCACTTTCTTCCACATATATTATCAAGGTCAACGATTACCATTCAGTATAAACAAATTTTAATTAAAAGGTAAATAAAAAAAAATTCTTTTTCTAAAACCCGCGTTCAAAGACATCAATAGATTCATTAAATGCATTAAAAATACACTGCCCTCTCATTTTTAAGTTAGGGGAGGGTAGTTTTTTAAAACCTGATCCTCGGTGATGAAAGAAATATCATCATCATTAATTCTGAACTTTTTTCCAGTTTCATCACAGATTTTACAAAATATAACTTGAAGTTCATCATCTTCTTCAACACTTGTGCACATTGCAACGTAACGATATTCTGTTTTTGTATTTTGAAGTTTAACCAGTACAAAGTTGTCCCCGTTGCAGAATGTTTTCTTTCCAGATGTTGAGGGCTTTGAATCATCTTTGTGCAGTTTGGTTTTAATACTGGTAGGTACAGAATGCTTTAGTGTTTCTTGAGGCTTCTTCCTGTGTTCTTGAGATGTGACATTGATTAGTGGTCTTTTGAATCGCTAGCTCCGTATATATCATCAACACCTAGATTAAATTTACGATGTGTTTGTGGATAATCCGAAGTACCCAATTGAAAATGACGACATAGCTCTGAGTCACAGAAGCAGCTCAAACTTTTCAATGTCAGGCAATTAGGTATAAATATGCAACCGGTAACTTGGTGAACCTTTAGTGTGCCTGAAAAAGTCTTTGTACCTTCAGTAGAACCTAATTTTGCTGCTTTTTCAGCTATGTCTGCATCATCTACGGTGAAAATTTTAATATTCGGGCAGGTTTTCTCAAGGGCTTTAGCTAAGTCATCTATTGATGAAATATCGGTGCCACTCGCAACTAATCTATCTGCAGTTCTCTTGCAAGTAGCACCCACTCCATCAGGAGCTCCCTTACCGTGACCTGCTTCATGAAAATTCCATGTGAAATTTTGAAGGTTATGGTAGAAATTTTCTAGCATTGTTGCCAAAACCTTGAACATCATTTTATTACGATATTGGGTGACTGGTTCATCGCTCAAGAAATGTAAAGTCGTAACAGTAGCCGGCAGACAGTCATGTATGGGCTGTAAATGCGCCCAAATTGCAGGAGGTGAGTGCAATAAATTTTGTTACTAAGTGCAGTAGCATTGGCTTTTTAGCTCTTGGTCGAAATCTTTAGTATAGACTAGTTGGTGCACTATGTTTAGTTTGTGATTCAAAAACTTTTCCATCTTTGATTCCAAATCCAAAATCAAGTCCCTTGGTAGAATCTGTAGTGAGCTTTTAACGCACTTCGTTACAGTTCGTGGTTTTTGAGTTTTTAAATTCACGATATCTTGGCGTACACTTAGCCACTTGCTTTAAAATAGTGAAATGGAGTTATCGAATTCTTTGTAATGTAGACCTTTGTTTAAACACGTCTTGAGCTCACGTGATGAACATTTTTCGTTGAATCTGTTGCAGCAAACTTGGTTTAGAAGGTCCTCGTAATTCGACACAGATATTATCTTAGCGTTTTATAGTGATTTCAGCATTAAATCTATATTGCTGTGTATAACACACATGCAAGTGTTATGACCGTCACAGCTTGGCTGGATGACCCAAAATGGTCGGAGTTTGCAGAACATTGGGTAAGATATTTTAATGTGTGTCTTTTCCACAAAACGTGTGTGCAAGTTGAGTAACGTATCTAGCATAGCTCGGTTTTGCTTACGTTCGCTCTTCTTTGTTATAAAGTATTTTTTTCCTGCACAAAGTCTACTGCTCGAATCATCTTTCATAAATTCGACTATGCACATTTTCAAATTCTCACAGTTTTTTCCACAGTTGAGTTCATCAGTAATTTCTTGCCTATTTTACTCAAAGGTTTTATTTTCATTTGTTTCGGTAAAACATTTTATTTTTTGACTATTTTCCCGCTTAACACTCTTTTTTCTTGGACAGTGTTGATATTTGAAAAATTTTCATTAAGTTGTTGAGTAATAACTTCACTGAAATCAGTTTCTTCTTTATACTTCCTTTGTCGCCTGCACTTACTTCTGTTATAAGTGAATTTACTTTGGTGTTGGGTGTGCTAATTGGTGGTTTTTTGATCCGTTGTATTTGTTTCTTGTAGCGTTGGATTGCAGACTTAAGTAGAGCTATTTCAGCCTCTTGTTTTCTTTTTATCAGGTTTCTTGCTTTTCTTGCTTGTTTCTTGTAGCATTGGACTGCAGACTTAAGTAGAGCTATTTCAGCCTCTTGTTTTCTTATTATCAGGTTTCTTGCTCGAATTGACGTTTGTTGTGCTGCCTGCGCTTGCCTGTTTATATTTTGAGGGGGCAGTAGGTCTTCATTATTTAAACATAGTGGTGTTTCAGGAGCATTGCTTATATTATCTTGGAGTGCTAAACGACGTCTACGAATTTTTGCTTTTTCTCTCCATACTTTTCTAACCTTCCGCTGCTTTCTGGGAGTCATTTGCTGAACTGTCTTAATAACTCCTTTTTCTTTCTTATTTTCATATTTTTCCCTTTCCTTGATTTTGTGTTGAGCGTACTTATCATAGTCATTTTTAATTCTTTGGTGTCTTAATCGTTCTGCTATCCTTTTTTTTTCGAGCCGTTCTTCGCACGTCCTTTTTTTTCTAGGTGCCATTTTGTCTGTAAAAAAGTCATATTAAATTGTAAAGCTAAGATATACATAATGCTAAGTAAAGGTTCAGAGAAAAATGTAGAAGTATTCATGAAAACGCATATAAATGTATCTCCCCTGGACATTAAGTATCTCCTCTGCTGTCAAAAGAGCCAGGGGAGATACATTTTCGATTAATATCTAAAATAGCCGTAAAAGTGTTTTTTGTACACAATTCACAATCAAACTTAACAATGTATGCACTATTCATGGTGAATATTTAAGTTGATATTAGTATTTTCACAAATAATTGCTAAATAAAACTTACCAGAGGAAAGACTGCATTCACTCAACACTTCTACACCCAGTGAGCGGCGTGACTTAAATGGCCGTTATGCGCCGCCTGCTGCTAGCTTCACGTTACATCCTATGCACTCAAGGTCACTGTTTCAGAAACAATATTGTTAAATAAAATCAGTTTATTATTCAAGGTAATTCATTATTTCCTTTATTTGTTAATATAATTATATTCAGATGGAAGGTTTATTTTTAATTGCATTTAAACATCTGTTATTATTATTAGTCTGATTCGCAACTGGTAAAGTGTAATAGATAGTAACTTGAACTGTTTATTGCAAGTGGATTAAAAGGTTGGACAATTGTTTACGGCCAACGACGCTCTTCACTATAAGCCAGTACTGTCTCGACTGTTGGACCAGTGGGACCGTCCTCACACGAGACCTCAATTGACGAACACTTTCGCTGCCTGCTCCCTTTTCTTTTGCCTTCCTTCAAGATACGGTGATTCACCCCAGCTGTCTATTCCATGGAAAAAAAGGGAAGAATGAAGGAAACAAAACATCCCAACTAGCGCACCAGAACTAAAGGTACACGATAAATAGCGATTTTATTTTAGGGCAGGTTTCTTTTTTTTTATTTCACGAAAAACAGTGATAACTTTAAAATTAAACTTTTGTTACTTATCTACTTTTCAAATTAAGAACATTGTAAAGCAACGCTTGCAATAAGTGATACATATTATGATTGTTAATCTTATTAATTTTTTTTTATATATGGCTACATGCAAATAAATATTCCTTTGTTTTTAATCTTCCAGAAAATGGTTCCTAGCTTTCTTTAATGCCACATGGGTAAAGTTTCTATTGTATTTATGTTTAAATCTAAAATCATAATCATTTTATTTTATTTGATCTACTTCTAAAATAGGTTTTATTAACAATAAATAACTGGCGCATATAATCAGGACAGATTCAAATTTTTTAATGCTAAAAAGTATCATGCCTGAACATTTGGTCCTCCGAAGCCGGATTTGTTAATTGTTTCTTAATTACTTAAAACTAAAATAAAATAGAAAGAGAACATTTTCTGGAAGTTCTAATGAATTACTTTGTTTATTTCAGCTTTACATATTTACATTAAAAATAAAAGAAAAAGGGTTTTTTTCCTGAAATATTGATGCTGAAATATTGAGCTCACTTTCTCTTTATTTTAGTAGTTAAAGATTGATTGTATTATTTCTCGCTTATTATTCCGTTGTTTGGGGTTGTTTTGTCGTTATCTCATGCTATTGGGCTAGTAAGGAGCTTTATTGTCACATTTACCTTCTCAAACTATTTTCCCTTGACACCTTTTTTTAATCAAATCTCAAGATGACTGAAGTAGCTCTTCGAAAAAGGCTTAATCAACTTGGACCGGAAATAAAAACGGTTGTTGAATTAGGGCGTAAAATAGAAACTGAACCCAGCAACCTCTTCATGTTTAACGGGATGTACAAAAGCTTGAGAGGCGTTTATAACTCGTATACTGCTGCCTGGGAAGCATTAGAAGAACTTTCTGCTGCCGGTGGAGTTGAAATTACTGAAAAGGATCGTAATACGCTGCAAGCCGTGAAACGTTACTTCCATGAAGCTAACGCGATTTATGAGCATCACATGAATCCTACACCCACTAAGCGATCACCTTCGACTTCAACGAGCTCTCTTGATGAATCCAGATTTGTCCGTGCTAACCTTCCGCAGATCAATCTTCCTAAATTTGGGGGAAATTACAGTGACTGGCCTACCTTTCGAGACACTTACATTTCCTTGATTCATGGTGAAACATCTATTTCAAAAATCGAGAAGTACCACTACCTATTGGCTTGTTTGGTTGGGTCCGCTCGTTCGCTCCTTAAGAGTATACCGCTCCGAGAAGATAATTATGATCAAGCATGGACTACCTTGACTGAGACCTATGATAATAAGAGAGTGCTAGCTATGCAACATTTAAACGCACTATTAGATTTCAAACCTTTGCCTGCGAAACCAAACCTTAGCTTATTGAAATCGTTCATTTCGGACGTTGGTGAGAGCGTACAAGCCTTCAAGCTTTTAAATATACCGTCTGCTGACAAATTTATATTGTTTACATTAGCTATTAGATGCTTAGATCCAACTACTAGGCGAGACTTTGAAAAGAAAAATCTCGACTTGGATTTTCCGAAATTTGATAGCTTGATCAAGTTTGTAAAAGATGAGTGTAGGATTTTGGAACTCTCAGACGTTCGTTCTATGAATTTATCGTCAGACTCGTCACCACGAAACTCGAATGAGAACTCAAAATTTAAGACGGCTTTAGTCGTGGATGGAAAATCAACTCGTCGTACCTGGCAAAAGAAAAAACCTTCATCCTCATGGCAAACAAATTCATGCCCTGTATGCAAAGATACCCATTTTCTTTATTTATGTAGTAAATTTCGTCAGGCAACGAACAAAGATAAGAGGAAACTGCTCAGTAATTGGGAGGTTTGTCTAAATTGCCTATATCCAAATCACGTAGCAAAAGTATGTCAGTCGACGCGTAACTGTTATATTTGAGGAAAATGTCACCATACTTGGCTTCACTTGGACGACGATTATGAAAGCCTGCCTGCCAATAACAGCACAGCTACAAATGAGGATTCCTTAAATAACAATCAAGGCGAACATACAATAGGTCCCACTTCCGTGTCTCTATCCACCAATGCAAGATTTAAAGACGTACTCCTGGGTACCGCTTGTGCTACTATCAAGGATCATAGAGGGAATTTTCAAACTGTGCGCATGGTACTAGACTGTGGAAGTCAGTGCTCATTTATCTCTTATGAGTGTCTTAAGCGCCTTCGACTTTGCGTTATGCCATCCACAGTAACGATATCGGGAATTGGTCAAACATCGTTGTCAGGATCACATGGCATCGTGCAATGCACAATTCGACCATCTCAAGGCAAATTACAACTTAAAACCAACGCTGTGGTAGTCGACTGTGTCACAGGTGAACTTCCTCATGTTGAACTACCCTCAGAATTTCTTGAGGCCTATAAAGGTTTTGAACTAGCAGACCCGACATTTTATCAGCCGGGAAACATTGATTTCCTACTAGGAACTGATCTCTATTTTGACATCGTCATGCAAAGGCCTATTACAATACAACCGAGTCTCCCAAAACTTGTTCCTACCATCTTTGGGCATGTGGTAGCTGGGCCTTACGAAAGCCATTGCGATCAAGGCTTAAGGAGACATGCTCTTTATGTTCACGCTACAGAAACTCCCACAAAACATTAACAATAAATAACAGGCGCATATAATCAGGACAGATTCAAATTTTTTAATGCTAAAAATTATCATGCCTGAACAGTCACAACTTCCACAAACCAGCAAAACAAAACTCGTTTTTAAACGAAAACAAAAAGCCAAGGGACGAGACACGAAACACGGAGGACAAAGCTCGGTGTTGAGATTATTTATGAAAAATTGGAATATAAGTAATTTTAAGACCTTGGAAAAATTCCAACGAAAAGCCCTTATGTCTCCAAACCAAAACAGAAAGTGAAATTATCTGTCCAATTTATTATATATTATATTATAATATAATAATATATTGGACAAATAATTTCACTTTCTGTTTTAGTTTGGAGACATAAGGGTTTTTCGTTGGAATTTTTCCAAGGTCTTAACATTTATGTGAGGTCTCTATTTACTTTTCAATATTAATAAGTAATTTTACTTATAAGACACTTTGACTAAGCTATTGTTCTGTATAAAATTAACGATGATAAAGTAATTATTGAATTTTAATACATTCATTATAACTGGTTTACAGATGTCGGTTTGGGGGCCAGACCAGACCAGGGAGACAGGGAGAGACTTTTTTCTTATATTAGAACTTATTGTGACTAAACTATGTACATTTCTGTAATAAATTTAAGTGAGCATGAAGAAAACTTTTAGTTTTAAGTAATAAATAGATTAATTAAGAAGTTAGTATAAAAAAAAGTATTTTTTGGCCTGGCCATGGAAAGTATCTCTTAACTTATAATGATCCATATTTTATATCTTATAGAATCTTTTAGGTAATCTTGGCGCATAGCATAGCCATCTTTTAACCTCAAACATTGTATATGATATTTGTATTATTCTTCACATTAATACTCCATAATTGTTCATCGACTCAATGTATTCACATGATGAAAAAGTATGAATTATAAAAAAAAAATATATCAAACACATCAGTACTTACCTGTTAATTTATTTTTATTGTTCAACTTACGAGAAACATTCGACGAAAACACAAAATACTGAGATTCCTGAATTTCATTCATCAGAGCAATAGCAACGTATCTCATGATACGTTATTGTTACGCTTATTCTTTCAAAAATTATGTAGAACAACAATAGCGTATGCTGAGATACCTGGTGTTTATACGGACTTTCGGGGTAAAAATGCGATTCGGAATTTGATAAAAACTGTTGAGATTTTTTTTTACCTTTATGGGCGGGGCTTTAAGTACCTAGGTTTCAGCCAACCACATCCATTTCAACCGTGTGAGTTCCCCCACTACTGCATAATGGCATAAACATTAGGAACTAGTGCTTTGAATTCATTATTTTAAATTCTTGAATCCACGATTTTTCAAATAATTATAGTATAACTAATATATTAATTATAATTTAATTAAATAATAATAATAGAGTTTTATTGTTTATTCGACTCCTATTAATAATTAATACGAACGTCATAACATGAAAAGGTAAAATTAAACCAAACAAAATTGGAATGAGTAATGCTAGACTAGCGTCTCAGTAACTGGAGGAATAAGTCGTCACAAAAGCAAGATACTTATGGAGGATTACTGTTACTAATTTCTAAATACCGTATTACCCATTTCAGTTATGAGTCAAATCACTCTTATCTTGTTTAGAGATTTATTAGCACAAGATTATAACAAGCGTAGAAATTTCTCTGAGTGGTTAATTTGACAATGCACATGAGATCCTAACTTCCTGAACTGCATTTTGGTCACTGATGAATCTTGCTTTACAAGAAACGGGATTCTTAATTTTCGAAATACCCATACTTGGGCATGCTTTTATCATTATTCCTCTTTCTCTTGCAAAATTATACATCTTATTTTATTATATTTATATTAGCCAGCCGGTGCATCCAGCGGCTTCTCTCTCCAAATCGCCCTGAAGATGACCTACACTGTAGGTCGAAACGTCGGCACATAATTATAAGTCTAGTACTTATTTAGTGTTTTTTTTTACTGCACCCCCCAACTATCTCCTTTCTACATATACATCTTATTGTTCATATATTCTTTACCATTGTCACATCTAAATTCTTTTATTTTACCAGTTAAATTTTGAACTGCATTTACTTATTCTATAAAGCAATCTGCGACTTGATCCTTTGACTTGATGCAATAAACTTTTGCCAATTTGCTATAGTCACCTATGAAGGTCACAAAGTATTTTTCACCACCATATCCTGTTGTATTATGTGGCCCATTTACATCTGTATGAACAATCTCTAATATATCTTTAGCTCTTCTATTATTTCTAAAAGGTAAGTTGTGCATTTTATTTTCAATGCATATTGCACTCTTGATATTTATTAATGATTCTATTTCTTTAGAATATTCCTTCAAGCAACTGATCTTTACAGATAATATCCAAATAATTTAAGTTGACATGTCCAAGTGTACGATGTTATTTTTCTTTCACTGACAATGTAGTTTTACTCAGATTTCCTTGTATTTTACTGTCTTCAACATAACTGTTCACTTTGTATAAAGTCTCCTCTTTTCATGCTATTGCTATTACTTTGCCATTTGAATCATAAATTTTGCCCAATATCGTTTTGATACTATTGAGTTACTCCTATCTGTGATTCTTGCATAACTCAATAAATTTGCCTTCATTTCATTCACATAAAATACATTTATCACAGTAACATGTGACCTTGAACCATAAACAGGAAAATATTATATCACCAACCTGTGTTGCTTCTAGCATTCTTCCATCACCAACTTTGACTTTAATTGGATTCTTCAATATAACCGACCTTTCAAAATATTTATCACTATTTATAGTGTGGTCTGTGTATCCACTGTCCAATAAACATGTAATTTGATTTTTATTTGAGCTATTTTCACTTATACTTGAGGTCACGTTATTTTTAATAACCGCAGTATGGAAATTGTGCTGTTCATTCTGGGTATTTGATGCACTATGATCAATGTTTCTTTCTCGACCATGATTATAAAATCCACGACCACGTCCCCGATGAGTAGAATGAACTTGACCTCTTCCTCTATTTAAATTTCTATTTTGTTGTCCTCTATTGTACCAAAAATTTCGTTTCATATGACCAGATTTTCGACATAGATTTGAATTTGACATTGACTTTTTTTCTGTTTTGAATGCATTTGACTTATATGGAACTTCTGACATTTCTTGTGGTTTTTGTGCAAAATGTTTTATTTTAATTTTATTCATCACATAATCGACAGTTCTTTCTTCCTTTGGCAAAACATCCAGTAAATCACCAATCTGACTTTACTCATTTGGCAATGCTCTCAACATATAATTTAATTTTTCATTAATTAAACAGCTCATTGACTGACTTTTGAAAATCATTAAAAAAGGAATCTAGATCAGCATAGTTTTTTAACTTTACATTTTCTAGGTTATTTCTACATATTATTTGTAATGATGTTGAGCCCTTCAAGTACATTGAGTCAAATTTAATAATAATGTCATATGCTGTCTCACATTCTGTAATGTATTTCAAAATTTTGTTTGTAATGACCGCATAGATGTAATTCGTGGCTTGCACATCAATTGCATTGTCATTAGTACTTAAGATTTTTCTTTTTATAACTTCTTGACATTTTTTATATTTCTAAATACTTCGATAAACGAATCTTCCAACTGGCATACTTCCCATCGCATATCGAGTATAATTATTTGATTATTGGCCATTTTGTTTTTCAGTTTATAACACCACGTTGTACGGAACTTTGTTTATTAATTGATTAACTTAATTAACTCACTTACTGGTTATTTCCTTATAAACCACGCTCTGCTACCGTATTAAGAAAACTCAGTATTCATCAGATCGACAAAGAAATTATTGCAATTACCTGTACTGACATAAGCCCAAATATTGTTTGCATTGTGCTGTGCACTTAGGGCAGTTGATAGATTCGGAAATGATGCCATGATCACGTAGAAACTGAACGTAAAAATTTTCATCTGTGCCGAAACTGGCAACAAAATCAGTGTAAGACCATTACAAACCGTTACAAACCATTTCGAAAAACGAAGTGAGGACTAGGCATAGCCAATACACAAATTGGCGGAAATGACACATTTTGAAATTGGATTTGGCATTATTCCAGGGAAGAACATAGAGTTTTAAAATAAGGAGGGGAAGTAGTGGAGGAAACGGCCAGTAGAGATATCAGCGCTCTGTAATCACCTACGTCATAAAAATAGCCGCTGTAAAAATCCACAAACATCTAAACAATTACCATCCTCACTAATATTTAAAAGTTAATGAAAGTACGCTGAACGTGGTGCCAATTTTTATGACCGGAAATAAAAAGGTGTTTGGATATAGTTAGTAAAAAAAGTCTGCATACACGTATTATTATTATTATTATTATTATTATTAATTTGTATTAATAAAAAAAGTGGGTTAAAAGCAAAAGAGAAAAATCCATTTAAATACTGGCCCTTTTGAATAATTTGGTACATTTTAGAGTTGTTTAAAAATTTTATAGGGGAGCATGGTGGCCCAGTTGACTGAATTGCCATGCCGGAAATCCTGGTTCAAATCCAGCTGCGGGCAAGACTTTCATTTAGTCTGTTTGCAACCAGAGTGTATCATAGAAGATTTAGAACGCTGCTGGGGCTCATCCAGCTTCTATAAAATATTATAAAAATAGGGTACCTACCCAAAATGAGGGGGGGGGAAACTGGCGGTTGAGCGTGACCTAGGACAAGTCACCTTGCAGAACCGTTGTCCATTAAATAGTACAGTCTCTACCATGCACTGAAACCCAGGCCCATTCATGGGTTGTAGTGGTATAGGTTTTTTTTTAAATTTTATAAACTCAACAGAAAATAATATAGACAAAGTAAAAATACATTTTCACAAACAAAGTCTGCATACGCGGCTAATATGTATTGTATAAGAAAATAATTATCAAAAATTGTCTAATGGTCTGTGGGACCTCCTTTATTTTTTATTACCTCTCTCAAATGATTATTCATCGTGTTAACTATTTTTTTGTAAAAGTTGGATCCGTTTTCAACCTTTTACTGGATAGGTGCCTTGATGTGACCCTCTTAGGTAGGTGGGGTGCTCTCAGCACTAGGGTTGCCATATGTTCGGAATACCCCCTTTGAATTCAAACGTTCAATAATATTTAGTACAGGAAGTCCTCGACTTTCGTACATAATTGGTTCCTGGAACGTGTATGGAAGTCGAAATGTTGGAAAGTAGAGGAATCAATAAAAAAATAAAATAAAAAATAACAAAAAATAAAAAATATTAAAAAAAAACATTGCTTTTTAAATATATGTATATTTCTTGATTATGAAGTGTCTTACACATACATAATATAATTTTTAAATGAAAAATTCATTGTTTAGTTTCATTTGTTTTATGACCAAATTTATCCATAGAAAGTTGTACTTAACTCTTCTTTTTCTTTTCTTGATAAAGATTTCGGTAACATGCTATGTCTTTTTCTATTGCTCTTCGCACATGAGAAATCCGCTCTCCATCGGGATCACATTCTTCCATGATGGTCAAAAATTTGTCCAGATGCGTAAAAGCTTCGTTCATATTATTGACTGTCAAAGTTTTAGCAATAGGATCGTCATCAGCTTCTTCCTCATCCATTTCGGTTTCACTAACCTCTTGTAATTCGATCAGGTTTTCATTTGTCAAAGACTCTGAGTGAGATTGTATTAGATCATCGATATCTTGGTGGTTGACGTCTAAATTCATTTCTACCATTGTATTTACAATATCAGTTGTAATAGTTTCGAGAGTTTCTTCATTTTCCCCAGAATCACTGCACATTTGAGGACAAAGCTTTTTCCAACAACCGCTCATTGTTGATGATTTTATTTCAGCCCACGGGTCCCCGATAATGTTTATGGCATGCCATATATTATAATTTTTCCAAAATTCAGTTAATGTAGGGCCATCTTCCTTGTCAGTTGCCTTAATTGCTTGGTTCATCAGCCTTCTCATATAATACCGCTTAAAAGTAGCTATGACTGTTTGATCCATGGGCTGAATCTCGCTGGTGGTATTGGGAGGAAGAAACACAACTTTAATTTCTGGAAATAAAGTCTGCAGGGATTTTGGATGTCCGGGAGCATTGTCTAAGAGCAATAGAGCTTTGAACGGTAAATTATTTTCCCTGCAATATTGCCGAACACTAGGAACAAAATTCTGGGAAAACCATTCTTGAAAAAGTTGCGCGGTAACCCATGCTTTTCTATTTGATTTCCAAATTACTGGAAGCCTGCTTTTATCTTTCCCCTTTAGGTCTCTTGGATTTTCAGATTGGTAAATAAGCATTGGCTTCAATTTAGAATCACCAGCTAAATTTCCACCAAGTAGCAATGTTAGCCTGTTTTTAGCAGCTTTATACCCAGGGGCAACTGACTCTTCCTTTGCCAAGTACGTACGTGACGGCATCTTTTTCCAAAATAATCCCGTCTCATCTACATTAAAGATTTGGCTGGAAGAGTAAGCTCCATCTTTAATTATGTCAGAGAAAGTGGAAATAAATTCGCTGGCAGCTGTCTTGTCTGCGCTAGCAGCTTCCCCGGTAAATTTAATGTTATGTAATGAGCTCCTCATTTTAAATTTTTCGAACCAGCCGTGACTTGCTGTGAATTCTGTTGTGGAAGTGTCATTTAGACGTTTCTTCCAGTCTTTATGTAAACTAAGAGCCTTAGCTTGAATAATTGATCTTCTAGTGGATCTTCAATCCACGTCGTCAAAGATTTCTCCATTCGTTCCGTCACTACACCATGTCTTTTTGAAACAATCTTTGATGAAATATTACCACACTTTTGAACATACTCTTCGATTTTATTTTTGTTTTTCACGATTGAACATATCGTCGATCTGCTATTTAAGTGAACGTCCGATTGAAGCCAAGGATTCGCCGCTTTCAGATCGCCTTATTATGCTTAATTTCGATTCGATGCTAAGAAGTTTATGGGATCTTGATTTCTTGTTTCTGTCATGATCACAGCCGGCTTTTCGTTTTTCACTCATATTATAACAGCCTAGGTAACGTACACACACGAAGTTGCAAATGGAAACTGATGGTTTAACTTTTAACACAAAACTGAAACAAGAATGAGCAATGAGAGGAAGAGGAGGTAAAGGGATTGTTGACTAAAAGCTGTGGAGACTCTTTACTTGGAACTACAAATTAGCTACTTCCGCCTTTCCTGTAGGGCCTGTTTTGACATTTATTTACGTGAAATTAATTTAAGCAATAAGGTGTCGTGTTTTGCGTAATTTTCACGACATGTTTCAAATTGGAATTCCATCAAATTGTGGATTACGTATAAAAAAAAAAAAAAAAAAAAATGTACGAAATAGCGAATTGTACGAAAGTAGAATGTACGAAAATCGAGGACTACCTATAATAAGATTGACTAGCCATTCGCGTCAATATTTTCATGCGAGAAACATCTCTGGCGGCGAAGTTTTGGCTACAGCCGTGATAGTGATTTTGTTGAAACAGGAAAAAAAGGAAAACGAATATGGGCTAAAGAATGGGTTAAAAAAAGACCAGTCTACGCGAAAGACTTTTAAAGGACTTAACATTAACTCAAGAAAACTATTTCAAAAACTCTATGGGAATGGATATTGCAAAGTTCAAAGAATTGCTGCAACTAGTAAAATCCCTGATAGAGAAAAAGAACACAGGGTAAAAATTCACCTTAACGGATAGAGGATTATGTTAATCAGACCGAACTTACACTTTAAAAACAAGAGAACATTTATTGAATATAAACATTTACACACTAAAGATACTGTACGGGCTACTGGGTATTAAAATGAATTAAACAATTCCTTAATTAAAGATACTAATATTTATTAACAAAATGATAAAAAGAATACAATTAAATTATTAAACTGATATAAATTTACAATAACAATAGTCTAAATATTTATTATCTAGGCCTAACTCCTATTTAATTATTACAATAATGGGTGGTTACACATCAATTCAACCAAAGAAAAATCACTTTCTCACCCACCATCTCAGATTTTGACGAAACTTGGCGTGTTTGTTCTACCCATGAAGATAAGTCACCATGCCAAATTTTAACACTCTACCTCTTACCGTTTCCTTTTTATAGCCTTTTAAAGTTTTGCATTTCCGCAAATTCTAACCTATGGATATCGCACAATGAAGGACGCTTACGTTTCGAAAATAATTTGTAACTTTTTTATTTACCATTAAATCTCCATGAAAATTTATAGCCTTATTCTTAAAACAATGAAGAGTCTAGAAAAAAATACCTTAAACCTCTAAGTTAACCTACTAGGGCTGAAAAAAATATTTTGTTTGCATCTTTTTATTTTTATTTAAACGAAGACATAGTTTAGCGTTAAATTAAATATCATCGAAAGGGTATGTGATAATCACAAAAACTTTTTTTTCTAAATAATCCTTACTAAATGGGCTATCAAATGATGAAAAAATATTAATGGGATTGCTTTGCTTTGCAGTGACTACTCTCAGTGTTTTTGTAATTGGTTTCTTATGTTTCTTGTATGGATCACAGCATTTCTTTTGTAAAAATTCATATTTATTCAAGTAATAATGTTTATGGTGAAAACAAATTGTCCCCCCATCATCCTCTTTCCCAGTCCTTAGTTTAATTAGATGGATTTCTTCTTCGGATAAATTACTTACATTTTCGGTACCTTTATTTTTTATGAAACAAGTTTTGTGGCAGTCAGTTAATGTTAAATCCCCTATGCTGCATTTAGCTTCCATTTAACCTTGATAGTACGATAATTAAATAATGTACGTGGGCTATCCAGAAAGTAGATTACGTTTTGGAATAAAAAATAAACAAAGTATAGGAAACAAATTTTATTATATACAGATGAAAGCCACACTCAAATACTACTTTTCTACATAGTCACCATTCAAATTAAGGCATTTATCGTAGCGATGTACGAGCTTGGAAATTCCTTCGTCGAAAAATTCTGCCGCCTGCGGCAGCTTTTCGCTGATGATTTTGTGCAACAAACTTTGCGAAATTTGTGGAAAACTCAAAGAAAGTTCCGTTATTGTGAACTTTCGATTTTCACGGACTTTAGCATAGACTTTTTCGACAAGTTCGGCAGTCACTTTGCTGGGTCTCCCACTTCGATCTTTGTCGTGAACATTGGTTCGGATATTTTTAAATCTTATGACCCACTGACGCACTCCACCTTCAGTGATAACGTTGTCCCCATACACTTCACACAGCTGCCGATAGATTTCTATCGGTTTACAGTTTTTTGCAGTCAGAAACCTTATTACTGCACGCACCTCGCAGCTCGCGGGATTTTCAATTAACGCAGACATTTCAAACCGTCACAGTATCTTAACGGAGCACAGCACGAACCTCTCACTAGCATGGCTAGATGCAGACTGAGCTGCGCAACGCTCTGACCCCAAGATGGCCGCGCTAGCCCCGCCCCTAGCGGACACAGACGAAAACGTAATCTACTTTCTGGATAGCCCACGTAAAAAAACTTAGCAAAAAATCAGTAGATCAATAATGTGCACTAAACTTAGTAAATAACTCCTACAAGTTTCTATGCACAATTATATAAAATATTTACAGTAACTGTAAACTGTTTAAATC
Source organism: Arma custos (assembly GCA_037127475.1). Lineage (NCBI taxonomy): Eukaryota > Metazoa > Arthropoda > Insecta > Hemiptera > Pentatomidae > Arma > Arma custos. Next base: position 185,028,129 of record CM073759.1, read on the forward strand.
TTGTTTGTAACTTCCATTTACATAATAATAAATAGTAGTAATAATTAACTGTTAAGCCATCACTTGACTAAGTTAACTGTAAATAAAATACACTACTGTTTCACACACAATATAAAGCTGAGATAACAAGCTGCTGTAGAGTTGCCTGTTAAGACTTGAAAAGCATGTTGCTACATGCTCAGGAAGCTCAGGCTACAAAGATAGCTGACTTGGGAAGCCTGTTGTTACATGCTCAGGAGGCTCAAAGGTTGCTATGAATGAGAAATTAAGTTACTAGGCTACAATTAATTTGTAATATTTGAGATATCCATGGATAGTTTGGAATATTAAAAACAATATAAAATCCAATTAAATTTGTTATTATCAAATCTTGTACTGTTTTAAAGTTAAACCTTGGTTTAATAGAATGTCTGGCTATTTATCAAATTCTAGTAAAAAAAAAAAAATACTTCTAGGACATGGTAAAATCGGTAAAACCGAAATGTTACAACTTATATTTAACATAGTAAAACACAACAATGGTGTCAAAACCTCATTAAAATTTTTTCATCATTTGATAGCCCATTTAGTAAGGATTATTTAGAAAAAAAAGTTTTTGTGATTATCACATACCCTTTCGATGATATTTAATTTAACGCTAAACTATGTCTTCGTTTAAATAAAAATACAAAGATGCAAACAAAATATTTTTTTCAGCCCTAGTAGGTTAACTTAGAGGTTCAAGGTATTTTTTCTAGACTCTTCATTGTTTTAAGAATAAGGCTATAAATTTTCATGGAGATTTAATGGTAAATAAAAAAGTTACAAATTATTTTCGAAACGTAAGCGTCCTTCATTGTGCGATATCCATAGGTTAGAATTTGCGGAAATGCAAAACTTTAAAAGGCTATAAAAAGGAAACGGTAAGAGGTAGAGTGTTAAAATTTGGTATGGTGACTTATCTTCATGGGTAGAATAAACAAGCCAAGTTTCATCAAAATCTGAGATGGTGGGTGAGATGGCCTGGTTGAACTGACATGGAATTACCCTAATATAAGATATTACTAATTCTAAATGATTTAACTATTTACATAAATTTGTATGATTATTATAAAATTACACTACAATTTATAACTACTAATTAACACTTACAGTTCACTAGTCCACCGACCGTAAGATTCTCCAAGTATGACAAACTGACACACAGTAACAAACAGAAACAGTTTATTACACTCGCGAGACTTTCACAGTTCACTGATACACTTATTACAGATCATCACCATGCCTGGTCTACTCTCAGACTGACTCGCTCGAGGCGAGGGAGGTATTTAAATAGGCCGAACATTCTAGAACACGGAAGGGTGGAGACTGTTCTGGAATCTTCTTAATCCTTTTCCGACAAAGCAGAGGCGGATCTGCTATGCTGAGAAGGTCCTAATCCTATTTTAACTTCTCCTGCCGACGGACTTAAGCCGCTGATCCGTCCTTCTATATGTGGCCGTAACAATATATAGATCAAACTTCTATTGTTAATTACTAATTATGACTCCTGTCATAGAATAATATGGAGCCTATATAAGTCTGGAGAGGGAGTGGGGTAGGAATCTTAGAATGTGCTGAGATATATTGATATAACTCCTCCCTGCCAAGTTAGTGTCCTCACGAAAATTGAGGTGGTGAGATGTTAGGATAAAGGTGAACCTCTGGTGGTTGGTCCACTTCCATTGGTTCTTCGTGTGGCATTGTTGTGGTGGGTCTCAAATAATGGTAAAAGTCGACAACATGTTTTCGTAGAGCCGTATAATACTGAAGTAGAAGAGATAGTAGAAACAAGCTCATGAGTGTAATAAAACAGTATATTACATAATGATTGTCTGTTAGAGGTGGATTTTCTTCTAGTTCTTCCAATGGTATTTGGTGTTTGTTGATGTAATATAAGTCATCAAAAGTAATGTTGAGAGGAGGAGATTTCTTTGGGGATAATAAAGTATTAATATGTATAGGAAGATGGTTTTCATCATATGAGAAGGAAGAATGGTATTCTGGAATGGACTCATATTGTTATATGGAAATTAAGGAGGTTGGTTGTATTGTGGTCTTTGACATGAAGGATATGCAGGAGGTGTAACTAGTCTAATTCCTAATTTAATAATTAATAGAATTATTATAATTAGATAAAATATACAATTGATGAAATTGTTGGTGAGATTGATGTGATACATGAGGGAAAGGTTTCTGATTTTTATAAGGGGAGATGGAATTATTATGAGCTAGCGGTTTATTTTTGTTATACATACATTTGTTCTATTATAAAGGAGCATTTCCTATTCAGAATCCGTCTGTAGTCTTCTAAAGTTTCTGGATTGAAAGTTATTATATGATTGGAAATTTGCCAGGAAAGGCATGAATACATATGATGTATTATTTCTTTTTCTACGTAAAATATAGCGGATGTAAGAGTTGTACCGATTAGTCCGTCTAATTTAAGTCTTGCAAATATGAGGTGTCTAATAGATTAAAGTCGGTTAAGAAAGTCTGTTGTAGTTTCTTTTGTAAATAGTTTAGTCGCGAATAGCTCGGATTTTATTGATGCATAGGATTAGGATTAGGATGAGGTTGTGGGGCGATCAACAGTGGAGTTCTTACGCCCTTACTTTTGAATTGATAACTGTGCGGAATGATACTTATTATTATTTGTACAGTAATGTATATAGAATACTATATAATAATAATAAGGAATAATCTTTGTATTGGAGAACTGCATTTTTTTTTTCCTTTAATTTTTTATCCCTCCATTTTTTCTTCTTTTTTTCTATCTTTTATTTATTTTATTTTTTTAATTATTTCTTTTTTTTTTTTCCTTGCATTTATTATGAGGAGTTATACAATGTTTTCAGTGTTCTCCGACATTACATACACAGTCAATAGATTAGATCAGATGTCTTATAATTAACTAATTATAACTATATATAGTCAGATGTTTTAAATAAATATGTTTCTAAGTCAAACACACACACACACAAAACCTTTCAAAGGCATATATATTTGTTGACAATTTTGGTAACTAACAATATTATGTACATCAATTCTACTCACTAGAATAAATCGGTTTTAACGGGATTTCTTGATTGGACATAATCTAATTCTAGGACTGTAGATTATGCATTAAATTTTGGTGTATAGATCAGTTTCTTTTAAAATTGCAATAAGTTTCTCTGCGTTTGAGGGGTTGTTTCCAAGAGATTGAATCAGTCGCCTTGGCAGCTCTTTGGAATTGAAATAAATTAGGTAGGAAGAGCATTCTTCTATGATGTGCTGTACGGTGAGTTGAATATCACAGGTAGGGCACTTCGGCGGTGGTTCCCTGTTAATGAGGTAAACATGGGTTAAGTTCGTATGCCCTATTCTCATTCGGGTTAGCACCACTTCTTCTCTTCTGTTTCCACGTTCAGAGCTGTTCCATTTTTTGGTAGTGTCCTTAATGGCTCGCAGCTTATTTCTAGTCGACTCGGATTTCCACATGTTTTCCCACTCTAAGTTAGTTTTCCGCCTCAGCCATGTCTTGATGTCTTCCGGCTCTAGTATATTTTCAAGAGTTGTATTCATTAGGGCAGCTTCTTTAGCAGCCTTGTCTGCCTTCTCATTTCCCAGGATTCCTGTATGTGAAGGGATCCACAGAAACACTATTGTTTTGCCAAGCTCTTCAAGCATGCTTATGTATTGTAAAATTTTTTGAAGTAATGGTCCCTGTTTATCACATTTAATCATTTTCTTTAATGATGAAAGTGAATCTGTACATATCAAAAAGTCTTTTTGATCCGAGGAAATCGCATAGTATAAGGCTGTACGAATTGCTTGCATTTCTGCAGTGAAAATGGATGCTATGGAAGTAAGTCTTTGCTGGATGACAGTGTTGTTGATGATAGTCCAACATTATCTCCTTGTTTGGAACCGTCGGTGAAAAATATTTGTTTATTGCGATATGTATGGATTATTTCATAGGCTTTTCTCTTTTTAACTTCTTTCGAATCTTCTTTATTGAGTTTCGTAAGTCTGAGGTCAATCTGAGGTATCTTTTTATTCCAAGGTGTTTCACCGAAGTTAACATTATCTTCGTCGACGCTGATTTTCGGCAAAGAGAGAATACAATTTCTTTGACGGATGGCCAGAGGAGCAGGTTGTCTTGGTTTTTGTTGGTAAAGCTGTAAATCTTTTGGAGAAAAAATGTGATCATAAGCAGGGTTCGAGGGCTGATATATAATTTTAGATAGGTAAGAGCTTATTAATAGTTGTCGTCGGATAAAAGGGGAGCGATCCCAGCTTCAGCACAAATACTTGTGATGGGACTAGTTCTAAATGCACCAGTTGCTAATCGGATTCCTGTATGGTGTATGGTGTCCAAAGATAAAAGATGGTTGGTTTTAGCCGAGGAATAGACTATGGAACCGTAATCTATTTTGGACTGTATTAGACTCTTGTAAATGATGAGAAGCGAGTGTCTGTCTGCGCCCCAGGAAGTTTTGGACTGGACCTTCATGAGATTTAGTCTCTTCATGCATTCCTCTTTAATGCTTTTGATATGACTGAGCCAGGTAAGTTTTCTATCGACTATTAGTCCTAGGAATTTGGTTTCGTTTACGAAGTTTATGCATGTACCTTCAAGGGTAAGATTAAGGGGTGTGCTAGGGTACCTTTTCCTGGTGAACAAGATAGACTTGGTTTTTCTCAATGAAAATTTTAAGTTGTTTGATTTGGCCATGAGTTTAGTTTGTTGAGCGTGTTTTGAAGAAGTCTGGTAGCCCATTGTAGATCGCTAAATCTTAAGATCTGTAGGTCATCGACAAATAAAGACCTTTTAATTGTTGGAGGGATTTCAGAATCAAGGGAATTGATGGCTATGGCAAACAGTACGCAGCTCAGAACGCTACCTTGTGGGATACCATTAAATATGCTCTTTCTGCTAGAAAGTGTGCTACAAATTCGGATTCTGATATATCGTTTTGAGAGGAACGACTTAATGAAGTTCGGCAGTTGTCCACGTAAACCCCATTCAAATAGCTGTTCAAGTACCTTGCTCCTTCTTATAGTGTCGTACGCTTTTTCAAAATCGAAGAATATGGCTACTGCTTCTTTTTTTTCCATGAAAGTGTTTAGAACATCAGCTAAAGAAATGAGATGGTCAATGGTGGATCTGCCTTTTCTGATACCGCATTGGGCTGGCGTTAAGAATTTTTGCTTTTCTAGAATCCAAAGTAGACGTTTATTTACAATTTTTTCTAGCAATTTGCAAAGGCAACTTGTGAGAAATATTGGCCTGTAGTTATTAATTTGAAGTTTGTCATTTCCAGGTTTGGGTATTGGTATCACAATTGCTTCCAGCCATTCATCAGGTATTTCGCTTTTGTCCCATACTTTGTTAAAAATATGTAGGAGAAGCATTTTTATTTCGTGTGGGAAATTTTTAATCATGCTATTGTGAACCTCGTCATATCCAGGGGATGAATTTTTTAGGTCTTCTATTGCAGAGTTTAGTTCGAGGAATGTTAGAGGGCTATTGTAGTTCATTTGTAAATGGTTTTCAGTCGGCGGATCTATTGAAAAGTTGATAGTGTTGAGTTTCATTTCTTCCAGGGAGTCTGGAATAGAACCTGATATGTCGGAAAAGTGGTTTGCAAATATTTCAGAAAGCTGTTGTGGATCGGTTACTATGCGGTCTTGATGTTTTAGTACGGGGATATCCATATATTTTGAGCCTGATATGCTGTGTACCTTTTGCCGAACATTCTTTATAGGCATATTGATATTAATGGACTCTACATATGCTATCCATGAGTTCTTTTTCTTCTGTTTTATAAGTCTTTGTGTCCAGGCTTTCTTTTTTTTTATACACAATCAGGTTTTTGGAGGTAGAATTTCTTTGAAAAGCTCTCAGTGCTGCATTCTTTTCTTTTACTATTTGGTGGCATTCAGCATCGAACCACGGGGTGTAGTTTTTCTTTGGTTGCCCGCTTGTTTTGGGAATGGTCTGTTCGGCAACTGCTTTTACATGGTGAGTGAATGCACGAATCAGATTAGGGTTATCAATCGACAAGTTATGAGTTGAATGAGTAAGTTTACTAGAGAAGGATTCCCAGTCAGCTTTTTCAGTAATCCACTTAGGGTTTTTCCTTATCGGTGGTAGTGTTCCAGTGGGCTGTAGGATAGTTGGAAAGTGATCACTGCTGTATTGGTTATTAATTGTGTCCCATGAATACATGAGGTTAGGTTTGCTGAGCCTATAGCAAGATCTATTGCGGAAACGCTGCCATAAGCAGGGCTGAGGTAGGTTATTTTACCAGAGTTTAACAGTACTGAGTCACAGGTGTCAATAATTCTTCTGATAATATTGCCTCTGGTATTGGATGGTGAAGGTGACCAGGTTTGGTGGGAGCCGCTGGAATCACCTATTATTATATAAGGCGACTGCAAAGAGTTAATCAGTCGAATGACAGCAGGTTCGTCGATAGTTTCAGTTGGGGGTAGATATATATTACAGATTGTAATTGAGAATGTAAGATTAACTTTGGTGATCACTGCCTGAAGTTCGCAATTGCTGTCGACAGGTTCTGAGTGATAATCTTTCAGGACAGCAGTGAGGACGCCACCACAGCCTCTATTGTTTGAGACTTTGTCATTTCTATAAATTTTATAATTTTTCAGGGAAAAGCTTTTACAGGGTTTTAGGTAAGTCTCCTGCAGGCAAACTACAGCTGGGTTTTTATCTGTGACTAATAGTTTAAGTTCTTCAAATTGGGTTGCAACACCATTGCAATTCCAAGAAATAATGGACATAATAATGTATTGAATAAAAAGGCCAGCTGAGTGCTAGAGAGTGGATATATAATAAATGATAGTTCAGAACAGATGACTTTCAAATATTTAATAATAGCTAGTAAGTATATATAAATTAGACGAAATTCAGACAGAAGTTTATATACATTAATTCTAGAATAAATAATATATAAATAGTACAGACATAAATATTTATAGATTGAACGAAAGCACATAAAAGCATGTATACATTCATACCACAATCAATAATATATAGATAATACAGACATAAATATATATAAATAAAACAAAATAAAAATAAAAGTATACATACATTGTTAAGTAAAAATAAGTATCTGACCCAAATTGAAAAAATATGAATATAAGGGTTCTCAAATTCAGCAATCGAGAAAGCTTGATAAATAAGAAATATCATGAAATTAAAAACGGTAAAATAAATTAAAGATCGAGTTTTTGATAAGTTATTGTAATTATGCTTAGTCGTACTGAAGGTAAATAAAAAATCAGCATTTACAGGGTCATGTAAGTATGACCGCTGAAATTTCTCATTACAGTTCAGGAAGTGAGTCATTGCTGTTATATGGAAATCAAAAAGATGGTCTCTAAGCATTTGATGGTTGTTATTCATATTGAAGTTTATTTTTTTTTTTTCTTTGTCGGTTTTCTATTTCCTTTCACTTTAGTGTAGCCTTCTTCGTCAATAAGTGGGCCTGTATTGTCTTCAGACATAGGCATCATCGTGCTGCCTGAAGAGGATGTAGGATTAGTGTCAGTGATTGCTACACTCTCTCCTTCAGTGCTAGCTCCGTGAGGCTCGCATGTGGATGCCATGGAGGGGGTAGGAGGGGGGGTGACAGGTCGGGGGAGTGGGGCAGTCGCCGAGCAGCTCCTCGTGCGACCTCGGGTAGGCTCGGGACATGCATTATTTTTACCAGTTTTTACTGTTCTTTTAATTGAACAATTAATTTTTTTATGTTCGATATTTATGTTTTCTTTTTTAATTTCTCCAAAGAAGAAGGGAACATCGACTTGAATGCCGATTCCTTCGTTTCTGCTTTTTGTGTTTTTCCTTTAACTATATAGGCAAACGATTTGTTTTGGGAGTTCGGGAATCTCTCTTTATATATTTTTCTTGCGTCATTTAGGGATCTTTTATTATTTATTTGAATAGATTTAATCTCCTTATGCATTTGGAAAATCGGGCACGAGCGATCAAGGGCGTTATGTGGACCAGAACAATTAATACAGTTAGGTGCCTCTTCGCATTTATTCCCTTCATTGTGTCTGGTCTACTGCCATAAGGTACAACAATATCAGTTTTCATAAAAGGGCCTGCTGTTGGTGGTTTCGGCAATTTACGCGATCGACAGTTCGATGCGAAGCGGAGCATCCAAGCTACGACTCGTTGAAGTGTATTGAAGGATTAAAACCGAGAAGAAAAATGCTCAAAGGTTTGATCTGGTTGTACCGCGATGAGCGAAATTGGAGTAGCCTTTAGCTCCGGTAATGGCTTAGTGAGAAAGTCAATGTCACGATAAGCAGGTGGCCATTGTTCATTACGATCAGTCATAAAAGAGGGACCTTGAGTCCATAAACGTAGATTGTTGGTTTGAGCAAGTTCCAAAGGAGAAAAATCATGAGAGGCTATATCGGCGGGATTTAGCGAAGTAAGACAATGAGACCAGTTTGAAATGGACGGCGAATTGTTTGTGATGTGAGCAATCCTATGTGAAACAAATGTTTTAAGCGTATGCGGAGGAGTGTGCAACCATGCGAGTACCATAGTAGAATCAGAGAAAAGGCGGATGTTAGACAAGAGTTTAGGATAGCGTAGTGATTGAACCTTTGGCTTTCCAAAGGAAAGAATGACGTGAATCCGAGGTCATGAAACATAAGTACACCACAGCAGCATAAGCGACAGAGGAATCGTCAGCGAACCCCACTAGGGACAGTTCGTCAAAGATTGGAGATGGAAGTACGCAGCGGGGAAAGTTAAGCAAAGCAATGTGATCAAGATGGCTGATCAGTTGTTTCCAAAGAAGTTCAATTTCTGAAGGGACGGGTTCATCCCCATCGAATTTGGCAAGCCAGATCTTCTGTATTATAATTTTAAAGGAAATGCTGATTGGTGCTAGAAGTCCAATCGGATCGAAAATCATGGCATATTGCGCTTGGTGCAGGCTAATTGAAAGGGCTGAACCCTAAAAACAAAACAGTCGTGGGATGGTTCCCAGCTCAGGCCCAAGATTTTAAGGGCGCTGTCCTCATCATTGAAAAGCACAGTGGATTCCAAATGGCTGGGAGGTAAATCATGAAGCATCTGGGGATGGCTGGAAGACCATTTCCTTAATTTAAAGCCATCAGACGAAAGTAACCGTTTGAGCTGTACCTTTAAGGCCACAGCATAAGGAATATCATTCGCACCTGTAACGATATCGTCAAAATAAGTCTGGGTTGAAAGGGCTTGAGCAGCCAAAGGAAACCGGTGTCCCCTTTATCTTGGACAGATTGATGGAGAACGCGAACCGCCAAAAAGGCTGAAGGGGCCAAGCCGTACCTCACGGTGTTGAGCTCGGCTTCCTGCACGGTAGCAGCAGCTTCTGGCTTCCAATAAATGTACTTTATGTGTCGATCCGGCTCATGAACTAAAACCTGTCGGTACATTTGCCTAATGTCGCAGCATAAACGATTCGGGATAATCGAAAATTGAGCAAAACATCGGAAACATCTAGCTGAAGTTTTGGTCCTTTGATCAAACGATCATTGAGTGAAAGTCCAGTCGAGTCTGGGCTAGATGCATTAAAAACAACACGTATTTTGCTTCCTTGGTTAGTAATTTCTTGAAAACGTGATGAGGAATCACGTATGAGGTCGGTTGCCTGGGGACAGACATGTGGTCCAGATCCAAATATTCGAGAAGAAATTGGTTGTATTCCAATTTGAGAGCGGGGGTCTTATCAATACATTTGATAAGTTGAGTGAGCGAGTAGTGTGCAACTTTCTGGTTGCCGGCTAAATGAGTTGCGTCGGGCTTTAATGGAATGGCCATGTAATGTTGCTCGGCAATAACCTCAAGGGATATCAATGAAGTGGTTGGCTGATTACAAGGTAAGGCCTGGTGATTGCCCAACCGAAGATAGTATTGATAGCTATAGGCCCGAAAGAACTCAGAACAAAGGGTTGTAGCAATAATAATTGCGGGTGGACATCGGCACCTAACAGGAGGTCAATTTTGTCCGATCGATGAAATTCAGGATCGGCCAGAGGCAAATGCTCGAAAGCGCGTACAACATCCACAGTAAGACCTTTAGGAGGCAAATGCTCGAAAGCGCATACAACATCCACAGTAAGACCTTTAGGAGGCAAATGATTCGTTATGTGAGGAACCACGGATGGGTTGACGAGAATGTAGCTATGTGAAAGTCTGAAGAAAATGTCACACAAAACAATGCCAAGAGAGATCGAAAGACGTCCACCGATCCCCGAAACAGAAATGGGTAGATCGCTAATTTTTTGACTGAACAGATCAAAAAGGCGTTTTGAGATAAACGAAAGTTGTGATCCAGGGTCGATTACCCCTCGACGAAACCTATTTCTGAATCCAAAATACGCGTACGGACAGTGTCTAAGAGTGAAGTTAGGGGGTTACTGGAAGTAACACAGCTGAAAGAGATTGAGGAATCAACTTGAAATTGATCAGCTGAAGAGGTTGAATTTTCACTGGATGTATGATTGCCATAATCTGATGTGCGATTAGGCGTGAAGTTCAAATGTGAATTTGAATTTGATGTGGTGATCGCGAGAATTACATTTACGTCATTTGAACTTGGATCTACAGTTGATTCTCAAGTGCTGGCGTGGGCAAAGCGGTATCCCGGGCACTCCCTCGAAAGGTCATCTTGCCAGTCGGGCTTCTCCACCGCCTTGCACGCCGCACAGGTCGGCACCGCGTCTGCTTTTCTCGATGGACGTGCCTCCCTCTTGTGTCCTTCCCCAGCGGATTAGGAGCACACCATCGTACCCTCCGCCAGCCGACACCCCCGCCGAGCAGTATTGACCCTGCTGATGACACCGGAAGCACCGGTTAACCCCAACAAAGTCATCCACCCGACAGGAGAACCAGTCAACGAAAAGCCGACCTCTTTCCTTCATTAGTCGCCAGACCTCGGGAGTCTCCGAAAAGACGATATTGGTTTTTCCATCGGCTCTGTTTCTTGCCCCTGCCCTATGGGAAACCCTAATGGAGTCCCCGTAGCATCCCCTATCCCTGCAAAATTCTGGGATCTAATAAAGCCTAGGATCTCTGCGTCACGAAAATTAGTAGGTACGTCGTACATTATTACTTTCGAATCATCCCCCCCCCCAGCAGCTTCGCTACCAGTCCCTGGCACTTAAGGACCCTTTCCATCGATTCTTTGCTAGATATCTCCAGTTCCACCCGGTCATTACCCCGATTCTTAACCCGCTGGACTTGCCATCCGCTCTCACTTGGCTTGACGACCTCCTTGGGCTTACCCTGAATCTCATCAGCCGATTTCAGCTCCGAACCCTCCTGCGCCTTGATAACCAATATAGCTGCCGCGGGCTTGGACGTCTGGTTCGAAGCGAGAGCCCCTGCATAAGATGTCGTCGGTCTCTCGCCAGGAGCAGGAATCGCCAGTCTCGGGGTGGGTTACTTAACCAACTTTACCAATTCCCCGACCTGATCACAGAGCTGAGCCATCTCCGCTTCTGCTTTTTTCAATTTTAAGTCATCGGCGCCAACCCCAGCAGCATCCCGAGCCTCCAGGTGAGCACACCTTCGTTCCATTTTCAAGATGGCCGAAGCCATTACTCTCACCACATCCATTAGGCCGTCTGTGTGAGGCTGCAGCTCTTTGGTAGCCGTCCTGGAGACCCTGGTGCTGCCGTAGAGCGCCCGAATGGAACTATCATACTCCAGAGCCCTCTCATACTGCGAAAACACCGAGGACCCCGGCGGAAACGCCTCGAACTCCGTGATATTCCATGCCACAAGCTCCTCCCTATTAACCGCGGATGGCTGACCACGGCATAGTCCTCCTCATGCGGTGCTCCTACTCCCCGGAACTCCTACTCGCCATCCTTCCCTCTGATTTTAGGCCAACTCAGTCCAAATCCGCCTTTATATTGACCTTCGACCCTTAAAAAAATGGACTGTGAACCCACAAGTCACCTCAATAACCCCTCTCAACGCTCTACGCGATGGAAAAAGAATTTTCAAAATCGGACGATCCCGTCACAAGATATGACAAACTTAATCCCCGGACTCGGAAAAAATGGCCGATTTTAGGCGTGGCCCGAAAAAAAAAGGAAAAGAAAAAAACCTCACTAATTATAAATTAGATAACAAAAAAAAACCTCACAGCTACGGTGCAGGCCACCGAAAGTCCCCCACTCCACCGTAATATAAATAGACGCCCGATAGAATTCTATGATTCTTAATATGTAATCCTAAATTGAATCCGTCTTTATTATGAAAAAGCTAAAAATTACAAATTATTCCCGAAAAATTAGATTCGAAAATCGTAATATAAACTGACGCCAGTAACCACGTGGCCAATTTTAGCACTTAAATCAGTTATTCCTCGAAATCTGTTCGACAGAACTATATGAATCCTAAATTGACCCCGTATTTATAATGAAAAAGTTAAAAATATGATTTCACTTCCGAAAAATGTTATAACCCTATAAAAAAAAAGCAAAAAAGGAAACATACCGTCAAATAATTGATCTTTTCTACCTTACCAATTAAAGTAGCTGTAAAAACCCTCCTGGTGCACTCCTCAAATCTCCAAAATACCCAGATTGACCCAGTAAAATGGTAATAAAAGTCAGAGCACTACAGGAACGATGTTATCACAATGGCAGATCCACAGAGACAGGAACGCTGGTGTTTCTTGAGGAGATCGATTTTTTGATCTCGACTGAGAGGAAAAAACGCAGAACAGAAAGTGTGTCTCTGGACAAATTATGCATCTGAAATTTGAAGAATTTGACTGTACAGCAGGAGTTTTATTTGATTTTGCTAAATAAACAGGATTACTATTAGTAATGAGAGAATTGAATTAAGAATTACTAGTGTTATAATATTTGGTTAATAAAAGTCCAGTCTTAGATTTATTTTAATAAGCTTTATTGCAAGCATTAAAAGAGCACACTGTTTTTGGTTTATCTATGGAGGCTCAACTACTGTTACAATCAGTGTTGCCACATCTCCCTCCTTTTATTTAAATTCAAGAATAACATAGAAATAAAATAAAATTGATTGAAACATAAAATGAATTTTCAAAATAGATACGAAATAAATCTACACCACAATTTATACAATTAAAGTTCAAGTCATTCTTCCACCAATCTTCTTGACTTAATAATTCGCCTTCCATATCTAGACATAGCAGGACTATCTTGTGGATGCTGAGGCGAATGAGCCGGAACCAGCTGAGTCTCATCAGTCTTCGATTCATTACTTTCAGCACTCTCCAATGTGGAATCATTTTTCTGCTCTCCATCATTGGCAGAAGGACTTCCCGATTTTCGGAGATGGACCGAATTTCTAATTAAGGTTTGTCCATCCTCAGTCCTTATTATGTAGGACCTGGGCGCTGATCTGGGTTTAATAATCTGGGCGGGCTCCCATCTCCTTCATGTTCTATGGACCACACTTTCACCCTCATTGAACCCTCTTCTGTCCTGTGATGCTTTATCATAGTATATTTTAGCCTTTTGCTGTTTAAACTCCTTATCCTCCTTCACCTTAACAACATTTGGCAGAAGGTTTTCCTCAATAGTTGGGAGCACTGTTCTTAGTTGTCTGCTCATCAGTACTTGTGCTGGGCTTACTGACAATCCTGTAATTGGGCAGTTCCTATACTCCATTATTCCTAAATTGAAATCATGTCCAGATTTGTAACATTTTCTCATGAGGCTTTTACAAATACCAACTGCTTTCTCCACCATTCCATTTGATTGTGGATAGTGTGGACTGGTGTTAGTCAATATAATTTCCCATCCTTGACAAAATTGTTTGAATTCAAAGGATGAGAAAGGCATATTATCAGCCACAATTTCATCAGGGATGCCATGAGTGACAAATATTGGTTTAATAGCCTTAATTGTTTCTTCAGCTGTTTTATATGGCATCTTTACAACATCAAACCATGCTGATAAGTAATCCACTACTATTAAGAAGGAATAGTTTCCTAATTGGAAGAAGTCCATACCGACCCGTTGATAAGGCCTTGATGGTAGGGGTAGACTGGGTACGGTTGAAACATTTTAGCATTTATCATGCATAGCATCGGGATTTGTTAAGCGAGCGATATCGGAAACATACTAAATAAAAGACCTTATAATTGTCTACTATAGGGCAATGTTATTTAAGATCACTGAATAGTAATTTCTGAGCAAAATCAAATTAAAAAAAAACAGTAATTTGTTTTAACCGTCCCCATGCCAGGGTCGGTTGAAACAGTGTCTGGGGTCAATTGAAACATATGCAAATAATACAAAATATAATCAATTATCATCTTTTATTAATCTTCTAATAACATGTTTCGAATGGTAATGGCACAGTTGACTATCACAAATATTTTTATTAGGTAATATTCTAGTCTTTGACTATATTTATAATCTAACATTATTTTTAATTAGCCTTCAGTTTTATATTAAGTACCTATAACTTGAACTAAATAATAATTAGATGTTGGTAGCGATAATATTTTTTAAATAAAGTTACTAAGCAATCATGCTTTTATATCTCTCAACTATCAACACTTTTAATTAAAAACTATGCAAACAAAAGACATCAATGAAATAAAAATGAAAAATAAAAATAGTAAAATTTTAAACAAAAATACTTTAACGGTTAAGAGATCATTCGGAGTCACAATTATGGCAAACATAACTAAGGCTACCTTTTGTGCACTGTTCATGCGCCCACATTTTACATACAGTAGTTAAAATCCCTGGGATGTCGTATATTGTCATTGTTTTGCCGGGGTGGCTTCGCATCCATCCATCGCAGGTCGAATTTACAGCTTTCTTCAGTGGACCGAATACAGATCGATCAAGTGGTTGGAGTTTGTGTGAGCAGTGGGGAGGGAACGACAGCATTACAATACCATTCGTCTTGCAAAAGTCTAGTGCGTTAATGTGTATATGTGACGCGTGGTTATCAAGGACAAGTAAAATTTTATGCGAAGGAGAAGCATTTGTATGTTTTTTGAAGTGATCTAAGAAAAGCATAAATGATTCGTCCTGCATCCAGCCTGAAGGATTTGCACTTCCAGAAGATCCTATTGGCCCATCCCTGATGAAGTGATCTTGGTATCGCACACGCGTAAAGACAAAGAACGGAGGAATAGCATTTCCAATGGCATTGACTGCAATAGCTACTGTAACTAAAGTACCTCTCTCCGCCGAAGTCACTGAACCCACTTGACGAGCACCACGTCTAGCTATTACTCTGTCGGGTTTTTGCACAGTAGTTATGCCGGTCTCATCAACATTATATATATGTTGTGGTTCAAATTTATAGCGGTCCATAACATTAGCCAAATTGTCGTAGAAAGCATCTACGTTGTTCCTATTAAAACTAGTTGCCCTAGAAAGACTTGTAGCCTGTGCTGCACGCACCGACAGTTCAGGATTTCTTTTCATAAACATGCGAAACCATTCTTCGCCAGCCATTTCGTTGTCATCCCAAGTCCGACGTCGTGATAAGTTATACTTGATGGTTAATTCGTATGCCAATTTCATGACATCCTTTTTAGTTAGGCCAAAATATATATCAGCACATCTAATTAAATATTAAGATAACTCACGCTCTTGTTGCTGGGTAAATACACGATTATGGGCCTTATATCCCATTTCTTGATTGTCACCGTTACCAGTCGAATCTCGTTTACGTATGTATCTGAACAGGGAACAGTGGTTCAGTCCATTTTTTTCTGCCGCTGTTCTCAACGAAGATCCCGCTTTCACATCTTCATAGGCTCGTTGGTATGTTGATAAGTCGGCTTGACCTTTTGTAGTCTTTCTTTGGCGTATTCTCGGCATCTAAAAAACAAGAAAGTTCAATAAATAAACTGTTTCAACCGTACCCACAAATAATGTTTCAACTGTCCCCACCCCCCCATCTTGGTATAAAACGGTTCACAGTAAGAATGACAGTAAATTTAAATAAAAACTAATCATACTACGATATTGTACAACCTTCAATTTAACTGTAAGAAAACTCTCAATACTCTAACTATAAATGAAATCTTAATAATTGCAAAAATGTAGATATCGAAATACTTACTTTTCCGTTAAAAAGTAAGTAGGGGCCTCCTACTGACAAGCACAGCCCGAAGAGCGACGCAATACTAAAATTTATGTTTCGACCTGTCGCCCGCTTCGTACTCCCCTTGTACTCCTCACCTCATCGCGCACTATTCACAAGATATTCACTTTGTTTCAACCGTCCACCGTTTCAACCGTACCCAGTCTACTCTACAGATTAAGGCAATAAAGGTTCCTTTATATTTTTATTCCCAAAAGCCTCACATATTTTACATTTCAATATATACTTTTCAATATCTGAGTTAATTTGCGGCCAGTAAAATATTTGTCTTGCCCTTGCTTGTGTTTTGCTGATTCCTAAATGTGGACTATGAAGCTTCTCTAACATTTCTTTCCTCAAAGAAATAGGCACCAACAGCTTTCGGCCAACAAATACTAAGTTTCCACTTACACAAATTTCGTCTTTAAATTTGTAATATACTTTTATTTCTTCAGGTACATCTTTACGATTCCATACATACATCCTTACGACAGGCCATCCTTTCATATAGTACTGCACAAGGCATTGCAATGTCTTATCCTTGGCGGTTTCTTCTTCGAGAATCTTTTTCCTTCTAGGTGTGACCTGCAATTGATAATTATTAGATGCTACTTCATGAACTATCTCACTAATCCAATCTTCTTCAGAATTGATGTTTTCCTCATTTTCACAATCTCTTGACAGCAAATCAGCAATATATAATTCCTTTCCTGGTACATATCTCAAATCTAAGTCCTATTTAATTAATTTAAGAATAATCCGCTGCAATCTGGGTGATGGTATTTCTCCAACATTCTTTTTAATTAGAGACACTAGAGGTTTGTGGTCTGTTCTGACAAAAGTTTTACAGCCATAGATGTATAAATGAAATTTAGATGTTGCAAAAAGAAGACTTAATAATTCCTTTTCAATTTGTGCGAAATTCTTTTCTGTTGGTGACAACGACCTTGACACATAGGATATATGTTGTCCCTCCTGCATTAAACAGCATCCTATTGCATCCTTAGATGCATTACATTCTATAGTTATTTCCTTAGATGTATCAAAGTGTGTTAATACTGGAATTTTTGTAATTAATTCTTTAATATTTTTTAAAAGCATTGAATGGGCTCCTGTCCAAATAAATTCCACATTACTTTTCAAAAGGTTACGCAAATTAGAAGTTAAGTCAGCAAAATTTGGAATAAAATTTCTTATGTGATTAAGCATGCCCAAAATTCTCTGTAATACCTTCTTATTACAAGGGTTCTCCAAACTTTTAATAGCTTCTATTCTCTTTGGGCCAATTTTCATCCCATTTTTATTAAACTCAAACCCCAAAAATGTAATTTTATCGGTTTTATATTGAAATTTACTTGGATTAAATTTTAAATTACTTGACCTAGCCCTTTCTAATACTCTATTTAACACTTCATCATGTTCTTTTTCGGTCTCGGTGGCAATTAGAATGTCATCAAAATATATTATAAGTCCAGGAATATCTGAAAATATGGAAGTGTTTACTCTTTGGAACTCCTCAGGGGCATTGGATACACCGAATGGAAGTCTGAGGAACTTATAGCACCCAAAAGGTGTTGAAAACGCGCACAAGTTAGATGATTCTTTGTCCAGTTCAATGTTATAAAAGCCCTCCTTAAGATCAAGTAAAGAAAACCAGCATTTACCTGACAACTGAGAAGTTACTTCTTGCAAGTTAGGTATTAACGCAGGTGTTTTGATAATGGCTTTGTTCAGATCAGTTGGGTCCAAGCATATTCGAAGGCCTCCATCTGATTTTTCGATAACTACAAGATTGCTGAGCCATGTCACCGGACAATCCACTTTTTCAATAATTTTTTCTCTCTCCAACATATTCAACTTTTCTTGCAACCTGTCCCTAATAGCTAAAGGTACTCTTCTAGGAGGTCTGATGACTGGTGCTACAGATTTATCCACTTTAACACTTTAACGACCGCACGTCTGCGCAGTCAGCCATCGCCAGGGGCCGTCAGTATTTTTGAAGAATTAATTTAAAAGAACTTTATTAAATTCATGAAAAAGGTTCCAGAAAACAAAAACAACAACAATTTAACAACAAATTTAATATTTCCCCTTTGTATGATAATTATTAAAGCAATCACCTACATGTAATGGTATTTTGCATGTCTTACACATAAAATATGTTGGTTTTCTAATTTTATTTGCATAGCAAACATGGCAATCCCTTCGTACACACTTTTTTATTGTCGATATTTGAACTAATTAATGATTTATTCCTCCAGTTAATCTTTCCACCGGATTGGAATGAACGACGCGGAATGTAGTACGATCGCCATCATTAGTTTTATTCCACGCAGTTGCTAATTTAAGTAAAAAAATCGTTGTAATTTAATTTCTGAATATGCTGCTCCTTATTTAAATATCGATATATACAGAACGAGTTGAATATGGCACAATTTATGAAATACAAAGCAACTTTTTTGGTCCACTTTTTGGTTTTTCTATAAATGGGGTAATAACTCAAGTACTGGTCCGCACGGTCGACCCCTTTCATATATTGGTTATAGTCTATAATGCATTTTGGTTTGAAGATTGCATTACCATTTTTATCCCTTTTACCGGTTTCACAAATATCTGCATTATGAATAGTTGATATCATTCTAATGTCCCTTTTCTTATTAGTTTTATATAGCTGCATCAATATTTCACCTTGACGAGCAAATATGGTTTCCATCTCTTTCAATTTAGCTTTTTTTAGAATTCTGGTAAACCTCGATGTAACCTTATTGTTCCACATACCCTAATTTTATATAAAATTAATTTTTTTGCCAAATTTACACTATTATATAAATTATCCATATATACGTGATGCCATTTATTGAAGTAGTTTTTTAACAAACCCATTACAGTTTTTTCTATTTTTTGTCCCGCACCGGAATATAATTTGAAGCCCAATATGTAACCAGTAACAGAATCGCACGCCATTCTGACAGGTAAACCGTATTTAGTTATTTTGCTTGGATTGTATACTTTGAAATTGAGTCGCCCGCGCCTCGGTATCATGCCCTCATCGATGGATATATTCTGTCTGGGGTTCTCTTTTTTTTTCGAATTTTTTCGAGAAGTAATCGAGAAGATATTGCACTTTGTACAACCTACCAGCGTTTGGAGGTATTTTTTTCATTGTCAGAAAAATGTAAATATGTTAGGATTTCTCGAAACCTATTGCGGCTCATGGTTTTTGAAAAAATTGGTGTTTCAACGATATGGGGTTAGTGGATCAACAGTCGCTAATTCTTGCTTTTTTAACTAATCCCATAATTATTACTAATCCTAAAAATTTTTTTAGTTCAGTTAATTCCGCATTTTTTCCCTCTTTTAAATTTCTTGTAATTCTGGGTATGGTATTTATTCGTTTCTACCACGATGAATTCTAGAAGATCATCTCCAAGGAAACAATTTACCACATTTTCAACCCGATCACAGTGGCTGACACTGACACGTGGTCCTGCCATGCCTTCGAAAAATTCCTGATCACGTGGTTCATCAATGTTAGACCATCTAATTGTATCTTCCTTGTTTTCCTCTTCGTAACTGCCGTTGGATATACGAAGTCGACGGAGATTTCTTCTTGGGGGCGGGAAAGGATTCTCCTTTTCTTCATCTTCCTCACTGCTACTAGGTATACGAAGTACACGGCGATTTTTTCTTGGTGGGGGCAAAAGATACTCATCGCTTTCTTCATCGTCACTGCTGCTTGATATCCGTACAGGGCGTTTTCTTCTTAGTTGTGGGAAAGAATCTTCCTCTTCCTCGCTTTCAATATTTTCTCCACCATTACTATCGCTGCCTTCATTGACCTCGGCATCAGTGGGAACGTCAGAAAAATTATCTGTGTATTCTTCTTGAAACACTTCGTCTTCCATTCTAAACGAAATTTCGAGGGTTTCGCAAGGTTTTCGGGAGTTGATAAATGCGAAAGTTCCGATTCAATTTGCTTCTCTAAAGGATGCAAAGTTCAGATGCAATATCAGATAAATTATCCGTACATTCGTCTTGTATAAGCTTACCTTTTTCTTCGTAGAATGAGTCAACTAAAATAATCGTCGAAATATCTGCACCAAACTTGCCAAAATAAAAATTGGTACTATTGTCGTATTGTACTTATTGTTATCGTCTTGTATTTATTGTTGCTTGTTGTTGCTTCAACAAAACACCAACGCCATGACACAATTCGTCATAGAAACACAACCTATTTCAACATTTTGAATTAGAAAACGTCCGCGACACTAGTGCTTGTACGGTAGCTTAGCGTACTACATCAACGTAGAGCGCTTGATCCGATATTTGCTACATAATTTACGTGGAGCATCACTCTAGTGTAAAATCTAAAATAAAAATAGGCAACAATTGCCCAAAATGAAAAACATGGCAATGAAGTACGAAGCCAATAGCAATATCCACACTTATTTACATTCATAAATTATCACTCACGGAGTGTGGTACTGGCCAACAACCTTTGGCGGTAGCATCACACACATGTTGTGTGAGCGGTCGTTAACGGTTGTTCCTGCTATCACACACATGTTGTGTGATCGGTCGTTAAAGTGTTAATGTGACACTCATAATTTTTTATCAGCCCAGTTCCCTGAAATATGTCTTCATTCCTCTTCAAAATTTCCATTTTCTTTTCATTATCAACTGTAAGTTCATTTATTCTTTTAATTAAGTTTAATTTAACACAACCATGCAACCCCAGTAATGGTTTGATTTTATTATTGTTTGCATCATCCACTACAACAAAACTACATTTTAAATTAATAACTCCTGACGATTTTAACTGATTTCCTCCAAATACCTCCAGAATTATTTGTCTATTATTATATATATGGTCAGTACTTACTCCCAATTTGAACAGACAACTTATTGGCAATTACATTAATCTCAGCTCCCGTTTCAAGCTTGAACTCCAATTCCTTGTTATTAATATTTAAACTTTGGGACCACTGTAAACTATCAATTTTACAATTTTTCTTTGAGCTCTCAACTAATTCACAAGAGTCATAAAGGGACTCCGCATAATCCTGTTCACTTTCATATTTATTTTGCTGAACTAAACTTATATTTTTCTTGTTTTTAAAACATGCAACAGCAAAATGATTTGGCTTATTGCATAAACTGCAATTCTTTCCATATGCTGGGCAATTATTGGCTCTATGTTTATTTTCACACTTCCGACACTGATAGTATACCGCATCATAATTGTTGTTCACACCACTGCTGTAATTCCCATTTTTAAACCTAAGATTATTATTAAGTTTCCTGCCTTCATCATTAGCTGTGTTATAATAGGATTTATTGTTACCTCTTTTTAATCCATGTACTTGTACAGATTTTTCTTGTATTATTTTGACTTGTTCCTTTGTGGTTTCAGAAACTTTTACAGCATCGACCACTTTAATTAAATCTAGTTCACTTTCTCTTAATTTTCTTTCCTGTAGACCTTGATCTGTTAAGTGTAAAACAATTTGATCCCTAATTAAGGATTCTAACTGATCACCAAATTCACAGTTTGCTCCAATAGTGCGAAGCACTGTCACATAATTGTCAATAGCCTGACCATCAAGCCTCAATGTTTTAAAAAATGTATGCCGCTCAAACAACACATTCTTCTTTTCTTTACAGTAGTTATCATATTTAGTAATTACAGCGTTATATGTCAACTTTTCACTAGATATTCCAAACGTATTAAAAATAGCCAAACCTTCATCACCAATCAAGTTGAGTAAAATTGCTGTTTTAACTTTATCTTCTTTTTTATCCTTCTCAGTTGCTAACAGATAGTTTTCCAATTTTTGTTTCCAGTTTTTCCAACTTTCCGCGATACTGCCCGAAAACGTTAATTCTGCAGGAGGTTTGAACTCCATCGTAAAACGAGGTTGGTCGTATCTTATTATCACTGTTGGTACACTTATTCGACTATTTACTTTGTTAATCACTCGGTTTCACCTGACACCATGTTATAATATTTGGTTCATAAAAGTCCAGTCTTAGATTTATTTTAATAAGCTTTATTGCAAGCATTGCAAGAGCACACTTTTTTTGGTTTATCTAGGAGGCTCAACTACTGTTACAATCAGTGTTGCTACAACTAGTGTTTGTGTTAAGGCCCGTCCACACTACTCGTGCTTGGGCTCGTCGAGGAGGCTCGTACGGCTCGTCTTAACTCGCGCTCGTGCTTGTTCTATCAACTGTCCACATTATCTCAGTTACTCGGCAGGCTTTGGCTCGCGAGGATCCACATTATTTACTTGCGGAAATAATGAACCGTGAAGTGATTATAACTAGTGCTTCCTTCCTTATTATGAGATTCATAGCTCAAGAGCAAAAAAGAAAACCAAGAAAACGAAGATGGTGGATGACGACAGTTTTGAAAAGTCGGGAAACATATAGTGGTAGCAATTTACTAGACGACTTGGCGGTTGAACATGTATATTTTAAGACATTTTGCCGTATGTCCACATCGGACTTTGAATATTTAATAAATTTGGTCGGACCGAAGATTGCAAAGGCTGACAGTAAATTTCGAAAAGCTATACCTGTTACAGAGCGATTGGCACTCACGCTCAGATTCCTAGCAACTGGTGATTCCTACTCCAGTCTAAGTTTTTTGTTTAAAGTCTCGAAGCAAGTCATATCAAAAATTGTTCCAGAAGTATGTGCAGCACTTATTGACTGCTTGAAGGAGTTTGTAAAGGTAAGTTAGAATAAATTGTACAAATTTTGTTTTTAATCACATTTATTCATCCTGCAGTCTGTAAACATTTCAAAATACATTAATTTAAAACAATGAATAATTGCTGAAACGAAAAGAAAATTTTATGTAAACAAAGAAAATCAGTAAAGAAAAAGAAAACTCAACGCGAAAATGTTTGATTTTATTCACACTTATTCATCCAATTTCAAAACGCGTTAACTAAAAATAATCGATGAAACGAAATGAAAATTTTTGTGAAAACAAAGAAAATCAGTAGAAAAAAAAAACAACTTGAAACATTTTGATTAAGTATTATAAAGGAGATCCGAGAATCGTGAAGAGTTGGCAGGTTCAGAAGTGTGTGATTGTTCCATGTTGAGTGGCATCTGCTCAATGTCTTGTACATGGTGAGAGCTCATTGACGGAATTGATAAGTGCGACGAGTAACTGTAGTTGCTGCTGTTTGAATTGCTTGTTGAATGATCGATCAAGTAGCCGCTTTCTGCTCTGAAAATCGTATCAGCAAATTCTTTTTTAACATAAGCGCGTGTTCTTTTATCCATTGACCGCAACACGCTCGCTATGTACTCTCCGTATGAGTCGAATTCGTCTTTAGTTTGGGTAAGAGCTGCCTGCATAGCAGAATATGCCTCTTCTATTCGGGGATCTTCAGCGCTAGCCCTTTTTCTCAGGATTTTTCTTGGTGAAACAAACTTCTTGTTACGATTTGGTGTAGATGTTGTTTTGTCAGTTTGTGTTTGTGGACGATCCGCTTTTTCATTTTGGACCTCATCAGTTCCAATGTTCGCTGTCCCTTCACCAGCATCCAAACACACAGATCCTTGATCTGAATCCTCCTTGGATCTCTCCTGGAACAAACATAACATAAACATTTGTTGTAAATCCTGACAAATTTAAGCACATAGAACAAAAAACACAAAATTAAGCGTGTTGAAAAACTTTGAAATATTTCAAAAAATTATTGTCTAAATGATAATGTGGCTGATTTCCGATTTTTATTAAAATCAGAAAGTCTAAATTCAGAATAAGGAAATATAACCTAAGCCTTAGGTCAGAAAAGATTTGATCAAGAATGAAACAATAGATAAGGCACCTTAAAATTTATCCTAATACTGGGAGCAATGAAAAGATGACAAGCAAAATTTAGAATCAGGTCTGGGTTTAAAAAGTTGTTTACTCCACTATATATATATTATACTGGTTGACGGTTTATTGTCTCTTCAATAAATATATATATAGTTAAAATGTTTTTCATTGTAACGAGTTTAAAAATTTGTATTTAGTTAAATTTTTTGAAATGTTTTAATTATTATATCAATTCGTTAATGATAAATAATTTTTACTTCTCGAACATATACTATTGTTGAACTGTTTTTATTATTATAACTTTAAGATAAAAAAAAATATATATATTTTGTAACAATTTCACTTTGTTTCTGTTGGTAGCACTTACGTGCTCTTTTGTTTCGGCGGAACTAGTATGCATTCAATAAACAAAATATTATCCAAATATTAGGAGTACAACAGCTAAACCTCCAAAACCTCGTCATCACAAATCACATTCAAAATTTAGTATGTTCGTTATCATTACTGCCAATCTATAAGACATTATTATTAATAACTTGTAGTATTATTGCATACTGCTATATTTGGTATTATTAGTTTCTATTTATTTTTTCGCAGATGCCACAGACACAAGAAGAGTGGTCGCTTGTCGCAGAAGAATACGAAAGAAAATGGAACTTTCCTCATTGCCTTGGTGCAATGGATGGCAAACATTGCGCAGTCCAATGCCCAGCTAATTCTGGAAGCGACTTTTTCAATTACAAGGCATTTTTTAGTATTGTCCTTTTTGGTTTGGTGGATGCTGACTATTGTTTTATGTATGCTGACGTGGGCTGTCAGGGTCGAATTTCAGATGGTGTTGTTTTTCGGAATACATCGTTTTTTAAGAATATAATGAACGGTACCATCGTTTTCCCGGACGATCGAACTCTACCAGGTAGGCAGAAAAAAGTACCCTATGTGATAGTTGCAGACGACGCGTTTCCGCTCAACAATCACATCATGAAGCCATATTCTGGACAACAGCCACGGGATCAATTAAAAGAAGTTTTAACTACAGACTTTCGAGAGCACGCCGCATTGTGGAAAATGCGTTCGGAATACTTTCTTCCGTGTTCCGGGTACTAAGAAAGCCAATATTACTTCAACCTGAAAAAGCTCAAACTGTAATTATGACTTGCATATACCTCCATAATTTCTTGCGAAAAAGCCATACTTCCAGACAAATATATACTCCTGGAGGAGCAGTGGATCATGAGGAGAATGGACAATTAATTCATGGAACTTGGAGAAATGAGATAACGACTAATACAACCTTTACACCATTACCAAACATTCCACGACGTACAACGCAGACTGCTCAAGACATTAGAGATGAATTCGCTGCTTATTTCGTATGTGAAGATGGGACAGTGCCATGGCAAGATGATTATTAATAACTTGATAAAGTATCTCTCTCTTTCAACTGCCAGGAACCTATGTACGAGCGGCTACCTGATTTCATACGTTTCAACTGAGTTTTATATTTATTAATTCCTATTGTATTATTATCATTTCGTTAAATAAAAATTGATAGAAAATTTATCGCTATTGTTTGCCAATTGTTTTCTAAATAACCTATTCTACTTTTCCCATAAAAGAAAAGAAAAAAAACAAAAAACAGTAGAACCTTCATTATCCGGGTTTGATTAACCGGGGATATCTGTTGTTTTTTCCCCTATATTTACTTTTTCTTTAAATTTCCAGCGTTGTGTTTGAATATTATTAATACAATTTAAATGTACCTGAAGGATGAAGGAATTCAATAATGTCATTATGCGAAGTGAATCGTCATCATTTCGGAAAAGTATTTAAGAACTTCCGGAGTTGAAACTTTTAAAAAGAATCCTTTGTCTAATGTTTACGTTGAAGAAATTGGTCCGGGTAGAGGTCACTGAATGAAATTCTCAAGTAATTTCAGATGATATTTATTGTTAGCCAACGTTTCGACCTACGTTGTAGGTCTTCTTCAGGGCTATAAGCAAAATACAGACAATTTAAGAAAGCGGTATGAATATAATAAAACATTTTAAATATAGATAAACTAAAAGAAGGTGAAAACAGGCAAAAATTGATAATTATGTGTAATAATGATGATAAAATTTGATAAAGGTGTACAGTAAAGTAATTATGAAGGTTAAAATGTAGAAAATAATAATAAAACATGAAGAAAATAATAATAAAACAGAAAGTGTTGACAGTTAAAAAATTAAGGTATTACAGATAAATAAAAACTGAATATACAATAGGAATGTGAAATGATATGGGTAAATTAGAAAGTGATAAGAATTACGCACTAAAATTATAGGTAATAAAAAAGAAGAAATAAAAATTGTAAAATTATAAAAATCTAGAAACGAATTATATAAAATAGAATAAAATTGAAAATAAAAATTATTTTAGAAAATACAGTATTAATATTAATAGGTAGAAAATACTTTATACTAGTGTAAAGAATATTAATTACATAAGAGAATGTAAGAAGACAGTTTATAAAAATGTAAAATATCAATTGTATAAAAGTAGGTATGTTTTAAGTAAGGTACGTGATAATATAATCAGGCTATATTGGACTAATTAACAGGCTAATAACAGGCTATATTGGAATTATGATATATATTGATGAATATTTAGGGTGGTATATAGATAACTAAAACAAATAAACGCCTTACAGTAATAGTGAGCTTGGAAGTAGTGATAATAACGGTAAATTGGGTATAGTACTGTTTTAGGTTATGAGGTAAAGAAATTAAAATGAAATGGAGGAGGGAGGGTGAGTAAATAGTGCAAAACATAAGTTACCTGTGGGGGGTGGGACGGGGGTTGGGTCCTCTCTGGCTATGAAACACTGACTGATATAGTTGAGAAGGAAGGATGGTCCCCTACCCTTACTAAGTGTAAAAAAATTTCTCAGAATATAAAAGCCGTTACAATGGCTATAAGTAACGTATAAAGGGAAAGAAGCAAATAGTGTAGAAGCCTCATATAAAGACTTGAAAATCCATACACACACACTCACATACACATATTCGTATATATATGCATATATATATACATATATATATATATACATATACATACATACACATACATACACACACACACACACAGACTAACATACATACTTATATATAATATTGGCACGTATGAGAGGGGGGGGGGGAGGAGAAGGTCATTAGGAAGCGGGGGTGGTTAGTTATTTTGTATTAGGTCTAGTATGTGTCTGTAAACTATTGATAGGTTATTTTTGTCAGTCTTTGTGTTTAACGGATTTTTTTCTAGGTTAATGTATAATGATTCTGTAATTAGTCTTTTGGTATAATTAGGAACAGTGGCGAGAACAGAGGATTGGTCAAAGTTAAAGGTGTGGTTAAGGGTTAAGGCATGTTCTGATAGTTTGGAAGCAGATATGTTCCGGGTAGATATAGATGTCTTATGTTGTGATAGTCGTCTGTAAAAGTGGTTTTTTGTTTCCCCAATGTAGGAGGAGGTACAGTTTGGGGCAGAGCAGGAGATGCGGTAAACAATGTTGGAGAGATTTTTAATGGGGATCGGGTCTTTTAAATATGTGAATAGTTGGGATAATTTGTGATATGGCTTAAAACCAAGGCGAAGGTTGGGAAAGGTAAGATTTAAGATTTTTTGGATATTGTCAGACAGACCAGGAATATAAGGAAAAGATCGGTATATGAAGGAACTGGGGTTCGGTACTGTTGGGTACGGGGAGGGGTAAATTACATTACTGGGGTGTTTAAGGGGGTCTAGTAGTTTATTGGTAATGTGGGCTGGGAAGTTGTTAGAGAGTAGTATGTTTTGGATTCGTAGGATGTTGGTTGGTCGAAATTGGGTGTCTGATAGGGATAAACACCGGTGAATAAGGTTTTTTGCTGTATTGATCTTCTGGTGGTAAGGATGCTGTGAGAAAAAATTGAGGAGTCTGCCGGAATATGTGGGTTTGGTGTACCAATCAAAGGACAAGGAGCTATCATTATTTCTTATAATGAGGAGGTCAAGAAAGGGGAGGGTGTGATTGGTTTCAGTTTCTATGGTAAATTTGAGACGGGGATGGTAGGACGGGCATGGCCAGACCTGAGATTTGATTGTAAAATTTACCATGGAAACTAAGATATCCGGATTTACAACACAGTGTAAGGGATTCAAGGTAGGAAGTGAGGCAAAGAGTTGTGTGTGGTTGGATGATATTCCAGTTTTTTTCTATAATGCTGAGGGCTTTGTCAATGGGGATATTGGTGAATAGACTAGTGGCATCAAGGGAAGCTAAAATGAATTGGTCAGGAATGTGAACGGAAAGTAGTTCTTGTTTTAGATGAAAGGAATTAGTAATGTCATAGGTGTTGTTATGGCTGAGGGTTTGCAGAGAAGGAAGAAGAAATTTACTAAGTTTGCTAGATGGGGAGTTTATGTTAGAAATAATGGGGCGGAGTGGATATCCTGGTTTGTGGATTTTGGGTAATCCATATAAACGAGGAGATATGGAGTTGTTCAATAATTTGGATCAAAAGATTAGAATAAGGAATCGGTGAACAAACTATACAGGATTTGATAAAAATAGAAAAGGCATTGTTGAATTCGTTTGTTCGGCGGAATCATTGCGTCTTGTTTTTCCCGGAAAACATTTTAAGACTTCAAGATTAGTCGAACTCAATAGAAAGTTACCAGGGCTTTTAAACAAAAGCAGATTTGTCATCCATCTTCATCAACCGTGAGTAAATATGTAATGTAAAAAAAAAATGATTATCAGTAGTTTTTAATTATCCGTGCACCCCTCTTTTAGTCATCACCACGAATAATCGAGGTTCTACTGTAGTGAATAATGTATAATAAAAAATAATGAATATTGTTTACTTACTTCTGTGTCGATTGTCTGTCGAGGACGATATCTGCCGTGTTGAAATCCGAACGCTTTGTAAGGGAACCAATTTGGAGAGTTCACTTCCTCAGCCCCAGAGCCTGACTTCCTAGGCTCAATTATCTTCTGACGCACTTTTCTATATGTTGCCAATAAACTGTTCATTTTTTTTTTTTTAATTCAGACACGTTCACGTTTAATTGTTGAGATATCGCGTCCCAAGCGTCGGCTCTTTTTGATTTGATTTTATGAAAACAACTACTAACATCCCACAACTCCGGGTGTTGTTCGTAAAGATTAATAAATTTGATAGTGAAGTCGTGGGTCCACTCCATTTTACTTCGATGTAGACTGCACGAGTTCAACAAGTCGACTGAGCTAGGCTTGTTGTCGTCCACGAGACTCGTGTGGCTCGATGAGCATTGCGAGCATTTCCTTTGATGGACCGACAACAAGCGGAGCCACTCGAGCCATTGGCTCGTTAGGCTCGCGTGCTCGTCTCCTTGGATCGAGCTATCGTCCACATTACTCGCAAGCCACCCGAGGAACGCGAGCACGAGTAGTGTGGACGGGCCTTTAGAAGGAAAAATTATTTCTAATGTTTTGATTTGTTGAGTAACAAATTTTAACAGATCATTAAATCACGGAACGGTTTTTGAAGAATGTAAATCTTCAAATACCTCTGAAATTCGAGCGTCGAGATTGTTTAATGAAAAAGTTAATAAAAGGAAATTTGCAAGGTCGTCGATAGGTAACACCTTAATAGCCAAAGCGGAATTTTGATGAGTTTCTAGAAAATGCTTCAAATTTTTTAGTGAATTGGAACTAATAGGTTTAAATTGAAGAATTTTATTCAAATAAGCCTGAGCTATCCTGCGTGGTTCTTGATATCGATTCACAGAGCCGTAAAGGCAAGGTCTTAATTCTCTGAAGTGAGTTGAAAGTTTGAAATAACGGAAAGGGCACTTCCGCTTAAATTTGTTCTAAAAAATTGAAACCTTTGAATTTGAGAGAGAGATGGATTGTTATGAACGAGGGATGTAAAAAGAGAACAAAATATCACTTGAAAAACTCGGCAATTGAATCGGAGGTAACGAGAGAACTCTGAGTGGCATTAATGACCGGCGAAGAGGTTGAAATGAGTTCTTCCCTCTTTAACTGTTGATATTTCGTTTTAATTTCGATAAAAATATTGTCATAGGCAATTGCAGGACCTTTAGTATTAACGAAATGTTGTTTAGGTAAGAGTGCGTTATGGTCATCAATTTTGTCATTTGCCGCTTCAAATTTGTTTCGAAGGGAGGTTGTCCTCAAAATGCGCCTGCACAGCTAAAATATCCGAAACATCGGACGACTCTGATCCCAACGAGATGTAATATTTGAAAATAAATTTTCCCTCTTTGATAGCTGCTGAGCTTGAATTAGGAGATTTTTTATCGTTATAGTTATAGAATAAAATAATGTAAAGCACTTCAATAATAATAATTAATATATTTTATTTAAACACACAGTACACACAGTAATTGTATCATCTACACGACTCACACAGAACAGAACAAGAAGCATTATACATTACGTCACACAGACAGTGCCAACTAAATATAATTTCTAAGCTAACTAAATAAATAGAATTGCTTATTTATTATCATACTCCCCCTCAATTCTATTATGCAAACCCAGTGGTTGTATAAATTTAATAAAACTATTTACATTTAATGCTTTCGTACATATATCTGCTAATTGCTCATTGCTATTTACATATTTTAATTCCAATTTTTCTTTTTCTAACTCATCTCTTATAAAATGAAATTTAATGTCTATATGTTTACTCCTTTTTGTTTCTAAACTCTTAGCAATATTAATAGATGACTGATTGTCTTCATAAATAACAGGTTTTACTATTAAGTTAAAACTTTCATCTAGTAATTGTACTAAAAATTTAACTTCTTTAAATACATTCACACATTGCTACATATTCTGCTTCACAGGTTGACAGGCTAACTATACTTTGTTTCTTTGTTTACCAGAAAATATTATTCCCAAATAATTTAATGACAAAACCTGTAACACTCTTTCGATCACTAATATCAGCAAAATCTGCATCGACATATGCCTCTACTACTTTTACATTATTATGCTTTTCAAGAATTAAACAATAGTTACATGTACCTTTTATATACCCTAATACATTTCTTAAATGTTTTCAATGAATAGAACTGTAACAATTTTGAAATTTAGAAAAATAGCTTACTGCATAACTTAAATCAGGTCTATTAACATTAAATACATTATGCTACCTAGTAACTCTTTATAAGGATATTCTTTTGCATTCTCAGACTGATCAACCTTTAATTGTAACTTTGGTTCAATAGGTAAACTTAAAGTTTTACAATCATGCATACCAAATCTTTCTAAAATTTTATTTACTAAAGATTTTTGACTCAAAGTGATACGGTTATTTTCTCTCTGAATATCAATTCCTAAGAATCTAAATTTTTGACAATTTTCATAAGTTTTAATCTTAAATTTGCTCATCAATAAATTTTTAATATGAGTTAAATTATCCTTTTCTTGGAAAAACATATAGCATTTCTAGATTCTACTTCAGTGCTAAGGTTAACATTATTCTGATTGTCATCATTCTTGCTACAGGTGCGAAATAATCTCCATCGTCATCCTGCATGAAACCTCTAGCTACTAAACGAGACTTCTTTATTTTGATGCCATCAATTTCTTTTTCTGTAAAGACCCATCTGCTATCAATTGTTTCTTTTTCCTGAGGAATATCAACAATTTCCCATGTCTTGTTATCTTCCAAACATTTCAGTTCTTCTTCGATTGACTCTTTCCATCCTGTTTTCATAGCTTCTGGATATGTTTTTGGAATACTTTCGGTAATTTTAGTTAAGTCTAAAACATAATCTTTGAATTTTGAAGGTAGTTTGCTTGTTCTTTTTTCTTTTATCTTCATTGGATCCCTTAGCTGACTTGACTGATTCATTGTCAGTAATATTCTCTGTGACTTCTAGTGTTTTTCCTTCACCTTGAATTTCAATGACTTCTTGCTTTTCTTTATCTTTTTCTTCGGATATAACTTCTTTTGATATTTGAGAATTCTCTTCCATCT
The DNA here is from genome assembly GCA_037127475.1 of Arma custos. Taxonomy (NCBI): domain Eukaryota; kingdom Metazoa; phylum Arthropoda; class Insecta; order Hemiptera; family Pentatomidae; genus Arma; species Arma custos. The sequence goes on from CM073759.1 coordinate 185,060,140, forward strand.
CAATGCCAATTCTTCCTTGATCAATTTCTTCATTAAAAACAGCATGTCTTGTCACTATAACTTTCTTTGTTTCTTCATTGTATAACCTGTAATTTCTGTCACCTTCATATCCAACAAAAATTAATTTTTCATTCTTCTTAGATAATTTATTACGAAATTTTGAAGGAATCAGAGCATAAGCATCACATCCGAATATTTTTGCATGTCCAAGTGATGGTTTTCTGTTAAACCATTGTTCATACGGAGTTGTATCAACAATACTGTTAGGAGTTCTATTTAATAAAAATACAGCTGTGTTAACTACCTCAGCCCAAAGAAATTTTGGTAGGTTTGAATTAAATAGCATTGCACGAGCACTCTCCATAATTGTTCTCATTTCTCTTTCAATTCTTCCTACTTGTTCTGGAGTATATGGTGCAATATTTTTCAGTATTATACTCCTATTATTTAGAAATTGTTTAAATTCATGGTTACATATTTCTAAAGCATCATCAGTTCGTAATTGTTTAATTCTTTTTTCCTGTCTTTCCATCAGAATAATAAATTTTTGTAACTCACCAATTGTATCTGATTTATGTTTAATAAAGTGAACAAATCTGTAACCAGAAAAGTCATCTTTCAATAATATAAAATATCTGAATCCTCTCACTGATTCTTCTGGCATGAGACCTCCTATATCACAGTGTATTAAATCACCAGGTTTATCAGCTTTCTTCTCACAGCGGCCAAATGATGACTTACATTGTTTACTCTGAACACAACTTTCACAAAAATAATCTTTATTATCTTTTAACTTTATACCATCCACCATATCAGGAACTTTCTTTAGAAAATTATTATTTATATGACCTAATCTATTATGCCACACCTCTATACTGTTATTAAGTTCACTATGTACAGAAATTGCTTTCATGTTTAGATAATATATGTTATTATTATTTTTAACTGCGGTTGCAACTAAATTATTCTTATTATAAATGTAGGCATAATCTCCTTTTTTATTTATAACCATACCTTTTTTAGTTAATACTCCTTCAGATAACAAATTCCTTTTCAATTCTGGCACAAATAATACATCATCTGCAGTTGCTTCATTCCATTCTTCATTAATATATACAAGAAAGTTTATTTTTCCCTTTCCCATTGCTTTCAGCACATCATCATTTCCAAGCTTTACTTGATGTCCATCATTTTCTTGAAAATTAGATAAAATATCCATTCTGCATGTCATATGATTTGAAAAACCACTATCCAGTATCCATAAGTTGTCATCAATATCTCCATTATCCTCAGAAACAACAAATGCAGTTTTCTCATTATCTTGTCTTCTATTAAACTTAATATTCTTATGAGGATTATTATATTTGTCTGAGCCTTGAGTTCTCTTAGCCCAACACTTACTTGCAATATGCCCTGGTTTTCTGCAGTTATAACAAATTCTCGTCTTATCTTTTGAATTATAAGAAGCCCTATGATTACTTGTATAAAGTGCACTATCCTCTGATGCAGTCAAACTTGATTCTTCATCGATCAATCGAGATCTCAAGTGTTCATGATCTTTTGGGTCCATTGCTTTAACATGTAACTATGTCCACTAACCAAGTATTTAAAATCTATTGAGCGATAAAACCCTTTTTTTACTAAGTAAATTACTGCCATTAGGAGGAACTGGTTTTGTGCTCCACGGTTGTCACCTCTTCTTCTTGTTAACAAGGCCTCAGAAGTGGCAAACATAAAAAAGCAAGATGATATCTCATTGGCCCCTCGACCACCAATCCCTTCTTCATGCCACACACACATATATGGAGACCCCTGGTTACTCACATGAATTCTCCAGTTGTAACATGAGAGCTGCCGGCAGTAAGAAATATCACTGTGTGTGAGCATTGGTATAAACATTACTTGTGGCAAGTATATACATAAGCAGTTATTATTACTACTTGGAAGTTGTGATGATACAATGTCTTCCTTTATACACGCTTGTGCATTATTCTATGGTGTAACTCCTGCTTTACCTTTATGGTATTTGTGGCTTTTTCACTGACAGCTGCTTGAATTTCGACCTTTAACACGTCACATTTCTTACAAGTGTCTGTTGTTAAACATTTGAATTTTAGTTATTTGTAAGTTACTTTAGTTGTTGGATTTTGGGCTTTGAAAGATAAAAGCATACGGTTTTTGTTTAGGTCCGGGGATAGAAACTCATTTGTTGTTCTGTTACGTGAATAGTGGCTCTCATACCTGGGAAACGAATGAATGTGGTGCCGAACTAGATTTCGATCATTTTCTGTGAACTTAACTTTATGTTCATGTGAATGTGGATTTCCGGCTCCGGTCCAGTCTGAGCTGTTCTGAAAAGCATTAAGTTTTTCTAGGCCAATTTATCTCTCTAGCACCCTCAGTCCCAGTTAAAGCTCATCGACAGTTTTAATATGGTGATGGTGTTTGACAGAAGTGTCTACTGGTGATGGTTGAATTTGAGGAGTACTCCGCGTTTTTCTTAATGTATTGAGAGGAGCTTCAGGGTTCCATGGTACCAATCCACACTTACGGTATCCATTTTGCATGATTGAAGGCTTAATATTTTCATCTAGCCGTGAAAAATCTTTCTTTTTCAGTTTTGGATTTTCCTCCTGGGCTCTTCTCCAGGTATGAACTTTGTTTTTCCAGTGAAGTTTTAGTGTACGGAACAGAGCTACATCCATTGGTTGGATTAGATGGGTCGCATTTGGGTGGAGGGCTATCAACACTATGCCATTACCCTTGCAGAATTCACTAGTCTGTAAAGTCAGGTGGGATAAATAAAATGATGACCGTCAACGAATAGAATTACAGGCAGAGGAATGTTATTTTTGACCAACCAAGAGTGGAAAACATTTGTGACATATTGGTAAAATAGGTTGCCCAGTCATCCACCCACTCTCAGATTTTCCTAATCCCCATTCTGGAGGAACGCTGGTGATAATATCCTGCGGGATTCTTTCATATTTGAAAACAATTAAGAGAGGGCCTAGCTGTCCGTCTGAGTTTGCATTCATAAGAACAGTGACACACTCTTTTTCGTTAGCATTCATGAGTTGATAAATAGTTTCGTCCCGTTTTATCGCCAATACTCTATCCCCTTTAGGGTTTAGGGAAAATTCTGATTCATCTGCGTTGAATATCCGGCTGGGTTCACTTAGACTATTATCAAAATTGTGGCTTTTTAAATAAGAATCAACTTCTGAAAACCATGCTTCAGGTTTTCTTTGGTAATTGATGCCCTACTGGCTGTTAAATTTTGTGGAGTTCTCATGGTCACACATGGATTTCTTATAATGAAAAGCTGGTACCAGGTACGCCCTGGACGATCATCGGTAAAATTATTTGGCCTTTTCAAGTCTTTTAACAGCCTTTGAACGCTGTCGAAAAGCTCCTCCTGGGTAACAGGGAAACCTCTTTCCCGAGAAGAAACTATCCACCTGACCAATACGGCCTCTTCTTCCTCTGAGAGGATTGCTGGAGGTCCCATTTTTTTAAATGCTTTAGTTTTACCTTTAGCATATCTCCTTAGGCTTGTTCGGGGAACGTTATGTTTTTTTTCTGCTGAAGATAAAGCCATGCCCTCCAAAACTTCAGCCGCTGCGTCCTTCCATTGTTGTTCATCGTAAGCCCAAAACTGTTTTGCAGAAGGAGCCATGCCGACAATCTGTATGAAAGGACAGAATGTTAAGGCCCTTTTAATGCTACCTTTTATAATGATCCTCATAATAATCCCATATTTACTTTAATTAGGTTTTATTAATTAAAATAAGTTGATTTAATAGTGAGTAACATGTGGTGTCCACTACTAGATGTAGCTATAAAATAAACCCAGGATCAAAATCATAAGAATAAGAAAGCATTACATGTTCATTCAGAAGGTTCTCAAGTGTAAAAAAGAATTACCTCCCAGAGTTAGTCGTGTCCAGTACTAAGATTTCTTGAAATATTCGTTTCAGTAGTGGGCATCTAACATTTCCGCTCCCGTTAAGCAAATATTGAAGATCAAACATCAAAACATGAATTTATACACTCTAATTAATCAGTAAATACTTGAGGGCATTAATAAAAAGCAAGTCTGACTGTCAAAAAGTGAATAAATTTGTACTCACCTTCTTAAAGACATTGGCTAGAGGTAGATAACAACGGCACTGGAGCGGCCGTGTGCAATGACTGATTGTTGGCTTCCATGACTCCGTGATATCGTGGAAGTTCCAAGAGACGCCACCAGAGTGTGCAAAATACAATCTCTCTTGATTTGAAGCTGATTGAAGGCCTAGATATCTTGTTTTTTTAAATTAAACTGCGTAGGTGTCCACTACCTTAATTGCTTTTGCTGGTTATCTTTTTTTAAAAGCGTGTTGAAGTCGGTAATTAGTTAATATATTCTTTAAACTCGGAGAAAAATAAAAAACCTGTGTCCAGTAAATTTTTGTATTATTTATTTCTCAAGAAACGTTTCGGCCTAACTGCCATTATCAATCTTCTCAATGATGAGAAGGCTATTGTGAAGGTTATGTTTTAAGCAGATATACCCTTTATATCATTTCTTTTTCAGTTTTAGAATTACGGATGAATATAGCTTACTGATATCTCCTGCTTCTTTTCTATCGTTAACTACGTTGTCTATATTATCATTGATGCACAAAGCGTCTAGGTATTTCCTTCTAATTGCATTTTTTTTCTCTACGTAAAATTTTTGGTTTTTCAAAATTAAAAGTGTGCAAAGTTTCTTTACAATGTGCAGATAAAGCAGTTCCAGTTTTTGAATTTAGTTTAATATTATTTCTATGATAATAAAAACGACTACTTAAGCTATTTTTTGTATGACCTATATATCTTTTATCACAATTTTTACATTCTATGTCATAAACTACATTTTTATTGTCCAATATAGGTATTTTATCTTTTTGGCTTTCTATTATTTTTCTGATTGGGTTTTTAATGGGTCGGTAATTAGTTTTACTCCTCTCTCCGCTACATCATTCACTGCCTTTAGTGAATTGACGATTTTGAGTCCCTCTGTGTACTGTGTGTTGTTAGGCCACTCTCCGGGATCTTCTTTGAGCAACTCAGTCTCCATTCCAAAGCGTTTGAAAAAGCACATATTTGTGTGATTATGCCTGGCAATCCTTCATTCAAGATTTGTTCTAGGTGCTCTTTTTTGAATTTCGGGTTGATAACTCTTGGCAAATTCTCCACCTCGTCCTCGCTCTCAGCTAGAAGTTTTCTTGCCATTTCTGATTTTACTTCGTCTGATAATGTTTCTTCAAAGAACGCTAGAGTCACTAACTCTGGACTTAAATACCACAAGTGATTTTGGAATTTGGTCAGCCCTTTGTTTAAGACCTCATCATCGATTGACTTGTACTGGATCAAACTTTGTAACAGTTCAAGATCTTGTTTGGGAGCCATACGAGCATTGGGTGCGTTGAACCAGCATTTACAATAAATTCTCACAAGGAAGATACAGACGGCTTCAATACCACTTCGTTCTTTGTCACTCAAGATGGACTCTCCCGGAAACATGTATATTATTTAACAATAGATAGCCGTCGCCATCCATCTTGCATGGTGAATAGGCCCTGGAGATCTGATTCCAACAACTTGTCCATCCAGTGCTCCTAAAAATATCAGTACCAATTGTAGCAGTTCTTTATAATCATCTCTGGGTTGATATTGTGAGAGTTTTGACTGAAAATCAGTTATAATGTCAGAAACTCCGGTGGCAAGTGCTTTCTCACATGTTCGCTGGCGACGGCCGGTTGATATAGTTCCTTCTGAAGTGCCAGCCATTTCTTCTGGAAGCGTTTGAAGACGTCCGGTTCGGGATCAGTTGTTGGACATAATTTAACATCGAAAACGCCCCGCAGCTCAACTTCGTAAATGCGGTGCCGACAGGCCAAATGGAGTAATTCTTTACCCAATAAGTACTCTAGAATGGTACAGGTTCCTTTGAATCTCCCTGTGTTGGAATGCAGTTGTATCAAAGCACATTGCCTTTACACCATTAGAAATGTTCCATTCCTCAAGACACTCATACACAGTCGATGTTCTTCACTACTGCTGCTGTCTGTTACTGGTACTCCTAAAAGTTGTTCCTTGTCTCCATTGGAAATTATAACCGCAACTCTCTCCTTCAACAACTTCTTTAAAACCCCTGGCAAAAGTTTCCCGTTCCAGTGAACGACAATAGGGTCCTTTTCAGTTACGTCCACTTGCCCTAGGATTTTTTCTGTAAATTGTTCTCTCAAAACTTTTCATTTGATTTGGATGGCAGCTCTTGACACACGTCATCGGAATTCTTTCCCAGAGCTTCAATGGTAGCTGTTAATATCCGAGTAGCATTCCTGTCTGATATTTGGCACAAATCTAACAACGCAGACAGCTTCTCGGTTAGAATTTCTTTCACGACCAGCTTTTTGCATTCAGATGGTCCTGCAAGCTCCAAGTCTTCTTGAGAAGTAGTGCAGACGTCCATTCTTTTATCTTCAACACCGGCAACAAATGTATCTTCTTCGTCACTCGAGTCAATGTCAGGACTGTTTTCTTCTTCACCAGTCTCTAATAACACTGTTGGTAATAGGAGTCAAGGGACAAAATTGAATTTAATTACCAAATTGCTTCAAAATTTATTTCCAAAACAATATATTTAGGTCTATGACTACAACATAGAAATATGGAATGTCAAAATGGTATAAAGAAGTTATGAATTACAGTTAAAAATGTCCAAAAAAATTATATTTAAAGCATGAGGCATTAATGATTTTCTATTATATTTATAAAATTTGTATTTTCCCATATCTAAGCCTTGCTTCTTTTGTAACCTTCCCCACAATTTCATCTTTTGTGCTTATACTCAAGCCATCTATCTCTGGGAATGTATGCACGTACGGTCTTTCCTCGATATTGCCTCATAAACTTTATGTTAATATTTCTTCATAAAGCTTTCATTATTTCTGTGCATTATGTCACAAACTCTTTTTTTTGAGACTGTTATCAAACTGAAATCTCCAACATTTAAATCTACTGTCTTCTGAACAGTCAGTCTCTTTTTGAAGAGGATTTACTATCAGAATCTGTAGAGGCTCCTGGATGCCAATTTTCATCATCTGAAGAGTCTTGACAAAGTTGAGAATATTCTTCTGCTTCTGATCTTGAAGAAGACAAATTTTCGATCTTAGGCTTTCTTCTAACAGGTTTCTTTGTTTCAATGAAGAGACTCTTTCTAGCTTTTTCTCGTCTCTTGGTTTCTCTCTCCTTTCTTTTAGCTCTTTTTGATTCCAAAATGTCTTTTTCAGGTGTTTCGGTCAATATTGTAGAATGTTTTTTCCTGGAATTTTAGGCAACTTTAGAAACTGCCAAAGCCAATCCCTCCCAGCAAGTTTAGTTTTCTTATTAAATTGATGGCTCAATGACAGCTTCTCAACATACTCATAGCTGTAAAGTATTTAAACCGTAATACATTTTTGTTAGTTTCTTAACATGACTAGCAATTTCATGCTCTTGTGACACAGAAAAAACAGGCTTACATTCGAGACGAGGAGCACCATCAATTCCTGTTTTATTCCTCTTCTGTAGGGTACTTACAGGGATGTTGTGAATTCGGGCTGCGACCCGAATACTGATCCCTGCTATATTATTGATATCAGCTTGTGCTTCAGCCAACTGATTGGAAGTCCAATGAGCATCATCAGTTGTTCTAACTCTCTTTTATTTATTTTTAACTTATTTATTTATTATTTCTAATTCTATTGATTTTTAATGAAATATATAATGCTTAAAAATAACTGTTGAAGCCTTAAAGTAATTGATTATGGTATTTACCTTTTAAACTATGGAAAATCCTTCAAAATTTGAAATCTTTGGAGTTTTATCATTTATTATATGAGGAACAAGACTTACATCAAAACAGTGCAAACTCTTTATCAGGTTATAATCGGCGGTATAACCTTCATCTCGATCCACAGCCCAGCTTCTCGGACTGTATGATAAGAGAAGAAACAGTTTCGATCGCGGTGGATGCAAAGCCTCATATTACATTTCTTGCAGATTACAAAAGTTTGGTTGTTGTGGCACATTCTGCATTTGCCTCTGCTCGTGAATATGGGAAGATGGTCAACCCCGTCTTGGCGAACATCATCGCATGGTTTAGAGGAGGGCAGAGTGCTACCATTCGTTGATCTGCGACGATGGCGCAAAAGACTGTCAGAAACGTTCAATTTAAAATCAGTCAATGACATATATTTGGTTTTATTATCTAAAACATATAGAAGCCAAGCATTATTTTAGGCTTAGATCAAGTAGATGGATGAATATTGCCATGTACCATTTAAATGTTCGAAGCGGTGTCTTGTAGAGAGCAACGAGCATGTCCGCCTTGTCTACACCTCCCATAAATGAGTTGTACTCTTTTACTATTTTAGGGCAGGCTACATTAACGCGTTTTTTCTCCTCACTAGACCACCGATTAACTATACCTACAGGAGTTGCTCCAACATAAGATGATCCGAGGGTTACAACTTTAGAGTCAGTCCACTTTACTATTGCAACTTTTTTCTTGTTGTCGACTACTTCATCAAAAGAATCCCTCCCACTCCGTTGTAATTGTTTATCAGTTTTGTTAAGTTATTTATCGAGAACAAAATTCAAAAATAAGGAAGGAAGTTGAAAGAGAAGGAAAATTGTCGTTAAAGTAAAGAATAAAGTAAAAACTTATTAACAATGGATGTATTTTACACACAAAAAAATTCTAGTGGACTGTAATTATGTTGGTAGTTTTTAACACTTGAAATTACTTATTACTAATTAATAAATTCCAATACATACATCTTATAAAAGAGTAGCTACTCACAAATGTTAAACAAACAAATGGCATCTAAGGTAAGTAGATATGATATATATGATATGATCTGATGTGGTACCGCTCACTGTGACACTGCTACTGAGACTAACCTGTTAGGTAAGAGGTGGGGATACCAAGGTCGGATTCCCAGCTTGGGATCTATCAAATTTTGTTTATCATTTCCTTTCATTCGTTATTTGTTATTTTGATTTTATTTTTAATTAATTATTTAACATAAACCGCCCACCAAAATTTGGAGGATTCCAAGCTCGGGATTACATGTACGCGATGATATGATGAGTCTCTAGTTGTCTTCAGAAAGGTGTGGTAGTGGTAGCAGCTTGACAACTGGACGTTTGCAAATGCCTTGAGCTGTTTTCAGATTGACTACTCTAACAACTTTATCTGCACCAGGATATACCTCAAGAACTCTTGCTAGAGGCCATTGCATAGGTGGTGTTCTGGTTTGCTTAAGTAGCACCAAATCTCCTTTCTTGACGTTGGGAGTGTTGGCAGGCCATTTGTGGCGTTGTTGCAAGGTTTGGATGTACTGAGTGCGCCAACGATGCCAAAAGTTCTGAATGCGCTCTCGGATACGTTGCCAGCGATTTAGGCGATTAATTGGTAGTTCTGTAACGTCTGCTTCTGGTAAGGCTGTAAGTGGTCCTCCAATTAAAAAATGCCCAGGAGTGAGTGGCTGCAGATCTTCCGGATCAGATGATAATGGTTGCAGTGGTCTCGAATTTAGTATGGCTTCCACTTTGGTGAACAGCGTAGCTAGTTCCTCTGGTGTAAAGGGATTGCTCCCAATGATTTTTCGAAGTAAGGTCTTGACTGACTTCACTCCTGCTTCCCATATGCCTCCAAAGTGGGGAGCATAGGGAGGGTTGAAATCCCATTCGATATGTTGATGACTCACATGCTCAATTAGGTGTTTTCTTGTTTCTGGCGAGTCATGCCATGACTCAGGATCAGCGAGATAATTCGCAGCTCCAACAAAATTTCTTCCGCAGTCAGACATGATCTTGTAAGGTTTGCCTCTACGGGCGATGAAACGGTCCAGAGCGTCAATGAAGGCCTCTGTGGATAGTTCTGATACTAGTTCGAGGTGTACTGCCTTGGTTGAGAGGCATACAAAAAGACATAAGTATGCTTTCCTTTCAGGAGCTTTGCGTCGTGAAGATTCTTGCACAGAAATGGTCCGGCAAAGTCCACACCAGTGTGGTAAAACGCTCTGACTGTTGTAAATCGATCTGGAGGAAGATCTCCCATACGAGGTATGAATTGTTTTTTCGTCGCTCTGAAGCAGACAAGGCATTTGAATTTTCTCTGTTTAACCAAACTTCGTCCTGAAGGAATCCAGTATTGTTGTTGAATGGCGGCGAGTGTAGTTCCTGGGCCGGAGTGTGCGTGCTGTAAATGAAAATAATCTACCAAGATGTTAGTAAAATGGGAGCGTTTAGGTAATAGGATAGGATGTTTAGATTCATCAGGAAGGTCGGAATGTCGCAAACGACCGCCCACCCTAAGAACTCCCACTCGGTCTAAGAAAACATTAAGACTCAATAAAAGTTGTGATGGTTTAGAATTATTAAAGGCTTCCGGATAATAATATCTTTGCAATAGTTTAATACATTGTATGTTAGAGGCTTCAAATTCTTTAGAAGTTATAGGACCACTAGGTCTTCTGTTGTTAGGGAATTTAGAAGAAGGTTGAAATCGACGAACATAAGCTAAGGTATGGATCAAACGCCGGTATTTTGAAAAACGTTCAGTCCATTGGACAAATTCTGATAATTCAGATGATATAACAGGTTCTGCTTCTGTAGTTGCTAGCGTAATACAATTACTCTTTACTTCTGGTAGTTCTGTTGAAGGTATTAAAATACTACTAGTCGGCCAGTGTTCTTCATCCGTAGATATCCACGGTGGTCCTGACCACCATAGGTCATGTTCAATTAGTTGTGATGGAAGTAGTCCTCTTGATCCACAATCTGCCGGGTTATCTGATGATTTAATATGACGCCAAGAAGAGGTTCCAATGATTTCGATAATGCTAACGACACGATGAGCAACGAATGTCTTCAAGGTATGTGCTGGAGTATGAAGCCAAGATAAAACTGTTGATGGATCGGTGAAGAAACGTATTGATTGAATGTTCAAGTGTTCAATAAAGTTCGCAATTGATTTATATAATCGTGTTAAGAGTAGAGCGGCGCAGAGCTCTAATCTCGGGATGGTCATAGGTTTGATAGGGGCTAATTTAGTTTTAGATTTTAGAAGGAAAACTTGTTTAGATTTGTTGTGATTAGTAGCTAAATACAAAACTGCGCAATAGCCACGTTGGGAGGCGTCACAAAATCCAAAAATAGAACCTTCATGAGACGTATCATCTAATAGCATATATCGGGGTATGATAACTTGATTTAAATTGGCTATGTCTGACAAATAATCTTGCCATAATTGTTGTATTTCTGGAGTAACGATGTCGTCCCAGTCTAGACCAGACTTCCATATTTCTTGAAGCAGGATTTTTACGTAAAATACAGTAGGAGATAGGTAACCAAGAGGATCGTAAATTTTTGCTATAGTAGACAATATTGATCTTTTGGTTGGAGGTAGGTTAGGTAGCTTAATGGAATAAGAGAACACATCTTTAGCAGGATCCCACTGTAGACCAAGTATTTTGACTCCCAAGTCATCAGTTTCGTTAAAAGAGTGTGGTTGTAAAGAGGATTCATCCTCTACAGAATGAATTATAATAGGACAATTACTGGCCCATTTGCTCAATTTAAAACACCCTTTTGATAATAATTCAATAAGTTGTTCCTTTAACTCTAACGCTTGTGTCATGCTTGGGGCACCAGAGACAATATCATCTACATAGATATCATGGGTAAGACTATGGGCTGCCAAGGGAAATTCATCACCTTCATCTATCACCAACTGCTGAATAACTCTCAGGGCCATGAAAGGAGACGGTTTTAGTCCATATGTAATAGTGGTTAATTCGAACTCATTTACTTCTTGATCTTCATTAAATCGCCATAGTATATGTTGATACGATCGATCTTCTTCAGTGACTAAAACCTGGCGGTACATCTTAACGATGTCCGCAGTTATGACAAATTTATGACGTCGAAAATTTAACAAGATATCGCTAATATCTTTTTGTAGTTTAGGACCAGAAAGTAGATGTTCGTTAAGTGAACCATTAGATGTTTTAGCCGAAGCGTCGAATACAACTCTTAATTTCGGTACATCAGCAACTATCTTATGGACACCGTGGTGAGGTATGATGTAGTTAGCAGATTTATTAGTTTGGACCATGTGCCCTAATTCAAGATATTCCTTCATGAATGTGTGATATTCTTTGCTGAGTAATGGATCATGACTAAGTTTAGTTTCTAAATTATTTAATCTTTTCAGTGCTTGTGGACGAGAGAGCCCTAATTGGATAGGTGGATTTTTAAAAGGCAAAGCCACTACATAACGCCCTTCAGGAGTTCTGGTATGAGTATTTTGGAAGTGTTCTTCGCAATAGTAATCTTCAGCAGACATCTTTGGGAGGTCCTCTCTAATCTCTTCCACTTCCCAAAATCGATGCATTATTGTATTAATATTCTGATCGTCGGTGAGAAATAGTGACGTAGCTGTAGAACTAAGCCCTTCATCGCATTTGCCAATAATCACTTCCCCAAAAATAGTATTCAATGTTTTAGGAGTTTGCAATTCATTATGTTGTTCATTGTTAGGATTAGTGTTCATTAAAATATTTAAGAAAAGGTCTGCACCTAGTAAGAAATCTATAGGCCCTGGCCGGCTAAAATTAGGATCAGCAAGGTTGCAATGTTTAAAGTTATTATAAAGATCTGATGACAATTTTCTTTGAGGTATTTGAGGTGCAATGGTAGGAACCACAATAGCTTCTGTGTTAAGTTCAGGTGATATACCATTTAGGGGTCGTAATTTACAAGTGACTTTCTTATCCGGATAACATAAAGTGGACTGATTTATTCCTGAGATTGACTTACTAAAAGATAAAAGTTCTAATTCTAATTTAGAGGCGCATGATTCCGTAATAAAAGAATATTGGCTTCCGCTATCAATGACCAATCTTATTTCATGATAAAACCCTTTTCTATCACAAATCAGTGCAACAGCAGTACCTAAAAGAACTTCCGAAGATATATCGGATGAAACATCAGCAAAAGCATTGAAGGAAGTTTCTTTAGATTCCTCTTTTTTCGAAGAATTTGAAGGTGTTTGGGTATTAGACGGTTGAGACGCGGAAGGTTTCACAAAGTGTAAGGTGGTATGATGTTTGCCGCCACATGTATGACATCTCCAAGATGAACCACATTCTTTCGATCGATGCCCAGGGTATAAACAATTTTTACAAACAGCCCAATTCTGTAATTTATTAAAACGTTCTTCAGGTGAAGCTTTTTCATAAATTGGACAATCAGTGAGTTTATGGCGTTGTTTACAAAGAAAACATGTGGGAGGGCTGGTAGGTGTGTTAGATGAATTATTCATTTTTGTAGAAAAACCCTTTCCAATTTTAGCAGGAGTGTTATTAGAAGAAGTAGCTTTAGTAAAAAATGTGGTTGTAGATTTACTAGCAGATTTAGAATTTTTCATATTATATTGTTGTGGCGAAACAGGTTTTTTAACAGCTAGTGACTTTTCAGGGACCCCTTTTTCTCCTTCTGTTAACTCTAATGCTTTGACCTTTTTACGTACAAACTCAGTTAAAATATCACAGGTGGGAAATTCAATATCAGTTTGTTTTGTCTCAAATGCTTCTCTCGTTGTACTATCTAACCCACGGACAGCTAATTCAAAAAAAATATACTTGGAAGCATTGGGAACATTCATTTTCTCGAAGGCTGTAGCACTTTCAGAAACTACTTGAAAAAAATTATTAAGTGATGATGAAGTAGGTTTACCAACCAAAGGTTTGAAATTCAAAATATTACACAGGCCAACAAAAAAAACCTTTTTGAAAACTTTTTTAATTTTAATAGCTGATCTTGATAGATTTTTATGTGCTGAATCCAAATCTGCTCGTAGTTTTTATGTATCACCCTTAGTTTCCAAGCAAAATGTATTTTATTATATAGTCTAATACCCATTTACAGTATATAGGGAAATCAATGAAACACTGTAGAATCGTAAAAATGGTTTGTATTTACAGTAAAATACTTGGAATAGTAATTTTATGTGATGATACAAGGTTCACTTGTCAACTGGAATTGGTTTATATTTTCTTTCCCTTTTTTCCTTGAAGCTTCTTGTGTAGCTTTTCCTGCGATGAATAGCTTACTTCCCGGTGAAGTGACCAACAGTAATCCCCCATCATGTTGGTATTCCAGCGGCCCTGGTAACGTTTTTCCATCACTTTAACGTCCTGGTGAAAACGCTCACCTTGCTCCTCACTAACATCTCCTAAATTTTCCGGGAAGTAATCGAGGTGGCTGCTCAAAAAGTGAACTTTCAGGCTCATCAAACATCCTAACTGTTCAAATTTTTTTAACATGTTAGCAACAATAGCCTTATATTCTGGGTCTTTTTCATTTCCCAAAAACTTGGTGACAACTTGCTTGAATGAAACCCATGCTTCCTTTTCATTTGAGGTCATTGTGGATTCAAAGTTAACGTCAAACATCATTTTTCTAATATCAGGCCCGGTAAAGACGCCTTCTTTCAGTTTAGCTTCTGAAAGGTGTGGAAACTTCTGACAGAGATATTTGAAACAAAGCCCATCTTTAGGCAAAGCCTTTACAAACTGTTTCATGAGACCTAACTTAATATGTAGTGGTGGTAGGAGCACGTTTTTTGGATCTACAAGGTTTTTGCGTAAAATGTTCTTCTCGCCAGGCTTTAAAGACTCCCTAGCAGGCCAGTTCTTTCTGCACCAATGTTGATTCCGAGCTCTACTGTCCCATTCACACAAGAAACATGGAAATTTGGTAAAACCCCCTTGCTGACCAAGGAGCATGCACGTAACTTTCAAATCACCGCATATCATCCAACCGTGTGCAGAATAACCTATTTTATTTAACACTATTTCTAGATTTTCGTAACTCTCTTTCATATGTACAGAATGACCGACAGGTACAGAGGCATACATGTTACCGTTGTGTGCTAAAACTGCCTTCAAACTATTTTTGGATGAATCAATAAACAACCTCCAATCTTCTGTTTTGTATTCAATTCCAAACTCATTCATTAAACCATGAATGTCTGAGCAGTACACCAAATCACCCTCTTGTTCAAAATACTTCGAAAATTGTTGTTCTCTCTTCCTATACACATGAATGCTGGTTCCAGCCGCCAGCAAGTTCTTTTCTTTTAGCCTAGAGCCAAGCAGTTCAGCTTTTTCTTTTGTTAAGCCCAGATCCCTAACTAAGTCATTAAGCTCGACCTGAGTGAACAATTTAGGCTCTACATTTTCTGTAACACATTGGAATTCTTCATCGTGTTCATCTAACTCCGACTGTACATCAGAAAATACTTCTGTTTCAATAGAATTTAAGTCCTCTGGTGGTTCCGGGATTGGCAAATCTACACCGTGCCCTACTGGTCGGATGGCGGACGGAAGGTTAGGGTAGCTTATTACCTTCTTGTTCTTAGAGTTATGACCAGTAATATCTACACTGCAAAAGTAACAGTCATCGGAATGATTTTTTGGTTCCCTCCATATCATGGGAACAGCAAATTTAAAGTGTTTTTTCTCTTTTTTTGACCATTTCCTGAGGTCTTCAACACATACATAACATACCTTATGCGGTGCCCAAGGTTTATCCTGGTCTCCAAGTTTGGTTCCAAAGTATGCTAGATAAACCTTTTTCACAAAGTCTGTAATGTTTCTTTGGTGCTTTTTAATAACAAACTCACCACAAATATAACAAAAACTGTCAGCAGAGTTTTTACAGCCGCGATGAGACATTGCACTGAGCACATGTACAGGAAACGTAAAAGTGAGGTTATGTTGAAAATAAACAAAACATCAGCTGTTTAGCATGTGTTTCAGCAGTGCTGCCAACATCATCTTTGTTCATTAGACCTATTTTTTCATGTTATCTTAACTATGAAAAAGCTGTTAAATTCTAAAAATATTTCTTTATTTCATGAATTTAACTATAAAATGTGAATAAATGGTGGGTGATACAACTTTTTAAGCATCATATTTGGATTCAGCAACCTAAACAACATAAATTTATAATCCACCCACTAGCCTCACCCCAAGTCTAGTCAGACTACAGTAAATAGAGGATATAATACCTTTCTCTGGCTTCTTGCTCCGGAACCAAGGCTTCTCGCTAGTACTTGTCTTCTCGTCTCGCCCCCATCTTGCTAATTTCCCCACCTGCCGTCGGCAGAGGTACTCTTCTCCGGGCCACGAGAGGAAAACCCTCGGGTACTTAAGCTTCCCCGAGCTGTCGTCAGCATTCTTCTTTCTTCGTCTGACAGGTGCTGCCCCTGGTGGTCATTATTTTCCCAAGAATCTAATAATTATATTCAAAGTTCCCAAGAGTCGTGAATTTTTCGATGAGAATCGCCGATGCACTTCCTGCTGAGTTGGCATGCTTGGCTCAGCGTCTCCACAAACAGACGTTACCTTCTATTAAGAATTAACTTTTAATTAAATATTATTAAAACTAAATGTTAAGGACCTACACGGCCTTTAACCAAAACCCTATACAAAGAACATGGATATAATTAGTCACAAAAAGAAATAAACTTAGCAAATCTTATTTGGCATAGGATAACATATACCTACATATTAATGTACAAAAATCCTTACAACCTAAAGTATTTTTAAAACCTATTAGTGAGAAGAAGCAAATAAATAAATGCTAATCATTTTCTATAATACGTAAAACTAGAAAAATAAATCCTTTGATCTCAAAGGATAACATACTTCTTTTTGATCACTAAGATGAGAGTTCAAAATTTGTTAACACGCATTACTTTCATTTCATACATCTAAATCGCTCAAATTTTTAGCACAAAAGCTTTTGGACAAAAGCTGTAATTAATGCACATTAACTAACTATCTATCCAAAAAAAAAATATTCTCAGCCCATTACACAATATTCATTAAAAAACAATTTATAACTAAAGTATGATAATTTTTTAAATTTTTAAATATTTTTATTTTAAAAATTATCATATTTTAGTTACAAATTGTTATTTCCTCTTCCTTCATTCTCCAGGTTTTTATATGCTTTCCATATAAAAACTAAAAATAAAAATAAATGCTCTTTAAGTCAGATACGATTATTGAACCGGTTCGAATGCGCTTAATAATGAATGGAATTAATGTTGTTGCAGACCTATCAGGAACTTTAATCATGAAACACTCTTTTGTTTCTCTGCATATTACTCCAAATATCCACTGCTGAGGCAAAATCCGTCCTCTGTTGCTTTTTCTTCTAGTATATAGACTTTCATCAATTTCTACATACATCCCTGGGCCTCCAATAGTTGTTGAAGTTCTCTCTATTTTATAAGCACAAACCTCTCTCATATAATTATAATAATCAATTACTGAACAATGAGATATGCTCACTGTTTGTGACAAAACTTTATGGGAGTCAGTTCCTCCGACCAGCAATATATAAAATGGACTATAGTCTCCAAAAGTAATGTACTATTCCTCAACCACATATTTACTCGAATACCCAGGCTCTTGTTGCATCATTTTTTCTGGCATCTCCATCTAATTTACTCCCCATTTGTAGTTTCATATTATGTTCATTTCCACAACACATTTTCTGCGGAATGACATTCCGCTCCTGAAGAAATATAACAGCTGATTTTTGATCAGTCACCGTGCGAAAAATCTTCTTCAAATTCCAAGTCATATTTGAAGAAAATAATCAAAAACACATTCACCTTCAGAGACAATAACAAAACACTAGAAAGGTTACAATAACAGTAGGAGATGGTTAAGAAAAGTGACACCTGAGCGCGCTGATGACAACAGGCCCTAAAACATAGTAGTACCTAAACTTGTTATGTTTATTAAAATCAAAGACACGAACGACGAAAATAAATGCTCTTTAACTATGAAAACAATTGAATAACAGTTGTGAATAGTTAACCTCCCTACAAACAAAACACGTCAGTCGTCTGGGGTAACAAAGAGGTAGCTCCAGGAGCTACCGCTCTCTTGCTACAAACTAACAAGACAAGCAGCTCCATCTCTCGACTAGCTCTGGAAATAAGGATTGGAGCTGCATCTTTTTTGTGCCAAATAAACGAGTTTTTTTTTTTTGGCACAAGATAGTGTTTATAACTCCCAACAGCTATAGGATGGAGCTATCTCCTTTTTGCAGCAAACTCTTCAATTGTGAAAAATTTACCAGATTACATTGAGAAGCAGAGGCTTAAAGAGATGGCACAATGAAACTAATGCCGAAATGTAGCTCGACGTTTTCGTTTTACTGGCGCCACTTCCACTCTTCCTATTCTTCATTTTTTTAGGGCTTGAGAAACCTGTAATTATTGAAAAACAAGGTTTGATAAATTGTGAATTTTAAAATGTACAATTTTTATTGTTTAACTGAAATAAACTTACCTGATTTCTCAAATTGTGGATTTTTCTGTTTATTTCCACTTCATTTGTATCAAAATTTGTGGCTACTTGAGACTCGCTCGTATGCTTCGATGAGCCTGCAAACTTCCTCGTGCGTCCATTTTTTCGGTAAAGACATTCTTGAGAGTATTCTCGGGAAGTCTTACTGGAATTGAATGTCTGAAAGTAACTCTCGGCGAGTTCCCCCTCTACTTGCGACGAGAACTCTCAGGGCCATTTACACTTGTGAGTTTTACTCTCCAGAGTAAACCAGCTACTCTCGATAGTTAAAAACTCGCACGTGTACATTTAGAAAATTTTAGTCTGAAAACTGAGTATGTTATTTTGGTTTTTGGGAATTGTAAGAATATACGGGATTTGAAGGTTGAAAGATTACACAGGTCAACACGATTTTTGAGTCTGAGTTCTGTACCTCTGATTTTGATTACTTATGAAAAACTAAAGAAAGAAAAAATATTTTTATCTAATAAAGTTTGCTTTTGTAGATACCAGAAAGAAATTTCAACATTTATGGAAAAGGTCTATTTTACAATGTTAATCATATTTACAATTAAAACAAGTTATGAATTATAGATTTTAATTAATTTTTATTATAAAAGACAGCATAAATAAAAATAAAAATACAAAAAAATTATACAAAAACAGCTTTAAAAATGAATACTTTTAGTCTTTCTAGTGTAATCGTCAGAACTTTCTCGTATGAGCTTCCAAATGTAGTCACCCATCATGTTCTCATTATATTGTCCTTGATATCTTTGTTCAAAGTTCATTATATCCTGGTGGAAGCGTTCCCCTTGCTCTTCTGAATATTCACCCAAGTTATCTTTGAATTTATCTAAGTGCGCATGTAGCATGTGCACGTTGAGTGGCATTCTGCAACCCATGACTTTGAAGCTGTCAAGCATATTAGAAATAAGCTCTTCATAATTCTCGGCCTTCTTGTTACCAAGGAAGCCATGAATGACTGCTTTAAGGCTGAGCCACGCTTGTTTTTCATGAGTACTCAGGAGCTGAAAAAAATGTTCACTCGCCATTATTTTCTTTATTTGTGGACCGACGAAAATACCAGCTTTAATTTTAGCCTCTGACAGTTTTGGGAAAAATGTTTTTAAATATTGAAAGGCTTCGGAGTCTTGACGAAGAGCCTTTACGAATTGCTTCATGAGTCCTAATTTTATGTGTAGTGGAGGCAGTAAAATACGATCAGGCTCTACAATTGGTTTATTTTTTACATTATGTTGTCCGATTTGAAACTCGCTCCGTTGAGGCCATGAATGCTGCTGGTAGTGAAGTGCATCGGCTCTACTGTCCCATAAGCAAAGGTAACACGGATATTTAGTGTATCCCCCTTGCATTCCTACCAGAAAACCAACCATTTTGAAATCCCCTATCACGGGCCAGGCATACTGTTCATATTTTAAAACTTGAAGAACCATTTTAACGCTTTCATAATTTTCTTTGAGCATTACAGAATGAGGCAGAGGAAGTGATGGAAATTTATTCCCATTATGAAGAAGAACAGCTTTTAAGCTTCTTGTAGAGCTGTCGATGAAAAGACGCCATTCAGAAGAAATGCAAGGGATTCCGATTGCATCAAACAAACCTTTCACATCATTACAGTAACACAGTCCGTCTTCCTTCGTGAAAAAACCAGCAAACATTTCATGACGCTTTCTTTGGTCACTTATTTTAACGTTGTCCTTGAGCAAATTCCACTGTTTTAGCCGTGAAGCTAATATTTCTGCTTTAAGTTTAGGAAGGTTTAAATCTCTTACTAAGTCATTAAACTCTTCTGCATCAATGAGATGTGGTTCAACAGATGGTGTCGCGATTGCAAACTCGCTGCCTTCGCTATCACTAGATAATTGTGATAGCGGTACCATCTCTTGAGTATTCACGTTTGGACTAGAAGGAACTGGAAAAATTTCACTGTGAGGTACTGGAACAGACGTTGACGGTAGGTTTGGATACTGGATCTTCTTGGCATTTTTTCCAGCACGACGTTTACGTGGATTAACAGCACAAAAATAGCAATCATTGATGTGATCAGTTGGCTCTCTCCATATTCTTGGTACTGCAAACTTCATCTTTTTTTTTTCTTGGTACCAGGCTGGAAAAAAAAATTAATATCGTTCATTAACAAATAACGCATTATTCAACGATTACAGAAAAATGTACTTTAAAGATAAGGTGTATTTTCTTACCTTCTAAAGTGTTTTTGCAGTTATTACACGAGAAGTGAGGCGCCCATATATTATCCTGACTTCGTACGTGCATGTTAAAATAAGCTTCATAGGCTTCACAAAGTTTCTTATTTGATGATAAACTAAATTTTTTGGCTCTCACTTTAATAAACTCACCACAAACATAGCAAAAAGAGTCCACGTCGTTTTTACACATTTTCGATGACATTTTTAGGCCTCGCGACACATAAAATACGTTATTCCTCTAGAAAGCGCACGCGCATACTGCCATGACACTCTGCTACCTCCCTCTTCACACCCATAGTCCCCCTCACCCCTCTCTTGCATCATAAATGCAACGGCTTTTAAAAAAATGTGCACAACCACCGTATATTTAGTTTTCATTATATTAAGTACAAAAGCAAACTTTATTTATTACTAGCAAACCCGGCGAACTCCGTTTCGCCACCAGATGGCTTCGTTTTATGTAACATTTCGTTTGGTGATTAAAAGATGAAGAAAATTTTTTTTTGTTTTATATTTGAAAAGCAAAAAATTTATTTCATTTCACAACAGTAATGAATTCATTTCGATTACAAAAATGAAGTGTTATTTAGTTGAACTTCTCTAAGTAAATGAAAGTGAATCCAAAGTAAATACTGAATCGAAGCGTTGTACGTGTCCGCAAATTATCCGTTTCATTGAAGTGCTCTTTGGTAAACCACATTTTTTGTTTTTTGGTCTGACGTTAACACAAACAAAGTGGATGGTTTCCCAACTGGTGAACACGCAACGTATAACTGCCCATGTGAAAAACAATGATTTTCTAAATTTATCCCGCAAACACTAAGCGATTGGCCTTGCGACTTGTTAATTGTCATTGCGAACGCAAGGCGAACTGGAAATTGCAATCGTTTGAAGTCAAACGGAAGACCAGTCGGAATCATTGGTATTCGAGGAATACATACATTTTCACCTGCGTACTTGCCGTTAATAATGGTTGCCTCAATCAAATTCAGCATAAGTCTTTTTACCGAAAGTCGAGTACCGTTGCAAAGTCGCAGTGGATTCAAATTACGCAATATCATAATAACTGTACCAACTTTGAGTTGCAAGTTATGTGGTGGAAATCCTGGTAACTCCAGAGAGTTCAAAAACTTCGTTGGATAATTTACTACATAATCGGGATTTGTTATGGAATCAACGGATTTGTATGCCACCAAATCGCCAGCAATTTTTGATTGAATGGTGAAATTCAGTGCGTGTACATCATTATTCTTTGCGGCAAGAATTGCTCGTTGACTTAACCAAGCATAATTCTGATAATTCTCACTAATGTTTGGGAAAACATTTTCAATAAGAGCTAATTGAGAGTCTACAAATCGGCAAAAGTCGTTGGTAAGAGTAATTAATCCAGATGTCGCATCAACTGGGACTTTTCCATTTCCAACAGCTAACAATTGTTTGGAAAATTGTGCAGCACTTTGATCATTTTGAAGTTGAACTCTCATATTAGTGGTTAGCGATAATGTTTTTATGTTATTCCATAAAGGCGATGCCTTCAGGCAAGCATTCAATTCATCTGCAGGCGTTTCACGGGGAATTACTGGCTACGTCTGCCTAAAATCGCCCGCCAACAATATCTTCAAGCCGCCAAAGATGTTGTTATTTCGCCGAAGATCCTTCAGTGTGAAGTTAAGTGATTTCTTATGTGCCATTGTGCACTCATCCCAAACAATGAGCTTGCATTGCATCAACAATTTTCCCATTGCACTGGATCGGGAAATATTGCATGTTGGAGTTTAAATTGAGTGGCAACTTAAGCGCAGAATGTGCAGTATGACCGCCATCTAAAAGAGTCGCCGCAATTCCAGACGATGCTAACGCCAAAGCTATGTCACATCTTGATCGAATAGTGGCCAAAATCAATGAAATGACAAATGTTTTCCCTGTTCCTCCAGGTGCGTCCAGGAAGAATAGACCACCAGTATAGTCCACCGCTTGCATTAATGTTTTGTATACTTGTTTTTGCTGTTCATTCAGCAACGGCACATTATTTCGAACGAATTCCTGCAATGTATCAACATTGTATTGCAGCTCTCGATTTAATTCTTGGTTGAATGCATCGTGCATCGATCTTTTTGGCGCAATCATTCCTACTTCAATCAGTAGCTTGTTTGCAATAGTCAAGCATTGATCCTCAATCAGAATCAATCCTTCATTGTAGATTTCATCGGTTATTTGGATGTCAGGATTATTCGTTTGAATGCGCAAGCGATGCAAGATATCTTCACATATGTCGTCTTTGTATTTGTTCCATAACTAAATTGGTTGTGAAGGAAAACATGTGGTGATGATAATTGCGAACAGCGTTCGTATTTGGTACGCATTTGATGAAACAACTGAATCCGCAAGTGTTAAATCCCAATGAGAATCGTTCTCCAGCAAACCCAATAGTTGACATGCTTCTCGATATGTTAGGCATTGGTGGCCATTCACAGTTTTCAAATGCGCA
This sequence comes from Arma custos, assembly GCA_037127475.1. Taxonomy (NCBI): domain Eukaryota; kingdom Metazoa; phylum Arthropoda; class Insecta; order Hemiptera; family Pentatomidae; genus Arma; species Arma custos. The sequence continues at coordinate 185,083,314 of CM073759.1, forward strand.
AATGATTTTGCTCCACGTACATTTACCAACAGCAGTCGCAAATAAAAACATTCATCATTTCTAGGATGAACAGTATACATGCGACCTAGTGCATCAGTGGAAAACACCTGTGGCCAATCTGGAACTGGGGTTCCTTGTTTGCGACGTTGGAATTTCTTTGTTGATTGATTCCAAGTGTAATACTTGGGCATTCCAACGTACATCAGCGTCGCTGCGAATGGATCTGCTTCACACATTGCAAAGAAGCTAGTCAATGTTGTCGATGGTGGTCTCTCAGCTCGTTGTGCCGCATTAGACTCAGTGAAGTAAACTCTTTGGCCATTTTCCAAATGCACTGCTAAATGTATAACTGTGGGATATCTTTCATGAATTTGAAATGACAATAATCGCCACAGTGCTTCATTAGTACTGACGTATCTGCCCATTTGGAAGTTGCTGATTTCGTCATTCACTTTTTCCGACGCAATACTAAACACAGCCATGTCGCTGCCTTTTGTGACGTACTTGCACAAATATTTGATTGATTTGGCCGAATGACAACTCTCAACGTTTGCATGTGTTTCGAAAATTCATGATAGCAGCGGGCAATATGGTACAAAGAATTCATTTCCGATCTCAATCTCTTGATTTTGAACTTTAACTTTGATAGTTCGACCATTATCTTCTTTAGAACGCCGACGATAAACTGGATATCCATCGTTCCCTGTGACTGTTTCAGCAACTAACGGTCGCGGATATCGTTTTGTGCACTTTTCATCAGCCATGCAAGGCGATAATGGATTTAATGCACCGCACGGTCCATGCACCATCTGTGTCGTCACAATGTCGTGTAGATGGGGATCAGTGACTGGATCAGGAATTTCAGCTGATATGATGTCATCCACTTCATTTGAATGTAATTTGTTCTGCAACCAAATTAGGATATTAGCATGAGGTAGTCCACGCTTCTGCCATTCCACCGAGTACATATAACAACGTGTGTCACCAAAAACTCGATACTTAGTAAGCACATCCATCATAACCTTGAGTTTTTGCTGAAATAATCTGGCGATTATGTCATGGCGATTTTGCGGTTTTTGGCCCGGTTCCAACTCACGTTCAATTTCCGTCCACTTCGGATTGCATGTGAACGTAATAAATAAATCCGGAGTTCCATAATTTCGCACGTACGTCATAGCGTCTTGAGCGTATTTATTCGTGCATGTGGCGTGGGCTTCCGATATAAGATGATGGGAGAATCGTCAGACGTCCAATATTCTAAACATCACCATCTGAATGAATAGCATCACGCAAGTGTATATAGTCCTCAGATCGTAGCTTTGCCTGATTGAATCGGATGAACGCTAAACGTTCGGTCTCGACTTTAACATACATGTCGACAGCGAATTGCTGGAATAGCCGACGGCACTTCAGAATGACATTCTCCTCATGTGTACGAATCATCATACGATACACATAGTAATTCATTGCGCTTATAATTTTATTCATTGATACGCCTGAAAATGCAAAATTGAATGCATTGTTAATGGAAACCAATAATAGCAATAATTAGTGTATGAATATTGTACCTGTAATTGGATCGACCATCTTCAACGTGATGTCGTATCCGTCCAATAAATGATTGGATATTGTAACGCATCGTACAAACGATGTGTCTCGTTTACACGATGCATGATATTGCTTCTTCGCTGAACGACAATGTCTCGCGATTTAGTTGGATCGCCAACAATAATTGCAGCAACATCATTAACGGTGGGTGCATTGAATCTTCGCACATGTTCACCTGTTGGGGTACAATCCGCTCTTATGACAAATTTGTGCGTATCCGATGGCATTCGTTCCAATGCTGTTTTGAATATATTAACCACAGCATTATTAGCGTGAAAAAATGCTTGCAACTGTTCAATAATTCGTCTCTTTAACTGTCGTGTTCCCTGTATATTGCACCGCACATTCAGCTGATCCACCATCGACGAAATGAAATATATTTGCAGAAATTGATGCGGTTCATCTGGTGTTGGCACCATTGAACCATGCAAATGATATATTTGTCCTTGTATCTGTAATTGCAAACAATCATTTGTTGAAGAATACGGTGTAACTTCTGATCGTGTGATGGTGTAGTGTGTGGTGTATATGTAGTTGTTATGTGTTGCAATTCATTGTGTTGGTGTGAGTGATTGGTTATGTGTGTTGTATCTTTTACCTTGCAAGTCGGCATGAAGCCGCCTTCTCGAATGATATTAGCTCCAAAAGAAGTCATGCGAAAGCAGTTATTGTATTCAAGGATGTGTTGAAGAAAATGGCTAGAATCGGGATCACTTCCATCGAACAATGGTTTCAGTGGCTGCGGTGGTGTAAGTAATGGATCCAGTTTGACTTTTCCACTTGCGCAGCACAATCCAGCCGTTTCTCTTTTGAACTTTAACGCATTGCAATATCGGCATATAGTCGTCATTGGTCCAATATCTAAATTTTCATCATCACTGTAGTTCGCAGGGGGATCATATTGGAATGCCAAGCGATTGTATGATGGCAATGATCTTCGTGTGCTCACGCGTTGTCTCAATCGGGCATTTTCTCTTATTATATTTTGTCTTTCTTCGCTTAAGTTCTGTGAATACACTTGTTGCTGGCTTGCATGTCTTGTGCGGCGGCCGATGTTCGCACGTCGTCCTCTAGGCATTTTGGACTATGGACAGAGTGGTGAATTTAACCTCAAATGCACGATCCACATAATTTACACAGTTCAACTTACCACCTTAAAGACAAATGCCTGCTGTTGAAATTGAATAAAAATTTGCACAATACACGTGATTGATTTGATGGTTTCCAATTGAAATGCTAGGAAACGAATAACTTATTTTTTTTACTTTTTTTTCACAATTTCACACTGAACACAATACCGGTTTGTCACATGAAATTAACTGAGCAGAGAACAATGAGTAGCTGTCAAACAATGTATCACGCACCGGCGCCATCTACTTAAAATATTGGTTTGTAGTACATGCTATGTACCAGAGATGGCGCTGTATGTGAAAAAAGATTTTCCCGCTTTTCTGTTGAAATTTTTCCTGAATTTGCAATTTTTTTTGCTATAAACCTCACGGAGCCCGAGACCTTTCCAACGAATGCCGTGGAAATCGGTTTGCACGTTCTGGAGTTATAGCGTCAGGAAGGAAAACCCGACTTATTTTTATATAGTAGATTAATGGAGTTCCTGTTTACTTTTCGATTTATGTAATCAGAAAATAATCACTACCTAAATAAAAGACTCAACAAAAAAATTTTTTTTTGTTGACCTGTGTTATTGGAACGACGAATGGAAGAAGGTATAGAGTTCCAAAGGAACGAGGATCGGAAAAGGAAAGATCTATCGAAAGCAGTTGTTCGGTGGGATGCTGTATATAGGTCTGAGAGCCGAAAACGGGTGTTACTGCAGTGGATCGAGGTTTTGAATTTAGGGAGATCGGAGATGTCTGATGGTAGGTGGGACTGGATAGCTTGGTAAAGAAAGGAAGCTAGGAAGTACTTACGGCGATAGGAAAGGTAAAGCCACTTCAACTCTTCGTAATATATATTTCATTTTCTTCGGGAAATACTACTATAGAAAGTTTATGTAAGCTGCAAAAGAGTTGAGGGGACATGAGTCGGCTTAGGTTTGCTATATAACAGTAATGTGAGCTCACTTCATTTTTTAGGAACAAAAGATCAAATCTTTCTTTGAAATTTAATTTTTTATAGTTTATTTAATAATTGACATTATTATTTTTTATAGCATATTTAAAAATATCACAAAATTTTGACTAGTGAGGACAATTATCACCGCCATGTCATAGTTTTAACTACTATACAATACAAAAAGTTTATAAGACAAATAAATGATATGAAAAATAAATACTATATTTATGCTTCAAAGACGAGGCGATCGGGAGACTTCTTCTAGTGACTTTGGCACGAGACCCGGAGGCTTGGCCGTGGGAGGCTATCGAGACTATCCTCTGAAATCCATCACATCCTGGAACGTAGATTAGCTCACCGATTCGGAACATTATTTGTTTGCATATCTTGCGCTTTGTTGATTTGCATGGTTCTTCCTTCGCAGGCACGGCAGATTTCTTCGAGCACTCTGCGCTCTAATGCATATTAACTGAGATGATGTCGTCGAAGTCTCCCATAGAATGCCGTTAAAATATTGAATAATTAAAAACTTTATATACAATAGAGAGAGTATTTATATCTAATAAAAGAAATACAATTATGTAACTCATTAATTTTTACTTTTACTTTATTGTCTTGTTTATTCCATCACATTAAGGTCCTCTTAAAAGATCTTTTTCAGTTTACAATATTAAGTGATACCTACTATCCGCATATAGATTCATGACATACTTGAACCTCCTTAAGCTAATGCTTGGACTATTAGACACTCTCACTCCCTCATGATTTTAAATTATTTTCTCTCTTCAATAACGTCTCCACATTCAGTTGAACTGTTGAAACTGAATTCGGCGCTTTCTTTGACACTTTTTGAGTCCAATTAATAGAAATTGGGATTTTTTATCCGTAGCTGCTATTTTTATTGCTTGAACTTTTTAAAATTTCATTGAAAATACGACTTGTTAATTAATTTCTACACGTCACGGTATATTAGCTATTTTTCTTTCTATATCAGTCACTTTTGCCTTCAGCTCATCACAGAAGCAACTTGTATCCGTCCTGGGATAGCCAAATCCGATATTGAGCATTGTTTGGGTAACAGTTTGAATTGGCAGTGAAACACACTGGAAGGCATGATGGCAGCATTTGCTTCCTGGTTTGCATTTAATACAACTCAGATAATTAAAATGATGCTGGTTGTCCTCTGTATTGCAGGTGTCTTGATGTGCCTGGCTTGATCCTTTCACAGTAGGTACCAAAGACACCTTATCGATTTGGTCATTCAATTTTTGTTGTAACTTTGGCAGAAACATGCTTAAGGAGCACTCCTGGTGCTGCTGAAGTCAGTTTACTGAGGAAAGAATGTAAGTCCAATATGTCATTTTGGTGAGCCACAAACCTCTGCTGTTCGTTTCAAAACTTCACCAAATCTATCAGCCGCTCCTTTTCCATGCCCACTTTCTGAGTAGTTACACGTCCAGTCTTGAATTGTAGGAAATAGGATAGGTAGAATTGATTCGATGATTGTAAATAGCGTTCGTTTCTAATGCTGGGATGATGGCTCATCTGATATAAAATATTCTTATGTAAAGGAGATAGTTGGGGGGTGCAGTCAATAAGAACACTAAATAAGTAATAAACGTATAATTATGTGCCGACGTTTCGACCTACAGTGTAGGTCATCTTCAGGGCGATTTGGAGAGAGAAGTCGATGTAACGGCTGACTAGCACTCACTTTACATTACATCATCCAGTCAACTATTTTCACCTCATACATAAAATATTCTTGGTGATATTATTCAACCGATAAAAAAGCTCTTTCATTTTGGGATTTAAATGGGCCATTACTGCCTTAGCATTGTGCCGAAGGATTTATTAAACAGAGGAGAAAGAAATTTTCTCTCCTCCACAATAAGCTACTCCTGTGTGGAGGGTTAACTGTTTACGTGATTCCCCGAAATGCACGGACTGAGGCTCACAGGCATATTTGCACAGTTAATTTTCCGAAAGTCTATGTGGATGGAAAGGCTGTTGGACCCCAAGTCATTTCGTTAGATTCTGAAAGTTTTGTGTTGATGGCGAATATTGTTTATGTGATTAAGGAATGGCTGCCATTTTTCTCCATTCTAAAATACAGGGTTCGTAGGGAACTTGTCATTTCAGCCTTAACAACTACCTTAATTGTCTTCTCCAAACCATTAGACGTTGTAATCCGTTGGTTAGTTCGTAACCATTGAAAATAATTTACCTGATGGTCTTCAAACACCACTGAGACAGGAATAGTTTGATCGCGACACAGACGACAACCACGTGTTAGACAATTATAGGTGTCCTGCTTATTTTCACAGCACACTGCTGATACCAAATTTTCCAGGTTACAGAAAGGCAGAACCTTTTGTTCACTCAACGTTTTAAAAATTAATTTCACATTCTCGTGCTGCAGACATAAACAGGTTTCACGATTTGAAGCTTTAGGGCTGACAATAAAAAAAGGTCGGAACCGGCAAAAGGTTGCATAACTGATTTTCTTGTGAGTTCTTACAACCTTTTTATGGAGGTTTTGAAGTGTATCAGTCAGGAATCTTTTTTGTTTTACCACCCTATTACAACATGCTACATCCTTTTTCTCCTGACATAACCAGCTGTTTTCATCCATTCCAAGGAATATTGCCGTGTCCTTAATCCATCTTGTCTGAGTTTTCTCTCATACCTTAATAAAAGTGCATTTCTCTTGGAGTTTAACTGTAGGTTTTGCACGATAAAAATTCCCCTGCTTCCCTTAGCATCCTATATTTTTTTATCAGGTGACCCTCACAATTTCAGTAAAAATTTGTTTGCCAGCGACACTCTTCATGTGTTTGTAATTTTTAGTAAGTTCATTTTTCAATATTTCACCAAACACTAACCTTTTTCGGACAAACTGGTTCTCTTCTTTAATTTAACTCTTGTCCTTGGTGTATCTGGTAATTCTTTTTTTCTCTGTGTTGTCTGTAACACCGTTTCCTATATTTCTCAATTTTAGTTTTTAGTTTTGCATTGGTTTGTCGCAATTTGGCTAAATCTCGGTAAGCTTTTCCTTTGTCTTTCCTGGCTCGCCTTCTCCTTCCTGATCTCCTGGAGTGATCAGTGAAGACTATTTGAGCTGAATGTGTGGTCGATGGGGTGCACAGATTTTCTACAGCTGCTTTGCGTCCTTTTCGTCCTTCTTTCCTTTTGCGTTGGATAGTACTTCGAGATAATGGCAATGAAGTAGAGCAGGGGTTCCCAAACTTTTTTTGTACCACGCCTTCCTTTTGTTGAAATAAAAGCTTCTCACGCCCCCCCCTTAACAATAAATTGTGTGGGCCTAGGAACAAAACAAAAACAAATAAGTATTACATTGAAAACAATACATTTATTTATACTGCCGTAAGGTACTACAATATCAGTTTTCATAAATAACAGAAATTATTAATAAGAGAAAAATAGATTTAGTTGGTTAGTGAGATGGATGGGCTTGCATTTTTCTTACTAGTATGCCTATTCGTGGCTGAGTTTTAGTAAGAGCACAACGCAAGTCACTAGCAACATCAAGTTTATTCCGATACAGTGTTTTATACGTCGACAAGCCTTGGCAGCAAAAACTCTTCCGAATGAACTGTCTTAAAGTTGTGTATTAAAGTAGTGAATTGCATAAAAACGAAAAGTGCGTTTAATACTCATCTCTTTGTGAAGATTTAGGAAGTGATCACAAAGCACTGCTATTTCATACAGAAGTACGATGTCTCTCAAAAGGAAACATGTTAACAAGATTATTTGAGCTTCGAGATGAAGTAATCACCTTCATGGAACATCAAAAGCGTGGCCTTCGAAAAACCGTGTGCCCAAGTAATGTTGGCTTATTTGTCAGACATTTTTGACTCGTTGAATAGTCTTAACCTAAAACTGCAGGGAGGAGACTCAAATATAGTTACTCATCGTGATGTGATCAAGATGTATACTGAGAAATTGCAACTTTGGAGGCCTAAAATATTAGCAAATCCCTGCAGTTATTCAAATGTCCCTAAAGTAGAGCCAATCTCAGAAGAAACACGCTTCAAGGACTCATCAGCATTTTTCTCTCTTACTAATTGCACAAAGCCTGAGCGAGAACCAAGCATTGAAGGCGCGCCATCCGTATATACACCGATCAGTTTTTGCCAAGAGAGTTCATGTTAGTCAAAAAAGTCTGACACTGCTTTCATAACATCAATAGCCTTTGTGCTGGTCTCCAACTCTGTAGAAAAGGGTAGCTCGTCTTTCATTCTTTCGTTTTCAACATACCGAACATAAACAATTAACTGAGAACCTTGTGCTATGTCTGTACTCTTGTCTAGCTGAATAGCAAAAAATGGCGATTATTTTACTGTATCAACTACCTAGTTTTGTATATCTTCGGCCATATCATCGAATTGGAGATAACTTTTCCTTACTCTGTGTTCCAAGAATAATATCAGCTGCCTTTAACAGACACGGTTTGACAAGAGTCTCTCCAATAATATGGCTCTTCTTTTCCTTAGCAATAAGAAGTCATAGCTTATATGAAGCTTCAAGTACTTTTGCAGATGACTGAGCAGTATAACCAGTATTATCCAACTTCATGCGTTTTAAATTTTCTGATTTTGTAGCAAAAAATTCCTTTGGTTTGCCCTTAAAAAAGTTATGTTGGGATTACAAATGTCTTTCAAGACGATTAGGTCTCATTGCATCATTGCTTGATACTTGATAGCAAATTGCACACTGAGGGAGTTCGACTTTATCTTTAAGCATAGAAATAAATCCGTGTTTGATATAATTATCATTATACTTGCGTTTCTTTGCTCAGCTCATCTTGACTACAATATCTTCTCTCACTCAAATCACGCTATATTGAAAGCAGGCTCGCGTCTGGTGTTTGGAGGGAAGGAGGGAGGCAGTGCTTGGAAATGTTCGGTTGCCAAAAGCGCGATGTCAAATGCTATTGAACGGCGCACATTCGATTCTTTTAAGCTTTTGATTTCAAGTTTACATAGTAAAGCCAGATGTTACTTTACAGTTGTTTGTTTCAATTTTCTAAACATATTTGAGAATTTTAGAAAGACTACTTAAATTTAATTTAATGTTCAACTTGTCTTGTCTTCGCTCCCCCCCTGACATGTCCTCACCCTCCCCCAGGGTGGCGCGCCCCCCAGTTTGGGAACCACTGATCTAGAGTCATATCCCAATGCTTCTGCATTAGGGACCATTAATCTTAAGACTTCCCTATCAGAAATCTTATCGTGATCTAAAGCGCTAATAATATGTGTGGAAAAAGAAGACTTCTTTGCAATTGGTTCAGTCAGCGATTCTGTTTGGGATTCCCTTCTTTATATTTTTTGTCTTCTGATGAAATAATCATATTTCTTTCCGTCCTCTGATCTTCTAAAAACTCTCTGTCTTTAGCAATATCAAATATCATATCTAGCTGCTCTTGAAATAGTGTTTCACGTTTGTTTTGGCTATCAGAGAATCTTCCTTTATTTTTTTTTCAACAGAAGCCATTCAGAGTGGAATTTTTCAAGCTTATCAATACAATGTTTGAAAAGTCTAATAGGGCTAGCAGTCTTTTGCCACACCAAAATTAGTTCTTCTACAGTGCTGTGCATTTCGAACAGATTTTTTTTTTTGTAAGAAAAAATGGAATCTAAGAAGAACTTTCTTTACAACTTCTTAACTACGAATTCAGTTGATAACTGATTAAATCTAGATATTGGTTCTAAATCTTTGACACCTATCAAGAATATAGTGTCCGCTTGACATGTGGAGGTGAGGACAAAGCCATATTTTCACAAAAAAGTTCAAAATAATCACTTGAATAAAAACATTCCTCACAAGTAACTATTGATAGTTCTAATTTGTTCAACTTTTTTATACAATTTTCTTGGCATTTCTTTTATAAAAACAGCATCTGGAAAAAAATAAAAATAAAAATTTAAAAAATAAGAAAGTAACAAAAATTTTAAAACTTTGGAGACGTTGAGCATAGCCTTCTACTCCAACTAGGACATTGAAATTTTGGTACTTTACTGCTATTAACTAAAGTAAAAAACTTAGCGGGTGCCCTGAGGTGTAGGGTAAATTACAAATTTTTGGGCCACCCTAATGTATATGTTGACCTACATGTCTTTATAGTATGATCGGAAGCTAAGCAGTTAATGCATAATTGGCGGGTTTTAACTTCTTTAAATCTTTGCTGTGGAGTCATACCTAAAAATGTATAGCACTTGTGGATACGATGTGGAATTTTAAATAATGGACAAAAGTTGCTTCCTTTTGAGGTAGTAGTCGTCATTAATACTTGTTTTGGCATTCTAGATCGTGCCGATTTAGGTGAATGAGATCTGGTCCCTATAGTTAACGCTTCGGTCTGTACTATTGTGCACTGTTTGTGTATGAAATTTACAAATTCTGTGAAGACAAGTTCTTCTTCCCCTATCCCAGATTCAAACTTTTCTCTCGTTTTGGGGTCCAATAAACTTACGGCTTTATTATCACATCTTATGCTAGAGCATAAGATGTGATAATAAAGCCGGCTGGATCCTCTAGACCCAGATTTTAAAAGCCAAGGAACTTTCCAATAATGTGTTAGAAAAATGTTCTATCGCAGAACGTGAAATTTTTGACATCGGTTTGTAAGAAAAAATATTATTGAGGTCATTAGCCGCCTGAACCCGTTTATTATCATACTTCTTGCATAAAACTTGCCATCCTTGTAGATATGATTCGGTTGTGATCGGTATTGCTGCCAATGACGAAAGAGCTATGCCTCTCAGCGAACCTTTTTGAACAGTGGTTAAACTTTTGTTTTCATGAATATCTTCATGGATAGCTCCCAAACCACTAAAATATGTTTTAAAGGTTTTCCTAACTATGTTTGCCTTATGGGATGATCTATTATAAACATTAGCCTTTCTAAATGGTTGATTATTGCAAGGCTGGAATATATTGAAGTTGATGTTTTCACCCTCTATATCTATTATTATATTGTCGAGTAAACATACACATTTAACAATGTTTACTGCTTTATCCACCTCTGTTTCGATGGATTTACCTAACAAATGCCAGTTGCTTGTTAAAATTCCAAAGGCGCATTCTACGCATCTTCTCGCCCTTGATAACCTCTAGTTGAATATTTTTTCTTCAAGGGATAGAATCTTTTTGGAATATGGCTTCATGAGACATGTTCTTAATAGGTATAGATCGTCTGCAAAAATCACATAGGGCATATCCATTACAATTCCATCAATATGTGATGGAGGGGATGAATTATCATGAAAATTATTTAAAAACGAGGACAATGCAGAAGCAGAAAATGTTCCTCCATCGCTCTGCTTCCCAAAGCCTCCTACGTCCACAATAATAAATCTAGAGCAGTGGTTTCAGTGAGACAAGATAGTGTTTGTTTCCTGACCAATTTGTTTAGTTTAGCTTTAAAGTTGGATTTGATAGCATTCAGGCTTGCATTTTGTTTTGTTATTGTATTTATCCCATTTTACCTCCATTTCTTGAAAACAATCTCAGGTATCTGTTCTGCAGGTTGTCACTTTGAGATGAGTCACCAGCAAGTTTTAAAAGTTTATTCCTTTCATTTTTTATATTTTCCAAAAATACAAGTTATCATTAGCTTTAGAATGGAATAGAGAATATAATAATATTATTTTTGAGAATGTAGTAATAATTGTCTTTACTGCTCTTATTCATCTATTCAACTGATGATGAATGAGAATTATTAGTTTGTTCGATTAAAGTAGTTGTTACATCATTCATGATTTTTTTTTCAGCTTTAATTTTTCGATTGGGTTTAGTTGTTTTATAGATGAGATCAAACTTTACAAAAAATATAAATCTTCATCTTCATCGATTTTCTTATTTTTAACTTGTTCTAAAAAAAATTCTATTAGTAAACCTTTTTTTTTCTAACTCCATTACTCTTGGTCATTAGAATTAATTTTACTATAAATATTTTAATTTTTAACTATAATTAATTATTATTGCTTTTTACCTCATTAAATTCATTTTGGCAATAGAGTCTTGGTATATCACTATTTGTGTCTGTTTCAAGGTCATAATTGTTTTCAATGTCTAGAGTTGAATAGATATTTTCTTCATTTGGAGTGGGTGTCTCGATCGGAGGTGGAATGTTACTACAGCTTGACCTCGGTTTCATATTATCGTTTAAAAATGTCAAACTGTTATAAAATACCCATTTTTTATTCACGTGTGCCATTTGGCTACTCCTGGTTCCCGAATTTTCTTCTATAGGTGTCTCTAAGATTAGGCCAAAAGAGAAATGTATAACATTTATTAGTTTTAAGAAAATTGTAAATTGGCCAAGGTCACACGACCGATTAGTGCAAGTCATTGACTCTGGTCTAGCGAGTTGGCACTCAATAGGTCAAGGCCACACGACCGGAGGCATTATTTGTGTCGGCTCTTGTCTCTCAGTATTGATGGCATTACGTTCGCATGACATGAAAGCAGGAATATAGCTAGGTACTGATGAATATATTCGTTTGATAATTTTATTATAAACCCCTTTTGAGCCGCATATTTTAGACTTTCTCGACACATTATGTTGATAATTTCATCAGAAAAACTAATCCGAAAATATCTATAGGAGCCAGATTATTTGTGCCCATATTTTCTAATATTGTAGGGGTCGACACTGGTACACCATCAAATTTCTGATTAGGATCTAGTTCCGTAATAACACATTTTATTTGTATATTTTTTCACGATAGTTGCAGAGCTCTTAATGGTGCCAGCAACCACTCTATCTACATGTAAATCTTTGGTTTCGCAAATATTTTCACTGGTTTTTCTAATTATACTCACTTCCGAATTATTCTTAAGAATACCTCTTCCAAGATGGAAAACCTCAGGAGGGTACCCTTTAGCGCCGCTCCCTGCATCATCCTTGTCTGTCGTTTCCATCGTTTGGTGGTATAAGAACTAATTCTACTTCTTCGGATTCCTGCAATTCTGATGAAACTTCATCATCGAATTCATCGCTTTAGAATGGAATAGAGAATGTAATAATAATTATTTTTGAGAATGTAGTAATAATTATCTTTACTGCTCTTATTCATCTATTCAACTGAAGATGAATGAGAATTATTAGTTTGTTCGATTAAAGTAGTAGTTACATCATTCATGATTTTTTTTTCAGCTTTAATTTTTCGATAGGGTTTAGTTGTTTTATAGACGAGATCAAACTTTACAAAAAATGTAAATCTTCATCTTCATCGATTTTCTTATTTTTAACTTGTTCTAAAAAAAATTCCAAGTCTTTCTCATCCAATAAGTTGTAACTAAAATCAATGAAAAAAATAATGTGTAATATATTCATCCCCATATGCCCAGACTATATTTCATACATAAAATTCAAATTAGGATTTGAAGATAAAAAAAAAATATTCAAATAATTATTTGAATTTTTTTTTTTTATAAAGTAGAGATTTTATTGATATGATTAAAATCATATCAATAAAATCTCTACTTTATGTAGTTTAACAAAAAAGTGATTTATTTGAAAAAAAGTAAAAGTCTAAGTAAATATATTAAAAAAAAAAAATGGCCTCTTGTGCCCAGCCATTGCAGCAGAAACAATAGTACTAAAGTATACAAGGTCTGCTCTCAAGACAAGTTGTGTGAATCCCAGAGATGATGCGGTTATGTGAAATACAGACATCCTACTGTCGATCCCAGTTAAAAAATAAAAAGGGATCACTGTCCCTTGTTATAAAACGCATATTAACCCTAGAATGGTAGTGATAATATTTACCACTTAATGGTACTGATACGTAAATTTTACGTGGAAACGGGTAATAGATGAAATTATTAGAAAATTGATATTTGGGACTATTTTTTATTATAACAAAACATTTACATTTTTCAAACATGTTTTTTCTTTTCAATACTTAAAAAAAATAATATAATGAAATCATTAATTGAAACAGGAATTAGGAAAATTATATAACACTCACATTTTTTCAACACTCTGGACAAACTTTCTTTTGGTGCTCTCTGCAAACTGGTTTACCACAGTCACAATAAGTAGTTGTCATTCTTTTTATGCTTGATGGGCAAAATGAACAATATTTCCTTGGTCCTTGTTGAGACGGCAAAGGGTCTTTTAGAAACGATTGTTCTACTCCCAGCGCCTCGTTGATGATACGTCGGGTATCTGTGTGCAATCTGGTGTTTCCTGTAAAAAAAAATAAGCAACCATTTTAAAACTTCTATTATAAACATATTAAAAAGTTTATGGTGACGATAAGAAAATGCACTTATTCCTACCTAGACGGTGTCGTTGAATAGATGTGACTAGTTCTTTATGCAGCTGTAGCATGAATTGCAGTCGTGTAAGTGCTTTTTCTCCAGACGAAGATGCCCGATGATAATTGTGGCAATATATGATGTAAGAATTTATTGCTGCTATAATCATCATTCCATAAAATACGGCCATTGGCCAACGTTTAATTTTTGGTGCACAATTCATATTTTTGCACATCTGGTCAAAGCTGTCAACGCCTCCTTTTGTCTCATTGTAGCTATGAATTATTTCGGGTTTTTGCTAGAAGCGTTGATTGATATGTCAGAGTGCATAGTGGATATTAGTGTAACCAGCTTATTATCTCGTGGCTTGTATGAAATTGCTGTGATTTCTTTATGAAAAATAAAAAAGGAAGACCCCGTTTTCCGATTTTGGAACTTTATATCTACGAATTCCTTTGGAAGCTCCCTTTTATTTTTCCTAATAGTCCCTACTACTGCCAGCTTTTGCTGGAGTAATTGATTTGCCAACGGTAGGCTGGAAAACCAATTATCCATCGTCACATTACGATTGCTCCCTTTCACAGATTTTATGAGCATCCGTGTGAAGTATTCTGCTGCTGGCTGTCGTCCTGGAACACTTCCTTTTCCCAAATAGGGTATTGCTCCTAGCATATACTTGGTGTCATTATCCACAATCATGAATATCTTTATTCCATACCGATCGGGTTTAGATAGAATATAAATTCTAAACTGGCACTTCCCTCTGAACCCAAGTAATTGTTCGTCTATTGTAACATAGGATCCTGCTTTGTAATTTTTTTCGCAATTGTCCATCAACAGCTCCCATATTTCAAGGATAGGTGCAAACCTTGATTTGATTTTTCTTTCTTCACGGCTCAATTTATCGTCGTTAACGAACCTAAAGCGTCGTTCGGACATGTTTGCCTTGAACCTGTTTCCAGAATACGAAGTATCAAACAGCATGCTTGCATTTAGATGGTTATTTTTTAGGGTTGCTGAAAGTAGGTTTAGACCAAAGAATGCATCAAGCTCTTCTAATGTCAAATCCTGTAATGTTCCATCAATGCAATTATAGTTTTTCCGTTGTGATGCAATTTCTTCATTCGTATGAATAACTATTTTTTCCATCAAATCTGATGTGAAAAAAAGTTTGAATGCGTCAAGTGGAGTTTTAGCGCATCTAGCCAAAGGTGTAGGGCCTGGGTAAATGTGCACAACATTCCTTTCAGGCACTTTGTCGCAAACACGTTCCGGAGGCTGTGTGCTCCATTCATAACCATTCTTACCATGCAAAACCCCACCTTCTACATTTATTATCACTGATCTGTCTATATCGTGTGGTTGACAGGTTTTTTTTTTTTTTTGGCCTCTGTGTTTCTTCTCTTTTTCAATTGCCTTGATGTTTTCTAAAATTTTCTCACTCTCATCCCGATCAAGTACACTCGGTGTTTCTTATTATTATTATTTCTGAAGCCTCAACCTCCTCATCACTTGGCAAATACTCCGGATCATCATTGCTATCGTATCCAAATCCGTCTGTTTCATTTATGTCATTTCCCCCATCTGACTCGTCCGAGAGTTCTTTCAACAAATTTCTGATTTCTTCATCCGTTGAATATTTTTTCTCCATTTTTATGAAACTAAAAACAGAGAATTATTATTATATTTATCCTTTATATATAGCTTTGCATTTTTTATATTAAAAAATAATAGTTAAAAATATTTAGAGATAATAATAGGAAATAATGTTAATTAAGTCATGGCATAACAACCGGTTATTAGTAGCGATACGTAACTTTTACGTGCCAAAAAGTTGTGTTTAATAGTATTAATACGTAAATATTACGTGTCGTTTTTTAAAAAAAATAGTACTGGATGAGTGGGAAGGTTCACTTACCTTTACTTGGCGGAGGTCAAGGCCGAACTGTCTGGAGGGGTCATAGCTGAGGGGTGGGGGTGGTGGGGTGGTTTCCGGCCGCTTAAAACCAGTTCAAACCAGACAACACGTCATTTTCACGTTCACTACCATTCTAGAGTTAATTCTAGATTGGTAGCGTTTACTTTTGTAGCGGGATTAGTAGTGTAATAGATTATTAATTATAAAATATATCCGTGGACCCTTCTTCTTCTTCTTCTTCTTCTTTTTTGGCGCTACAACCCTGGGTGGGTTTTGGCATCCTCAATGAGCCGCCGCCATTCGGCTCTATCTTGTGCGACCGCCTTCCAGTTCCTGATCCCAAGTAGGCTTCGAGCATCAGCCGCCTCACCATCGGCCCACCTCAAGTACCCTCCTCGGGATTTCTTGTTCATTCATTCTGGTCAAATGGCCTGCCCAACCAAGTCTTCCTAACTTCACAAATTCAACCACATCCGGTTAACCATAAATGACATTTAGCTCCTTGTTGTTCCTTATTCTCCATTCAGCCGCATCCCTGACTGGTCCAATAATACGACGTAAAACTTTCCTTTCAAAGATCATCAGATCCCTTTCGTCGTGCTTGGAAATGGTCCAGGTCTGCGAGGCATAAGTTAGTTCAGGCCGGACAAGAGTCTTATAAATAATCATCTTGGTTTGCCTGCTGATGAACCTACTTCGAAAGATCTTGAGAAGGCCAAAATAGCATCTGTTGGCTGCAGTGAGGCGCTTCTTAATCTCAGCAGCCATATCATTTCCCGAAGTAACAAGTGATCCCAGGTAGGTAAATTCCTTAACCTGCTGGAATTTGTAGGATCCCACTACTAAAGTACTGTTATCACTAGCTCCGGTGTACATGTACAGGGACTTAGTCTGGTTAATTGAAAGTCCCATAGATGACGCTGCCCTGATTAGGTTTGTGGTGGCTTCAACTAAAGTTGATCTGGACCTGGCTACTATACCTAGGTCATCGGCAAAACCAAGAACCTGCACTTGCCGGGAAAATATCGTTCCTTGAGTTTGGATTCCTGAATCCCTTACTAATTTCTCTAATGCTAAATTAAAGAGAAGACAGGCAAGTCCATCTCCTTGCCTTAATCCCTTATCAGATGGGAACTCCCGGGAACACTCAGATTGTATTCGGACCTGGCACCTTACCTCACTCTTCGTTAACTTCACAAGGCGAATCAATTTTGCGGGGATGTTCATTTCATCTAATGCTTCGTACAGTTTCCCCCTCTTAATATTGTCATAGGCACTTCTAAAGTCCACGATAAGATGGTGTGGGTTCATTGTATTCATGGCCTTTTTCCAGGATGGTTCTCAAGTCCGTGGACCCTTAGGAGGAGAAAATAAAGTCAATTATAAACAAAGTTCACAATGGAAACCCCAAATAAAATTATATTCTCAATATATATATATATATATACATATATATATATATATATATATATATATATATATATATACACCTGAAATAGTATGACATGCAATCACTTCTTATATTTAATACAATTATTCAAATATTTCTAATACAAGCCTGATAAAGAGAACTGAGAGAAGCAGGAGGTGAGCGTCTGGAATGTGTCTTAAAGAGTCGGTGAAAGAGAGTGACTTAAAATTCAGACGGAGCGCTCATCGCTACCCCTCACCCTCAACATTTCACCTCCCACTCTCCACAAATGTAAACATTAAAGTGGTAAAAACTGTCTAGTCAACATGTCTAAGTTGAACTCTGCTACGGAGTAATTACTCATACAGTCGAATACAAATTCGCTAATACCTAATACATTCTTATCTCACTACGGTACATAGATGAACGGTGAAATATAACAATCTAACAATAAACAATATCGAATACGTAATTCTACCTCTTAAAGAGACGCGTATTAAACTCCATACATTAATACAATAAATAATTCATACAAATCAATTGATATAATTATACATTAAACTAATTAATACTCATACATTTAATATCATCCTATCATTATACATTTAAATAATACATATAATATATGTATATGTGGATCACTAATCATTTAAATATATATGTTATGATATGATATAATATATGTGGTCACCACAGTAGCTTGAGTAACTCTTACTCATTTTAACGTTATTGACTTTCAATTACACTGTCCAACAAAAAAATATTTTTGTAATGTTTCCTTCACTTCATGAGTCAAATCTTACTAATTTTGGGTTGAAAAAAACGAAAATGACAATGAAAAAATGTTATTAGCTCTAGTTTCTGTGATACACCATGGGTCAAAATATGTATCGTTAACAAATTGAGGCAAATCAGTAAATTTTAAACCATAAGTTTATCAACATTATAAATTAATTTGGAGTTGAAAATTAATGGCAGAATACTTGGCAGGTTGGATATTATTACCATCATGTGGATTTCATTTTTCTTTTGGCCTGTCTTTTGTAGGTGAGTTCTGGAGCATCCCTACACACGCACCAACAGTAATCTGCAAGCATTGATTCATTCCAACGGCCCTTATATCTTTGTTCCATTACAGAAATATCCTGATGGAATCTCTCACCGTGTTCATCCCTGACCGCACCACAGCTAGGAGGGAAAAAGTCTAGATGAGAGTGGAGGAAATAAATTTTGAGAGACATGTTGCATCCAAGTTTATGATATTTTTGTAGAAGTATCCTCACCAATTGAACATAGTCATCTTCTCTTTTGTTCCCCAAAAAACCTTTAACAACTCCCTTGAACGCATTCCAAGCTTCCTTTTCTTTCCCCTCCAAAACTCTGTCAAACGCAGGATCCTTCAGAAGCTCCCGAATTTGTGGCCCAACAAAAACACCTTCCTTAACTTTTGCATCACTTAGGAAAGCAAATTTTTCCCTCAAATATCTAAAGGCCTCTCCTTCTTTGTTCATGCCTTTGACAAAGTTTTTCATCAAACCGAGTTTTATATGTAGTGGTGGAAGAAATATATCTTTCGGGTCGACGAGAGGCAGGGCAACAACATTATTTACACTAGGGCCAAGATTTCTTGCAGACCAGTCTGTTTGAATGTAATGTGATTTCCTATCCCTACTGTCCCACATACATAAAAAGCAGCAGTATTTAGTATACCCCAGTTGCATTCCTAAAAGTATAGCGATGACCTTTATATCACCACAGATTTTCCACTTGTGTTCAGCATATTTGATTGAGTGGAGGAGGGCTTTCATGTTTTCATAAGTCTCTTTCATGTGAACTGCATGTCCAACAGGAATAGAAGGAAGACGGTTGCCGTTGTGAAGTAATGCAGCTTTCAAACTAAGCTTCGACGAATCTATGAATAGCCTCCATTCAGTAGGATCATGGTTCAAATTCACTACCTTCTGCACTATCTTCATTTTCCACTTCAAGTTCATAACTGTGGGGTGGGGTAGGTATTGGTAAACCATCTGAATGTAGAATTGGTCGAGTAGCCGAAGGAATATTTGGGTATTGAACTGTCATTTTTTTCTTTGTTGACAATCCCGACTTTATTGGTGGAGTTAAGCAGAAATAGCAGTCATTTATGTGGTTTGTAGGCTCCCGCCAAACCATGTCCACAGCAAAAGGCATAGATCGTTTTTTATTTTTCAGCCATTCTCTTAAAGTAACTGAACAAGAGTTACAACATATATGTGGAGCCCACGACTTATCTTGGTCACCTACCTTAACTCCAAAATAATGCTTATAAGCAGTCTTAACAGCAAGAGTAAGATTGCGTTTCTGTGACGAAAATGTTACTTCACCACAAATGTAACAAAAGTTATTCACTGAATTCACACAACTTCGTGGCATTTTGGTTTAGTACACTTAAATATCACTCCAAAACATTAAATTCGAATAAGAAAGCAACAGAAACCACATCAAGCACTATCTGAAGAACTGAAATCACGTATATAACCTCAAAATAGCTGTACAACTGTTGGTTTTGTCAGTTAACAGGCGTACCAACATCCAAAAACTAAATTTCTCGTCAAAGTGAAAGCTGAGCATTAAAAAATGACATGTTACTGTATCTTGAAAACAAGAGCTAATTGGTCATTTTCGAGGTGATTTTTGAACTCAGGGGGTGAAAATACATAATAACTGGGTATTTTTAAGCCCGAAACAAATTCATTGTTGTTCAGTGTTATTATTTGAGAGAGTGGGATAGTAATAAATATCAACTTAACCCTCCATCAGGCGCACTGAAAATTGTTACATGTTCGGGCGCAACTCATCTCAGAGATCAATTAATCACTTTTTAGATTTTTTATTTTAACTAGGTTTAAATAATTACAGAGTTCAATTTGATTAGTCAATTTATTATTTATCATTGTTTACACACATTTTCATGATGTAATCTAAATGAAATAAAAAGAATATAACACTAAAGGTTCTTCTGAAGAAATGAAATTTAGCAAAAATGATCAAAACAGTAGAAAAAATAATATGTATAATATAAAAAAAATGCGAAGAAGTAAAATTATTTAGCAATAAAATTATTACAGCAGTCATACATATCATAATACAAAAATAATCTATCAGAGAAGTCTCCATTATCATTTACACTATAGAATACAGAATTATAACCTGTGTCACACACCATATTTGCATGTTCCAAATAGAAATAAATCGAGTTACATTTTTTACCCGTGTATTTCGAATATCTAACTTTCTTTAGTTCTCGGCATTTAGAGCATCTCTTCCTGTTTCCATCATGACATCGAGCGGCGTCGAGGTGTCTTGTTCTTGCGTAAGCTGGAACTGTCGTAGTCTTCCTTGTACAGTGATGGTATTTGTACAACACGTTTTTATGAATAAATTAGTTCAAGGAAACAAACAACTTCGCTTCCCTTTGCAAAAGTGAAAAGTACATTTATTAAAAACTGAAAAAATACCTTTTACAAAAAAATAAAAACACTTCATAATCAAATAAAATAATTAAAACAATAAAAGTGCTTGGAAAAAAGTATTTGCACGCTTCCACATTTACAAGTTAAAACTCAATTTTAATAGTTTTAATATTTTGTAAATAGGCCATTTGCGTCAATAATTGCTTGTAGACGTCTGGGCATTGAATGTACTAGGTTTTTAATTAAATCTAGGTTTATTTGTTCCCATTCTTGAACAAGAAGTTGTTTAAGGTGATGTCCACTAGTGATATGGTGTTTTCTTACATTTTGGTCAAGGGTGTGCCATAAATTTTCAATTATATTTATATGTGGTGACTGAGGAGGAGTGTGGAGCTGTCTTAGAACATTAAATATTAACCACTCCTTTGTTCTCCTCGCAGTATGTTTAGGATCGCTGTCCTGCTTGAAATAGTACTGAGCCTGGATTCCCATTTTTGCAAAACTAACACGCAAATTACGGCACAAAATGTTCACACAGCCTTTCGCATTTAACATGCCTTCGATGCTCACAAGATTTCCCACGTCATGGTAGGAAACACACCCCCAAACCATAACATGCCCTCCACCATGTTTTACAGTCGTTGAAATATTTTGCTTCTTTAGGGCTTCATTACGATTTCGGCAAATCGCCCTTCGACCATCTGAACCAAACAAATTACATTTGCTTTCGTCAGAAAAGACGACATTTTCCAAAAAGCTTAAGGGTTTCTGTACGTACTCCCTAGCAATTATAGCGATTCGTTTCACTGATGTATGGCTTCTTTCTCGGAACTCTACAACTTCCGAATCCAGGGCATATCTAATTGTTCTGCTAGTAACCTGGACTCCAGACGTTGATTGGACCATGGCAGCCAGCTCCCGAGAACTTATCACGGGATTTTTAAGAGCTTTTTTTATTTTCCTCTTCAGCCTGGGAGTTAACTTTTTTGGACGCCTTTTACGCTCACTGTTTTCGTTTGAACCACGTTCCTCATACCTTTTTATGACGTATCTCACTGTAGAAAAATTCAACCCTAAGAAATCGGCAATTTGGCGATATGTTTTTCGCTGATTTTTCAGTAAAGCAATTTTTTCGCGAGTCGCGGCATACAGTTCACTTGTCTTTGGCATGATAATTGTCTATTGACTGAAGGAAACTGATTGAAAGACTAGAGAATACTGGTAATAAACGATTAGAGATAAATTAGTAAACAAACATATGGACACAGGAGGATTAATGCAAAAGTAAAGAGAGCTTTGTGAGTCATAGTAGACCAAGTGTGCAAATACTTTTTTCCAAGCACTTTTATTGTTTTAATTTTTTTGTTTCATTATGAAGTGTTGTCATTTTTTTAAAAAAGGTTTTTCTCAGTTTTTAATAAATGCAATTTTCATTTTTGCAAAGAAAAGCGAAGTTTTTTGTTTCCTTGAACTCAATTATTCATAAAAACATGATGTGCACATACTTTTTTCCATCACTGTAGTTCAATAGGCATTCCAGATGTCTGCATACTTCTTCTCCGCAGTTGTTCCAAAACACCTTAGCTAAAGCTTTCAAATAGGATCGCCTGTTTTTGTATTTTGGTAATCCCGTATCATTATTAGCCATAGAAATAATTTGGGAATTGATTCCTCCTATATTGAGTAAGGCAAAGAAAATAACCGTAGGCCATCTGCGAACATTTGTAGCAACATTATATGTCGCAGATAGTTTGTCCACGACGCCTACCCCAGATTTAGTTGAATTGTAGTCTAGTATTATTTGAACTTTTCCCGTTTCATTATCGACTTCGTCATCATAGTGCATACTGGGGATGGCAATAACATTTTTTTCCTTCTTTTGATACAAAAGAAACTAAAGAGCAATCTTTAGAGAAGCAGAATTTGTTAGTGATTACAGCTCTGGACTTTGTATTGACGAATCCATGAGAAAGCTGGGGCTTATTTTTACGAATAGTTCCACTATTCTGCTTCAGAAATTGTACAGGTCCAGGCTAGTAAACCAATTGTCGCAAGTAATATTCCTGCCTGATCCAAAACAAAGGTTTAGCAAGCCTAGACACCACAACTTTTGGATTATTACTGACATTATACGGGCCTTCGGGTTGTTTGCCAGCGTAAATTTCCATGTTGTGGGTATAAAACATTTTCGCGTCAACTGAGGCATACATTTTAAGGTCGTACTTGTTTGGCTTTGACGGAATATACTGTCTGAAAGAGCATCTTCCGCGAAACCCCTCCAACTTCTTATCAACTGTTACGTCCTTTCCGACTGAATATGATTTCTGACAATTTGCCACGAACAGCTCAAACATTTCACGAACTGGAGCTAGCTTAGCGCACTTTTTCCTTTCTTCTCTGGTGTTGACATCATCAAAACGCGTACATTTTATAAGGCACTTGAATCGTTTCAGATTCATGACCAGTCGAAAACGTTCGATGCCATCATCATCTTCTCCCCACAGTTCTTCTAATGATTGCCTATTGTCTCTAAGTACACCAAAATGGTAAAGAAGTCCAATGAAAGCCTTGAATTCTGTCAAATCTGTAATTTTGGCATCCCTCTCTCTTTGAAAACGTGGTTGTATAAGCTTAATGGAAATATTTGTGTAATTTACTGTAGATTCTAAGATTTCATTGGAAAAATGCACTGCCAACACTCTTCTTCTATTTCTTCTTCATTGGAGGCAAACATGCACTATCTTCTTCTAGTTCTACTTCTCTTACTCGGTTTATTATGCTGTCTTTTTTTTCTTCTTCATTAAGAGGCAAACTTTATCATCTAGCATTATCTTCATCCAATTCTGCTTCTTGATCACGAACTTCTGTTTCGTAATCACTATTATCTTCAGCCTCGGAAATTGTCTCCTCCTCTTTTTCAGTGATCATGCGTAACACATCTTCAAGATCAGAACTGTCCTTGATGTTAAATATATTTTTCTCCATAATGTGTATTCAAATATGTACAAGAAAACGAAAACTTCGAAGAGCTCTTGATGAACTGGAAAAAGAAAAGAAAAACCAAAAAAAAGCACTTATTTTGGTAGCGTGAGTAACTTCGACTCCTTAATAGCTTAATATATATTGGTAGCGTGAGTAATATGGTTAAAGTTATACTGATAGCGTGAGTAATTTTTACTTATTGAAGAGTTTTCTTAACTTTAATATCAGATTCACAATAGCAGAGTAGCCGTTCGAAGGTCACCTCGCAATGTCATGTGCACAACTATTAGGCCTGAGTCGATCGTGATTGATCGAATCCTTTTGATTCGATCGTAACCCATACACGAGTGATCGAATCACTGTTTTTAAAAAGATTCGATCATGATTCAATCGGACTCGTTTCGATCATGATTCAATCGGACTCGTTTCGATCATGATTCAATAGGACTCGTTTCGATCATGATTCAATAGGTCTTGTTTCGATCATGACTCAATCGGACTCGTTTCGATCATGATTCAATAGGACTCGTTTCGATCATGATTCAATAGGACTCGTTTCGATCATGATTCAATAGGACTCGTTTCGATCATGACTCAATCGGACCTGTTTCGATCGTGATTGATCGAATCCTTTGACTGATTCTATCCTTTCGTTCAAAGTCTAGCCACTGGCGCGCTCGTCGCACTCTCTCTAAAGCGGGTAATGTCGAATTGTCAACAAAGGATTGAAACTATCAATTTGAAAGAATCGGTGTGGAAGAAAATGGTCCGGGTAGATGCCAATAAATTTCTCTTGGGTATGTAGAAATGTTTATTTATTATTTAGTAGAAACGTGTGGACCTACTTTGCATATCTTCATCAGGGCTAAATATGCAAAATACAGACAATTGAAAATTAAAAAATTGTAAAACTTGCTAAGCATGGTAAATATAAAGGTTAAAATGTATGAGTGTATAGCATTAACCCATATTAGTGTTGCGTATACGCCACAGAGGCGTATACGCAACACTAATTTAACAAATTTTTTTAGTGTTATAAATTCAAATATTTTTCTATTTTGTTACATCAGCTTATTATTTAAGGTTTGTAATTATTAAAAATATTTTTTAAATAAATTTAGTGTTTTTTTAACCCATTGAAAAATAACAGTACAGTAGGTTATATTTCAACACTAATGAGTACTCAGATTTAAATGTTAAATTCAGCCCAATAAGGGTTGCTACAATTAAATTATCAGATTCCTTGTTTAAAACATTGTTTATTTTAATTGCTGGGATGAAATTTTTGTATTCAATTCAAATACGGCTTTTAGAAAAGACGTTTTACTTTAATGTTGCGTTAACGCATCATTGGCCATTCCTATGAAGTTTTTACAAAGAAGACAGGACCATGGATTTTCATCTCCCCCACCTGTCTAATGAAGACGTGCTCACGCATGTGCTATGTTTCTACTCTTAAATATATTTTGAATATATTTGATTGATATTTGGGATGCCAGAGTATCATTTAGGATGAGTACTCAAATTATTGTTTATATGCCTTAATCTTAATTGGGTTCCTTTCCAAAAGTCTGTTCGTGTGTTTACCAATTTACTCATCTATAATACCTTCAATATATTATTTATAAACTTTATATATTATATGGAAGTCTGAGACCTCCACGTTTTCTTATCTCTGCAGTCACCTTGACCATAGGGGACACCTTTCTACCTGCGTGAACTACTTCTAGCGCGATCAACATGTATCGATAACGAGGTCATCAAGAATGATTACTAACCAGCTGAAAAAAAAAAATTTTATTTGTACATTTAATAAAAAATCCTATTTTCATTTTGGGGTTATGGGAAAAGTAAATACATACACTATAATTTAATTAACCCATTTACGGTCAAGGATAGAATAATTTCAAAGTTTTGATTTTTTTCCAAAGAAATATTTTTAGGATAGTTTAATTCAAATTAAAATAAAAAAAATATTTGTTTTGTACAGCCACAATGGCGGTAGAAAATATTGCGCTCAATGGGACGAATAATGCCAAAAACACAACAAAGAAAGTGCAAACACAGTTATTTTAATGAATAAAAGGTCCAATCCAAAACGTAATACTGTTTATTTAAAATTAATAATATTATTATAGCGGCAGTAGTGGCATCTAGCGCCAACAATATGATCGCAAATGTGAGGAGAACAGTTTAGACAATTCTTAGAATCTAGAAGTAAAGTCTGAATGGGTCTAAAAAGTTGCCTATGCAATTAACTATAGTAAGTTATTGTAACCAATAAATAGGGTTACTTGTATTTGTGCTACTTCTTGATTGCCCTTATAAAATAACATTTATAACTTCCAAAATATCATTTATAAAAAAATATAATCTATTTATTTAATTTGAAGCTACATGATTTTATAGTATAATACATATTATACCTATATTACGAGACATATTTTTTAAGTGAGTAATATGTTGGAGTGGTTGACTGGTGGGGGTTAACCGCCCATGACTCAACTCTAGTCACACCAATAATTTTTTATGAATAATATATTGAAGGTATAATAGATGAGTAAATTGGTAAACACAAGAACAGACCTCTGGAAAAGAATTCAATTAAGACTGAAGGATATGAGCACGTCTTCATTAGACAGGTGGGGGAGATGAAAATGCATGGTCTTGTCTTCTTTGTAAAAACTTCATAGGAATGGCCAATGATTATCAAAGTAAAACATTAAAGTAAAGCGACTATTCTAAAAGCAGTATTTGAATTTAATACAAAAATTTCATCCCAACAATTAAAATAAACAATGTTTTAAACAAGGAATCTAATAATTTAATTGTAGCAACCCTTATTTGGCTGAATTTAACATTTAAATCTTAGTACTCATTAGTGTTGAAAGATAACCTACTATACTATTATTTTTCAATGGGCTAAAAAACACAAAATTTATTAAAAAATTATTTTTAATATTTACAAACCTTAAACAATAAGCTGATATAACAAAATAGAAAAAAATATTTGAATTTAAAAAAATTGTTGAATTAATGTTGTGTATACGCATCAGTGGCTGTAAACGGGTTAATTTAACAATTTTTTTTATTTTTGTAAATTCAAATATTTTTCTAATTTGTTACATCAGCTTATTATTTAAGGTTTGTAATTATTAAAAGTACGCCGAAGCAATCACTGTTGGTAGCATTTCGACAGAATCACGAATCGCAGTCAGTAGCAGTATCAAGTATAATCACAAGTAACAAAAATCACAGTAAGGGTTGGAGCTGTTACTGAAAAGTAGCAGTTCAGCCCATCGGGTCTCAGTCTGAGACCCGAATGATCGAAAGGATCGAAATGATACAATCATTTTGACTCGATCACCAATAGGAATGGGTCATGATCGATTCAATCACCACGAATGATCGATCGACCCAGGTCTTAACAACTAACTTCTTGAGGAATAGTGGGGGGCCTTAGGCTGTTCCCCCACTCCCTCAATACTGGGGGCTTTACTGTACCTTCCAATGAGTCCTTTCAACTCACGCTACCAATGTAGGGTTAAAAAAAAATACTTGCGTATGATATTTCATAAGGTAGGATATAATGGGTTAATCAGGAATTTCTACTCAATTACAACGCCTTTTTGCACTGCACTAAAAAAGTGCATTAGAACACGTGCAATTCCTTTTGTAGTACCCGAGTTATAGTAGACGATACTGAACTTCACTTTTTAAAAATAATTTTTATTGAATAAAATAACACTTGAACAAATGATGATTACACATGGATAAAGTTACGACTAATTCAAAACACTTAGGACTAATGGCTGAGGGGTACTTGTCCAATATAGGGGCGCCATTAGATTGGCAACTGACTAGTCTAGGGACTGTCAAACAAGTATCAGGCAGCGGATGAAACATCCCAGGAGGCTATACTTTTTGTAAGCTTTCCACAAAATATCGTTACAGTTTACCGGGTTTTTTTTTTATTCCTAGTTATTTTTATATATTGGGAAAAACCATTCTCCAGTCATCTCAACTTCTTAATTCATATAATTCTTTAAAACGTTTCGACAACTACATATATGTCATTATCAATCATTTAAAATATTTTTTCTGCATCAATACAATAATCATACATAACTTTAAATGTATGTTTAAAAATCTGTAAAAAATAACAATTATATTAAGAAAAATACATAATTTCAATAAAATTGACCAAATAAATAGTAAACTCAAGTATAGATACCTCATAAATGCATATTTATTAAATATTTTCTTGGGGATTATCTTTCCAAATCGAAATCGTACAAGACGGATAAGTTAAAGAAACTTGGCTTCGATCACTATACGGTTAAGCATTCCTACAATTTTATATACCCTGAAAACGGCGTTCATACTCATAGCATATAGAGAATGTGGAGCAGTGTAAAGTGGAGGAACAAAAAATAAAGAGGAACGAATAGAGAATATTTGGAATAGTATTCACTGTTAAGGATTATTAAGTAAAAGCCACTTATGAATCACAATGTCTTTATTGAAACAAAAACGTGGTAGATACCGTTAGAACCTGCTGAAACTCTCATGCTCATCTAACTAGGTCACACACAGTGGTGCCAGCATTATTCACAAATATAAATATACATAAATAATTGTTATTTTAACACTCCCCCCCCCAGTGATTTATATCAATACATACAACTAATTCAAAAACAACAAACAAGAAAATAAACATCATTCTAAACCTAATTGTTGTACAAAATATTTGTGAGAATTCTTGTTCAAAGGATTTGTAAATATATCTGCCAATTGTTCGCTAGTCGGAATATATCTAATGCTAATTTCTTTTGTTTCAATTTTTTGCTTAATAAAATTATACTTTACATTAACATGTTTCATTCTTTTCTGGTTAGGATTACATACAGAAAATATTGTATTTTTGTTGTTTTCATGAATAATAGTAGTATTACAATCAATGTCTAATTCATTTAATAATTTCCTAATCTAACATGCATCCATAGTACATTCATTAAGAGAATACAATTCTGCCTCTGTCGTACTTAAAGCTACAGCACTTTGCTTCTTACATCCCCAAATCACTGAATTCCCAAAAACCTTAAATATATAACCAATGATAGATTTACTATCTTTACCTACAGCAAAACTAGCATCTGCACACCCAATTAATGGTTCGGAATCACAATTCTTTTTGTATACCAAATTATAATCAATAGTACTGCTATAGGTGACAATAAGGGACCTAGGCCAGGTAGAGTAAAATGATCCTTAGGGTTCATTACTTTACTTTGAACAGAGGGGGCAGTTGTCGGTACGCAGCAGCCAAGTCAAGACGTAAGAGGGGGATGCAGAATGAAGCCCCATGTATCATAAGTCACCTATAGCTTCTCGTTTTCATTGTAAGTTGTTTTTAAGATTTATGAAGTCTGTAACCAGGATCCGCACAAATAAAATACAATGTTATTCTTTAATTATTCTTATTTAATAAACAACTCCTGGTCAGTCAACCACGTTAACCTTTGGAGAAGACTATATATGTCTCTTATGTATTAATAACATAAAATTACTATGTATTAAGTATAACGATCTCAGGGTGGCATATCATTTTAGTATTTAAATATATTCAGATCAAAGGATCTGACTTTTCCCTGAGATCATAGCTTGGGCAGTAAAGCCAATATAGCAGTACCCTTAACGTATCTTAAAATCCTTTTCAAACACTGCCATAACTCTTCTGATGGTGTGGATTGATATCTTGCTACATATGAAACAGCAGTACACAAATCTGGTCTTGAGCCTACTACGGCATACATTAATGAGCCTATACAAGCTCTGCATTTATGCTCTAAAGAAGTGTCAACCTTACAATCATCAAGACTAATATTAACATCCACAGGTGTTTCACAAGCTTTTGCTTCAGACATACCAAAATTAGTTAATACAGATTCTAAACACTCTTTTTGGTTAATATATAAACAATCATTATCTTGAATAATATTTATACCCATACATATACAATACATATTGAATTTAAAATTTCTTTAACATAGTTTATCTTTGAAATGTCTTCTCCCAAAATCAATAGATCATCTACATATAACAATATGTAAATACCATCCTTATAATATAAACAATAGTCACTTTCTGCTCTTTGAAATCCTTTACCTTTCATAAAATCATAAAATTTATTGTACCAATTTTTAGATGATTTTTTAAGATCGTAAAGCGATTTTTTTAATTTTAAGACAAAATTTTTATCTATATTAATTCCCGGTGCGGGTTTTAAGTATACTGTATCCTCAATTTCACCATGAAGGAAAGCTGCTTTAACGTCCATTTGGTGAATTAAATAGTTCCTTTGAACTGCAACTGATAAAAGAATAAGGAGAGTTTGTAGTTTCAATACAGGTGAATATATGTTTGAAAAGCTACCTTCTTGTTGAAACCCCCTTGCAACCAGTCTAGCTTTATACACACCTCCTGCCTTCTTTGCAAAAATCCATCTACAATCAATTAATTTTACATTTTCTGGTTTTACGACGACTTCCCAAGTCTTGTTATCCTCTAAAGATTTAATCTCCTCACTAACAGCTTCATACCACTGACTTTTATCATCATAAGATTCTATATCCCTATATTTTGCTGGGACATTATTGGAACACGATAAGAAAGATGCCATCAATGTTTCATCTAAATCTGAGTCTTCAGTAATGTAATCTTGTAAATATTTGGGTTTAGTTTTCTTCCTCCCTTCCTTTAAATTAGTATCCCCTTTACTATCTGTTTCCTTTACTTCTGAATTCTAAAATTGGACACGTTTGGGCGTCTTTCTTCCCACATTTCGAATGGTGACATTTAGGGATGTCGTGGGACTTCAGTTGGTTACATAAATAGCATAACGAAGGGCTTCACCCCAGAGCTCTTTTGGAAGTTGTGAATCTAACAACAAGGTTCGGACTTTCTCTGTGAGAGTACGGTTCATCCTTTCCGCTACTCCATTCATCTCAGGATTATATGCAGCTGTATATTGTAATACAATGCCCTTATCATCACAAAACGTTCTGAAATTTCTAGATATATATTCACCTCCATTATCCAACTTTAACTTTAATATCCCATTTCTGAAATGATTACAGGCATAATTATAATAAGATCTAAATTGTTCAAAAACCTCAGATTTATCCCTCAATACCGCGCGGTAAAGTGTGTAAAATCGTCTATAAAAGCTACAAAATATCTATACCCATCCCAGGTACAAGGATTGACAGAACAAACATCTGTATGTATCAATTCTAAGGATTTTCTGGCTTTATACATTTTACCATTAAAAGGAAGACGCGTTATCTTAGCAAGAATACATGGTTCACAATGTCTATTTTCCAAATCTTTCACTTTTAAATTATCTAAACCATCAACCATATTTCTTATTACTAATGTTTTCATACTACTATAACCCAAAAGTGAAAAACGTTTATGCCAGACCTCAACAGAATTTACGCTATTATCTGATTTAGCATTGTAATTGCAGTCGTTAAAAATAATTTTAAAGTCAATGAAATAAAGAGATCCCACTCGATAACCAATCATTAGTAATTCATCAATGTGTGAGAAAACTCTAACTTGGCCTCTGCAAAAGAAAACCCTTAAACCGTTTTTTTCCATCCTTGAAACAGACAATTAATTCTTTCTCAACTGAGGTATATAGTACACATCATTTAATGTAACTTCCGTTTTAGGATTACTTATGTAACCCTTAATTGTTCCTATGCCTACAGCCTCTAACTCAATACCATTCTTGGCAGATGATATTTTTACATTATTGCTTAATTTATAATAACTATCAAATAAATTAACATCATTTACTAAATGAAAAGAACTTCCAGAGTCTACACACCATCTAAAACTATCCTTCTCTTTTACATCTTGATTAAATGTCATAAAACTAACATATTTACTACCTTCTGTATCTTCTGACGAACCAGTAAAGTAAGACTTTCCTCATCCTCTTCCCCTGCTATGTGGTGGACCTCCTTTGTTGGTGCCTCGTCCTCCATAGGTTGCTTTTCGTCTCCATTCGCCACTTTTGTGCCAAGTTCCCACCTGTTGACTGCTTCTGCATTGGAATTTTTTGTGACCTGCCCGTCCACATCCGAAACAGAGGAATGTCGTGGAATCAACAGATTTAACAAGCCCTTTTTTACGTTTCTCTTCTTCTCCAAGTAATCTGTTCTTGACAAAGTCCAGTTTTAACTCTTCAGTTGTATCCAATGCCGTAATAATACCCTCAAAAGATTTTGGCATCGACAGCAATATGTAATTATTTTTTTCTTCCTCAGATAACTCACTGCCTGCATCCATAAGTTTTGAAAAGAGTATCTCCATTATGACAAAATGATCCAATAAAGAATTATGTTCGGCATATTTAATTTCACTTAATTCCTTTCTCAAAAAGGAATGAACTTTCACAAAAAGTGTTGCCAGCATTATTCACAAATATAAATATACATAAATCATTGTAATTTTAACATTCACGTTCCGAGAAAGGAATAAAAAAAGGTCCTATTTAATGAATTATTAAATATTATATCATTCAACTGGCCTTTAGATATGTAAATTACTATTGGCCGTAAACCTAAATTAAGACTAACATTATGTTGAACAATAGTCAATATAGAGAACGGAGATAGTGGGGGAGGTGCAGTAAAAAAAAAAAACCCTAAATAAGTACTAGACTTATATTTAGTAAGTGCCGACGTTTCGACCTACAGTGTAGGTCATCTTCAGGTTATAAGTCTAGTACTTATTTAGTGTTTTTTTTTTTTTTTAGACTGCACCCCCCAACTATCTCCGTTCTCTATTTTATCATCCAGTCAACTATTTTCCTCTCATACAATAGTTAATATAGTGGGGAATGGAGATAGTTGGGGGGTGCAGTCAAAAAAACACCGAATAAGTACTAGACTTATATTTAGTAAGTGCCGACGTTTCGACCTACAGTGTAGGTCATCGTCAGGGCTATGAGAGAGAAACAAACAGAACAAAAAATATATAAAAGCGTTACAGTAACAAGAATATAGTGACATGTAATGTAGAAAATTAAAGATAACGAATATTAAAATAGTGATAGGTAGAGGAAAGGTGATGTGAGTCAGTCTTAAGATTGATAGTGGAGGAATCTAAATTTATGTGGATAGTTTCAGAGAGGATGCCTTTATCTATTATATAAAATTCTAAATTAAAATTCTTTTCTTAATATTTCATTTATTATATCTTTTTCTCTTTAGTCTTTCTCCATTCCTCACACTACATATTTTCCTATTTCCCCCCTTATCATTTTGGCATCCATCATATGTTGGTAATCAAAGAGTTCATATTTATAAGCACTATTTTTAATTTTTTAATTTTTCAAATTTATTAATCCAATCAACTATTCTTCAAATAGTTATTATAAATAACTATGGTTACTATTGTACAGTAACCATAGTTACTGTACAATAGTAATACAATAATACACATTTATAAATAACTGTGTAATTCTTCACATTTATAAATAATAATTAGTTATTCTAAAAATAGTTCCATACTTATATTTTCAAATTGTTTACATTTCTGTCATTCTTCAAGATACCTATTCATTTCTTTCTACATATTCTTGTATTATTATGTTTCATACATTTTACTTATGTAACTTCTAGAAGTCCATTATCATACATTTTATATCTTAAACCTACTATTTTTTTCTAAATCCTTCATGTTCCAACCTTTTTTTATATGTTAATCTTCTCATTTTGTATCTTTGGTTTACCTCCTCATTTTTATTTCCCTTTATATTATGTTTACTTTTCTATCCTTTCTGCATTTTATTTTATATTCGTTATCTTTAATTATTATATCTGTCACTATTTAATTTCTGTTCATTATCTTTAATTTTATTAAATCTGTCAATATCTTTATTTTTATTATATCATGTCACTATTTTAATTGTCTACATTATATGTCACTATATTCTTGTTACTGTAACGTTTTTATATATTTTTTGTTCTGTTTGTTTCTCTCTCATAGCCCTGAAGATGACCTACACTGTAGGTCGAAACGTCGGCACTTACTTAATATAAGTCTAGTACTTATTTGGTGTTTTTTGACTGCACCCCCCAACCATTTCCGTTCTCCATTTTATCAACCAGTCAACTATTTTCCTCTCATACAATAGTTAATATGGAGTGATTAAAAGTAGAGTAGAGTAAACCAATATTTAGGGTTTACATTAGGAATATATGTAATAAATGATTTAGGATTAGCTAGTATTGATTACAATATTTGTTATTATTATGATATATAAGGTGATTGATGCATTGATTATTGATTATAGAAATATAGGTACAATAGTAATTATTTAAGATAGTATTACAATTTACAGTATAAAGCTTATGACTACGTATAATAAAAGAGGGGCTTACGTATGTTGTATATATAATTGAGCCAGTTATATAAGGGTAAGATAACAAGAAATATGTTTCTGTTAATGGAGTTGATATAGGTAATTGTATAAAATAATGAAGATGGGTCTGTGTTAAGGAACAACGGAGGATTCCTAATTGCCATAATATATAAGGTTCATTAGGTATTAAATTAACATTTTTATGCACTATAGTTTGTATTTCCACTATGGAAATTATGCTATTATGTATTATATTACTTTTACAAAGCTCATGTGAAATATCTAGGTCTTTGACAATATTATAACAATGATAACGTGGAGTACAATAAGGAATAGTAATACGTAATTACGTTGTATGTTAGTGGTTAAATTAGAGACTAATAATTTCTTGATTTTATTTTTGTTTAATTTAATAAATTTGATCTCTTCATTAAATTCATCAATTAATTAAGTGTTGACAGTGATTTGGTTTTTAATATTTCTTTCTAAATGTCTTTCATTCCTTTCAATGGTTTTAATGGTGCTGTCATAGTCTTCTTTTTCGTGTGCATCTAAGTTTCATGTTATCCATGATGTTGCGGTACCAAGTCCGTTAAATATCCGTTTTTGTCGTTTAGGAAACGAATTATAGTGTAGATGGTCAAGTTTGTCTTGTGCGTAATTTAAGTGAGATTTCAAAATTGAAATTCGTGAGAGTTGAATCTATTGATGTGGAATAAGAAGGTTGCACATGAAATGGGAATTTAAAGGATGATAATATTGTTACTGGCTACTGGGTATTAAAATGAATTAAACAATTCCTTAATTAAAGATACTAATATTTATTAACAAAATGATAAAAAGGATACAAGTAAATTATTAACAATTAAATTATTTGACTAAGATAAATTTATAATAACAATATTCTAAATATTATAATCTAGGGCTAACTCCTATTTAATTATTACAATAATATAAGATATTACTAATTCTAGATAGCTTAACTAGTTACAATAGTTTCTATGAATATTATAAAATTACACTACTAATTATTATTACAATTATTAACTACTAATTAACACTTACAGTTCACTAGTCCACCGACCGTAAGATTCTCCAAGTATGACAAACTGCCACACAGTAACAAACAGAAACAGTTTATTACACTCACGAGACTGTCACAGTTCACTGATACACTTATTACACTGGCCAGTTCAACACTGAATAGTTTATCACACTGACACTCACTTATCACAGATCTTCACTGGTCTACTCTCAGGCTAAGACTGGCTCGCTCGAGGCGAGGGAAGTATTTAAATAGGCAAGGCCGAACATTCTAGAACACGGAAGGGGCGAGACAATACTGGAATCTTCTTAATTCTTTTCCGACAAAAGGAGACGATCTAGAAGGTCCTAATCCTATTTTAACTTCTCCCGCCGACGGATTTAAGCCGCTAATCCTTTGCTTCCTGTGACCGTAACAATATATGTGCTATATTGGATAGTTCATCTTGGATCATAGTTATGTTAATAGAGTGGACATATGTATGATAAGCAGTTAAGGTATAAGAACTTTGGATTTGAATAGGTATGATACCAGGTCCTTGAGATAAATTGTTAGTTTATAATATAAGTTTATAATATTCATAGAAACTATTGTAACTAGTTAAGCTATCTAGAATTAGTAATATCTTATATTATTGTAATAATTAAATAGGAGTTAGCCCTAGATTATAATATTTAGAATATTGTTATTATAAATTTATCTTAGTCAAATAATTTAATTGTTATTATATAAGGTTTATATATAAACCTAGTAATTGTTAGTATATAAGTTTATAAATTGTTAGTATATAAGGTTTATATATAAACCTAGGCCCAGGTTGAGGAGAAGTAGGAAAATCATTTTCTGTTTCATTCCTGAAATCATGTCGCTCATATTTGGATGGGCGTTTTAACTGACTAGGCTGAATTTTAATTTGTTTTTTGTTAAATTGGGCTTTATGTGTCGCTCGTTCAAATATTACTTTTTTGTATTTGGGTTTATATTTGTTTCTAGCATGTGTTTCAATATAGATTTGTCCATGTGGTATTTCTAGAATTTCTTGGTTTTCATTTAGCTGATTAGTTCTGTCTTCCTTTTCTGTTTGGATTAATGTCTTTATAGTATTACTAGCTGTGCCCGCGACTTCGTCCGCGAGGAATAGTGAAATTTTCAATTTGTTGGGCTAATTATTTTGAAAATAAAATGCATACATACATACATTAACAGTTTTACTGCAAATAGCTTATTTAAGTATATTTTTATATACAAAGTTTTTTGTTTTCCCATCTTTTGCCAAAACATAGAGATTTTGCGGGTTTGATACGCGTGAGCATGCCACATAGAGTTGCCCATGGTAAAAACATTTTTTTTTTTCTAAATGAACACCTGCAACTTTAAGCGTCTGTCCTTGAGCTTTGTATATTGTTATTTCAAATGCTGTTTTCATGAGAAACTGTACTCTGTTAAACTGAAAAGGCAAATCAGTCGGAATTATCGGAATGCGGGGAATCAAAATATTTTCTCCTTTTGCATTCCAGTCATGATTGTATAATGTGTAATGTGATTTTATAATGTTGTGT
Organism: Arma custos; assembly: GCA_037127475.1. Taxonomy (NCBI): domain Eukaryota; kingdom Metazoa; phylum Arthropoda; class Insecta; order Hemiptera; family Pentatomidae; genus Arma; species Arma custos. Next base: position 185,120,096 of record CM073759.1, read on the forward strand.
CCCGGATGTGTAATTTGTAGCCGTGTACCATAACCTTGGCGCGAAAAGATTTCTCATTAATAGGACTGGAACACCAACTTTCAGCCTCAACTTATCGGAAGGCACTCCTGATAATTCTAAAGAATTGAGAAACTAGCAGTATGATGTGACTTGCTTAGCGTTCATAACATTGTCTATTGGGAGATATTCGACAACACCCCCTCCACGTCTGGCATGATTTGTTCGTTTATTTGGTTAGCTATATCATTAGTCGGCGCCAAAATTGCCCTTTCACGCAGCCATTCTCGATTGCCCATATTTATTTGAAGATCAGAATAGACATTATTTTTTAGATCATCTGTGTTATCGGCAATTTGACAGAACTCACTCCTCAGTGTAATCATGTCGTTACTGTCTGTTGGCTTACTATTTCCTCCGATTTTATAAGAGCAGCTGCATATTGCCCTGCTTGAGAATCATTGTGAAGTTTTACTCGCATATATACTGAGACAAAACTTTTTTACGTGTACCCATAATACAGATGCTTTCAAACAGACATTTATTTCATCTGTCGGCGTACCTCTAATAATAACCGGGAGAGTCTGTCTAAAAGTACCACCATCCCTCCCCTCCCAAGATACTCTGGTTGCCAATGATATCTTTCATCATCATATCAGTGCTTCGATTGCTCTTTTATGGTACAGTGTACATTCATCCCAAACGAACAGCTTACACTGCTGTATCATTTTTCAGCGCTCGCTGCTTTTGCTAATGTTATATTCTGGTATTTCTATAGTAGTTTTAGAATTGAATGCGCTGTTCGTGCTCCAATAAATAGCGTAGCAGCTATTCCAGAGGAAACTACTGCGACAGCAACTCCTTTATCTTTTCGGATTTGGATTAATTGTAAATTTAAAAGATAGATTTTTCCAGTGCCTCCTGGAGCATCCAAAAAGAACCAACCTCCTTCGCTACTGACACATTTTTTAATAACTGTGTCAAAAACTAATCTTTGTTCTGAATTTAAAAGTGGAAGGGCTTCTGTTATTTGTTGCATTAAAGAAACAGGATTGTAATCTATTTCTCGCAATAAATCACTACTAACTTCTCCAATTCTTTGTGGTTTGCTCTTTCCAAAATCGGATACATTTTTCCAGTAATAGTAATCTCTTGGTCTTCAACCTTTGTTAGCGCGTCATTGTAAATTAATTCATTGTATGAAACATTCGTATTCTGTTATTGTAATATGTGTAAAATATCATCCGCCATGTCATTTTTATACTTTTCCAATAATTCTTGAGGGTTTGAAAGTCGACATATCGCTATTAATATAATATAACATGTCAGCGAACAGCTCTCTCACCTTGGGCGCAGATTTGCATTGTGCAGCTTCTTTCAGAGTTGGATCCCAATCATTATCATTCTCTAATAACCCTGTTGCCTCACATGCCCCTCGAAATGTTGAAAATTCTTGATTACTGAGCTTTTTGAGATATTTGAAACAGGTTGGTCCACGCACATGGTGTAAAAGCATTAAACAGATGTTTATAATTTATTTAAAATTAAATCAATTATTTTAAATCATCCCCTATTTCAACCCCTTACAACCCTTGTATCGCATTAAAAAGTAGCCAATGTCCTTCCTCAGGCTCAAGACTATCTCTGTACCAAATTTCATCACAATCGGCCCAGCGGTTTGGCCGTGATAACGCCTGTAACAGACAGACACAGTTACTTCCGCATTTATAATATTAGTATGGATGAATAATTTGTTTTTCTCTATGATAGTCATTAACGAGTTGGTCATAAATTAAAGGTTCTAGCGTAGTGAAATGTATATGAATATTGTTATATATTGTAAAAAGTTTTCTAAGCATTTATTTGCGAATTCTGGTCTATTGTCCGTTTGAATTTCCTTGGGGATAGGAAAAAGACTTAGGTAATGCTGTAAATTTTTAACAATAGAAATGGCGTTGGTAGTCGGTATTAAATAAGCATATAATTTTTTTGAGAATGCGTCTATTATGGTGAGTATGGATTTGCTGTTATAAAATAAAACGTCAATTTGTAATTGCTCAAAAGTTTTGGAAGTAGTTTTTGTGATCTGAAATTTAGGTTTAGGAGGGTTCCTATCGTATTTGTATTTTTTACATATTGTACAGTTATTAATGTCGGTTAGCATTCCAGACCGATGACAATTTTTTACGAAGGGCATTTTATACGTCGTTTATTCTATGGTGGCATGTTTTTCCTCAATGTTGATTTATTATGTGCTGTTACTGTTCATCTTTATCTTCTTCATCTAGTACAAAATATTTCTTTATTTTCACGGTGGGGAATGACGCGTCAAACGTCATGACGTTTCAATTATGTTTTGGAATTGTTTAAAGATTTCGTCAAGAATTTGATTTTCAATCTCGGATTTTGTGTTTGAACAATATACTCCATAGGTTTTATGTGGTTCTAGGTAGGTATTCTAAACAAGTTTGTTCGAGATCATTGTTATAAGGCCAGGCGGTATACCAAATATGTCTAGTTTTACTTCCAGCAAATAGTTTTTTACTTTGATTTTTATTATGATTTCCTCTCTCAATAATTATTTAGTTTTTCTCTACATATTTTCGTAGGATCGTCCACTAAATAGATTGGCCATGCGAACTTAATTGCGAGTGAACAATCATTATACTGCTGACATTGTCATTTTGTGTGTTATTTTCGCGTATAGATATGTTTAGGCTACGATCTAATTCTTCTATATCGTTAGTGTTAATGTCAGGATTGTGTTGTGAATCTAGGAAGTTATCAATTACTTCTTGCGGGTTTATTTCAATATCAGTGATAGCGTTTAAATCATGAATAGGATTTCTGGAAAGTGCATCCGCTACAAATGTTTTTCCTTGAATGTGCTGGATGTCAAAATTATAATCCGACAGTTAGCATTTCCATCTTAATATTTTAGAGTTGGATTCTTTCATATTATAGAGGTATTGTAAGGGTTTGTGGTCTGTTTGTATTAAGAATTGTCTTCCTAAATATATGGTCTAAAATGTTTACAAGCCCAAATAATAGCTAGCAGCTCGTTTTCGATAGTACTGAGATTTTTGTCATGTTTATTCAGAGTTCGTGACGCAAAGGAAATAGGTAAATCTTTATTTTCTATGGTTTGGGAAGGTGCTGCTCCGATAGCATAGTCTGATGTGTCTGTTCTTAATGTAAATGTTTTAGTAAAATCGGGCATTATAAGGATTGGTCTATTTTGTAATAAAGTTTTAGTTCGTTTATCGCATTTATATATTCAGGGTCATTGATATTTATTTTACTGTTCTTTTGTAGTTGTTTGGTAATGAGTTTCGCGATTTTAGCGTAATTTTTTATAATCTTTCTGTAATATCCTGTAAGTCCTAAAAATTGTTTTATTTGTTTCTGATCCTTAGGTATTGGAAAGTCTTTTATTGCTTTTATTTTTGTAGAGTTAGGTTTAATTCCGTCTTTCGTTATAATGTGTCATAAATATAATAATTCCCTTTTTATGAATTCGGTTTTATCCAGTTGTAATTTTAAATTGTATTGGTTCAATAGTTTAAATACGGTATTTAAATGCTTTATGTGTTCCTGTAAACTGTCAGAGAAAACGATAATATCATCCATGTAAAGGAGTGTATTGGGTATGTTTGCGAAAATTAGATTCATTGTACGTTGAAATGTTGGGGGAGCGTTTTTTAATCCGAAAGGCATTCTTACAAATCATCTGTTGTTCTAATTGTATGTTTAAATATTGGGGATGCTGTTAATAAATCGTTTTCTTTCTTTATTATATTGGGGTATTGGCATAATAATTTTATTATTTCGTTTTTTTCTTCTATATTCCTTTTTTCTACCAGGTCTGCAAGTTTAAAATGTCGTTTTAATTCCAATAGAATGCGCTCTTAGCCTATTGAAGGATTTGCTTATCTCTAAACGCTATTTTGTTTGTCAGTCATTTGTTTACAAAAGTCAGTTGTTTTTAAGTCGTTTACGTGGACGTATCATACCTTTCTTTGGTGTTAAAAATGTCTAATTTTAAGCCAAATAAAGAGCATTTGCGGCATGTCATGATTTTCTTATTCAATCAAAAGAAAAAGGCATCTGAATGTCATCGAATTCTTGTTGAGACTTATGGCGATCTTGCTCCAACCGTCAAGACATGTGAACGTTGGTTTCAAAGTTTCAAACGTGGTGATTTTGATGTTACTGATAAAAAACGAGAAAATCGACCAAAAAAGTTTGAGGACGTCGAATTGCAATCTTTATTAGACGAAGACAATACCCAAACCCAACAAATGATGGCAGAACAGTTGAATGTCACTAGACAAGCCATTTCCGATCGCCTGAGAGCTATGGGAAAAATTCAAAAGGTTGGAAAATGGGTTCCACATGAATTGGACGAACGACAGATGGAAAAACGAAAAATTGTGTGCGAAATGCTGCTTTTACGCCACGAAAGAAAGGGTTTTTGCATCGAGTTGTAACTGGCGATGAAAAATGGATTTATTTTCAGAATCCCAAACGAATAAAATCATGGGTAACGTCAGGACAACCATCCACATCGAGTGCAAGACCGGATCGTTTTGGGAAGAAGGCAATGCTGTGTGTGTAGTGGGATCAGAAGGGAGTAGTCTACTACGAGCTTCTCAAACCCGGCGAAACAGTCAATACCGACCGCTACCGACAACAAATGATCAATTTGAGTCACGCATTGATCGAAAAACGCCCAGAATGGGCTCACAGGCACGCCAAAGTCATTCTTCAGCATGATAACGCTCCTGCACATTCAGCCAGATTGACTAAGGAAACGATTTCTTCGCTTGGTTGGGAACTCCTACCCCACCCGCCGTATTCACCTGACCTGGCGCCTTCTGATTATCACCTATTCTCATCGATGGGACACTCATTGGCTGAGCAACACTTTAACAATTTGGAGGATGTAAGAAAATGGCTCGATGAATGGATTTCAAATAAAGATGAAGCATTCTTTTGGAATGGTATCCATCTTTGGTATCCATCAATGGTATCGAGAGATGGACAAAATGTGTAGAAAGTGAGGGCCAGTACTTTGAATAAAATATATTATACTTTTTTTTTGTAAATTAAATTATATTTTAAGAAATAAACGACATTTTAAACTTGCAGACCTGGTATACGTATTAATTGTTCAATTTCTTTCTTTTCTTTCTTCGGGGTGAACGACCTCGACGAAATCTTGAGAAGATCGAACGATGAGAAGGGATAAATGATCGCTTCTTCGTATTTGAGTTCCAGCTATTCGGACGCCAGTTATAGTAGACGGTACTGAACTTCAATTTTTAAAAATAATTTTTATTGAATAAAACAACACTTGAACAAATAATGACTATACATGAATAATGTTACGACTAATTCATAACACTTAGGACTAATGACTGAGGATAGGCAAGGATTTATATAGGGTAAGTTGGAGTGGGGAGAGGATTCTGAGAATCCTAGTGCAGATGGTCATAACTCCCACATCCATTGGACCATAAAATTACTGGTTTTGGATCGACTTCCAGTTTTCCCCGTAGATTATCAATACGCGAGTAGCAAGAACTGATGCTTCTATGGTTCAGAAGGTGAAAACATAGCATTGTTTTAAAATAGCCTCCTCTTTATCAGTGGCCTTTTCTGATCTCGCCTCATCTTTCTCCTCGATATGTTTTTCTTAAGCTAACTCTGATACATTTCCCACTTCATAACTGCAACAAAGATCGCATCAGTCTTTTTTCGGCTGATAGATGGCGAGATTTTTACCATCGATTACTTTCATAAAAGAAATTCTTCCGAGCGTTGCATTTTGATCCTACTCGCATTTTTTTCTATAAGTCTCGCACAGGTCGTTCATAGAAAGAAAAACTGGCTCCTAATACAAACGCGAAGAAGACTTGCAGGAATAGCGTGACGGTAACTTGGCAAGGCTGTCCAAAAACAATGTAGCATAATTAGTCGCTTCAGTTTGCATAATTAGACTCCAGTGCTGACTCGGCAACTTCAGTTTGAAGGTACAGTCGTGTTTGGCTTTCAGACTGAGTAACAAGTTCTGGACAAACAGCTAAATAAGGTGATGTTGAATACTATAGGTGTTGAATACTATAGCTTCAACTTGAAGGAACTCAAGCTGTTTGAAGTTTAAATTGAGGAGGCGTTGTTGTTGATGCTTCATTTGAAGGTGAAGTTCGTTCCAAAATGCAAGACTGGTATACAATTGTTGTATTGACTGGCAATGGCTCAATTTCCACGGGAAGATGTAAGATGTCAAACAAGTCTGGACTATTAAGCAGACCATGAATTTCCTTCAAAAGTTCGTCATTATGAGCTGCGTTCTTCAGTTCTTCATCATTTCCTCGAAGCTTACGCTTTTGAGAAGGATTAGATAGTGACATCATCAGTCGCCTACAGTAAAAATATTTTCGTCATCATATATTTTCTATACAATATGGTTTTTGAGAAAAATAGAGTGGATATGCAATTTTTCTGCGACCTAAACATTTTTTCATGTGGTTTGTACGTAATACTCATAGCCATTAGGTATAGATTAACGCTCCATTGATTTTCCATTATTGAAGATGCCGATGGTCTCATTCTTTGATCTTGTGTATTTTATTTTTCAGTCTTTTATTTCCAGTTTCACATTGTTACATAATCACTTATTAATTAATAACTTTTGGCCACTTGCTATAACTATGACCTCATCAAGTTTCTCTAAAAGATAATTCTATGTGCAAGCATGAGGTTCAAAAACAAAAACTCCCTGATGCGTGTTTCTTTGATGTATTATTGGGAGAGCATTAGACTGAAGAATAATTAAGATGAGTAAATTGAAGTATAACGGGAATTTGAAAGGAATCTCTGATATTAACATAGCATTTTATTTATTAATTTTAAGAACATATGAAATATCTTTCTCTTAAATACTAAGCAAATATAAATGTGATAAAATGAGTAAACTTAATGTTAGCAGTTCTACAAGAATGACTTAAAGACTAAACCTCCAAAATAGCGAGTCTCTTAAATGGACGAAGTAATGATAATTAATGAATTATAACAGACGGGAGTAATATTACTGATAGAAATATCGATTCTAATGTCAACTTTTATGTAACCTTCCTAGCGCTGTTACTGTCGTGTTGGATATTCTGTTAGCCACGTTTTCTAGTGTACCTTATAGAATGTTTCATAGTAATAAATCTGTTTAGTGTGTTTATATCTATATATATCTTCTTTTTATTTAAATTACATCCTAATAGGTTATGGGCCCAGGACATATGAACTTTTAATATCTAAAAAGAAGATAATTCTGAGTGAATAACCTCTGTGTGTTTTTAAATATTCACGATGGGAGATGTGGGGAGTGCACGTATACCTAGTATAGAATTATTAGAAGGAGTTTCAAATTATAATAATTGAAAATTTGCAATGCGAATGTGTTTAATTCATGAAGATTTATGGACTTGTATAGAGCCAGAATTAAATGAAAATGGTATTCCTAAAACAGAAAGTAGTTCAAAACTTCAAAAAGCTTTGGCAAAAATTTGTCTTTTTGTTAAACCCTGTTGTTACCCACATGTAAGGGATGCAAAAACTCCAAAAGAAGCGTGGAATAATTTGAAGGGAGCTTTTGAAGATAAGGGTCTACTCAGAAGATTGGGTTCATTAAGAATACTTTTCAATATTAGACTAAATCATTCTAAAAATATGGAGGATTATGTAACAAAAATAATGTCAACTGCACAACAAATAGCTGACATTAGCAAACCTATTGATGATGAATTTCTTGTTATTTTAATGCTTAATGGTTTACCAAGTAGTTATGATCCTATGGTAATGGCATTGGAAAACTCTGGTGTTGATTTGACTAGTGAATTAGTTAAAGCTAAATTATTGCAGGAAGACATAAGATTGGAAGTTTCAGAAGGTGGAAACTCTTCAGATTCAGCGTTAGCAATAAAAACTTTAAAAGGTAAGAATAAATTTATTTTCAAATATTATAAATGCCATAAAACCGGCCATAAAGCTTCTGAATGCCACAGTAGAAATGAAAATAAAAATAAAAACAATTCGAAGAAAAATAATTCTCAGTCCCAAGATTGGTGTTTATTCTTAGCCATGACTATGAAAAAAGATACTATTAATTGGTATGTAGATTCAGCATGTACAGATCACATGACTGGATTGAAAGATTGTCTTAAAAATTACCAAGAAGGTCCAAGTTTAGAAATTTCAATGGCCAATAACCAAAAGGTACAAAGTCAAGGTAAAGGTGATACTTTTGTGAAAGTTAAAAATCATGAAAGAAAAATTTCTGATGTTATTTATGTTCCTGATTTAGGTTTAAATTTTCTTTCTGTGCATAAAATGGTTAACAAAGGTCTTGTAATTGTATTTTCTGAAAATGGTTGTGATTTTTATCATAAAAATGAGTGTCATATAAAAGGAAAAATTAAAGCTCATGCAGATTGTTTAGGTGGACTTTATAAATTAGATATTGATAATAAACATGTAGCAAAAACAATGGTTGAAGAAAATAATAATGATAAGTTTAAATCAGATAATTCTACTTCAGAGAAAAATAATGAAGAATTATGGCACCGAAGATTAGGGCATTTAAATAGAAAATCAATGGGACTTTTAAGAGATAAACTAGCAGATGGTTTAAAATTCAACGGAAAAGGTGACGCTTGTATTACATGTATTAAAGGAAAACAGACTAGAACATCCTTTACAAAAGACATGATAGGTACACGAACTACAAAAACCATGGAGTTGGTTCATTCGGATCTGTGTGGACCAATGAGTGTAAGCTCTCATGGAGGCGCTCGTTACTTATTCATGATAACTGATGATTTCTCAAGAAAGAGTTTTGGATATTTCCTGAAAAATAAAAATGAGGTTCTTTCTAAATTTAAAGAATGGAAGGCCTTGGCAGAGAATGAATCAGGAAATCGTCTGAAAGCTATTCGTACCGATAACGGTACAGAATACGTAAATAATGAATTTTCTGATTTTCTAAAAACAAATGGCATAAAGCACCAGAAGAGTGCCCCATATACTCCAGAGCAAAATGGCGTTGCTGAAAGGGCCAACCGTACAGTTATTGAAAAAACAAGAACATTAATAGAGGATGCTAAGCTTGACAAAATAATTGGGCTGAAGCTGCAAATACGGCTATTTATTTGAAAAATCATTCGCCTACGAAAGCAGTGAAAAATAAAACACCTGAAGAAGCCTGGTCTAAGCGTAAAATAAATTTACAACATCTCAGAATATTCGGATGTATTGCCTACGCCCATATTCCAAAACAGATGAGACGTAAATTGGATCAAAAAAGTAAAAAATTAATTTTTGTTGGGTACAGTAGTGATTCAAAAGCTTATCGTCTATTAGATCCTGAAAATCCATCAAGAATTATTATTTCAAGAGACGTTAAATTTATTGAACATCATGAAAACCATTGCAATGAAGATGATGACAAAGAAATAAATTTTGAAGATAAATGAAATAAAATAGAACTTGAGTTACTAAATGGAGATTGTGAACCAGAAAATACTCCAGATAAAGAGGTTCCAGACAATTCAAGAGAAGATGATGAAGACAACTCTAAAGGGAATTCACGCTACCCGATTAGAATAAGAAAACCAAAACAATTTCCTGACTACGTGGTCTATAATGTTAGCAGTGAAAGTTGCGAACCACAAAGCGTCGAAGAAGCAATGGCTAGTGATGACGCGGAATTATGGAAAGAAGCAATGAAAGAAGAGTATCTCTCATTTAAAGAAAACAATGCCTGGAAATTAGTGGATCTTCCTCCTAGAGGCTTCCAGGGAACTCGAACGCTTATAGAGAAGAGACAACTCTCCCCGGACCTCCCTACGGCCTCTCCGGGTCATTCCGGGTCCCAATATTAGGATGTAATTGAAATAAAAAGAAGATATATATAGATATAAACACACTAAACAGATTTATTACTATGAAACATTCTATAAGGTACACTAGAAAACGTGGCTAACAGAATATCCAACACGACAGTAACAGCGCTAGGAAGGTTACATAAATGTTGACATTAGAATCGATATTTCTATCACTCTCCTTTAATGCAACTTGCATTCTTCAATCCTAGCAGATCTACAAACTTGCTGTGCTTGGTGCCTGGAAGCGTTTTTGTCATTACGTCAGCAATCATGTCGTCTGTTGGCAGGTACTCAAGGAGGATGGATTCTTCTTCAACTGCTTCTCTCACAAAATGATACCTAATATCTATATGTTTAGTCCTCTTATTCAGGATGTGGTTTTCTGACAATTTTTGGGCTGACTGATTGTCATTATGTAGGATCACAGGATTGTTTTTTTGAATCAGTTCCGAAAGTAGAGCCTTCAAATACTTAGCTTCCTTTGCGCCATCACTCAAAGCTAAATACTCCGCCTCAGTACTGGAAAGGGCAACTGTTCTCTGCTTCCTGCTTTCCCAGGTTATAGTACTTTCCCTTATCTTAAATACAAAACCACTGTATGATCTTCGGTCTTCTTTATCATTTCCCCAATCAGCGTCAACATATCCAACTAAGTTGGTGCAGCTTTTTGAATAACATAGGCATAAGTCCTTTGATCCTTTCAAATATTTCAGAACACGTTTTGTCGCCTTCCAATGCTCTTCGCTGTGATCGTTATTATATTGACTCAGGGCACTAGCTATATGACCAATGTCTGGTCTGCAGGTCATCGCTAGATACATCAGGCAACCGATTAATTCTCTATAAGGGTAGGAATTATCATTGGTTCTTTTGTCTTTTGGTTTTGTAAATGATAAACCAGGTTCTCCAGGTGTAGTGCATGTCTTGGCATCAGACATATTAAATCTTTTCAAGATTTTATCAATGTATTCAGCTTGGTCCAGGAATAATTTATCTTTTTTTCTTCTGATCCTCATACCAAGCACTTGTTGAGCTTCTCCTAAATCCTTCATTTTAAAAAAGCTCATAAGCTCTCCCTTAATTCGAGCCGTTTCTTCTACATCATTGCTAAAAAGGAAAAAATCATCAACATATATGGCAATTATGAAGATTTTTCCATTTTGATTTCTGTAATAAACGCAAGGTTCTGTTTTAGACCTTTCAAATTTCAGAGAGTTCAGAACTTTATTAACTTTTTCATTCCAGGATCTTGATGACCGTTTTAGACCATACACAGCACGTTGCAATAGACAGACTTTATCTTCTCTTCCTTTTACAACAAAGTTCTTTGGTTGCTCCATGTATATCTTTTCTTTTAATTCACCATTGAGAAATGCTGTAGAAACATCTAAGTGAGAAATGTCTAAATCAAGCTCCACTGACAATGCTAACAGCATTCTGATAGTCGAATTTCTGACAACTGGTGAGAAAGTTTCGGTATAATCTATACCATATCTCTGAGTGAAACCTTTAGCCACCAAGCGAGCTTTATATTGTTTCGCATTTTTTTTGTTTCTTTTTATTTTGAACACCCACTTACATTTGACAGTTTTTTGATCAGGAGGAAGATCCACTAATTTCCAGGCATTGTTTTCTTTGAATGAGAGATACTCTTCTTAACAGACGGGAGTAATATTACAATAGCGATCTAATGAACAAAGATAATTAATGACTAATAAAGATATAAGGTTAGCATGAATATGTGATCTAATAATAATGATATTTAATGATTAATACAGAAGATTAACATGAATAGGAGCGATAATTAACAGAACATTAACATTAACAGAAAATGCTCCATGGTAGCATTATGGCCAAAGATATAATAAGAAAACATAAACATGAACGTTATAATGAAGAATTCAATGATAAGGTGAGAAGATGTGCGAATAATTATTATCTTCGCCAGTGACCACGGCATGAAGGGGTAATAAGTATGATACCATTAATTAGCTTGAATCGTCCTGTTGGTACCATATATATATATATATATATATATATATGCACACACACAATGAATCGTTGATCATCAGTAGAAGTATTAGTTGGGCGATTTGAGGCCTTATGATAATGAAATGGGATTTACGATTTGTGTGATCTATACCCAATTATCAACTCAGCATAACCATCTTGTGACTCGGCAGAGCTCCTGGCGAGTGACAGGCTGTAAGACCTCCTGGACGTTCTCATAGAGGAATAGCGGCTTGAGAGCGGCGAGCGGCAGTAACTGCGATGATCAGGTATGATGGTCGAGCTAGGCCGTCCATGGAGCAAGTGAGGGCACGCTAAGAGCGTCACTCCCTCCCTCTCCTTCGTTTTGGCAATAAAACTATATCTGCCGATATCAGAGGCAAATATCGGTCGGTTCCTACTGGCAGGTAGTGCACGGTTCGCGGCTAAACAACAATGCGTCTAACGACTCTGTATGAATCCGCAAACTTGCAATTTTTTTTGTCTCTTTTACTTCCTCCTTCGATAATTTCTTACTTGATACTATGCTGGGTGGTAGACACTACCCCAAGTAATAGTGGTTCAATATGTTTAATCAGCCATTACATGTGACCCACTAGGTAAACAGTTAAGAAAATCACAATTTTCTACCAGATATACATCTCTAATTCTCCCTCCATAATCCTGTGAAATAGAATTCACCAGTCCATTTGGTGTACTAGAAATAAGGTATTATATGATGTTGGCCTTTATTATTAGGGAAAGAGAAAAAAAAACATTTTCCAGTCAATGTATATTTCTGATTCTCAAAAACATTCAAAACGTTTCGACATCATGATGTCATTTTTCAATCTTTACAAATGTTTCTCGATGTTGGCCTTTTTATATTCCGACCAAGTTAGACATTGCTTTAAGGCTTCACTAGGTTTTTGAATTTCAATTTCCAGACAATCTATTATGCAAGTTACATTATAATAATGTTTTCTAAACACAATGGGGAAACATCTTTTGATAGAATACTTGTCCAAATTTACAATAAAAGGCCTCATCACTCCAGCAATTGTAATTTAATTTCTATAAGAAACTGTTCGCCTATTCCATCTGGTGAGCCAGCAATCATGGGAAAGTTCTTGCTACTTAGTAAAAATAGCACATTTTTGTTATTCGTTTTTGCAGTATGGTGTGTACTATTTATATGGTACTTTACATTAAAAAATCATGCCACTTTTCATTCCTGGAGTGTCAGGAATGTTGCCATCCATAATTAAGGATACTAAGGCACCATCACTTGTTTTACATTTTTTAACTTCATAAGCTTTGGAAGTCGTTATTCTAGCACAATTCGTGCCACAACTTGCTGCCGTTCTGGTCTCTGTGTTTTCTTCAAACTTCTTTAATAACGCCTTAGTAAGTAGTCCAGATATCTGCTTGAAAAAGTCTTCACTGCATTGTTCTCTACAGTTCTGCACTAACTGGTACATATGTTTTGCTTACGTAGGTATGCAAATACATACCTTAATAATTCACAGTTTCGGATACCTTGTGCTGTAGCCTTTCCCATAATTTGTCAAAAACACTGGCATCTGAAGAAATTGAATCTTTTCCTTTGGCTAATTCTATAGTTGTTATGAATTTTAAAATTGTTCCCACCTTCGATAGTTCATACTTTTTCAGTAGCATTCTAACTGAGTACAAGATGGCTCTTCACTTCTTCGATGCAGCCACATCAAAAAAAAGCCACTGCATGTTTGCAACTACCCGCTGATGCAGCACAACCGTGGCATTGTGAACTGATAACAACACTGGTTTTTTCAACAATTAGGATTGCCAGATGATGTGTTCGAGAAAAAAACCCGAAAACTTTTTAATTTTTTTTTATTAGCTCCTAAATATTATAGAAAATGACAAAACAGCTTTCAATCTACTTTTGGATATATTTATCATTCGATGACACTGCTTTTAACAAAAGTTTATTGCAAGAAATAGCATTTTTGAACTCATTGCAACTAGCGCTTATATTGAAAAAACAACGCACAATTCACTTTTTGCAGTATTTACAGCTAGACGACTTTCGTCAGTCCATACATTTCCCATGACGCTAAAGATCCGTTCCACAAAAGCGTTGGATCTGCAGACAGACTGCACAATTTTTAGCAAATTCGGTGCTCCTTCTTTTTGGAAAAATTTGCTCCACAAATCAATTGAGTTACCTTCGAGTGAAGGAAAAACACTTTGAAGTAAAGTCCGTTCATTGAGAATATGTTCAGGGGGAGTTTGCTGCTTCCATGGAGATATTGACTATAGTTCAAGCAGTTGATCCAGCCTGGGGAATATTCTGCATTCGAATTCAAACAACTATACATTTTATAGTTGAAATTTTCAAACGGGTACCTGTAAGCTAGTGCTCTATGCAAGCATTTGTAGCGTTTTTGGTAAATTCTTCCAATTCAGGGTCTGAAAGATAGTCTTTTTTTTTAATGCCATATGATCTTTTATTCCGCAAATATTGGTCATTTATTTTCTTGAAAATAAGCCATAAAGCTATGAGTGAAATACTAATATAGTTCATTATAAGTAGGATTAACTTCACCTGAAATTTCGTTTTCTTGATCTGATAAGATAGCCCAAAGAGCCGTAGGACAATTATCAAAATCTCGTTCCAAGAAGTACCTTTTCAATGGCCCCATGAAAAAAAAAACAACCTTTATTTACAGTTTTACATATACAAGCAGCAATAAGTGTAAATACATGTTCCGGACTTCCTTTACATGTTTAAACAACAGTGATTTTAATTAATTAAAGTTGTCTTTTATAAGTAAGTTTTGCAATAGCAGGAAAAATGTAGAAAAAACCCGCTTAAAAAAAAAAAAAGAAAAGAAAAATGAACCATAATAGTAATTGTAATTTAAAATACATAAAAATAATACTAAATTAAGTAAGTAAATGTAATATTAATAATAATTAAATAGAAAATAAATACATAATTTAAAATAAATACAGATAACTAGATTATGATACCTACGAATAGTGATTTGTTAAGTGAGAAGTATATGTTTTGTTCTTTTGTGAGTGTACCGTCGTAGTGAATGTTTATCATAGTTACCGATTTCTCGGATTAATGGGTTTTCGGAAGCTGGAGTTTTTTCGAAGTATGCTTTTGTTTGGGCTGAAACATATTGTTTTACCGTGGGAAGTTCAAGATCTCTGAGCATAGTCGTTATTTTTGTGTAGCGGGGATAATTATTAATAATTCTCATGCATAGGTTTTGTACCCTTTCAAACTTTCTATAATTTGTAGCGCAGGTTGAACTCCAGACAGGTGAGGCATAGGTCAGCACTGAGCGGATTACTGTTTTATAAAGGATTAGCTTGTTTTTGGGGCTTAGTCTGGATTTTTTTTATTAAAATAGGGAAACATTTTGTAGATGGTTTTTTTCGCTTTTTCTGTTTTCCTGTTGATGTGCTCAGTGAATGTTAAGGACCTATCTAGAATTAAACCGAGGTATGTTACGGATTTAGACCAGTGGATGTGCTCGGAATTTAAGATGATGTGCTGATCTATGTTGGGTCTGCGTTTTGTGAAGATTATGGCGGCCGATTTTGTTGGATTGATTTTTAGTTTCCACTTTTGACAGAATTTATGGATTTTTTAAAAGCTTGTTGTAATCGGTTTACTATTGTTTCGATTCGGTATAATGCTGTGTACAAAGCGGTGTCATCTGCGTAAAGCGATGTAGTTACTTTTGGGTGTTTTGGGAGATCTGATATGAACAGATTGAATAGAATTGGGGATAGGCAGGAGCCTTGAGGAAGTCCAGCTGGTAGGGGAAGTGTTTTGGAGCTAGCAGTGTTTATTTGAACATAGAATTGTCTATTGGAGAGGAAGGAATATATGACATGTATTAGGTATGGAATATTGTACAAGATTAATAGGAAATACAATAAATAAATACAATAGGAAAATTGTACAAGATTAATTTATAAATAAGACCGTAATGCCATACTGTATCGAAAGCTTTTTCCAGATCTAACATAAGCATGCCTGTATGTTTTTTATTATTAAATTCTTGTGTTATGAAGTCGGTAAAACGAGCTAGTTGGTCTACAGTGGAGTGGTGTTCTCTAAAACCGAATGGTTCATCTTTGATCAGTTTGTTCTCATTTACATGCTTAACAATTCTTTTTAAAAGCAAGCGTTCCAGGATTTTGGATAAAATGTTTAGGAGGCTAATTGGTCTGTAACTTGTAAAACTGTTAGGGTTTTTATTTGGTTTAGGGATAGCGATTGTTTTGGAAATTTTCCAAGCGGAGGGAAAGTAATTGAGCCTTAATATTGAATTAAATGTTTTCGTTATATGGCAGATGGTTTTCCTGCTCAGGTTTTTTATAACCTGTACAGGGATGCCATCGTCTCCTGAGGCTTTCTTTGTTTTTAATTTTTTTATAATATTTCCGGTTTCTTTGGGTGAATTGGGTGGGTAAATTAATTTCGTATGGCGTTTTTAAGTAGTTCCGAACAGATTTGTTTATTTTTTTATTTTGATGGTTAGAGCCAAAATTCGAAGTGGTAGAGTTCGTGGATTGGAAATTACGGGCTAATAAATCGGCTTTGTCTTTGTCCGTGTAGACGTAAATATTGTTCTGTTTCAGTGGGGGAATTTTTGGTTAGAATTTTATGTATTTTCCACATTTTATTTTCACCAGGTTTACATGACTTTAAAGTTGTTTCCCAGTTATCATTTCTCCATTGATTGATACGGAACCTAACGAAGTTGTTGAAATTATAAAAGATTTTCTTTATTTGCGGGCTTTTGTTACGTTGTTATTTTTTCCTAAGTCTATTTTTAATTTGTATGAGCGCTAGTAGAGAAGGAGGTAAATTAGAGTTACGGTAAGACTGTGAGGAATGTTGAGGGATAGTTTCTGTCATGGCTTGTTTAATTAGTTGGTTTAAATTATTTATATTTCGGTCAATCTCGTGAGAGTTATTAATTATTGGGTTGTAGTTTATTTTAGAATCTATTATTTTCCGAAATTTTTGCCAGTCAGCCTGTTTGAATGCAAACTTACTTCTTTTCGAGCTATTAGATAAAGATGACCCTAAACAAAAAATCACGGGGTTGTGATCCGAGTTAAGGCATGATAATGCGATGAGTGGGGATACGTTATGTATATTTTTGGTGAGAGCTAGGTCTATTATGCTTGGTTTGTAATCGGGTTGCATGGGAATGTGGGTTGGTTCGTAAGGGCTATGCAATTCTATTTGGTTGTTTACTATATAGTTTAATAAGAGTTTACCATTTTTGTTTGTGCTATGGCAGTTCCACTGTAAGCTTTTGGCGTTCAGATCACCGTATATTAATATATTTTTATTTAACCTAAACAATTTAGCAATATCATTAATATTTAATTTGTTTGAAGGTATATAAACGTATATGGTTATAGTAAGTTTATTATTTATTGTTGTACATATGTCTACTGCTTCGGTAAATTCTAATTTTGGCACCTGCATGAAGTGGTGTTGAATATCGGAACGCACTAACTTTTATCAGAATACTCTGGGAAGAATAAATAACTCAAAATGTATAAGTAAAGAACGGATTATATTGGATAATTTTGTTACACAACTCACAACGGTCATTGTCATATAGCAAAACTCGTTAGTTCCATACACACACACAACTGCCTCCATAATTAAGACAGGCATGACTTACTTGATATATATAATTTAATAAATACAATAATTAATTAATGCGTAATTACATCAATACTCCCTCTTAATTGCGCATTAGGTACAGACAAGATTTAATCTTTTACAAAAGTCATTAAACTTAGTTGCGGGTAAGGACTTAGTCATAATGTCCCCTAGTTGTTCAAAAGATTCAATATAATTTATTTTAATTGTACCATTAGCTACCAAATCTTTTACAAAATAGTATTTTATATCAAAATGTTTTGACCTTTTGGTTTCCATTGTCCCTGAAATTTTAATTGCACCTTGATTATCCTCATAAATTTGTATTACATCATCAAAATTAAAATTTTCACATAATATTTTCTTTAAAAATAGTGTTTCTTTGATACACTCAGCTAAAGCATAATATTCTGCCTCGCAAGTACCTACTAACAGCTACAATTGATTGCTTTTTCGATCCCCACGAGACAACATTATTATTTAATTTAATGACAAATCCTGATATACTTTTTCGGTCATTAATGTCGAATGCATAATCAGCATCGACAAATGCATGTATATTAATTGAGTTACAACCTGAATTTTTAAAACTTAAGCTAAAATTTGCGGTACATATTAGATACTTAATGACATTTTTGAGATGTTTCCAATGGGTATTTGTGTAACAATTTTGAAAGCGTCCAAAATATGAAATTGAATTACACAAATCAGATCAGATCCTATCATAAGGTACATTAAACTACCCAATAATTCCTTGTATGGAACATTAATACATTAAGGACAGTCATTAACCGGTCCTTTTTCAAGATTTAATTTAGGTTCAATAGGTACCTTTCTACCCTTAGCATTTGTCATGTTAAATTTATTAATGATTCTTTTAATTAAACCTTCTTGATTAATAATAATATTACCTTGATGATTTTTTAAAATGTGTAAACCCAGAAATTGAAATGAATTATTATTATTACCTAAATCCTTACATTCTATATCAGACATAAATAAATTCTTTACAAAATCCAAATCAGATTTGGAACTGGCCACAATAAGGAAATCATCTACCCAGATAAGTACATAAACATTATTATTATTAAAATAAAGACATGGATCTACTTTAGATCTATTAAAACCAAATTTTATAAAAATTTCATTTAAGTGGTCGTTCCAAGCCTTAGGGCTTTGTTTCAAACCATACAATGCTTTCCTTAATCTAAGCACTTTTCCACTGACACTTTTATAGCCTTCCGGTGGCTTAATAAAAACAGGTACTTTAAGATAGCACTTAAGAAACGCACTTCTCACATCGAGTTGGTCGATAATCATATTTTTCTCTGCTACAGCAGCTAGGAGCACCCGAAGGGTTGTGAAGCGGGCAACTGGAGCATAGAGGTCATCGGGCTGATTGTCGGTTTGTTGATACCCTCGCGCCACAAGCCTGGCCTTCTTCTTCATATCGTCTTCTGAAGACTTCGCAGTGAAGATCCATTTGCAGTCAATTATAGTCTTGTCAGGTGGTGTGTCGACTTCTTCCCATGTTTCATTAGCTTCAAGTGAATTTAATTCATCGTTGATAGCTTCATGCCAACCGAGATCACTAATTGCTTCAGAATAAGTTTTAGGGACGTCACAATCATAATTAGCAGACAAGGCTAGCTCATCAAAAGCAAATGTTACAAAATCATCGAGATATTTGGGGAATTAACCGGGGAATGTCTCTGTTCAGGAGATATTATTGTATGTCGTAGTTCTTCATGATTGGAGGCTTCAATTTTCTCGTCAAATACAACATTTCTCCCAAATTCGATATTCCTAAAATTGGGGTTCCAAAGGCGATACCCATTATCACAATATCCCACCACATATAATCTTTTAGACTGATCACTTAATTTCCCATGTCTATCTTCTTTATGAATCAACGAATAGGCAGGGCAACCAAAAACTTTAATTTTATTCAAATTGGGCTTGTAACCATACCATCTTTCAGCAGGAGTGACACCTTTAGACAAAACGGAAGACTCTAGTCTATTTGTGATATAAGTCGCAGTTGCTAAAGCTTCGCCCCACATATCCTTATCTAATTTGCTGTCCAATAGCAAGCACCTAGCCTTCTCCAGTAGGGTTCGGTTCATTCGTTCTGCTTTACCGTTTTGAGACGGATTCCTGGGCATCGAGTAACTAATAGTAATTCCTTTAGACTGGCAGAACGTTGTCGGCAAGTCCTTGAACTATGATATTTCGAGCCTTAACATCATCTACGTTGAAAGCCTTAAGCTCGGCTTCCGTTGTTGGAGGTTCCTGTGATAGTACACCAAGTACTCCATTCTGCTCCAAAAGTAACTTCATTCGGAAATTCCAATTGGTAAAATTTATTCCATCGAACGGTTTAATACCGTAGACAACGTTTCCAAAACTTGTAGTTGCCATAATTAACAAAAAAGAATTTCACTCAATGACAAACACGTGGCCTCACTTCAAAATACCGAAATCCGACTTCACTATCAAAATCCCAAGTACATAACTCAAAATGGGTACACTGGGCCCATAACCTTTTATCAGAATACTCTGGGAAGAATAAATAACTCAAAATGTATAAGTAAAGAACGGATTATATTGGATAATTTTGTTACACAACTCACAACGGTCATTGTCATATAGCAAAACTCGTTAGTTCCATACACACACACAATTGCCTCCATAATTAAGACAGGCATGACTTACTTGATATATATAATTTAATAAATACAATAATTAATTAATGCGTAATTACATCAATACTAACAGCATGACGCCCCCTCCCGCCCTGTTACGATCTTTACGATAAATGTCATATCCCGGAACTGAAAATCTATCCTGCTGAGCCAGCCGGGTTTCACTTACTGAAACAAAGTGAGGTTTATTTTGTTCTAGAACTATTTTAAATTCCACATCGTTACCACGAATAGTTTGTGCGTTCCACATCGTAATTTAATTTTTTCTTTATTAATTATCATATTATTCTTGGTTTTCAATTGGTTTTAGGAATAAATAATCGAGATAAAACAGCAGTGAAGAAACTAGTATAAGAGTTTATTTAATATGTATATTGATAAAGAGCGTAGACTGTAAGCAGTTTGTTTTGAGTGAGATGTAAACTAGTGTGGCCTTGGCCTTCGTGATGAGAGCAACGAGAAAAAGTGTACTGATAAAGTATTTATTGTCAAGTTCGTGATTGTGCGTGATTGGCGAAATGTTGTTGTTGTGCCAATTGTGAGTAGCATTAGAGAAGTCGAAGTACGTAAGTACGTAATTCTACCTCACTACAGTTTATGAAATGTAAATATATGTAATTATTATATATATTTATATCATTTATCATGATTATTGGTCTATTAAAGAGAGTAATCCCTCTATTAGAATAAATACTTTGGACATACCGTCATCTGCATTTTTTAGTTGTACTAAAGTGCTTTTAAATTTAGTAATTATCTTACCTATGTTAGAAGAGCTAAAAAAGTTTTTTATTTCTTTGAAGCAGTCTGTAAATGAAGGTTCACTATTGTTCCGATTTTGATTTCCTGAGGTGTTCTGAGGCCATTGTGATTTCGGTGTTGGTAGTGAGGGAAATTCCTGTTCGGTTGTTTTGAATTTTTAGAATAGGTTTCTTTTTGCTTAGCTGTAGTTCTAAATTTCTTCTATACTTGATGCATTGTGGTGAATTGGAGAAGTGTGCTTCGGAGCAATTACAGCATTTCGGGGTGAATCCGTCGATTAAAGAATTTGGACAGTTTTTGGATAGGTGTTCTTCCGAGCATTTTAAGCACTTAGGTTTTTTGAAGCAATTTCGTGCTACGTGATTAAATTCTTGACAGATGAAACATTGTGTTATTTCTTTGTTTGATCTGTATTTTTCCCATTTTATAACTACTCATATGTTACAGCAGTAATTTATTTTATTTATTTTGTTCAACTGTTCTTTATTTTCCAGAATGACTACTGCTAGTGGTAATTTTATGGGCCCATTTTCAGATTTTTTTTCCATAGGATATATTTTGAAGATTTCCAATCCTTGATTCCGTAGATCGGCTGTAATCTCTTCTCCTGTGGTTTCTGGTGGCATTCCTTTTATAATAACTTTAGGCTTGACTTCTTATTCATTTTTAGGAGTATAGGAATGAAATCCGAGGTTTTTTTCTTTCAATTCATTTTTGACTGTTGTGAAGTCTTTGCTGTTGTATACATAGAATGTTGTTTTATTACCAGAACATTTCATATGTACTTCACTGATTTTTTTTTTCTCTTTATATTTGCATCCACACCTGTCAAATAAAACAATGACAATTAGCAGATTGGCTGACAGTAAGGTAAAGTACAATGTCATGAGAGGCATGAAGAAGAACAGTACCCAACGGTACCTCTCCCTTGGCTTGATTCAATTTCTTATGATAACAAATCCCTCATCCACGTTCTTTTTAATCTCCTTCTAGTATTCTCTGGCATGAGAGTAGTGGCCATTTGTTCTATTAATGGGTTTGGATGTCCGTGTAGTTTTCCTTGAAAGCGTTTGTAGTATGTTCGTATGTGTTCGTCAACAGTTAGTATTTTTAAGTCAGTATGTAGAGTTTTGTTATTGGCATACCAGGGTGCTTTTGTGACAAGTCTGAGTACTTTTGATTGGAAAGTTTGTAGTCGTTTTCTGTGAGTCTGTTTAGCGATGCCATAAATTTTTAATGTATATGTCCAAACTGGTTTTAGTAAGTAAGTGTACGTGTTTAATTTTTGTCTTGGTTCTAATTTGGAGTTTTTCCTGAATAGAGAATACATTAAGTTCAGTTTGAGATTTAGTGATTGGCGTTTTTTTTTAATGTGAGGTCCCCATGTCATTCTCCTATCAAATGTTAGTCCCAGGTATTGTACTTCGTCTGTCTGTGGGATGGGTGAGTTATTAAGGTAAATCGGAGGGCATGTTTCACGTCTAAGAGTAAAAGTGATGTGTTGTGACTTTTCATGGTTCAGTCTAATTTTCCATAGTTGGCACCACTCATTCAACTTTTGTAGATTTTGTTGTAAGTTTTGTGAGGCCTGTATCGCGTCTTGATGTGTGGTGATCATGGCAGTGTCGTCAGCGTAGGTTGCGATCAGTGTGTTAGGACTTTGTGGAATGTCGTATGTATATGTTATGTACAATAGCGGTGCAAGTTTTGATCCCTGAGGCACACCGGCTAAGATTGGTCTTATTAAAGATAGCTCTGTGCCTTGTCGGACTGAGAAAAATCTGTCTGCAAGAAATGATTGAAGAATTAAATAATAAGTGTGTGGTAGTATAGTCTTGAGTTTAAAGAGAAGGCCCTGGTGCCAAACTTTGTCGAACGCTTGAGTGACATCCAGAAACACTCCAGTTGCATATAACTTTTGCTCTAGTGCTGTCGATATGTAGTCAGTTACTCTGTGTAATTGTTGAGTAGTCGAGTGTGATTTTCGAAAACCGAATTGATGGTGAGGGATTATATTATTGTCAGTCAGTAACTTTAATAAGCGGGGATAAAGTAATTTTTCAAAAATTTTTGAACAAATAGGGAGTGAACTAATAGGTCTGTACGAGGAAGGATTGCTAATATCTCTATCTTGTTTTTTGATCATTGAAACAATAGAGTATTTCCACTGTATAGGGAATTTCGTAGTTCTAAGTATTGAGTTGTAGATTGTCGTAAGAAGCACTAGAGCTTTCCTAGGCATTTGCTGGAGCACCTTGGCATTTATTAAGTCATAGCCCGGGGCTTTTCTTTTTGGTAAATGTCTAATTAGTTCTGCTACTTCTGTTGGAGTGAATGAAGGCGGTGGTAATGATAGTTGTAATGGGGCGTCAAGTGTGTTATTTACAGTTATTTCGTGTTGTGTGTTTGTGAAGTCAGTATGTGGTGTAAATACGGAAGAAAGATGGTCGGCAAAAAGCTCAGATTTTTCCTCGTCCGACACAACCCAAGAGCCGTCTTCTTTTCTAAGAGGTGCCGACATCTCTCGGTGTTTTAAGAGTCTTTTGGTATGCTTCCATAAACTTCCATCTTCTGTCGAGAGGGATTTAATGTAATTGTCATAGTTTGACCTGTTAAACTTGCTAATTTGACGTTTCAGTTCATTATTAAGTTTGTTAAATGTCCGTCTATCTGATGGTTGTCTGTTGGTTTGCCATATTTTACGTGCTCCTCTCTTGGCCCTGATCAGATCTCTAATATACTGCGGGTAGCTTGGTAAATTATCTGCTTTTCTGTCCCTGGGTTTCGATGATAACCACGCTGCTTCTTGTATAGTTGGGGTGAACTTTTCCACTACCTTCTCTAGTTCTTCTTCATTCTTTATCGAAATAGGGATTGAGAGGTGAGAATTGAGATAATTTCTGTATAAGTCCCAATCCATTATACCCTGTGTGAGGGTAGGTCTTTTTTAAGCCTCAGAAGGCTCTTCACACAGAATCATATGCACTAGAGAATGATCAGAATAAAGGTCAGAGCTCGTATTTACAGTCTTTATCTTTCAAAGCCCAAAATCCAACAACTAAAGTAACTTACAAATAACTAAAATTCAAATATTTAACAACAGACACTTGTAAGAAATGTAACGTGTTAAAGGTCGAAATTCAAGCAGCTGTCAGTGAAAAAGGTCTCAGATATAATCATTTCTGCAGGCATTCCTCCCTCCTAGATTCCACCGCTTCCTGCCTACACGACCCTTTGTTTCCTGGATCTCTAAATGTCGGTTGCTTTCTTCATTTTTCGAATTAATATTTCTTTTTATAATAATAAATATACACGATAAAATAAAAATATAATAATTATATAAAATATAAGCGATACACAGCAGCACTGTATGTTGAAAAATATTTGTTCGGTGTCTACGGTATCTCTACTGCACTAGCTCCTAGGAATCCTAACATATCGCAATACAATTAAGTCTTTTTGACTCCCCTGCCTTTACCATTATAGTTATCTGGGACCCGCCTATCTTTCAGGGATAGAATAGGGCTTCTGATTCTTTCTTGGTGTGGTGGAATGTTTTAGGTGTGTACTGTTCTTTTCGCTTGTCAGTGTCTACGCATTTGAGTATTTGCACTATGAATGCAAAATTTGCTGGCAGAATATAACATAACCATAAACTTATCCTTAGCTGCAGAAAGGATGAACTAAAAATTAAAGATGGGGCCCCATAGAATTTTTATAATAAAAGTAAAATAATCACTATTTAAAATAAGAGTGTGTATAAATCTGATCAAAATATCCTGATTTTCATTTACTTAAATAGAATATATTTTTAAAATCTTGTGAAATCAGTACATTAGAACATGTTCTACATTTGTGTTACGTTATACAGTTATTAAGACAGTTGACTGGAAGATTCTAATGAAGGATAAATTGGTCTGTGGGTGCAGTCAATAATAACACCAAATAAGAAAAACTTATTGTTTACTAGTGCCAATGTTTCAATATATTTTATATATAAATATATTCTATATTTTTGTTATACCTTTACATCATATTTTGTATTAATATTTATTCATATTTATATAACTTTCTATACATAAATTATCATATATTTTATATCATTATCTGTCATTTTACTAGGCTTTCCATGCTTTCAAGTCTCATCAGTTTTACATTTGTACCTTTTACTGTATTTTTCATATTGTTTCTTACTTTTTACTTTCTCATTTTTCTTACTTTTTATATTTCTTTACACTATCACCTTTCGGTACATACATTCTGTCATTTTGTTATTCATATATATCTTTTATAATCTATCCGACGCTATATGTCTTTACTTTGTTGAAATAACAATGATTTATATATAATTGTATTTTAAGATAGTGCTGGCAACACTGTGTGACCTAGCCAGTTGAGAATGGGAGGTTTCAGCATGTTCTAATGGTATCTACCATGTTTTTGTTTCAACAAAGAATTGGGATTCATAAGTGGCTTTTACTGAATAATCCTTAACATTAACTCTATATGTTATTCTATAATTCTTAGTTCTGCAATGTTCTTACAGTTATTTTCTGTTATTCTATAATTCTTAGTTCTGCAATGTTCTTACAGTTATTTTCTGTTATTCTTTCTGAGACCTGAAGATGGCCTAAACTGTAGGGCGAAACGTTGGCACTGGTAAACAATAAGTTTTTCTTATTTGGTGTTATTATTGACTGCACCCACAATTTATCCTTCATTAATTTTATCTTTACTTTGTTAATTTAGATCAATGTTCAGACTCAGTGTTTCAATTTAATATTAATATTAAAATTAGTGCTGATTGGTAGATTATATCTATTTTTTTACTGTCAATTAAGATGATTTATCTATTAATGCATTGTAACATAATTATTAATATTCCTGTCATAATTAATAATGTGATATATTTTATTGCTGGTGATGTCTTATAATTTTATAATAAAAGTTTTAGACCTTTAGGTATTTAGTAATTATTTTGTCTTTAACTGTTAAATTTAATTTACTAATCAACCAAAAAACACAAACTTCTTTTTCTTTCTCTTCCAAGATCCCAGAAAATTTTAGTTTACCTCTTAACTATTCAAAATCCCTTTATTCCCATCAATGTCGTGCTTAATATATAACAAAATAATGGTATTTGTGATTTAACAGGTTGCCATGGACTGTTATTCATCATTGCTTATAACCTGAACCCTGATATTGATAATATGGAATAGAATAGAAAAATAATTTTATTCTGGGACCAGGTCCCTTAAGAATAACAATAATGAACAAAATTTAATATTAATGTAGCCAAAGTGACTTGAGTGATTTTTGTATATTGATATTATAGGTTTAACATGATAAGGAGAGAGGTTTCAAGGCGACCTACTAAGTCACAAGTACATAAATAACATAAGAGTAATTACATAACATAATAATATAATCAAGCTTAGTGAATTTGATTTTTTTTATTTTCACCAGTAGATTTTTTCCATTGTTGAGATTTTTTTGTACTGCAATGAAAAGAAAGAGTTTCTTTGCAAGTGAGATTTCATGACTCCAGGTGAGTATTTTATATATGCTGTTGGTACTGAACCTCTAGTTAGTCAGGTTTTTATATTAACTTGGTCTTCGTACTAAAGGACAAACCAGCATATATTATTTATAATTTTTGAAAATAAATTTAAAAAATAAGGAATAATTTTTTTAATTTAAAGGATTAAAAAACATTTATAAAAATATATTTAAAATAAATAAACAACATAATAAATTAAAAATAAACAAAAATAAAATAAACTATGCACAAGCATAGATTGCTTAATTAAATTTGATCTATTATAAATCAATACAGATAAAATAAAATAATTTTTATTAAAAAATTTAATTTTTACACTTTCACCAAAGCAGTTTTTACCCAAGGCACATGTTTACAACGTAAATAATAAAACATAAAATTATAACAGTATACATTAAACTTATTAATTATCGATAAATATTCATGTAATTTTTTTCTTAATGCATTTTATGTACAAAATAGCTATAGAGAAATTATTATGTTTCTAGTAATAATAAACAATATATATTTAATCTCGTGGCAAGAACTACATAAATGTACAATACATTAGGACAAAATACTTAATAGATACATACATAAACATTGATTGCTATCAGCTACAATCATTTTTGTATTAAATAAAACTTTTAATTTGTTTAAATATCATGTGAAGCCTCTGAGCAAACTAAACCACATTAGTGTGATGAGCAACCAACAGCATGATGAGGATAAAATGGTGATGAGCGACCAACAGCATGACGAGGATAAAATTAATACAGAAAAAACTATAAGTCTAAACTATAAAGGATAGTTCTCGCCACTCAACTATGAAAATTGTTTAACTTACTAATTATTTCTGAAAGAAAAATTACAAAAAATTTGAACCCAAGATGATATGTAGCTTAAATAGCAGAATAATGTAGTTTTAAATATATCACAATGTTCATTATCACAAAACATTTATTATCTATCAAGTATACTTCGGCAGGTTTGTGTTCTTTTTAAACTCTTCATAAAGATATTATTTTTAAAAACTTTTTCATTACTTCATATTTTCAGGATATAAAAGCTAAACAAAATACAATAATTGATACAAGACTAGATGTAGCTTTATAATAGAAAAAAAACCACAGAACATTGAATAGACTAGAAGCGGCAAACGCTAGCTGAGGGATGGCACCGGCTCTGAGGCCTGTTCCCCCTCTCCTTTAACCCCCTTCATTCGGAGTTCGGACGTTAGTTCTAACCATGATTAGGCCGTCATATTGTTAGTACGCTTGTTTGTTTCTATTATTGATTTACGTTCGATATTTTTTACTTCCTTAGTAATTTATTTTCGAGTTACTATTGTTGTTTAAGTTCCAATATCTAACCTCCAATAACAACACACACATAAATTTATTATTCCATTCATTACATAAAACAATTTTTTCTCAAATAATATTCTTTTAGAATTTAAAGAACATTAAAAGATCTCATTAACAATTACTTATTAGTTATTATGCTAAAGAAAAAACAATACGTGTTCAATTTAAATAATCGACCCACACCTTTGTTCTGGTTCAATAAAACTGCAAAGCAAACACTTAAACTAGGAAAAAATTGTTTTTATAAATTTTTTTTTTCTTTTTAATTTACCTCGGTATTTTATTCTTTCGAGTTAGCTTACCGTCAAAAGAAATTGAACGGGTTCAAGCAATAAGAAGAGAGAACTGGAAACCCACAAAAACCAGCCGGTTGTGCTCCAAGAACTTCAAAGAAGAAGACTTTGACAGATCTTCTCCATTTTAAGTAAAATTTAAAAATGTCGTCCCGTCAGTTTTTGGTAGTTCTCCCGAATATCTGAAACCTAAAGTTACTCAGGTAGTAAATATATTTTTCAGTTACTTTGAGCACGATAGGTTTATGAATTATTATTATTTTTTTTTTTAGGAGACGAGCAATAAAAAGGCACACCTCTCCGATTCCACCTGTGAAAAACACTCGATCCCCCGAAAAAAAGAAATTTTAAAAAATGCTAAAATTTGCGGACAACAAGTTGAGTGAATTGATAAATAAAGTCAATCAAACAGTTTCCCAACTTGAACAAATGACTTCAAGTTGTAATGTTACTCAGAAGAAACTGTGCTCAACAAAGAATTCGCTGAGAGGAAAAATAAAGAACCTTAAGAACCTTTAAAAAAGGGCAAACAGATACAAAAAAAAATCATATTAGAATTTAAAAAAAAGGCTGGCCGAAAAAAATAATGACAGCATTCAAAAAATTAGATTATTTTCAAATAAGCTAGTTTTATTTAAGGGCCAATAATTAATTGAATCAAACGAAAATGAGGTTCAATGAAAATTGTGATATAATATTTTTAAGAAAAAATAAATAGTTATAATCTACGTTATATAAATATTTAAAGTCCCAATTTAAAACTGTCGTATGAACTTATATGACGAACTACACCCAATATAAAACCTTAAAAATCATTATGCGCTCCTCAAAAAAATTAAAGGATCACGTTGTTACATTACTTATTTTCGCCAATAATGCATTTTCATATTTTTTTTTGTTCTCTTGTTCTCCTAAATGGGAAAGCACAGAAAGATCCCAACGGAAATTAAAAGGGAACTAGTAAACAATATGAAAAAAATATGAAATACATTATTGACAAAAACATAATGTAACAACTTGACTCTTTAATTTTTTTGAAGAGTGTATTGTTTATTAAATGTTGAATTATTACAGTTATGGAATAGAAAAATGTTAGTTTTTATTGTACCTAAATAAATTTAATATGGCATAGATATTGTTTGTTACTCGATAAAAGATTAATAACATAAAGGCGAAGGCATGAGGCCGGATGAGGGGGTCAAAGGAGTGGGGGAGAGTGTAGATGAGCTGGTGCCATTCTCACTCATAGGACAAGCTCCGTGTAGCGCTTCTAGTCTATTCAATGTTCTGTGAAAAAAACAAACAAATGATGGTGAAAAAGTGCTTCTTAGTTGATTTCAATTTCAATTTCTGGCATATATACTCAAGGACAAAAAAATTCAATTAAAAAAGAAAAAGCTACTAAAATTTTATTTTCTGCAGAAAGTTAACATAGAACAGAAAATAAACATTATTGATTGGTGACGTATATAAAAAATATAAATATAAATAAACTGTAATGTAGAATGGATAGTACTACAATGACCAATCACAATACTTGTATACTATCCTTTCTAAAAAAAAATACATGAATGGTAAGTAAACACTAGTTGATTCAAAATTACATTTTGTCCAACTCTGCAATGTTTTTAAGACAGAATTTGTGCAGGGATGTGATTTTGATTGAAGTTATTAATAAACAAATTATTGAAATAAGAGAAATGCCAGACATTAAATGAGATAACATGGATTTGACAACCACAAAACAGCCTAAAACAGTTAATTTAAGTAAGAATTATCTACTATCACACTCAATCCACATTCCATAATAAAGCCACTATAGAATACAAATATCAAAGCTTAAACTTTACAACAAAATATACATACACGATTATATACAAGTCATTTCACAAACAACAAATATAAAAATTATACAATTAAAATTATTCTGATTCCTCTTATAAAAAATATATTTATATGTACAAAGACGCCTCAGAACAGAAATAATTTCAGACAGGACAGAGAATGTAATTTACAAGCACTTTAAAAAAATATCTCATACAAGATATCAAATGTCGCTTGCTAAGTTATAGTTAAATCGTGATGTGATTGCTGCTCTTCCCAGCAAAGAATTGTAAATTATCGTGAACGACTCAAGGGACATAGACGTCTCGAATATTTTGTCCCAAGGGCCATACATGATAAATAGTTAATTTTGATTAAAGTAGTTTTAATGTTAAATTATTTTAATGTTGATTGCCCAAACTAATGTTTTCAGATCGGATAATCAAAAGATCATACAATTGAAATTCACTTAAAAATAGGAAAATACCAATCGCTTTGTTTATATAAAAAATAATTTTTCAATTTTTTGGCCATTACGCAAGTTAAAAAAAAATAAACGTTAATAAAAGCAAGTACTTTTTGCCTTTTATCAAGATTAACCAAGGTTGTGACACAAAGAAAATTTCTGTCAGAGAAGAAATTAGTAACGAGTTGCCAGTTACCTTTCCTTGCAGCTGCTCCTTATATTTGCCCTGAAGATGACCTACAAAGTAGGTTGAAACGTCGGCACACAATAGAAAGTATGCACTTATTTGGTGTTTCAATTGACTGCATCCGCAGCAGCATATATACTGAGTTATTCCACTCCATATTAATATAATATAATTCACTCCAGTGAAAGAGCTATTCCTAGTAGATACCTTCTGGATTAGAATGTAAAGAAGCACCCGCTATTTGCCCTGAAGATGGCCTACACCGTAGGCCAAAAAGTTGGCACAATTAAAAGTTCCGCTCATTTTGTGTTATCGTGACTGCAATCCCTGACCAAATAATAAAATGTTTTATTTTAAATTCCGAACTTAATTTATTTTTTTCACCAAAGGAATTGATCGATGAAAAAAAAATCTAAATTACATCAACTTTTTGAACTCCTGAAAATTATATCCAATAATTATTCGTTTTTTGTTGTTTTTTTTTCAATTTTTTAAAAAGTTTGTTTATAGGAATAAATTCTATGATACAATTATATGGACATTAAAAACTTATGACATAAAGAAAAGGTGTTCTACAGCAATATATGTTGAGTAATTTAAAAAAAAAAAATAAGACAAAAACTAGAGCAAATACCTAAGTAATAAAATGACTAAGCGGTTGTTGAAATGGATATCGTCAGATAAAATGCCCAACATTTACTAATGGATCTCAGTTTAAAAAAAAATGTATAAAATCTCCAAGTTATTATATTTTTCTCTAATTTTAAGTTTAGTTTGTATTTACAAAAATATCTTTCGATCAAGAACTGAGAGAAATAATTTATCTTTTCTTTAAAAACGTATTTTAAAATTTACACAATGAAATGGAGGAGAGACTGACGAAGGAATCTCCTTAAGCCCGAATTTAACAACAAAACCGAATTTGACACACCCGAAAAAACAACAGGTAACACTTGAATAATCGCTACCGCTAGAATAGACTTTTATTGTCATTTTCATACAATGGATTCAACTCGACACATGTTAAAAGGATAATTTTTAATTTTTGCTAAATTAAAATGTATAAAATAACATTTCCTTAGCGAGAAAAGTGCTTCACTAAATACAACTTCTGATTTAATGTTTTAAAAATTTATTGGAATGCCGAACTGTGAAGAAGGAAGAGCATGAATCTTGAACATTCTAAAAAAAAAAAAAATCTCACGAATAAAATAACTGAATAATCGAATAAGGTACTCCACAGCATATTCCAAAGAAGACATTTCTGATGTCAGTCTACAATGGAAGATGAAAGGAATTGTCTCCCACAGCTCATTTTATGTCAAGATGTTTAGCTAAGGTATTGAAGAATCAGATTTCAATTTCACCATTGCGGCAATTTAAATGTTAAAAACATTTCCTTAACATAATTACTAACAACTGAAAACAGCAAAGTTAAAGTATAATAGAAGTATTATACAATTTTAAAATAAATATAAACAAAAAGAGCATAAAAACAAGTATTTTAAATTTGTACCAGTAGGCACCAAATATAATACAGGCAAACCAGTGCCATTCAGAATATAAAATATTTCATTATATCTAAACTTTGTTAAACAAAAAAAAAAGGTTAAATTTTTTAATAAATAAAATTTAAAAAAAAAATTAATTAGTATATAGTAAGACAGCCATACTACAGTGTCAGCTGTGTAGTCATTTGTGGTGGGAATCTATGTTACGGCGCTGGTGGTGGTGGTGCCTCGCTGAGACGAGTAAAGATGAAGTGTCCAATGTGTAAGTGCCGGGTTCGAAGACCGGAGGGTATTCTAGGCCAGGGTAGTCCATCGATTGTTGGTGGCTCCCCTGATCTTCATGAGTCTGCAGAATAGTAATAATAAATAAATTATACTTAATACCTCAGATAATGAACGAAATGAATAGGATACAATTAAAAAAAAACATACCATAAAAAAAATTGCAAATAGTAAAAACAATTTGTCACAACCAATGACACGGGTTACAGGTCTTTATCGAGAATAAATAGTTAGATATGAAAAAAAACTATCTCTACAACTCATGAAGAGTCTTGGGTTCAATACTGGGTAGAGACCAGAGTTAACCTTGTGGCATTCATTTCCATTCTGGCCACATGACCTGTCTACCAAAGACGATTTAATTTGATCACTGTAGTGATATCTATATCGTTAAGTAGGTTGTAAATATCCTCGTTTATTCTCCATTGCTATTCCCTTCTTATATTAACAAGACCGAAGATTTGTGTCGGAGTACTTTCCTTTCAAAAATTTGAAGCTTATCTTGTGACTTTGTGGGAGTAAAAGTTATAGAACAGTAGGTAAGCACAGGGTCTTATATAGAGTTAACTTAGTTCACCTCAAGATCAATTTACCTCATTGCAAAGTTGCATTTGTTGGCATCCAATAGTCTGCTTTTAATTTCCATCCCCATTCTATCATCATGCGTTACCTGCGATCCAAGGTAAGTAAATTTAGACACTTGTTTAAACTTATATCTTCCAAATGAAACTTTTGCCTCTAATTGACTGGGTGTTAAGAATATGGCTGGCTAACAGGTGTTACTTTGGTCTACGCAAGGAATTCTCCTCATGCCTTCTATCACGGCAGACCAAGCTCTATCTGTACAAAACATTAGTCTGCCCAGTTTTGTTGTATGGATCAGAGACATGTAGAATGACCAAGCTGATTGAGTATAATCTCCTAGTCTTCGAAAGAAAGATCCTCCGAAGAATCTTTGGTGGAGTGTATTTAGCTGGAAACTGGCAAAGGAGAAAAAACAACAAAGTTTACTCAATATAAGCAGATGTTGTTTCCTCCTTGCAATTGGAAGACTACGATGGGCTGGTCATGTGGATAGAACGGAGGACGAGGCCATTTCTAAAAAGGCTTTAACAGAACTTTTGTACGGCACGGGAAGAAGAGGGAGACCGAAGCTGAGGTGGTCAAATGGTGTGGAGACATCGTGAGGGATATCCAGGGAGTCAGATGCTGATGATGGCTGGGAAAACCAGAGACAACTGGAAGAAGCTGGTAGAGGAGGCCAGG
This sequence comes from Arma custos, assembly GCA_037127475.1. NCBI lineage: Eukaryota > Metazoa > Arthropoda > Insecta > Hemiptera > Pentatomidae > Arma > Arma custos. Next base: position 185,153,920 of record CM073759.1, read on the forward strand.
ACTCATCATCGAGTTGTAGCGCGGTAGAATAATAATAATTGACTGGTTGTCTCTTCAGAGACAATATACTTGGTCTTGTCCTCATTTATAAGCAAACCTAAAAATTTAGCAGCACCTTCCAGGGACTGAAATGACTTGCAACTGTTATCAACAGAGCGACTTATAAGATATCGTCTGCGAAACGAGGAGTTGTACTGGATGATCAAATATAGTGCCAGTGGCAAAATTACCAGTGTCTCTTACCACCTTTTCCAGGACTAGATTAAAGAGCAGACATGTGAGAGCATCTCCTTGTCTGACCCCTCTTTCTGAACGCAACGTTAAGCAATGTATGAGTTACATAAATATTGAAGTTTTTTAATTAATTAGCTCACCTTTTAACTTAGCAAGGTCTTTATTCCAACCAACACAAATAAGCAGGGTCTTCTACTATATTTGAATTACTAACATAAATTGAATGGATTTCCTAAGGAAATTGCACAGAATTGTGCATTTAGACCCAATTTAATACAAAGGCCTCAGAAACTGAAACTATTCAGAAAAAAAAACATCGATACACCTGTTTAAAATATAAGAGTTGCTGAGACAAATAGACATTCAAATGCAAAAAGTGCAACTTTTAAAATTTATTTTACAATATGATGTCTTACCCATAAATAGTACCTTTCTCATTAAAAATAAACCCCAGATTCCTCTATACTCATGTATCCAATAAGATTTATTATATAAATATAAATAAATTAATTTAATTGTTTAAAATAAAACAAAAAAAATTGTACTCACCCTCTGTGATCTGAACAGCTGTGGGTGTTCTGGTTGACGACATTGGTTATTAAAATAAGAATTAGGAGGATCTAGAGTAAAAAAATAAAAAATAAACAGGGTTGAATACTTATTAATTATTTTTAAATTAATAAGAAGATAAGTTGAATTTTTTTAAATTAAATAATAGAAAAATTAATAAACTATCAAGTTTTTTTTAAAATACCCTCCAGTTTGCAAATACACTATCAGAAGTATAAAAATGTATTATTTACATTAACAAAACTCAGCATGTCAGTATTCAACATTTAATATTTAAATAAATGTTGAATTTTAAAAAATGTAAATTTTTTTTTAATCTTGAGAATTCAGACCATTTTATCGTAAATAATTCTAGTTAGAGGGGAAAATAGTTGACTGGAAGATTCTAATGAAGGATAAATATGGTCTGGGCGTGCAGTCAATAATAACACCAAATAAGAAAAACTTATTGTTTACTAGGGCCAACGTTTCGGCCTACAGTGTAGACCATCTTCAGGGCTAAGAAAGAAAACATAAAATAACTATAAGAACATTGTGGTACTAAGAATTATAGAACAACATATAGAGTATTAGAAAATTAAAGAAATATCGTGTCGGATAGATTATAAAAGATATATATGAATAACAGAATGTGTGTACAGAAAGGTGATAATGTAAAGAAATATAAAAAGTAAGAAAAGTGAGAAAGTAAAAAGTAAGAAACAATATAAAAAATACAGTAAAAGGTACAAATGTGATGAGATAAAACTGATGAGACTTGAAAGTAAGAAAAATCTAGTAAAATTACAGGTAATGATATAAAATGTATGATAATGAACTGAGAGTTATATAAATATGAATAAACATGAATACAGAATATGATGTAAATGTATAAATAAAGGAGAAATTTATGTAAATTAATGTATGGAAAATTACGTTAGATAAAAGGTAATAATTTAAAATGTTTGATAATTTATGTGTGGGAAGTTATATAAATATGAATTATATTAATACAAAATATGAAGTTAAGGTATGAATATAGAAGAAATGTGTAGAAAGTAAAGATAAAAAATTTTAGTACTTAAATGATTATAAATTATAAATCTTATACATAAAAATCAATTGCTGTCCGTTTGTCTCGCTAAAACTGGAGAATGACTGGACCTATTTGGCTAATTTTAATCTTGAAATATTTGTGGAAGTTCAGGGAAAGTTTAAACGGTGAGAAACATAAATAATAAGTAACGGAAAATGCTAAAAATGAAAATTTAATTTTCCAAAATAAAATGTTCCTAGCTGAGATTCCCGATAATGCAGTTGACCAAAATTGCATGCAGTAGTGACAATACACATGATACATGGACCTTGCGGATTTTTCAACAAATTCCGGTATGGTCGACGGAATGTGTTCCAAGCGATACCCGAGATACCTGATTGTTGAAACCATCACAGGAAATAACGGTAACCATTTGTATCGTCGGCGATCAGTTGCGGAATCGTGAGCGATCGGTAGTTGTGAAGGTAAAACGATAAGATTGATTGAACTTGAAGTAGACAATATTGGATTGTGCCAAACTTGCCAATATTGTCCAAAGCTTTTGTAGCTCACATCAATGTAGAATATTGTAACTCCGTCAAATCAATAAAGTGCATATGTAAATATGTTAAAAAACGTTGCGACATGGCCATCTTTGCTGTAACAAATGCAAATGATGTAGTATCTCAGTATCAGATGGGCCGCTGTATATAAGCAGCACAGCAACAAAGCTATTTGGTGCATATTTTCATTTGCTATCCACGAAAGATACCCTACAGTAGTCCATTTGGCAGTTCATCTAGAAAATGAAAAAACAAACAAAAAAAAACGAGTGTATTTCAATCAAGAGAACGAGGCGGATAGAGCGACACGACCACATTAACAAGTTTCTTCTCAATTTGTCACACAGATTTTGCTCGCACTTTGCTGTATGCTGATATGCCGCTCTATTACACGTGAAACTTGGTGTTGGGAAGTGGCGACCCCATCGCCCAGTCGTCAGACTGTAGTCAGCTACTGGCCCTCCAGGTTGGGGGACAAATACACTTACACACACACATTATACTAACCACAGCACACTACAATCACCCCAACACTAAAGACTAAGGTCATCTGCACTACACACCCTAGGGTCACCTCTCCTAGGTAGCCGCACCTGGATGGGGGAGCTAGTCAGGAAGCTCCAAGGAGGCAGCCCCCTCTACCTGACTCGCAGGCTGATACCCTGCTTCCCCTAAACAATCTTAATCAACAAAGCTCTACAAAGAAACGCCCGACTGATCACTGGAAAACGAAACAGGAACCGTCAAATGGACTACACTTTGGCCACATGGAATGTTTTATCATTATATCGACCCAGAGCACTTCAAACACCCTAACCGACTACTCAATAGACATTGCTGCCATCCAAGAAATCAGATGGACAAAATATGTCCGCAATTGGAAGGTAACAGCACTTGACAGAGAGAACTGGCGGTCGATGCTGGAGCAGGCCAAGACTCGACTACAAGGGTCGTAGCGCTGAATAATAAATAAATAAAATTACACGTGGAACGCATCAACGAAATCGTTTCAATGTCGGAAACTGTGGATAAATATAAGGATGACATGTCTGAAGATGTGTTGCATCGTGTGTGTTGTCAAGGTTTGAATCCTCCACTACAAATTACTGCAGAAGTAAAATGAGACATTGATCATGATAGAAGATATGTGTTTATTGATGGTAAATAAAGTTTTGTCGTGCTTGGGCATGAGAGCACCCAATCGTCGATTCATTTAACCACGAGTTGCAAAGAGGACAACAAAAAATTGCGTACGATACTTGGGTGGAAGCTGTGAACAGTGGATTACCAGTGATGGAAGGAATTTACTTCCTTGATGCTCCCGGAGGGACAGGAAAAACTTCCTAAATTCATTGCTGTTCGCAAAGATCAGATCGCAAAATGAAGTAGCCCCAGTGTTGGCTTCACCTGGAATAGTTGCAACATTGTAAGAAGGTGGACGAACTGCACATTCTGCATTGAAATTACCACTAAACATGCAAATCAACGAAGTACCTGTTTGCAACAAGCCAAAAACAGTGCAACGGCGGAGATTCTACAGATATGCATTTGATCGTTTGGGATGAATGTACGATGGCTAACAAGAGGTCACTGAAGGAATTGGACAGAATAAATACTAAAAAAAAAAACCTTTTACCTGATGCACGAACCAGACTCTGAGAAGCCTACTTAGCAAGTGAATGGGATCTCTGCAGAAGCTAATTTGATTTTTGCAGTGACCACTGAGATCAAAAATGTGTCTGAAAAAACCCTTGATACGGAGGCACTGGACAGAACGTTAAAAGATCTTTGTGACAACCAAATCATGTTTGGTGGAGCCATGATTCTATTGTCAGGTTATTTTCATCAGACTCTTCCAATTATTTCCCTATCAACTGTTGCTGCCGAACTAAACGCATGCTAAAGATCATCTAATTTGTGGCGGCATTTCAAGACACTCCAATAAACAGCTAACATGTGAGTGTTTTTTCACCAAGATCAAACTGCGATTATATTTTCGAAGCAGTTATTAGAAATTGGAAATGGTAAGGTAGCAGTTGATACCTCGACAGGGTTAATTACACTACCCCCGGATTTTTGTCACTTCATCAACTCAAATGAGGAGCTTATTCAGTGTGTTTTTACGGACATAGAACAACAGTTCAGAAACCATAATTAGCTGAGTAAACTAGCAATATAGGTGGCCAAAAAAAAACCTGTCGATGATCTCAATGGGACCATTCAGAATTTTCTTCCAGGAGATTTAATTTCTTACAAATCTGTTGACACAGTTACAAACCAGGATGATGTAGTCAACTATCCCACAGAGTTTTTAAATTCCCTGGATTTGCCTGGACTACCACCTCACAATTTACAATTAAAAGTAGGATACGTTTTGATTATGCTGCTTAACATTAATCAACCTCGACTGTGCAATGGAACGAGACTGGCTGTGAAAAAGGTAATGAATAACGTCATCGAAGCCAAGATCATCAAAGGAAAATACAAAGGAAAGGATATCTTGATCCCGAGTATACCGATGATTCAAATGGATTTGCATTCGATTTTAAGTGTCTACAATTTCCCGTCCGTCTGGCTTTGTGATGACCATAAATAAATCGCAAGGCCAGACGTTGAAAATTTGCGGAATCAACTTAGAGTTTCCCTGTTTCGAGCATGGGCAATTATACGTTGCGTGTTTGGGAGTTGGCAATCCATCACCTTTATATATTTACGCACCGAAAAACAAGACAAACAATATAGTACATCATAAAGCTTTAAATTGATTAAGTGTCTAACTGTGTTGCATTTAATGTAGATAAAAATTTTGAATTAAGTTTTGACCATATTTTTCACAAATATATGTTGGTGAGACGAAGTTCACGAAGGTCATCTAGTAAATAATAATTTTGTGTATTAAAAAAATTAATATTCAAAGATTAGATTGATAAATTTTTAAATATTTTTATTTTGAAGAGAAAAGATTTGTCCAGGCTGGGATTTGAACCTGATTTTATACTTAAGGAAAAACAATCCATCATTATTCATTATTTTATTGCTCCTTGATTTTTTGTTTATTTATCTGTAAGACCGGTGATTTTATCATATATATATTATAATATCAATTTAGTATGTGACCGGAGATTATCACCAAAACGAGATTTCTCGTTCCAGATCACCAACAAATATCTAATGAAAGCGAGAACTCTCGTTCCCGGGCGTCAATGTGTTAATTATTTATTTACACAAGTAAAGACAGAAAAATGTTAAATTCATATCTACAATATTAAATAGTCTGTTGGACTGCCCGATTCCCTGCCAAATATCAGACTAACTGCTATCAATTTTAAATTTTAGAATATGTTCATAAATATAAAACAAAGTCCTCTGCTGTGTCCATCTGTCTGTTCGCGATATACTCAAAAACTACTGCACGGATTTACATGCGGTTTTCAAGAAAAGATAGATTGATTCACGAGGAAGGTTCAGGTATATAATAATATGTCATGTCAAGGTTTTGGTTGGAATACAACGATAATTGTTGGTGGGATTGGAAAAAGTATAGCCGCCTAGGAGCTTTCATCAAAGACACTGCCTAATCCCTAAGAGATATGAGAAAGCAATGAATACATGGTGGAATATTCCTCTTTTATAGATCTACAATAAAGTCCATGTTAGCATATATCTTATCTTTTAAGGATAGCTTACTATACCTATTATACCTTTTAAAAAATTGGTTACATACAATGTGGCAAAGGGAAAGCTATTTAGTATTAATCCTTATCAACTTAAATACATTAAAATACTTCATGTAATGTAGACATTATGTTACATTTAAATCTAATCCATGTTTTCGACACATCAAGTTGATCCTATCCTAGGACAGATATAACATGCAGACATAATATGTCCTACTACCGGAGTGAGTTGCTGGTATGTTCATAAATTTATTAGATAATATTAATTATCGCCAAATGATTAAAAATAATGCTAATTTCAACAATTAAAAAAACAAAAAACTCTGCAACACTGTTACCCTAATGTGGTACTATAGTGTAGGCAAGAAAACAATTTTTAATTTATATCTCAATTTCGTGCCTCTTCAAAAACAATAACGTTTTCCTCTAAATTGCGCTGGATTTTGATTCAATTTAAATTGAGCTGAATTTTATTTTATTAATTTGTAACAGTTCAGGAAGTAATTTTTCAACTATTCTCTTCTTAAAAAAAAAATAAATTCTTCATTAGTTAATCTCAATTCTTATGACCCATTGTTATCATTTCTCATTATATGTAAAATAAAATATTATACGGTAATCATTAAAAACTTTTTTCTAATGTAGTAGAGAGAAAACTTATATTTAACTGAAAACTGAAAAAAAAATTACTTATCTTATTTGAAAAGAAAAGATATGACCAGGACCGGAACGTGTATACATCGCAAATTGTGAGAACACGGAGATATAGGATTAGTGGAAAGAAGGATATGACTGACCGAGAAGTAAAACCAGGATGGCCGAGATGGTTAAGGCACCACCACGGAGGGGTGGGAGACCCGGTCCTGGTCATATCTTTTCTTTTCAAATAAAATATTTAAAAAATTATCCCCGTGTATACATCGCAAATTGCGAGAACACGGAGGTATAGGATCAGTGGTAGGGGGGGGGGGTTAATGGGTAGGGCAACGGGGACACTGGAGTGGGAGATGGGTGCAGGTGTCTCCCTCACTTCTGGTGGATGGCGAAGGCTATAGTGCCCTACTCACAGCCTGAGTCATCACAGTGCCTTTCATCCCTATCAACGCCTACTGTCACCTCCAAGTGGTACCCCGGGGGAGTCCGTGTGTCTAAAAAGCACTATGGACTTGCGAACGATAGAGGTGGGGTCCTGTGTGGGCCTTATAAAACACCCAAGCCAAGTGTAGGGAGCTCGAGCTGTGGCTGGATGGCAGGGGGTGTATAAACATACACTGTCTTTGATCGACCCACTTGGGGCACCTGGCACCCTCCCCCTCGCTTTTTAGCCCGCTGCAGAGAGAGGGGTTAGTACCTGCAGTGTAATTTAAATCCTCCACACTCGTGGACCTGCGCCTGTGGGGTTAGTTAACTAGACTCTATTGCCGGTCCCAAGCCCGGATAAAGCAGGAGGGTTGAAAGGAGGGGCCGACCACTCCCTTTTGTCAAAAAATAACCTGGTTAAAAGAACTCAACAGCTGAGCCTCGGATATCGGACTGATTTATGGAAAAGACCTGGAAAATGGAACACGGCATATAGATTTGGAACATGGAATGTGAGAACCCTTTTTAGACCTGGAGCTATGCAAGAGTTGGTAGAACAATTGACCCGAATGAAAGTTGACCTCGCTACAATCCAAGAGGTACGTTGGACTGGTGCCGGTGCTCTCAAAAGAAAAGAAGCAACTCTCTACTCTACTATAGTGGGAGTAAAGAAAGACATGAGTTCAGGACAGCATTTCTTGTTGGTAAGAGATTACAATCAGCCGTAGTTGATTTTCAACCAATCAGTGGAAGATTATGCACCCTGAGATTGAGAGGAAGGACCGGACATATTTCAGTGATAAATATACATGCCCCAACAGAAGAAAAGAACGACGAAAAAAAAGAAGTTTTCTATGAAGATCTGGACAGAATCGTGAGAAGTTGCCCATCTGGTGATGTGAAGATTGTTATGGGAGATTTTAATGCCCAGGTAGGTAAAGAATCAGAGTTCATACCAACAATTGGGATTAATAGTCTCCATAACAAATCAAATGACAATGGAGAAAGAATAATCAACTTCGCAATATCGAACTCACTAGTAGTTATGAGCACAGTATTCCCGCATAAAGATAAACACAAGCAGACATGGCATTCCCCCAATGGTGCTTTTACTCAAATTGATCATATCCTTGTGGATAATTCTTACTTCAATAATATCCAAGATGTGAGATCTTTTAGAGGCCCGGATGTCAACTCTGACCACTTCCTCGTTATCATGAAAATAATGCTCAAAACGTCTCTCTTCAAAAACGGAAAGACCAAACCTAAGGTCAACAAATGGTCCAAGGAATCAATCAAAGATGAGCAAATACAACAATGTTTTTCCCTTAGAGTAGAGGAAGGAATCAGAAATACACCGGTAGTAGAAGATGGATGGGAAGTGAATGCACATTGGAATCATATAAAAGAAATTATAACGGGGACCGCGAGCGAATACTGCAAAATGGACAAGAAACCATCACGAAATATATGGTTTCATGAAGAATGTAAAGAGGCAATCCAAAAACGAAATGAGAAAAGATTAAAATACCTGAGTATGAGCACGAGAAATAGCAAGAAAGAGTACCAGGAAGCAAGAAGAGAAGCAAAGAAGATCTTGAAAGGGAAGAAAAGGAAAGCTCTATACAATAAGATTAAAGATATCGAAAACTCCAGAAGAAGCAACGATACCAAAAAATTCTTTAAAGAAGTGGAGTTGTGTAAAACCAGTTACTGCTCTAGAAGGAGCATGGTAAAAAATGAGGAGGGACGACTACTGTTGCTGGAGACGGACATCCAAGTGAGATGGAGGAATTATTTCCAAGGACTACTAACCCAGACAGAAGAACCAATAAGTATATTGAAATGTGACTCGTATGACAGCCAAGACGAAGCAGTACCACCGGATGGAGAGGATATAAATGATATTGTTATGAAGCTGAGAAATGACCAGTCACCAGGATCAGATGGTATCCCTGCTGAGTTCCTGAAGGCAGCTGGCAATGCTCTAACTAAAGAGCTGCAGGAACTAATTGCTCAAATATGGGAAGAGGAGCAAATCCCGAGAGAGTGGAAAGAGTCTATTATAGTGCCTATCTACAAGAAGAAAGGAGACTCTACAGAATGTAAAAATTACAGAGGGACAAGCCTACTGAATACTGCCTATAAGATATTCTCGATAACTCTGTATAACCGCCTACTGCCCTATGTTGAGAGAAATCTTGGAGAATACCAAGGAGGCTGTAGACCTAACAGATCTACTATAGATCAGATTTTTTCCCTCAAGCAGATGTGCGAAAAAATGAAGGAGTTTAACAATACAATGTGGATGCTGTTCATAGATTTCAGGACGGCTTATGATACAATATCCAGGTGTGAACTCTTCAGAGCTATGAGCGAAATTAAAATTCCATCCAAACTGGTGCGCTTGGTAATGAGTACGATGGAAAACACAGTTTGCAGCGTAAGGGTAAATGGCTCAACCACAGACAAATTTAAGATTAGTACAGGACTTAATTAAGGAGACTCGCTGGCACCTCTACTCTTCAATGTTGTAATGCAAAGTGTCATTAAAAGGGCAGGATTACTGATGGAGAGAACCATCTTTAACCGTAATCTGGGTATTCTTGCATATGCTGATGACCTTGTATTAGTAGGAAGATCGCTGATTCTCTTAAAAGAAGCTTTTGAGAGGCTGGAAGTGGAAGCTGGAAAAATGGGGTTTCATGTGAATGAGGAGAAAACCAAGGTCTTGGTAATAAAGAATAGAAAACAAAACCGACCACCTCATAGCTACGCTTTTGGAAAATACACTTTCCAACGTGTGTCAAGTTTCCAGTATTTAGGAAGTCGTATAAATGAGAATTTGGATGAGGAGGAAGAAGTTAGAGCTAGGATAGTATCAGCTAATAAAGCATGTTTTGGGATCTCAAAGCTCCTGAGAAGTAAGCTCCTTAGCCTAAAGTCCAAGCTGATGATATATAGAACCATCATTAGGCCAGTAGCGACATACGCTGGTGAAACCCTCACACTGAATAAATCCAGCGTGGAAAAGCTAAATAGATTCGAAAGAAGAGTCCTACGGCAAATATTCGGCTCAGTGCGAGAAAAGGACCAACTCAGGATCAGAAGGAACAAGGAGCTGAGTGAGTTATATGGAGACCTAACGATATCGAGCTTCATAAGGATTCAACGCATTAAGTGGCTGGGCCACGTATATAGGATGGAGGAAGAAAGGACAGCTAAAAAGCTGTATACAGGAAATCCGGATGGAGTAAGACTTCGAGGAAGGCCCAAAGCTAGATGGAAGGATGCCGTCTGTGAGGATCTGAGGCTGAGCAAGGTCTCCATCACTCGAGCAGGCGATCGGGACGATTGGGGAAGAGCTGTTGAGCAGGCCAAGGACTTCTTTATGAGTCTGTCGCGCCAATAATGTAATGTAACACTCGTGGAAACAAAATGAACCCTCAAACTACTTTAAATCTTTTTAATTTACCAGTGTCTGAGGAAGAGCTATCTTTCTTAGACACTTCATGTCATGATAATCCAGCAATGGATGCCATAAACGACTCGTCAGTTAAAGCCCAATTGCAGGCACTCACTATGGAGTCACAAGGACTGAGAGTCATGGCAGGATCGGGGGAGGCGGTCGCAGCATATACTGGAGTTGCGGCAGCCTCTGCAGGTCTTGCGGTGGCGGGTCCCTCTAACCCTGTTGTACAAATGTCTGGTCCTCTCAGTAATGTCACTCGGGGGAGAAACAGGCGCAGGCGAGCTAAGAGGGCCAAAGACCTCGTCGACGGAGCCGTTTCATGAGGGCGATGTAACTGCAGGGTTCCCTCGGGAACCGGCAGCCAAGTTGCCTCTGAAAGGGGTTCCGGAGTCGGGAAGGCGTGCCGCGGCTGAAGCACCCCGGAGGGTGGTGCCTGTCGGAGAAGCAGGGTTTCCTAGGATACCAGCGGACAAGGCAGGCGCACGTGCCGGAATGAGGAAGCACTTTGGGGCCCTTCGTCTGCGCCTGTGCCAAGGAGCACTGCTGGTGGGTCGGGTTTCTTTACGAAACAGTCCACTAGTTCAGGAGTTCCCTCACAAGCAGGACTGAGAGGGCTGTCACGGTTGAGAAGAGGCCCTGAACATCCCCGGGCAACATGGCTTCTGTTGGCTTCTAGCCAAAAAGTCTAGGGATGTTGGGACCCGCTCTAAGTCTTATTCGAGGGCAGTTGGGGACAAGGGGGTTGCTGTTGTTCCCAGCGGCTACCCTGCGACCAGACTGTCCCTGAGTGAATGTGATTTTATTAAAAATCACATCTTTGAAAAGTTGGATGAGATAGAGGAGGTTGGCAAGGTGCAGCCCCAGTTTAGTGGCTTAAACTACAGAATGGGTGGCTGTGTTATTGCCTGTGCCAACGAACCAATGCAGGAGTGGCTTGCTGGGGTGGTTGCTGGCGTCGTCTTGGAGAGGGGTTTGTCCCTTCGAATTGGCAACATGAGTATACTTACGCAGCAGGTGAAAGTAGGAGCCTTCTTCCCTACTGATAAAGAGATCTCGAAAGAGGTCATTATTAGAAGGCTGAGGGTGCAAAATGGAGTGGATATTGCCGACATGCCTCATCGCTCTGATGTGGCTCCTAACAGGGGTGAGGTGGATCTGCAGACCACTGCTGGGAGTGATAGCGGCACAGCAATGGGACCCCTAGGACTGGTTCCGGAGGCTTGGACCGCTCCGGACGAGTTGGATGAGCTCACCTTACTGGTGGGGTCCTCTGACTCTGAGGACAATTAGGGGCATGAAGCTGCTGCAAATCAATTTGCATCACTGCATTTCAGCTTGTCAAGTGTTGCAGCGGTATGTTAGAGGTGAGGATATTGATATTATTCTAATAAAAGAACCTTACCTTCTTAATGGTAGGATTACGGGGCTTGGGTGGGCTGGCTACAGCCTGATTGCTGGCTGGACCATCCGAGGGCTTGCATCCTGCACAAAGCTAAACTTAACATGCTGCCTCTCTGGCAATTTTGTTCCAGAGATCTTGCAGCAGCTAAGTTGACCCCATACGGGGAAGGAATGAGGGCAGATATCACCTTTGCTGCTGGATATCTGCCCTACGAAGAGGACAACCCCACGCAGATCCTGGAGAGGATGCTGGACGGTGGGGTCAATAACATCTTGGCTGCCCTGGATGCTAATGCCCATCATGAAGCATGGGGCAGTCACAACAATAACACCAGATGTTTGAATATATTTGAGTTTATCATTAAATCTAATCTTGACATTTAAACTAGGGCAACCTTCTTTAACAGGTTGAGGTCGGAGGTGATAGACATCACAATAGCTTCAAACCAGGTAATACCTATACTATATAAATCACTGGCATGTATTTGACGAAGAGACATGCTCAGAACATAGGTATATTAGATTTAACCTTAGCCTAAATGTTCCCCAGATTCAACTGACTGGGGGTCCTTCCAAAGCACTCTGGTAGAGAACATTAGGAAATGTGCTAAGGTCATAAAAAAACACACCACAGCTGGAATTCCTTAATGAAGCTCTGACTGAAGCCATTATGGAAGCCTACACCAGCAGCAATCATGTGTGTCATACTAGTTCCAACAGGAAAACCTCCTGGTGGAATGACAATCTAAATAAGCTAAGAAACAGCACCAGGAAGCTTTTCACTGCTGCTAAAAGACTGGAAAGTGGGATTCCTACAGAGCCTCTCTAACGGAATACCACAAACAGGTAAGAAAGACTAAAAGGCAGGCATGGAGGAAGTACTGCAGCGATGTGGACAACACTCCTGCTGCCTGTCGCATTAAAAAGGTACTATCAAAGGAAGTTGGATACATGGTCATGGGCACGCTCAGGACGAGGGGTGGGTATACACAAAATGAGGTGGAAACCTTGAGGGAGCTGGCTAATAGTCACTTCCCGGGGTGTGAAACCAAGGAGGCGTGTACTTTCACTCCAGTTGGCCACATCCTCAGCCCTGATGGTGTGCAGTGGGCCAAGGCAAGGGAAATCATAAACTTGAATTCCCTCAAATGGGCGATAGACATGTTCGAGCCCTATAAATCGGGGGATCCCGATGGCATAATACCGGCCCTGCTGGAGCAAGGATTTCCGGTAATTAGGATCTACCTGCTGGAACTTCTTAGAGGCTTTGGGATACATCCCTCAGAAGTAGAGGACATCCAATGCGAGGACTGTCAAGGGGCCATATGATGATCCGAAAGCCTTCAGGCCAATTAGTCTGTCATCTTTTTTGATGAAGACTCTAGAGAAGATCTTAGAGAAGGCGTATTGGTTAACAGTCCTATACATTCGCTATAATTTGCATATCAAGCAGGTAAATCCTGCGAGGTTGCACTATTTAACCTGGTGTCAAGATTCGAGAAATCTTTGAAACAGGGCGAAACAACTGTAGGCATTTTGGTTGACATTAAAGGAGCCTTTGACAGAACGCCCTACAGTACCATAAGCAAGGCCTCAAGGTACAAGGAGGTTGAGCCGGTCGTGTGCAGATGGATTAATTCCATGCTGGAGCACAGAACGCTAATCTCCGAACTGGGTGGATCCAAGCTGTGGATAAAACCCAATGGGGGCTGCCCACAGGGTGGTGTTCTATCACCCCTGCTTTGGTGTCTGGTGGCTGACTCGCTTCTGTCATCGACCAATGGGGCAAGCTTCTATGCACAGGGGTATACGGATGATGTGACCATTCTTATAGGAGGCAAACATCACTGTGTAATCTCTGACTTAATCAACACAGCAACAAACATTTTGTCGCGCTGGTGCTTAGACAATGGTTTGAGCATCAACCCGCACAAGATGAACGTTCTGGCGTTTACGAGAAAGCGGAACGTGGTAATAAGATTACCAACGCTCAATGGAACTCAGTTATGTTGGAATAACTGTTTATAATTGGAATAACACAGTGAAATACTTAGGCATGATGCTGGACAACAAACTGAGTTGGAATCAACAAGTGGTTAACACGACTAATAAAGCCATTAGATGTCTATGGGCCTGTAAAAGGGCAGTGGGTAATTTTTGGGACTTGAAACCAAGAATGATCTACTGGCTGTATATAACAGCCATTAGACCCATTGTGACCTACGCAGCCCTGGTGTGGTGGCGAGGAGCTGGTAAAAGTGGACCCAAACCTAAGTTAGATAAGCTGCAAAGATTGGCCTATCTATTGATGACGGGTTCTATGAGGATGACTCCAACTGCTACAATGGAGATGGTACTCGATCTTAAGCCTTTAATATTAGAACTTGAGTACCGAGCCATGGTCTTCCTGTATGTAAAGGCTGCTCAAACATAATATAATCCCATCAGTCTCAGCTGATTGTAGCTCACGGATGTTGTTCACAAAAATTGAGGCTAATCACATTTTAGCTATGAGATCGGATTCGCAGTTGTGTGACTTAATGTCACCCAGATATAATGTCAAAATTGACACTGCCGCATGGCATAAACTGTTATACAGATGGCTCTCTCACGGCCCCTGGTGCTGGGGCAGGGTTCTGGAGGAAAGACAAACCTAGGGTAGGTACTTGGATCTCCCTAGGTAGGCACACTTCCGTATTTCAATCGGAGCTATTTACTTTAAACTACTTGATGGAGGAGTGGATGTCTTCCAGAAGGATAACATTCTTCACAAACAGTCAAGCTACCATTGGTGCACTAGGTGGGCACAGAACTAACTCACGGATTGTTTGGGACAGCTATACAGTTCTCAACGAATTGGCAGAGAATAACAGGGTTACCATTGAGTGGGTTCCTGGACACTCGGGTAACGAAGAAGCTGACAGGCTAGCCAGACTGGGATCGGATAACATTCCATGCACTCCCAAACCAGTATGGGGCATTAGTCTCAGCTACGCCAAGAGTAGAATAAAGGCTATCTACCTTAGGAAATCACGCCAATATTGTAGCGGGCTAAAAGGATTAAAACATTCCAAATTATTCCTTGACAGTTTCAAAGAGAAGACATGTAATACTCTTCTGGATCTGGACAGGGAAGTATTAAAAACATTTTAGCGGCATATACCATATCATTGTAGACTCAACGCCCATATGTTCAGGCTTGGACTGGCGGGCCTTCCCACATGCCACTATTGTCGTACAGAGGACGAAACACCCTATCATGCAGCCTTTGGTCAGGATAGGGGTCACTAACCCTAGGCAGGTCAAACCAATCAACCCTGCAAGTATTCTTAAATTTGTGGGTTTAGCGAAGTTAAGATTATAATAATCGCTTTCATAGGGGCGCGCAATAGACCAAGTATGTTCGCAGTGCAAATTATGCCCACATTAAAAAAAAAAAAAAGAATTAGTGGAAAGAAGGGATATGACTGACCGAGAAGTGAACCAGGATGACCGAAATGGTTAAGGCACCACCACGGAGAGGTGGGAGGCCCGGCTTCGAGTCCCGGTTCTGGTCATATCTTTTCTTTTCAAATAAATTATTTTAAAAATTATATCATATAACAATAAAATAAATTATAAAATTATTTATCTTTTCTGTGTAGAGGAAGTTGTTTGTATCTAAATAATTTTCAATTTTACTCAGGATGTAGATATCCTGACTATGGTAGACCGCAGGGTCAACCATTTTCTTATCAATGTTTAAATAACATGAAGTAGCATAATGCGATGTAATAAAACTGTATGAAAATTGTCAATGTAATAAATAATCTTTACAATAGATAATAAATAAATAAAAAAACTACAACCAATAATCCCTTAAACCGAAATCGAAAAAAATAAAATGTAAAGAAATTCCAATCTAAAATTAACACATAAATGAAAACACCAATAAGAGACTGAACAAGCCATCACCAATTACTTTTATACAAAATAATCTACTAATCTAGAATACTAAAATACCCCAACCAATCCAAGCTCATAATAATAATAGCACAATATTTTCAATTGTTGCAAACATTTTATAATAATCAAACCATGTAATATTGCAATCAACATTTAAAAAGAAACTTTTCAGAGATAAATACAAAAAAAAAAAAAATGAAATGAATAAAAAATGCAGGTATGTAGAAACGCATTTATCTGCCAGTCATAAAGTAAGTAATTTAATAAATTGTCCAATTTTTGGAATAAATAAGACTCATGAAAACACAGATGATAAATAAAAAATAAGACCACATGAAAAAAACAGTGAAGATGAAATATAAGTAAAGGTAACAAAACAATTTAAATACCTTGGACAGATCATAAACAACAATCCAATGGATAAAGGGGCAATATAAGACTTTTAGATAAATTAAACTTCACCATCAAAGACATACAATAAAAAGAACCGATCTAGTAATGTAGAGAGAGGAGTGGCTCAGCAGTAGAGCACTGAGTTGCCATGTAGAAATCCTGGCTCAAATCCCGCTGCTGGCAAGACTTTTATTTAGTCTGCTAGCAGCCAGAGATGGATCATATGGGATCTAGGACCATCCTGGGGCTCACCCAACCTCCATAAAGTGGTTACCTATAAGGGGGAAAATCTGGTGGTCGAGCGTGATCTAGGACAAATCACCTTCCAGCACGACCGTTGTTCTTGAAACAGTAGTCTCTACCATGTACTAAACCTCAGACCTGTTCACGAGTTGTAGTGATACAGGTTTCAATAAGGTAGTGAAGGAAAATGATTAAGTAGAAATTAAGAACAAACAGAGAATGAGGAAGGCATTGAAGGAGTGATAGTTAAAAGATTGAAGAAGTGATAGTTAAAAGATATTGTAATTGAGAAGGCAGAATTTATGGCACACAATTTTTCCTAATATCTTCCATCTTGCGATTATAACAACTGAAATAAATAATTAATAAAAGATGAAAAATCATAGAGAAGAGAATCGTCTGGGGGAGGTCAAAAGAAATTCCTTAAACAGTAGAACTATTTATTAGAATAGTTCGACGTTTGGACCCACATCACATCTTATCCATGGCTAATTAAATTTTGTGTAAAATTATAATTACTTTTTTTTTACCCAGTATGTCAAAATAAAGCATTGTAGTACAATGCTCTGGTAAAATCAGAGATCCTATATGGAGTGGAAATGGTAGACCTAATGAACTTTAAAAAGCTCCTGATGATTGAGAGGTGAATATTAAGAAAGATTTATGGGCACAGAATGGTAATGTGGAAACTATAGATTAATATCAAACAAGGGAGAACACCTGGAAACACCGATTAGGAAAAAAACAGCTGAGATTGTTCTATAAATACATAGTCAGAATGGATCCGAGGATTAATAAGCAAATTTTATATAAAATATACAATCTGAAGAGGCAGAGAGGCTACAACAAGCAGATAAAGGAATAACTAAGGAGTCTAAAAATGACAGATCAAGACTGTAAGGATTGAAACCAATTGGGGAAAGGATTTCTAGCATAGGTTCATAAACTAGACTCTTGTGGGACAAGAGAGAGCGCAGGGGAGAAGATGGACAGGGGAAAGAAATGTGGAGCAAATGGAAGGAAGAGATATAGCGTTAGTTTTGACTGGTTTGCAGGTAAAAAATAAAATAAAGACTCATGAATATGATAATCATACCATTTTACTACTATTTAAAATTTAACTGAAAAATATTTAACTAAATTTCTGAAGACAAATAAATTATAACAAAAATCCTACTTAAGAGAGGCTGACCTTCTGATTTAAAGAAGCAAAATGAGGGTGATCAAATTAAAGAAAAAATAATGAAAGAAAAATATTATACAACTGAATAATTACTTATATGTGGCTTCTTCATTTTAATTTTCTTTCTAAATGCTTGAGCTTTTCTCAATGAATCAACCCAATCACTTCCATCTCTAAACATGAAAAAAAAAAAAAAAGCAAGACAATATAATACTTCACACCAAAAGCACACAAATAAACAAAGATATAAGTTATTGGTAATTACGGGTGGTACTGTCGAGAAGCTGAAGGTGGAATATCGCCTGGGCTTGATGGTAGATCATCGACTCTTCTAGTGCGATCTTCCAAATCTAGAAAAATAATATTAAAAAAATGAATGCCATAACTCAACATCAATTTATGATAGGATTTGTTTTCAAGTAAATATAACTCTTTAAATATTCTTATTTGGCTAGAAGTCAAGACGAGCAAAACGGTTTATTACAGTTTTTTTAAGAAAAATTTTAAAAGTGATATAGTGACTGTGAAAGTCAGATCGACAAAAAACGAAATCGTCTGAAGTGCAGGTAGCAAGGAAAGTTTACAGCTGGATCTGCAGGATCTTAAGAATTATTTCCTCACAGTAGAAGAGATATAGATACATCACTACACTCCTGAGACAAAAGAACAATGTAAACAATAGGTTGGCAAAGAGGAATATGCACCAAGGAAGAAAAACAAAACAAACATTCCTTCGGCCAGGAAAGTTATGAGGAGTCTTTTGGGGTTCCCAAGGAATAATAATTGACTATTGTGAAACTATTATTAATCTTTATTGAACTGTTTAAAAACCGAGCTGCAAACACCCACATACGGCACTCAAAAAAGTCCTTTTCAATCACGACAACGCACCAGCTTAAGCCTCAGTAGTTGTGGCAATAAAATTAATAGATATAGGTTCTAACTAATTTCACATCTTTCAGACTTGGCTCTTCGGAATACTATTTATTTCCCAATATGTAGAATAGATGGAGGGAAAAAGGTTTTATTCAAACAAAGAGGTTATTGTGGAAACAAATAGTTATTTGGCAGATTTTAACAAATCCTAGTATTTGGAAGGAATTGACAAACCAAAGCAGTGACGAAGTGTGTAAGCGTAAAATGAGACTATGTTGAAAAATAAAAATGGTTTATCCCAAAATAAACTTTATTTTTGCAAGGACTTTTCAAATGATCCTCATTTTATACCTGACAAAAGTTATTGTATAGTATTTTTTTTCTTTTTCTCCTTCCCCCATGGTAATCCCATGGAGGGACCATTTATTAACAATAGGACATGCTCCATGCTTAAATAAGCATGTTACATGTGATTTTTTTTTTTTATATTAATATTGTATAGTGATATATAAGAAGTAAAAGTGTATCAAATGTAACAACTTTCTTAATTAATTTAATTATGTTTCCATATTATTTCTTCTCACAGACAGCTCTTCAAAATAACTTATTTGATTTAGAACAATGGTTCTAAAAATGGCAAATAAGAATAAACGCCTCAAAATCGAGCCATGTAAGCTTCTCTCTATGCAAAACTTCATGCCCAGCAGCCAAAATTGACAACAACGGAGTACCTTTCAAAGACTATGTACGTTATCTCGATAACGGTAAATATGTAAAGACTTACATGGAATGTATACACAAAATTAAAAAGGCAACAACTGACAAGCTACTACTAACAACTGTAAATTCTTCGGGACTACAGATCTTCAATTGACTTACAAAACAAACGACTTATCTATAACGGTAAACTAAAACCTATTTGGACATATGGAGTAGAACTTTGGGGTTCAGCAAAATGTGTCCATATACACAAGATACAAAGAACACAGTCCAAAATTCTCAGCAGAATTGTTAATGCTCAATGGTGGGGGTGATGGGTAGCTACAAAGCACCCAGGGAGATAGGTATCTCTCAGTCCGATTGGTCTTGGCTTCTGAGAAATTTTTATTAGTACCAGAACCCATGCGAGGTGAAGATCCTCGTCCTGCACGTGGTACCCCTGCACAGTGGGGAGATCCTCCTCACTGATGAAACCCATCGGAACTAGACTGGGAAGTCGATAAACATCCCCCAATCCAGGCGGAACTGCATAGGCTATTGGATAAATGGCTGAGGGTGATTCAGTCCTACTATGCGAACTCCGGACACCTGGGCGACCTCCGGTTTCAATAAATGCCTTCCTATAGTAACAAGGCTCTGCTATAGGTGACCTTTTATTACCTTTGATACTCGTGGGAACAAAATGAACCCAAACTATACAAACCTAAAAACAAATGAGGACTCCATGGAGTCCAATACGACTGACTCATCAGTAATTAGCCAATCGGTCTCTGAACTGATAGCTAGCCTAGAACAAGAGGTCTCAGACCTCGCAGAGGAAAGGGAACCACCTGCACAGCAGCTGGCAACCACCTCTGAGATCAATATAAACAAACTTCCAGACGAAGTCTGGAAGAATATGACGCATAGCCAAAGGAAGAACTTTCTACGGCAAAAGAAGAAGGCGACTCCCACCGAAACTCAACCCTCAACATCCAAGGATGAGAGGAAGAGAGGTAGGGAGAAGCAGGAGACTCCTTCACCTTGCAAAACGGTGAAGAAACCAAAAATGGTTTATAGTGGAGCAGCCGCAAGCATCAAGGTTGCAGTTGCCCACACAGATTACCCTCATCAGAAATTGAAGGATGAAGATTTTCAGGGCCTTATGTTCAAGCTCCTGAAAAGAATGAGGGAGAGGAAGGTTGAACAAACCCCTGTTGGCTTCAACGGCTACTCCCTGAGAGACGGAGCACTCGTGGTGAACTGCAAGGACGAGTCCACCAGGGAGTGGTTCGTTAGCAATATTGCGGAGCTCTCCCCATGGGAGGGAGCACCGCTGAAAACCTGCGACCCCAAAGAACTTGAGGGTTTCAGGAAGATAGGCACCTTCATATCAAACCCAGTGGAAGGTATTAAGGAATGCCTACAGAATCTGCAGGTACAGAATACGGGCCTGCAGACTGAAAGATGGAAGATTCTGGGTAACAAGACCCATAAACATGGGATGTACTTTGTGGCATCCATTCCTGAATCTGTGGCTAAAGCCATTGAGGAAAAGAATGGAAGAATCTACCATGGGTTCCACAACCTACAGGTAAAATTTTTTCCAGGAAAGGACGCACCCACACCGGAAGCAGCTGTGGATGATATGAAGACTGGTGAAGAGGTGGGAAAAACAACGGGCGGTGAGGGTGCGGCTGTGTCGGCGGCTGGCGTCACCATGCCCGGATCCACTTCGGGCCAAAGTGCATCTGTCACTGCCAAGCTTAGAACCAGGCGGCAGCGAACGAAGCACGGAGTCAGGCCGTGGGCGCGGCCGGGCCCGTATACCGCAAACCGTCCCCGGGCAGTGGAAAGGAGGAAACTCCACCACATCCCGGGAGTGATCCCTCCTCATCACTATGATCAAGCTGCTACAGATAAATCTCCATCACTGCAGGGCAGCCAGTGGAACTCTGCAGCAATATGTGGTAAGTCATGGCATTGATATTATACTTATACAAGAGCCGTGGATTAACAAAAATAGCAGGATTGCGGGACTGGGCCTGAAGGGATATAGACTTATCCAAGCAAACTGCCCAAGGCCCAGAGCCTGCATCCTTGCAAAAATAGAATTAAATTGTTTTCCAATGTGGTCATTATGTTCCAGAGACTCTGTAGCAGTAATGATCAATTTAGGGGGCCAGGAAGTCATCCTGGCCTCACTGTATCACCCATTTGAGGAACAAGTCCCAACGACCTGCCTTGAGAGTATAGTTGACTATCTCAAAAGACAGGAAACGATCGGAATTATTGGGGCGGACGCCAATGCCCATCATAACATCTGGGGCAGTAGCAATACTAACCGTAGAGGTGAGTCCCTTTTGGAATGTTTGCTAGTTAATAATCTAGACATAGTTAACTAAGGTAACACACCAACTTTTGAAATTTCTAACAGACAGGAGGTCATAGACCTCACTCTGAGTTTTAAATCAACTAGAATGATAAATATTACAAACTGGCATGTCTCTAAAGACTTTTCCAGTTCTGATCATAAATATATTAGGTGGGAACTTGAGGCCACAATCTCAAGGCCTGAAACCTATAGAAACCCCAGAAATACAAATTGGAAAGGCTTTAGGACAAATCTTAAAGACTTAATTAAAGAATGTCCCCGTTTGGCTTCTAATACCTACCAGCTGGAGTTCTTAAATGAACTACTGACTAAGGCACTTATCACTGCATTCAAGGATAACTGTAGAACAACCACTAAAGGGTCAAACTGCAATGCACCCTGGTGGAATATGCAGTTAGAGAAGTCAAGATCTAGAACCAGAATACTTTTTAATAAAGGAAAAAGGACTGGTGAATGGATCGAATACAGACACGCTCTAACTGAATATCATAACCTCATTAGGAAAGCCAAACGGAACTCATGGAGACAGTTCTGTGAGGAAATTAATAATACGAATACATGCGCCCGCATGAATAAAATACTCTCTAAGAGCAACTACTGTAATACCGTGGGCTCCCTAAAGAAACCAAATGGAGATCCCATGAACATTACAGAATCTATAACTGCTATGCTGGAATCGCACTTCCCGGGGAGCAAGCTTACAACCTCGGATACGAAGGTCTACCTCCCTGAGGATAGGTGCAAACCGGACTGGACATCAGTCCGTGAAATCTTTAATACCAGCGCCATAAAATGGGCAGTTAAAAACCTCAAGCCGTACCAAACACCAGGCTTTGACGGAATTTATCCTGCCATGCTAAAAGAGGGTCTTGAAATCATCTTAGGCAGGCTCTCCACTCTATTCCAGGGCTGTTTGGCCTATAATTATATCCCAACAGCTTGGAGAGAAGTTAGGGTCACATTTATTCCCAAACCAGAGAAAGAAACATGGGTCATTCCCCCAATACATAAAAATTGATGTCCCAAAGGAATTATATTATTTGTGTGAAATTGTCAGCAATTTAGTTGAATATACTGATTAATACAGACCCTTAGCTTGTTGCTCAGGTGATTTTTATCTCAGTATATATTTGTTTAGAGGCCTAAATTTAATTCTAAAATGTCAATATCTATCTCCCTCACCTGTCCCACAGCTCAAGTTGTTGGATTTGAAGGCAGAAATAAACAATATATTCTTTTATTTATAACCTAATTTTTTTCCGATACTTGCTGGAAGGCTTTTATTAATTGTTCTTAGTGTATATTGCTTTTTTAGTATTATAGAAAAAATTTTATGATCCATAATTTACCTGTCCCATAGATGCAACCTATCTCCCTCACATTTTTTTGAAATCGGGCTCCAAAACTTTGGAAACCTTTATTTTGTTATAATTCATTGCTGGCAACACTGTACCAGACTCCCGCCATAGGGAGGATAACCTTTTTCTTAGAGCCTCTCTCTAGTTTCCTTGTGATGGTGTTTTGTATCAGTGAAATCAGTGAGTGTAATTTCATCTCCTATCTCCCTCACGCAGTGATATTTCCTAAAAGGTGAGTTTGATTCACGTTCTATTACTGTTAATTTGTAGGTTTAATAAGGGATTTCCATAACCAGTAAATTTTGTTGATAAGAAACTCACATGGAACGGTCTACTTCAATGTAACCTCAAAAACCTATTTCCCTCACATCTATCTCCCTCACTGGTGGAAGAGTGAGAGAGATAGAATTTTAGTGAGGGAAATAGGAACTAGGTGGATGTTTGAGTTTAGTAGACCCTGAAATCTGAACTAATACACAAAATTAAGTAGAATTTGTTTTCAGCTTTGTTTTGACCACTTTTAAATAACATTCAAAGATTACAATGTGTTAATTAGTTTAATCGTATTTCTTTTGCTACGGATAAGAACAAGTAATGATTTTCTGAATTTTTTCTTAACACGTGAATTGGTTACCTACTATATTTTTCGTTTAATTTTAAAAGTTTTTTTCTTTCAAGCTAATTTTTATAATTCAATTTTTTTTGTGTGTTTTGTAAACATTTGAATAAGATGGCATTTCGATCAATAAATTTTCAAAGTATGAAACCAAATCACTATAAAAGTCAAACTACTAACTGATTTAAAACCTTTAATTAAATTTAAAACCTTTGTCTGCAGGATGGCACCAAGAAAAAAGGTCACTGATGAAGAGAAAAAACTAAAAAAAAGTGAATATGATAGGCTACGGAGGGAAAAAATTAAAAATGACCCTGAGCTTCTTAAAGAGCAACAGTTAAAAGAACAGCTCAAATACAAAAAAAAGCTTGAAAAGAAACAAGTAAAACGAGTAAATGACATGACCTCCCGTGAACTTAGGGCTAACAGGAAAGTTTGGAGGCAAAAGTTTAGGAAATGGTATAGGAAAAACAAAGCTAAAGTAGTTGATAAAACTCTGCAACCACCATCAACATGTCCCCTAACACCACAACAACCCCTATCCAGCAGATTGGAACATTTTCAAAAAATAGCTAAAAGACGAGTAAGGAAAAATCGTAGACTTGCGTTTGCGAAAATGAAAAAGCTAGAAGAAGATAACCGGAAACTGAAGAGGGTAATTGAAATATTGAGAAAAAGAGAGTATAGGGCCAAGCAAGCTACACGTTCTTTTGAAGCATCCCCTAGGAGTGCAGTTAAAAAAATAATAAAGCACGAGACAAAGAAACAAATAGCTCGAAGAATCCTCTTCGGTGAAACAGTGCGTGACTCCATGAGCAAGTATTATTATGCTCTCAACAAAAAGGGGAAAGCTGGCTTTCAAAAAGTTTTTTTACACAATGAAAATTTTTTAAGAAAGTATCGTTTACTAAATAATTTGAACTTCCTTTCTTCAAGGTTGTTTCACAGAAATGCAAAGGCTATGTCTAACTGTGGTTGTCTAAGAAACAAGTTTAAAAAAATTACAGAGGAAGTAAAAATCGACGTAATTAAATTTTTCGAGGATGATGAAAATAGCAGGATGTGTCCTGGCAAAAGGGACTGCATTACAAAAAACAAAACTAAAAAGCAGAAGCGCTACCTATCAGGCACCTTATTGGACTTACACTCACGGTTTTGTGAAACAATGAATTACAAGCTGAGCTATTCCACATTTTGTAAGCTGAAGCCATTCTGGGTTGTGGCCCAGAAAGTTACTGCCCGGGATACATGCGCTTGTCGAATTTGTGAAAATATTGACCTAATGGTATCAGGTTTGCATAAAGCAAGGATTCTTCACACTAATAAAAAAGAAGATATTCTTAAAATAATTTGTTGTGACAGCCGCAGTTTGGCCTGTCTTCAACGAAACTGCAATGGCTGTAAAAGCCTTGTAATACCTTACCAACCCTTCTCTGACGAGGAATTGTTTTATGACCAGTGGACAACAAAAGAAAAAGAAATTATAGCTAAGGGCAAACCCAAGAAAATGGCTAAATACGTGGTCAAAGCCAGAATAAACTCAACGGTTGTTGCTACAATTGATTTATTTGAACAAAAGTTCAAACATTTCATGGACCATGAAGCAATTAAGCTCCATCAGTTTCGAGCGCTTAAAAAATTGAAAAATCGTTTAGCTGAAAATGAAGCAATCATACATTGCGATTTCTTAGAGAACTATTCCATGAAATACGGAGGAGAAGTACAATCAGTTCACTTTGGAGGGAGTCGCTCACAATTTACTCTACACACTGTGATAATTTACTACAAGAAGAATGGATACGTGGAAGTGCAATGCCAATCATTTTGTACTCTTTCAGAGAGTACTGAACACGAATCTGCTGCAGTGTGGGCACACCTGAAACCAGTGTTTGACTACATTGTCGTTAATCTGCAAAAAGTGGACACAGTTCATTTCCAGTCCGACTCACCCGCTACCCAATACAGGAATAGGACAATTTTCTATCTTTTAGCACATGCTCTTGAAGCATTCATCCCCAGAGTGAAATGGGCCACATGGAACTATTCAGCTTCTGGTCATGGTAAGGGTGCTGTGGATGGTATCGGGGGTTGTTTAAAACGACAAGCTGACTCGATTGTTGCATGTGGGCAGGATATTAGAGATTTCAATTCCTTCGTCAGAGTACTTCAGGAGAAAAACAGAAAAATTACCCTGTATGTGATATCCCCAGAAGATATTGCTGGAATGACAGCTATGATTCCAAAATCTATTGCACCATTTAACGGCACAATGAAGGTCTACCAAACAGTGTATCAAAGAAGTGAAACCGCTGGTCTCAAGGCCTTGAGAATGAACAAACTTAGTTGCTTCGATTGCTTAGGATGCAACAAGTTTACGATTGGAACTTTGGAGTCAGAATTTTGCACATCCTTCTCTTCCCAGATCCAAGAAGAATCAAATGGCAGAAGTTCATTCAGGATTCATCCACGTGAGCATCTTGAGACAGTGATGTCCGAAACTGACAACCAACAGATGATTCAAACAGATATAATTACTGAAACTCCTGAAATCTCACCAACAATTCTACAAAATTTTCTTCCAGAAGCTGGGTGTTACATTATAGCGCGATTCGATAGTTAAAAACAAGAAAATAGGGAATTTCGTTACGTATGCTACATATCAAATGTACAGAATGGGAAAATAAGTGCACTTGGTCTTCGTTCTTTTGAAAAATCAAAACGTGACTTTGTTTTGAATGTGAATGACCAATTTCAACTTCAACCAAGTGATATTCTCATGAAATTGCCGTATCCCAAAATCAAAATTCGTGCGAGGAAAATACTGCGAGTGTTCCCTTTCGACTTGGAAGTTTTCGAAAAAGAACTTTAAATAACCGATAGCATTAAATCCATAAATTTGGGCATTTTGTTTATTTGAATCTACATATGTTTATACAGTTATTTTGTTAATTGTTCATACGCACATCTTTACTTTCCATTTTCATTTATGTGTATTATATTTTTCCTTTAAGTTTATTTCGCTGAATTATTTTTCATTTAATTGTTCATTATGTTTTAATGTAAATCGTGTTTTTATGAGCTTTAACTTATTATTCTGTGTGAAGTGTTAATTTTTAAGTCAATTGTGATATTTTAAGTGATTTCCTAAAGTCAATTATATTTTCAGGGATAATATAGAACAAATTTTAATCCAAATTGTGTTTTACTGCAATTAACACAGAAGATTTCTGGATAATTATTAGTTTTTTGAAGTATTGTTGTTCAAAGAAATAAATTAACAATTGGAATTTGTATAGTTTTGAGTATTTTCTATCTCCCTCATTTGTACTCTATCTCCCTCATCTCATGATTTCGATCATGATCCTATAATTTCTCTAAAAATTAATTCTATGAAAACCATTTTTGTTAACACCAATAGCAGCCTACCTTTTAACAATTTGTGGAAAAAAATCATTGAAAAACTTAATTTTTTCTAATTGGAATCTGAACCCTCAAATTTACACGAAATGGGAGAATGACCCACATATGATGAATCATATCGCCCCATTTGTCTTTCATCATTCTTGCTGAAGACAATGGAGAAAATTCTTGATAGATATATCAGGGATAAACATCTCAGTGATGGATTAGTAATGTTGCATCAACATGCATACAGAGAGGGCAAATCTTGCGACACTGCACTGCATGCAGTGGTGGACCAAATAGACTGTAATACCTCTGCAGTGGAAACAAATCGCGCTCGGAGCATTTCTAGATATAGAGGGGGCATTTGATAATACCCCTACTCATATATTAACTAATACCCTACTAAGGCACGGCACTAGACCAAACATTGCTAATTGGGTTATTGCCATGCTAAAGAACAGGGTCATTCAAGCCAATATGGGCAATTATCACCTAAAGGTTAAAGCAGCCGCAGGCTGTTCCCCACTCCTATGGAATCTGGTAGTGGACGAACTACTACACCTCCTAAATGAGGCGGGTTTCCAAGCGATAGGCTATGCAGATGACATAGCAATTATCATCAAGGGCTTTGACCAACAAACTATTTCAGAGTTGATGACAATGGCACTAAGAATGGTGGTGAGATAGTGAAAGTAGGATTGAACATTAATCCTAATAAAACAGTAATTGTACCTTTTACCAACAAAAGGATATTGAGGGAACTCAACCCCCCTAGGATGAAAGGGATGAGTATTCAATTCAGCAAGAAGGTTAAATACCTCGGTGTTATTATGGACAGTAAATTAAACTGGAATGAACATATCGACTATGTTACCAAGAAAGCCACAAGAATTCTGTGGACTTGTAAGAGCCTTTGTGGCAACAAGTGGGGAATCAGCCCCAAGATGGCTCGTTGGATGTACACAGCAATAGTTAGACCTGTGCTAACCTATGGCTCAATAGCCTGGTGGCACAAAGCTGGTATCCAACAAAATAGATCAAGGTTGGAGAAGGTGGAGCGGCTTGGGTGCATCATGATCACTGGGGCCATGAGAACCACCCCTATCGCTTCACTGGAAACTATACTTGATTTAACTCCTCTTGACATTCTAATTGAATCAGAGGCATTGAAGACAGCCTACAGGCTAGTGAAAATAAGAGGGGTCAAAAAACCCACCAACGATTTTGGACACAGAAGTGTCTTTGATATAATCGAGCAAAATGCAGATCTAAAAAAGCATTCCGATTCAATGCTGAACAAATATAACTTTGACAAAAGATTTCACGTTAATATACAGGCGATTTGCAAAAGCAAGAATGATTGCTTTAATCCACCCAATGGTCTAAATGTATATACAGATGGATCCAAAGGGGAGTTTGGTGCCGGCTCGGGAATCTGGTTTAGGGGTTGTCAGGGCATGGGTCATTACTTAGCTCTGGGCATGACACCCACTGTATTCCAAGCGGAAATATGGGCAATACTTGCAGGTGCCTTCGCAATGAAGGACCACAAGAATAAGGTAATCAACTTTCTCACTGACAGTCAGGCAGCATACAATGCATTACAAAATGCAGTAACAAACTCCAGACTAGTGGAGGAATGCTGTCTAAGACTAGATGAACTAGCTGTACATAACAGAGTTAACATATTTTGGATCCCTGGGCACAGTAATATTCCAGGAAATGAAAGGGCCGACAAATTGGCGAAGAAAGGAGCAGTTATTGCTCCTATTGGACCAGAACCATGGTGCGGGGTTCCCCTTCCCCTGGCTAAGGATACAATTAACAAACTAGCCAAGAGGAAGATAAAAACACGTTGGGATAGAGCCAAGATAAGGCATACTAAACTTTTCATAAAGGATCCCAATGATAATCTTTCTGATAAAATCAAGAAAGAAGCTGCTCACTCGTCGAGAACCGACCTCAAAAGTATGGTTGAAACCATCACTGGGCACTGTAAACTCAGGAAATACATGCATCGTTTGGGCATTGAACAAGAACCTAGGTGCAGATGGTGCAAAGAGGAGGACGAAACCCCTTGGCACGTTCTCTTTGAATGTATAGCACTAAGTCGAAAGAGGACATTTCACCTTGGCCCCGGTGGTTACAAGGAACTTCAAGAACTGAGGTTTAAAGACTATTTAAAATTTCTCAGATGTCTAGACCTATGTTAGGGATCTTTAGGACTCAAGCACAATGGGCCTTTTTAGGCCGAAGTGCATAGTAATAAGAGTCACACATAAATAATAATAATGCTCAATGGTATATTTCGAATCACACCATACACAACGACATGAACATTGCCACTATAAAATCATATATTCATACACAACATTCCACTCATCGACACAAAATCACTCAAATCCATTCGTTCTTCCGCTTTCCTACTCCCTGTTACCTGGACTTGATAGGAAAAGATTAAAAAAACGTTGGCCAAGAGACCAACTCAACTATTGATATTTCCATTCCAAAACTTGATGTTTCTGTAGAAAAGTAAAGAGAATTATTATTATCACTGGCTCTACAACCCAGCACGGGTCCTGGCCGCATCAAGGCGTCGCCTCCACTCTTCTCTGTCCTGCGCCAAGGTCTTCCAAGCTCTGGATCCAATGATGCTGCCTGCATCACTCTCGACTTCATCTGACCATCTAAGTCGTGGACGCCCACGTTTTCTTTTTCCATCAACGAATCCAAACAGAAGTCTTTTTAAGATAGCGTTGTCCTCCATTCTGGCCACATGTCCAGCCCATCTCAATCTAGCTATTCTTATGTGCTTCACCACGTCAGGCTCCTGATACAAAAGATACAGCTCTGCATTTTGTCTGAGTCTAAATTGATCGCCAACTCTTACAGCTCCAAACATTCTTCTTAATATTTTTCTTTCGAAGAGCAGCAAACTGTAGGCATCTGCCCTGGACAGAGGCCAGGTTTCCGATCCATAAGTCAAAACAGGCCTGATGATTGTTTTGTACAGCATGACCTTGGCTCTTCTTGATATCAGACAACTTCGTAAAATTTTCGCCATCCCAAAATAACATCTATTAGCGGCCAATATTCTTCTTTGAACTTCTGGGCTGGTTGAGCCATCTGCTTTGACCAAAGAACCGAGGTAGACAAAACTGTCGACACCTTCAAATGTGTAGGGACCAAACGTGATGGTGGGATCCGATTGTCTTGAAGGGTTAGCCACCATATACTTCGTCTTTACTTGGTTTACCTGAAGACCTATACGCCGTCCAGCATTCTCCAATGCAAGAAAAGCCTGTTGTAGATCTCTCGGTGTTCTTCCCACTATGTCTATGTCATCTGCATAGGCCAGTATTTGGATGGACTTAGTCAGAATCGTACCAGTGACTTGTAACTCTGCGTCTCTTATGACCTTTTCTAGTGCAAAATTAAATAACAGGCACGAGAGTCCATCCCCTTGTCTCAGACCCCTAGTTGTCTTGAATTCTTCAGACAAGTCATTCTGGATCTTGACCAGGCTTCTCGACTCACTCATCAGCAATTCCACGAGGCTTATCAATTGTCTGGGGACATTCATTTCTTCCATACTTAGAAAAAGTTTTCCCCTGATGATACAGTCATAGGCATTGCTGAAATCCACGAAAAGGTGGTGGGTCGTTATGTTGTACTCTCTAGTCCTCTATAAGAGTTCTCAGGGAGAATATTTGATCAATACAAGATCTACCATTAATAAATCCGCACTGGTACATTCCAATCTCTCTCTGGGCATGGGGAAGTAGTCTTTGGAATGCCACATTCGAAAGTACCTTGTAGGCAGAGCTCAGGAGTGTTATACCACGGTAGTTATCACAAAGCATCTGGTCTCCTTTCTTGTGAAGAGGGAGGATAAGGCCAATGCACCAGTCATGCGGGAGAGTTTTGCTTATCCATACACTGTGTAGCAGATCTCGAATTACCTTTATCATTTCATTTCCACCAGCCTTCAGAAGTTCAGCTGGTATGCCATCACATCCGGGTGCTCGATTATTTCTAAGCTTCTGGATTGCAGCCTCAATTTCCTCATCATCTGGTGGGTCAAGAAGCTCACACTCTTTGTAATTTTGGATAGTGTCAGAGCCATAACTATCTTCTAGGGCAGGGTTCCGAACACTCCCCAGCAGACTACCGAAATGGTCGGACCATCTTTCCAGGATCCCTTCTTTATCTGTGATCAATTGACCGTCCTTACCTCTACAAGTATTGGATCTTGGATTAAATACTTTTCGCTGGGCATTGATTGTCTTGTAGAAAGCTCTAGTATTAGCTTGTCTACTCAAGACCTCAATCTCTCTTATTCTTTCTCCCTCTTTTTTCTCCTATGCAGGTGTTTCTCCTCCAATCTTAACACTCTGTAATCAGAAACAGCCTGGCGAGTCCTATGCACATTTATCATCTTCCCATAGGCCTTGTTTTTCCTGTCTGTAGCCTCTTGACATTCTTGATCAAACCATGTAGACCTCTGAGGCCCCTCTAAGCCCAGTACTTCTTCAGCAATTTGTTTAATAGCATCCCCACACTGGCACCATATTTTATCAACTCCATTCTCCTCAGACCCACGTTCCAAAGCTACATCCAACCTTTGGGCAAACTGGAGTTTGTACTCTGGCTCCTGCAGCTTTCGAGTATTTATTCTCCTTGAGCGGATACCTCTAGTGTTATGTACGTTGCTAGTTTTGGCATGGATACGTGATACTACCAGGTAATGATCGCTATCTAAATTTGCTCCTCTGTATGTTCTAACCGCCATAAGTATAGAACGCTGTCTTCTGCTGATAAGAACATGGTCAATCTGGTTCCTGAAGTTATTGTCTGGAGAAACCCATGTTGCCTTGTGGATATCTTTCCTATCAAACATGATACTCCCAACAACCATATTATGTGATGCTGCAAAATTGACCAACTTAGTTCCATTATCATTGGACATATTGTGCAGGCTGTCTTCCAGCTAGGGGCCAAAGAACTGAATCTCTACCGATCTGTGCATTGAGGTCTCCCAAAACTATTTTTATATCGTGACGAGGACATTCATCGAAGGCACTTTCAAGGTTGCTATAGAAAGTTTCCTTTGCTTCTTCTTCCGCCACCTCTGTTGGTGCGTGGCACGAAATTATAGAATAGTTTCGGAATCTTCCTTTAAGTTGTAACTTACAGATGCGGTGGTTAA
The DNA here is from genome assembly GCA_037127475.1 of Arma custos. Classification (NCBI taxonomy): domain Eukaryota; kingdom Metazoa; phylum Arthropoda; class Insecta; order Hemiptera; family Pentatomidae; genus Arma; species Arma custos. Next base: position 185,186,254 of record CM073759.1, read on the forward strand.
TGGGTTTAAAATCAATAACCATTTGTCTCATCCCACCGCCAACAACAAAGCCTGTTCCAAAAATATGCTGATCTTTGTGACAACTGTAGTATATGGTGTGATGCTTCATCTCCATAATGCCTGATCCTGTCCATCTCATCTCTTGGATTGCCGTTATATCTATCTTATACTTAGACAGCTCATCCAGTAGCATCTTTAAAGATCCTGGTCTATATAATGATCTTACATTCCATGTGGCTAGTTTAAAATCCTTGAGTGCGCCGGGTCGATTCCTTGAAGACAGTCCAAATCCGAGGCTCATTCCTTGATGTTTCACAGCAATACATGTTTTCTGAGGGTGGGGTAGCTGGCCCCTCCGCTCAACCCCCAACCTGGAGGACCAGTAGCTGATTGCGACCCTAGGGCCGGGCGATGGGGTCGCTACTTCCCTACGCCAAAAAAGAGAATAACACTTGGATCAAATTTGCTGGATGCACAATTGCAAATGAAAATTAAAGAATAAATAAAAAAAAACATAAATAAAATGTTTCCATATTAATTTTCTTTTTAATTTAACTCCACTAATTTTGGTAATACAATGCTACTATATTAATAAAGGGAAAAATAATGAAATTCTTCTTCTGCACTAGTTTCATACTATTGTATATTATCACTTAAATATTGAGCCATCAGGGAAAAAATATACATAACTACAGTCAGAGCGGAAGGCATAACATCATATTAAGTGAATGTTAATATTCCGATAAATAGAAGGTCACTCACTACCCAGTATTAAAAATGAACAAAACTAAATTGTTGATGTTTAGAAGATAGGCGAGGAGAGGGTTAACTTAGTACGTTTGGTGTTGCGTTTCTGATCTGTAAGCCCTAGTTCGAAACATTAATTCTTTCAAGTCAAGACTGTGAGATCTGGAGCCACCGTGAGGCTCGCCCAGCCTCTTAAAAGAAGGCACTCATAAATAGGGGACATGATCTCGCGACAAATCAACTATTTACAGAAAGGCAAGTTAAATCCATATCCTAATTAAACTTGGATAGGCTAGATTTATGACTCCCACTGCAGCATTGTCCGATAAGTCAAAGCAGCTTTGAGAGATGGTAATTTAATACACAAGATGAGACTTGGATATTGAGCGGGATTCACGCCACAATAAACAAATGAAGAAAAACTTCATTTCCTCCGCCCTGCACATGCTTAAAGATCAAGCATCTTTTTTTTTTGTTAATTAGAGGTAACTCATTATATTATTATTATTATTATTATAGATTAATCTTATTATATTTAAATATACTTGGTTGCTGGTGATGAATGCTGCTGGTAGTTGGGGTTGGTAGTGCTCTTATTTCCGGAAGACGAACAACGGTTCTTCTCCTGAAACAAAGAAGTAATTATTTATTTAATATCAATGAAAATGTAAGATATCACTCATATTAATTTTTTTTCCTCTTTACATTTTCATTCACACCTGCCAACTACAAATAATTCACAATCAGCAGTTTGGCAAACAGGAAAATAATACAGAATGACATGGAAGGCATGAAGAAGGGCAGTGTACCCAGCGGTATCTCTCCTATGGCTAGATTTAATTCCCTACTGTAATAGATCCCTCATCCAAGTTTTTTTTAATATCCTCCTAGTGTTCTCTGGCATGAGAGTAGTGGCCATTTGTTATATTAATGGGTTTGGATGTCCATGTAGTTTTTCTTAAAAGTGTTGTAATGTTCGTAAGTGTTCATCAACTGTTTGTATTTTTAAGCCCGTACATAAAGTTTTGTTATTGAAATACCCTGGTGCTTTGGTGATAAGTCTAAGTACTTTTGATTGGAAAGTTTTTAGTCCTTTTCTGTGTCTGCTTAGCGATGCCGTAATTTTTAATGCATATGTCCAAACTGGTTTCCAAAAGTTTCACTCATACATATCCTTATCAGATATACTAATTTCTTTGGTATACCTTGCTATATTGGGTTTACTGCCCAAGCTATGATCTCAGGGAAAAGTCAGATCCTTTGATCTGAATATATTTAAGTACTAAAATGGGATGCCATCCTGAGATCGTTATACTTAATATATAATAATTTAGGTTATTAATAAAAGACATATATAGTCTTCTCCAAAGGTTAACTTGGTTGACTGACCAGGAGTTGTTTATTGAATAAGAATAATTATAGAATAACATTATATTTATTGGGGCTGATCATGGTTACAGATTTAATAAAACTTATACACTACTTACGATGGAAAGGGGAAGCTAAAGGTGACTTATAGGTGATACATGTGGTTTCATTCTTCCTTCTCCTCCTTACATCATGAATTGACTGCTGCTTCCCGACAACTGCCCCCTCTCTTCAAAGTAAAGTAATGAACCCTAAGGAACATTTTGTTCTACCTGGCCTAGGCCCCTTATTGTTACCTATATAAGCTTTTTTTAAATTGATATAAAGCTGATGAATGACACTATTGTATTCTAATTTTTTCTCAGTATTTGGTGTAAGGAAAATATTTAATCAATAATTGAACGGAATTGATTATTGAATCAATAATCATTGAAAAATGCACATCCCAAATACAATAAAATTTCATCTTGAATGATATTAGTTGACCCTATATATATATATATATACATATATATATATATACATACACATATATATATATATATATATATATATATATATATATATTGTTGAGGTTCGAATTGTGTTAAATAATCAATCAAAGTAACTATCGATATTTGGCGTATCAATAGCAGATCACTATTAATTTGACGTCAATTTATGAAGAATTTAAGTAAATAAAAATGATTCTGAATTTTATTAATTACTTATTTAATAATTTAATATACTGGTTTGTTCATGAACACAATTTTTATGTATGTGTAACTGATTTTCAAATTACACAAATGACATCGCTGCCCACTACCGGCAAGCACCCGCCATATTTCCACTCTGCATATAGAGGTGCCAGTGAAAGCACCTCCCCAGTTATTTCAGCCCGGGAAACGTCCAGGGAAGAGGACATCACGAGTTATTCGCTCTCAGTGTGAAGGTCTTTGAGTGAGGACCTCTAAGTTATTTTACTTGACTATTGGATGTCCTGAAGATAGGATCTCTCCAAGTTATTCTACAATACCATTGGCAGTCTGGTGTAAGGATTTTCAAGTTGTCAAAAGAAGTTAGATGGTATTGTGATACATAAGCTGTTTTGTGAAGTTGTTTTAGGACACAGATTGGATGAGATACATGTGAGTGTTTATTTTAGTCAGTATACTATAAAAATTGTGTTTAAATTTGAATTGCTTTAATTATCCCAAATTGTAATTAATTATCAGACCCACGGAGATAAAAGATTTCATGTTCAATAAAATATTCTAAGATAACAAACTGTTATGAGTAATAACTTATATATATATATATATATATATATATATATATATATATATATAAGAAATATATATAAGTAATAATTTATATATATACATATATATATATATATATATATATAAAAAAGAAATATATATAAGTAATAATTTATATATTATATATATATATATATATATATATATATATATATATATATATATATATATATATATATAAGTTATTACTTTATTATAATGTTCAAAATATGTTAGAAATAAATAAAAAACTATCGATGGTTAGCTTATCAATCGGACTACCGTAAAGTTGACATAGATTTCTGATTAGTTTATTTAAGTAAATAAAAATAATTCCAAAACTTATAAAATATTTTTTTTATTAAATCAATATTTGGTTTGTTCAATGAAAAACACAATTTTTGTAGGTAAACTTGATTTAAATATTATACGAATGGCATTGCCGCTCCCTACCGCCGTCTCCCACCATATTCACTCACTCGTGAGAAGGGCGTCCAGGGAAGAAGACCTCTCCAGTTATTATCAATCGAGTACGACGTGCCCAGGGAAGAAGACCTTCCAGTTATTCATCACTTTTCGAGTACAAGGTGTCCAGAAGACAGGATCTTCAAGTTGTTAAGAAGAACAGTATTATATATTGATTCAGAGGGAGTTTCAACACAGAGATTGGTAGATACATCTGCGAGTGTTTATTTCAGTCATTGTACTTTAAGAATTGTGTTTGTAATTTAAAATTTGTTCTAGTTATCCCGAATTTAAAATAATTATCATTGACCCACGGAGATTTCCTTTCAATCAAATATTGTTTTGTTTTCTTTGTAATAACTTAAATTTTGTAATAAAATAAAAATAAAATTAACATCGATTTTTAATTAACTATCTATCCATAATATTATATTATATATCTTAAATTATATATAATAATATATTAAATTCTTAACAATATATATATATATGTTCACGGCACGCCGTAAAATATATGTAGAAGGCTGGGAACAGGAAATTTCGGGTCGAGAACCTGGCAACCCCACTACGAGTCCTGAGTTGTTCGTCAGACGTTCTGATTGTAAGTGGTCTGCCCTATTAAATGATTGTATTGCGAGTAGGACCAGGGCTACCCAGACCGAGGAATGGAGAGCAGGAGAAGAAGGCCAACTAAAGAAACCGTGAACAATACAGGCTCGCCTCAAAATATGTAATATTGTTTTATTTCTCATATTTTAAATTGTAAATTAGATTAATAAAAATGCTCTGTTCCTTTGTTCTATAAAATTCACATGATTTTCATACAGTCCATTCAATATCACTTTAATACATAACCAGTGATCAAAATTAATGGTAATATCCCCATCTTAAAGGGAATACCTTAGTTTGAACATTTGGTCCTAACGGGCCGGATATTCTCAAAATTTTGAACATTGATCTTAGCGAGCCGGATTTTTCCAAACTTTTCAAATTGAAGTAATTATGCTCAAGTGAAAGCTCATTCTATAAGTCTAGGTTTCTGAAGAATGTAAATCTTCAAATGCCTTTGAAGTGCGAGCATCGAGATTGTTTAATGATAAAGTTAATAAAAGGAAATTCGCAAGGTCGTCGATAGGCAACGCCTTTATAGCTAATACAGAATTTTGATGAGTTTCTAGAAAATGCTTCAAATTGTTTAGTGAATTGGAACTAATAGGTTTAAATTGAAGAATTTTATTCAAATAGGCCTGAGCTATCCTGTGTGGTTCCTGATATCGATCGACCAGAGCCGTGAAGGCAAGATCATAATTCTCTGAAGTGAGGTGGAAGTTTGAAATAACGGAAAGGGCACTTCCGCTTAAATTTGTTCTCAAAAAGTGAAATCTTTGAATTTGAGAGAGAGAGGGATTATTGTGAACGAGGGATTGAAACAGAGAAAAAAATTCAGGCCATTTTTCAATATCACCTGAGAAATTACCTTGAGAACTCTGAGTGGTAATTAATGACCGGTGTAGGGGTTGAAGTTGGTTCTTCCCTCTTCCCTCTTTAACTGTAAATATTTCGTTTTGATCTTGAGTAAGATGTTGTTAAAGGCAATTGCAGGGTCTCTAGTATTGACGAAATTCTGTTTTGGTAATAGTGCATTAAGGTCATCAATTTTGTCATTTGTCTGTTCAAATTTGGCTTGAAGGGAGGGTAAGCTCTCACAACACACCTGTACACTTAAAATATCTGATACATCGGAAGATTTTATCTGATCCCATTGGGATGTAATATCGGCAAAAACATTTTCCCTTTTTGAAAGATGTTGTGTTTGAAGTACGAGATTTTTATCGTCTGTAGGCATGATGGAAAATTTTTAATAGTACAATGTTTAAATAAATATTTAGAAATACGGCAAAGCAAAATAAATGTTGAGCAGAAAATAAAGTGAAACTTAATCGAAAAGCTAAATGTAATAGAACGTATGATTGATGAATGAAATAATAACTTTTAAATAAAAGTGAGAGTAAACAAGCAATGAAATACGAAACAATTTAGGATTAAGGTTATCTGTAATTCTCTATACCGTGAGCCTACAGTAATAACAAATGAATAGAAAATGGCTGCCTTCAGCGTGCGTATTTAATACGTAATTTAATGAAAATTGAAAACTCGTGAAAAAGGCTGGAAAACCTTCAAAACTTTTGGAAATTTTAATTTTGAAATTAATGAAATTTCTGTTAGAAGTTAAATATGTGGGTTTCACCTGCAAAAAAGAATGGTATTCAATCTCTCTATAATGCGAACACTTTTTTAAGGTTAAGAAATCGTAAATTTCGGTTTGTAAGGCCAATAATTTACGATCACTTAGGAAAGTAGGAAATGAAATAAACGCTTGAACTGGTTTTAAGAAATTTATCCGGCACGCTAGGACCAAAAATGTTGAATTTTTAATCCGGCCCGCTAGGACCAAAAATGTTGAATTTTTAATCCGGCCCGCTAGGACCAAAAATGTTGAATTTTTAATCCGGCCCGCTAGGACCAAAAATGTTGAGACAAGCTCGAAAGTTCGTAATAAATTTCTTAAAAATGTAATTTTAGTTAAATATAATAAATTTCGCTCTGGATGTGGACTGTATAAGTAATTTTAAAAGCGTTCGATATTATAAAGAGGTAACAGGAAGAAATCAAAACCACAGAAAATAAAAGGTGACTCACCCAAGACGTAGGCCGGCAGCATACGGACAGGAACTTTGGTCTCTGCGTACTCAAAGACCAAAAGAGGCTGGCAGCGTCCCTTAGTCCTGATGATTTCCTGTGCCTTTGAAAAACTCCTGGGGAATCCAGACTTATTTGCAGATGAATCGTGAAATAATTGTAACACATGAATAAATGGAAATTATTAAACTGATCAAGAACTGGTAATTGTAATTAAGCTGGATAGCTGGATTAAAGACTCGCGAATGCTTTAGCTGGATAGCTGGAGGCATATGAAAAGACTCGCGTGGTGCTTTAGCTGGATAGCTGGAGGCATGAAAAGACTGCTTGGAGTGGCTGCAGGCTGAAGACCGGATTAAAAACATTACCACAGGTGAAGAGAGCACCCGTAAATCGCGCTCTGTTTGTGATTATGTCAATTAATTGAAGCGTTAGTTGCCCCAAACAGCCGCTAGAGAGTGTAGTGTGCTATTTCAAGATGTATTTGACACTTTATCTATTTTTCAATGGGTTGATGCAACTTATTTACAAAAGAACGCCAAATGGCGTGAACATATTGTTTTTCTCAACAATAAAAATTCTCACATGTGCTTGAGAGTCTTATGTGTGTTCGATTAACATTTAATAGTATTAATAAGCTTGAAAGAGATTCTTAGAAATACAGCACCTTAACAATCATACTTCTCATAAATAGTGTTGTGATATTTCTCTCATGAGTAAGTTTATATTTTTTAATAGGATAGGATGACTGAAAATCATGAAATACTCACCTTATAAGTTCTAAAGATAAGTTAAATGACAACAGGCATAAAGCATAAGGTTGCAAATGTATTCGTGTTTTGTACAATCAATCTCATATGGACACAATGCAATGGTTTAACAATTAATTTCTAAATTGTTTAAGAGTTTGAATGTTTCGAATGAGGATTTAATTCACTAGCAGATACTTATGTTTCATTTAATTCTCTATCTGCATTGAAGTTATCATAGTAACAGACTTTAAGAATTCAATTGTTTCAAAATGTGGATTTAATTCACTTGCAGATACTTATGTTTCATTTAATTCTCTATCTGCATTTAAGTTATCATGAATTACAAAATTTAATAGTACAATTGTTTTAAGTCCACTGTAAGAATAACTTGTTAAAAAATGTTCACAACTTTGAAGGTATATAGTTTTAACATGGAGTTTATCTCTAAATTCCTCTATTAATATGTGATACTAATAATGAATAATATTAATACTGTGTTTCAATAGTAATTTTATTTTACAGGTATGTATACCTTTTAAATTTAAATAAGTTATGTTACTTTAGGTACACTAAGAAATCTCATCACTCTTTAGCATCATATTATGACACATTTTCACAATATTGTATCAAATCATTAACTTCAACCACATCAGTTAGCCTTGCCTTCACCTGGAGTGTAGGTTATGCACAGGCTACCTTCTTTCCACTCCACCAGCAAGGTTTTCCTTGCATCAAGAGAATTTTGTTGAAGATGTAACTTAAGTATTTTTGCGTTTTGGCCCATCGCGCATGGGTTTGTAATTTTTCTCTGCTTCAATAATGTTTGTTGATGCTATTTTCTACTTTTACATTTTGTGTCGATCTACAGTGTGACTTATTTTTATTTTTGGCATATTCACATCTTTTATCTGTTATTGTTCGGCCATTCTTTTCCTGCCCTCCCCTTCGGTCTGGTAGGCTGTTTATCTCTTTATTATATATATCAATCTGGGACACATGTATCTCGCTTCAACAAAATCTTCTTACTTGATTCCACATCATGGGGTCTGGCAGTAAGGTCCTCATGGTGATATGAAACTAAGAGTTGTATTCGATGCATTATGCCCATCTTCAACGGGTACAGTCTCAATGACGCACTTGTTTCAGGGCCTAAGATGCAAGAAGATTTGTGCAATGTACTCATTCCCTTTCGTCTATTCACCATACCTCTTTGCACAGACATGGTGAAAATGTATTGTCAGGTAAATGTGCACAAGGAAGATAGGAAATTACAGCACATACTGTTGCGGGATTCACCTGAAAAAAAGATACAAGAGATGGAGTTAAACACGGTCACTTATGGACTTAAGCTCAGCGCATACCAGGCCTTAATAGTAGTACGACAACTCGTACAAGATCACGAGCTAGAGTATCCTATAGCAAGCCGGCGCATTCTAGAGAACAGCTATGTAGATGATCTGTGTACTGGAGCAAACGATTTAGGCGAAGCCAGAAAGCTTCAGGAAGAACTACAGAGCCTTCTCTTTTTTTCAGGACTCCGCTGACCAAACAGAATGTGTCTCCATTCAAGGCGATGATACTACTAAGATTCTTGGACTTCTTTGGACCTCTCCAACTGACTCATTTTCATACACAGTTTGAACTCCCGAATCAGCTCAAATCACGAAAAGGCACATACTATCATCTATTGCCGGAATCTTTGACCCTTTAGGACTACTCGCTCCTGTAATCTTCATGGCAAAATCATTGCTTCAAGAAGTCTGGAAGGCAAAAACAGATTGGGATGCAGAGTTACGCAGCCACTTGCACATTGCTTGGAAGGAGCTAACAAGGGATTGGCGCACGTTAAAAACCATATCTGTTCCTCGTTACGTAACTAGACCCAAAGCTACACACCGATTGGTCGGTTTCTGCGATGCCTCTCTCAACTCAAGGGTTACAGTGCTGCTCTATATTTGCATTCAGAATCATTGGATGGGGAGATCATGACATCACTTATGAAAGCCAAAACCAAAGTAGCACCTCTGAAGTACACTCAGTCCCTCGCTTGGAACTTTGCAGCGCCGTCCTCCTAGCGAAACTTATCTCTTCAGTTCCTCGCTCAATTGCCCAAAGCTTGTCATGTTTCACCGTCTCCCGATTGGTTCTTAGCTGGTTAAGCACGCCAGCGCATGACCTCAATGTATTCGAAGCCAACCGAGTACCACAAATCCAGCTCAAAGATGGTACCATGTCACTTCTGAAGAGAACCCTGCCGATCTTGCTTCCCGCGGCTGTTATCCGGGAACTCTCAAGAACTCAGAGCTATGGTGGTCAGGACCACCTTGGCTTAGAACTGCTTCCGCCGAGTGGTGCGATTCTCCAGATTCTGACTTTTATCTCCACCTCTGGAAATCGTGATCCCCCCGATGTCGATTCGATCACAAGATTTTCCTCCTACCGTACTTTGATGAATACTGTACCCAGAATTGTGAGGCTTACTTTCAGAAGGGGAGCCTTATCGTCACATTCGACTCCAATATCTGCCGGAGAATTCAAAGAAGCCGAACTGAGATGTGCACATCTCGCGCAACAAGCACAACTCCCTCCTTGTCTTTATAAAGAACTCCCCAGGATCCCAAAGGAATACGCCCAACTTAATCTATTTTTCGACGATCGGGGTATCCTCAGGGTGGGCGGAAGATTAGAAAACTCGTCACTACAGCCTTCGACAAAGCATCCAATACTCCTACCTCGTGAGTCACATCTAGCCCAGTTGGTTGTCGACCATCTGCACCAAACCCATTTTCATGTGGGACCTTCATTGACGTTGGCACTCTTAAGTATTAGAGGCAAGTATTGGATCACCAGAGCAAGGAAGTTCGTTCAAGGCCGTATCCTTCGCTGCATAAACTGCCTACTTTTGAAAGCAAAGTCCTCAACGTCTTTGACGTCTGCTCTTCCTCAAGAAAGATTCCAACAAATTTCAACGATTTGATATCGGAACAGAAGAGTAAAATGCTAACTCCCTCAGGCAAAACCCTGACTAGAGCAGTCACGTTATTCTATCCTGAAGCGGAAGATCCTTCAAGAGCTTGATTTTTTTTTTTCATATTTTCATAGTTCCTTTAAGGTTATTTTAAGATGCAATTTTCTTTATGCATTCTTTATTTCATTCATATTCATATTCATATATCATTCTTATTCAAGGCACTATACTTTATTCACCTTATTCACATTAATACACCTTTACATTATATATAAGTAAATATATTTGTTTTTTTGTTTACAAGTTTATCCATTTATGCGTACTATTTCGTTATTAATGTAAAGAGTTTATGTATTCTATTTTCTTTTCTGTATGTAGATAGTTTACGCATCCTATGCTCATTTTGTCTTTATGTAAATTAGCAGATACTAATTTAGGTGGGCGGCTTGTTCACGGCATGCCGTGAAATATATCGAGAAGGCTGGGAACAGGAAATTTCGGGTCGAGAACCTGGCAACCCCACTACGAGTCCTGAGTTGTTCGTCAGATGTTCTGATTGTAAGTGGTCTGCCCTATTAAATAATGTATTGTGAGTAGGACCAGGGCTACCCAGACTGAGGAATGGAGAGCAAGAGAAGAAGGCCAACTAAAGAAACCGTGAACAATGCAGGTTCACCTCAAAATATATAATATGTTTTATTTCTCATATTTTAAATTGTAAATTAGATTAATAAAAATGTTATGTTTTATGTTCTATAAAATTCACAGGATTTTCATATAGTCCATTCAATATCTCGTTAATACATAATCAGCGATCAAAATTAATGGTGATATCCCCATCTTAAAGAGAATACCTTAGTTTGAAATATATATATATATATATATATATATATATATATATATATATATATATATATATATATATATATATATATTGTTGAGGTTCAAAATATGTTAGAAATAAATAAAAAACTATCGATGGTTAACTTATCAATCGGACTACCGTAAAGTTGATATCGATTTCTGATTAGTTTATTTAAGTAAATAAAAATAATTCCAAAACTTATAAAATATATTTTTTATTAAATTAATATTTGATTTGTTCAATGAAAAACACAATTTTTATAAGTAAAGTTGATTTAAATGGCATTGCCGCTCCCTACCGGCGTCTCCCGCCATATTCCACTCACTCTAGTTCGGGGCGTCCTAAGGATAGGACCTCTCCATTTATGTCTCTCTCTAGTTCAGGGCGTCCTAAGGATAGGACCTCTCCATTTATGTCACACTCGTGAGAAGGGCGTCCAGGGAAGAAGACCTCTCCAGTTATTATCAATCGATTACGACGCGTCCGGGAAAGAAGACCTTCCAGTTATTCATCATTTTTCGAGTACAAGTTGTCCAGAAGACAGGATCTTCAAGTTGTTAAGAAGAACGGTATCATATATTGATTCGGAGGGAGTTTCAAGACAGAGATTGGTACATACATCTGTGAGTGTTTATTTGAATCATTTTACTTTGAGAATTGTGTTTGTAATTTAAAATTTGTTCTAGTTATCCCGACTTTAAAATTAATTATCATTGAACCACGGAGATTTCCTTTTAATCAAATATTGTTTTGTTTTGTTTTCTTTGTAATAATTTAAATTTTGTAATAAAATAAAATTAACGTTGATTTTTAATTAACCAACTCTCCATAATATCATATTATATATCTTAATATTATATTAAAATATTAAATTCTTAACAATATATATATATATATATATATATATATATATATATATATATATAAAAGTTAAGACAAGACTGATGTTCGCATAGTCGCTAATATCAAGCTGGCATTGTAAACAGCTGTTAGAATCTATAAATAGAGGTTCAAGATGGCAATAAAGTCAGTGTTTAACCAGCCGTCAAGTGTGTTGTTTATCTCTCTACTTATTCTTTTTTTTTATGTTTTGTGAGGCAAAGTACTTAAGTGGTGCCGAAACCCGGGAAAACGTTTTAGCAGTTCAGTGAGAATTTTTTTTTTTCAAGGACACTAAAGACTATGGCGAGTTCATTATAGATCTATTTTACTTTCATTTTTATTTTTATTTTTGCTCTCTCAATTTGAAAAAGAACTAGTCGTGCCATTATGAATGAACAAAGAGAAACCCTGAGGCCGGCAACATTAACGCTAGAGCCTTCACAGCCAGAACAGGCGAATCCCCAGTTTCCGCCATTACCATCAACAACTCTAGCAATGGCGCGGACAGACTTAGCTGCCTAGGAAGCAAACAGAATTGTGCAGGAAACGAACGAATTGGAGAAAATGAAGTTAAGCACGGCCAATGCACAAGATTTAAGAAGGGAGATATCAGACCTGGAGAAATTTAACGGTGATGTGGGCGAACTGAATCATTTCCTCAAGGGCGGGGATGGTATTATGAGCAGCATTCAATCCCAGGTCGCAGCAGACTTTTTAGAGGAAGCGGATGCCAAAAGGCTAGCCTTAGCATGACGGGTCAGAAGGAGCGTATTAAATCTAATCCAAGCAGATGAGGATACCTCGTGGCAAGTGATTAAGGAAAGACTAAAAAAAGCGTGTGGAGGGGGGCGATGAATCCCAGAAGAGGATATGCTGCAGATGTTTCAAGAGATGAAACGTTCAAATCAGACAAACGGTCAGTACGCTGCAGGCCTTCTCGTGAAGCTGAATAGGATTAACGAAAAGTTACGAGAAGCAATGGATACCAGTGCGGTCGAAGCATGGATGTTGTTTATGACCACAGTCCTGAAGGTACAATTAGCCAGGGATACTGGAAAGAAAGACGGATTACCCAGGGATAGGTCATTCATGGAATGCGCACAGGACATGGTAGACGCGAGTGCCCGTGACGAGGAAGAGAGAGAAGAGATCGAACCAGTGTGGAAAAGAGTGCCGTACCGGAGGAACGAGGCAGGAAGGAATAGAGTGAGCCTGTCTCTTCTCCCTTACTCTCTATCTCTTCTTCTTCCCATGTCCTGACATCCAAGAAAAGATGGAGAGTTAGGGAGAAGAGAAAAATTACCTAGAGAAAGAAGGCAAATTGTAGAAAGGAAGAATGGGAGAAGAGAGGAAAGGAGGTGCCACGAATGAGTGAGGGACATATGGCCAGACAATGCCCATATATACGGCGCAGGGAGTACGATCGAAGCGAACCTATGGAGATCAATGCTCAAAGAATGTGGCGGAAAAACAGGATATCGTCGGAATCGGCTAGATCTTCGGAGGCTTCAGGATCCGAGACGGAAGGCAGTGAACCCAGCTGCAGAGGAAACCCAGGAGGAAGAAGCGAGCAACGGAGCACAGGGAGGCGAACTGAGCAGATAAGAAAAGAATGAGGATTGTGTGAACGGAGGGGCAACCTTTTTTTTGTGAATAGTGTGGTTAAGAAGTGTGACAGGTTGCCTATTATAGAGTTTTGTAAAGGGTGGAAGTGTTTAGTAGACACAGGGAGTTCCTGTTCATTAGTGAGCAGAGACAAGTTAAAGGTATTATTTAAAGCGAAGAGTGACCCAGAGGTGAGACCATGTCACTGCAAGGTGGTCACTTTGAGTGGATCCTGTACGATAGAGGGGGAAATCGATTTAACCCTAGATAAATGAGGAAAGAAGGGGGAGGTGACCATGCTGCACGTTGTGGACATTATGCCTCGTGAGTATGAGGGGATTTTGGGATGCGATTTGTTTAGCACTCTAGGGGTAAAAATTTGCAGTGCAAGGAGTCAGTGGGCAGTTCGCATCGGGAAAAAGCGATACAAAACGAGGCAGGATGTGAAAGGGAGCGTTAGGTGCGTTGGAGTAATCACCAAGGGTGCCGATGGGATACAAAGAGTAAGAGATGAATTCGAAGACATTTTTTTTCACGAGGGAGATCCGCTGAGCACGACGGGGGAGACTCTCCATGAGATTCATTTGAAAGAGGATTAAGTCACCTATGTAAAGAGCGGAGTGACCCACAAGCATTAAGGGGACACATCCGCGAGGAGATTCAGGAGCTGAAGTGTCAAGGGATCATTGTGGATTGCACGTCGCCCATTAAGGGCAGTTAAGAAGAAGCTGGTCGATGGGGAACTAAAGGAACGCTATAGGGTAGTGGTCGATTTTCAGCAACCAAACGAGAACACGCAAGATGAAAAATACCCCATTCCGAGATTGGAAGACATTTTGGATCGGCTGGGTGGAGCATCAATCTTTAGTACACTCGATCTGAAATCAGGGTATCACAAAATTTGTATGCACCCCTGGGACCAAGCCAAAACAGCATTTACTTTCGAGAAAAGGGGCATTATGAATTCACACGTATGCCGTTCGGACTGAAAAATGTGCCTATCACATTTCAAAGACTTATGGACGAATTCTTGCGGGGTTTGGATGAGAACATGTGCCAGGTCTACATGGATGATCTCTTGGTATTTAGTAAGACAGAGGCGAGTCATTTAGAGGATCTGCGACGAGTCTTCACAAGAATACGCCAGTTTGGGCTGAAGCTATCGCAAGAAAAATCGTCATTGGATCAAAAATGTGGAAATACCAAGAAACCAGGATTCGCGAACAATTAATAGCCGAAATTTTAAATAGAAGTTCACATGCGCATGAAAACCCTAATAACTATCTAGACAGACTTAGTAAAAAACGCTGTGATTTGTACGCTCGCCTTTATGCCGATCCGGAAATATAAGACAAAATTGCCGAGATGGCTAAACATGATCGACAGATATCTCATCAAGCTGTACATAATCTAAATCCGCAACTAACTGACTTTATTTACCATATAAAATTCGACACTTAAGAAGATATTGACAAAATACTGCGTAATTCAGCATCGCACATAGTACATAGATTATACGGACAAACCCATAAAAAGGAAAAACACCAACAACCACCACATTCCAATTATAAGGGTAAAAATTACGATCCCAATTTCAAATTTCATAAATATACACCAAATAGATAATTATGAAGCGAGGTATAACAGTAATAATTCATACCATCAAAATTTTAGTCAACATCATAATAGATCACATTATAATCATCAAAATTTCAATCATCAAAACTATAATCAACAAAATTATAATTCTCAGAAACCAATTTACAATCAATCGTGGGATCCTCAGGACCAACACCGTTTCTTTAACAAACCCCCATCGGGCCAATGGAAACAAAAGACAAATCAACCACCGGTAGAAAAATTAGGGGGATCTCAAACAGTATCCATGCGTACCGTATCTGACCGCGTCCATCTAGTAGATGAAGACAAGGACTCCATAATACAAAAACTTACGGACAAATTAAGTATTCTTGAAAACAGGTTCGAGCATTTTTTAGAACCAGGTCAACACACCAACAACCCGCCGGATCTGGATTAGACAAAACGGGCAAAATCAAACTAGAACCAACAATTAATAAAACAAACGATAATAAAAACTTAATAAAAGAAAATAATACGGACACCGCGATAAATCAAAATTATTCGAGTAAGGCCAAAATAATAGAATATGAATTAAAATCGGAAAATATTAATCTACCGCGAATTGTAGATAAAAAAAATAATAAATGGTTGATCGACACAGGATCTACCAAAAATTATATAAATCCAAAAAGCGTACCCAAGGATGCAACAATTAAAGAGAAATGCTTCGTAATAAAAACCCCTACCGGGAGAGCAGAAGGAACACAAAGTGTCAACCTAAACCTGTCACCGTTGTTAGGAATCAATTCCGAAGCAACCTTTTTAATTTTTCCTTTTTCTACCAAATTTGACATCCTATTGGGCTACGAATCAATGCAAAAATTAAAAGTTAATATCGATTGCGATAGTAAAAATATAACTATAAATAATAAAAAATATAAAACAAAAATAAACTACGAGATTCATTTAATGACCGACACAAATGAAATAAAAAACGTGATCCGTCATTCTCATATAAATAAATATTATACTGACGAACTCGTGAAAATAATCAGTAAAAATGGTGAAATAATCAAAAAGCCACTTTGGATAGTGCCGAAAAAGATGGATGCTAGCGGTCAAAAAAAGATAAGAATGGTCATTGATTACCGCAAATTACAATAAAAGATAAATTTCCGATGCCTAATGTATAGAAGATTTGCTGAATCGACTAAGAGGAGCAAAAATCTTCTGAACAATAGACTTAACATCCGGTTTCCACCAAATAGAAATGGACGAAAAGTCCATTCCAAAAACCGCATTCTCAACAGAAAATGGCCATTACCATTTTGTCAGAATTTGTCAGAATGCCTTTTGGTTTAAGTTGCGTGCCACCCACTTTTCAAAGAGCTATTACCATATTAATTGCTAACATACCCAATGCAATGGTTTATATTGATGACATTATAGTTTATTCCAAGAATGAAGACGAACATCTAAAAGATCTTGAACGAGTTTTCAAGGTACTTAAGAAACACAACCTTTCTATGCAACTTGACAAGACTGAATTCTTTAAAACAGAACTCAAATTTTTATGATACATAATTACTAAAGACGGTTTAAAAACCGATCCACAAAAAATAAATGCGATAGTCTACTACCCAATTCCACATGATGAAAAATCGACGATATAATTTTTAGGGATGTTAGGGTACTATCGAAAATTTATAAAAGGACACGCGACAATTACTAAACCAATTACCGAATCTCTTAAAACAAAAATTCACAAGACAAAGCAAATACTGGATGCTTGCAAAATTTTAAAAGACCTTATGACAAACACTCCAATTTTAATTTATCCTAATTGAGAACAAACATTTATTTTAACCACTGATACCAGCAATCAAGCAATTGGGGCAGTCTTATCTCAAAAAGATAAAGAGAATATAGAACACCCTGTAGCATTCGCTTCACGAGTACTACAGAATGCTGAACATAATTATAGTACAATAGAAAAAGAATTACTGGCCGTTGTATGGGCAACTCAATATTTTAAGCCGTATCTATATGGGACTAAATTTATTAAACAAACAGAATATAAACCACTGACATGGATTTTTTAAATGAAAAACGGGAACACGCGCATTATGAAATGGGTATGGAAATTACAGGAGTTCGAATTTGAAATTAAACATGTAAATGGTAAAACAAATTATGTAGCAGATGAACTTTCACGCAATATTACAACAGAATTCAACCACAACGAATTAGAACAGACAGACGTATGAATTATTAGAAGATCAGGCCAATGAAAATTCAGAACAATATGACGCAATCATGGAAGACTTACACATACCGACTCCCATGACAACCAACCAACCAGAACTTGAAACTGATTTAGAGACCGTTCACTCACAAGAATCTAGTAGGGAACAATTCGGAATTTGTGAGCCAGACAGGTGTATTAATATAGAAAAAAATCAAATCATTATTATTCGGAACAATAAAGAAATGAACTTTTCAAAACCATTTGGCAATAAAAAACGATATGAACTAAATTTTAAACATAAAGAGGACTTATAAACATTACTGTTTCAAATCATGGAAACAAAAAAAACATATGGGATTTATTGTTCAACAAGTAATTCAACCTTAGATAAACTTTATGAAGACTAATTTAATGAAATTCAAAAAAATAATTGAAGACGAATTTCCTACCGTACGCATTAAACGATACTTTAAATTTATACAAGATATTGAAAAACAAAATAATCTTTACAGCAGTTGACACCTTCTCTAAACGATTATTTACACAAGTAATACCTACACATAATGCAATCAACATTTGCGATTGTCTACAAACATACATAACTTATTACCCAATACCAACACAAATTTCATTAGACCAAGGAACAGAAATGAAAAATAATCTTGTACAACAATTTTGTAACTATAATAATATACAACTACATTATACATCCACTAATCATTCAAATTCTCTCGGTTTATTAAGCAGAGTTCACTCAACATTAACAGAACTACTCAGATTAGTTTCACAAGAACAGAAATCATATTCATTACAATATAAATTAAAACTTGCAACCGTTGCATATAATAATATACTCAACAGTACACTTAAATTAACACCAAATGAGATTGAAATCAGAAATATAAAAATTCATTTGACTGATTTCAAAGACCATAAAATGTATAGTATCCTCTATGACTTCACCAATGAAGCAACTGAACAACTTAATTTAATGTATTTCAAGGAAATTAATAACCGCCGTAAAAGAGGCCTAATAAATGGGCTAGGAACCGCGATTAGCTGGATTACAGGAAACATGGATGCTGATGATAAAGCATATTATGATAAAATCATTTCAAATGTCAAAAAGAACGATTTTAAAATAGAACATAACATTGAAACTTCCGTCAACATTAATAAACAACTCATAGAAGACTATAAGAAAGATAACAATTTTATTACAAATAGACAAAACGTTAATACCTTAGAACAAGATGATAAGGCATATGATTTCTACATACACATCATATTTCTCTTAATTAAAATAAAAAGTTTAACATTATCCTTAGAATTTTGCAAATTAGGGATAGTTCATACTAAATTAATGACTGACGTTATACGAAACTTACCTGAAACAATAAAGTTAATATCCAATAATTCAGAAGTACTATGGACAAATAGTAAAATCTTTTGCTCAACACGAAACAATATAATTCATACATTCATAAAATTACCAATTCATGATGATTCATATAAAGGATATTATGTCCTACCAGTACCAAAGGTGATCAACCAGACTGTATTTGAAATTAATTTAAATCATGATCTGTATATACGACAAGGTCCAAATCTGTATACTGGCCAATGCATATTTATTGATGATTATTATTGTTTAAATATTACTAAAACAAATTACAAATGTGTACATTCTAATCTCCAAAATGGAAATTTAGAAGATTGTCAATATCAACCAATCAAACAACAATTAAATATTTAGAATTTATTAAACAATACCTCACTGTAAATATTAATAAAATATTAGATTTTAAGAATAACAGTGTATTTTTACCTACTGTAAGTTTAATTAGTATTAATAAACAGGATTGTTTCCCACAGTTTAATAAAATTTATATTTATAATTTTAATTCAGTTATACAACCATTTTATAAATCTTTAATTGTAACTACACTTGTAACCACACATAATTATATAATACCATCGCTTCAAATATTTTCATTTGTCAACGGCAATTACAATTATTATTATTTCATTATTACTCTTATACTTTTTATTATCATTGTTATTACTTATAAAAGAAAATGTATTAAGCACACCAAGTCAAATATACCTACAGAATTTGTTAATATCCCAACAGCACCTATTCCTATAGATAATCATAGAATAATATTAAGTAAATTGTACAAAACTAGTTTTGACTAATATATTATGTATTATGTATATGTATCATGTTTATTTTATTATGTATCACATTTATTATATGTCACAATTACTTTACAATTGTTCTGCATTATGTTTCTCTTATAATAATTGTTTATTAGTGTGCCAATATTATTTGTTTTGATCAGGAGATTCAAAACTTAAGGTTTGGTGGAGTTACAGGTGGCTCCCAAGTAAACATGTAATCAATTCCCAGAAAGATAGTAAAGTACCAAGAATTGCTATGCTATAGATTGTTAGAAGACATTTAACTATATATAATATATATATATATATATATATATATATATATATATATATATATATATATATATATAAAAGTTGTGTGTGCGTGAAAATTGACTAAGTCTTTCTCTTGTGACCTCATTACAAGCCTTGAAGAAAACCTGTAATGTGGGTCCAAACGTTACTTTCAAATAAATAGTAAAACCCAAATTAAGAAATTCTTTCACAATAAAATTTCATATTTATATTATAGCATACTTTTATGTAATAACGTGATATGAAAAAATTAAATAAAAATATATAAACATAAATGTAACCTTTTTTTTTTATTTTAACTGACCTTGGGACAGGAGGAGTCGACCTTGAAGTGAGCCTATAATCAGCCATGTCACCAGGTGTCTCCGATTCACTCATATCATGACAGCTACTGCTGTTAATATAAAACTAATTACTTTTTTCTTACATAATAATGATTATCAGGCTGAAACAGAAGTTTGAGAAAAGAAATTACCTAGTCGGGAGAGATGTATGGTGCTGTTGATGAGTGGGAGAAGGTGGGACAGGAGTAGTGTTGTGGACCCTACGGTAGCTGCGGTACTGAGCCGTTGGGACTGGCAGTGGACCGGGACCGAGAAGTCGTAGGCACTTTCGATCCAAGCTACTACCACCCCCGCCTCCTGTACCAACTCCTCCTGCTGTGCTAGAACTGCTATTATTTGAGCCACCGCCAGAACCAAGCTTCTTCAATGAACCAAACATCCGGCTGCCAGTTGAGTCGCCACTGCAACATTAGAAATACACACACACACATATATATATATATATATATATATATTGTGTTTTAAATCTCGAGTTTCAGTCTTTTTTAACTTCTTAGGCGACGTTTCGAGACTAGATTAGTCTCATACTCATGCCCTGACAGTGAAAAAATGAGCTTTTAGTAAAAACATTAAATAGATATAAAATATTGATACATACACTACACAAGCCAATGGCCCAAAAGATATAAAATAAATACGGCTAAAAACCTAATAAATCGCGCGAGAAAATTATCATCCCCAATACACCAAAAAACAGCCGAAAACAACATAGTGACCTCTTATTAAAGAATGGTTATCCGCACAGCCTCCTTCGCAATTTATTAAAAACAACAAAAACACTTTCTAACCAAAACAACCTAAATGAAACCAATCCTAAAAAATACTATACAATACCTTATATACCAACACTTTCAGAAAGACTAGCAAAAACACTCACCGGTAATAAAAGTAAAAAAAACTGCAATTACTTTCAAAAACACAACCACTGTGTCAAGACTATTTACAAAAACCAAAGATTCGGATAAATTAGAGTTAAAATCAAATTTCGTGTACGAAATACAATGTGAAGATAAATGCGGTAAATCCTATTTCGGAACAATACTTAAAACGTAGAGTGTACCAACACAAATATAGTTGTGATTCAATAGTAAAAAACCCCAATAAACCAGATCAAACAGCTCTCACTACACATTTTAGAAATACACAACATACCTTTAAATTTGATGAACCTAAAATAATACATCAAGAGAAAAATAGTTTCAAACGGAATATAAAAGAAGAGAAGTATAAAAATCGCGCTGTAAACAAAAAATCGGATATTCAAGGTCTTAGCTCGTGTTATGCAAATTTAATTAATTCATAATATATAAAAATAACAATAATCTAATATGATTCAACAATTAAATAAACTGCTGTTCCTAAAAATGGATTACTTACTCATTGATCATAGCAATTGCAATACAAACATTTTATGCTGTTTTTCGAGGCAACTGATTAATGAAAAACTGATTCATTCTTTGGAACTTGTAAGTACACCCTATCTATTACAACTTACACAGGTTATTTTATATCTATTTTAGTGTGCTATTTAATGTTTTTACTAAAAGCTCATTTTTTCACTGTCAGGGCATGAGTATGAGACTAACCTAGTCTCGAAACATCGCCTAAGAAGTTAAAAAAAGACTGAAACTCGAGATCTAAAACACAATATAATTTCCATAACAGTCAAGATAAGTAGAAACCAATATATATATATATATATATATATATATATATATATATATATATATATATATATATTGTTGAGGTTCAAAATATGTTAGAAATAAATAAAAAACTATCGATGGTTAGCTTATCAATCGGACTACCGTAAAGTTGACATAGATTTCTGATTAGTTTATTTAAGTAAATAAAAATAATTCTAAAACTTATAAAATATTTTTTTTTATTAAATTAATATTTGGTTTGTTCAATGAAAAACACAATTTTTATAAGTAAAACTGATTTTCAAATCATACAAATGGCATTGCCGCACACTACGGACAATGCAAAGCTCCCGCCATCTTTCAAGCATTCTGCAGCGTGGGGTCCTGAGGATAGGACCTTCCCAGTTTTTTCAGCTCTCTTCAAGAACGCCCTGAGTGAGGACATAAGTTACATGACTTGAATATTGGATGTCCTGAAGATAGAATCTCTACAAGCTATTCTACCATTGACAGTCTGCTGTAAGGAGTTCCCAGTTTTCAAGAGAAGCATCGTTATGTGTCATTCGTCGTCGCTGTTATGTGTGAAGAAGTTTTAAGACACAATTGGATGAGATAAATGTGAGTGGTTATTTTAATCAGCCTAATATAAGAATTGTGTTTAAATTTATATTGTTACAACCAATCCCAAACTGTAATTATCATTGGCCCACGGAGATTAAAGATCTCAGTTCAATCAAATATTGTTTTGCTCTCATAATAAATAAATTTTGTAATAAAATAAAAATTCTTAACAATATATATATATATATATATATATATATATATATATATATATATATATATTGTTGAGAGTCGGAATAGATTAAAATAATTATCGATGTTTAGCATATAGAAAACTGACCCCCAAAATTTAAACATGAACTTGAAAGGAATTGATAAAATATAAAATTAGATTAATGAATGAGGTATATCATGTTTTTTTATTTTTTTAAATTATAACTATTTATTTCAATTTCATTAACCGCTAATCGATGCACTATTTTTTTTTTAATCAGTCCCTTGCTAATACAAATAGATTAGATGATTTACTAACAAGAGAGCATGCAATATAGAATTGTCCATGGGAGAAACATGGATGTTCTAGGTCCAAATCGCAAATGGACATCGTCTGGCCTTGATACTTGTTGATGGTCATAGCAAAAGCCAAGCATATACCAAATTGAAGTCATTTGAACGATATTATGGGTTCTGATGGTATCATTGGAATACATGGCTACAGGACGACTTCTCCTTTAAAGATTCCTGTGAAACATTGCTGCTTCATTAACATTCCCGGTGACATTTTTGATGACCAAGTCATTTCGGAGAAGTTCTGTTACAAACACTGTGACACGACAATTTCATATATTAGATAGAGCTAAGATTCCAGTTACTTCTTATATGATTGCAAATTAACTCAGGAACAGTTAAACCTACAGAGCTGAGTTTGAACTCAAATTGTAGCAATTTTAATCTTCTTTAAAAATAGTTATTTGTGTTTTTTCCTCAAGACGCACCGATTAGGAGATACAGGCCAAAAACTGAAACGATTCCGAAAATTTCGAAGTTTTTCAGCCACCAAAAGTATTCCCGTCCTTTTTTTCGGTTACGAACTTGGATTTACACTGTTCAGACATGCCCTTACAACATATCAAAAATGCGGCATCATCAAGCATCACTGTTACAATCGACGCATAATCAATAATAATGGCCGACACATATAATTTAGGGGGTATGAAAAATAGTTTACATCCTATTCTCAGTCCTACTGAATATAGACACAAAATTTCATAAGAATCGGTCGAGTCGTTTCGGAGGAGTTCTGTTACAAACACTGTGACACGACAATTTTATATATTAGATATATATATATATATCAACATTATTGATATATCAACATCAACATTATCACCATGATTAGTGCGAAAACCCGCTTAGTGTCCATATTAAAAGACACCTCCATACATATGCGTAAAATACTACACTAAATGTTTTTCATTTGAATGCTACTGATACAGTTACTATGGTAACAGCTGTGAGAGAAGAACTGGGGAGGTTATTCTGATTTGTGTGTTGTCTTTTAGTTTAAAGAAAACAGTTTTGTAAATAGTGTGTGAAATGTTAGCTTTAAATAATTTTTCTTTTTTTACAGGTAAGACTGTATAATATGAGTTTGTAAATCAGTTCTTCTTCTTTTAGTGGCGCGACAGATGCTTAAAGCGATCCTTGGCCTGCCCAATCTCCAAGCTCCATCTGCTTCGGTCCTGCGCATGTATGGAACTTATTCTCAATTTTTTTAGATCTCCGAGGACGCTATCCTTCCACCTGCCCCTGGATCTCCCTCTACGCCTCACTCCATCAGGGCAGTTCTCGAACACTCTTCTAGCAGTTCTTTCCCAGCAGGTGACCCAGCCACTTCATCCTCTGTAACCGGGCGAAAGAGGAGATCGTCATGTCATCATATCTTTCATATAACTCTCTGTTTTTTCTTAAGCGCCATACATTGTTTTCCTGGACGGGCCCTACGATGCGTCTGAGGATACGCCTTTCGGATCTATCCATTAGATGTGCATCCTTCTTGTTTAGGGTCCATGTCTCGCAAGCATATGTCACTATTGGCTGAATCAGCGATTTATAGAGGTGATCTTAGTTTTGAGGTCGACATTTTTGTTTTTCAGCAAACTGGTAATTGCAAAGTATGCCTTATTCCCAGCCAGTACTCTTTTTCTGATTTCTTCTGTTTCATCTAGTTTGTCGTTGATGATAGAGCCAAGGTATGAACAGCATCCACATTGTCTGGTCGTACTCCTTCATTTTCTCGCAGATATTTTTTAAGGTCCATATCTGGTCAGTGGTCGACCTGTTACTTCTGAAGCCTCCTTGGTAATCCCCCAGCTTCCTCTCCACATATGGCAGAAGTCGATTATATACTGTTATTGAAAACACCTTGTATGCCGTGCAGAGGAGCGTTATTCCTCTGTGGTTAGAGCATATCGAGGGGTCGCCCTTTCTCTTGTACACTGGCACTATGATGCCTTCGCACCACTCCTTGGGTATAGTTTCTTCTTCCCCAAGCTGTTCACTACCTCGAAGGTATGTGTTCCCATTACGTAGAGTTGCTGCCGGCGAATTTGCTGATTTTGCCTTCCTCTTCTCAGAACCATCAGTTTCGTTTTTTCCTCATTTATTTTTAACCCCAACTTTTCTGCTTCAGTCTCGAGCCTTTGCAGGTTGTCCTTAATACTAGGTAATGTCCTTCCAATAATTACCACGTCATCTGCATAGGCGAGTACCTGCGTTTGTCGATTAAAAATATTCCCACCTCCAAGTAATCCTGCTCTTTCCATAACTGCCTGCAGGGCAATGTTGAATAGTAATGGGGCAAGAGGATCTCCTTGTCTTAGACCATTTTTTATTTCAAACTGTTCCGACAGTCCCTCTCTAATGTTTACTCGACAGTATGTGTTTTTCATCGTGCATTGTACGAGTCGTATTAGTTTCCCAGGGATCTCCATCTCCTGCATGACTCGGAACAATTCTTCCCTTATAATTGAGTCATATGCTGATTTAAAATCTATGAACAGCATCCACATTGTCTGGTCGTACTCCTTCATTTTCTCGCAGATATTTTTTAAGGTCCATATCTGGTCAGTGGTCGACCTGTTACTTCTGAAGCCTCCTTGGTAATCCCCCAGCTTCCTCTCCACATATGGCAGAAGTCGATTATATACTGTTATTGAAAACACCTTGTATGCCGTGCAGAGGAGCGTTATTCCTCTGTGGTTAGAGCATATCGAGGGGTCGCCCTTTCTCTTGTACACTGGCACTATGATGCCTTCGCACCACTCCTTGGGTATAGTTTCTTCTTCCCAGATCTGTGCTATGAGCTCGTGGAGTTCTTTTTCTAGCTCCCTTCCAGCTTTTTTGAACAGCTCCGCGGGGAGACCATCTATTCCGGATGCTTTCCTGTTCTTCAATTTTTCCACTATTTCTTCAACATCCTCCACATCTGGCGGGATGTGTTCGTCACCATGTTCCGGGCTTGCTCTTCCTTCTATTCGGGATAGAGGAACTCCGTTTCTGTGTTCAGCAGATTGCAGAAATAGGTTTTCCATCTGTCCAGCACCTCTTCAGGAAGGATCTGTAGGTTTCCTTCTTCATCCCTTATCCCTAAAGCCTGATTCTTTCCTTTTCTTTGAATTTCTTGCACTTTCTAGAAGAACTTCCTGGTGTCATTATTCCGTCTCGCATCCTCCAGTTCTCGGATCTCATTCTCAAGTGCAATTTTCTTTTTTTCCGTAAGCAGTTTCTTTACCCGTTTTCTGGCATTTGAGTATTCTCTAAACGTGCTCCGTGTATTCCTGGCTAACCATCTTTGCCTTTTTTCATTTCTGTCATTTATGGCCTGTGCGCAGTCTTTATCAAACCATGTGCTTCTGGGAGGTTTTTCTGCCTGCCCACATTCTCTCTCAGCAGCATCTTTTAGGCAGCCTTTAATTTCGAGCCATCTCTGATTCGCGTTTTTGTTAATACCTTCTGCTGCTGGCAAATTGTTTATACTCGTTGTTACTACTGTTTGAAACTTTTTTGTCTTCTCTTCATCTCTAAAAAGGTCTAGATTCCATGCCTTTGTTTTCCTTGCTTGATTTTTCGGTAGGCATTTTATTCGTTGTTTAAGCTTCGTTACAACGAGGTAATGGTCTGAACTTATGTCAGGACCTCTATACGATCTCACATCGTTGATACTTGTAAATCAGTTACAGGAAATTATTGTTATAATAAAAATAAATTTACTTTTTTTACAGAGAGAAACTCACTATAGTTTTTATTTCGACACCCACCAAATTCAGTATTTGAATAAATTATTTTTCATTCTTATAATTTTTTCCTTTTTTCAACTGGATTTATTTAATTTTATCTTCAAGAAAATAATAAAAAAAATCAGCTTCCAGTCATAATTCTTTTATTGTTTTATATAAAACGTTTCGACATCATTGTGTCATTTTCAATTATTTGTTCCTATGCATTCTACAATTTTAAAATAAATAATAATAATTACAATAATATAAAATTTGTTTACATAAATGTCCAAAAATAATTTACTATGAGTATAAATACCTGGAAAGTCAGTCTTTTTATTTTTAAAAATTATTTTTAAGGAGGTCTTTTATTCTCCATAGTCAAACTTATACTCCATTACATTAAAAACCAAACTCTGATCCTTGAACCATCTAATCCCTTATTCTTATTTTTATCAGTTATTAGACTTTAGTACAATTTTAACTAATTATGTTCTAAAAAGTACATTAATAAAGTAAAATTAAACTTAAAATTTAAGTATTCTTATGATCTATTATTTTTTAATTTCAAAATTATGGATGAGTATAACTTGCTAATTTCTCCTGCCTCTTTTCTATCGTTTACAGCATTTTCTAATTTATCATTTATAAATAGAGCCTCTAAATTTTTTCTTTTTATAATATTATCTTCTCTATGTAGAATTTTAGGCTTATCGAAGTCAAAAGTGTGCAATTCCTTTTTACAATGTGCTGATAATGCTGTACTTGTTTTAGCTTTAGGTTTAATGTTATTTTGATGGTGATATATTCTGTTTTTTAAGTGTGTACTTGTTTGTCCAATGTATATTCCATCGCAATTATTACAAGTAAGTTGGTATATTAAATTTTTGTTTTCCATAATTGGTATCTTATCCTTTTGACTTGTTATAATGTTTTTGATTGGGTTTCTTGTTTTGTGTGCTATCTTCATTTCTGGTATGTCATAAATTTTAAAAGTTGGTTCGATTTTTTCTGATAAGCCTCTGATATAGGTTATACTATTATATTTAATTTTATTATGTTTTAATTCTATATCTTGTGCTTCTGTTACTATATTATTTTTATCATTGTCTATAAGTGGATCTATGTTATTAGTTTCTTTTACAAAAAAATTAGTTATTTTGGATTGAGAAGGTTTAATTTTTATTGCATTATTTTGGCTATGTATTTTTGAAAAGTTAGTAGATTCTTTAGCATTTAATTTATTTTTTATATTTATAGGTAAGTGATTATCTTTTATATTTAAATTGATTTGTTTATGCCATAAATCTTTTATTAGTTTGATTGGAAAACCATTGTTAAGAAGGATTTTGAATATTTTGTTTTTCGTTTCTTTTAAAAATTCTACATCTGTTAATTTTATTGATCTATTTATTAGATTTAATGCTATGTTTTTTATTTGATGTCTCGGGTGATTTGAATAATAATTAAGTAATTTATTGGAGGTGATATCTTTTTTATACCATTTTGTTTTAAGGTTATTATTTTGTTTTCTTATGATAGTAAGGTCTAAAAAATTTATTGAGTTATTATTTTCCAATTCTTGTGTAAATTTTATATTTTTATTTTGTTTATTTAGGATTTTACTAAAATTTTCCAAATTATTTTTATTTGTGATAATTAAAATGTCATCTATGTACTTTACCAATAACATAGGGGGGTTGTTTAATTTTTGTAGGCTATCTTTAATAATGTAGTTTAGTACTATACCAGATATATTTACAGATAATCTGCCTCCCATTGGTAATCCTTTTGTTTGTTTAAAAAATTGGTTTTCGAAAGTAAAAAATCCATTTTCTGTACATAGTTTAATACCTTCCAAAAAAATGGATTTACATTTTATACTGGTATATGGTTCGATATTTTCCCAATTATCATTTATAAGTTTGTAAGCTAATTTTAATGGTATATTTGGAAACATAGATACCACATCCAAACTACTTATTATCTGTTCTTGCTCTAATATCATATTGTTTAATTTATTTTTTAATTCAATTGCATTTTTAATGTCATATTCGTTACTGTTATTTAAATAATCTAAGGATTTATTTAAAAATTTTGAAAGGTTATCTGTTGGATTGTTTGTTCCATCTACAATAGGTCTACAAGGATATCCTTCCTTATGTAATTTGATTAAACCGTGAATTCTAGGGTTACTGTAATATTTATTTGATAGTTTATTTTTAAAATTTTTATCGATATATCTGTATCTAACTAACTTTTCTAAATATTTATTTATTTTAATGTTCAGTTCATTCATCGGGTTGTATCTTATACTTTTGTAAGTGTCTTTATCATTCAAAATGTAACAGATGTAGAATTTTTAAAAGAAACGAAAAACAAAATATTCAAAATCCTTCTTAACAATGGTTTTCCAATCAAACTAATAAAAGATTTATGGCATAAACAAATCAATTTAAATATAAAAGATAATCACTTACCTATAAATATAAAAAATAAATTAAATGCTAAAGAATCTACTAACTTTTCAAAAATACATAGCCAAAATAATGCAATAAAAATTAAACCTTCTCAATCCAAAATAACTAATTTTTTTGTAAAAGAAACTAATAACATAGATCCACTTATAGACAATGATAAAAATAATATAGTAACAGAAGCACAAGATATAGAATTAAAACATAATAAAATTAAATATAATAGTATAACCTATATCAGAGGCTTATCAGAAAAAATCGAACCAACTTTTAAAATTTATGACATACCAGAAATGAAGATAGCACACAAAACAAGAAACCCAATCAAAAACATTATAACAAGTCAAAAGGATAAGATACCAATTATGGAAAACAAAAATTTAATATACCAACTTACTTGTAATAATTGCGATGGAATATACATTGGACAAACAAGTACACACTTAAAAAACAGAATATATCACCATCAAAATAACATTAAACCTAAAGCTAAAACAAGTACAGCATTATCAGCACATTGTAAAAAGGAATTGCACACTTTTGACTTCGATAAGCCTAAAATTCTACATAGAGAAGATAATATTATAAAAAGAAAAAATTTAGAGGCTCTATTTATAAATGATAAATTAGAAAATGCTGTAAACGATAGAAAAGAGGCAGGAGAAATTAGCAAGTTATACTCATCCATAATTTTGAAATTAAAAAATAATAGATCATAAGAATACTTAAATTTTAAGTTTAATTTTACTTTATTAATGTACTTTTTAGAACATAATTAGTTAAAATTGTACTAAAGTCTAATAACTGATAAAAATAAGAATAAGGGATTAGATGGTTCAAGGATCAGAGTTTGGTTTTTAATGTAATGGAGTATAAGTTTGACTATGGAGAATAAAAGACCTCCTTAAAAATAATTTTTAAAAATAAAAAGACTGACTTTCCAGGTATTTATACTCATAGTAAATTATTTTTGGACATTTATGTAAACAAATTTTATATTATTGTAATTATTATTATTTATTTTAAAATTGTAGAATGCATAGGAACAAATAATTGAAAATGACACAATGATGTCGAAACGTTTTATATAAAACAATAAAAGAATTATGACTGGAAGCTGATTTTTTTTATTATTTTCTTGAAGAATAAATTATTTTTTCAAAAATTATATTGAAGAAGTGAAATTATATTGGGTGAAGGTGCAGTCAATGAGAAAACCCACAAAAGAAAATGTTTCATCCTAAATTTTAATGAAGGCTAAAAAATATAAAACATAATTAATAATACTCTTTCAGGTTTCCACGGCCATTATTTATACATAAAACTACACTGGTTTCTGGCAATAAGAATCAATAGCAGCAATAAGAATCAATCACCAAGATATACTGGTCAGCTTCGATGTGAAATCCCTTTTCACCAAAATACCGATAAAGGATACTATATCACTAATGAATAAAGTGCTCAGTAAAGCAGATACAGACTTGGCTGAACTGTGTTTAATATCATCGTACTTTTTATTTGATGGCAAATACTACAAACGAATTGAAGGCGCAAGTATGGGATCACCATTAAGCCCACTAGTCGCGGAACTTTTTATGTAAAATTTCGAACAAGAAGCATTAAAAGCTTCAGATTTGAAGCCATCACACTGGTTCCGATACGTGGATGACACATTCGTTATTTGGCCGCATGGGAAAGAAACATTAAACGATTTCCTCAACCACTTGAACGGGAGACACAAAAAAATCCAATTCACTATGGAAGTTGAAACGGAAGAAGGTATACCGTTCCTGGATGTTAAAGTGGAAAAGAAAGGTAACCGATTAGGATACTCGGTATACAGAAAGCCTACCCACACTGACCGGTATTTGAATGCTTCCTCGCACCATCACCCTTCACAAAAACATAGTGTCATAAGAACATTGATGACTAGAGCCATCAGAATTTCAGAACCGTCATATTTAAAGAAAGAAGAAAGACACCTAAAGAAAGCATTAATAAAGAATGGGTATCAGGAAGACATCATAAAAAGAGAATTTAAGAAAGCCCAAAAGACAGGCGGACAAGAAAGAATAACAGAGGAAAAAGGAGAAGAAATTAAAAAAGCAGTGATCCCATATGTCAAAGGCACCACCGAGAAAATAGCCAAGATACTGAAAAAGTTCAACATAAAAACAATATACACCACAGACAGGAAGATAGGCCAAGTTTTACCCAGTGCAAAGGACAGATTAGGGCTCAGAACACCTGGCATATACAGCATTCCATGCTCCTGTGGAAAAGAATACATTGGACAAACGGGTAGGCTGATATCCACAAGACTTAATGAACACATTAAAAGTGTGAAAAAAATGGATAGCAAAATATCAGCTTTGGCGGAACACTTTATCACCACGAATCATATCATAGAATTTGAAAAAATTAAAGTGGTTCAGAAATGCAACAATAACACAGAAAGGAGGATACTGGAAGCCATTGAAATAGTCAAGCGTCCGGAAAACTTCAACAGGGAAGACGGGTACAGATTAAGCAAACTATGGCTTCCTAATATACCAATAAAGGAAAAGAAAAAACAACAAGTCACTCAAGAAGAATCAAAAAAACCTAATTCCAGCCAAGCAGAGCCCGAAAAAACAGAAACAACTCAATCACAGTCATGGAAGAGCCGACTCCGACCACGGACACGAAAGAACCCGTTGGACTAGCGGAAAAACCCGACGAACTACGAGTGGACCCGAGCGAACCCGAACCAACCCGAGCGACGGCTATATAAAGCCGCGAGTTGCCGGAGCGTCTTCATTCTCGATCCAGCCTTGAAGAAGCTAGCAGTATGTCTGGCGAAACGTTGGCGAAGAAAATTTTAACATGGTCTAAACCAGAAACCAGTGAAGTTTTATGTATAATTAATAATATTTTATATAATTATTGGTAAATTTTTTTATTTTTAAATATTTTTATTTTTAAAGAGAAAAGATAGACCCTTTCCGGGTTCAAATACCGGCCGAGGGCCTATCTTTTCTCTTTAAAAATAAAAATAATTAATAATACAGTGGAATCCCGATATTTCGTATTTCCGGCTACTTCATACAAATTTGCCGGTCCACCAAGAAAATCCCGATAAATGGTATAAAAACAAAGCATTTCAGACCCCTCGGTAATTTGTATTATTTTTATGCTCGAGGTCACTTATGACGTCTTATAATTTGTATTTCCAGCTTTAAAATCTTTTTAATTAGTACTGTTTTCAAAACGGGGAGAGAGAACAGTGATAGACCAGAGAGCAGAATGAGAATAAATGTTTTCTAGGAAATCACACAATTTGTAATGTTTTTATAGATCCTATTGTTTTTACCGGAGAGAGAGTGAAAGAGACAAGTTTTTCAACGTCCCTCGTTCCAGGATCACATCAATCCTGAAGAACGAGGACAAAATCTCTTCCCAGACATCGGATAGCAAAGTAAGACGCTTCATGAATGGTGAGTACTCACAACTTGAAGAGAACTTAAAAAGGTGGTTCGTACAAGCAAGAAATTCAAATGTACCAGTTGGATGAAATATTTTAAGGGAAAAAGCCCGACTTCGATTCGACGATTTCGCAGAAAAAATGGGAAATGAAGACTTTCATGCAAGTGATGGATGGTTCGATAGATTCAAAAAAAGACAACATAAAATATAAGAAGCTTAGTGAGGAAAGTGCAAGTGTGTTAGATAACGTTTGTTCTGAGTGGAAGGATGAATTGGGAAAAATAGTTGAACCTTATGAGCCAAAGAACATTCAATGCCAACGAAACGGGCCTATTCTATAAATGCCTCCCCGATCGTTCCATGTGTTTCAAAGAAGAAAAGAGCCATGGCTCAAAAAGCAGTAAGGAACGTGTAACTATACTGTTGGCAGCCAATAGGAAGGATCGGAGAAATTAAAACCACTAATGAGTCGGTCAAACCAACATGTTTTAAAAACATAAAATCATTCCCATTGACCTATCATGCAAACAAAAAATCATGGATGACAGGCAAATAGTTTAACGAATGGATACGATCAGTCAATGCAGACATGGAAAAAAAGCAGCAAAAAATTTTACTTTTCATTGATAATTTTTCGGCCCACAATTCTATCCCATCTCTCAGTAATGTTAATGTTGTGTTTCTGCCCGCCAACCAACTTCTAAGTTGCAGCCTCTGGACCAGGGTATAATTAAAACATTCAAAACTTTTTACTGCAAGGAAATAGTGATGCAACATCTTGACAGATTCGAGGATAGACTAGATCATAAAGTCACATTATTTTCAGCTATGAACATAGCACAGAACATAGAACCAACTAGAAGCGGCATGCCAGGTACAGCGAGTGAAGCCAGCTTCCCACTGGCCCCCCCACTCTTCCCGCCCCAACCAAGTGGTGCAGCACTCAGTTTACTTCTCTTACTTAGCTCGTGTACTTCTGTTTACTTAAATATTGTTTAACATTGTGTTATCTCGTGGTGTCTTTGAGTTTTGTATACTTTTTGATCTGATCACTAAACGTGCATTTAGCAAAATGCCTTGTTGTGTTGCATTTGGATGCAGTACAAATAATGCAGACAAGTCTTTCAATCCTCATCTCACCTTTCACCTGTAAGTCCGAAATCTAACTGTTAACTATATATAATAATTAAATGTACCAAAAAATATAATATTTTCATAGTTCACTTAACCCTCCAAGTACCATGGGGTCGGTCAATTTAGGTCCCACATGTTTCTAATTTTTGAAAATTCGTTTGAAGAAATCGATTGATCTGTCACATTCAATAAATTTTAACGCAAAACTGTCTGGAATAATTAGGAACTGAAACGCAAGTATTAGAGAGCCTTTTTGAATTTTCACAAATTTTCCTTCTCTCAAAAATGTGGCTGGGGTCCTTCCGGGACTCCCGTGGTATCTGACGTCACTTTTTTATGTTTTCTCCTTAGTTATTTAAAAAATCCATAGCCATAATTAAACATATTTTACTAGGAACTGTTTCTAAAAATAGATAAATTTTACTGGAATGTTTCTTATTTGAAGGATTCAATTAACTAGAAACAAAGCCCTACATTGTATAAGCACTTCCTGGAATTTTATTTCTTGAGAATTATATTACTTGATTTATTTGTTTCATTAGGCCTTGGTACACAGAGGGTTAAAATATTTCTATATTATGTGTAGCTCAAACACGTCACAAGATGTAGAATACATTTCAGGTACCTATCTAATTTTCCATGTCCATTATTTATTGATTTGTTTATTTTACAAAGAATTTTGAATAAGAATAACAATTTTTATTAATAATAAACGCATTACCTCATTTATAATAAGTACATTATTTTAATCATATCGTTACCTAATGTGTCATTCAGATTTTCACGCGACGATTTATTTCTATTACAGGATTTATAGTGAGAAGACTGAGTTAGACATTAAAATGTGAAGAATGTTTGAGAGCTGTAGAATCAAACCCGAATGCCATTGGAAATTGACGACTTATTGTAATAAAGGACCGAGGGTGGTTGATCTTACCAAGTGATGATATCACTGAAATTTGTAAAATATATAACTGAAAAATTGTTTAGGTACATGCCCAACCATAAAAGACTCACCCAAGTCGGGGGCTTTCGCATCACTCCTAATAAAGCATTGCATTGGCAGAAACTTTTTCCTAATGTAACACATTTTCTAGAGGACGACTCTCACTACTCATCAATCATCTCTGCAGTGGGAATATTATATTTAAAAACTAGAATGTACCACGAATTGAAACGTTTCTAATGATAATCTGCATCTGGAAAAGATATGTGCGAATAATAATAATCTTGTTTTATTTATGTTATAATAATAACATTAAAAGTAATGTAGTTTACAATTAAAATACTCTATAAACCGAATGAGCTTCATTTTCCCTGTTTTGTCACCCATTATTTTTTTACTATATATAAAAAGTTAC
The DNA here is from genome assembly GCA_037127475.1 of Arma custos. Classification (NCBI taxonomy): domain Eukaryota; kingdom Metazoa; phylum Arthropoda; class Insecta; order Hemiptera; family Pentatomidae; genus Arma; species Arma custos. The sequence continues at coordinate 185,221,458 of CM073759.1, forward strand.
CACATAAAGACGAACGGTAGTAGGTAGTGCAGGTGCTAGAAGTATTAAAGTAACTAGAGCGGTGTGGAGATGAAATGTACTATATTGGCTGCCGGCAAGATAAGATTGGTTATTGTTTGGGGTATCAGGTCTACAGCTGCTCCCCAGTAATAGTATTACTAAGGAAATAACCAATTGGAACATTCCACGGTATATTTACCCCGACAAGATAAAACACGAGGAATTCTTGGGCTAAATAAACTGAGCGCTGCAACACTTTCTCAGCTGTAAGGGGACGGCAGGAGTGGGGGGACGGCTTGGGAGCTGGCTTCACTTGCCTCCCTCCAAACGGGCTCTGATGCCGCTTCTAGTTAGTTCTATGTTCTGTGGAACATAGCTAACAAGGCATGGCAAAACGTTATCACGAGCACAATAAAAAACTGTTTTTGTGCGTGTGGGTTTACCAAAGTGTAACTTCCGTTTACAAAAGATGCTGAGCAAGAAGTTGAATGTCATTTGAAATGGGATCGCCTCACACAAAATGAAGAAAATCACATAACATTTAAAGATTTCGTCCATTTTGACGATAGCCTAGCAGTATCAGGGATGTTAACCGACGAAGAAGATATACCAACAATTACAGCTAAAGCTGCTAAACAATACGTCAACAACGTGCGCCATTTTTTTGCTAAATCAGATGCTGGTGATAAGGTATTTTTTGCTCTGAACATTCTTGACGAAGCAATTGACAATACCCGTCTGCAGGGGTTGCATAAAAAAAAAAATACGGATTTTTTTCGAACAAATATTTGATTGATGTTTATTTAATTGTACATATTGTATTAATTGTTTATTATATATTTTATTGTAAAGCAGTGTTTATTTTGTTGTTTTATTCATACCACATTGTACATATTTCTTAATACATACATGTAGGTCACCTGTGGTCTAGTGGTTAGCCTAACAAACTACTAAACCCAAGATCGCGGGTTCGTAGCCCGGCAGGTGGCCCTAGGATTTTTTTAAGGGAGTAAAAAATCCTTGGTTACGCCGTCCTTCGGAAGGGACGTTAAACAGGGGTCCCGAGCCTATACGATGTCAGGTACTCGTTAAAAATCCCTATCCTAACTAAACCTGGATAGGCAAAATTTAGAGCTCCCACTGTAGCATCGTCCGATTAGCCATAGCAGCATAAAGTGACGTTAAATGAACAAACAACAACATACATGTTTGCATTAATATGTTTTTTAATATATTTTATTTTGTACTCCCGATAATTCATACCAAATAATCAGTCCCTTGACCATATGAATTATCGGGATTCTACTGTATTTCAAACTAGAAATAATTTTAATTTATATTATGTATAATTGTTTTCAAAATAAAACTAGTTGATTAAGATAGATTTGAAAAATAGTATTGTTTTCGAACATCGCACAAGGAAATAAATTATTAACAACCTGGGAGGTCGTGGAGCAGGTGTTGGAACTTTCTTTGTAATCTCTTCTCCTTCACTTTCACTATAAACGATTGCTGCAAAGAAAAAACAAAATAAATAATACAAATAAATTTTATAATCACGCAATTAGTTATTAATATAAATATAATATGAAGTAATTCCTGAATATAGGACAGTGATTTTGATGAGATTAATAATAAGAATATAGATACTAGTATTTTTATATGTGAATATGAAGGCATAGAGTAACCAAAGTTCAGGGAGACATATGTTTAGACTTATGAAGACATATTGAGAAAACCAAATTAGTTTGGTATTTTATAAGATAATAAATAAATCTGAATAAATGTTTGTATTCTAATGGCTGAACCTAAACAAAGAAATGAGTTTATCCAAAATACCAATTTAACCATATGACCAGATTATTTGTTACCAAAATGGAATTTAATATTTGAAAAAAACAACAACCAAGGAATCATTTTATGTCTGTTAGATCACTTTCTAAGATGAAAGGACTTAATTCACATAATACTAATTAATACCTTGAATGTTTATGGTTAATAAAATAGAAAATATTAGGAACTAAAGCAAAAATATATTTAAAATACCTTGAGAATTTGGATTTGGAGCAAGCGTCGAAGTGGTAATGGCATCTAGCCATACGGACAACTCGAAATTGGTCTCCGCAGCAAAGTAAAACATAGTCCCCGTGTGATAAACCTTGAAGGCAAAGGGTCTGCTCTTAACCTCTTCTGCAGGTGCGGCTGTAAACCCGGGCAAACAAACCAGTGTTTCTGCTTTTATACTCTAAAATGTTAAAAAAATATCTAAATGTTAACAAACTGCTTCATGTGACACTATCTGAAACATTAGGAGTACCAAGATAAATAGGGTATGGGACATTAAACAGGTAGTTGTCCCTTAGTGGTGGTACCTTTTACTCTTAAGATACAGAACAGGCAGTTGTTGGAAGGGCTACCAAGACAAGAGACAGGAAGGCAGTTGTAGGCAAGAATCGACCAACTCAACATTTAGACTAGGTCTGAGTCGATCGTGATAGATCGAATCCTTTTGATTCGATCGTGACCCATACACGAGTGATCGAATCACTGCTTTTAAAAAGATTCGATCATGACTCAATCAGACCTGTTTCGATCGTTCTTGATCGGATCCTTTGACTGATTCTATCCTTTCGTTCATAGTCTGGCCGCTGGCGCGCTCGTCACACTCTAAAGCGGGTAATGTCGAATTTTCAACAAAGGATTGAAAGAATCTGTGTGGAATAAAATGGTCAATGATGCGTTAACGCAACATTAAAGTAAAACGGCTATTCTAAAAGCAGTATTTGAATTGAATACAAAAATTTCATCCCAACACTTAAATAAACAATGTTTTAAACAAGGAATCTGAAAATTTAATTGTAGCAACCTTCTTTGGCTGAATTTAACATTTAAATCTTAGTACTCATTAGTGTTGAAATATAACCTACTATACTATTATTTTTCAATGGTTTAAAAAAACACAAAATTTAGTAAAAAATATTTTTAATAATTACAAACCTTAAATAATAAGCTGATGCAACAAAATAGAAAAATATTTGAATTTATAAAAATAAAAAAAATTGTTAAATTAATGTTGCGTATACACATTAGTTAATGAGTTAATTTAACAAATTTTTCTATTTTTATAAATTCAAATATTTTTCTATTTTGTTACATCAGCTTATTATTAAAGGTTTGAAATTATTAAAAGTATGCCGACACCAATTACTTTTGGTAGCATTTCGACAGAATCACGAATCGCAGTCAGTAGCAGTTAAGAAATCACAGGTAACAAAAATCACAGTAACGATTGGAGCTGTTACTGAAAAGTAGCAGTTCAGCCCATCGGGTCTCAGTCTGAAATGACCCAAATAATCGAAATGACCTAAATGATCGAATCATTTTGACTTGATCACCAATAGGAATGGGTCATGATCGATCGACCCAGGTCTAATTTAGACTGTCACATCTAGCAAAAGGTCTCCCCCCTTTTCGTTCCTGGTAAGAAGTTTTATAATTTACCTTGTAAATATCATCAGCAAACTATAAATACAATGTTATTCAATTAGATGAAAAAGGATCTTCATTTAATAACTAACTCCTGGTCAGTCAAGCACGCCAACCTTTGGAGAAGAGAGGGATATGTATCGTATTCATTAATGATATAGAATTACTATATATTGAGTATAACAATCTCAGGGTAGCATCCCATTTTACTATTTAAATATTATTCAGATCAAAGAATCTGACTTATCCTCAAGATAATTGGGTAGTGAAGCCAATACAGCAAAACTATTGAAATAAAATTAACATGATAAGACCAAACTGTATTAATAAGTGAGCATTTCAGAAAATAAAATAACATAAATTGAATAAAAAAAATTAAATTTTAAAAAATATCATAAATTAAATAAAAAATTGTTCAACCCCAAAATTTAGTTCAAAACACTAAGTTAGAAACCGAATAACAAATGATTATAACATATTGTATATTAAAATATTCTAATTGTGTTTAATAACAAAACTTATTTTATAGTATGACGATATTTCAACTTGAATGTTTGGCCCCTTTAATAGCAGATGCGTGGAGCGAATCACAAACTAAAAAACAATTTTTTAAAAATTGAACGTAATTAAATTTAATTAGATCTAAAAAGGTCAAGGAAGCCAAAAGCATTCAATTTGATTAAAGGAGTAAAAAATCCTTAGTTACGCCGTCCTTCGGAAGGGACGTTAAACGGGGGTCCCGAGCCTGTACGATGTCAGGTACTCGTTAAAAATCCCTATCCTAATTAAACCTGGATAGGCAAAATTTAGAGCTCCCACTGTAACATCGTCCGATTAGCCATAGCAGCACATAAAGTGACGTTAAATGAACAAACAAACAAACATTAAATTTGAGTCAATGGCTTGGAGACTGCATGTTGCAATGGTTGTTAAAAAAAGTTTTTATTATTATTTAAAAACTGTAATTAAATAATTACTATTTTATTTTTTACATAAGAGCATATGGGAAGTGTCCCGACCTGGCGAGACCATCAACATTGGTCCCTTTAACTTTGAGAAAGCTGCCCAATTCACCTATTTGGGTTCAATAGTGACAAAGAATAATGCACCTGAGGTCACGGTAAAGAAAAGAATATGAATGGCTAACAGGTTCTACTTTAGTCTACGCAAGAAATTCTCCTCAAGCCTTCTATCATGGCAGACCAAGCTCCATCTGTACAAAACATTAGTCCACCCAGTTTTTTTGTATGGATCGGAGAAATGGACAATGACCAAGCTGATTGAGCAAGATCTCCTAGTCTTCGAAAGAAAGATCCTCCGAAGAATCTTCGGTGGAGTATATCTAGATGGAAACTGGCGAAGGAGAACAAACAACAAAGTTTACTCAATGTTCAATGAAGCAGATGTTTACTCCTTAAAAATTAGAAGAATGCGATGGGCTGGTCATGTGACTAAAATGGAGGATGAAGCCATCCCTAAAAAGGCTTTAACAGAACCTCTGTACGGCACGAAAAGAAGGGGGAGACCTGAGCTGAGGTGGTCGGATGTTGCGGAGAGAGACGCGAGGGATATCCTGGGAGTCAGATGCTGGATGACAGCTGCAAAAAACAGAGACGACTGGAAGAAGCTGGTAGAGGCCAGGACTCATCACCGAGCTGTAGCGCTCAGAATAATAACAGCATAAGAGCATTCCTGTGAGATTAATTGTCAAGAAACCAATGCTTTGAGATTAGAATATAAATGTTTTTTAAAAACTGTTCTAATACAATCCATATGTAGTACTAAGTTAAGTACAGGAAGGGGCTGTAATGTTTTTAAGTCAACGTTTGTGCAGGAAGGTTGATTTGGTCGAGATCTTATTCTTTCTCCAAATTAAGAATACAATCTATATGGAGGCTGGGTAGGAGGTGCCTTTAGATGCTACAGAGACGATTCAATGTTATTGAAAGAATATAGAAATTATCTGGGGTGGTCAGGTGGGCTTGGGATTTTTTAAAGCTAAAAAAACTCTTGGTTATGTTGTCCTTCGGAGGGGATGTAAAATGGTTGCCCCGAACATATTCTTTGCCATACCTGGTTAGGCAAAATATAGGACTCCCGCTGTAGCATTGTCCGACTAGCCATAGAGAGCAATTAATTGATTAAATAACGTAATCAATCCGAGGCTTAATGGACGTCATCCTCGAGAAAGACCTAGACTGCAATGGATGGACCACATCTCAAGGATTGGTGAAAGGAAGGGAGGGAATACAAATGAGATGAAAGTGCTGGCTGGAGATCGAGGGGCTTGGCTGTCCTGGATTGGGGCACCTCCACGCTGAGAGGCACTAAGGAGAAGGAAAAGAAGAGAAGAATCAATCTGCCACAGCCTATGTGAGATTAGACTAAATAACTTTATGTATTGATTATAACTTTTATTTCTAATTTAAACGTATTTATTTTTATTTTTAATCATTTATCATAATGAGGGGGTGTGTCTTTATTATTTGTTTGGAAGTTCGATCTAGTTCTTTATTATTATTATTAAAATTAAAAAAAAATTTTTTTTTATACTCTGAGGTTATTTAACTAATTACTAACCACATTAGTTAAATATGTTACCTGTTTGGAATGAAAGGTATAGAGAGTGTTAGCGTTTATGAGGCACCAGCGTTTATTCCATGTCGCCGATCCTTTCCTACACCTCTGCAACAACCAGCCTTCGCACTCCACAGCACTGAATTCTTTCGAAGTCACATTCCTACCCTCTGAGAAAAAAATAATAATATATACATGTTATTTCTGTGAGATATCATGCAATCTTCCAGGCAAAATGCATTTGAGAAAAAATCTTTTTTAATTTTTAAAGGCTGTAGTTTATTTAAAAAAAAATAAAACATCAAGAAATTCAAAGTAATATAAATATTTAAAGAAATGAAATCTATGAATCTTATTTAAGAAAAGTATGAAATGGTTGCAGTCAATGAATTTTACACAAAGTAAGTATAACTTTTTATCTTGAATATTAATAGTTGAACTTGTGTGTGTATATATGTGTATATATATATATATATATATATATATATATATATATATATATATATATATATATATATATATATATATATATATATATATATATATATATAATACACACACACATATATACGTGGAAGAAAATGGTCCGGATGGAGGTCAAAAAAGGGAGAAATATTTATTAAAGAGCTTTTTTGACCTTTTTGACCTAGACCTTTTGACCCACATTGCAGGTCTAGTGAGACTAATTTTTAGGCCATCATCAGGGCTGAGAATAAAAGAAAAGAGAATGAAATTAAGGCCTAAAAATTAGGCTGTAAAGTTGGCACAAATTAAATAAGTTATAATAATTTATTTTAATGTTATATGATGTAATTTTTTAAATATTTTATTTGAAAAGAAAAGATATGACCAGGACCGGGACTCGAACCTGGGTCTCCCACCTGTCCGTGGTGGTGCTTAAACCATCTCAGCCATCCTGGTTCGCTTCTCGGTCAGTCATATCCCTCCTTTTCACTGATCCTATATCTCTGTGTTCTCGCAATTTGCGATGTATTCATGGGGAGAATGTTAATTGAACATAACTTTTATTTTTGATCTTGTTAACTAATGTCATTAAATATTATTATAATTTATTTTATTGTTATATGATGTAATTTTTTAAATATTTTATTTGAAAAGAAAAGATGATGATGATAAATGACTTTAGTCAACAAGATCCAAAAATAAAAGTAATGTTCAATTAACATTCTCCCCGTGTATACATCGCGAATTGCGAGAACACAGAGATATAGGATCAGTGAAAAGAAGGGATATGACGAGAAGTGAACCAGGATGGCTGAGATGGTTAAAGCACCACCACGGGTGGGAGACCAGGGGTCGAGTCCCATCCTTGTCATATCTTTTCTTTTCAAATAAAATATTTAAATAAGTTATCCTTTTTTTGTGTAAAATTCATTGGCTGTACCCCACTCCTTCCATTTCACACACTTCTAAGATATATCCAGTCAATCATTTCCACATCAATATTAATGTTATTGAAATATGAAAATACCAAAACATACTTACTACTCTATAATGAATAAGGATTGAAATAGATCGATAAATATTTCGACTTACTCGCAAGCGATGGATGTTTCTTCCTCTGAGCCTTTGGAGAAGCTTTCCCAAGTGCCCTAGCGGCAATGATGGCAGCCCTGTAGCAAGCGTTCGACGGTTTGTTCAGACTTGGTCGAGGAGGAGGTATGGGGGGACTGTTTCCTTTGTCCAGCGAGTCCCTGATGTGACTCCTGTCCTGTTGAAGTGAGCCGTACTTAAATGCCATAATCTCAGGATCTCCTCTATCCCCATAGGCCATATCTAAACTTTCACTACTGTAACTTTTGTTGTAGAAAATAGATTGCTGCTTCATTTTCATGAACTGTTTCTGTTCCGCTGCAGTAGGTGTTGTTATTTCACTTTGACTAAGTAAAGTCCTTTCTTTACTGTCATGGATCACCTTTGAGATCGTCTGAGACAGATCAGAATCACTCTCTACTTTACCTCTAGTAGGCAATGAGTGCGTCGTTTTTCGTTCATAGTTTTCGATCTTAGCTTTTCCGTGGAGAGGTAGCGAGTTGCTCGAACTGTTAGCTTGCTTCGGTTTATAGCATGGATAATCGTGAATATCAGAATCATCGCTAAGTTTATTCATAAGGAGATGTCTATTAATGGTTTGTACAACTTTGCCGTGTTCTTCACTTTCTGCTGCAACATCTGATATTTCGTACCTGAGTTTTTCATTAGAATAGTTGTCTACTTTGATGTTCTTTTCTATCTCATTCCTTTTTTCGGATAACTGTAAAATGTCTTTAGATTCCCTCTTATCTAAGTTATTGGATGTTCTTAAAATGTTGTTTCTTTTATTCTCCAAGCAAAAATTAGGGATAGCAACACGGTTCGGAATCGGCTTTTCGCTTAGTTTTGCTACTTCAGATATAACTTTCATGTCGAAGATAGGTTCGCTGTTGATTCTAATTTGTGGTTTAATGGGATGAGTCGATGGAGGAGTGACTTTTTTCCCCCTTTCGTTTTCCCTAGAAAACATTTCAATCTTTTGCTTGATGGTCATTGTTTCGAGATTAGACTCCGACTGTTGCTGCTCCGCAGGGGGAGAAGATGCGCCTGCTTGCCGAGCTGAAGAGGACAGTCTTTCCTCAAAGTCGACCACGCTAGTCGTACTCTGCTTAGTTGAACTTTCTTTTTCCAGCTTCATTTCATGCCAAAGCTAAAACATAATAGTAAAACTAAAATTGGGAAAGTATAATATTCTTAAAAGGTATAATATATAAATAAGACCCGATAAGGACATTTCTGACACATGTAATAGATACCTCGTGTATATCAAACGGTGGGCGCTTACTGAGCGGGCTTGCTCCCGTGATGGTGGCTCTGCGGTGAACAGGCTTGCTCGGGACGGCCAGATTGTGCTGGACGCTAACCACTTCATCGTCTGAACTCGTTTCACCTCTCCCACCGTCTTCTTCATCTCGTTTTTTTGTCTCTTTCTTCTTTTCACTTGAAATCGGAATCTTCAAACTGAAAAGTAATTAATTGATTTGATTTTAAAAAAATTTAAAGTAGTAATAATGATTATTATTAAATGTATATTGTTATCTATCAATTATATAAAAATGTTTTTAGTGACGCAATATATTTTATCTGCATTGCCTAGCAACGGATCGGAACTACTTTTTGTTTAGTCTTTTATTGTGCTCAATCAGTTAAATTATAAATATTTTTAAAAGTAAGGTAGTTAAAACTGAATAAAGAATTTGTTTTGAGATAATGGCGTAGTTTGCATCAAGCAATTACTCAAAATGGCAAAATGTTGATATTATTTAATAAATGAAATGTTAGTTAAATGAGCAGTTGTATAACATGTTCGAGTTGAAAATAGTTGACTAGATAATTGTAATGATGGATTACATTGGTCAGGGGGTTCAGTCAAAGATAACAAAAAATAAGGAGAAAAATAAATTCAATAAGTTATGTAAAATAAGTACTGCTTATTTAGTGTGATCTTTGATAAAAAAAAAAATGATGTAAAAAAAAATTTTTTTTAAAGGACCCCAATGACAATCTTTCTGAGAAAATCAAAAAAGAAGCCGCTCACATCTCAAGAACCGACCTCAAAAGCATGGTTGAAACCATCACTGGGCCCTGTGAACTAAGGAAACATATGCATCGCTTGGGCATAGAACAAGAACCTCAGTGCAGATGGTGCACAGAGGAGGACGAAACCCCCTGGCACATTCTTTTTGAATGTAAAGCACTAAGTCGAAAGAGGACATTTGATCTTGGCCCTGGAGAACACAAGGAACTTCAAGAACTGAGATACAAAGACTATCTAAAATTTCTCAGAAGTCTAGACCAAGGTTAGGGATTTTTTAGGACTCAAGCACAATGAGCCTTTTAGGGTGAAGTGCAGGGTAATAAATAAGAGTTACACATAAGTAATAATAGTTAAATAAGCAGTTGTATATCATGTTCAAGTGGAAAATAGTTGACTGGATAATTCTAATGATGGATTGAATTGGTCAGGGGGTTCAGTCAAAGATAACAAAAAATAAGGAGATAAATAAGTTCAATAAGTTAAAAAATAAGTTCTGCTTATTTAGTGTGATCTTTGATTTAAAAAAAAACTATGTAAAAACTGGACTAAATCTTCAATTTTTCGTAAAAAATGAGAAAAAAATCATTATCCAGTCTGTATATTCTTAATTTATTTAAATGACGTTTCGACAAATTTATGTCATTTTCAAATCTTTTTTAACAATTTTCTGCATCAAATTAATAACAAGTATAAAACTTAAAGTTATGTCATAAAATCTGTAAAATTAACAATTATAATTATAAAAATACATAATTCTAAACAAATATGTCCAAACCATCAGCAAAATCAAGCATAGATACCTCATTAAAGCATATTTAATGTCTAAAAAAAAAATATTCTTTTTAAATATATATATTTTCTTGGGAATCACCTATCCTACATGGTCAAACATTAATATTGAACTGATTTAAACTTTGATCTATGAAGTGAAAGATGAGTAGTATATAATTATGTATTTTATATTTCACTGCTATTTAAAACTTTATACAATAAAATATATAAAACAACACAAAAACAGCTTTTACAATTTTTTATTTAATCGGTTTATTCAAACTATGATATTTTGTAAAGGAATGTTATGGAAAAAAAAAGTCAAGATATCAGATAACTATTGGTAGGTTATTGGGTCAGGTTATGGTAGCTTTGTTTTTAAAGTTGAACTATCTTATGTATTAGTGTTTTTTTATTTTCAGAATAATATAGTTCACTTATTTCTCCTGCTTCCTTTTTATCATTTACTATATTATTTATTTTATCATTTATGTATAGTGCTTCTAAATATTTTCTTTTGATTGTGTTATTTTTTATGAAAAATTGTGACCTTTGACCGAACCCCCTGAACAGTAGTGTAATCTGTACAATGGGGATGGAGATCGTTCGGCAGGCAGGCTTTTAATAATAATAATAAGTGTTTCAAGAATATTCAACTTAACTGTATATTCTACTTTATGATCTATTACTATATCTTTTATTAGGTTATACATCTTATTTAAAAAAATAATAATAATAAGATCTTTCAATATTTTCACCCTGTGAGATGGTAGCTTTAGACAGAGACATATGTAAATAATGTAACTTTCTCATTAATATTAATCAATGAAATGATATCAAAACTAACCTGTGAATAGGAATTCGGTAGGGGATCCTCGATAAGATATCGGCAGCATGAGCCTGATGGATGGCCCTTTTTTTTGACGGCAAACGATAAGGTTTGACATAGATTTGCCCATAAATTTTTGTGTGACGAGGTCGCTTCTTCAAAGTGAGCAAAACTTCTGTAGGGGATTCGGCAAATAAACTCATGACTTCTTTCACTGACCAGCCGACCTGAGAAAGGAGTTAGAGATAAAAAAAAAAATTCTGGTGAGCACGTCACATGACATTTACTTTCTTAAATATTTGAACTTAATTTAAAATTCTTTAATAATTTATTTCTTTTTATTTTATTGTTAGATGTTATAATTGTTTAAATATTTTCTTTTCAAATAAAATATTAAAAAAATTATAACATCTTACAATAAAATAAAAAGAAATAAAGTGTAGTAATATATAATGACATAAGTCAACAAGATCCGAAAATAAAATTAATGCTTAATGAACATTCTTCCCGTGTCTACATCGCAAATTGCGAGAACACAGAGGTATAGGATCAGTGATCAGAAAAGAAAAGAAATGTCTGACCACACATTTCAGAAGCGAACCAGGATGGCTGAGGTGGCTAAGCACCACAATGCATACGTAGGGGACCCGGGTTCAAGTCCCGGTCCTGGTCATATTTTTTCTTTTCAAATAAAATATTTATTTAATTTATGAAGTAAAAACCATTTTCCAGTCAGTTTTTCTTTTTTACAAATACGTTTAGACTTTTTTAGTCATTTTCAATTTCTTAATTGAATTACACAGTCCAAAGTATAATGCAGAGTAGAAATGACCATGGAGAAAAATGTATCTCCAAGTAGTTTTAAATTATAGACATTCATAAGAAACCTATTATGAAAATCCCAATAAGGAATTAAGAAATTGAAAATGACTAAAAAAGTCGAAACGTATTTGTAAAAAATAAAAACTGACTGGAAAATGGTTTTTACTTCATAAATTAAATATTATATAATATAGTCCAGTGGAATCCATATTATAATGCATAAAATATTTAAAACATTTTAAGTTTGCTTCCAAGAAAATTCCATTAAATTTGTGAGAAAATATTTAGATGAGATTAAATTGTATATTATGTAAAATAGAAACTGTAAACTATTAATATGGAGGAACAAAAGGTCAAAATGAGGTATAAAATAATTCTTATAAAGTAAATATGAAAACTCTAAAAAAGAGGCACAATTCTGAAAATGACAGAAGACATCTAGGCAGAAAGAGAATAAATATACATATGGGAGCGGGAAGGGGGGGGGGGGGGCTCAGTGGTAGAGCACTGAGTTGCCATGCCTGATCTGATAGTAGCCGGGGTAAAATGATGTATATCCTAATTCTTTTGCATTATTTCTGACGGAATTGTACTGAAACTTAGTAAAATCAGCGGCTGCATATAATGCTAATGCCTTTTCATTCTCTTGATCATTTGGTTTTAATAGGTTTTCACAAAATAGTTTGACACTCAGTACATGTTCGGTGTGCTCCCTAATAAAATTGACAATATAATCTACGTCATCAGATTTGAATCTTTTTTTCATGACAAAAGCGAACATATCCTCTGAACATTTTCTAAAACTTTCCGTTTGTCTCCGTCTTTGTCTATCGGATAATTGTTTGAATGACTGATAACGAGATGGTATAATTGCGGCTGTTGATGATGACGATGAAGGCAGGTCCTTGCTAACATCTTCAGGAACAATGAAATCCTAATTCAATCAGTTTTCATGCTTCTCCAGAAAATAATTGATATTCCTGTGGGACGAAATCCAGAGAGTACAAGCTACCACTGAATTTTCTTAATTTTTCCTGTAAGCAGAACCTTCCACTCCAGGCGGTCGTATCCACAGCCCAACTTCGGAAAGGCGAGCTTGGTGACACGCAGTCTCATAAGCTTACTCCGCAGGTCGTCGAGGCTTCGCCGCAGTGCGTCATATGTTGGCTTCTGATCAGTGGCACGCTTGGTTACCAAGTAAAACGATGTCGTCCTTCGTACGTGTGGTGGAGTGCCTTCTTGGTCCTCGGCGTTCTAGCTCCTCAGTTCTGCCAAACTTCTTCCTGAAGACCGTTGCAATCCCTCGAGAAATCCTCAGATCCTCGGCAACGCAATGGGCCAGAGAATAGTCCACTGGTAACGAGAAGATATCTCTGTAGATTATCTGAGTTACTCCACGGGACCCTGGTACATTAGTATGTGCAACTGAGTCATTATTAGCCCCACGTTGTTTAGATACCTGACCTGCTGGTCTTCTGTCGGGCCATGGTCTCCTTTGTACGGGACCAGTCTATTGAAATGGACTACCTTGGGTTTTCCTTTAGGCTGCTTCCTGATCCTATAGATGACGTCGTTGATCCTCTTGGCGATCTCAAACGGGCCCAGGAGTTCTGCAGTTTAGGTGAGTAGCCTCACCTTCTTCGAGGATCATGTAGCCAGACCAAGTCTCCAGGTTGGTAGCCACCTTTCTCCGCCCTGATGTTGTAACGCTCCTTCATTCTGTCACTTGCTCCCTGGATGTTTGTGCGAACCTTCTCGTGGTAACCATTATCCATTCGCTTCCATAGATCTGCGGAACACCACATTTTTGGGGGTCTGACCCGTCTTTGACTAAAATGCGGTAGGCTAGCAGGCACAGGTGAAGGTACTGGTCCTAGTCTCGCTGATGGTCGGAGACCACCTTAGACAAATATCGACCCATTGTCCTGTTCATACACTCCACCATGCCATCGGATTGAGGGTGAAGAGGTGTCGTCCTGGTCTTCCGTATTCCCAGTGTTTCGCACATCCCGGAGAAGACTGCAGACTCAAAGTTTTGTCCTTGGTCAGCGTGAAGTTCCATGGGTACTCAAAACTTACTGACGAGCTGCTTTACAAGTACGTCTGCAACTGTGACTGCCTCCTGATTCGGAAGGTCATAAGCTTCCACCCAATTGGAAAAATAGTCCATGGCCACGAGAATATGCCGGCTACCTTCGTCCGTCACAGGGAAAGGGCCAGCGATGTCGATCGCTATTCTCTCAAAGGTGCTCCCACGTTGTACTTCTTCATTGGGGCCTTCTTTCTTCTTTTGGGTCCGTTAGAAGCCACACAACACCTGCAACAGTCCAGCACATCGTCCTTAAGGTTTGCCCAGTAAGAGCGTTCACGAACCTTTTCCAATGTACGGTGAACTCCAAGGTGGCCACCAGATACTCCATCATGGAGTTCCCTGAATACTTCGGGCACTTTACTCTTTGGAACGATGAGCTGTAGTCTGCACCAATCTCTTTCCGTGTTCTCCAATGCCCGTTTCAGCAGCCTGTTGTCCACTAGAATGGAGTCCCATTGGGTCCAGTACTTTACATTCTTCAACATTGGAGCAACATCCTGCCAGCCTGATCTTCCTTGCCCTGATAGTTTCCATTGCTTCATTTGTTTCAAGTCCGGGTCCTCGTCCTGTTCCTTGGACACCTCTGCATCTTGCCAACTGCCCATGACAACCGTTGTCCTCAACACTGTTACCTGCTTCTCTTCTTGTCGAGAACAATGCCTGCATTCTTCATCACAAGGTCTCCTTGAGAGCGCATCCACATAACTGCGACTCGTCCCAGAACGATGAGCTGATTCTAAATCATGTTCTTCTTTTTTGGATGAACACTTGCTTCTAGGGTGTCTAAGTTGGCCATAACTCCCACAGCGTGTCTCCTTTTTACGCGTCCTGACAGCCTCCAAAACCTTTTTCACAATGTCTTCGACGCTAGGAACCACATCAGACTCCGCTTCTGCTGCTCAAACTTGCGCATGACGCCGTACTGACTGTCTGACAGCCTCGAACTCCATGGCCTGAGATAATGCGTCTCCCAAAGTTTTTGGCCGGGCGAGCTTCACTGCTTGTTGCGTCTCGGGGTCCCGAAGTCCATCCAGGAATTTTTCGACAGCCATGCTCTCGTAGAAATCGTCGGTGACCGATGGGTAGGCATTCCTCACCAGCCGGGCAATATCCGCTTCAAATTCCTGAAGCGTCTCATTGGTCTTCTGGATCCATACATGGAAAACAGCTGGTCCATGTGGCGGTGGCCGAAACGCATCTCCAGTCTTCTAATCAGCTCCCCGTAGTTAGACCGCTCCAACATGGGCATCCCTTGCAGTATTCCCAAGGCGTCTCCACGCAAGGCCAGGCACAACGCTGAAACTTGGGTCTCTTTTGACCACCCGTGGATCAAAGCCGCTGTCTCAAAGAGAGTCGTGTAGTCCTCCCACGGCGTCTTTCCGTCGAATACTGGAATGGAGTTGTGAGTTGGTGGAGTCCCAGCATTGGCGGGCCTAATGGTGTTATGAAGGCTGCCCTCTGTGGAACGGTCGGTGGGTTGCTCATACGTCCCTCGAGAGCTTCTACTCTTAGCCTAAGTTTGTTTTCAATTGAATTCAATTTTTCTCCTAACCTAGATTCTACATTAGCTACTTTATTATTTACATTAATAAAGGTTAACTTATTCTCAACATTTTCCATTAACTTAGTCACTAATGTGCCTATCTTAGACTCTAATGTATCCAATAAATCACTTTTTACAGTCCCTAATTCATTCTGTACATTACCTAGCTCATTTTTAAGAGTACTTAATTCATTACCTAGCTCATTTTTAACATTGCTTAATTCATTACCTAGCTTATTTTCTACACTGCTTAATTCATTTTTAAAAGTTGGAGACAACTTGCTTAACAGAACGTCATCTGGATTTTCCCCTAAGTCTACAAAAAACTGACGCAAGCGATGTTGTAGTACACTTTCATTTCCGGAAGAATCCAGATCTCGTTCTTCTAACTCCCGTTTTAAATCCGCAACTTTTAAATCAATCAATTTAATACTTAGAGAAGCCATTTTTCATACAGTAGCCCAATAATTACAAAATGCAAGACAAGCAAAATAATAACAATTACACAAGATCCCACTTATTTAAATAGGCAAGGCCGAACATTCTAGAACACGGAAGTAGGGGGAGACTGTTCTGGGATTGTCGAGAACCTTCTTAATCTCTTACGACAAAGGGGAGTGGTTCTAGTATGTTTGAGAAGGTTCTAATCCAATCTTAACTTCTCCCACAAACAGGCTTAAGACACTAATCCCTTCCTTCCGCCCATCTCTCCCTGACTGTAACACAATCTTTAAAAAATTAGATCCTTCGTAAAATCCTCACTGCACCCCCCTTTTTAACGAATAAGCCATCCAAAATGACCTTAAAGTCCCATTTGTTGCTGATTTGGCCCATACTCGATATCAATCCTTTAATAACTTAATAACAAAGTTAATTTCAAATAAAGCTAGTTTCAAATCTAGCTCCCTCTTTATGTTATTTGTATATTACCATTAGGTAGTTTCTCTACTTGCCTTTACTTACCACCCATTATATATAGTTCATAATATTCACTAGTAATTATGTCATAATTATTTAATACAGTAGTAAATTTGAATAAAAAAGTTTAGAAAAAAAAAACAGTTTTATATGAGCGCTTCAATGCACAAATTGATTAACTCCATAAATCAACAGGTGGAGAACGAGAGGAAATAGTGTGTATTGTTTTTTAAAATTCCCTTTATAATCTAAATTCAAATGAACATTGTAGAATGAATAAATAAAGATGTGGCTTTCATCTAAAAGTATATAAAATTAATAAGAAAGACTAGCCAAAATGCTATCCTCGGAAATGTTACAACTTTTATGTGATCGGTGGAGTTAATCGATTTAGCAGTTATAAAAAAGTTATAAATTCAGTGTTTAAATTTTTAGGATTCTTATCACAGAAAAAGTTAATTACTCGATATTTTTATTTTTCCATAAAAATATAATATTAACAGTTTTGTTATATTATATATTTTTTGTGATTAATTCGTCAGCAGTATAAATTATGTCTTCTTCATAAGCTGTATGTGAGGGCTCGTCATTTTGATTTCTTCGCAAGTTTTTAATGTAATCTGTTTAACAGGAGGAATGAACTTCAGCAGATCCATCATATCTCTCCTTTTTTCTCTTATTACAGATCTACTTTTAGGATTTAGGATATAATAAAGGCTGATCCACATTTTTCAAACTCTGTGGCCTATCTGATTTCCTTAGATTGCATTAAATTTTGAATTTAAATTGGAAAAGGTGAGGTTTGTACCTCTCTAACTGGATATAATTCATAATTTAACACATGCTAATGCTTTTAAATGGTATTATTGCAACAATAATTATTGTATTAGGATTAGAGTACAGAGTTAATAATTGTTTATTATCCAGTGGCCAAAATATTTTGTCATTTAATGGTGTTAACCTTCATTGTTTGGGAAAGATTTTATTAATAAAAAAAGTTAGGACTATACCAAGTGCTTTTACACTTAAATTTAAGATTTTTCAAAAAGACGAGTTAGTCAATTTGTGCAGGGAACGGCTCATATTATGAGACGACTTTGAAACTTTAATGCAAAACAAAATGGAGACATAAAGGATTCCAAAAAACGGTCATTCAACTTTTTACTTTTCCCTTTATTTTATTTTTTCAGTCATTTCCTTATAATTAAGTTTATAAAAAAGATAATAAACCATTAAATCAAAATCAATATATATATACACTTACCACAGTCTGGTAGTTTATCTGAACAATTTCATCGCCGGGTTCTATTTTACCGCTTTGGTGAGCTGCGCTGTTCAATTTAATATCGCTGATTTTGTGAATACCTCGAAAAGGTGGAACGATATAAAAACCCTAAGACAAAGAAGAAAAATAAAGTGAATAATGATGTCTAGAAAACAATTAATATTTAGTCGAACCTGGATAAGCGGAATCTTATGGAGACAGGATTTCAATTCCACTTATAAAGGTATTCCACTTAAAAAAGGTTTCACTTATCCTGGTCATTAAGGTTGCATGTACAGTGGTTTAAAACAGTGGTGTTATTATTTTCTAGTGAAAAGAGGTTCTCAAACAACTTGTAATTTTTATAAATATAAAAATTTATTATATGTGTATGTAGTATACACAAAAAACCATACATACATAAAATATTGAAACAATCATTATAATTATTACATAATTTTGTAATATGAAAATGAAACAATGAGAGTTAAAAAAATACAGGGTGTCCCGAATTTAAATGGCAAAACTTCAGGAACTTATAGGGAACCGAAAAACTAAGACAAAAAGTCCTTTAGAGATTTGCTCGTTTTTGCTTAGTTGTAGAGATAATCGCAAAAAAAGAAACAAAACAAGTTTTCATTTTTATACTTATTTATTTACATTTATATTTATGTTATGTTCTTTTTAATGTAAATATTGCTCAAAATGTTGTCCTCTTGCACCAATGCAAGCATTACGTCTAGCACTCACTTGATAAATTGCAGCTAAACATTGTTCTGATGATATTTGGTGCACTGCATCTATGATTCGGTCTCTTAATTGCTCTCTTTCACAAAGAAATCCATGGGTGTCATATCAGGTGATCTGGGTGGCCAAGGTACTACTCCTCCATGTCTAATCCATCGTTGTGGATAATTTATATCCAGCCAAGCTCGAGCAACTCTGCTTTAATGAGCTGGATATCCATCGAGTTGGAACCACATTTCAATCCGCTGTTGTAAGGGAATGTCATCTAAATAATTAGAAAAGTCGTTCTCCAAAAAATGTGTAAATGTGATACCATTCAATCTTCCAGGTAAAAAATATGGTTCCACCAGTAATCCGTTCCAAATTCCAAGCCAAACGTTAATAGCAAATTCATGCTGAAACCTATTCTCTCTAATAGCTCTGGAATTTTCAAGAGCCCATACATGATAACTTCTTTGATTAACAATTCCTCCTCTTGTAAAGGTAGCTTCATCGGTCCATATAATTTTTAATGGAAATAAATTATCATCGTGAATTTTTTCAAGAAGCCAGTTACTAAAATTCAATCTCTTGACATAATCTTGAGGTAAAAAATTCTGAACTTTTTGAAGATGGTATGGGTAGCGATTATCACCTTTCAAAGTTCGCCATATTGTTTGCCGCGGTATTGCTAATGCAGCAGATGCTCTTCGGATGCTAGTCTCAGGATTGTTATCGAAGTGGCGTTGGACACAATTTCTTCTCCGGTAATCTGCTCTTATTGCTGGCGACCTGGAATTGGACGCCTTCATTACGTATTAAGAATGACCCAGTCTCTCGTAGTCTATTAAAAGTTAATGAAAAGACTCATCGATTAAGCACTCTTCTATTTGGAAATCGGCACGCATACTCCCGCACCGCTTCTAAAGCATTATCGTTACAGAAAGCATACAAAAAAATCATATCAACGTATTCAACATTAGAATATGTATGCGGCATTGTGGCTGATGCTATTCACACAAAAATATCTGAGTAACTGACTGAAGACTGATTTAGGAATTATAATCCTAGAAGGAAGCCAAAATGTAAACAAATAAAAGAATGTAAAGGATAACATTAAGTGTTTACATATCTCACTGCCTAGCCTGACGAACTTTGAAAGGTTATAATCGCAACCTGTAACATTTTTGTTTTGTTTCTTTTTTTGTGATTTTCTCAAAAACTCAAAAAAAGACAAAAAAAACTCAGTCCTCTAAAGGACTTTTTGTCTTAGTTTTTCGGTCCCCTGTAAGTTCCTGAAGTTTTGCCATTTAATTATTCACGACACCCTGTTAATATGAACCATTGTTTTAGTGAAAGTAATTACTTAAATATTTTTTTCTATGTCATATAATTTACCAAAGATTTCATCATCAGCTCCTTAATTCATTTCAAAAAACGTCTGTAACTTCTCAATACAATTTAGTGCATCATTTTTAGTGCTTGGTAGCCTCTCTGACTTGTCTGCACTTTCTTGGCTTCTTCTTCTTCTTGGTCGGGATTGTCCAAATTTTTATTGTCACCTGGCATTTTAGGTTTTTAGAACATACTGTTTAAATGTTGGAAGATTCTTATAGGTATCTCCTAACACTTTTTCCGAATCCTGTTGATTAAGTCCGAGAGTATCTGTTTCCGATTCTATTTGCACATCATCATCAGCCGTGTTTTAAAGTGTAAACATGTGCTTACACTTTACATACCAATCAAAGCAAAACAAACTCATCGATCTCTTCACATTTTCTTAGTATGTAGTAATGTAAATTCCACTTATATTGAGGTAAATACAAAAATCGTCCCAGATTTACAGAGGCAATTTCCACAAAAATTTATTCCACTTATTGAGGTGAAAGCATTCCAGTTAAAGAGTTTATTTTAGGGAAAAATAATGGGACAATATTATAAAGGTATTCCACTAATCCAGGTTCAACTATATGATGCCGCACATCAGGGGTTCTACGGCATTCTTAGGATTCCTGAATCATGCATAAGCAGCCTTAGGGAACGCAATATGCAGGTCCACTTTGGAATGCATAGGGTAACTCTAAGGTTCCTCAAGAGGAAGCCGGCCAAAATAATAAAAGTGATCAAAGATCAGGCAGGCGCAGACACTCCTCGGTGTTCTGGTGTAGCTCCTAGCAGGGGTGAGGTGGATCTACAGACCACTGCTGGGGGTGATAGCGGCACAGCAATGGAACCCCTAGGGCTGATTCCGGAAGAGTTGGATGAGCTCACCTTGCTGGTGGGCTCCTCTGTCTCTGAGGACAACTAGGAGCATGAAGCTGCTGCAGATTAATCTGCATCAGTTTATTGCAGCATGCCAAGTACTGCATCAGTATGTCAAAGGTGAGGACATTGATAATATATTAATACAAGAACCTTACCTTCTCAAAGGTAGGATTGCGGGGCTGGCGTGGCCCGGCTTCATACAGCTTGATAGCTGTGTAAGACCGACTTAGGGCCTGCATCCTGCATAAAACCAAACTAAATATGCTGCCTCTCTCCCTCGGCAATTCTGTTCTAGAGATCTTGCAGCAGCCAAGTTTTCCCCAACCGGGGAAGGAATGAGGGCAGATATCACCATTGCTGCCGTATATCTGCCCTACGAGGAATCTGACCCCACACAGATCCTGGAGAGGATGTTGGAAGATGGGGTCTCTAATATCCTGGCTGCCCTAGATGCCAATGCCCATCACGAAGCCTGGGGCAGCCATAACAATAACACCAGAGGTGAGAAGATATTTGAGTTTATCATTAATTCTAATCTTGACATTTTAAACAGGAGAAATAGGGCAACCTTCTGTAACAGGTTGAGGTCGGAGGTGATAGACATCACAATAGCTTCAAACCAGGTAATAAATCACTGGCATGTATCTGATGAAGAGACATGCTCAGAACATAGGTATATTAGATTTAACCTTAGCCTAAATGTTCCCCAGATCCAGCGGTATAGGAACCCTGGACAAACTGACTGGGGGTCCTTCCACAGCATTTTCCACAGCACTTTCCTAAGGTCATAAAAAACACATGGCAGCTGGAACTCCTTAATGAAGCTCTGACTGAGGCCATTATGGAGGCTTATACACCAGTAGCAATCGTGTGTGCTATACTAATTCCAACAGGAAAACCTCCTGGTGGAACGACAATTTAAACAAGCTAAGAGACAGCACCAGGAAGCTGTTCAATGCTGCTGAGAGAACTGGAAAGTGGGATTCCTATAGAGTCTCTCTCACGGAATACCACAAACAGGTAAGGAAAGCTAAGAGGCAGGCATGGAGGAAGTATTGTAGTGAAGTGGACAACACTCCTGATGCCTGTCGCATTAAAAAGATACTATCAAAAGATGCTAGACACACGGTCATGGGTACGCTCAGGACGATGAGTGGATACACGCATAATGAGGTGGAAACCCTGAGGGAGTTGGCCTATTGTCACTTCCCAGGGTGTGTAACCCAGGAGGCGTGTCCTTTCACTCCAGCTGACCACATCCTTAGTTCTGATGGTGTAAAGTGGGCCAAGGCCAGGGAAATCATAAACATGAGCTCCCTTGAATGGGCGATATATATGTGAGCCCTACAAGTCGGAGGGTCCCGACGGTATTATACCGGCCCTGCTGAAGCAAGGATTTCCGGTCATTGGGACCTACCTTCTGGAACTTCTTAGAGGTAGTCTGGCTCTGGGGTACATCCCTTTGAAGTGGAGAACATCCAAGTTCTGCCACCTCGCTAAACCAGGCAAGGGGTCATACTGTGATCTGAAAGCCTTCAGACCAATCTGTCTGTCATCCTTCTTGATGGAGACTTTATAGAAGATCTTAGACAGGCACATCAGAGAGGGTGTACTGGTGAATAACCCCATACACCCGCTACAAGTTGCATATCAAGCAGAGAAATCCTGCGAGGTTGCACTTTTCAACCTGGTGTCAAGATTGGAGAAATCTTCGAGACAGGGCAAAATATCTGTAGGTATCATTGTTGATATTGAAGGTGCCTTTGATAGAACGCCTTACAGTACCATAAGTAAGGCCTTAAGATATAAGGAGGTTGAGCCTGTTGTGTGCAGATGGATTAACTCCATGCTGGAACACAGAACTCTAATCTCTGAACTGGGTGGATCCAAACTGAGGATAAAGCCCAACTGGGGCTGTCCGCAGGGCGGTGTCCTATCGCCTTTGCTCTGGTGTTTGGTAGCCGCTTCTGTCTTCAATCAACGGAGCGGGCTTTTATGCACAGAGGTATACAGATAATGTGGCCATTCTCATAGGTGGTAAGCATCACTGTGTAATCTCTTGCCTTCTTATTACAGTAACAAACGTGCTGTCCCGTTGGTGCTTAGACAATGGTTTAAGCATCAATCCACGCAAGGTGAACATTCTGGCATTTACGAGAAAGCGGAATGTGGTACTGAGATTACCGACGCTCAATGGAACCCAGCTTTGTTGGAGTGACACAGTGAAATACTTAGGTGTGATACTGGACTACAAACTGAGTTGGAACCAACACGTGGTCAACACGACTAATAAAGCCTTTGGACCTGTAAGAGGGCAGTGAGTAATTCCAGGAGTCTAAAACCAAGAATGATCTACTGGCTGTACACGACAGCCATTAGACCCATTGTGACCTATGCAGACCTGGTGTGGTGGCGTGGTGCTAGTAAAAGTGGACTCAAACTCATGCTGGGAAAGCTACAAAGATTGGCCTGTCTATTGATGACGGGTTCTATGAGGACAACTCCGACTGCTACAATGGAGATAGTGCTTGGTATAAGACCTCTAACTTTAGAACTAGAGTACCGAGCTATGATCTCCCTGAACAGGCTGAGTAAACTGAACATAATCCCATCTGTCTCAGCTCACTGCAGCTCATGGGAGCTGTTCTCTAGAATCTCTGGTAGTCTGATCGCATTTTGGCCATGAGATCGGATTCGAAGATAAGGGACTTTTCGTCACCCAAATATAAGGAAAAAATTGACACAGGAAATCGTCACAAGCCTTACAGCGACATCAAGTGTTATACAGATGGCTCTCTTACAGCCACTGGTGCAGCGTTCTGGAGGATTTACAAACCTGGGGTAGGCACTTGGATCTCCCAAGGTAGGTATACCTCTGTATTTCATTCAGAGGTACTTGCTATAAACTACTGTGTACGGGCACTACTGGAGGAGGGGATGTCTTCTAGAAGGATAACCTTCTTTACTGACAGCCAAGCTACCATTGGTGCACTGAGTGGGCACAGTACAAACTCACAGATTGTTTGGGACAGTTACACAGTTCTCAACAAACTGGAGGAGAATAACAGGGTTAGCATTGAGTGGGTTCCTGGACACTCGGGCATCCAGAATCATCCCAGGCAATGAAGAAGCTGACAGGCTAGCTAGGCTAGGATTGGATAAAAGATATCTACCTTAAGGAATCACACCAATATTGGTGCGGACAAAAAGGATTAAAACATTCTAAATTATTCCATGACAACCCCGATGAGAAGACATGTAATGCTCTTCGGGATCTGGACAGGGAAGCATTAAAAACAATCGTAGCGGCATATACGGGTCATTGTAGACTCAAAGCCCATATGTCCAAGCTAGGACTGGAGGGGCTTCCCACTTGCCGCTGTTGTCGTTCAGAGGACGAAACACCCTATTATGTTATCTGCCTATGCGATAGGTTTGCTGACCTAAGGTTTGCAATCTTTGGCTAATCTAACCCCAGGCTTTTATGCACAGAGGTATACAGATAATGTGGCCATTCTCATAGGTGGTAAGCATCACTGTGTAATCTCTGGCCTTCTTATTACAGTAACAAACGTGCTGTCCCGTTGGTGCTTAGACAATGGTTTAAGCATCAATCCACGCAAGGTGAATGTTCTGGCATTTACAAGAAAGCGGAATGTGGTAATGAGATTACCGACGCTCAATGGAACCCAGCTTTGTTGGAGTGACACAGTGAAATACTTAGGTGTGACACTGGACAACAAACTGAGTTGGAACCAACACGTGGTCAACACGACTAATAAAGTGATTAGATGCCTTTGGGCCAGTAAGAGGGCAGTGGGTAATTCCTGGGGTCTAAAACCAAGAATAATCTACTGGCTGTACACGACAGCCATTAGACCCATTGTGACCTATGCAGACCTGGTGTGGTGGCGTGGCACTTGTAAAAGTGGACTCAAACTCATGCTGGGAAAGCTACAAAGATTGGCCTGTCTATTGATGACGGGTTCTATGAGGACAACTCCGACTGCTACCATGGAGATGGTGCTTGGTATAAGACCTCTAACTTTAGAACTAGAGTACCGAGCTATGATCTCCCTGAACAGGCTGAGTAAACTGAACATAATCCCATCTGTCTCAGCTCACTGCAGCTCATGGGAGCTGTTCTCTAGAATCTCTGGTAGTCTGATCGCATTTTGGCTATGAGATCGGATTCGAAGATAAGGGACTTTATGTCACCCAAATATAGGGTCAAAATTGACACATGTAATCGTCACAAGCCTTGCAACGGCATCAACTGTTATACAGATGGCTCTCTTACAGCCATTGGTGCTGGGGCAGGGTTCTGGAGGAAGGACAAACCTGGGGTAGGCACTTGGATCTCCCTAGGTAGGTATACCTCTGTATTTCAATCAGAGGTACTTGCTATAAACTACTGTGTACGGTCACTATTGGAGGAGGGGATGTCTTCTAGAAGGATAACCTTCTTTACAGACAGCCAAGCTACCATTGGTGCGCTGAGTGGGCACAGTACAAACTCACAGATTGTTTGGGACAGCTATATAGTTCTCAACAAACTGGCAGAGAATAACAGGGTAAGCATTGAGTGGGTTCCTGGACACTCTGGCATCCCGGGCAGTGAAAAAGCTGACAGGCTAGCCAGGCTGGGATCGGATAACATTCCATGTACTCCCAAACCAGTAAGCGGCATTAGTCTCAGCTACGCCAGGAGTAGAATAAAAGATATCTACCATAAGAAATCGCACCAATATTGGTGCGGGCATAAAGGATTGAAACATTCTAAATTATTCCTTGACAACCCCGATGTATTGTCGTTCAGAGGAGGAAACACCCTATCACGTTATCTGCCTATGTGATAGGTTTGCTGACCTACGATTTGCAATCTTTGGTCAGGACAGAGTCACTAACCCCAGACAGGTCAAACTAATCAACCCTGCAAATATTCTAAAATTTGTGGGTTCAGCCAAGCTAAGATTGTAGTAATCGCATACGTAGGGGCGCACAATAGTAACAATAAAAACAAAAAAAAACTTATATTTAAAAAAATAATTTAATTATTTATTTTAAATGATCTTTCACGAAACTTTATGTGGCAGACCAAATTCCACGCGAGTGATGCCGCGGGCATAAGCTAGTTAGTCATAAAGTCAGTAGTTGTCACAAGAGTCAAGTCAAATTTGAAAATAGGGTCTAACCAAAATCTTTCCACAAAAATCAGTCTTTTTTCACTGGATCAATAATAAAGAATTAAAATTTGGTTTAAAAAATTAATTTTTTATGTGTTTTAAAATTAATTAGAAGCTAAAAAAATTAATCAGAGGAGCTAAGGATTCTTCTGTCGTAAAATTAATTAATTTCAAAAATAAAAATAATTACTGTTTCTAGATATTACCAGATCATCCGAAGACCTCTTTTTGATAGTTGCTAAGTCAAGGGAGGCAGGCTGAAGGATGAGAGGATCTGACATATCCTGGACAATGTTGTCGGCTAATTTCGCTAACTGAGCCGAAGCTGTCTTCATGTCAGAAACGGGAGTCTCGACAAAACGATCACGCTGGCCACATGTGGCCATCCGTAAGGCCAACCGCAACACTTCCTTACGAGCATTTTCATATTCTGTTTCTCCGCAGAAACCTGGCCTGAAATCATTGATTGATTAGAAATTCTGAGTAATATTTAAAAAAAATAAAATGAAATTTTATATACTGAATGATAATTGTTGACCTTGATAATATATGTGGAAGAAATTTTATTTATTATTTTAAATGGATTTCAATTAAGATCCTGTATTTAATATTGAAAACTAAAAAGAGACCTTACATAAATGTTAAGACCGTGGAAAAATTCCAATGAAAAGCCTTAAGTCTCCAAACTAAAACAGAAATAGAAATTATCTGTCCAATATAATAATTTCTATTTCTGTTTTAGTTTGGAGACTTAAGGCTTTTCGTTGGAATTTTTCCACGGTCTTAACATCCTGTATTTTAAAAAAAAATTGTACCAATACAACCCATGAATGGTTTGGATTCAGTACATATTAGAAGCAGTACTGTTGCTAGGACAATGGTTGTTTAGGGAGGTGATTTGATCATGCTCAACCACCAGGTTTTCCCCCCAATTAAGGGTACCCACTTATAGAGGCTGGGGGTGGGCCCCAGGAGTAGGTCAGGAGTCCTTAGATCCCGCAGGGTCTATCTGTAGTACCTGTTCTCATGAAACAGATTAAGAAATTTATCTGCCATATTGCCATACAATTGATGAAATATCAGCAATTATCTGCGTGGACAGCTGCTGGGTATCGGTGTGGCTGTGGCAAAGCTCATTATGAAGGCTGTGTGCGAGGCACGACAACCTCATAGCATGGAACTGTAGATTTTCTCCATCTAATTCCTAGTGCTGTGAAACAAGGAGACAAACAAGGAGAATTGTGATTAGGTTATATCTATTGAAAATGGATTTTAAGAAGTAAGCAATTATTACTTTCCTTACCTTATCTAGGTAAGGAAGATGTACTAAATTTTGTTATGTCTAGTATTCCATGGACCAGTCTATTATTTATGTTAAACACGGAATAAAGATAAATTTTTTATTAAACTACATTGAATTGAATTTAAATAATTCAAAAATTTCTCCCAATTAAATACTAATAAAAATAAACCCTATTAAGTAGATAGCTTGCAAGGTTTTCCTCATACTTACCCGGTCTTTTTTTTAAATTCTAATTATTATAGCTATCCGTTGATTTACAATAAATATATATAAACTTAGGAAACACTGAGTGAAGTATTTATACACATTTTTATAGTATGGAAAACTCAAGAATAGTGAAGAAACCACTCAACATTATAACAAAGAGGAAGTCCATCACTGTGTTAATGAAAGAGGTGCATAGGTACTTACAACAGTTCAATATGGAAAATTTTGAAGACTATAAAATTTTAGCTATTTTTCCTAAATATCAAAATTGGTATAAAACACATGAATATTCCAATTTGTGTCAAAAACATTGATTAAAAAAAAACATAATTCAAAATATAGATAAAATCGAATGGAATACAATATTATTTTATTTGGTCCTACAGTTTTCTGTTGGAGAAAGTTTTCTTCAACAGAAAAATAATTTACCTTTATTACTTTTTTTAATCATATCTGGTCAATCCAAGTCAGTTCTGTGGATGAAATATTTATATCAATTAATGGCTTCAATTTTAATTAACATAAAAAAGGAAAAGCTTAGTTGATGCATTCAATTAAGTTTTATTTCAAATTTAATCTCCTCAGTAACCACATTAATTATTATTATTTTAAGAATATAATGAGTAAGGTCTAAATGTTTAAAACTGGTATTGAGATATAAAAAAATTAATAACTGGTATTAAGATATAAACGTCTCTTAGAAATTAATTTATTTTAAAATTCCCAGCTTTGAAGAGGAGGAAAATTAATAAAAAATTTTTATTGAAGGTCAATAATTCAATTTTTCCTAATTAATCTATCTATCTATCTATATATATATATATATGTGTGTATATAAAAGAGAGTGGGGTTAGTTACTGACCTAATAACTCAAGAACGCCTGGACTGATTTCGATGATTCGAACCATTTAGGACTGATCTTCGGCCAAAAAAAGAAGAATAACCAAGAAAAATCGAAATCGGTCCAGGCGTTCTTGAGTTATATTTATATATACATAATATATCTTTGTAACCTTCACAGCTTCCCTATTAATTTTATATCAACATATGATCTATGACTTCCTGATCAAAACTTTACAATATTATTTATATAACAACCATTTTTGAAAAATTTGCACTTAACACATTTGTGAACTAAGGCATCAACTTTTGAAAGCTGATACATTTGCAGTCTTTTCATTGCATACTATTCTGTTTGATAATTGTGTGTGGTAATTATTTATTTATTATTTACATTAATAGTAGTATCAAATATTGCATTTATTACATTGTTTTGAAATGATTTATCATTTTGATGAAGTGCATATTGTGAATAGCTAGTCTAAGGTTTCCCGATATGAACGGGAGACTTCATACAACGAGACGAGACACAGCCAAATCTGAGCAGTATTCAACATTATTATTGTCATTATAAATTGCGATAATAATAATTATTGTAATTATAGATCATAACTATCATGTGTATACTTAAAATTATTATAATAATTCAATTATGTTAATTATAATATAATTAAAATGAGTGGTCTTAATTTATTTAACATTAGGCGCACGTATCTGTTAGATATGCAGTGGAAATGTTCATTTAACTTTCTTTGATCCTTGTCGGAATATTTCCCTCTTCTCAGGACCCAACCTCACCACAGTTTTAGCCAAAAATTCCGACAATAAATAAGTTAACGTGTTGTGTATCTGAGGAATGTAAAATTTGTAATTCATTGGTAATTTAAACAAGCAAGTAAATTGAATTTTCACTTGATCCAAACTATTACAGACCATACTATTACTATTAGACTTTTTTTTATTTGTCAGATAAGCGCGGCCATTAATCATTGCATCAGTCTTTTTATTTTCTATTTCTTGCAAAATTGTATTTTATTTCAGTGTGCTATCTTATTTTCTATTATTATAGTCGACAAAAATATTTTTAATTTGAATAATGCTTAGAACGCGAAAGCTGTGCTAAATTCAATTATGTGCGATAAATATGATGAAATTGATCAAAACATTGCGACTTTCCTGGAAATAATTGTTAAGTATAATTTGATATATAAGTTGACATTTTTAAAATGTAAATTTGTATTTTTTTCTGAGTTCCTTGAGAATAAACTTTTATTTCCCTCTTCTTTCGACCCAATCCTAAGACAGTCTTGACCAAAAATTCCTACAATAAATAGTTAGGTAGAAAAAAGTGTTTGTATCTCAGGACTACGCGCGTCCAATCAATTCATTTTTTAAAATATTTTATTTTTAATTATTTAATATAAAATTGGTAATTCATTGATAATTTTAACTAGCATATAAATTGAATTTGCAATTCATTTAAACTATTACTGAAGTTAGATTTTTATATGCCAGATAAGCGCAACCTTTAATCATTGCGTCAGTTTTTACTTTTCTATTTCTTCCACATATTTATTTTATTTCATTATAGCCGAAAAAAAGTTTTTTAATTTGAATAATGCTTTGGATGTGAAAGCTGTGCTAAATGCAATTATGTGTGATACCAATATGAGATTGTTTCAAATAAACTGGTATTCCAAGAAATAATTGTTAAGTATAATTTTATTTATCTTGTCATTTTAAAAAATGTAATTATGTATTTTTTCTGAGTTCCTTGAGAAGCAGTAAATAAAAAAAAATATAAAAATCCATATAACATGTTTTATTTTAAAATAAACTTTGATTGTAATTTTTTAATATATATATGTATAAATATAAATATACATGTATATTTTAAGAAACGCAAGTAAACTGCACTAGTTCTTCATAAATACACAAGATTTAAAATAGGTTGTTTTTGATTTCCACTATTTCCTTCATTTATTGCATTTGTTATTTTTTTACTGAAATTTGAAAAAATATCATATATTCGTTGATTGTGGGAAATGCAAGAAGGTTTATATAGGTAATAACAGCAAATAAAATGTTTAAATGTTTTATTTTGTATGTATTAATAAATGAAGTATTAATTATGCTGATTACTTCGGCAATAACGGAATCCGTATTACTTCAGCGAGTAGTTGGCGTGACCACCAAAGTTTACGTTTTCACGTTTCTTTCGCTTTTAATAAGCATAGAGTAAGAACTCATTCCGCACAAAGCAAAGCAAGGAAGCAAGTAGTAGTGTGGACACTAGACAAGACTAATCCCGCTGCTCTTTGGCCATTGCTCAGACAGACTAAGGTTTGTCTTGTCTATTGCCTAGAAAATGTCTCGTAGTGTGGACATAGCTTTACATTGTTACGAACAAAGTAATCCATAATGACCTTAATGTCCCATTTGTTGATGATTTGGCCCGAATCGGATATCAATCTGTTCATGACAAACTTCATTTCCACTAAAACCGACTAGTTTAAAAACCTAGCAACCTCTTCCTGATAACCCTCTGAGGCTTCTGGAAACAAGATGGCCTCTTGAACTTCTAAATTGAACTTTTTATTGGAGTACTACCACTGGGTAGTTTCATTACTTACCTTTGTCTCTGGGCATGATTTATCTTTCATTATATTTACTTGATGTATTCTGTATACAGTTGTAAATTTCAATAAATACATTTTTTTTTAAATTAGTTTATATGTCTTATATCTTGGATATTCAGGCTTGGTTGAAGAGCTACAACATTGGTCAAAACATCACTTTTACTATTTATTTATTTATCGGCTCGACAGGCGCCTGAAGCTGCCTAAGCCTCTCAATCACCTTTTCCCACTCTTTTCGGTCTGCAGCATGTCTGCTGGACACTCCAATCATCCTCAAGTCCTCAGCCACTGTGTCCTTCCATCTTCCTTTCGGTCTTCCACGTGGCCTGACTCCATGCGGGGTTCCATAATATAATTTCTTCGCTGCTTTCCCATCATCGATTCTGACAAGGTGTCCCAGCCATTTGAAGCGCTGAATTCGCACGAAATGGGAAACTTGGAGATCGTTGTATAAGTCATAGATCTCTTTCTTCTTTCTTAAGCGGTATACACCATTTTCTCTAACAGGTCCCATGATGCCCCTCAACACTTTCCTTTCAAACCTGTCAACTTTTCATCCAGGATCTTTTGTAGGGTCCAGGTTGCACAGGCATAGGTCAGTACAGGTCGGATGATTGCTTTATAGACCTTTATTTTGGTACTCCAACTTAGTAGTTTACTACAAAGTAAACTTCTTAGGGCAAAAAATGCTTTGTTAGCCCCCATTATGCGATTTTGAATTTCTTCTTCTGCGTCCACCCAATTATTTACTATGGAGCCGAGGTATTTAAAACTGGAAACGCATTGGAATGCGTACTGTCCCACAACATATTGCTTTGGCGGGTTTATAGGCGTTTTCTTTCTAAGCACCATAACTTTTGTTTTATCTTCGTTTATGGATAGCCCCATTCTTCCAGCTTTCCTTTGCAATCTTTCACAGGCCTCCTTGATCGCTTTGAGGGATAGTCCTATCAGTGCCACATCATCAGCATAACCAAGCACTTGGGTTGTCTTGGTAAAAATTGTGCCGAACTGATTAATCTCGGCTCTGTTCACGATCACTTGGAGGGCAATATTAAATAGAAGAGGGAACAGGGGGTCACCCTGTCTAACTCCTGACTTCACCGCAAAAGGTTGGCTCAGCTTCCCATTTATTTTCACTTGACTTACGCTCCCTCTCAGAGTACAAGCTGCAAGTCGGATTAGTTTCGGTGGGATTCCCATCTCTTCCATTGCCAGGAACAGCTCTTTTCTACTTACCTTGGTCTCTGGGCATGATTTATCTTTTATTATATTTACTTGATGTATTCTGTATACAGTTCTAAATTGCAATAAATATATTTTTTTTAAAATTAGTTTATATGTCTTGTATCTTGGATATTCAGGCTTGAAGAAGACCTACAACATTGGTCAAAACATCACTCTTACTATTTATTTATTACAATTATATTGTAATTATTGTAATTACTTAATGTAATTAATCATTGTAATTACAATTACAATAAATAATTTAAGGAATTATTTATTGACTTCCACTCGGATCATTCCCTTCTCAATAAAATTAAAAACTTATCCAAAACTAACCTGTCTAACCAAGCTATTAAAGGCTTCACAACGGTTACAATTGATGAAATATCAGCAATTATCTGCGTGGACAGCTGCTGTGTATCGGTGTGGCTGTGGCAAAGCTCATTATGAAGGCTGTGTGCGAGGCACGACAACCTCATAGCATGCAACTGTAGATTTTCTCGATCTAATTCGTAGTGCTGTGAAACAAGGAGACAATTGTGATTAGGTTATATCTATTGAAAATGGATTTTAAGAAGTAAGCAATTATTACTTTCCTTACCTTATCTAGGTAAGGAAGATGTACTAAATTTTGTTATGTCTAGTATTCCATGAACCAGTCTATTATTTATGTTAAACACGGAATAATGATAAATTTTTTATTAAACTACATTGAATTGAATTTAAATAATTCAAAAATTTCTCCCAATTAAATACTAATAAAAATAAACCCTATTAAGTAGATAGCTTGCAAGGTTTTCCTCATACTTACCCTGTCTTTTTTTTAAATTCTAATTATTATAGCTATCCGTTGATTTACAATAAATATATATAAACTTAGGAAACACTGAGTGAAGTATTTATACACATTTTTATAGTATGGAAAACTCAAGAATAGTGAAGAAACCACTCAACATTATAACAAAGAGGAAGTCCATCACTGTGTTAATGAAAGAGGTGCATAGGTACTTACAACAGTTCAATATGGAAAATTTTGAAGACTATAAAAATTTAGCTATTTTTCCTAAATATCAAAATTGGTATAAAACACATGAATATTCCAATTTGTGTCAAAAACATTGATTAAAAAAAAACATAATTCAAAATATAGATAAAATCGAATGGAATACAATATTATTTTATTTGGTCCTACAGTTTTCTGTTGGAGAAAGTTTTCTTCAACAGAAAAATAATTTACCTTTATTACTTTTTTAAATTTTATCTGGTCAATCCAAGTCAGTTCTGTGGATGAAATATTTATATCAATTAATGGCTTCAATTTTAATTAACATAAAAAAGGAAAAGCTTAGTTGATGCATTCAATTAAGTTTTATTTCAAATTTAATCTCCTCAGTAACCACATTAATTATTATTATTTTAAGAATATAATGAGTAAGGTCTAAATGTTTAAAACTGGTATTGAGATATAAAAAAATTAATAACTGGTATTAAGATATAAACGTCTCCTAGAAATTAATTTATTTTAAAATTCCCAGCTTTGAAGAGGAGGAAAATTAATAAAAATTTTATATTGAAGGTCAATAATTCAATTTTTCCTAATTAATCTATCTATCTATCTATCAATTAATTTGTTGTAATTTTGTGTTTTTTCCTATTTATTTATTTTTTTTTGTTCAACTGGCTTAATATTTACTATGATCAATATTTTTATGTTTAAGTTTTGTTTTTAATGATGTATTTTCAATTTAGCTTTTAGTTTTATATATAAATAATAAAAAAAAAATGTAAACAATAGAAAAAAAAAACAACAGCATGAAAGTACAATTGTATGTAATGTACTATAAATGTACAGAACATTCGTCCTTCGTAGGGGTACTGCGTGAAGGGAAAAAAATATATATATATATATATATATATATATATTTCATTTTAATTCTCTTGTTGATGTTACTGGAGTACATATTT
Source organism: Arma custos (assembly GCA_037127475.1). Taxonomy (NCBI): domain Eukaryota; kingdom Metazoa; phylum Arthropoda; class Insecta; order Hemiptera; family Pentatomidae; genus Arma; species Arma custos. The sequence goes on from CM073759.1 coordinate 185,255,710, forward strand.
TTGAGTCATTCATTCAAGTGAGTAAAAAACTTTTTTCCAGTCAAAAATTTTTTTCTTTATTTGAAAATACATTTTGACTAATTCAGTCATTTTCAATTTTCTTTTCTTATAAGTCTAATTTTATTTAATTTAAATATTTTTACTCATAAATTTGTACATTATTAACCTAAATAAAAAGAATAATCCAATAAATACATAATTATATAAAAAAACATGTCCTAAAATACTGAAAATAAGTATAGATACCTTTTAATATATTGTCAATTAATTAAAATTTTCTTTTAATACTTGGAGTTTGTAATGTACTCCATGGTCATTATTAACATTTATGAATTAAACTTGGGACTGTTATGATAATTTATATTTCAATATTATTTTAATTTGTTTTCTCCTTAAAATATATAAGCATCATGAAAGGTCAAATAATATAAATTAGTAATTTGTAGTCTATATTGATCTATTTTCTCTCTTTTATTTTATTTTATATTTATTTTAAAATGTTAATAGTATGAATATTAAAAATTGGGAAAAAAACAAAACAATGTTCTGAGGTTCCTGAGACAGATTGTGTTATCTGTGTTATCTAATAAGTGTAGACTTCTATATTTATTTATTTCATTTTTAACTTTAAAATCACTGATGAGTACAATTTACTTATTTCGTTAGATTCCTTTCTATCATTTACCACATTATCTATTTTGTCATTGATATATAAGGCTTCTAAAAATCTCCTTTTTATCTTATTTTTTTCTCTGTGTAAAATGTGTGGTTTTTCAAAATTAAATGTGTGTGATTCTTTTTTGCAATGTGCTGACAGTGCAGTGTTTGTCTTTGAATTTGGTTTCAGATTATTTCTGTGGTGATAGAATCTATTTTTTAGATGTGTACTGGTATGTCCTATAAAATGTTTATCACAATTTTTGCAGTAAATGTTATATACTACATTTATATTATCTAAGAGTGGTATTTTATCTTTATTGCTGTTTATTATGTTTTTTATTGGGTTTATAGTTTTATGTGCCAATTTTATATCTGGGATGTCATAATTTTTAAAGGTTGGTTCAATTTTTTCTAACAAGTTTTTGATATAGGTTACACTTCTATATTTTATTTCGGTTTGTTTAAAATCTTTTTTTGGTGATTTATTGACTATCTGAGTTGTGTTATTTTTAGTTTGGAGGTCTTTTTTATTTTTGTCTTCTGTCTGAAAAAAATTTGTAATTTTAGATTGAGATGGTTTGATTTTTGATGTTTTGTTATTTTTTTGGATAATTTTTTCATTATTATCAAATTCATTGGTATTAGAGTTATTTACTAAGTGTTTGTTCATTTAACGTCACTTTTTGCTGCTATGGCTAATCGGACGATACTACATTGGGAGCTCTAAATTTTGCCTATCCAGGTTTAATTAGGTTAGGGATTTTTAACGAGTACCTGACATCGTACAGGCTCGGGACCCCCGTTTAACGTCCCTTCCGAAGAACGGCGTAACTAAGGATTTTTGAGAGTTATTTTCATTGTTATATTCAGTTATATTCATTGTTATGTTATTATCTTGATTAAATTATTTTGTTTATGCCACATTTCCTTTATAAGTTTTATTAGGAAAGCATTGCAGAGAAGAATTTTGAAAATTTTATTTTTTGTTTCATTTAAATATTCATCGTCTGTTACTGTAATAGATCTTTTTATTAGGTTTTGAGCTATATTTTTTAATTGATGTTTTGGATGGTTCGAGAAAAAATTGAGTAATTTGTTTGAAGTTATATCTTTTTTATACCATTTTGTTTTGATTCTGTTATTATTAGGGTTTCTTATGATGGTTATGTCTAAGAAGTTTAGAGAATGATTATTTTCTAATTCCTTTGTGAAAATGATATTTTTATTTTGTTCATTTAAGATTGAGTTAAATTTATTTAAACTATTTTCATTTGTAATAATTAATAAATCATCTATATATTTAGCAATGAATATAGAAGGGCTTTTCAATTTTTGTAGGCTATCTTTTATTATATAATTAAGGACTATTCCTGATAAGTTTACAGATAGTCTACTTCCCATAGGTAAACCTGTCATTTGCTTATAAAATTGGCCCTGATAAGTGAAGTATCCATTTTCCGTACACAATCTAATTCCTTCTAAAAAAATCGTTTTACTTTTTATATTTGTGTAGGGTTCAATTTTTTTCCCAATTTTCATTTAAAAGTTTATGTGCTAATTTAAGTGGGATGTTAGGGAACATAGATACCACATCTAGACTTGCAATAATATGATCTGCTTTTATATTGATATTATTAAGTTTGTTTTTTAACTCTATTGCATTAATTACTTTGTAATCATTATTATTATTATGATTGTTCAAGGATTTATTTAGGTATTTTGCTAGGTTGTCTGTTGGGTTATTAGTGCCATCTACTATTGGTCTTAACGGATAGTTTTCTTTGTGCATTTTTATTAGGCCATGTATTCTAGGTATGTTATCATAGTTGTTTGATAATTTATTTTTCATATTTTTTTCAATAAAATTATATTTGATTAGTTTATCTAGATATTTATTTACTTTATTATTGAGTTTTTTCATTGGGTCATTTCTTATGCTTTTATAATTTTCTTTATTATTTAATATATCTAACATCTTTTGCTGATCTTCTATTTAACTAATGGATTGATTTTAGCTGATAATCTATTTCCGTTATTATTACTAATTGTTTTGTTTTATCTGATTTTATGATACATAAATCTTTATTCTTTTTAAAAAAAATGTTTGAGCATAAAATGTCATTATTAATTAAATTATTAAATTGATTCATTGTATTATTGGGCCTATTTTTTTCTTTATTCAAATAATTTAAAATATTTTTACTAATTGTGTTTCTTAAACCATTTTTATGGGTTTCTGGGGTGTCTAAATTTATAATTATTGATTCAACTTCTGCTATCATTTGAAAAATATTGATTTTTTTATTATTCGATTATTATTGGATAATTTTTTCATTATTATCAAATTCATTGGTATTAGAGTTATTTTCTAGTTGTTTGTTTGTTCATTTAACGTCACTTTTTGCTGCTATGGCTAATCGGACGATACTACATTGGGAGCTCTAAATTTTGCCTATCCAGGTTTAATTAGGTTAGGGATTTTTAACGAGTACCTGACATCGTTCAAAATTCAAAAATCGTTCAAAAAATTGAAATTATCTCCTAAAGTTAACAGATTGATGATATTATTTGGTACTTGTCTTGATGTTAGGTTCACTAATCTGTTATAAGTGTGTAGGTTATTGTACTAATGAAATATATTGAATAATTTATTTGTATCATTATTATTATTTTTCATATTTTTAGAATAGATTGTGGTGTTATATTTATCTGAGGTACTATTATTATTATATGGGTTTATGAGGGGTGTCTTAATATAGTTATTTGCCTTAAATTTAATGTTTATTATTTTAATTTCTTTTATTATATTATTCCACTTTTTATATGTGTCACAGATTAAAGTGTATAGATTTTTATCTTGATTTTTTATTTGTTCTAAAGTTGTTTTTAATTTTTTCTTAATTGAATTAATCAACCAGAAGGCTTGTTTTTTATCCAAGGTTAATATTTTTTGTCCTATATTATTAAAAAAATTATTTTGTTTATTGTTATTTAAATAGTTTTTATTGAAACAATTTTCTAAATTAATGATATGAGCTAGAATATGATTCGGTATAATTTGGTTTTCGATACAATATTTAAGGTATATTAATTTGCATTCTGCATTAATAAGTTTTATACTTTGGTTAAAAATTATATTAATTGTATCTATACTTAAAACAGCATTAAAAGGACTTACATTTTGTTGATCCATACAATTAAATAATTCTTTCCTATATTCTTTTACAAGTTTTTCCATTTCTTTTTGTCTGCTTCTTGATATATTAGATGCTAGGGTTTCACCTTAATTTTTCATTTTAATTCTCTTGTTGATGTTACTGGAGTACATATTTTTGAGTCATTCATTCAAGTGAGTAAAAAACTTTTTTCTTTATTTAAAAATACGTTTTGACTAATTCAGTCATTTTCAATTTTATTTTCTTATAAGTCTAATTTTATTTAATTTAAATATTTTTACTCATAAATTTGTACATTATTAACCTAAATAAAAAGAATAATCCAATAAATACATAATTATATAAAAAACATATCCTAAAATACTGAAAATAAGTATAGATACCTTTTAATATATTGTCAATTAATTAAAATTTTCTTTTAATACTTGGAGTTTGTAATGTACTCCATGGTCATTATTAACATTTATGAATTGAACTTTGGAGTGTTACTTTGGAGAAAGTTTTCTTCAACAGAAAAATAATTTACCTTTATTACTTTTTTTAATTATATCTGGTCAATCCAAGTCAGTTCTGTGGATGAAATATTTATATCAATTAATGGCTTCAATTTTAATTAACATAAAAAAGGAAAAGCTTAGTTGATGCATTCAATTAAGTTTTATTTCAAATTTAATCTCCTCAGTAACCACAAAATTATTATTATTTTAAGAATATAATGAGTAAGGTCTAAATGTTTAAAACTGGTATTGAGATATAAAAAAATTAATAACTGGTATTAAGATATAAACGCCTCCTAGCAATTAATTTATTTAAAAATTCCCAGTTTTAAAGAGGAGGAAAATTAATAAACAATTTTTATTGAAGGTCAATAATTCAATTTTTCCTAATTAATCTCTCTCTCTCTCTCTCTCTCTCTCTCTATATATATATATATATATATATATATAAAAAAGAGAGTGGCGTTAGTTACTGACCTAATAACTCAAGAACACCTGGACTGATTTCGATGATTCGAACCATTTAGGACTGGTCTTTGGCCAAAAAAGAAGAATAACCAAGAAAAATCGAAATCAGTCCAGGCGTTCTTGAGTTATATTTATATATACATAATATATCTTTGTAACCTTCACAGCTTCTCTATTAATTTTATATCAACATATGATCTATGACTTCCTGATCAAAACTTTACAATATTATTTATTTAACAACCAATTTTTGAAAAATTTGCACTTAACACATTTGTGAACTAAGGCATCAACTTTTGAAAGCTGATACATTTGCAGTCTTTTCATCGAATACTATCCTGTTTGATAATTGTGTGTGGTAATTATTTATTTATTATTTACATTAATCGTAATATCAAATATTGCATTTATTACATTGTTTTGAAATGATTTGTCATTTTGATGAAGTGCACATTGTGAATAGTTATGTTCTTTGTTATTGCATTATAGTTTCAAATATTGCATTTAATACATTGTTTTGAAATAATTTATCAGTTTGATGAAGTGCACATTGTGAATGGTTATGTTCTTTGTGATTGCATAAGATCAATTAAAATTTTCTATATAATAATTGCCCAGTTAAAAGTAATAATTATTTATCTAGGTATTATTTACAATAATTGTTGTTTCAAAAATTGCATTGAATACATTGTTTTGCAACTTTATCAGTTTGATGAAGTGCACATTGTGAATTGTTATGTTCTTTGTTATTGCATAAGAGTAATTAAAATTTTCAAATACTGCAAAAACTAATGAAGAATTATTACGAATAAAAAATTAAAATGTGAATAAACCTATAAGAAAAACGCATCTTCTATTTATAATTATTAATAGATCTTTAACTGATTTGCCATCTCCATCTTCAATTTCATTATGAAATTTTGGATCCTTATTAGGTATATGTTTAATAATTCAAATTAGCCTATATATTAGTTCCTAGCTATACATTATACAGCAAATATTGACCTCGGTTTTAGAAAAGTAGTGCATATCGACAATCAATCCAAATGTTAATTTCGGATTGTGCAATTAATTTTTACGTGGGTTACTTTGAAAATCAATTCAAATTCGCTGTTCATTTCATTCTGATTTATCATTTTGATGTGGAATTCTATTTTCAAACGGTAAGTAGCCAGCGAATATGTTTATTTTGTTAGGTTATGACATCTGAGCACATTGTTTCATTGATGCTTATTTGTGAGGTTATGACATTTATATTTATTTATTTATGTAACGATAATTCCTTAATTGCTTTTGTGACATTCATTTTTTAGAGTTATTCACAATGCCGCTAGCCAGAGATCTAAGGGTTCGCATCGAACCCGTCATGCAATTACAGTTCGGAACATGGCCAATCAATTGAATATGGATGAACAAGAAATCGCTTGAGAAGTTCATCAAGTGTTGTATAGTGGATATAGTGGATGCGTTCAAATGACACTAATGGCTCTAAGTCATTGTTTATAATATGGAGTCATTCATTCTCTCCCTTTCCCTCTCCCTCCCCCTCCCCCTCCTTTTTTTTTATAAAAAATAGTTTAATTACACATTATACATATATGCACTATCAACTTTAATTTCAAAATAAATAAGCTCAAAAAAAGTTAATATGCTCTTGAGAGAATATCAGAATTGTCTTCGTTAATGATCCTATAAACAATTAATAAACCTATGCAGGAATATAAATCCATCCAAAACCTTGAATATTAATTTGAAAGAATGAAAGAAACATGTAAATACATATGTAAACACATGGATGATATCACCTTATCGAATGTAAAGTATAAGCAATTTTGGTCTCAGGCAATGTAAGAAAAGAACAAATAACGTTGAACATGAAGAAAGTTATAACTTTTATAAATTAATATGAGAGTTGTATGTTGAACATCTTGGTGTTGGGGTGCTGTCTCAGGTTTGGAGCCTGTTTGGGCTGTTGACCGTTGGGATATATTGCACCTTTTTCATCGAGATGTGATTCACATAACCTTTTTTTGTGTCTTGATAGTGTCTGAATAGGCGAAGTGTAGACCAGTAAGTGTGTGTATTACTGGAGAAATTTGAAACATAAGGCTTTGCATTGTGGTTTTTACCAACATTATTATAATTAATAATCTATATTTAAGGAAAAATAAAAGGTTAAGTTAAATGAAAATTATGTATAAGTGGTACAATAATAAATAAATGAACATATATATATATATATATATATATATATATATATATATATATATATATATATATATATATATATATATATTTTATTTATGGTTCTTTTTTAATTATTTAAATTTTTTTTTTTTTTTTTAATTTTGAAGAGAAAAGATTATGTCTTGGCCGGGATTCGATACCCGGGTCGCCCGCGTATATATAACAGATATATATATTATAATGTATATATTATATAATATTATATTATATAAATTTATAAATATATATATATATATATATATATATATATATATATATATATATATATATATATATATATATATAGAACAGGTCTAAGCATGTCTAAAACGACTGACAAACAACAAAATCTGTCCTTCTGTTCTTATACATACTAAAATTGTCAAATTCCAACAAGCAAAAACTGATTCATATGGGCTAGGAGAACCAGATTCGTGAATTAAAAATTTTGAGGAATATGACAGAATACCTAGACAATTCATCTAATAACTCTAATATTTTTAATGATGAATAAAAAATTATAATTTTTTCTCTGACAAATAATATTGACTTTGATAATCAAGAGACGGCATTAACTATTTTTAAAGTATTTTTTTTTATATAACATCTAAAACAAATGTAAATAATTTCAAGAAATAACAACTTTAGGGAGGGAAAATAAAAAAGACCAAGGTTTCTTGTTTTCTAAATGCAATGAATATTTCTGGAACATCAGAAAAATCTTCAGAAACTTCAGTGACCTAAAGAAAGGGCAGAAGCCCCAGGATGTTTGCAAGGTCATAAAGACAATATCAATGACCTCAATCTGAACTATTTTCTCATTCAGAGAAAAGTATATACAGTTTTTTTTTTTGCTTGACAACATTAACAGGTGTACATCAACAGGAAGTTCAATAACCCCAATGATGGGCAATTAATTTCAGCATTAAGAAGAATTTTACTGACCTTTTCAAGAATGAAATAACAGCATTACAACTTAGAAGTTTAAAAGGTTATATATCAACAATTTTAAACTAATAAATACTAATTATTTACTAAAAGAAACTGTTTTTAATATTCATACAATGAACTAATCTTTATATTTAGGTTTAATTACGCGACATCTAAGTATTCCAATGCGATTTTAGAGAAACTTGTTCGAAAGATAATGTAAAAACTATAGACAAATCAATAAAAAGTTTCTCTATTGAGAAATTGTTTGACAAAACAAAAACTTCACTTAAATAAACATTAAACTACTTACTATATTCCTTAGGTGTTCTATTCCTTCAAGTATGATCTCTTGATGTCCAATCTTATGTACACTGAGGTGTTCCAAATCATTAGGGCCGAAGCTCAGAAGTTGCTGCCCATCGACCAAATTGTTGAGGAAGGCATGCATGTATGTAAGTAAACAGGAATCCAGTCCTTCAATCAAAACGATAGCAAATGATATATGTTAATGACAACTTTTGTTTGGCACTGATGTAAATAATAACATATAACTATCAAAACACTTAGTGACAAGAGCTGGATTTGATTATACATGTATCATATTGGACAATTATATGTAATGTATTTGTTTCCTATTCTTATATTAATTATATAATTATCTACCCTTTAGCCATTCCGTAACTTGGTCTGGCTTCCACTCGGCCACGTTAACGTAGGCCATTTTGGCTACGACTGGAGCCTATCTTTCAACCTCTTTAGTTCGAATCACGACCTTCGCGCTAGTGTTGGATCCCATTATCGAAATGGACAATAAATAAATAATTTTTATATTAATTAGTTTACATATCCTAAAAATATTTTGAGTATTATAAAAACAATACGTTGTAAATACGAAATATATAGAAAAAGAGCTTTTGAATTATAAAAACAAATTTTAAAAATTGAACTCGCGCTGGTACAGCTCTCGCTCAACAGATGGCAGTAATGTTGACAGTTCATTCATAACAAGAGCATTGAAAAGTTAAAAAGCAGTTCATTCATATTTTACATTCGAAGGAAAAATTAGTTATGGTAGGAAACAATGCATATTTATTACTTTTATAGAAATTATTGTGAGGAAAAATGGTCACTTTAAGACGAATGGTGGGTATGCCCATCTGAAGACGGAATGCGATTAAATTGAGGATGTCTTGAAAGAAGTTATTGCCACGGAATAATGATAAACTCCAACTCCATGGTAAATTCATTGGCGGATTTGAGGGGGGGCATGGGGGCTATGGCCCCCTCTAGAGTTCTCATTAGTTGAGATTGATCTGAATTTTAGTTGGTTTTCAACAAGAAAAAACACGTTTTACACACCAAAATTATTCATTGTATCGAATGTTTTCTCAATGGGTGTAACCGAAATCGGCGATTCCGAACCGGTTTATGTTTTTCATTCACATATAGATAGCTACCGCTTTGATAAAGGAGCTTATTTTATCCATGTTATTGTTTTCTGGCCTCAGTTGCATTAAATTAAAAATTGATATTTTTTGTATCTTCATTCATATATGGATCATTATTACATTGATAACAAATTCACATTGACCCATGACCCCTCCCCCTAAAATTTCTCCTAGATTCGCCAGAGGGTAAATTTCACATGAACAATTGTATCCAGTATAAAATTTGGTGCTTGTGTCTTAACGCAGCCCTGGTTATTTTTGCCTACTTGTTCGCAAGCACGAGCAGTTACATTTTGTAACAAGTACACTTCTAACAGCTGATTTGTTCTTGCTTACTGAGTTTTGATTATTGCAGATTTATTGTTTGTTATTTGTTGTTTATTGTTTGTTATTTGTTGTTTATTGTTCCTTATTTGTTGTTTATTGTTTGTTAGCTAGTTTGTTATAGATTTTTCGTTGTTATTATTTTAGTTATTTATTTAATTGGTGTAAAATGATGCGTATTTGGGATATGCCGACAACAGAAGAGAAAGCTATTATTTTTTACTGGAGCGAAATATTTTACCAAAACAAAGAAAATGTAAACTATTGTGATTTTTCATAACTTGTTTGTTTTAATTATAGGGATTTTTTATGATTTGTATTTTTTAATTGTTCATTTTCCATTGTTGTTTAATTAATTGTTCATCATATATTACATTTTTATTTTTTTTTTTTTAATAATTTTTCATTATTGTGATTTTTCATTACTTTTATTTCTTAATTGTTCATTGTTGTTTCATTAATTATTCATTATTATTATTATATTCCATTTTTCAATAAATTCTTTTGATTTCTAATTGTTGATAATTTTTTAACCCCAATAAATAGAAGGTAACTGTTAGAAATGTAGCTGTTACAAAATGTAACTGCTCGCGCATGTGAACAAGTAGGCAAAAGTAACCAGGACTGCGTTAAGACACAAGTACCTAAAATTTATTACTTTTAACTATTTAGATAATTATAAATGTAAAAATAATTTAAAATCTAGTTGAAATTAATTTTTTTTAGTAAGTTGGTTAAAAATTCTAATCCACGCTAATTGTCTATTGATTATTTATTTTAAATATGATAATTAAAATAGATTTTATTTCAAACCAAACAAAAAAAAATTAATATATTTTTTTTAAATGTTCGACAAAAAATATTCCAAAATTTATTGTTTTGTTTCCTTATAAACCTTAAAGATAATATTATAGTCGAGAAAATCTTTATATTTATTTTTAACGTCCCCGAATTCAGTTTGGTTTCGTGCCTCTCACATAACTCAAAAACGGATAGCCCCTGAAACTTGAAATTTCGTATTTGGAGTTTTACAATCCTTTTTTTTATGGTCACTGAGTGTTCACCGGGATTTGTACTTTACTTGAAGGGGGGTCAGTTCGGGAGGTTGTCGCTTCCATAACAAGTATTAGCTTTTTATTCGTTTTTTTTTTAAATATATTCACTAAAACAAAACTTAAAACTACTACAGACTGTATATAATAATTTTTTTTAAAAATTTTTTTCTTTTCTTTTTCCCCAATTGGGGTGGCATTGGTATATTCCATACAGCCACATCTGAATTATACGAAAGATCTATTCTCAGTAAGCCTAATCACTTTGTTTATAATAATTATTACTGATGGTATGTAGATTAAAAAACCGACTTATACATACTATTTATGTTATACCATCATATATACTTCGAAATGTTCGTTGAAACGTTCATTTTTAATGAAATGACTACCGAAGTATACACATTTCCTATAATGAAACTATTTTTCTTCATATTAATAGTCACATTTATTTTTCATTCCTTAATAGCTTGCATAAGGTGGACCCGATTGTAATGGGACGGTAGCTGTTAATATTTTGTCTGTTGCCGTTCTTGTGGATGAGGACAATTTTTGAAGTTTTCCATTCATTAGGTATTTCTTTGTTCTTTAAAATTTCGTTATAGATGTAGCATAATATTGTACGTCTCCTCTAGATTTTAAAATTTCATTTGTTATTCCATCTTCTCCGGGGCATTTATTATTTTTTAGATCCTTGATCGCTGCTTCCACTTCAGATTTCAAGATGGGAGGTACTTTAAGATTTGTTTCTTCATAAGTTTCTATGTTTTTGAGAGAGTAGTCATTTGGATAATCGTATAATTCTTGAAAAAAATCTGTAGCAGTTCTCAGAATATCCTGTCGCACAGTGGAACGAATCAACGCATTTGTTGGCCATTGGACCAATCCTCTAATAACTAAATTTGTCCTTTATTTTGATCTTAAATTATACTTTATACATAAATTAATTGTGAAATCAAATCAAATGAAAAAATCTGAATTGAAAAATAAATTTTTCTAAAAAGTCTCATATTTTTAAAGCAATCCACTGTTTGAGGTAATGCCTTAAATTAATAGCGCACCTACTGGAAAACAACTCACCCATAATAAGATATTTTAGGCAAATAAAACTTGGGATTATTTCAAACGTCTGGGATTATTCGGTGAAAATTGGGAGATAAAACTAAAAAAATTAATTGCGAAAATCGCCCAAAAAACTACCTTCACAGTAACTAACTAGAATGTTTGCAGTTTTTTTCCATTAGTCGGATTCTGCTACTAGGCGCTATTTTCCTAGAAAATGATTTTTTCTTTACTTTTCTGGGCCTTGAGAATTAATTTAAAATAATTTCTGTTGATACTGGCGTCTACTTTACGTAAGTTTTCTTTTGTTTACCAATGTTTGTTTACACTCATTTATCCTAATAATCCTTAACTAACATAATAGTATTAACAATGAAACTCAGTTTGTGTGTGGTATTTGAACGACATAGGTGCAATGGTTCCTACAACAAATCGTCAAGTTTTTCAATTTAATCATATAAGTTTTAAATTTTATGACCGGCATTGGAAGCATGGATTAATTCGTTTGGGCTGGAACAAATTTCAAATACCGCAAAGTTCTGCTTACGGGAAACATTAAGAAAATTCAGTGGTAGCTTGTACTCTTACTGGATTTCGTCCCACATGAATATTGTTACGAGCGAATGAATATTGTACTGCAACAGAGGTTGCGTCAATTTTTGGTAGAGCACTTTTAAGGAGGAAGCAGTGTTACGAGCGCGGGAATTGGCGATTCCTGGAAGAGAACAAAGCCCCCTTGTCGGCAGAGATGAAAGAGGCCTTTTCGCGTATGATCTAGATCTGTCATTCTGTATATAAACAGCATCTCAGCGCGAGTAGAGTCAGAGCGTTAAAGCACACGGTACGGTTAACATCGGAAACAGTTATAAGCCAGTGTAATAAGTCAGTAACAGTTTGTGAGTGTAATTGTGTGACAGTTTGTTATATTCAGAGATTCTTACGGTCGGTGGACTTTAATTAGTGAACTGTAAGTGTTAATTAGTAGTAATTAATTAGTTAAGTTGCAGTTGTAATTTTATGTGCTTTGTACAAGCTTATGTAAATATAGCTATATTAGCACATATATAGCTAAATAACTATTAAGCTATTTAGTAATAATAATATCTTATATTATTGTAATAATTAAATAGAAGTTAGGCCTAGATTATAAATATCTAAAATATTCTTATTGTAAATTTATTTCAGTTAATAATCTATTTGTTAGTAATCTCCTTGTTTAGTTTCTTTGTTAGTAATTGTTAATAGTTTAATTGTATTCTTTTATAACTTTTGTAAATAAATATTAGTATCTTTAATTAAGGAATTGTTTAATTCATTTTAATACCCAGTAGCCCGTAACAAATTGGTGTCAGAAGTGGAATTATTGTGTAATTCCTATTATTTTGCATTTTGTAATTATTGGGCTACTATATGTATAATGGCTTCTAAAAGTGTTAAATTAATTGATTTAAAAGTTGCAGATTTGAAAAGGGAATTGGAGGAACGTGATCTGGATTCATCTGGAACTAAAAGTGTGCTGCAACAGCGCTTGCGTCAATTTTTTGTAGATTTAAGGGAAAATCCAGATGACGTTCTATTTGAAACTGATTTAAGCAAGTTGTCTGCAACTTTTAAAAATGAATTAGGTACGGACGCGTAAAAAGGAGACACGCTGTGGGAGCTATGGCCAACTTAGACACGCTAGAAGCAAGTGTTCATCCAAGAAGCAAGAAAAGCCACAGGAAAACTAAGTAGGGTTGATGGGAAGGGGCAACTGTCAACCCGTAACATCAGAGGCCCCGGGAAGACCAGTAGAGTGGCTTCATTAGGGAGCAGAACAAACAGCTTCTATGTTGATGGAATAGTGAATGAGTAGCTGCGAAGTCTTCTACTGGATAACGGCGCAACCATGACTATCTTGAAGACTCGAAGACAGTTCCCGCTGAGGAGATTATACCAACGACTTGGACATTACGGACTGCCACAGGAGAGCCAGCCAAGGTCTATGGGGAGACAGTTGCCACCTTCATCATCGGAGATCAGCATCTGAAGCACCGCGCTCTCGTGGCAGAAATAGATGAAGATGTCATATTGGGCATGGACTTAATGATCGCATACGGGATCAAGCTGGATATGGCAAGAGGTGTGATGACGCTGGGAGACGAAGAAGTCATCCTTCGGCAAGGAAAGGATCTCTACGCACGAGTGCTCCTACTAGAAGAGACCACTTTACCTGAACGGAGCCAAATCGTGACGCATGGGACGGTCGAAGGACACCTCCTTGAGGGTCAATGTGTGTTTCTTGAACCTGGAAAACACGAAGAACAGGAGATCGGACGCGGCGTACTGGTTGCAAGGTCTCTCATCAAGGTCGGACATACCACCCCAATTCGGCTAATGAACCTAAACAGCTTCCTGGTAACGCTGAAGAAAAGAACACCAGTAGGGGAATGTACAACCGCTACCTCAGTGGTTCGTCTGTTACAACGTCATCTCACCGAGCTGCGAGGACTGCCGGAGGAATTAAAAGGATTTGTGGACGAATCATGTCGCGGCCTTTCGCCTGAAGAGGGCGAGGAAGTGAAGAACATGATTACCAGATGGCATTATGTTTTCGAGATCAGCCCAGGACCACGGGGCAGAACGGATATCGTCCAGCACAAGATTGACACCGGGGATGCTAAGCCCATCCGACAGGTCCCGCGGAGGCTGCCGTTAGCCAAAAGGGAGGACGCCGAGAAGATCATCAAGGAGATGGCGACTGATGGTGTCATTGAGCCTTCGAGTAGCCCCTGGATGTTTCCCGTTGTATTGGTGAAGAAGAAAGATTGCACTATAAGATTCTGCGTAGACTACCGCCTTCTGAACAACGTCACCAAGAAAGACAGTTATCCGCTTCCCAGAATTGACGATACGCTGGACACCCTAGAGGGGTGTAAACTTTTCTCTACATTGGATCTGCGCAGTGGATATTGGCAGGTTGGATTGACACCTGAGGATAAAGAGAAGACGGCGTTCTCGATTGGAACTGGACTATGGCAATTTACAGTAATGCCATTCGGGCTTTGCAATGCTCCTGCAACATTTGAGAGGCTGATGGAAAGCGTGTTAAGAAGTCTCTCTTGGGAAATATGCATGGTTTACTTAGACGACATCATTGTGCTGGGAAAGTCCTTCGCTCACCATCTGAAGAATCTGGAGAAGGTCTTCGAACAACTGCGTGCAGCGAACCTTAAATTGAATCCGAAGAAGTGTTATCTCTTCCGAAGGCAAGTTAACTACCTGGGGCATGTTGTGTCAGACAACGGAGTTGCTGTTGACCCAGGAAAGATTACGGCTATCACCAACTGGCCAGTACCTCGAGATAAACATCAAGTGAGAAGTTTTCTCGGGCTCTGCACCTACTACAGGAGGTACGTGAAAGGATTTGCTAACATCGCAAAACCTCTTACCAGGCTTACCGAGGAAAAGCGGACTATCCATTGGGATCATGAGTGTCAGGCATCCTTCGAGGAGTTGATGAACAAATTGAGTAGTGCGCCTATTCTGAGCTATCCACGTCCCGAGGGCAAGTTCATACTTGACACAGATGCCAGCAACACCGCTATTGGAAGCGTTCTCTCTCAGCTCCAAGACGGAGAAGAAAGGGTGATTGGATACTTCAGCAAAGCACTCTCAGCTCCGGAACGCAACTACTGTGTCACAAGGAAAGAGCTTCTGGCAGTAGTAAAATCCATAGAACATTTCCATAAGTACCTATATGGAAGAAGGTTCCTCCTGAGAACGGACCACGCGGCTCTAACGTGGCTACTGCGATTCAAGTCACCAGAGGGGCAAGTGGTGAGGTGGATAGAGCGCCTTCAAGAGTATGACTTTGAATCTGCTCATCGTGCTGGAACGAGTCATAGAAATGCGGATGCGCTCTCAAGGAGACCTTGTGACGAAGAATGCAGGCATTGTTCTCGACATGAGGAGAAACAGGCAACAGAGTTGAGGACAACGGGTGTCATCGACAGTTGGCAGGATGCAGAGGTTTCAAAGGAACAGGACAAGGACCCGGACCTGAAACAAATGAAGCAATGGAAACTATCAGGGCAAGGAAGACCAACCTGGCAGGATGTTGCCCCAATGTCGAAAAATGTAAAGACGTACTGGGCTCAATGGGACTCCATTCTAGTGGACAACGGGCTGCTGAAACGGGCATTGGAGAACACGGAAGGAGATCTGCGCAGACTACAGCTCATCGTTCCAAAGAGTAAAGTGCCCGAAGTACTCAGGGAACTACATGACGGAGCATCTGGCGGCCACCTTGGAGTTCACCGTACATTAGAAAAGGTTCGGGAACGCTTTTACTGGGCAAACCTCAAGGACGATGTGTTGGACTGGTGCAGGCGTTGTGCGACTTGTGCGGCTTCTAACGGACCCACAAGAAGAAAGAAGGCCCCTATGAAGAATTAC
Organism: Arma custos; assembly: GCA_037127475.1. Classification (NCBI taxonomy): domain Eukaryota; kingdom Metazoa; phylum Arthropoda; class Insecta; order Hemiptera; family Pentatomidae; genus Arma; species Arma custos. The sequence goes on from CM073759.1 coordinate 185,271,993, forward strand.
AACGTGGGAGCACCGTTTGAAAGAATAGCGATCGACATCGCTGGCCCTTTCCCTGTGACGGACGAAGGTAACCGATACATCCTCGTGGCGATGGACTATTTTTCTAAGTGGGTGGAAGCTTATGCCCTTCCGAATCAGGAGGCAGTCACGGTTGCGGACGTCCTTGTGAAGCAGCTCGTCCGTAGGTTTGGAGTACCCATGGAACTTCACTCTGACCAGGGACGAAACTTTGAGTCTGCAGTCTTTTCCGGGATGTGCGAAGCACTTGGAATACGAAAGACCAGGACGACACCTCTTCACCCTCAATCCGATGGCATGGCGGAGCGCATGAACAGGACAAAGGGTCGATATTTGTCCAAAGTGGTCTCCGACCATCAGCGAGACTGGGACCAGTATCTTCACCTGTTCCTGCTGGCCTACCGCAGTTCAGTCAGTGAGGCAACGGGGCAGACTCCCGCAAATGTGGTGTTCGGCAGAGAACTTCGTTTGCCTTGCGATCTGCAATTCGGATTCAAGCCTAAAGAGGAAGTTGCCGGAGAAGAGTACGTCACTGATCTACGGAAGCGAATGGATGATATCCACGAGAAGGTTCGCACAAACATCCAGGGTGCAAGTGACAGAATGAAGGAGCGTTACGACATAAAGGCTGAGAAAGGTGGCTTCCGACCTGGAGATTTGGTCTGGCTATATGACCCTCGAAGAAGGCGAGGCTACTCACCTAAACTGCAGAACTCCTGGGACGGCCCGTTCGAGATCGTCAAGAGGATCAACGACGTCATATATAGGATCAGGAAGCAGCCCAAACGAAAATCCAAGGTAGTCCATTTCAATAGACTGGCCCCATACAAAGGAGACCATGGTCCGACAGAAGACCAGCAGGTCAGGTACCTGAACAAAGTGGAGAGAAGTAATGACTCAGTTGCACATATTAAGGTACCAGGTTCCCGTAGGGTAACTCAGATAATCTCTCGTTACCAGCGGACTATTCTCTGGCCCATTGCGTTGCCGAGGATCTGAGGACTTCTCGAGGGATTGCAACGGTCTTCAGGAAGAAGTTCGGCGGAACTGAGGAACTAGAACGCCAAGGACCAAGTGTCGGGAAGACACTCCACCACACGCACGAAGGACGACATCTGTTTTACTTGGTTACCAAGCGTGCCAGTGATCAGAAGCCAACATATGACGCACTGCGGCGAAGCCTTGACGACCTGCGGAGTAAGCTTCTGAGACTGCGTGTCACCAGGCTCGCCATTCCGAAGTTGGGCTGTGGATACGACGGTCTGGAGTGGAAGGTTGTCAGGGGCCTGATTGAACAGACATTCGCCAACTCCGGAGTTGTCATATTGGTGTGCACATTTAATCCCTGGAAAGAAAAAGCGTCTCCATCGGCAGAAGCTCATAACTTCCTGATTTCTCCGGACTATGCTCTGGGGCAGAGCACTTTTAAGGAGGGGGCAGTGTTACGAGCGCGGGAATTGGCGATTCCTGGAAGAGAACAAAGCCCCCTTGTCGGCAGAGATGAAAGAGGCCTTTTCGCGTATGATCTAGATCTGTCATTCTGTATATAAACAGCATCTCAGCGCGAGTAGAGTCAGAGCGTTAAAGCACACGGTATGGTTAACATCGGAAACAGTTATAAGCCAGTGTAATAAGTCAGTGACAGTTTGTGAGTGTAATTGTGTGACAGTTTGTTATATTCAGAGATTCTTACGGTCGGTGGACTTTAATTAGTGAACTGTAAGTGTTAATTAGTAGTAATTAATTAGTTAAGTTGCAGTTGTAATTTTATGTGCTTTGTACAAGCTTATGTAAATAATTAAGCTATTTAGTAGTAATAATATCTTATATTATTGTAATAATTAAATAGAAGTTAGGCCTAGATTATAAATATCTAAAATATTCTTATTGTAAATTTATTTCAGTTAATAATCTATTTGTTAGTAATTTCCTTGTTTAGTTTCTTTGTTAGTAATTGTTAATAGTTTAATTGTATTCTTTTATCACTTTTGTAAATAAATATTAGTATCTTTAATTAAGGAATTGTTTAATTCATTTTAATACCCAGTAGCCCGTAACAATATCAATTATTTTCTGGAGAAGCATGAAAACTGGTTGAATTTGGTTTTATTGTTCCTGAAGATGTTAGCCAGGAACTACCTTCATCGTCATCATCAACAGCCGCAAGTATACCATCTCGTTCTCAGTCATTCAAACAATTATCCGATTGACAAAGATGAAGACAAACCGAAAGCTTTAGAAAATGTTCAGGTGATATGTTCGCTTTTGTCATGAAAAAAAGATTCAAATCTGATGACAATTCAGATTCTTTAATTTCGACTCTTAGACCGAAAATAATAAACATTAAACGTGATTTATTACCAGAAGCACAATCACTTATTGTTACTTAGGATATAGAAAAACAAATCCTAATTAAAATTAAGTTGTTAATTTTAGTTTAATTGTGATCGTTACTTAAATACAACAATTTTATATAGGCACCTACATATATTATAATTTTGATGTATCAATTATACCTAGTATATTGACTAACAAAAGTAATTATCAATAATTATATTAATTTTGTTCAATGATTAAATTTTTTGGTTTGTTACTTTTCCCTTTGTATAACTTTATTTAATACTTATGTATCTGTATTTCCTTAGAATACTGTATTGTACCTATTCTCGTAGTATATAGGTACAATAAATGGTACAATGATAGATAATAACTTATCTAACATCGAAATATCAAATCGAGAATTTTTACATGTTTCTCCTAAAAGATCTGATCCTGTTTATCGTATAATTAAATAGTCCATTCAAAAAGCTATAAAACCGTACCAATAGCCTTATTCTAGGAGAACCAGAAGCGGAGATATTAATGAATGTCCAGTCCTGCCGGTTGCTTTCCGTAATGCCTTTCTTATTAGTTAATTTAGTTGTCCATAGTTTCCCTTCGCTTTGTTCCATTTTGATTTTTTGATTGATCGACTGCTATTAAGTATGTCAGCCATTCTTTGTTTGCTATATATTCTTAGGTCCTGTTTTATATTATTCTAATTCTTCTGTTCCAATTATTAAGGTTGGTTGAATTTTTGATTGCCTTTTTCCTTTCTTCGATCATTTGTAAAGTCTTATTGGATAATTTTGAACAGTAGTCTTTGGAGGTATTGGTTTTTAGTTTGGCCTGGAGGGATGCTTTCTGAATTCTATTTCTAATTTCAATGTATAGTTCTTGGACGTTATTGTTTTTCTATTGTCTGTCTGTATGTAGATTCTTATTTCTTCAATCTTTGCTAGGAGGATTGTAGTAGTAGTACAAATAGGCGGGTGGAGCCGGAGCCGTGACCTTGAGGTCATTGTATGCTATAGCAGAGTCGTGGGCGTGACCTTGAGATGACCTTGAGGGTGGTAGGGGTGTAAGGTAGGGCGTGGGGGTGTTGACCTTGAGGTAGGTTCAGGTGTGCAAAGTAAGATTTGACAACGTCGCAGAGGACATGTGGCAACACCGCAGTAGAAACTAGGTCACGGTTTATTGTGAATGGATGACGCATGTTGGTCATGAATATGTCATTTTATGAATGGAAGTGTTGAATGGGCGTGTGACGTCATCTTATGAATGGAAGAACTGAATGGGAGTGTGACGTAATTTGTCTTTATGAATGGGATAAGAGTTATGAATGAAGCACAGTAGTACAAATAGGCGGGTTGAGCCGGAGCCGTGACCTGGATGTCATTGTCTGCTGTAGCAGGGTCGGGGGCGTGACCTTGAGATGACCTTGAGGGTGGGAGGGGTGTAAGGTAGGGCGAGGGGGTATTGACCTTGAGGTAGGTTCAGCTGTGCAAAGTAAGATTTGGCAACGCCACAGATGAGATATGGCAATAGCGCAGTAGAAACTAGGTCACGGTTTATTGTGAATGGATGACGCATGTTGGTCATGAATATGTCATTTTATGAATGGCAGTGTTGAATGGGCGTGTGACGTCATCTTATGAATGGAAGAACTGAATGAGAGTGTGACTTAATTTGTCTTTATGGATAGGATAAGAGTTATGAATGAAGCACAGTAGTACAAATAGGCGGGTTGAGCCGGAGCCGTGACCTTGAGGCCATTGTCTGCTGTAGGAAGGTCGGGGGCGTGACCTTGAGATGACCTTGAGGGTGGGAGGGGTGTAAGGTAGGGCGAGGGGGTGTTGACCTTGAGGTAGGTTCAGCTGTGCAAAGTTAGATTTGGCAACGTCGCATATGAGATGTGGCAACAGCGCAGTAGAAACTAGGTCACGGTTTATTGTGAATGGATGACGCATGTTGGTCATGAATATGTCATTTTATGAATGGAAGTGTTGAATGGGCGTGTGACGTCATCTTATGAATGGAAGAACTGAATGAGAGTGTGACGTAATTTGTCTTTATGAATGGGATAAGAGTTATGAATGAAGCACAGTAGTACAAATAGGCGGGTTGAGCCGGAGCCGTGACCTTGAGGCCATTGTCTGCTGTAGGAAGGTCGGGGGCGTGACCTTGAGATGACCTTGAGGGTGGGAGGTGTGTAAGGTAGGGCGAGGGGGTGTTGACCTTGAGGTAGGTTCAGCTGTGCAAAGTAAGATTTGGCAACGTCGCAAATGAGATGTGGCAACAGCGCAGTAGAAACTAGGTCACGGTTTATTGTGAATGGATGACGCATGTTGGCCATGAATATGTCATTTTATGAATGGAAGTGTTGAATGGGCGTGTAACGTCATCTTATGAATGGAAGAACTGAATGAGAGTGTGACGTAATTTGTCTTTATGAATGGGATAAGAGTTATGAATGAAGCACAGTAGTACAAATAGGCGGGTTGAGCCGGAGCCGTGACCTTGAGGCCATTGTCTGCTGAAGGAAGGTCGGGGGCGTGACCTTGAGATGACCTTGAGGGTGGGAGGGGTGTAAGGTAGGGCGAGGGGGTGTTGACCTTGAGGTAGGTTCAGCTGTGCAAAGTTAGATTTGGCAACGTCGCAGATGAGATGTGGCAACAGCGCAGTAGAAACTAGGTCACTGTTTTTTCTGAATGGTTGACGCATGTTGGTCATGAATATGTCATTTTATGAATGGATGTGTTGTATGGGCGTGTGACGTTATCTTATGAATGGAAGAACTGAATGGTAGTGTGACGTAATTTGTCTTTCTGAATGGGATAAGAGTTATGAATGAGGCACAATATGTCATTTTATGAATGGAAGTGTTTAATGGGCGTGTGACATCATCTTATGAATGGAAGAACTGAATGGGAGTGTGACGTAATTTGTCTTTATGATTGGGATAAGAGTTATGAATGGGAAGGTTTTGAGATTATTGGATGACTAAGACGGGAGTGTGATTTTGCTTTTATGAATGGAATTAGGCTTAGGTTTTTTTTTTTGAGATAGGCTATTGGATGACGGAGTAGTTTCATGAGTCATTGATTTAGATTATTTAGCTTTTATGAGCTTGGATGACGTATGTGTTCCTCCTGAGCTTTAGTAATGTATAGGAAATTTTTTTGAAGGAGCTGGATTGACAAAAAGGATATGTGAAAGAAAAAAAAAATACAGTTGTACACAGCATTTATTTTATGCATCATATTCTTAAACATATTTATTGTTACTTTTCTTGTACTCTAGGTCTAATTTTCTCATTTAAGTAAACAATAGTAATACTACAAGTAGACATTCTTGAAATAAATCTAGTACTCTAATTACAGGTCTAATTTTCTAACTAAATATAAATTTAAGTAAACAATAATGATACAAGTATACAATGAATCATTTATTGGTTCTTATACATTTACAATGTTAGATTCGTTGTTTTTTTATTCATTGAGGCTATAGTGACCATAAGGGAGAATGGTTTCATCTTGTAATGTATATCTTTTATTATCAAATGAGCATAATGACTTTTTATTTATCAGTGTGGTTTGAACGTTATGTTTTTTAGATTGAATTGAATAAAATGAAGAATATAGACTTTTGCTGTCTTTAAATGTGTCTAGGTAATCGCTAAAAGTAAAATCGTTAACAGCCGATTTTTTTATTCCCTTTGACTTTTTAACCGTTATATCATTCTTTGTTATGTACGAATACATTTTGGGCCTCAAGCCGACAAACTCTACTATAGGAACTCCAAAGGTTTCATCTTTCAACAAACCTACGACTTTTTTATTTTTTTCAGAATAACAGAAATGAGAAGTGGGAAAATTGCTTGTATCAAAATATTTATTTAACTCTCCAGAAATATCGGAATAAATATCTTCAGTCCTAATATTGTATAAAAATGAATCGGTGTCGGTATAACATAAAGTAACATTTTCTATACCATATTTTTTCAAAAACACATGGTAGTGGTAATGATACATCAAAACTTTGCTCAAGTCTAACACTGCAAATCCCACGTACAAGGGTTTATCAAAAATAATGCTTTCTTTTTCCAGCTGAACCGCTGTAACATTATCTGCAAATATAATCCTGCCTTTAAAATTTGGTTTATTGACTTGACGAAATAATGATTTTTCATTTGTTACTATTTTTAAATCGATTCTGTTCCGCACGTTTTCCATAAATTTGCCGAAGCAGCTGTTATTCATCAATTTGTAAAAATCTGACTCGAATGTATTTTTTGCTGATGCTCTCATCATTGAATTAATTTCTACGTATGGAGCCAACCAATTTTTTTGTTTAAACTTCAACACTTTATGAATTTTTGAAATCTTTACCCCGAGTTGTAGAGCTTGTTTTAAATTCACATAATGTACTATGTAACGTGTTTTGGGCATCAAAGTCGTCAATAGTTTAACAGTTTGTTTGTTTTCTTGGGTTTAGGGGCGTAAAACATCTAGGTCATCAACGCCCGTTGGTTATTAAGTTATGGTAACCCACCTATCTGGGCCCGAGAAAGAACGAAGCGAGAGGCGCGCCCAGACCCGAGGGGGCAGGCCGAAGTCCAGAAGGCGCCCAAGTCCCACAAGTCAAGTGGTGGTTATATTGTTATTTATGAGACGAAGATTGGTCAGAGGATGTGGATAAAAACCATGTTAACCACCCAGCCACACTAAGGACATTAGTACAATCCACTAATGCTTACAATGGACCATTCATGGAAAAGTCCAAATCCTCTCAGATCTTCGGAGCTAACATGCTCTGCGGGACAAGTGGCGCCCCCATAGCCCCCAGCACCAGCCCCCCCGGAGCCCAGGCCACTCCTCCCCCAGCCCATGCGGGCCCGCACCAGTGAGCTTCGTTTTAGTTTATGTATATGTTATATATCTACTTTGCTGTAATAGATAATGGATGATAATAACAACACTTGGTTATTTATCGAAAAATTAACTTGGAACAAGGTGTATAATACATATACACACCCACACATTCATATACATATAAACATAAACACTTATTTATACACATATATATTTCACATCAAATGGTGGTCATCAGTTTACACTTGGTAATGAATTTAATGACCGCATCTATTGTGGATTCGTCATCTCTCAGAGCCATTGAGATATTAAAAGGTAACCCGAGTTGATGTAGCACAGATCGATAGTAATGGCATTCTTCGAATATGTGTCTGATGGTCAAGATGCCATTGCATTTTGGACATTTCGGAGGTGCTTCTCTTGTCATTAGGTAAACATGGGTTAGTCGACTATGGCCTATTCTGAGGCGGGTGATTACCACTTCTTCACGGCGTTTGCTACGGTTGGAGGTAGTCCATGGATTTACGCATTTCTTAATACGTTTTAATTTATTGGATGGGCTTTCGTCCCACATTGATTGCCATCTATTTTTTACACATTCCTTTAGAGGGCGTGCAAGCTCTGGGCCAATTAAGATAGCTAAATAATGCTAGAAGGTATAGGCAAGTCACTCCACTTCGTCTGGGCTCCAGGCCATATTGGCATCATAGGAAATGAGATGGCCGACAAAGCTGCAAGAGAAGCACTATCCCTCCCGGGTAGAGGCACAGCTATCTTAATTGGCCCAGAGCTTGCACGCCCTCTAGAGGAATGTGTAAAAAATAGATGGCAATCAATGTGGGACGAAAGCCCATCCAATAAATTAAAACGTATTAAGAAATGCGTAAATCCATGGACTACCTCCAACCGTAGCAAACGCCGTGAAGAAGTGGTAATCACCCGCCTCAGAATAGGCCATAGTCGACTAACCCATGTTTACCTAATGACAAGAGAAGCACCTCCGAAATGTCCAAAATGCAATGGCATCTTGACCATCAGACACATATTCGAAGAATGCCATTACTATCGATCTGTGCTACAACAACTCGGGTTACCTTTTAATATCTCAATGGCTCTGAGAGATGACGAATCCACAATAGATGCGGTCATTAAATTCATTACCAAGTGTAAACTGATGACCACCATTTGATGTGAAATATATATGTGTATAAATAAGTGTTTATGTTTATATGTATATGAATGTGTGGGTGTGTATATGTATTATACACCTTGTTCCAAGCTAATTTTTCGAGATTTAGGAGATTGCCTGAAAAATCTAAAGATATCAGCTTTTTCATAATAATATCTATACTTGTGCAGTCAAATGCTTTAATCATGTCGAAGAAGATTACAACTGCTTGCTGCTTTTCGATAAATGCGTATTGTAGTTCGGCTTCGAGTTGGACTAAGTGATCGATAGTTGCTCTTCCTCTGCGAAAGCCGCATGGGAAATTCTGGAGAACATTGTTTTTTTCGAAGATCCACACAAGGCGTTTATTAACCATGCGTTCCATAATCTTACATAGGCAGCTAGTGAGAAATATAGGGCGATAGCTGCTTACTTGGCGCTTGTCTTTGCCAGTTTTCAGAATTGGCACTATTTCTGATTGTCGCCAGACGCTGGGAAATTCGCCTCTTTCCCACACATGGTTATAGAAATTCAGTAGCCAGCTTAAACAGTTTTGTGGGAGCTGTTGGATCATTGCATAGTGAATATCATCTGGGCCGGGTGATGATCCTTTGAGGTTTCTTAAGGTTGTTCTAAGTTCCCACATAGAGAACGATCGGTTATATATTATATCGGAGGCTTCAGAGTGATGGCATGTGATTTCATTTTCCGGATTTGTTTCTTTTGTTACACATGGATGAGTGGGAGGTAGGTTGAAGGTTTCTGAATAATATCCAGCGAACATTTCAGCAATTATCTCAGGTTGTCCGTAAGTTTACCATCATAGAGTAAGGTGTATCGAGTGGCTGAGTAATTTTTGTGAATTTTTCTTATTTTATTCCATACGAGGCTAGAGGGGGTGGATGAGTTTATGGTTTCGACGAATTGTTTCCATGATTCGGATTTGCTATTGTTTATTGTTCTTCTGCATATGGCTCTTTGTTTTTTATACTCGGTTAGATTTGTTACGGTGGCATTTTTCTGAAACTTCCTGTATGCTCTTCTACGATTTCTTATAGCAGTTTTGCATTGTTCGTTGAACCAGGGAACAGAGGGTCTTTTAGTGTTGTTTTTAGTTTTAGGGATCGCAAGTTTTGCTGCTTGTAGTACGGTATCTGTAAAAAGTTGACATCCTATTTCGATACTTATTTCAGACGGATGTTTTTCAGGTGGTTTAACGATTGATGTAAAAAGCGTCCAGTCTGCTTTTTCGACTATCCACCGAGGTTTACTGTTTCTGTTCTGGTTGCGATTTTCGAATTTTATGCGGAGAGGGAAGTGATCACTACCGTATAGGTCAGGTAATACTGTCCATTCAATGATATTGTATAGTGAGGGGCTGCACATGGAAAGGTCGAGAGATGTGTAGGTGCCGTAGGTGGAGCTTAGGTATGTGGGTTCACCAGTGTCGAGGAGTAGAACGTTTGATAGGTCTATGAATGTTTCTATCATTCTTCCTCTCGCATTTAGGTCTATGGAACCCCACATTGGGCTGTGGCCATTAAAGTCTCCGACAAGAAGAACAGGTTGGGGTAGCTTATTGTAGATATTTAAAATGTCTTATGTTTGTATGAGTCGGTCCTGGGGTAGGTAGATGTTGCAGATTGAGAAAGTAAAGCCAAAGTGAATAGTCACGGCTATAATTTGGAGGTTTGATTCAATTTCTATTTGTTTGGAATATACGGAATTATTAACGGCAATGAGGACTCCTCTACATGCATGATCATCATTCGGACTGTCAGTACGATAAATGGCGAAGTCTTTTAACGAGATTTTGTCTCTTTTTTTAAGGTGCGTTTCTTGTATGCATATACAGAATGGATTTTCATCTTTTATGAGTATTTTTAAGTCATTAAAGTGCGTTTTTAATCCATTACAATTCCACTGTATAAAGGCCATTTTTAGTTTTTAAAGAAGGTGAGAAAGAATAAATAAATAAATAAAAGATTTGGAGGTCCAATCCAATTTTAAATTTCAAATAAAATAAAGTAAAGGAGTGGTAATATATTATATTGATAGTAAATGAGGGAATAAACCCAGAATAAGTCGTACCCACACATGTATTCACACACGTACATATAGACAGGTATATATGAATACTCACATACAAAAAAATAAAATTTAGTAAATAGATTAGAAATAGAGAGAGAATTAAAATTAATGAAGAATACACAAAAAAATGTAACAAATGAAGATGAAAAAGACTAAAAAGAAAAAAGTAAATATACCTGCATACCCACATGTACATATAAACACAAACCCAACAATATCCATACACATACACATATAAACATCCATACGCGCACGCACTCGTATGTGTGTATACACACACGCCCATATACAGAGATATACCGGAGATGTAGATATATTCTCTCATTTTCTGACGTATTAAATAGTAAATAAATGTAGGTACAGATACAAGGCTGCATTCATATGAAATATGTGAAATTATATTTATATAATGTTGGTTAATCTGCATAAGTACGTAGTACATTGTATCGTATGTGGCTATTTTCATAAATAGAGATGGATATATACTCGCTAAGAGAACGAGTAATAATAATAGGTATGGGCTATTGTTTTCAGAGCTGATATTAAGTAGTTTATTGGTGTTCAACATTATAAACAGAGCAGAGATAAAAGTGAATGGGATAAACAGGGCTTGTAGTCTATATGGTATAGTTTTGTCAGTCGGATTAGTATTATTGTTGCTACTAAATTTATTATGGCTGTGTACTCTGTTATATAAACGATAATTATTGTTTAAGTGCAAATTTACAGGTGAATTAGGGTACGAGGTGTAGTTTTTAACAGTTTTAGTATTAGGTGGATTATTTTTTTCGGGTAAAAAAGGTAATTGAGAAAGATTATCATGAATTTCTTTGGGGTATTCAACATCAACGTCTAGCACATAACCGGTTTCTGATTCATTTTCAAGATCTAATACATTTAATTTTTCATCAACCCACTCAAAATCTGTATAAGGTAAGGGAAGGTTCTTGGCATAACCGTAAAGATTGTTGACATCTACGTAAAGTAAATAATTACTGGGTTTAGTCGAGTCATATTCATTTAGATATTTATTGTTAGCTTTCGCATACCGAGAAACAACTTGGCAAATGCCTCCCCTTATTCCCTTTTCAAAAAACTGTATCATATCAATATCTTTTATTACATCTAATTTTATTTTCGTGTATTTCAACATTGCATTCCAAGATAACTGTGGCAAAGTAAAAAACCATGCAGGATCTAGTCGATAAATTTGTTGACAGAGAAGTCGAAAGGCTTCAAAAACTTCGCACAACAAAATTACATCTGTTTGTATATACAATTCCTCATAATCTTTTAGTGTTTGGATGTTGAAGACTTTCCAGACACTTTTCGCGTGCTCATAGTCAACGTCGCTAATCGATGTTTTTGTTAAATCATTAAAAAATGAATTTTTGGAAGGTAGTCGAGTTTCGTTTAGGCGATCAAAAGAATTAAAATAATTGTACGGAAATATGCCTTTCCTTGTCAATAATTTAATTTTGTTTTCATCATTAATAATATTTGCCATATGTGGAAGTATATCAGTAATTGATTTAGATTTATTTTGCAAATTGTTCACTAATGTTTCCAAACTTGATGATAGAAATTTAAACGAGTCAACAAATCGTATTTTTGTACTACATCCTTTAAATTTTATGCTGAAACTTAAATATTTTTCAGAATTACTAGGAATTACGCTGATATTTTCACAACGGCCCAAGAAAGGGATTATAAAATGAGAATCGTAACCCTGTAAATTGTGCATAAAAACAGGTATAAAATCGGGCTTTTTTGCTCTTAAATTACATGCATTATGTGCTGATCCAACAAATTTTCCTGATAAGTGACAGTGATGTCGTACTCGATCGTGTTCGTCTAAAGGGTATTGACACAAGATGCAATCTTTAGCAGAATAAAATATTTTATTTTCCCCTTCGCTCATTTCTTCCATTCGCATAGTATTACCGTATATTTTATCCGCTTCAACAACTATAGATTCGAGTTTTTCTAAAAACGCTAGCATACAGTTTTCTCCCGTTCAAACAAACGGTTTACATTCAAACATTTTTGACTTGACCAGAAGTGAAACTGAAAAAGTACGATGCTCATGAACAGCTTTGTTCCAAGATGTTGACGGATTAGGAATAGGCCCCGAAATTGGTATTAAAAGAGATTCAATATCTGCATAAACAACGATTGGAATGGATTGTGTATATTCCACATGTTTAAATTCAATTTTTTCTTCTTTCGGAAAGTCAGATCGAATTGGTTTGTGATCACGGCAAAATAATTCGTGTTTGTCTTTTCGCTCATCGCCTTTTTTCCCATACTTGTTTACGTACGTCCTTGGAAATACGGTCAGACATCTACGACAGATTGAATATGCGCGTTTTGACAAAGATATTTGAGAACTTACTAATCGTGAAAGATTTGTGATCAAACAATAGTGAAAATTTTCTCCATTTTGTAAATACAACAGATCAAACGTTTTATCATAATTATCCTTTTTACTGATTCTAATTGGATAAACATTATTTTTATCATTTAAGCCATAAACATTTTAGACAGGTTATTTAAATTTTCGAATCGATTGATATCGCTAATTGGAGTCGGGAACGATATAGAATCAAAAGAATATGGAGTATGATATGAATATTTTTGTACGCGTTAAAGTCATTTGATCCAATATTATCACTAAGTAAAGCTAAACGAAAGCAATCGTTAGTATTATTTATTATTTATAACACAACGTTTGTCTCGTATTTTTTTAGGTAATTCAATATATTGAGATCCTCCGAAAGGCTTAAATTTAGTTAAATGTAGGCAGATATAGTTTGTAGAGGTATACATCCAACCGGAACCTTTTTTTTCAAACTCATCCTGTTCCTCTAAATTTTTTTCAAAAATTGTTTCAATGTAATTTTCGAGGTTTATAGAAACATCTATCGTACTAATTTTCGATTTAAAATTAAAATCTGTTCTTTCACTAATAGTATTTTCGTTTTTCTTAATGTATGTACATTCTAACATTATGTTTAATTTTAGATTTTTCCATTCATCTACATAACTATTTAGTAACTTTACTAAAACCTCTTTTTTCTTATTAAAAAATTCTGAAGATAATAATTTTTTATTATCGTTAGGAATGTAAACATCTTCAACCGCATTTCCTAAGGAAGCTTTAATAATCCCATTTTCCTGAGCGACCGTCTTCCCTCGCATCTGTCTACTAAACATGTTGTATTTTCTTTTTTTCATTGGTATCTCCACTGTGTTCACGTCGGGTGTATTATTACTACTAACCCCAAATTGACAAGTTAATTTATGCCGTTCAAAGTTAAACTTTTTGCTAAATTCTTTCCAACAGCCTCGACAATAGTAAAAAAAATTGACATCTTTGTCGCCAGTTTGTAAGCAATAATCCACAATGAGCATAAATAATTATTTCCGTTACGTTTATAGTTCATTTTTAATCTAAACACATACTTGGTCAAACAAACACAAAAATATATATACACTACCCCCTAAAAGTAATATTAAAAAAACAAAACAATTGTAGCCTAACCTGATTCAACCTTTTTTTTTTTGTTACATAAACTTTATGTCATAAGCATTTTTCTTCTTTCCCATATATTGAATTTTTAGCTGTCCTAAAACAGAAAATAATCACTTGGCTAAGTAAAAAAAAAAAAAACTATATAACTTTTTTTTTTTATATGTTTAAAATGTAAGAATGTACCTTCATAGTTGAATATTTCTTCTCCTGTAAATGCGTAGACATATCTTTTAGGTAGAAAGATTCTTATTTTTTCTTTTTCTCCTTCATCTAATAATATTGCTTCAATTGACGGGCCATACTCCGTCTCCTTCTTCGAAAGTTGTAGAATTCGATACGTCCGTCCTATAATTAATTCTCCAATATTTTTATATGCGGGTTTAATTTCATTTAATTTTTTCAGGAGGGACATCTAAAAAAAAAATTAAAATCATATACTTAGTTAGTAAACAGATATTCGAGTAAAATAAAATTAAACAAAAAAACTTACTTTACTGCAGTTGTAATGAAAACTGAAGACGTTGAGACTACGAACTTATACTAGCATAGTGGCTGACTGATTGACTGTGAGGAGAGAGAAAAGGCGAGGGCTTATAAGTACGATAAGGAGCTGAGTCAGGTGCATCATCAGGTCAGTCGGTATTTGGGCTCGCTTTCAGTAGAGTGATAAATCTTATTCCAGACATGTCGTCAGCAGTTCTTGATTTCCAGGGTTATCGCTTGGAAACGAACAAGCTGATAGTGAAAGAACTGTCAGTAGTTAGCATAAATTACGAGCACTCTGGTCATTGGATTTTAAACCGCCTCAAGAAGCCGAAAATGCTGATCGGCTAAAGACAAATCTCTGGGTAAAAAAACATCTTCATGGTCTGGAATGGGACTATGGTGATGTAAATTATGAATCTTTGAAAAATGTTTTACTATCCGTAGCAGAAAACTATGACGTATTATGGGGAAGAGGAATAGAAAAGTGTAAGTTTATAGAAGACCTTATTGATAAACCTGTTTATGATTTGCACGACTTTGGATGTCCCAATCTGAAACAGTTGGAATATGATAAGATAGCATGTCATTATCATTTAGACACATCATTCGTTTGCTCTTTAAATCAAGCTCATCGTCTCGCTGCATGGGTAAATAAAAATAGTGAGGCTGTAGATTTCACTAAAAGAGACGTTCGTAAACGAACGTATAGAGACAATTCTTCTTCTCCTCATCATATGCTGTCATATGCTGGATTTATACGTGGAGTCGAAAATAGTTTTAAATGTGTATAATGTGGACTGTTGTATGACACCGATTCGTTAATAAACCCTTTCAATTACTATAGGGCGTGTAGCCCGCATTGTTTATGGTTTGAGGAGAAGTCTTTTTAATTAAAATTTGTTAAATATTGTATTTACTAAATCAGTATTTCATTTAGATTTATTTTGTAATATGTTTTTCTTATAATTGCTACATATTGATGTAGATGATTTTTAATTAAATTTTTCATTTATAAAAAAAAAATAAATGTTTTCAGTCAATTTGTTTTTTTCTTATTCGTCTTTTTTCAAGGGACAAATAAAATACGTCGCACTTACTTAAATTAATATATAGGTTAGAAAATTAGACCAGTGAACAGATTATTAGATTTTATTTTTTCAAGAAAAGTAATAATAATTAACAAAAATTTTTAAGAATATGATGTATGTATAAAATAAATATCTAGTATAAGAGCATATGTTTTTTTTCTTCTTCTTCAACATTATACGATATCCTTTTTATTAACCCAGTTGCGTTCATTAACACCGAACCACTTAACATATAATTGATTGCCTTTTATTTTCAATACTTTATCTACCAGGTATATATTTGGATATTTAGCCTGTTGTAGCTCTTCTTCATAAAATGCACCACTGATCGGTTGCCCTTTTAGATCTTCTAGCAAATATGTGTACGGATATGTCTTCTGAATCTTGACTACCTTAAAAATTTCACTTGACCAATTAGGCTTATAGCCTTTTGAAAAACTTGTTTTTTGTTTAGATATTCTTACAAAATCGTCTTCTATAAATTTCTGCTTTCGAACTTTCGATTTAGTCACTGTACAATACACATTTTTTAGCAAGTATCTCTCCATATTTTTATGCCGAGCATCGATTGGTTTCATACCTATAGTCCTATGATATGATGAATTATACTCCTGTAGAATTTGGGGTAATATATCTAAAAATTTATAATTTCCTCGCAGGCTGAATGCTCTCCAAATTTTTTCTTTTAATGTTCTATTGAACCTCTCTACAATGGAAGCTTTTATATTAGAAAAAGTTAAATAATGATTAACATTGTATTGTTTCATTAGATAATTGAACTTTGAATTGTAAAATTCTTTTCCTTGATCACTTTGAATATGTTTTGGAGTTGATTTACTCGATAAAAACACACTCTCCATTGCTTTGCTCACGTTGTCCGCTGTTTTCTGTTTTAGTGGCACAGCCCAAGCAAATTTCGAAAAGCAGTCTATGACCGTTAACAAATAGTTATTTCCTTTATTTTCTCCAGAATAAGGTATCATTTCCACAAGGTCTATTTGCCATAAATCGTTATTTCCTTTCAAAACAGTTTTCCGACGTGGATATTTTCTTCGAGCTGGTTTGTGCAATTCATTTACGACAGCACTTTTCAACAACGATGCATTCATCTTTTAAGATAACCGAGCGTTATTAGCATCACCGAGATACACACACAGTGAAAAGATATTCACTTAATATAATATATTTATTTCTCGTAGCTCTTCAATTATCGAAAAATACGTCGATTCTCTTACACAATTTGAATATCACTCGCACCAGCCTTATACGGGAAATATCTTTAACAAATCCGACGAGATTAGAATTCCTATTCATCAAAAAGATTTTTATACCTTTCCTTCTCAAAGTTTTATTTATCTCGAAGGGAGGATCTTAAAAAGTGATGGCACTATCGGTGCCACTCCAAAGTTGACTAATAACGCATTCGCGTTTTTGTTTGACGAAATTAGATATGAACTAAACGGTATAGAAGTCGATCGAGTACGAAATCCGGAGATAACTACTACTCTTAAAGGGCATGCATTATTTTCGCCTAATCGAGTAATGGGATTAGAAAATGCGGGGTGGACAATGCCCGGTAAAACTCTTTCTTTGGATAAAAACGGCGTTTTTAGCGTATGCCTACCACTTGATATTCTTTTTGGGATTTGCGAGAACTATCGTAAAATTTTAATCAATCTGAAGCAAGAGCTCGTTTTGATCAGATCAATTACTGACCTAAACTGCGTGCTAGGTGACGATGATGACGTTATTAAAACTAGTAGACAAGAACAAGGTCGTTTCTATTCCATTCAGATCATGGAATCTTTACGAATATCCCAATGTACCTGCGACGCAGCAGGAAAATTGGTCGGTCAAAACTTCAACAAATTTAGAAAAACCGCGCTATCTCATTTTTTCATTTCAAAGTGATCGAAATAGAACCTCTAACTAAGATAGCAGTCTGTTCGATAGTTGCAAATTAAAAAATTTGAAACTTTATTTGAATAGTGAACAATATCCATACGATGACTTAAATTTAGATTTTGAGCAAGGAAAAGTAGCATTGTTGTATGAAATGTATAACGAATTTCAAACGAGTTATTATGGCGTTAGACATTCTCAGCCCCTGCTTTCAAGAGCCGATTTCGAGAAATTAGCGCCTCTAGTGATTATAGATTGTTCTAAGCAATCTGAAGCAATCAAAAGTGCGACTATCGATATCAGAGTACTATTAGAGGCGAAAGGAAACTTTCCAGCCAATACTAAAGCTTACTGCCTCATTTTACATGATAAAATAATAGAATATGAAATGGGAACGGGTTTGGTCCGTAAATTGTACTGACTCTCTGTTTGTTTGTTTTTTTTGTGGTTGTTAGAAGAGGAGTATACTAATTTTTTATTATTTTACATGTAGATGTAAAATGAACGCACAACCAAAAAAAAAAACAAAAACGAATTGGAACTCGATTCGGAAAATACAAAATATCGAGTAATAATATCTTTTATTTAGGTATCTTTCAAGCCTGATGAGGACCTGATGTTGAAACTCGTACTCTTGTAACATGGAATTGAAACACATGCGAGGGACAGGGTAAGATTCGAAAACAGGATTCATCATATTTCCAAGATACTGATTCCTATCCTGGAATCAACCCACAGATCAGCTGTTTATCAGAAACATTACAAGATTGTTAATTGTTAAAATTTTTATATTTACCTTATCAGTATTTGATTCAGATTTATTAATTTTTTTTTAAATTAAATTTTATATTTACGTAAAATAAAAATATTTGATTTCAGTAAATTTGTATTTATTTTTTTTTCTTCTTCCTATTTTATTTTTCAAGGGACAAATAAAAAATACAGCATATTAAAGGAAACTTATTTTATTGATTATCATCACAATTCAATTCATTTAA
Source organism: Arma custos (assembly GCA_037127475.1). Classification (NCBI taxonomy): domain Eukaryota; kingdom Metazoa; phylum Arthropoda; class Insecta; order Hemiptera; family Pentatomidae; genus Arma; species Arma custos. The sequence continues at coordinate 185,290,472 of CM073759.1, forward strand.
GTTGTAAAACAGTGTATTTGTATTTATGCTAAAATCAATTGGTTCGGTAACTACACTTGCTTCATTCTTGTTATAAAGTTCAACCATCTTTGTTATCAATGCTAGTGAATCGTTGATTTTTTCTATATTTGCGCAATAGACCGTCTCGTTCCTGTTGAAACATGCAGATGCAGACGATGGTGGAAGGGTCTCATGATTAAACATTGCAAACCATTGCGTTACCTGCTCTATCCGCATCACCCTTGTGCGTCCTCTTGTAGTAAGTTCACAAATCACGTTTTGACATCTTGATCGGTCTTTTTCATAGGATTTTTTTCGTTTCTGCAGCAATAACAAAATTTTCGGAGCTCGGGTGGTATTATATGTCCATTCCTCAACATTCATGTGAACGACCGTTTTCTTCTTTTCGCTAATGGCGATAGTCGGCATAAAGTTACACAAACCGATCCGAAAACATTTTCTGTTGGTGAGTGGGTACTCGGTCACAAGGTCCATTCGACGATCCATCTCGCGTATCATCAACGACAAAACTGTGTGGTATAACGGAGTGGAAGGGAGAAAGCTGCAGCTGTTCTAGTTTTTTTATCACATCATTTATTTCCCTTCTTTTTAGTTCATACAAGGAAATACATAATTGCAAATCTTTGAGTCGATATAGAAAATTGTGAAGCCTTTTAACAACATACCGTCTCTTCGCTATCATTCTCGTCAGACACTATGATTTGCAGCTCATTCAATTGTTCACAATACTCGATAAACGAACAGTTTTTAGACCATTTTTTGTGGTCGGCAAAAGGGTCGTCATACTCCTTCCTTTCATGCAAGATTACTCCGCAAAATGGACATCTTGTCCTATCAGACACTTTCAAGTAATACAACCCAGTAGCCGCTAGTTTCAATGGACTCACCGGTGACGACCAGCCGACGAATGTCGACAACCTTCCGCCTTCGTACCTCAGGTTCTTGCTCCTTAGCCGACCCATACTAAACTAACTGATTGAGGAAGCAACAACGTGCTTCATTCATAAAACAAAATGATGACACTCTCCCATTCGGAAAACAATATAGGTACTCTCTTTCATTACGCTGTGACTTAGTTTCTTCTCTAGGACGTTGCCAAATCTTACTTTGCACAGCTGAACCTACCTCAAGGTCAACACCCCCTCGCCCTACCTTACACCCCTCCCACCCTCAAGGTCATCTCAAGGTCACGCCCCCGACCCTCCTACAGCAGACAATGGCCTCAAGGTCACGCCTCCGGCTCAACCCGCCTATTTGTACTACTGTGCTTCATTCTTAACTCTTATCCCATTCATAAAGACAAATTACATCACACTCCCATTCAGTTCTTCCATTCATAAGATGACGTCACACGCCCATTCAACACTTCCATTCATAAAATGACATATTCATGACCAACATGCGTCATCCATTCACAATAAACCGTGACCTAGTTTCTACTGCGGTGTTGCCACATCTCCTCTGCGACGTTGTCAAATCTTACTTTGCACACCTGAACCTACCTCAAGGTCAACACCCCCTCGCCCTACCTTACACCCCTCCCAACCTCAAGGTCATCTCAAGGTCACGTCCACGACCCTGCTACAGCAGACAATGACCTCAAGGTCACGGCTCCGGCTCAACCCGCCTATTTGTACTACTTGTAGTATTTATTGGTCTTATCACAGGTGTGAAATAGAATGGTCGGGTGTTCTTCATTTTATCTGGCCTAAGAGTGGTCCTGATTAATCTAAGGTCTGAGGTAAAATTTACATTTGGCATTATTTCGCAGTTTTTTATTGTATCTATTTTATTGCTATGTACATAGTCTATTTCGAACTTATCTCCCGTAGGAGACTTTCAAGTCCATTTGTTTTTTGTTTTCTTTTTGAAAAAGGTGTTCAGAATTTTGAGCCGATTGCTATGCGCGAAATTTATAATGAACTTGGAATAATGGGCTTAGTCAAATAATAATGTTTCTTGTAATTTATTCTGGGAATTCTATTCATGCTATCATAAAGTCTGATTTAATGTTGATCTAGGTCGACCTTTGAACCTATTTGTTGTCCTTTTTTAAAAGAGGGTTGTTTGGTTATTATTAGACAAGTGAGTTCCTTGGATCATGATAACAAGAGGACACGTTATGTAATGTCGATTTCAAGTTCCTTTCTGATTCCAAGGGTCGAGGGTCTGTGGGATAGAGGGTTTAAATAACCCGGTGTATAGCTGAAAGAATTCGTATTCTTTCTTAATTTTAGTTAGTTGCAAAGTATTCTTTGAACATCTAAGATCTGACTAGTGTCGTGAGTTTTTGCTTTTTGTCGTAATATTGTTTGAATTTTTTTATTTTTATTTTACCCAAGTATATATATTTTTTAAATTTATTATCAATTGTAAAACTATTTTTATCAAGTTGTGCTTGTGTGTATTTTAGTTGTAGTTCACTCCCCTAACAATATGGCCTCCACGTCTCGTGAATCTGCCATGAGAAGCAGAAGTAAAGATAGAGTTTTTCTTGTCGGTTATCCGGCTCACCAAATCACCGGTTGTAAGCTACCCTCAAACCGCCAAGTTTCCTCCAACTTTATTCTATCACGTGAGTGTAGTGAAATTAAATCTCAGAGAGTCAACCATAATGACTGTTCGAGAAGCATTACTATTTTGGGGAAAAGCTCGAATTCCAACAAAGCACGAGAGAGATGCTATACCGAAGCTCGAGAAACTTCACGCCGAGTGGAGAGACGTACAGAAACAAAAGAATAGATCAACACAAAGTTCGAAGGAAAAAATCCAAGAATTTCCAACAAGTTGGATGATTTCTAGCGTTCTTATCAGAGCAACACTACCGTACCATCTGTTGAGGTTGTATCCAAGTAATATGAATGGACCCCAAAAGCTTAAGGCGGAATCTAAATAAGAGTAGTAATAGTGTTTGTTTGGAAAGGTGTCTTTAAAAAGGCGCTTACCCAAAAAATTATCGCATTTCAACACTTGGAGAATAAAGCAGTAGAATGCACTGTTACCATAGATACCACACGTATCTCTTCCCGATTAGTCCAGGAATTTAACTTTTAATTCATATTTATTATGTAAACTTTTGTAACATACTATTTTTTCTTTAAAAAAAACAAAAAAAAACACATATGATCGAAGTGAAAGTGGAAATAGGTTAGTTTTATGTGTTATAAATATAACTTCGGTTAATGTTTTAATATTCTTTTTTTCTTTTTAAAAAGTGTTTTATTCTGATCAGACAGATTAGATTTAAGACTTAAATACTAAAAGTGCGGGTTTTTCCGCCAGCCATGGGCGAAGCGTCTACTTCTTCGCAGGCGGTAGGGGATATGGAAGCGGACAGTATTAATTTAAGTACATACTAATAGTAATAATACTGGTTCCTGAGAGCTAGTTACTGGTCGTAAACGACCTTTACTAATTGAACAAGATCATTTAGACAGAAACGAGAAGCGCCAATTCAAACACAACAGGTTACTAACATCAATACCAGACGAACAACTAGAAAATACTACGAGACACGTGCTAAATCAAAAACCGCCCCCACTTTATATAAATGGAGTAGAAAATTACTCTGCATTAATTGCTTTCCTAAAAGAAAGATGCCCCAGGATAGTGATTAAGGCCTCCATCACTCTACACCGATTAGTATTATAAAAGAGGAATTGAAAGAGAAAGTTGTAATGTAACCAATGTTATTTCTAGATTTAAGAAGCCCTTACCAATGTTATTTGTAGACATTACAAAAGAAACTTTCAAAGAAGACGTCTATAATTTTAAATGTATCTATTACACTAAAATAAGCATCGAAGAACCGCGGAAGAAAAAAGACATTCCTCAGTGTTTAAGGTGCCAACAATATGGTCACAGTCGAGGCTACTGTGACCACCCACCAAGGTGTGTAAGGTGTGGCGGGCACCATGACAGCAAATTGCTATGTTTCTACTCTTAAATATATTTTGAATATATATATATTGATATTTGGGATGCCAGAGTCTCATTTAGGATGAGTACACAAATTATTATTTATATTCCTTAATCTTAATTGGGTTCCTTTCCAAAGGTCTATTCTTGTGTTTACCAATTTACTTATCTATTATACCTTCAATATATTATTTATAAATAAATAGTGTATCTGGGGTATGTAACCACCAAAAGAATTACAATAAGGATCGTTTATTTATTTAATTTCAACAAGGTTAATGATTCAGATTGCCATAAAATAAATTACAGGAAATAAATTAAACTTATCTGCGGACAGGGGTAGATTGGGCCTTCTTCAGCCTCGTTTTTCAAGAGTTTTCTTCTCTCCCCCTCTCCTTCCTTCTCCACCATCTTGGACCATAAAACTCCATAAGGGAACCAAAAGGTCTGCTCTTTGTCCCAAACATATTCCCTTTCATGTGTCCCGACATGACACATTTTCCCCGCTCCGCATCCCTTTCATGGTGCCGCCAGCATCAGTACATCTGCAAAATCTTGCAGTAAAACAAGGGAAACTCCTGCTACTTGTGCCAATTGTGGTGGCCAACATCCTGCCAACTACAAAGGCTGCCAAACACTGAGGGACTTAAGAATTCAGCTAGCTCAAGACATTACAACCAGCGGCCTACACCAGCTCAACCTTTTCAGTGGCCACCAGATTCACAAGAATTCCTAAATCTCAGACCTGTACAGCACCATCTTCCAGGACATCTGGAGAACACCGTGGAATCTCAGCAGAAGCCAAGAAGTCCACCAGTAACGAAGTCAACACCTCAGCACCATAATGTTCAAACAGGTATGATGAATAACAGTACCCAGCCGGTGCCCCCTTATTATACTGTCCCTCCCCAACTGTTTCAAATACTAAAGGGTCTTAACAACCTTATCCACCCTCTTTTTAATCTTCTCCTACAGTTAACTCAGGTTACACAAGCCTGGAGCCACAGCCATGCCCCCTAATTTTTCAACAGCCGGGGCGATCCGACTCCTTGTCAATTCTCCTATGAAATGCTAATGGGCTGATGCAACACAAGACTGAACTTGATTTATATTTACATGAAAAAAGGACAGACATAGCACTAATCACTGAAACACATCTTACATCACGATCAAAAATCTATATTTCAGACTATATTATTTACAGAACTGATCACCCTGACAAAACGGCACACGATGGCACCGCCATTATTATCAAATCGTCATTAAAACACAGTCCCATTCATTTACCCATCACACCACACAAACAGACAACTGGAATCACATTACAAACAAAACAGAAAAATATCAGGTTCGCTGCAGTTTATTGTCCCCCTAGGTACAAGCTTACATCTTCGATGTTTTCTGAGTTTTTTAAACGGATAGGTAGATGTTTTATCGCAGGAGGTGATTTCAATGCGAAACACCAATGCTGGGGTTAAAGATTGTGTACCCTAAGAGGTAGGTATGCTCGTCATGAACTTTCATTAGACACATCATCTCCAAATTGTCCTACTTACTAGCCTACTTCTAGACGCAAAACCCCGGACTTACTGGACTTTTTTGTTACAAAAGGCTTAAGAACAGTAAACAAGACTGTAAATAAGATCTCTGATCATTCTCTAGTTCAAATGATCCTGTGCGAAGAGCCTTCTGAGGCACAAAAAAGACCTTCCCTAACACAGGGTATAATGGTTGGGATTTATACAGAAGTTATCTCAATTCTCAACTCTCAATCCCTATTTCTACAAAAAAATGAAGAAAAACTAGAGAAGGCAGTGGAAAAGTTCACTACAAGTATTCAAAACGCAGCGTGGTTATCATCAAAACCCAGGGATAGAAAAGCGGATAGTTTACCAAGCTACCCGCAGTATATTAGAGATTTGATTAGGGACAAGAGAAGAGCTCGTAAAATATGGCAAACTAACAAACAACCATCAGATAAACGGACGTTTAACAAACTGAATTATGAACTAAACCGTCAAATTACTAAATTGAACAGATCAAATTATGAGAATTATATTAAATCCCTCTCGACAGACGATGGAAGTTTATGGAAGCATACCAAAAGACTCTTAAAACACAGAGAGATGTCGGCACCTCTTAAAAAGAAGACGGCTCTTGGGCTGTGTCGGACGAGGAAAAATCTGAGCTTTTTGCCGATCATCTTTCTTCCGTGTTTACACCACATTCTGACTTCACTAACACAGAACACGAACTAACTGTAAATAACACACTTGACGCTCCATTACAACTAACACTACCACCGCCTTCATTCACTCCAACAGAAGTAGCAGAACTAATTAGACATTTACCAAAAAGAAAAGCCCCGGGCTATGACTTAATAAATGCCGAGGTGCTCCAGCAAATGCCTTGGAAAGCTCTAGTGCTTCTTACGACAATCTACAACATATTTATTTTAATCAAAAGAATCGGATAAATAATTTGTAAAAGAAAGATCACTTTAATTTTATTTATTTTTTCATTATTATTTTAACATAATAATTTAAACTTTTTTTATTAATTGTATACAACAATTTAATTAACTTATAATAATTGTGTAATAGATAAATAGGTATTTGTTTAGTTGTAAGTCTAATATTTCTCATAAGTTTGAAAACATATGTTATAAAAGTGAATTGAGAAAAGCAAAAGGTAGTCGACCGGCTTTTGTTCGCTCCAGCTATACCGAGCGGCACAGTGTTGGCACGAGCCTCTTTACGTGCACATCGCTAGCTCTAGCTCTCAGAGTTGTCATTATGGATTTGAACTTTACTAATTCGTTGCCCAACTGCAGTTGGGAATTAGTTCAAGTACAGTCAAAGTCTCGTCGTCAAAGTCGCCACAGCGCATCCACCCGATCATTTCATGGACATTTTTTCTCACCCTGCTGAGAAAAATTGCTTTGAGGTTTCGCCCGCCCTGCCGAGGAGAATTCCATTGACGTATCGACATCTTCGATCTTCGTCCCGCCGTCGAACTCTCTCTACAACAACTCTACAAGTCATATGATTTTGTTTTTTATTATTATTCCAATTGGCCAAAAAGACAAACATTATTATTTTTGATAAACATTAATTTAATTTTACAATTGATCAATTGAACATTTTTTATTTATAGCCAAAATAGTTTAGATTTACCTTCATAAGAGAAAGTTATGAACTGTTCTTTTTTTTCTTTCCATTTTGTTAAGTGTAATTGTAACTTCCAGTAAAAGTAATTTATTTCATTTACGTTTATTACGGTTATTACGTTTATGTTTTTAATTTAACTGAATTACTTTAATATCAAAGTTTGTTTTATTATTTATATATATATATATATATATATATATATATATATATATATATATATATATATATATATACCATGATTTTTAATTTTAATTCAATAAACGGTTTCATAAGAATGACATGCGATCTGGAGTTTTGAATTCAGCTTATTTTCCCATGCATATTTTCGGAGCTCTCATCGAGAGGTCCTACTGTCTCGCGAGAGCTCAAACATAAAATTGTGCAGTATTTCTGGATGTCGCCCAAGCATTCGACAAGGTCATGTTTTTCTAGTCTATTAGCCCGTCTCAGCAACGGACTAAAGCTACGTCCACACTATGATACATTACCTAGGCAATAGACGAGACAAACCTTAGTCCGTCTCAGCAACGGACGCAAGCTACTTCACACTATGATATATTTGCTAGGCAATAAACTAGACAAACTTTAGTCCGTCTCAGCAACGGACAAAAGCTACTTCACACTATGATATACTCGTTTTTGCTAGGCAATAGACTAGGCAAACCTTAGTCCGTCTCGGCAACGGAATAAACCTATTTCCACACTATGATATATTTGCTAGGCTTTAGACTAGGCAAACCTTAGTCCGTCTCAGCAACAGACTAAAGCTACGTTTACACTATGATACATTTGCTAGGCAATAGAGTAGACAAACCTTAGGCCGTCTCAGCATTGGACTAAAGCTACGTCCACAATATGATACATTTGCTAGGCCTATAGACGAGACAAACCATAGTCCGTCTCAGCCACGGACTAAAGCTACGTCCACACTATGATATATTTGCTAGGCAATAGACTAGACGAATCTTAGTCCGTCACAGCAACGGACTAAAGCTACGTCCACGCTATGATACATTACCTAGGCAATAGACGAGACAAACTTTAGTCCGTCTCAGCAGCGGACTAAAGCTACGTCCACAATATGATATATTTGCTAGGCAATAGACTAGACAAACTTCAGTCCGTATCAGCAACGGACTTAAGCTACTTCACACTATGATATATTTGCTAGGCAATAGACTAGGCAAACCTTAGTCCGTCTCAGCAGCGGACTAAAGCTACGTCCACAATATGATACATTGCCTAGGCAATAAACGTAACAAACCATAGTCCGTCTCAGCAACGGACTAAAGTTCCGTCCACACTATGATATATTTGATAGGCAATAGACTAGACAAACATTAGTCCGTCTCAACAACGGACTGAAGCTACTTCACACTATGATATTATTGCTAGGCAATAGACTAGGCAAACCCTAGTCCGTCTCAGCAGCGGACTAAAGCTACGTCCACACTATGATATATTTGCTAGGCGATAGACTAGACAAACCTTAGCCCGTCTCAGCAACGGACTAAAACTACGTCCACACTATAATATATTTTCTAGGCAATAGACTAGACAATTATTAGTCCGTCTCAGCAACGGACTGAACTTACTTCACACTATGATATAATTGCTAGGCAATAGACTAGGCAAACCCTAGTCCATCTCAGCATTGAACTAAAGCTACGTCCACAATATGATATATGTGCTAGGCAATAGACTAGGCAAACCTTAGTCCATCTCGGCAACGGAATAAAGCTATTTAAACACTATGATATATTTGCTAGGCTATAGACTAGGCAAACCCTAGTCCGTCTCAGCAGCGGACTAAAGCTACGTCCACACTGTGATATATTTGCTAGGCGATAGACTAGACAAGCCTTAGCCTGTCTCAGCAACGGACTAAAACTACGTCCACACTATAATATATTTTCTAGGCAATAGACTAGACAAACCACAGTCCGTCTCAGCAACGGACTAAAGCTACGTCCGCACTATGATATATTTGCTAGGCGATAGACGTGACAAACCTTAGTCCGTCTCAGCAACGGAATAAAACTACGTTCGCACTATGATATATTTGCTAGGCAATAGAGTAGACAAACCTTAGGCCGTCTCAGCATTGGACTAAAGCAACGTCCACAATATGATATATGTGCTAGGCAATAGACTAGGCAAACCTTAGTCCATCTCGGCAACGGAATAAAGCTATTTCCACACTATGATATATTTGCTAGGCAATAGACTAGACGAATCTTAGTCCGTCTCAGCAACGGACTAAAGCTACGTCCACGCCATGATACATTACCTAGGCAATAGACGAGACAAACCTAAGTCCGTCTCAAAACGGACTAAAGCTACTTCCACACTATGATATATTTGCTAGGCAATAGACTAGGCAAACCTTAGTCCATCTCGGCAACGGAATAAAGCTATTTCCACACTATGATATATTTGCTAGGCAAACCTAAGTCCGTCTCGGCAATGGACTAAAGCTACGTCTACACTACGATATATTTGCTAGGCAATAGACGTGACAAACCTTAGTCCGTCTCAGCAACGGACTAAAGCTACGTCCACGCCATGATACATTACCTAGGCAATAGACGAAACAAACCTTAGTCCGTCTCAGCAAAGGACTGAAGCTACTTCCACACTATGATATATTTGCTAGGCTATAGACTAGGCAAACCCTAGTCCGTCTCAGCAGCGGACTAAAGCTACGTCCACACTATGATATATTTGCTAGGCGATAGACTAGACAAAGCTTAGGCCGTCTCAGCAGCGGACTAAAGCTACGTCCACACTATGATATATTTGCTAGGCGATAGACTAGACAAGCCTAAGCCTGTCTCAGCAACGGACTAAAACTACGTCCACACTAAAATATATTTTCCAGGCAATAGACTAGACAAACCATAGTCCGTCTCGGCAACGGACTAAAACTACGTCCACACTATAATATATTTTCTAGGCAATAGACTAGACAATTATTAGTCCGTCTCAGCAACGGACTGAACTTACTTCACACTATGATATAATTGCTAGGCAATAGACTAGGCAAACCTTAGTCCATCTCGGCAACGGAATAAAGCTATTTCCACACTATGATATATTTGCTAGGCAATAGACTAGACGAACCTTACTCCGTCTCAGCAACGGACTAAAGCTACGTCCACGCCATGATACATTACCTAGGCAATAGACGAGACAAACCCTAGTCCGTCTCAGCAGCGGACTAAAGCTACGTCCACACTATGATATATTTGCTAGGCGATAGATTGGACAAACCTTAGCCCGTCTCAGCAACGGACTAAAACTACGTCCACACTATAATATATTTTCTAGGCAATAGACTAGACAATTATTAGTCCGTCTCAGCAACGGACTGAACTTACTTCACACTATGATATAATTGCTAGGCAATAGACTAGGCAATCCTTAGTCCGTCTCGGCAACGGACTAAAGCTTCGTCTACACTATGATACATTTGCTAGGCAATAGACTAGTCGTACCTAAATTAGTATCAGCAACGGACTAAACCTACGTCCACACTATGATACATTTGCTAGGCAATAGATTAGACAAAGCTTAGGCCGTCTTAGCATTGGACTAAAGCTACGTCCACAATATGATGCATTTGCTAGGCCTATAGACGAGACAAACCATAGTCCGTCTCAGCAACGGACTAAAACTACGTTCACACAATAATATATTTGCTAGGCAATATTCTAGACAAACATAAGTCCGTCTCAGCAACGGACTGAAGCTACTTCACACTATGATATATTTGCTAGGCTATAGACTAGGCAAACCTTAGTCCGTCTCAGCAGCGGACTAAAGCTACGTCCACACTATGATATATTTGCTAGGCGATAGACTGGACAAACCTTAGCCCGTCTCAGCAATGGACTAAAACTACGTCCACACTATAATATATTTTCGAGGCAATAGACTAGACAAACTTTAGTCCGTCTCAGCAACGGACTAAGGCTACTTCACACTATGATATACTCGTTTTTGCTAGGCAATAGACTAGGCAAACCTTAGTCCATCTCGGCAACGGAATAAAGCTATTTCACACTATGATATATCTGCTAGGCAATAGACTAGACAAACCTTAGGCCGTCTCAGCATTGGACTAAACCTACTTCACACTATGATATATTTGCCCGGCAATAGACTAGACAAACCTTAGTCCATCTCGGCAACGGAATAAATCTATTTCCACACTATGATATATTTGCTAGGCAAACCTTAGTCCGTTTCAGCAACAGACTAAAACTACGTCCACACTATGATATATTTGCTAGGCAAAAGACTAGACAAACTTTAGTCCGTCTCTGCAACGGACTAAAGCTACGTCTACACTTTGATATATTTGCTAGGCAATAGACCAGAAAAACCTGAGTCCATCTCAGCAGCGGACTAAAGCTACGTCAACACTATAATATATTTTCTAGGCAATAGACTAGACAAACATTAGTCCGTCTCAGCAACGGACTGAAGCTACTTCACACTATGACATATTTGTTAGGCAATAGACTAGGCAAACCTTAGTCCGTCTTAGCATTGGACTAAAGCTACGTCCACAATATGATACATTTGCTAGGCCTATAGACGAGACAAACCATAGCCCGCCACAGCAGCGGAATAAAGCTACGTTCACATTATGATACATTTCCTAGGCAATAGAAGTGAAAACACCTTAGTCCGTCTCAGCAACGGACTATAGCAACGTCCACAATATGATATATGTGCTAGGCAATAGACTAGGCAAATCTTAGTCCATCTCGGCAACGGAATAAAGCTATTTCCACACTATGATATATTTGCTAGGCAATAGACTAGACGAACCTTAGTCCGTCTCAGCAACGGATTAAAGCGACTTCCACACTATGATATATTTGCTAGGCTATAGACTAGGCTAACCTTAGTCCGTCTCAGCAGCGGACTAAAGCTACGTCCACACTATGATATATTTGCTAGGCAATAAACTAGACAAACCTTAGTCCATCTCGATAACGGAATAAAGCTATTTCCACACTATGATATATTTGCTAGGCAAACCTTAGTCCGTCTCGGCAACGGACTAAAGCTTCGTCTACACTATGATACATTTGCTAGGCAATAGACTAGACGTACCTAAATCCGTATCAGCAACGGACTAAAGCTACGTCCACACTATGATACATTTCCTAGGCAATAGAGTAGAAAAAGCTTAGGCCGTCTCAGCATTGGACTAAAGCTACGTCCACAATATGATGCATTTGCTAGGCCTATAGACGAGACAAACCATAGTCCGTCTCAGCAACGGACTAAAACTACGTTCACACAATAATATATTTGCTAGGCAATAGTCTAGACAAACATTAGTCCGTCTCAGCAGCGGACTGAAGCTATTTCACACTATGATACAGTTGCTAGGCAATAGAGTAGACAAACCCTAGTCCGTCTCAGCAGCGGACTAAAGCTACGTCCACACTATGATATATTTTCTATGCGATAGACTAGACAAACCTTAGCCCGTCTCAGCAACGGACTAAAACTACGTCCACACTATAATATATTTTCTAGGCAATAGACTAGACAATTATTAGTTCGTCTCAGCAACGGACTGAACTTACTTCACACAATGATAAAATTGCTAGGCAATAGACTAGGGAAACCCTAGTCCGTCTCAGCATTGGACTAAAGCTACGTCCACACTATGATATATTGGCTAGGCCTATAGACGAGACAAACCATAGTCCGTCTCAAAACGGACTAAAGCTACTTCCACACTATGATATATTTGCTAGGCAATAGACTAGGCAAACCTTAGTCCATCTCGGCAACGGAATAAAGCTATTTCCACACTATGATATATTTGCTAGGCAAACCTAAGTCCGTCTCGGATATGGACTAAAGCTACGTCTACACTACGATATATTTGCTAGGCAATAGACGTGACAAACCTTAGTCCGTCTCAGCAACGGACTAAAGCTACGTCCACGCCATGATACATTACCTAGGCAATAGACGAGACAAACTTTAGTCCGTCTCAGCAACGGACTAAAGCTACTTCCACACTATGATATATTTGCTAGGCTATAGAATAGGCAATTATTAGTCCGTCTCAGCAACGGACTGAACTTACTTCACACTATGATAAAATTGCTAGGCAATAGACTAGGGAAACCCTAGTCCGTCTCAGCATTGGACTAAAGCTACGTCCACAATATGATACATTTGCTAGGCCTATAGACGAGACAAACCATAGTCCGTCTCGGCAACGGAATAAAGCTATTTCCACACTATGATATATTTGCTAGGCAAACCTAAGTCCGTCTCGGCAATGGACTAAAGCTACGTCTACACTACGATATATATTTGCTAGGCAATAGACGCGACAAACCTTAGTCCGTCTCAGCAACGGACTAAAGCTACGTCCACGCTATGATACATTACCTAAGCAATAGACGAAACAAACCTTAGTCCGTCTCAGCAACGGACTAAAGCAACGTCCACAATATGATATATTTGCTAGGATATAGAGTAGGCAAACCCTAGTCCGTCTCAGCAGCGGACTAAAGCTACGTCCACACTATGATATATTTGCTAGGAGATAGACTAGACAAACCTGAGGCCGTCTCAGCAGCGGACTAAAGCTACGACCACACTATGATACATTTGCTAGGCCTATAGACGAGACAAACCATAGCCCGTCTCAGCAACGGACTAAAGCAACGTCCACAATATGATATATGTGCTAGGCAATAGACTAGGCAAATCTTAGTCCATCTCGGCAACGGAATAAAGCTATTTCCACACTCTGATATATTTGCTAGGCAATAGACTAGACGAACCTTAGTCCGTCTCAGCAACGGACTGAAGCTACTTCACACTGTGATACATTTGCTAGGCAATAGAGTAGACAACCCTTAGGCCGTCTCAGCAACGGACTGAAGCTACTTCACACTGTGATACATTTGCTAGGCAATAGAGTAGGCAAACCCTAGTCCGTCTCAGCAGCGGACTAAAGCTACGTCCACACTATGATATATTTGCTAGGCGATAGACTAGACAAACCTTAGGCCGTCTCAGCAGCGGACTAAAGCTACGTCCACACTATGATATATTTGCTAGGCGATAGACTAGACAAGCCTTAGCCTGTCTCAGCAACGGACTAAAACTACGTCGACACTAAAATATATTTTCCAGGCAATAGACTAGACAAACCATAGTCCGTCTCGGCAACGGACTAAAACTACGTCCACACTATAATATATTTTCTAGGCAATAGACTAGACAATTATTAGTCCGTCTCAGCAACGGACTGAACTTACTTCACACTATGATATAATTGCTAGGCAATAGACTAGGCAAACCTTAGTCCATCTCGGCAACGGAATAAAGCTATTTCCACACTATGATATATTTGCTAGGCAATAGACTAGACGAACCTTACTCCGTCTCAGCAACGGACTAAAGCTACGTCCACGCCATGATACATTACCTAGGCAATAGACGAGACAAACCCTAGTCCGTCTCAGCAGCGGACTAAAGCTACGTCCACACTATGATATATTTGCTAGGCGATAGATTGGACAAACCTTAGCCCGTCTCAGCAACGGACTAAAACTACGTCCACACTATAATATATTTTCTAGGCAATAAACTAGACAATTATTAGTCCGTCTCAGCAACGGACTGAACTTACTTCACACTATGATATAATTGCTAGGCAATAGACTAGGCAATCCTTAGTCCGTCTCGGCAACGGACTAAAGCTTCGTCTACACTATGATACATTTGCTAGGCAATAGACTAGTCGTACCTAAATTAGTATCAGCAACGGACTAAACCTACGTCCACACTATGATACATTTGCTAGGCAATAGATTAGACAAAGCTTAGGCCGTCTTAGCATTGGACTAAAGCTACGTCCACAATATGATGCATTTGCTATGCCTATAGACGAGACAAACCATAGTCCGTCTCAGCAACGGACTAAAACTACGTTCACACAATAATATATTTGCTAGGCAATATTCTAGACAAACATAAGTCCGTCTCAGCAACGGACTGAAGCTACTTCACACTATGATATATTTGCTAGGCTATAGACTAGGCAAACCTTAGTCCGTCTCAGCAGCGGACTAAAGCTACGTCCACACTATGATATATTTGCTAGGCGATAGACTGGACAAACCTTAGCCCGTCTCAGCAATGGACTAAAACTACGTCCACACTATAATATATTTTCGAGGCAATAGACTAGACAAACTTTAGTCCGTCTCAGCAACGGACTAAGGCTACTTCACACTATGATATACTCGTTTTTGCTAGGCAATAGACTAGGCAAACCTTAGTCCATCTCGGCAACGGAATAAAGCTATTTCCAAACTATGATATATTTGTTAGGCAAGAGAATAGGCAAATCTTAGTCCGTCTCAGCAGCGGACTAAAGCTACGTCCACACTATGATATATCTGCTAGGCAATAGACTAGACAAACCTTAGGCCGTCTCAGCATTGGACTAAACCTACTTCACACTATGATATATTTGCCAGGCAATAGACTAGACAAACCTTAGTCCATCTCGGCAACGGAATAAATCTATTTCCACACTATGATATATTTGCTAGGCAAACCTTAGTCCGTTTCAGCAACAGACTAAAACTACGTCCACACTATGATATATTTGCTAGGCAAAAGACTAGACAAACTTTAGTCCGTCTCTGCAACGGACTAAAGCTACGTCTACACTTTGATATATTTGCTAGGCAATAGACCAGAAAAACCTGAGTCCATCTCAGCAGCGGACTAAAGCTACGTCAACACTATAATATATTTTCTAGGCAATAGACTAGACAAACATTAGTCCGTCTCAGCAACGGACTGAAGCTACTTCACACTATGATATATTTGTTAGGCAATAGACTAGGCAAACCTTAGTCCGTCTTAGCATTGGACTAAAGCTACGTCCACAATATGATACATTTGCTAGGCCTATAGACGAGACAAACCATAGCCCGCCACAGCAGCGGAATAAAGCTACGTTCACATTATGATACATTTCCTAGGCAATAGAAGTGAAAACACCTTAGTCCGTCTCAGCAACGGACTATAGCAACGTCCACAATATGATATATGTGCTAGGCAATAGACTAGGCAAATCTTAGTCCATCTCGGCAACGGAATAAAGCTATTTCCACACTATGATATATTTGCTAGGCAATAGACTAGACGAACCTTAGTCCGTCTCAGCAACGGACTAAAGCTACGTCCAAGCTATGATACATTACCTAGGCAATAGACGAGACAAACCTTAGTCCGTCTCAGCAACGGATTAAAGCGACTTCCACACTATGATATATTTGCTAGGCTATAGACTAGGCTAACCTTAGTCCGTCTCAGCAGCGGACTAAAGCTACGTCCACACTATGATATATTTGCTAGGCAATAAACTAGACAAACCTTAGTCCATCTCGATAACGGAATAAAGCTATTTCCACACTATGATATATTTGCTAGGCAAACCTTAGTCCGTCTCGGCAACGGACTAAAGCTTCGTCTACACTATGATACATTTGCTAGGCAATAGACTAGACGTACCTAAATCCGTATCAGCAACGGACTAAAGCTACGTCCACACTATGATACATTTCCTAGGCAATAGAGTAGAAAAAGCTTAGTCCGTCTCAGCATTGGACTAAAGCTACGTCCACACTATGATATATTGGCTAGGCCTATAGACGAGACAAACCATAGTCCGTCTCAAAACGGACTAAAGCTACTTCCACACTATGATATATTTGCTAGGCAATAGACTAGGCAAACCTTAGTCCATCTCGGCAACGGACCAAAGCTACGTCCTCACTATGATATATTTGCTAGGCAATAAACTAGGCAAACCTTAGTCCATCTCAGCAACGAACTAAAGCTACGTCAACATTATGATATATTTGCTAGGAAATAGACTAGACGAACCTTAGTCCGTCTCAGCAACGGACTAAAGCTACGTCCACGCTATGATACATTACCTTGGCAATAGACGAGACAAATCTTAGTCCGTCTCAGCAACGGACTAAAGCTACTTCCACACTATGATATTTTTGCTAGGCTATAGACTAGGCAAACCTAGTCCGTCTCAGCAGCGGACTAAAGCTGCGTCCACAATATGATACATTACCTAGGCGATAGACGTGACAAACCTTAGTCCGTCTCAGCAACGGACTAAAACTACGTTCACACTATGATATGTTTGCTAGGGAATAGACTAGGCAAACCTTAGTCCGTCTCAGCAACGGACTAAAGCTACTTCACACTATGATATATTTGCTAGGCAATTGACTAGGCAAACCTTATTCCGTCTCAGCAGCGGACTAAAGCTACTGCACACTATGATATATTTGCTAGGCAATAGACTAGGCAAACCTTAGTCCGTCTTAGCAACGGACTAAAGCTATTTCCACACTATGATCTATTTTTGCTAGGCAATAGACTAGGCAAACTTTAGTCCGTCTCAGCACTGGACTAAAGCTACTTCCCACTATGATATACTCGTATTTGCTAGGCAATGGACTAGGCAAACCTTAGTCCATCTCGGCATCAGAATAAAGCTATTTCCACACCATGATATATTTCCTAGGCAAACCTTAGTCCATCTCGGCAACGGAATAAAGCTATTTCCACACTATGATATATTTGCTAGGCAATAGACTAGGCTAACCTTAGTCCGTCTCAGCAACGGACTAAAGCTACGTCCACATTATGATATATTTGCTAGGAAATAGACTAGACGAACCTTAGTCCGTCTCAGCAACGGACTAAAGCTACGTCCACGCTATGATACATTACCTTGACAATAGACGAGACAAACCTTAGTCCGTCTCAGCAACGGACTAAAGCTACTTCCACACTATGATATATTTGCTAAGCAATAGACTAGACAAACCTTTGTCCCTCTCAGCAACGGACTAAAACTACGCCCACACTATGATATATTTGCTAGGCGATAGACGTGACAAACCTTAGTCCGTCTCAGCAACGGACTAAAACTACGTTCACACTATGATATGTTTGCTAGGCAATAGACTAGGCAAACCTTAGTCCGTCTCAGCAACGGACTAAAGCTACTTCACACTATGATATATTTGCTAGGCAATAGACTAGGCAAACCTTAGTCCGTCTCAGCAGCGGACTAAAGCTACTGCACACTATGATATATTTGCTAGGCAATAGACTAGGCAAACCTTAGTCCGTCTTAGCAGCGGACTAAAGCTATTTCCACACTATGATCTATTTTTGCTAGGCAATAGACTAGACAAACTTTAGTCCGTCTCAGCAGCGGACTAAAGCTACTGCACACTATGATATATTTGCTAGGCAATAGACTAGGCAAACCTTAGTCCGTCTCAGCAGTGGACTAAAGCTACTTCCCACTATGATATACTCGTATTTGCTAGGCAATGGACTAGGCAAACCTTAGTCCATCTCGGCATCAGAATAAAGCTATTTCCACACCATGATATATTTCCTAGGCAAACCTTAGTCCGTTTCAGCA
The DNA here is from genome assembly GCA_037127475.1 of Arma custos. Taxonomy (NCBI): domain Eukaryota; kingdom Metazoa; phylum Arthropoda; class Insecta; order Hemiptera; family Pentatomidae; genus Arma; species Arma custos. The sequence goes on from CM073759.1 coordinate 185,309,114, forward strand.
ACGGACTAAAACTATGTCCACACTATGATATATTTGCTAGGCAATAGACTAGGCAAACCTTAGTCCGTCTCAGCAACGGACTAAAGCTACTTTCACACTATGATATATTTGCTAAGCAATAGTCTAGACAAACCTTTGTCCCTCTCAGTAACGGACTAAAACTACGCCCACACTATGATATATTTGCTAGGCAATACACTAGACAAACTTTAGTCCGTCTCAGCAACGGACTAAAGTTACTTCACACTATGATATATTTGCTAGGCAATAGACTAGGCAAACCTTAGTCCATCTCGGCAACGGAATAAAGCTATTTCCACACTATGATATATTTGCTAGGCAAACCTTAGTCCGTCTCGGCAACGGACTAAAGCTACGTCTACACTATGATACATTTGCTAGGCAATAGACGAGACAAAGCTTAGTCCGTCTCGGCAACGGACTAAATCTCCGACAAGCTACATCAAATTATACTTAACAATCATTTCAAGGAAAGTCGCGATATCTTGATCAATTTCATCGTTTTATATCACATATAATTGCATTTAGCACAGCTTTCTCTCCTAAAGCATTATTCAAATTGAAAATATATTTGTTGACTATAATAATAGAAAATAAGATAGCACACTGAAATAAAATACAAATTTGCAAGAAATAGAAAATTAAAAGACTGATGCAATGATTAAAGGTCGCGCATATCTGAAAAAAAAAAATCTAATAGTAATAGAATGGCATCCTCACGATTGGAGACTGTATAACTACTTCACAAAATTATTCAAAAAGAACATGACAACCTATAGATCCGAATCCTACACATGCCTTAGTCCGTCTCAGCAACGGACTAAACCTACGTCCACGCTATGATAACCTACGTCCACACTATCTGCTTCAGGTAATTCCCTTTGGAATGCCACCAAAAACATCCTCAAATACCACTCTATTTCCCATCCCCTCCGACGAGAAGACGGCTCTTGGGCTGCATCAGATGAGGACAAAGCAGAAGAATTTGCCAAACACCTTTCAAATACATTCATCCGACATCCTGATATCCAATCTACGCACATTTCCAATATTAATGAATTCCTCTCTTCACCCTTCCCTCTATCCTAACTTACTAAAGCGGTAAATCCCTCTGAGGACAAATTCCTCTTACAAAAGTTAAAAGTCCGCAAATCTCCTGGACATTATTTTCCTTACCTACCTATATAACTGTATCCTTCGTACAACTCACTTCCCTTTGCTGTGGAAACACTCCGTCATCATCCTATTCCCTAAACCTGGTAAGCCACCCAATGCCACTTCATCATACCGACCCATCAGCCTGCTTCCTATTCTTTCCAAAATTTTCGAAAAAATCCTCCTGAAACGAATCCTACCCATAATAGAATCCAATGATATCCCTTCACATCAGTTTGAATTCCGTACCAGGCACTCGACGGTCCAGGAGGGTCTCCGAGTTGTCGACCACATATCCTCTGCTCTTGAAAACAAACAATACTGCACAGGCGCATTTCTGGACGTAGTACAAGCTTTCGACCGGGTATGGCATGCCGGTTTGCTGTTCAAGCTCAAAACCCAGTTACCTCAATCCTTATTCCTAGTCCTTCTATCCTACCTCTCTGATCGCTACTTCCAAGTACGCTGTGGTAACGAATACTCCAATCTTTACCCAATTTACGGACTAAAGCTACGTCAACATTATGATATATTTGCTAGGAAATAGAATAGACGAACCTTAGTCCGTCTCAGCAACGGACTAAAGCTACGTCCACGCTATGATACATTACCTTGGCAATAGACGAGATAAATCTTAGTCCGTCTCAGCAACGGACTAAAGCTACTTCCACACTATGATATTTTTGCTAGGCTATAGACTAGGCAAACCTTAGTCCGTCACAGCAGCGGACTAAAGCTGCGTCCACAATATGATACATTACCTAGGCGATAGACGTGACAAACCTTAGTCCGTCTCAGCAACGGACTAAAACTACGTTCACACTATGATATATTTGCTAGGCCTATAGACGAGACAAACCATAGTCCGTCTCAGCAACGGACTCAAGCTCCGTCCACACTATGATATGTTTGCTAGGCAATAGACTAGGCAAACCTTAGTCCGTCTCAGCAACGGACTAAAGCTACTTCACACTATGATATATTTGCTAGGCAATAGACTAGGCAAACCTTAGTCCGTCTCAGCAGCGGACTAAAGCTACTGCACACTATGATATATTTGCTAGGCAATAGACTAGGCAAACCTTAGTCCGTCTCAGCAACGGACTAAAGCTATTTCCACACTATGATATATTTGCTAGGAAATAGAATAGACGAACCTTAGTCCGTCTCAGCAACGGACTAAAGCTACGTCCACGCTATGATACATTACCTTGGCAATAGACGAGATAAATCTTAGTCCGTCTCAGCAACGGACTAAAGCTACTTCCACACTATGATATTTTTGCTAGGCTATAGACTAGGCAAACCTTAGTCCGTCACAGCAGCGGACTAAAGCTGCGTCCACAATATGATACATTACCTAGGCGATAGACGTGACAAACCTTAGTCCGTCTCAGCAACGGACTAAAACTACGTTCACACTATGATATATTTGCTAGGCCTATAGACGAGACAAACCATAGTCCGTCTCAGCAACGGACTCAAGCTCCGTCCACACTATGATATGTTTGCTAGGCAATAGACTAGGCAAACCTTAGTCCGTCTCAGCAACGGACTAAAGCTACTTCACACTATGATATATTTGCTAGGCAATAGACTAGGCAAACCTTAGTCCGTCTCAGCAGCGGACTAAAGCTACTGCACACTATGATATATTTGCTAGGCAATAGACTAGGCAAACCTTAGTCCGTCTCAGCAACGGACTAAAGCTATTTCCACACTATGATCTGTTAAACATATTAAGATTTAGGGACATAAATAACACATGTTAACTTGGAACAATAATGTCTATATTTTATAAACTCCCTTACTGGTTACATTGTACAGTGTTGACTATTATATAACTTTAACATCTTTGGTTTTTTTTTTTTGGTTTTTTTTTGTTTTTTTTTTGGGTTTTTTTTGAAACAGCAATTTTGTATTTAAGGAACAACATTCATTATAATAAAGTCTGTAGAACACTTTTCAAATATTGGAAAAGAAATTCACAATTCGAACTAAAATCTAGAATATTTAAACATAGAAACTTTTCAAACAGATCTAATAAAGTACATATAACAAGATCTCGTTCTAAGGAAACAACTTTTTTTTTTTTTTTTTTTTTTTTTTTTTTACTTTTTAAATGTATGCATATATAATTATTTTTTACAAATTTTTCATTCACATAAATATATATCACACTATTTACGTATAAATAGCAAGCAACAAAGTCTTGAATAGATTCACTGGGTGCCTGTTTTCTTGTGAACAACTTATATCTTTCCATAGCAAGGTGTTTTTTTGGTTCAAAATGCGAATTGAAAAGTTTAACCAAATCATCGTAAGTTGTTGGTTTCGTTGTAAATGATTTATAAATTCGCCTACCTTCATTTCCCAGACTAAAAAGGAAAAGATTAATTTTTCGTTCATCGTCCTCTTTATATAGGTTAGATGCTTTAAGATATATTTCATAATTAAAAAACCATTCTTCCCATTCCTCTCTACCTGATTCACTCGGAAGGGGGTCCACTTGTGCTGAGAAGAAACGTGAAGTTGACGGTACATGTGTCGGCGCTGTCATTTTTTCCTTTGTAAGTGTTTCGTCTCGTTTGTTATCGTTGTCACTATTGGGCATTTCCGTATTTTACAGTTTTTTAACTTCTGACACCATGTTAAACATATTAAGATTTAGGGACATAAATAACACATGTTAACTTGGAACAATAATGTCTATATTTTATAAACTCCCTTACTGGTTACATTGTACAGTGTTGACTATTATATAACTTTAACATGATCTATTTTTGCTAGGCAATAGACTAGACAAACTTTAGTCCGTCTCAGCACCGGACTAAAGCTACTTCCCACTATGATATACTCGTATTTGCTAGGCAATGGACTAGGCAAACCTTAGTCCATCTCGGCATCAGAATAAAGCTATTTCCACACCATGATATATTTCCTAGGCAAACCTTAGTCCGTTTCAGCAACGGACTAAAACTACGTCCACACTATGATATATTTGCTTGGCAATAGACTAGGCAAACCTTAGTCCGTCTCAGCAACGGACTAAAGCTACTTCACACTATGATATATTTGCTAGGCAATAGACTAGGCAAACCTTAGTCCGTCTCAGCAGCGGACTAAAGCTACTGCACACTATGATATATTTGACGTGATCTCTTAACCAACCCCTACCATTCCTGTTCATTACATCCTCACCTCCTTTGGTGTTGAAAGCCTATTTACCAACATACCTTTAGATAAAGCCCTCGTCATAATAGATAACAACTGGTCATTAATAGAACCCCACACCTCTCTCAACCGGTCCTCATTCCTCTAATCCTTATAACTCTGTTGTGAATCCGGCTACCTTGCCTTCCATGGACAGTTCTTTTCCCATATTTCTGGACTTGCCATGGGAAATCCCCTCGCTCCTGACCTCTCTAATATTGTACTAAATGACCTTCTGGACTCCATTCTACCCCAGTTCCTTGACGATGTTTTTTTCATTAAAAAATATTTAGACGACCTCCTCCTTATCATAAATCCCAACATTATTACAGATTTATTATCTTCCTTCAATTCATACTATCCCCGCCTCCATTTCACCGTTGAACTCGAATCCAATAAGTCACTACCTTTTCTTGACCTCCTTATCATTAAAAATCCTTACCACATCTTATCCACAGATTGGTATACTGAACCCACTTACTCTGGCAGACTTCTTAATTATTACTCCAAACATCCGCACCACCTAAAAATTAACGTCGCTAAAAATATCATTCACCATTGCCTATCCCTCTCTGACCCCTGCTTCCATAAAACCAACACCCACCGTATCAAAGAAATCCTTTCAAAAAACAATTTTCCTCCCTATATTGTTAATAAACTCATCCATGAATACTATAACCCCCCCACCACCAACCGATCGCCACATCCACCATCTATCCTTATATACAGATCCTTGCCATATATACCCTCCCTCTCTAATAACATTCAAAAATACTTCCTTTATACTATATAATACGATCCTTTATCCCCAATTTACGTATTGCCTTTAAATCCCATAAGAAACTTTCCCATATTTATACTCGTATCAAAGATCCTATTACCCTCAAACTACGTTCCCATGTTATCTATCGTATCCCTTGTTCTACTCCTAATTGTAACTCTTCCTATATCGGTGAAACTAAAAACTTCCTTAAAGATCGTATTACCCAACACAAATATGTCATTTCCTCCCATAACAATACCTCCTCTAAACTCTCCGAACACGCCCTTTCTTTAAACGACACTTTTGGTTTTGATAATACGTCTATCCTTGCTACTGTTCCTAACCATGACAAACGCATCCTCTCTGAAACTATCCACATGAATTTAGATTCCTCAACTATCAATCCTAAGACTGACTCACATCAACTTTCCTCTACCTAATCCCAAATTTTTAATTTACTCAAAAAACCTTAAATTCTGTTACTTCGTCACTGATGTTTCCTTTGTTACCGCACTATTGACATGCATTTTATTGGTATTATCTTTCCACAATTTCTCATTTATTCATTCATTATTACTCTTTACTATCTCTCTTTCATCATCATCTTTAATATTTTTACACATCCATTATTTATTATTTAATTTTTTTTACATCCATTTATTCATTTTCCCTCTTTTTCCTATACTCTTGTATAGTTACCTTTTTTGCCGCTAGAGATCGCTGCTAGCTCTTCCGTCTTGCTCCGTAACGTATTTTTCATTGTTGCTTAGCCTGTTCACCCAGCCGCTTTTCCCAGTCGGTACGTCTTTTCTTAATATTTTATATATTATATCTTTTTCTTTTTATTCTTTCTCCATTCCTCACACTATATATTTTCCTATTTCTCCCTTACCATTTTGGCATACATCATATGTTGGTAATCAAAGAGTTCATATTTATAAGCACTATTTTTAATTTTTAATTTTTCAAATTTATTAATCCAATCAACTTTTTTTATAATACATCCCAATCAATTTTTTATATTACATCCCAAACTTATATTTTCAATTTTTTTTACATTTCTAACGGTCATTCTACGAGATACCTATTCATTTCTTTCTACATATTCTTGTATTATTATGTTTCATACATTTTACTTATGTAACCTCTAGAAGTCCATTATCACACATTTTATATCTTTAATTTACTAGATTTTTCTAAATTCCTTCATGTTCCAACCTTTTTTATATGTTAATCTTCTCATTTTGTATCTTTCGGTTTACCTCCTCATTTTTATTTCCCTTTATATTATGTTTACTTTTTTATCCTTTCTGTACATTTAGTTTCTGTATTTTATTTTATATTCGTTATCTTTAATTATTATATCTGTCACTATTGTATTATGTATATCTTCTTGTATTAATATATGTCAATATTAATACAAGAAGATATACAGAAAACATACCTACTTTTATACAATTGATATTTTACACTTATATAAACTCTCTTCTTACATTCTCTTATGCATTCCTATTGTATATTCAGTTTTTATTTTTTATCTGTAATAACTTAATTTTTTAACTGTCAACACTTTCTGTTTTATTATTATTTTCTTCATGATATGGGTTACTACCTTTTGGCACTTAGTAGTTTATAGTATACACTTATACATTTTAACCTTCATAATTACCTTACTGTACATCTTTATCAATTTTTTTTGCCGGTATTCACTTTCTTTTAGTTTATCTATATTTAAAATGTTGTAATATATTTGTACCGTTTTCTTAAATTGTCTTTATTCTTATTTTGCATATAGTCCTGAAGAAGACCTACAGCGTAGGTCGAAACGTTGGCTATCAATAAAGATTTTCTGAAATTACTTGAGAATTTCATTCAGTGACCTCTACCCGGACCAATTTCTTCAACATAAATTATCTAGGTCAACAATTACACAAGGGAACAAATTTTTATTAATTTTTTGTTGCATGGAGTTTTAGGCCTGTTGTTTACTAATTAGAGGTTGGTGATTACAAATCTAGCCTCAGTTTTTCTCCAGCACCTTTTGTTTTTGGCAAACAGCTGATAGACATATATTTGTACTAGTCACATTCAAACTTCAATTCAACTGAGTTGTTTAGTGAAAAAGTTTGTGCTCTTGTGTTAAATAACAATGTCCAAGTTAAGAAATATCTGTAGAAACGATCCAAACTATTTCTGTAACATTTGTGGTGAATATACATTCAAAAATTGTAGGCTAAGTGTGTCAGAGTTTATAACACAGGTATATTTTGATTACTTTGGATTCGCTTTGGACATCCTTGACAAGTACTGGATCCCTCATATGGTATGTAAAACATGTGTTGAGTCTTTGAGATTATGGGCAAATAAGAAAAGACCCCATTTTAAGTATCAAACACCAATGATTTGGCGGGAACCTAATAATCATCAAGATGATTGTTATTTTTGTGTGATTGATATTAATGGAATTAATAAAAATAACCGGTCGAAATGGTCTTATCCAAACTTGTTATCTGTTACTCGACCAGTCTTGTTCTCTGGCGATGCACCAGTACCCCAAGCTTCTTCATCTGTACAAAATGATCATGATATAGAAAAACAAAACTATTCTTCAAGTGATGAAAGTCGGACAAGTGATTCTTACCCTGATTTTACTTCTGAGCCCCAGCTCTTTAATCAGGAAGACCTCAATGCATTAATCAGAGATCTTGGTCTTTCTAAAAAGACATCGGAGATTCTAGCTTCTCGATTAAAGCAAAGAAATCTTTTAACCCCAGAAACAAGAATTTCATACTATCGTAACCGAGAGGCAGAATTGCTGTCATTCTTTTCTAAAGATGACGACTTTGCTTTTTGTTCAGATGTTCCTGGTTTATTGAAAGCAATGGGAGTACAGAAGTATGATCCAAATGAATGGCGTTTATTTATTGACTCCTCTAAACGTAGCCTGAAATGTGTACTTATGCATAACGGCAATAAGCTGGGTTCGATACCGATTGCACATTCAACTACAGTCAAAGAAGAATATGCTACTGTAGCTTCTGTAATGGATAGAATCAAATACAACGAACAAAAGTGGTTGATAAGTGTTGATCTAAAAATGGTGAATTTTCTTCTTGGACAACAAGGTGGATATACAAAATATCCATGTTTTATTTGTTTATGGGACAGCAGAGCTAGGTCTGAGCACTGGATTAGAAAAGATTGGCCTTCCAGGCAATCTATGGTTCCGGGACAACTGAATGTAATAAATGAGCCCCTTGTGCCCACGGATCGAATAATACTGCCACCTTTGCATATCAAACTAGGGCTCATGAAACAATTTGTCAAAGCTTTGAACAAGGGTGATGATTGCTATAAATACATCTCTAAGAAGTTCTTTAATTTGAGCCAAGAAAAAATTAAAAATGGAATTTTTGATGGTCCCCAAATAAAAAGGTTGATAAAGGATAAAAAAACTTTATTAGTTACATGACTGATATTGAAAAAAATGCCTGGAATGAATTCGTTTGGACTGCTCAAAATTTTCTGGGAAACAAAAAGGAAGAAAGCTATGCGGAGCATATTGAACTAATGTTGTTACACTTCCAGCAGCTTGGTTGTAATATGAGCATCAAAGTACACTTCCTCCACAGCCATTTGGACCGTTTCCCTGAAAATCTTGGTGATCTGAGTGAAGAACAAGGGGAACGGTTCCATCAGGACATTCGAACTATGGAGGAACGTTACCAAGGTCACTGGAATGCTCACATGATGGCGGACTATTGTTGGAGCATTAAAAACAGCCCCCGTGAACCGAATCAAGCCAGAAAATCTTACAAAAGAAAATTTTTTGATATGTAGTGGTAATTTTTTTAATAGTTTTCTTAATAAAAAATATTTTCATCTTAAAAAACAGTTTATAATTATAACCCCAAAAGTAAAGCTGATACAAACAAACTGACTTCAGATCTTAAATCAGCACCTCGAGGAAGTAGAATATTAGTCTAAATATTTCATGCAACAAAAATGTTGTTCCCTTGTGTTATCATCAATATTATTTTTCTCAGTTGCCTCCCACAGCTGTATCCACGTTATGAGTGCTTGGCGTTATAGATATTGTGAAATGTCCGATATGGTATAAACATTTGTTATGGCCGGGGATGATGCTGCTTTCTTGGCTGCTCGGTCTGCCGCTTCATTGCCTTTTATTCCCACGTGAGATGGTATCCAGACGAATACCAACTCCTTGTCCATGTTTTTGATCATCGTCGAGTAAGCTTGGGCTTTTTTAATTACTTTGTCTTTCGTATATATATTCTTGAAAGACGTTATTGCAGAGATTGAGTCCGTGAAAATAACGAATTTCCTTTCTTGACATTGCATAATATTATATAGGGCTGCTTTGATTGCGTAACATTCTGCGGTGAAATTACTAGTTGTATGTGGCAGCCTATATTTAATTGTGTTAGAACCGAAAATTATACAACTTTCAACGTTATGGTTTGATTTGGGTCCATCTGTATAAATGTCTGGCTATTTCTGTATTTGTCAAAGATTTTTCTAAATTCTAAAAGATATGTATGTTCTGATATGGTGTTCTTATTGTGTTTTTTTAGGCTTAAATCTATCGATGGTAGTTTCAAGGTCCAAGGTGGTTAGCTGTTTTCATCTGTGCTTGTTTGAAGATTCTTGATTTCTTCTATATAGCTTCTTGCTCGTATTCTAAGTGGGGCTAGTAGTCTTGGGTTTTCTGTATATCTTCTTGTATTAATAATGACATATATTAATACAAGAAGATATACATAATGCAATAGTAACAGATATAATAATTAAAGATAACGAATATAAAATAAAATACAGAAACTAAATGTACAGAAAGGATAAAAAAGTAAACATAATATAAAGGGAAATATATTAATATTGATAGGTAGAAAATACTTTATACTAGTGTAAAGAATATTAATTGCATAAGAGAATGTAAGAAGAGAGTTTATATAAGTGTAAAATATCAATTGTATAAAAGTAGGTATGTTTTAAGTAAAGTAAGTGATAATACAATCAGGCTATATTGGACTAAAATACATATAAAAACAAAACAAAAAAAAAAAACGGCAAGGATATGGTATTAATGATATTATGATATTTATGATATTATGATATATATTGATGAATATTTAGGGTGGTATATAGATAACTAACCAAATAAACGCCTTACAGTAATAGTGAGCTTGGAAGTAGTGATAATAACGGTAAATTGAGTATAGTACTGTTTTAGATTATGAGGGAAAGAAATTAAAATGAAATGGAGGAGGGAGGGTGAGTAAATAGTGCAAAACATAAGTTACCTGTGGGGGAACGGGGGGGGGGGGGGGGGGGTCCTCTCTGGCTATGAAACACTGACTGATATAATTGAGAAGGAAGGATGGTCCCCCACCCTTACTAAGTGTAAAAAAAATTTCCCAGAATATAAAAGCCGTTACAATGGCTGTAAGTAACGTATAAAGAGAAAGAAACAAGTGGTGTAGAAGCCTCATATAAAGACTTGAAAATCCACACACACACACCCACATACACATACTCGTATGTATATATACACACACACACACACACACACACACACACACACACACACACACACACACACACACACACACACAGACATATACACACAAAAGACAACAGACATAGATACACGCACAAAACATACATACTTATACACATACATATAATATTGGCACGCTGGGGGGGGGGGGAGGAGAAAGTCATTAGGAAGCGGGGGTGGTTAGTTCTTTTGTATTAGGTCTAGTATGTGTCTGTAAACTATTGATAGGTTATTTTTGTCAGTCTTTATGTTAAACGGATTTTTTTCGAGGTTAATATATAATGATTCTGTAATTATTCTTTTGGTATAATTAGGAACCGTGGCGAGAACAGAGGATTGGTCAAAGTTAAAGGTGTGGTTAAGGGTTTAAGCATGTTCTGATAATAACAAAGCCCTCAGCATTATACAAAAAAACTGGAATATCATCCAACCCCACACCACTCTTTGCCTCACTTCCTACCTTGAATCCCTTACACTGTGTTGTAAATCTGGATATCTTAGTTTCCATGGTAAATTTTACAATCAAATCTCAGGTCTGGCCATGGGTAATTGCCTTGCTCCAGACATTTCTAACATCGTTCTTAATAAACTTCTTGACTCCATCATCCCTCTATTCCCCCATGACATCTTCCTCATCAAGAAATATGTCGATGACCTCCTTTTAGTTCTCAATCCTGAAAAAATCCCTGAAATACTAGTAGCCTTTAACTCCTACCATCCCCGTCTCAAATTTACCATAGAAACTGAAACCAATCACACCCTCCCCTTTCTTGACCTCCTCATTATAAGAAATAATGATAGCTCCTTGTCCTTTGATTGGTACAACAAACCCACATATTCCGGCAGACTCCTCAATTTTTTCTCACAGCACCCTTACCACCAGAAGATCAATACAGCAAAAAACCTCATTCACCGGTGTTTATCCCTATCAGACACCCAAATTCGACCAAACAAACGAATCCAAAACATACTCTCTCTAATAACTTCCCAGCCCACATTACCAATAAACTACTAGACCCCCTTAAAAACCCAAGTAATGTAATTTACCCCTCCCCGTACCCAACAGTACCGACCCCCAGTTCCTTCATATACCGATCTTTTCCTTATATTCCTGGTCTGTCTGACAATATCCAAAAAATCTTAAATCTTACCTTTCCCAACCTTCGCCTTGGTTTTAAGCCATACCACAAATTATCCCAACTATTCACATATTTAAAAGACCCGATCCCCATTAAAAATCTCTCCAACATTGTGTACCGGATCCCCTGCTCTGCCCCAAACTGTACCTCCTCCTACATTGGGGAAACAAAAAACCACTTTTACAGACGACTATCACAACATAAGACCTCTATATCTACCCGGAACATATCTGCTTCCAAATTATCAGAACATGCTTTAACCCTTAACCACACCTTTAACTTTGACCAATCCTCTGTTCTCGCCACGGTTCCTAATTATACCAAAAGACTAATTACAGAATCATTATATATTAACCTCGAAAAAAATCCGTTTAACATAAAGACTGACAAAAATAACCTATCAATAGTTTACAGACACATACTAGACCTAATACAAAAGAACTAACCACCCCCGCTTCCTAATGAATTTCTCCTCCCCCCCCCCCAGCGTGCCAATATTATATGTATGTGTATAAGTATGTATGTTTTGTGTGTGTATCTATGTCTGTTGTCTTTTGTGTGGTTTTTTTTTTTTTTTTTTTTTTTTACGGGGGTAGGTGGAAATCTTCAAAAGACACGGTTAAACCGCAATTGGTATGCTCTGAAGCAGCCATGTCCTGTAAGCATTTGGGTTAGGTAGTAGTCTACTTCTCCGTGGCTCCTATCCATCCAAGGTTCGATGCGAGGAACCAGCCTATGGGTCCACCTCCCGTTCGTGGCCATATCCCAGCGTTGTTGCCACTTCTCGATTGTCATCTTCCTTTCCTCAGTTCTGGGGATGCGAGCAACTCTTTTATACCAACGCTGTCTCTCTTCTGCGATCAGTTCTATTGGTGGCATCCTGGCCACTACACATGCAGCTTCGTAAGAGACAGTGCGAAACGCGCTGATTACCCTCAGGGCACTTCGACGATAAATGGACACCATTGGTCTCCTATAAGCCAGTGTGTCCAAGGCACCATTCCATATCGGGGCTGCGTAGAGAAGGATGGATGAGGTGACACTCGATAATAATAGTCTTCGACTGTTTCTAGGCCCGCCTATGTTGGGCATCAGTCGAGCCAGTGCTGTGGTCACTCTTGCTGCTTTATTGCATACTCGCTGGATATGCTCCTTGAAAGGCAGCCTTTCATCGATTATTACTCCGAGATATCTCAGCGAGGGCTGGGACTGGATCTCTTGTCTGCCCACTCTCAGGGTCATTTCTTCCCTCCTTTTGCGGCTACTAATAAGAAGAGCCTCTGTTTTCTTGTCTGCAAGCTGGAGCCCCACCGAAGCCAGCCATGTCTTTTGTGTGTATATGTCTGTGTGTGTGTGTGTGTATGTGTGTGTGTATACATATATATATATATATATATATATATATATATATATATATATATATATATATATATACATACGAGTATGTGTATGTGGGTGTGTGTGTGTGGATTTTCAAGTCTTTATATAGGCTTCTACACTATTTGCTTCTTTCCCTTTATACGTTACTTACAGCCATTGTAACGGCTTTTATATTCTGGGAATTTATTTTTACACTTAGTAAGGGCGGGGGACCATCCTTCCTTCTCAATTATATCAGTCAGTGTTTCATAGCCAGAGAGGACCCACCCCCCCGTCTCCCCACAGGTAACTTATGTTTTGCACTATTTACTCACCCTCCCTCCTCCATTTCATTTTAATTTCTTTCCCTCATAACCTAAAACAGTACTATACTCAATTTACCGTTATTATCACTACTTCCAAGCTCACTATTACTGTAAGGCGTTTATTTGGTTAGTTATCTATATACCACTCTAAATATTCATCAATATATATCATAATTGGGTGACCCCAAAAATCAGCTGGTAACCTGGGAAAACCTGCATATTACCTTCCTCAGGTGTGACTAATTAGATTGGAGTGTACATGTGCACGACAATTCATATTTCATTCACTTTTAAATAATCAATTAAAAAAAAAAATGAATAGTGAATGAAATATGAATTGTCGTGCACATGTACATTCCAATCTAATTAGTCACACCTGAGGAAGGTAATATGCAGGTTTTCCCAGGTTACCAGCTGATTTTTGGGGTCACACTTCCCCCTCTTTGGAAGCGGGAGACTCTCACGCTGATTCCAATTAGATGTGGTATGGCTTCAGCTGGGCCGTATGGCTGGTTCCTACGCTATTGCCTGCTTCATCTTCCAAGTAGAAAACATTGGTAGACTTTTTCTTAGAGATCTTGAATGGGCCCTCGAATTTCGGAGCCAGTTTTGAAGAAAATGCTTCAGCTGCCGATGACAAGGTGTGGGTGCGCCGAAGAACTAAATCACCTTCTTTAAAAGTGGATTCCCGCTTATTTCTATTGTAATATTTACATTGTTTCTCACTGGCTCTACTAAGATTCTTTTCAACCAGTAACCTAAGGTCAGCTAATTTTTTTGAGATGAGAGGTCCAAGTGGAGATAGGAAGTGGTCTGAGGTCATTAGCGTCTGCGTTTCGAAATAGAGTATTTGGAGGTAATAATTCTCGACCCATATTTAAATACGCAGGGGTACAACCCAGAGAGGAATGAAGAGAGGTATTTATAGCAAATGTAAATTCTGGAATGTATGATTGTCTTCAATAAAGGAAGTAATCATAGTTTTAATTATACGATTGGTCCTTTCTACTGGATTTGCTTGAGGCCAGTAGGTCGGAGTATTAGATAATTGAATACCAAAAGTTTTTGCCAAGTCCTGCATTAATTTATTAACAAAAGGAGTACCGTTGTCGGTGTGAAGGATTCTTGGTGTGCCCCATCTGAATACTACAGACTGCCTAAAGCACTTAGCAACCGTAGCAGCGTTCGCAGTTCGTATGGGAAGTATCTCCACCCATTTCGAAAAGGTGTCTTGAAATACTAAAAGGTAGCAGAATCCATTCGATGATCGTGGAAATGGGCCTTGAACGTCTGCAGCCACGATATCCCACGGCTTTGTATATTGATGAAGATTCATCTTTCCCGTTTGAGGTCGTTGCTCAGGCTTTGTAAGCTGACAGATTTTACATTTCCTGATGTAGTTGGTGATGTCACGTCGCATTCCTGGCCAATAGTATAAACGTGCTATTCTTGCAGTAGTTTTTTCCATGCCAATGTGACCTGCGTCCGGTGAATTATGATTCTCATGCATTACGTTAACTTTTTGTTCTTCGGGGACAACGAGTTTCCATGCATGGGTGTCATCTTCCAGAGCGTCTTCTATTTCGTCCAAGATATGGCGGTACAAGTGTCCATTAGATATCTTCCAATCCGGAAATTCAGCTGGTCGGCGGCTAACTTCTAATAATTTATGGTGGTACCACGCATCTTGTACTGGAGGTGTGGCATCAATGGTTAGTAGGGATTTATTATTTCCTTCGTCAGTCTCTAGGCATTCTTTTGGAACACGTGAAAAGAAATCTGGAACGGAATGGGATAAACCCTTCCGATATAACACTTCAAAGTCATATCCTTGTAGTTCCAATGCCCATCTCGCTAATCTTCCTGTGGGATTTTTAAGATTATTGAGCCATTTGAGGCTGGCATGGTCAGAAATTACCTTGAAATGATAACCCTCCAGGTAGGGACGAAATTTTCTTATTGCCCATAATACTGCCAAGCATTCTTTCTCAGTGACGCTGTAGTTTAACTCTGCTCCATGTAAAGCCCTACTTGCGTAGGCTATGACTCCTTCCTTATCATCCAGGTTCTGAGTTAATACAGCACCTAGGCCAGTAGCACTGGCGTCGGTTTGAAGGTAGAAAAGTTGAGAGAAATCGGGCCTGGTAAGTATTGGCGGTGAGATAAGAAGTGATTTAATTTCTTGGAATGCCTCTTCTTGCTCTGTAGTCCATAACCATTGTTGACCTTTCTTGAGAAGCTGAGTCAAAGGGCGGATTCTGTCTGAAAAGTTAGAGATAAAACGCCGGTACCAGGAGGACATTCCTATAAAGCGACGAAGTTCGGTCGAATCTTTTGGAGAAGGTAGTTTTAGCAATGGTTCTATCTTGTCGGGATCGACCTGTAGTCCATTTCTATTAATTAAAAAGCCAAGATATTTAATCTCTGTACAGCCGAACATACATTTCTCATGGTTGATCTTTAGTCCAGCATTCCTTAAGCGTTGAAAGACAGTTTTAAGATAACGGAGATGTTCATCGAAGGTATTGGTGGCGATGACAATATCATCTAAATAAGCGAAACAGGCAGGTGCTAAGTCAGGCGAGATGATGATGTCTAAAAGGCGTTGAAAGGTGGCGGGGGCGCCACATAACCCAAAGGGAAGCCTCTTAAAGTGATATAAACCTTTGCCCAAGACAATGAATGCTGTTACCTCTCTACTTTGCCGAGCTAAAGGGATTTGGTGGTAGGCTTGTGCCAAGTCAATTTTTGAAAGGTACCTACATGAGCGTAATTGGTCTAGTAGCGAGGTCATGTTCGGTAATGGGTAAGCATCTTTTTTGGTGCAAGCGTTTACCCTGCGAAAATCGACGCAGAACCTATAATTACCGTTTGGCTTTTTAACCATGACTACTGGGCTAGACCATGGGCTGTGTGAAGGTTCTATAATGTCTTCCTCCAGCATCCGATCCACCTCTTTATTAATTACTTCCTGTATTGCAGGAGATACCGGGTACGCCCTCTGTTTAATTGGTAGGTTATCGCCTACATCGATGGCATGTTCCGTCAAGGTAGTTATTCCGGGAGTTGATTGGCTGCTCTTATGCTCCTGAGCTAGAAAATCCTGTAGTATCTTCATTTCTTCTGGATCAATGGTTTTAAGACCGACTTGGTTCAGATGAGATTTCCCTAGTGAATTAAAGGTATAAATACTCCTAGGGCTGTCATTTAGCCACCAGGTAGAATTAGAAGTGTTGACTACTGACTACTAGACCCCACTCCTTTAAGGTATCTAAGCCGAGAAGAGAAGGAACTGAAAGATTCGGAAGAATAGAGAAGGTAACTTTCTTCCGATTTCCTTGGATGCTAGTGGTAAAGGTAATAACATCTTGAACTGTTTCTTCTATTCCATTGGCTAAAATAACTTGATAAGGTGTTATTTTGATACGAGAGCTCTCCATCTGTTCCACTAAAGATAATCCTTCTAATCCAAGATATGATTGCGTGGCTCCTGTATCTATTAATGATGGAAGGTATTTGTCACCTATTTGCAGATAAAGGAAATATCGATTCCCGTCTACATGCATTAGAGACAAATTGTCCTTTATATGCGACGGTAGTTCTGATTTGGAGTCATTCTGAGTAGGTACATGGCCAGGGGAGACTCCTTCAACCTGACCAGCTTTTAGTTTCCCGGCTTCTTACATGTAGGGCAATTAACTCGGGTAACACCTCTAGTACCACAGTGATAGCAGAAGATTGTGACCCTAGGCTTCTTGCATTCAGGATAGGCATGCCCTTCTTCAAGACAATTCCAACAAAGTGGTGTAGGTTGTAAAACATGAAGTTCTTGCTTTGCAGGTTTCGAAGGGTTAGTGACTGGCGGAGTCTTAGATTTCTTCTTTTTGAGCTTCGCCTCATTAGGTTTTGTAGTTTCGATGGGCGCAATTGGTGTTTTGGGTTTGGTTCCTGTAGGTAGACTTTTCACTGGAGGAACATAAGCAGCCTCGGGAATTAAGCAAGTGTCTTTGGAAGGAGGTGGTCGAAACGTTTTAGTCCTCTCTTGTATTTTCTCATATTGCTGCCCCACTTCAACCATCTGAGACAGCGATGTAACTCCAGAAGGACGTATATACAATTGGTACCTAGGTAGTAAGTTATCGAAGACTTTAGTTAGTTGCTCCCTTTCTGTCAATGGCTTACTTAACCTTTTAAAAAGAGTTTTCAGGCAAATCACATAGTCTAAAATTTTTTCCTCTTCACCTTGAGTCCTCTTATCTATTTCTTTTCTAAGACTTTCCTGGTAATCGATAGGGAAAAATGTTTTACGAAAGGCAAGCTCAAATTCCGTCCAACTATTCCAAGAGTCCTGTTCTAAACGATACCAATTTAAGGGAGTACCTTCTAAGAGCTCGGGTAGGTGCGCTAAGAGATCTTCATCGCTGATTTTCCAAGCTTTTCGCCGTTCACTAACTTTCAGCAAAAAATTTTCAGCACTTATAGTATGAGGCCGATTACAAAACTTTTCCTTCAATAATGGATTTATATAAAAAGGAGGAAAATAAGGTTGAGTACCTATGGGGTAAGTGCGGGGCACTGCTGAGGCTCCTGAACCGGAAGGAGTAGATTCATCTCCTGCCATTTCTCCAGAAGTCTCTGTTCGTTTCTTAAACTGACAGGGATTCTTCAAAACATACTCCTTCAGTGTTTGTCTCAGTAACTCAACACTACCCTCCGTATTTAAGTCATGTGTTCTCAGAAGTTCGACGAGATCCTCTTTTTTTTTTTGATAAATCCAGTTTAGCGGGATCTTACCCGGTTTCCCTGGTTTAGACTCCTCCTCATTAACCATAAATTCTAGTTGTATGAAGAAAATCTAGCAGACGATAATGACTCAGATCCCTAGGATATAGGGGAAGAAAAAGGATAGCCTTCACGACTACTAGGGGCCTATAGAGTCGACTTTTGGTGGAAAGGTAGCCCACGGTTTAGGATTTATAATTTAACTGAAGTCAGATTATAAGAGACTGTCTTTTCAGCTCTATCATTATTAATAGAAAAGTGAACTAAGTTACTAGTTGCTAAATTTCAAATTATAAATAAGGTAATAATCATGAAGTAATATAAAACAAACAAAATGATGTGCTTTTGGAAACTGAAACTGAAACCTTTACAACTTATAGCACCTAGAAACCAATAGAAATCTTGCTAGAAAACAAAGTAAAACAAGCAATACAAACTAAACTAAAAAAAATACTTCATGCACTAAATTAAGCAAGCGTAGAAAATCATAAACAATACAATTTAATTTAAGCAATGATAATTTAGAAGTCAATCAACATGCATGAGCTGAGCTAATCCCAGCTATTATTATTAAGTAACAGCGATTATAACAACCAAACAGTCAAAATATTATAGATCAATAAATATAGTCAATCAATACAATACTTATGAGAATGCAATTACTATTATTTCAATGATAAGACATACAATTTGTAATCTCAAAGGGAATAAATTGTATTTAATAAGATAACCATTCATTGAGATACACCAGCATGCAATTAAGAAAGATAAGCTATCACAGTAGAATCTAAAAAGATAACTTCTTAGGAGTTAAATAATACAAGTGGGTGTTTATTCAGATTTCCCTGGTTGGCTTAAGTCAAGTTAAGGTAATTCATAAATTATGTAGGTAACAAAGATGCAGTTTTACTTGATTATTATAATACCAAAAAACAAATTCCATAAATACATCAAATCCAACTTGTTCAAGATTAACCTATCTATGAAGTGATATTATTTATAAGAAATGTAAGAAACTACTATTTGTATTTTCCTTTTTCCTCTTATAAATCTACACAATAGAACCAATTCTCCTTCGACTTTAAGCAAATTTATGCCCCACAATGGGCGCCATTTATTTAATATAACCCTTAGTAACAATTAAAACCAGGTTGGGCGCCTGGCTATGTTCTAGCCTTGATATTTAGTTCTTCTTAATTGAAAAAAAAAAGAATATTTTGTGAAACATACCTGGGATATTAAAGCTGATAATAAGGCTCCGGGCTAGGCTCAGGAGTTAGGGCGGTTCGCATAATTACACACAGAAAAGCAGAAGGGTGTTCTATGTACAGATCTATTTACAGACAATAAATCTACAAAATTATATTATATACAAACTTAACTAAATATATACAACTTATTACAAAAAAAAAGAAAACTAGATACATGTATGTATAAATAAGCTATCTATGTATATGTATCTCAACTAGATACATGTATATATAAATACTATGTACAAAAGATAGAAAAAAAAAGAAAAGAAAAATGGTCATCACTCTACAAATTAAATTCTTACTCTGGCATGCCAAGTATAAAAGAAAATATAAAAGAAAATGTAAAAGAAAATATAAAAGATATAAACCAAAAAAATGAATAGTGAATGAAATATGAATTGTCGTGCACATGTACACTCCAATCTAATTAGTCACACCTGAGGAAGGTAATATGCAGGTTTTCTCAGGTTAACAGCTGATTTTTGGGGTCACAATATCATAAATATCATAATATCATTAATACCATATCCTTGCCGTTTTTTTTTGTTTTGTTTTTATATGTATTTTAGTCCAATATAGCCTGATTGTATCATCACTTACTTTACTTAAAACATACCTACTTTTATACAATTGATATTTTACACTTATATAAACTCTCTTCTTACATTCTCTTATGCAATTAATATTCTTTACACTAGTATAAAGTATTTTCTACCTATCAATATTAATACTGTATTTTCTAAAACATTTTTTATTTTCATTTTTATTTTATTTTATATTATTCGTTTCTAGATTTTTATAATTTTACAATTTTTATTTCTTCTTTTTTATTACCTATAATTTTTAGTGCTTAATTTACCCATATCATTTCACATTCCTATTGTATATTCAGTTTTTATTTTTTATCTGTAATACCTTAATTTTTTAACTGTCAACACTTTCTGTGGAAGAAGGGGCTCCTAATAATAATTCGCTAACCTTCTATCCGAGCGAATTTGCCGGTTGTGAATTCAATAAAAAAACCTAATAGTTTGATTGGGTGACAATTTCCCCAAATAAATATAGTTGAAGCTATAAAAGGAAAGAAAAGAAATTCATCAAGTAAATACAAATAAAAACATCCAAAAATGAGTAAATGATAAATATATAATGTAAAAATAGAAAAATAACAATTATAAAATTATTAATGTGCACAAGTAAACCTAAGAAAATACAAAGAAAGTTATTTAAAGTAAATTAAAAAAGTTATGAAAAAAGAAAATGCACTAAGCTATTATTTACAATTATTTACATAAAAAATGAATTAACTTATTTACTAAAGAGAGATGAGTCTTAAAACAAAAACATTACTGGTCTGTGAATCAATGAAAAATTGAGAAATGAATTGATTTCTTGAAAAGTGTTGAGTTCTTGATAGCGATGACTTGATGATTCGAAATGATGATGAGTAGAAAAATTAAATGTCTCTTACCGGTAAGTCCAAAATTAGATCAAAATAGCGAGAAGTTTTACTGGTGAGAGTTGACAAAATTCAAGTTGAAGAATATGTGAAAGTGATGAAGAAGTGGCGACAAAGTCAAGTGTAAAGAGGAAGCAACCTTCTCACAGGGCAACTGTCTTGAGACAGATCTTGTTTTGTTTTTTCGAACATTACACTTAATATTAAAACATATGTTTTTAAAATTACTCTCTAAATTCTTTTGTTTCCTTTTAATAAATTTTATTAATGTTAGAATTATATAAAACAAACAAAAAAAAAACATCTAGCTTTTAATGCAATAAAATATTCATTTGGAAATAATAAACATAAAATAAAAAATAGTTATTGATACCCGACACTTTCTGTTTTATTATTATTTTCTTTTGGCACTTAGTAGTTTATAGTATACACTTATACATTTTAACCTTCATAATTACCTTACTGTACATCTTTATCAATTTTTTTTGCCTGTATTCACCTTCTTTTAGTTTATCTATATTTAAAATGTTTTAATATATTTGTACCGTTTTCTTAAATTGTCTGTATTTTGCATATAGCCCTGAAGAAGACCTACAGAGTAGGTCGAAACGTTGGCTATCAATAAAGATTTTCTGAAATTACTTGAGAATTTCATTCAGTGACCTCTACCCGGACCAATTTCTTCAACATAAGAGAAAAATAATAAATTGAAAAGTATTAAAGCGGAAATAAAACCGTGGAAAAGTTCTTGCCGCAGCAACAGAAGAGAGGAAGTAGTCATCACGAGACTAAGAATCGGCCACACACGGATGACACACGAATATTTGATTGACAAAGATGCACCACCAAAGTGCAGAAGTTGCAGGGTGCAACTAACTATTATCCACATGTTGAAAGACTGCCCCCTGTATGAAACATATTTTCATGGCTTGGGGATTGATAGGAAAACCTCGACTATCCTGGGAAATAACGCCGCAAATATAGACAAAGTGATAACCTTTCTTAAAGAAAATAATATTTTCAGTAAAATATAATAATTATAGGTTAAATGGAAATAAAAGTTAAACCAAAAAATAATAAAGAACTAAATATTGAAGAAAGAGGCTGATAAATGAATAAATAATGAAATAAACATTTGAACAAAAAGAAGAAAGACGCTAATGACCATAGATGTTGTGCGTCTATAAGCAATAAATCCTAACCTAACCTCTGTCACTATTTTAATTTCTGTTCATTATCTTTAATTTTATTATATCTGTCAATATTTTAATTTTATTATATTCTGTCACTATTTTAATATTCGTTATCTTTAATTTTCATATCCGTCACTATTTTAATTTTCTACATTACATGTCACTATATTCTTGTTACTGTAACGTTTTTATATATATTTTTTGTTCTGTTTGTTTCTCTCTCATAGCCCTGAATATGGCCTACATTGTAGGTCAAAATGTCGGCACTAACTAAATATAAGTCTACTTACTTGGTACTTTTTGGTATTTTTTTTACTGCACCCCCAACTATCTCCATTCTCCTCTCTATAATTAACATAATTGAAAGATTCTGTTACATACATGCATGCATAAGTACAAGCGAATCTAATAAATTCCTCTTAAAAAATGTATAATAGAGCATATCAATTATAATAGAACTGAAAAACGGAGGCGACGTAATTTTTCAATATAATATTAATTTATGGACGATACACCACAAGTGATGCCTACCTTCACTAAACCATGTGGGCATAAAAAACAGTCAATAATCCACTGCCAATATATTTGTAAAATAAAAATACTTGAAGATAAAATGTACTACTATGATTGTGTTAAGTGGGCACTGTAGTGGACCAGTGCCTGCTCTCCATCATTTCTTTTCATTCTCCAGTGACACCAGACTAAAACAGGGAGAAAAATTAAAAAAAATCAGGTTGGTAATTCTTGATAAAATAAATTTTAAATATTGTTTTATTTTTTTTAACTAATTTTTTTTCACACCAAATTACTTTTTCAGTATGGAATGTGTTTAAAATTTTGGAAGCCAAGAAATATGTAAGTTCCAATTTGAAGCTCTGATTTAGATAGATTCTCTCAAAAATTCATTAGATAGAGGCTAGGTAAGATTCTATATAGTGAAAACCATTAATCAAGGAATAAAATCTGATGAATATGTGTGATCACAGCAAAAAAACCTCTGCATAAAAATTAAATAAAAAACAGTATGGTCCTTACCAAGTACTAAGAGTCTTTATGGGTTGTATGGTACAGATTACTTCTATATGCACACACACGCAAATATATACACACACACATATATATACTAAGTAATACTCGCTCCATACAACTTTGTCCGCATTTAACAACAAATCCTTGTTTAAAGGTATACAATGAAAAATAGTCGTTTAAGGCTTCAACTGCTGTTAAACTGTAATAAAACATCTATGTAGGAGCTCCCGCGAGACAATAGGACCAATAGGAGAGCTCCGAAATGTATATGGGGAAAATAAATTATGATTCGAAATACCAGATCACGTGTCATCTGAATGAAACTGTCATGTCATTTGAATATCATAGTATACATTAAATAAAATAATTAAAAAAACTTTGATATTAAAAAACTAATTGAATTAAATTAAGGAAAAATTTAAACGTTTATATAAATAAATTGCTTATACTAAATGTTACAAATTACAATTAACAAAAAGTGAACAATTTATGAATTTCTCCTACAACGATGAATCTAATTAATGTCTAGTATTATTTATGTATGACTCTTGATTACCATGCACGTCGGCCTAAAAAGGCCCATTGTGCTTGAGTCCTAAAGATCCCTAACATAGGTCTAGACTTCTGAGAAATTTTAGATAGTCTTTAAATCTCAGTTCTTGAAGTTCCTTGTATCCTCCAGGGCCAAGGTCAAGTGTCCTCTTTCGACTTAGTGTTATACATTCAAAGAGAACGTGCCAGGGGGTTTCATCCTCCTCTGTGCACCATCTGCACCGAGGTTCTTGTTCAATGCCCAAGCGATACATGTGTTTCCTGAGTTTACAGTGCCCAGTGAAGGTTTCAACCATACTTTTGAGGTCGGTTCTCGACATTTGAGCGGCTTCTTTCTTGATTTTATCAGAAAGATTATCATTGGGATCCTTTATAAAAAGTTTAATATGCCTTACCTTGGCTCTATCCCAACGTGTTTTTATCTTCCTTATCTTCCTCCTGGCTAGATTGTTAATTGTATCCTTAGCCAGGGGAAGGGGAACCCCGCACCATGGTTCTGGTCCAATTGGAGCGATAACTGCTCCTTTCTTTGCCAATTTATCGGCCCTTTCATTGCCTGGAATATTACTGTGCCCAGGGATCCAAAATATGTTAACTCTGTTATGTACAGCTAGTTCATCAAATCTTGGACAGCATTCCTCCACTAGTCTAGAGTTTGTTACTGCATTGCATGCTGCCTAACTGTCAGTGAGAAAATTGATTACCTTATTCTTGTGGTCCTTCGTAGCGAAGGCACCTGCAAGTATTGCCCTTATTTCCGCTTGGAATACAGTGGGTGTCGTGCCCAGAGCTAAGTAATGGCCCATGCCCTGACAACCCCTGAACCAGGATCCCGAGCCGGCACCATACTCCCCTTTGGATCCATCCGTATACACATTTAGACCATTGGGTGGATTAAAGCAATCATTCTTGCTTTTACAAATCGCCTGTGTATCAACGTGAAATCTTTTATCAAAGTTATATTTGTTCAGCATTAAATCTGAATGCTTTTTTAAATCTGCATTTCGCTCGATTATATCAAAGACACTTCTGTGTCCAAAGTCGTTGGTGGGTTTCTTAATCCCTCCTATTTTCACTAGCCTGTAGGCTGTCTTCAATGCCTCTGCTTCAATTAGAATGTCAAGAGGAGTTAAATCAAGTATAGTTTCCAGTGAAGCGGTAGGGGTTGTTCTCATGGCCCCAGTGATCATGATGCACCCAAGCCGCTGCACCTTCTCCAACCTTGATCTATTTTGTTGGATACCAGCTTTGTGCCACCAGGCTATTGAGCCATAGGTTAGCACAGGTCTGACTATTGCTATGTGAACGAGCCATCTTGGGGCTAATTCCCCACTTGTTGCCACAAAGGCTCTTACAAGTCCACAGAATTCTTGTGGCTTTCTTGGTAACATAATCGATATGTTCGTTCCAGTTTAATTTACTGTCCATGATAACACCGAGGTATTTAACCTTCTTGCTGAATTGAATACTCATCCCTTTCATCCTAGTGGGGTTGAGCTCCCTCAATATCCTCTTGTTGGTAAAAGGTACAATTACCGTTTTATTAGGATTGATGTTCAATCCTACTTTCGTGCACCATCTCACCACCATTCTTAGTGCAATTGTCATCAGCTATGAAATAGTTTGATGATCAAAGCCCTTGATGATAATTGCTATGTCATCTGCATAGCCTATCGCTTGGAAATCCGCCTCATTTAGGAGGTGTATTAGTTCGTCCACTACCAGGTTCCATAGGAGTGGGGAAAGAACACCTCCTTGGGGGCAGCCTGCGGCTGCCTTAACCTTCAGGTGATAATTGCACATATTGGCTTGAATGACCCTGTTCTTTAGCATGGCAATAACCCAATTAGCAATGTTTGGTTTAGTGCCATGCTTTAGTAGGGCATTAGTTAATATATGAGTAAGGGTATTATCAAATGCCCCCTCTATATCTAAAAAGGCTCCAAGCGCGATTTGTTTCCACTATAGAGCATCTTCTATTTGGTCCACCACTGCATGCAGCGCAGTGTCGCAAGATTTGCCCTCTCTGTATGCATGTTGATGCAACATTACTGATCCATCATTGAGATGTTTATCCCTGATATATCTATCAACAATTTTCTCCATTGTCTTCAACAAGAATGAGGAAAGACAAATGGGGCGATATGATTTGGGTTCATCATATGTTTCTTTCCCTGGTTTGGGAATAAATGTGACCTTAACTTCTCTCCAAGCTGTTGGAATATAATTATAGGCCAGACAGCCCTGGAATAGAGAGGAGAGCCTGCCTAAGATGATTTCCAGACCCTCTTTTAGCATGGCAGGATAAATTCCGTCAAAAACTGGTGTTTTGTACGGCTTGAGGTTTTTAACTGCCCATTTTATGGCGCTGGTATTGAAGATTTCACGGACTGATGTCCAGTCCGGTTCGCACCTGTCCTCAGGGAGGTAGACCTTCGTGTCCGAGGTAGTAAGGTTGCTCCCCGGGAAGTGCGATTCCAGCATAGCAGTTATAGATTCTATAATATTCATGGGATCTCCATTTTGTTTCTTTAGGGAGCCCACGGTATTACAGTAGTTGCTCTTAGAGTGTATTTTATTCATGCGGGCGCATGTATTCGTATTATTAATTTCCCCACAGAACTGTCTCCATGAGTTCCGTTTGGCTTTCCTAATGAGGTTATGATATTCAGTTAGAACGTGTCTATATTCGATCCATTCACCAGTCCTTTTTGCTTTATTGAAAAGTATTCTGGTTCTAGATCTTGACTTCTATAACTGCATGTTCCACCAGGGTGCATTACAGTTTGACCCTTTAGTGGTTGTTCTCCTTGAATGCTGTGATAAGTGCCTTAGTCAGTAGTTTGTTTAAGAACTCCAGCTGATAGGTATTAGAAGCTAAACGGGGACATTCTTTAATTAAGTCTTTAAGATTTGTCCTAAAGCCTTCCCAATTTGTGTTTCTGGGGTTTCTATAGGTTGCAGGCCTTGAGTTACCTAATATATTTATGATCAGAACTGGCAAAAGTCTTTAGAGACATGCCAGTTTGTAATATTTATCATTCTAGTTGATTTGAAACTCAGAGTGAGGTCTATGACCTCCTGTCTGCTAGAAATTTCAAAAAGGTGTGTATTACCTTTGTTAACTATATCTAGATTATTAACTAGCAAATATTCCAGAAGGGACTCACCTCTACGGTTAGTATTGCTACTGCCCCAGATGTTGTGATGGGCATTAGCATCCGCCCCAATAATTCCCATCGTTTCCTGTCTTTTGAGATAATCAACTATACTCTCAAGGCAGGTCGTTGAGACTTGTTACTCGACGGAAGATACAATGAGGCCAGGAAGTTATCCTGGCCTCATTGTATCTTCCGATATAAAATTGAGATCAGTCGGTGTTTCATAGCCAGAGAGGCTATATGAAAATGTTTTGCACTATTTACTCACCCTCCCTCCTCCATTTCATTTTAATTTCTTTCCCTCATAACCTAAAACAGTAATATACTCAATTTACCGTTATTATTATTACTTCCAAGCTCACTATTACTGTAAGGTGTTTATTTGTTTAGTTATCTATATCCCACCCTAAATATCATCAATATATATCATAATATCACAAATATCATAATATCATAAATACCATATCCTTGCCGTTTTTTTTTTATATGTATTTTAGTCCAATATAGCCTGATTGTATTATCACTTACTTTACTTAAAGCATACCTACTTTTATACAATTGATATTTTAAACTTATATAAAGTCTCTTCTTACATTCTCGTATGCAATTAATATTCTTTACACTAGTATAAAGTATTTTCTACCTATCAATATTAATACTGTATTTTCTAAAATATTTTTTATTTTCATTTTTATTTTATTTTATATAATTCGTTTCTAGATTTTTATAATTTTACAATTTTTATTTCTTCCTTTTTTTTATTATCTATAATTTTTAGTGCGTAATTCTTATCACTTTCTAATTTACCCATATCATTTCACATTCCTATTGTATATTCAGTTTTTATTTTTTATCTGTAATAACTTAATTTTTTAACTGTCAACACTTTCTGTTTTATTATTATTTTCTTCATGATGTGGGTTACTACCTTTTGGCACTTAGTAGTTTATAGTATACACTTATACATTTTAACCTTCATAATTACCTTACTGTACATCTTTATCAATTTTTTTGCTTGTATTCACCTTCTTTTGCTTTATCTATATTTAAAATGTTTTAATATATTTGTACTGTTTTCTTATATTGTCTGTATTTTGCATATAGCCCTGAAGAAGACCTACAGCCTAGGTCGAAACGTTGGCTATCAATAAAGATATCATTTATTTTGAATCAACAATAAATATTTTATGTTATTTTTTCTTTTATATAAATCTCATGGTTTTATTTTGATGAAGAGCCCGTTGCACTATCCCGCCATCACACTTTAACACAACATTTATTTAAACCACGCAACATGTATTGACGGTTCGTGCTCAACCTTTCAATTTTGCGAAAGGCAGACGGCCGCCACACCCAGGATGTGGTGGAGTTTCCTCATACGGGCTGACGCCCTGATGATAAGATTTAAAAAGGAGCTATAGATTAATGAGTTAATAGGAATTAAGGTTGTAATTGAATATTGTAGTCAAACAAAACATCTTAAGTGCTTAATGCAATTTTATTGAAACTTAAATAAATAAAAATAAAAATTGCATTCATTTTTACAACTTAGAAAAATAAAATATTTCCATATCATTGAGACAATATAAAAGAAGAATATATATTAATTACATTTTAAATAACTTTCATATTAGTAATGTAAGATAATAATCAACATAAATGATAATATAATTAGCAATAAATATCTTGGATATTAAATACAGTTTATTGTAAGTAGTTTTTCATTGTTGACTTCTCTGTTTATGATGTTACCTACAAAAATAACAAATATTAATGTTAATTGAGCATTCTTTAACCCCTACTCTTTTAGAAACATGTATTTAAAATTAAAAACAACAAAAAAAATAACGCTTTCACAAAATCATTTTAGATTGTTTATTAAAATTTTTGTTACACTTGCATCAACCTAGTTTTTGTAGAACTTGGTTTTACAAGTATTAACCATAACCATACAACAAAACATGCACAAGTTAAATATTTTTTTCTCTTAGCAATTTGTTTATAGTTACTGATTAATTCCTATGGGTTGTAACCTGATTTTGTTTGAAGTTGTAGAATTTATAATAACCTGCAGTGAAATTAAGTTAATAGATGCTTAAATCCAAATATAGCAATATGCTTAGACACATAAACAATTTTAGAAGCGGGAACTTTTGTATACAATAATATTTGGCATTATGCTTTGCTTAAATATTTGAAAAAATAATTATGTCAAAAAACAAATTAAAATTCATAGAGAGCCAGCCAATTTTCATTGGCTGAAAATAAATTAAAGTAAGGTATTGGTTATACAATATTTTATTCTAGCAACCTCTGTTTTTTAGGTTTAAATTTTCCATTATAATTATTAGAAAGTATGTTCAACTGTTAGGTCTGGTTTCCACCACAAAAATTAGATGTATAACTTAGGTATAAGCAAAATGCAATAAGTGTCTTAAAAAGAAAAGCATGCTCAGAACTTTTGAAAACGTTAAGGATAGATAAGATGTGCTCACATCTTATGAAATAACTTGTTTTGTCAATCTATTGCTTCTGTTATAAATATCTTATAGCTTTTTATAATGCAATTGGGAAAAACCACAATGCAAAGCCTTATGTTTCAAAAAATACACCTACAGTCGACGTTTCGCCTATTCAGGCATTATCAAGACACCAAAATCAAAAAGGGGTTATGTGAATCGCATCTCGAAGAAAAAGGTGCAAAACATCCCAACGATCACACCTAACGATAAACCCTTTTTGATTTTGGTGTCTTGAAAATAACCCCTTTTTGATTTTGGTGTCTTGATAATGCCTGAATAGGCGAAACGTCGACTGGTAAGTAGGTGTATTTTTTGAAACATAAGGCTTTGCATTGTGGTTTTTCCCAATTGCATTATAATAAATAATAGTGTTTCTTTTTGAGTTTTTGGCTCTATTTTAGTATCTTATAGCTTCTTTTGAACCCAACCTTCTAAGTTTAATTTCTTATTATATTATTATATGATCTTATACCTATGTGATATTGTAATTAAATTAAAATACCTTCCACAGCAACTGCCACATGCCGGAGGAGGATCAGGTGGTGTTGATCCCAAGCCATGAATGTTGCTGCCAGGGCGAGGAGGTCTGGAACAAAATTTTAAGAACAAATTTTCATTTTCCACGTTTTCCTTTATTTTTTTGTCTTAATTTTTGAAAAAGAAGATAAAATTTGTGATTTAGCTAGAACTGAAAAAGATGAAGACTGTTATTTTCAGGAGAAGGTATATTGACAAAGAATGCAACATACCATCAGAATCATGAAATGTAAGCTCCAACTATTTTTTCAGGACAACCGTTTTTTTTCTTACGTTCCGATAATACTTCTACACAAACTTCTCTTAAGTAGTTATTCCAATCTACAACTGTATTATGATTCATATCAAGTTGTTTTTTACACCATTTTACTAACATCATTTCTTCGCTCCAGCCGTAAAAAAATCTCAAAGATGTTAAAAATTCAATCTGGACGATTCGAACCACGTACCACAGCAAATGATCTTCTTTGTGTTGCATGGTGAAAGATTGCACCGCCAACATACCCACAAAAAGACAGTTTCATTTCACGATTCTGATCGCATGTTGTAGTTTTTGCCAATATACCTTTTTCTTGAAAACAAGGTAAATTGAGTTGAAAGCTAGCTAAATCCCAAATTTTCATATTTCTTTTTACAAAACTTAAGACTGAAGAAACAAATAAAAACATGCTTTGTTTTAAATGAATTCACAGAATAGAGCATAAGGCCCCAAACGAACATTCCCCTTATGACTATAAGAAATTTTGCGGAATTCTGTATTATTTTTCAATTTTTCACTTGCGCTCGGCTAACGGAAAAGTACCTAAGGTTTTTTTACATCGGAAGAGTAAAAAAAAGTGTATATCATCTGCAATCATATTACTCATAATGTTCCATTCTTATTCTCTTCTAATTTTTCTTATCTAGTATTATTTCTTCACTGCCTTTCTTTCTTGTTTTACTGATACCAAGAACATCTACATGATACTTCTCCCCTTGTGCAGGTTCCGGAAGCTGAAGTCGCTCTTGATGAGGTCGATGAGCTCACATTGTTGGCGGGCTCATCGAGCTTATTTGCTTATTTGCAGCGGTTATGGAGCCTGAAACTCGATTGGGATATCCCTGTCCCACCGTTGATTGCCGCTGAATGTGAAGAATTTTTCAATTCCCTTCACTTGTTACAGTCCCTTCAAATACCACGATGAGTTTTTCCACAAGACCCAATCCATGTCGCGCTCGTGGGATTTGCTGATGCATCAGACTTGGGATATGCAGCTGCTATCGCCTTAAGGGTCCAACTCGCGGATGGTTGTGTGAATTCTCATTTACTCATTTCTACAACGAGATTGGCGCCCTTGAAGACCTTATCAATTCCAAGGCTGGAATTGTGCGCTGCGCTTCTGTTAGCCCAAACCTTGAAATCCATTGCGAACAAAATCGAACATTTTTTCGTTGACTCAACGTATCTCTTTTCGGATTCAACGATCGTTCTTAGTTGGTTGCGTCTATCACCGCACACATTGAAAACGTTTGTGGCAAATCGAGTAACCCACGTTCTAGAGATTACATCAGTCAATGACAGGTATCATGTCTCGTCCAAACAAAACCCTGCAGATTTAGCTTCGCGCGGACTATTACCTGCCGGTTTAACAAACAACCAGTTGTGGTGGAATGGGCCTGAATGGTTGATGAATGACTTTTCGATGTGGCCAAATATCCATTTCAAGGAGCCCCTTCCCGTACCAGAAGTGAAGCCCCAGGCATTCGTCGGAACGGGCAACGTATCTAATTCGTATCTTATAGAGGTAATGAAGCGAGTTTCTTCATTTGACAAATTAACAAGGTTATTTGCCTATATAGTCCGGTTTGCAAGTAATCTGAAACGTCACAAAAAGGATAGAAACTTGGGACCTCTAAATTTAGTGGAAATTTTTGAAGGAACTCAGCGGCTAATAAAATGCGTTCAACAGCACTATTTTCCGGCAGATTCCCAAATAGTCCGACGTAATTTAAGCTCTTTAGCCCCATTCTTGGACCACAAAGGGATACTCAGGGTGGGCGGTCGCTTAAGGAATAGTCCCTTGCCCTACACTGCAAGACACCCCATTTTACTTCCTCAGAAGGCACACTTGACTGAAGTATTAATTGACCATTACCATAGATTGTATCTTCACCCCGGTCCACAACTGCTGCATTCCCTGCTGCAACGAAATTACTGGGTCGTTTCAGCTCGAAGGATAATTCGCCACAGAGTTCACAAATGCAGTACTTGTAACAGGTTTCGCTCAAAAAATTTTACTCCTCCTATGGCCGATCTTCCACCGTCGAGATTTGAACAAGGAAGACTGTTTGTTATAACAGGTGTAGACTATTGTGGTCCGTTTATCACAAAGGAGTCTAACAAACGCAAATGTATACAACTAAAATCTTACCTCTGCTTGAGCACCAGAGCAGTACATCTGGAGCTTGTGACACAACTGACGTCAATAGATTTGTTTCCCGACGAGGATTACCCTCCAAAATTCTATCCGACAACGCTACGAATTTCATCGGTGCCAACAGATATCTGAAGGATCTTTATGGATGGCTATCTCGCGTGGAAATTCAAAACAGCCTTAGATCTCATCATCAATCCTTAAGGGTAGAATGGGAATTTAACCCCCCTTCGGCTCCTCAGTTTGGAGGTATATGGGAAGCCGGGGTAAAATCCTTCAAACATCATTTGTTTCGAGTTCTCAAGGACCACGTCCTAACCTTCGAAGAGATGAACACTCTTGTTATAAAAATAGAAGCTGTCCTGAATTCGAGACCCCTTTACCCAATGTCGTCTTCTCCTAACGATCTGGACGTTTTAACCCCGGGACACTTTATTATAGGCACTTCTTTGTTAGCTATTCCAGAGCCTGATTGTAGTGGTACTCCAACTAACCGGTTGTCGCGGTGGCAACTTTTGCAAAAATGTACTCAGGACCTTTGGAAGAGATGGAGGAGTGATTATTTGAACAGTCTTCAGCAGAGAGTTAAGTGGACCAATAAGGGGGACAATATTCGATTATATGACTTAATCCTACTAAGGGAACCTAACGTACCCCCGTTGCAATGGCCAACCGGAAGAGTAGTGGAGGTCTTTCCGGGTGGTGATGGGATAGTTCGAGTGGTACGAATTAAAATGGCAAATGGCGAATTTATTGGTCCGGTCACGAAATTAGCACCATTACTTTCCCCTGAATGAGTTATGGTTTTCTGTTAAATTTTTGTGCGCGGACAAAAATTGGTGGGCGGTGTGTTAAGGCCAGGTAGTTCATTTGTTTTATAAAAGAGTATTTTATTTTAATCATTGACAAAGCAAGTATTTTGTAAAAGAAAAGAACATTTTCCTTTTATTTTATTTTTACCTTGTTTTATAAATATAATAATGTAAATATTTATTTTTTATATTGTTATTATTTGTTTATTATTCTGTTTTTATAATTGTTTAAATTAAATAGAATAGGTTAATTTTATTTTAAATTTAAGAAAAAAAAAAGACATGCCGACTGTGGATTCGATCGGCTATTGTTTATTTCGTCGATATAATCCAAACAGTGTTGGCCCGAGTGAGTGCACATTATAAACAATAGTGTAGTTGTTTGGTGGACTTCAACTAGACTAATTCGCTGCCCCTCTGCAGTTGGGAATTAGTTCAGTATTGGCAGGACAGTCAAAGTCTCGTCGTCAAAGTCGCCACAGCGGATCGTCCTGATCATTTGTATCGCCATTTTCTCTCGCCCTGCTGAGGAAAATTGCTTTGATGTTTCGCCCGCCCTGCGGAGGAGAATTCCTTGGACGCACTGACACCTTCGATCGCCCAGCCGTCGAATTCTGCGTCAAGTTCAGATAAGGAAGATTTTCTTGCTTTTATTATTCCACTTGGCCAAAAACACAAACATTATTAGTGTCTAGATAAACTAATTTATTTTACTATTGTTTTCTTTTTTTCTTATTTGTAGTTGTAGTTATTAGTATAAGTAATTATTTCCATTGCAAGAACGTTCAAAATTTTAATTTAACTCAATTAGGTTTTAATATCAAAGTTTATTTTTATTATTTTATATGTGTATACCATGATTTTCATTTTTAATTCAATAAATGGTTTCATAAGAATGACATGCGATCTGGTATTTTGAATTCAGCTTATTTTCCCACACATATTTCGGGGCTCTTTTCGAGAGGTCCTACTGTCTCGCGAGAGCTCAAACATAAATTTGGTCCTCCGGTGGCCGGATCGCATGTCATAACTGGAACCATTCCTAAATTTGATAAATTCAAATTTCTTTCTCTTCTTTTACATTTTATTTATTTGTTCTAATTTTTACTCTTTACAGGTTTTATTTTATTTTTTTCCTTTTCGATTATATCAGGTAATAATGGCCCCTAAATCAGATCAAAATAAACATGAAAGTAAATTGTTCGATCTTGAAGACGACCTTAACGATTTAGCTCAAGACATTTCGGAAACGCGAACTATTGGATCCGAAATTTCTACCCGGCCTCAGGATAAAAATTTATTAACCGCGCGTTTATCACGATTAGATAGCACCTTCAATAAATTTTTGGAAAAAATTAAAGAAGTTAGCTAAATCTCTCGCGAAAATTCTGGACGACGAATCGATAAGTCGTTTTGATTCTCTCCGATCCGAAACTAGGAAAAATTATTATGAGGCCTTGTCTTTTGGGATTGCCGGGGAGGGTGAAGTGCCGCCAACCAATCCGGAAGTGGAGACCACAGTCAATACACGGTCGATTCATGTATTAAATTGCCTTCATGCTGCAGATAAATCTGCATCACTGCGTAGCGGCTTGTTATGTGCTACAGCAGTATGTCAGAGGTAGGGATATTGATATTATTTTAATACAAGAGCCTTATCTTTTAAATGGTAGGATTGCGAGGCTTGGTTGGCCTGGCTACGGCTTGATTGCGGGGTCAGACCGGCCAAGGGCCTGCATCCTACACAAAAACGAATTTAAAATGCTGCCCCTCTGGCAATTTTGTTCCAGAGATCTTGCAGCAGCTGTGCTATCCCCCTCTGGGGAGGTTATGAGGGCAGGCATCACTATTATAGCCGCATATCTGCCCTATGAGTAAGTTAACCCCTTGCAGCATGTGGAGAGGATGCTGGATGAAGGGGTTACTAATATACTGGTGGCCCTGGATGCCAATGCGCACCATGAAGCCTGGGGAAGCACCAACAATAACCCAAGAGGTGAGCAAATATTTGAGTCTATCATAAGGTCTGGTCTTGATATATTAAAGAGGGGGAATAGGTCAACCTTCTGTAATAGGTTGAGGTCGGAGGTGATAGACATAACAATAGCATCTAACGAGGTAAGTACCTACATTAAACACTGGCATATCTCTGGTGAAGAGACATGCTCAGATCACAAATACATTTTATTTGACCTCTGCATTAGTGATCCCCAGACCTTGCTGTACAGAAACCCCAGGCGCACGGACTGGGGGTTCTTCTGCAGCAGTCTGGAGGAGAACCTTAAAAGTTGCCCTAAGGGCATTAAAAACACATGGCAGCTGGAATCCCTTAATGATGCTTTGACAAAAGCCATTATGGATGCCTACACCAGCAGCAATCGTGTGTGCTGTGTCAGTTCCAACAGGAAAACTTCCTGGTGGAATGATAATTTAAATAAGCTAAGGAATAGCACCAGGAAGCTATTCAATGCTGCTAAAAGAACGGGTAAGTGGGAGACCTACAGAGTGTCTCTCACTGAGTACCACAAACAGGTAAGGAAGGCCAAAAGACAGGCATGGAGGAAGTACTGCAGTGATGTGGACAATATTCCTGCTGCCTGTCGCATCAAAAAGATAATGTCCAGGGATGTGGGACACACAGTCTTGGGTACGCTCAGGACAAGGAGCGGATACACACAGAATGAGGAGGAAACCCTGAGGGAGTTGGCTGATTGTCACTTTCCGGGGTGTGAATCCCATTTGGCGTGTGAGGTATCTCCGGAGGAACACATCTT
Organism: Arma custos; assembly: GCA_037127475.1. Taxonomy (NCBI): domain Eukaryota; kingdom Metazoa; phylum Arthropoda; class Insecta; order Hemiptera; family Pentatomidae; genus Arma; species Arma custos. Next base: position 185,345,159 of record CM073759.1, read on the forward strand.
AGGAACGGATGGTGTACATTTGGCGAAGGCTAAGGAGATCATAAATAGGAGCTCCCTCAAATGGGCTATTGACTCATTCGAGCCCTACAAATCGGGGGGGTCCTGATGGTGTCTTGCTGGTCCTGCTGAAACAGGCATTTCCGGCGATCAGGACCTACCTGCTTGAACTTTTGAGAGGAAGCCTAGCATTTGGATATATTTCTCAGAAGTGGAGAACGTCCAGGCTATGATACCTCTCAAAACCTGGCAAGGAGTCATATGATGACCCCAAAGCATTCAGACCAATAAGTCTGTCATCATTCTTGATGAAGACACTAGAAAAGATCTTAGATAGATATATTAGGGAAGGTGCTTTAGTAGCAAATCCAATACACTCGCTTCAATTTGCATACCAAGCAGGGAAATCCTGTGAGGTTGCTATTTTAACCTAGTTACAAGATTGGAGAGATCCATGATACAGGGCGAAACCACAGTAGGCATCTTTGTGGATATAGAAGGTGCCTTTGACAGAACACCTTACAGCACAATAAGTAGGGCACTGAGGAGCAAAGATATTGAGCCTGTTGTCTGCAGGTGGATTAATTCCATGCTGGAGCAGAGAGCTCTTATATCTGAACTAGGTGGCACCAAACTGTGGATCAAGCCCAGAGGAGGCTGCCCGCAGGGAGGTGTACTTTCACCACTGCTCTGGTGTTTGGTGGCGGACTCACTTCTGTCAGCAATCAACGGAGCAGGCTTCTATGCACAGGGATATGCGGATGATGTAGCCATTCTGGTAGGAGGCAGACATCACTGTGTAATCTCTGATCTGCTTAAGACAGTAACAAATATTCTGTCGCGCTGGTGTTTGGATAATGGTCTGAGCATCAACCCGCGTAAGATAAACTTTCTGGCTTTTACGAGAAAGCACAAGGTGGTCATAAGACTGCCAATGCTCAATGGAATCCAGTTATGTTGGAACAGCGCGGTCAAATATCTTGGGTTAACGCTGGACGATAAACTGAGATGGAGACAACATGTGGATAACACGACAAACAAAGCTATTAGATGCCTGTGGGCTTGCAAAAGGGCAGTGGGAAAGTCAGGGCTTGAAGCCGAAAATGATCTATTGGCTGTATGTCACGGCCATTAGACCCATTGTGACCTATGCAGCCATGGTGTGGTGGCAAGGCGCAGGTAAAAGTGGATCCAGACTTAAGATGGAGAAGCTACAGAGATTGGCCTGTCTAATGATGACGGGTGCAATGAGGACGTCTCCTACTGCTACAATGGAGATGGTGCTTGGGCTCAGGCCATTGGCACTGGAACTTGAGTACCAAGCCTTGGTCTCCATGTACAGGCTGCTTAAACAGAACATAATCCCTGGAGTATCTGATCTGTGTAGCTCGAGGGAATTCTTCACTAAAATTGAGGCAGATCGCATCTTAGCAATGCGGTCTGATCTTCAGGTTGGCGTCGTGATGTCGCCTGATTATATGGTCAATATTGACGCAACGAAAAGGCACAGGCCCTGCAACGGCATCAATTGCTACACGGATGGCTCGCTCACGGCTACTGGTACGGGAGCAGGGTTCTGGAGGAGGGACAAACCTAGGGAAGGAACTTGGATCTCCCTGGGGAGGTACTCCTCAGTATTTCAATCTGAAGTACTGGCCATTAATTACTGTGCGCAGACACTGCTGGATGAGCGGATGTCACGTAGAAGGATTACTTTCTTCACTGACAGCCAAGCTGCCATAGGTGCAATAAGTGGACACAGTACCAACTCAAGGATTGTGTGGGACTTCTTAACAAACTGGCTGAAAGCAACAGGGTTAGCATCGAGTGGGTTCCTGGACACCATGGTATCCCTGGCAATGAAGAGGCTGATAGGCTGGCTAGACTAGGGTCGGATAGAGTTCCGTGCAGTCCTGAACCGGTTTGCGGCATTGGTCTCAGCTATGCTAAGCACAGAATAAAGGACATCTACCTTTGGAAAATGAACCAGCATTGGTGCAGACTAGGTGGCTTAAAAACTATTCAGACTCTAAACTATTCCTTGACAGCTTCAATGAGAAGTTGAGCAAAGCCGCTCTGGAGCTGGGCAGGGAAGCATTAAAGACAATTATAGCGGTGATTACGGGACATAGCAGGCTCAACGCCCACATGTTTAGGCTGGGACTGGTGGGTGTCCCCGCTTGCCGCTTTTGTCATGCAGCGGACGAATCACCCTACCACATTGTCTGCCTATGTGATAGGTTTGCCGACCTAAGATTTGAGACCTTTGGTCTGGATAGAGTCACCGATCTCAGGCAGCACAAAGTTATCAACCCAGCAAGCATACTGAAATTTGTGGGTTCGACTAACCTAAGATTTTAATAAATCGCATATAGATGGGGCGCACAATAGATCAGTCATGGTCGCAGTGCAGATAATGCCCACTTTAAAAAAAAAAAAAAAAACAGAAACAGACAAAGACTGATAGAATTCTGTATAGATCAAAATATGATTTTAGGAAATACTCTCTTTCCTCACAAAAGAATTCACAAGATAACATTCTCTGCAGGAATGTCAACAGTGTGATAGACTATTTTATATATAGCCAGAGCATAAGGTGGTACATCACAGATGTTAAGGTGATAAGGGGAGCGGAATTAAGCACAGACCACCTTCTCCTAGTAGCAGACACACAAATCATGAAGCCAATAAAAATAAAGCCAAAAGTCTATGAAAAGATAGATGTAGCGGCCCTGCAAGGTCCTATGAAGAGAGAGCTATATGCTGAGAAAAGATAAATTATCGGCACTGCTACAAAGATATCTTCAGTTAAGAAGATAATATTCAATACGGCAAGGAAAAGAACAAAGTGGTGGGACGAGACAGTAAAGCAAGCAATAGCAGAGAAAAAGGAAGCATGGAAAGATAGAACCAATAGGAGCACAGAAAACTGGAATGCATATGTTCTAAAAAGAAATATCTCCAAAAAGATAATCAGGGAGTCCAAAAAGTCCACATGGAAAAGTTTTGGCAAGGAACTAGATGAAGACTACAGGGAGAATATTAAAAAATTCTGGGGAAAGGTCAAGGCCATTCGAGGGAAGAAATGTAAAATATTGCAAGTGGGAAGAAATCCTGAAGATTGAATATATACTGTATGCAATGAACAAGAAATGGAAGTCGTAGATTTGTTTGTTCGTTCATTTAACGTCACTTTATGCTGCTATGGCTAATCGGACGATGCTACAGTGGGAGCTTTAAATTTTGCCTATCCAGGTTTAATTAGGATAGGTACCTGACATCGTACAGGCTCGGGACCCCCGTTTAACGTCCCTTCCGAAGGACGGCGTAACTAAGGATTTTTTACTCCCTTAAAAAAATCCTAGGGCCACCTGCCGGGCTACGAACCCGCGATCTTGGGTTTAGTAGTTTGTTACGCTAACCACTAGATCACAGGTGACCTTGGGAAGTCGTAGAGAAATTCACATGCCTGGGCACAATGATTTGCAGAAAAGAAAAGTAGAACAAGAGATTTCGAACAGGATTAAAAAATCAAATAATGTTTACTACCAGATCTACAACACTATTGTAGGCAAAAGAGAAGTAGGAAAGGACGTGAAACTCCGTATATGTAAGTGTATATTTACCAGTTCTCTTATATGGGGTGAGAGTTGGATACTCCTGGATAAAGACTGGAGCCGATTAACAGCTGCCGAAATGAAATTTCTCAGACGAGTAACTTCCAAAACAAGAAGAGATAGGATTCGGAATGATTCTATTAGAGAGGAGCTACGCATTGCTTCCCTGAAAGAAACCCTGGAGAAGCGTCAGCTCAAATGGTTTGGGCATACCCACAGAAAGAGTCAAGACAGGAATTCAAGAAAGTCAATGGAAGCCAAGCCCGTGGGCACTAGACCTAGAGGGAGACCAAGGCAGACTTACTCCAACTACATTTCCAAGTTGGGACAAGCAAGAGGGAAGAACATGCAGGATCTGAGGATTATGGCAAGAGATAGAGACAGATGGAGATCCTGAAGGCACAAGAGGAAGATGAAGAAGAAGAAGGAGATTGTAATATGCTGTTAAATAAAAAGCATTACCTTCCTAGTGGCAATGTTTTAGGTAAAAATATTGCATTAATAATACAAAAACTAATAAATACAAACCTTGGATTCCAAGGTCCTCCACCTCCACCTCCACCTCCTCCTCCTCCTCCCCCTCCACCATGACGTCCAGAACTCCCTCTAAAGTTATCTTTTGAGCTTGAATTATCAATGGGTAGCATCGTCTGAAAGCTAAAAGATGATTTTATAGGTAATATAAAATGGTTTTCTAGCCCACTGTTATTTTGTATATCTATAAGAACTACAATTTATTCACAAAATTCAAACTAAGATGTCTCAATTAGTAAGATATTTTTCAAATAACCTATCAGTTTCCACTATTAGAAACAAAGCACGAATTCAAGTATTTTGATTGTTAGGTTTTGATTATTGTTTTTATTAAATCAAGTATATCATCAGTGCAATAATATGTTAAAAACTGACCATTCAGTAATACCTCAAATAATATGACGTAGTATTAGGGTATAAAATAGGTAGAGTAACAGGACTAGAGAGAGAAAGAGAGATAAGTGCATGAGACTTGCCCACTCTTAGCATAACAATCAACTTGCCAGCCTTCCAAGCAGAGGACAAATGGTATCCACCTGCTCCACTCTTTTATAGAAGTGAAAAGGTTGTTATACTTGTTCTTTGAGGCTTATAATACCTTTCAGATTTTAATATATGGATTTAATAGCACAAACTAAGTTAGTCAATACCCACATACACACTTTAATAGAGTAAAAATTAAACTTTTTATTCAATAATGTTTTCAAAAATAAATACCGAGGTAATATTCTTGGTAATCTCTATTATAACCAGAATAATGGTTAGAATTATTTTGGCCAGTGAATATTTAGTACAGGAAACCATAAAAATGAATCAAGACTGTATGCAATAAGGTTAGGCTCATTGGAGAAACGTCAAGGAATAGTAGCACAAAACGGTTCCTAAGAGGACCATGGAAGGTAGAAGTTCAATAATTGTTTGAGTGAATAGGATCACTCTGTAAGGCATATCATTACTGCAAATGAGTAACTGCCTGCTAAATAAACATCTTACGCCCAGGTTATTTGAGTCATAACACTGCAGATTTAAAAAATAGAGAAAAAAAACCTTATCACATATCATGCAGCAGTGATACTTTAGCAATAGCATGGTATTTCTGTATTGGTTGTAAGTACATAACTGTTAATCCATACAAAGTCACAAAATCCAAATGACCTGTCATCAATTTGAGAGACAAATTATGAGACAGGGCACAATAGGCCAGAAAAAAGACATAGTATTGAATAATGATATTTATTTTCAATTCCAGTAAAAATTTATATTAAAATCAAAATAATAGCATGTTTTACTTACAATGCAATTATCATATTTATAATGCCAGAAAAAATTCCCAAAATTTTATCCATGCCCCACGGTTGTTCTTGATGAATGGTGCCATCTGGGAATAGTAAAAAGTTTATTATATTTTATTTTAATATTTATATGGTGTTATCAAACATATGATATACAGGTAAAGTCAACTCGATGAATAATATACCAATAATAATTTAAATAAATGTTTTCAAATTAATAGATATTAACTACTACACATGATAAATGTGACAATACTTTTTTACGAAATCGTAGTATTATCATACTAACCAACTGAATAATCTAAAAACTGTCAGAATATAATAATAATTATACACAGGCAGTGCATATTGTAATGGCACTGGCCTCGAAAGAATTGTAAATCCATATGATGATAAAAAATAAACTTGTGTTCTCATGTGTTAATAAAAGAAATGTTTAAATGTGTGTTCAATGAGATCTGTATTTTATATGGGTTTTCCCTCTTCAAAACCCACTAATTTTATCAGGTTATGGGCCCAGTGAGTGCGTGAAACATTTGTCATTATTTTTTGAACTGTTACTTCCCCAAGAGTGTGAAAAAAAACAGGAAATGGCCTATTCCGTATCCGTTTACAAGGAAGGGTTTCCACAGTTGGATGGCGTGAACTTCTCTAATTGGAAGTATCGTGTAAAATTGATTTTGGAAGAAAAACAAGCGCTGGATGTTGTAAGTGTCGACAAAAGCTTATCTGATATGAAAAAGAAAGATGTTGTTGCGCGTTCTGTAATTGTGAAGTGTTTGAGTGATCGGTTTATTGAATATGTTAAAGATGCGGAGATATCTCGTCAGATGATGCTATCTCCTGAAAATATTTTTGAACGAAAGAGTGTGATGACAAAATTAGCTATCAGGAAAAAGCTATTAACTTTAAAATGTGGTCCGACTGATCTGCAGACGCACTTCATGAAATTCGATTCGATAGTTCGAGAATTGGAATCAAATAGATCGAAAATGGATGCCGATGACAAAATTTGTAATCTTCTCTTGACGTTACCAAGTACTTTTGACAATGTTGTAACAGTTTTGGAAACTATTAATACAGATATAACTTAAGAGTTCGTTAAAAGCCGACAATTGGACGCAGAGATGAAGATGAAGCAGATTGACAAGGTTAAAAGTGAAAGTAATGAAGAAACTTCCTTTAACTCAACAAAAACTAAGGTGTTTGTTACGAATGTGGCTCAACTGAGCATTTTAGGAACCGCTGCCCGAAATTAACGTCTTTTAGGGAAGAGGCTCCAGAGGAGTAAGAAGAGATAATTTTGTTAGAGATGGAGGCAAGATGACTAACATCGCTGAGCGGGATATAAGTTTTGTTGCCATGACAACACAATCAATTGAAGGTAAAATAGACTATATTACTTTTATTATTGATAGTGAAGCTACAGATACACTTTTCTGTGAAAACATGAGGAGTTCCATGTCAAATGTAAAATCTATTTCTCCTATAAATATTAAAATAGCCAATGGGCAGTTTATACAGGCTAAGGAAAAAGGAACTTTGAGGGTTTATAGCGAGGAAGCTGATAAATATATTAACATTGATGGACTTTTAGTTAAAGAACTTTCTAACAATCTACTTTCTGTTCAAAAAATGGTAAAAGCTGGTTGTAAAGTTATTTTTATGAAAAATCAAGCAAAAATTTGTGTGCAAGGCAGACAAATACCATGCATAAAGAGTGGTAATCTTTTTCTTTGCAATTTTAAATTATGTAAAGTTGTTTCTTATTATTCCAGCAGCAAAGAAGATCCCATTATGTGGCACCTGAGGCTAGGTCACATTAACCGACAAGGCTTGCAACTCATGGGTTTGCCTTTCAGCAAAGATATTTGCGAAACCTGTGAAAAAGGGAAAGCAAGGCGTCAACCATTCAAAGAAAAAAGGAATCCTAGATCACATCGTGTTGGTGAGTTACTACATTGTGACGTTTGGGGGCCTTCCAACCACTACACCATTGACGGTGAGCGATTTTATTTATCTATAGTAGATGATTTTTTCCATTTTGGCGTTGTTTACTTAATAAAATGTAAATCGGAGACATCAAAACACCTAATGGAATATATTTTAAGGCTTAATGCTGAAGGTAAAACAGTCTCGAGGCTTAGAATGGATAAGGGCGGAGAATTTTCTTCTATTAGCTTGCGTGAATTTTGTATTAACAATGGAATTAAGAGAGAATTCACTGCAGGATATTCTCCACAACAAAATGGAGTATCAGAGCGATATAATCTTTCTATATTGAATAAAGCTAGATGTATGTTTTTAGATAGCAATTTGCCCAAAAATTTATGGGGAGAGGCAGTCAGATGTGCCGTTTACCAAATGAATCGGTCCCCTACTAAAGCCCTAAATGGCAAAATTCCTGCCGATATTTTTCTTGGCAAGTTGGATCTCGACAAATTATGGATTTTTTGTAGTAAATGCTGGTATTGCACACTTCCAAAACCTAGCAAATTAGAACCAAGGGCAGCAGAAGCTCGCATGGTAGGTTATGCGGAAAATGGGTATCGTTTGTGGAATCCTGATATTAACCGAGTCGTTATTTCAAGAGATGTGACATTTGACGAATCAGACAGGAAATACTCAGAAGTTGTCGATGTCCTCTATAATACCACAAAATTTGAAACTCATCCAGTTGAAGTAGAGCCTGAAGTAGACCTTGATCAAGATGACAAAACGTCTCCTGTTCAACCTCCAGAGTTGACTTCCAAAAGACAAATTAAACCTCCTAATTATTTTAAAGATTATGTTCTACATGCAGCTTTCAGTGCATACTCAGATAATAAAGGCCTTGTTAATTTCCAGGAAGCTATTGCTCTAGGCTGGCAAGAAGCCATAGATAATGAGCTTCAAGCTCTTACTAAATTTGGTACATGGCAGATTTCACACCTGCCAAAAGGATGCAATGCCATAGATACTAAGTGGGTATTTAAAACCAAAGATGATGGTACCAAGAAGGCACGTTTAGTAGCAAAAGGTTTTCAGGAATAAAGCATAGCAAATTATTATTCTCCGGTAGCCAAAGTACCCACTATTAGAATGTTTTTAAATCATGCACTGACAAAAAATTTTAAAATAACGCAACTTGATGTGCCATCAGCCTTTTTAAATGGCAAACTAGAACATAGTATATATATTAATTTTCTGGAAGGTGTACCTGAAGTGCATGGGAAAGTTCTTAACTTAAATCGTGCTCTATATGGTCTTCGAGAAGCTCCCAAGGTATGGAACGAATGTTTTCATAACTTTTGTGTAAAAAATGGATTACAAAGATCTGGCAATGATGCTTGTTTATATATTGGAAAAGATATCTATAATCTGGTATGGGTGGATGACCTTCTTGTTATGGGAAATGATAATGTAGTTGAAAATATAATTACTAAAATGGAAATTGAGTTCAATATCAAGAATTTAGGAGACCTAAATCATTTCTTAGGGACTGAAGTCGAAAGAACTGCTAATGTAATGAAGCTCAGTCAAAAACTGTTTATTAAAAAAATTCTCAAAAAATTCAACATGGAAGATTGCAAAATAGCAGTTAACTTTAATGTGGACAAAGCTGAACCGATTATAAATAATGTACCATATAGAGAATTAATTGGATGTTTAACATATCTATCGGTGATATCAAGACCGGGAATTAGTTTTTCAACTGCGTACCTGGGCAGATACTTAGATAAGCCAACGCAAAGTACTTGGCAGGCTGCAAAGCGAATATTGAAATATTTAAAAGGAACTGCAGAAATGAGCCCAACTTTTACTTCTCCAGATAACCTCTGTTTAAATGCATTTGCTGATGCTGACTGGGCAGCCGATAAGAACGACCGTAAGAGTGTCAGCGGTATGGCGGTCTTCTTTGGCGGAAACTTGGTTTCATGGGGATCAAAGAAGCAACCGTAGCTCTCTCCACCGCTGAGGCCGAATACTACGCTGCATCCATGGCTTCCACTGAGCTCGTGTATATTGAGTCCCTGGCTACTGAATTCAATGGCTCCTCATGTAATGCTAGTCTTTTCATGGACAATAAAAGTGCCATATCAATGATTGAAAATCATGAAAATACAAAGCGCTGCAAGCATATCGACATCAAGGTCCACTACATCCGGGATCTCATCAAGAACAAGATAATTACTCCAAAATACGTTGCAACTGAAGATAACATTGCTGATATCTTCACCAAGCCATTGGGAAAAATCAAGTTTAAAAAATTTTGTGATGAACTCAATTTAAAATCATGATGACTATATATTTTAGTGAAAAGTTCAGTTTCTTTTATGGTTTCTTTGTAATTTTATCCTGTCAAATTTTATTTTATTTTTTTTGTTTGCAATTTCAAGTATAATTCATTTTTTATTATTTATCTTTTGTATTAAAGGGACTTGAAATTGAGGGGGGGTGTCAGAATATAATAATAATTATACACAGGCAGTGCATATTGTAATGGCACTAGCCTCGAAAGAATTGTAAATCCATATGATGATAAAAAATAAACTTGTGTTCTCATGTGTTAATAAAAAAATGTTTAATTGTTGTGTTCAATGAGATCTGTATTTTATATGAGTTTTCCCTCTTCAAAACCCACTAATTTGTAATTCTTGCCGAGTGTTAATTCTTGAAATGATATAAAAAATAATAAATCATTAACTAAGGTGGCTGAGCGGACAGTTGTGGAAACTACCAGACAATTGCGGAACCTAACTCACTTGCAGCACAGTCAAGAATTTAGCTTTTGAGTAGCTTCACTGCTAAGACCAGATTTTGAATCTAACTACTACTCATGAACCTTGGAACGGTGTCACTGAGGAAGATTTATTCCTTATGGAATTTAAATTCCTTTCCTACACAAAACTCATTGAGTAGGTAATATTTATTCATTGGCACTATTACAATTCATTTTTCAGGGAGAAAGAAGTGCTAATTATTCTGTAAATCCAGTTAAATGCCAGTTAAATGAACCAAAATGAAGAAAAATCCCTTTTTCTGTACATAAGGATTAACCTTCATTAGGTTTTGTTTCAGAGGATATCATTAGCACAAAATCAAGTATATAAAGACAAATACAACCATTACAAAAATCATGTCCCGCCACAGTAAAATACATCCCAAAAAATATATTTCTCTCAAAAACCATGTACCACTGCAGTAAAATTATTTTTTTCTATTTCTGTTAGTTTGTATGGTTGTTTTTTGAAGATTGTCAACTGAATAATGTTTAACTCTTTCTTTAGAACAAAGTGTTAAAGTGTGTTTTTTTTAAATGTAGTATTAAGGAATAAGTTGATCAATCATTACCATTAAAAATGTTCACGCATGTTTCTCTTCTAGTTTACAAACTTTCTTTATCAAAGCTCCTTGTGATAAGAACTTATGTTTATATGATATGGAGCTTGTGTTATGTTTCATCACATTGTACATTTGTAGCATCCACAATACTTACAAATAATAATTATGAAAGGTAAGATTCAAATTAAGTCTTTCAATAAAATTAGTATTCCTTCTGTTAATGTACTTGTAACCGGTACTACTACAACCCGCAAAGGGTCTGGGGTTCAGTGCATGATAAGAGACTCTTTCTTGGAGAATGATTGTGGAGAGAAGTAATTTGTCCTATATCACGCTGAACCGCCAGTTATTTACCACTTATTTTGGTTACTCACTTTATAGAGGCTGGGTGAGCCCCAGAAGAGACCTAGATCCCATAGGATGCATCTCAGACAATAACATTCTAAATAAAAATCAGCCAGCGAGCAGGATTTCAATACAAGACCCTCAGCGCTCTACCAATGAACCACTCTGCTCCCCAATGTACTTTAGCAATTATTTTCACAATATCAGTTCTACCATCAGAAATTTTAGTGTGTCCAATTTATCACTTTAGGCAAGACTTCTTGAATGAATTGAAGGTTTAAAAATACATATATATAACAAGTTTTCAGAATATGGAATATGTTAGTTAGTTTCACTAAGTATGATTATTTTATATCAATTGATTACAAGAAATACGCTGACTTCTGAGAAAAATCTGACAACCAATTCTAGACTTTCCAACCATTTTTTTAAAAACACAAACACTTTATTTGAACAACTAAATCAAAAGCCTTACCTCTTCCAACATACACCATGTTAGACTATATCTCATAAAATACCTTGTATGTAAAATGTACGAGTTTTAACTACTGATTATGGTAACTGTAAATTTATATGTTAAATTATCAAAATAAATTATAGATGACACTATCAATGAACAATCTCTTAGATGTAAGGTTACTAACAAGGATGTCTGATAAGAGATAGTAACTAACGTTACATCGATGTATTAATAATGATACATTGTTTCGCGCCTTAGAAATAATAAATATACAATTATTTTTCTTGATATACCTTTGTCGACAAAATAATTCGCTCTAATTTAAAATTTTGGATTTTACGAAAAGTCTGTAGAATCCTAAATTCGAATTAAATAAATCCTGCTGTCCACCATCCATGCCTTGGCTCCTTGACTACTGAGGGTACAGTTTTTGAGATATATCGCAAAACTAGTAGTTGTTGTTTGTTCATTTAACGTCACTTTATGCTGTTATGGCTAATCGGACGATGCTACAGTGGTAGCTCTAAATTTTGCCCATCCAGGTTTAATTATGATAGGGATTTTTAACGAGTACCTGACATCGTACAGGCTCGGGACCCCCCGTTTAACGTCCCTTCCGAAGGACGGTGTAACCTTAGTTAGTCAAAATCCTTAGATTTTTTACTCCCTTATAAAAATCCTGCCGGGCTACGAACCCGCGACCTTGGGCTTAGTAGTTTGTTACGCTAACCACTAGGCCACAGGTGACCGTCAAAACTAGTAGTTAGCATTAAATGATACTCGGATTCCAACATAACATTTGGGTGATTAGAGGATTTTAAAAATGTATTTCATTTATACTATAAGTGGTGTAGATTTTTTTTCTTTGTAGAAATACGTAGACATTTCAGCGACTATTTAAATAATTTTTCAAATAGCTACACTTTTGTTAATAATTATATTTGCTCATGTGTTTATGTAGAAGATATTATAAACCCTTCATTACAATTGTGTGAGGTATTTTTGAGCTACAATCTTTAGAAAAACGCATTACTAGCTATTCCGTAGCGCAACACATGTTCAAATGTTTGTACAGACATATACAATCGGTACTAAACCTACTGGAGAAAGAAAAAAGTAACAAAATTGATCCGTTAGTTCAAGAAATATTCACAGGGAAATCTGAAAAAAAGGATATACAGATTTAAGCGCCTTAAAAAGAAAGCTAGTGAAAAAACTGTATACCTTCACTATGCGGGACAATACGTACCCTATGTTATGCCCATTTCGCCTTAACTATGCATAAAAGCAGAGTTATCCGTTTCGTAAAATTGCATTGGTCCTCATGGAAATCTTGTTTATAAAGGGTGTTTCAGGATTAAGTAGCCAAACTGAAAATTTAAACTAAGGGCCCTAAAACAAGAAAAAAAATTCCTAGGAACATATGTCTGCAAGGGCTTTGTTTAGAAGATATTCACACCTAAATATTTTCATTGTTATGAATTAATTATGAATAGCAAATAAATAAAATTTATTTTATTCGATCCAACTACTTTATTCATTAAATGTAAACATTATCATTCATATTAAATGTTGTTCAAAGTGATTTCTTTGAGCATTCAGGCAGGCTCATTATTCATCATTACCAACGACTACAAAATTTATTACCGGAAGATTTACGGCAAAGAAGGAATTTTTCAGATTGGTATTTAAATCAAGCTGATCACAATCCATAATTTTCAGAAGAAATCTTCTGGACAGATAAAGCTACCTTAATAGGTAGAAGTATCTTCATCAGAAAAATAGTATCTGGTTGCATGAAAATCCCATTGAAATTCTTAAGCATTATTTTCAGCACGAGTTTCAGTGCAATTTGTGGTTGGGGGTAAACTATATATAAAATGAATAAATGAAAGAGTTCGTCCTGGCTCAAAAGGACTATCGCAGAAATCCAAACGGCATAAGCTAAAGACTTGAAATTCGGACAGTAGGTGCATTTTTTAAGGCCAACGCGCACTAAGAAAGAATTTTTGAAAAATCGTCACCTAAGACTGTGAAAAGGGTTACAAACGTTTGTAATAAAAAAAAAAAACGTCATTTTTAAAGCGAGCACCATGGAATTTTAGATTTAGCTTCTACATTAAAAATAAAGAAATACGTGTTTTTTCGACCCCTAAAAGTATAAAATACGAGAAATCGTATCATGTTATCTTCACTAATATTATAAATGCGAAAGTAACTCTGTGAAAAGGACATAGGCTACTTCTTAATGCGAAAAAAGGGTTAAAATTGGGGATGAATGTTTGTATGTAAGTTTCGTCATTTTTGAATCTATAAACTAGAAACTTATTTTTTAGGCTTTTGATTAGATATAAATAAATATGACATTCAAAGTTTGTAAAAGTTTTACCCTTTAGGGAATAAAATAAAAATAGGAAATGAAAGTTTGTATGGAAGTATGTAAGGTTTATGTGCGTAGGTAGGGAAATATCCCTAAGTGTGCTTACCCGAACGGGCAGACTACTGTGCGAATATTAAAATTTTTCAGCTGCAAATTCATTATTATTTACTGCAAATTGATTACAATTCGATTTGTTAACACGATTTTTGTTTTATTCATTTAATGATCTTCGTGAAATAAAAAACAGTTTTTGGATTAGGTTATTAAATATTTTTTCTTTAGTTGGGTTTTGTTTTCTTTCTTTAGTTGGGTTTTGTTTTCTTTGGGGGTTAGTTCTTTAGTCGTTTTTTGTTTATTTCATTCGTCAAAAGAAGATTACTTTCGAATTTAGTTGGATATTATAACATCATTATTATTTGTTGTACATTTGGATATTAGGAAGGTACCTAATAACGGTAGGTAACTCCATTGTAATAACGAACAATCTTAGTACAATTTTTCGTTTTCTTAAGCTAATTTAAATAAAGTAACTATATTTTTGTTTAGAATCATTCGTAAGATACCATTGTTTACGTTAATTTTTTATTTGGTTTGCGTGTGTATTTTCTTAATACGTAGTTTTGATAACCATTCTTTAATTTACTTCATAAAATGCGTTTTTACATCGTTCATAATACACTAAAAGAATTTATAAATTTAATTATTCTCCTATTCCCCTTTACTGCTTGAACATTGAACCTGCTCTTCGTACCCTAGCCTCTCAGTCAGGTCTCAGCTCCGAAACTGCGCACATAGCTGCAATTTTAAATTTAACTACCAAAACCAAAGTTAAACAATATATACAGACATAATAAAGTATTAAACTATAATATAAGGCAATAAACGAATTTTTACTACTTCATATTAGAAATGGGTTTGTTTCAAAATAATTTTATAACTTTTACGCCTGTTAAATTAACCATTCATTAATTTACTTAGATCTTACTATTTAAAATACTTTCTTACAACGTTAATATAACCCTAAAAAATATATAAATTTAATTTTTTCCTATTCCCTTCTACTCCGTGAACATTGAACCTATACTTCGTACGCTAGCCTCTAGTCAGGTCCCAGTTCTGAAGCTGCGCACATCGCTGCAATTTATAATTTAACTATTGAAACTAAAGTTAAATAGTTAGCCTGCCTGAATGCTCAAAGAAATCGCTTTGAACAACATTTGGTACTCTTCCAATCTAACGACGACCTACCCCAGAGACCCAAGTGTCAGTTTTCTTAACTACCTGCTACTGTTGCCATAACCTTTCTTAGTCCTTTGTTATTGTTTGTGTCAAGTGGACGTTTATTTGTTTTCATGTTAATTATACAATTTGAGTTGGAATTTAATGAAGATTTTTCGCGAGGTGATTGATCAAACATCAGCTGTGCTGTTTCTACAGGAGCGGAACGTCATTCCCCGTAAAATGTCTTGTAGAAAGGGACATAATATGAAACTGCAACTGAATATTGTTCTTTTTAATGAACATTGTTTATTATTTTTGTTATATATTATCTTCTTATTTATTCAGTAGTTTATATATTTTAAATTTAAAGAGAAATTGTGGTATACAACTAAAATATGATTTTTTTTTTTTTATTGTTTTTATTTTTAGCTATTTTTCTTTCAAAGAGAAACGATTTGCCCGGGCAAATCGTTTCTCTTTAAAAGAAAAATAGCTAAAAATAAAAACAATAAAAAAAAAAATCATATTTTAGTTGTACATATATCATCTCCTATTTCATTTCCTAAGATATTTTATCTTCTTATTTATTCAGTAGTTTATATATTTTAAATTTAAAGAGAAATTGTGATATACAACTAAAATATGATTTTTTTTTTATTGTTTTTATTTTTAGCTCTTTAAAAGAAAAATAGCTAAAAATAAAAACAATAAAAAAAAAATCATATTTTAGTTGTATATCATCTCCTATTTCATTTCCTAAGAATCCTCTTGTATGATAATGAAAGAATACTATTTCAAATATATTTCAGACAGGATAACCTGACAGGGTCCAAATAGTTGAGGTAAGTGCCAGAGGAGCGTGCTGGGGTAGGTCGTCGTTAGATTGGAAAAGTACCCAACATTTAATATGAATGATAATGTTTACATTTAATGAATAAAGTAGTTGGGACAAATAAAATAAGTTTTATTTATTTATTATGCCTATATAATCCATAACAATGAAAATCTTTAGGAGTGAATATCCTCTAAATCACGTGAAATTATAGATTTTTTTTCTTCCTTTAAGATTCTTAGTTTTCACAACAAAAAATAATTGTCGAAATTTCAAGCTGTTAATTTAAAGACCGTCTAATTTTTTAATAGGACAAGCACCCAAAGCTATAAGGAAGCATCGAAATAGATTGAGTTGGTATGTTGCTATAATTTATAGTAAAATAATTTTTTAATTCCAATTTTTCAAAACAAAATTATTGAGTTCTAAAGAGACCTGAAAGGTCCATTGTAAATAAAACTGTATTAACCTATGAAGTGAAATTATATCATTTATAAATTTTGTTAATATAATAGTTTTTACCATGCTGGGAAATATAATTTATTTTCATGTTGATATATGTCAAACATATAGACCGATTTTTCGCAGTTATTTTTAAATCAGTGGTTACTTTCCAGAACATTGAAAAAACAGCAGATCGTTCTCTACTTCCATTTTATGGAAATGATGGGAAGACTGAACCACTCCATAACTGAGGCTGACACCAAACTGGTAGAGACGAAGACAATGTCCAAGAAACTTCAAGTAGTATTTGATTTGTCTTCTCTGGCTTTAACCTGTGGCTCCAGAGCGAGGAAGAAATGGAGCTAATGGAAGATATCCAAAACTTTCTTTGGAACTTTCTCCTGAATCTACGAAATCTAATTTATATATGTTATTGGTATCGACAAATAAAAACTGATTAATAATGTTTACATTAGAAGGATTAAAATACAGATATTTATTAACTCATAACCTCATAAGAGTATATTTGTGTTTCAAACTTCTAACTGAGGTATATTGAATAATGTTGCAGTTCCATATTAAATATATCAATATTCTAATTTTATTAATTAATGATAATTTGCAAGTTTGCTTGGTTTTTATTCTTGGCCAACTACATCTTTTCGATTTATCCATTACTATTCTTAACTAAGTATAGATATCCATAACAACATACATATTTGAATTTAACAAAAAGAAGTCATGAAACATGTTTTCACTTCAAATACTCTGATATTACAGCACTAGCGCCATCTGATATTTGAATCCGAAAATTATGAAGTTTTCTTAACCTGAAGCTGGTACTAATCAGTTTCCAAGAGTCAAGTCCGGTCATTATGTTAGGTCCTTGATCATTTGTTTAAAAATAATTATAGATATATAAATCGCCTTTATCATATAATAATATATAAATTATTAGGGAAATCACGTCACAGTTTCTTGAAAACTGTAGATTGTCTAGCAATGTTTTTCTGTGACTTTTTTTTCTCTGAAATGTTTCTATAATGATTGAACAATTTGTTAAACTAGTTACTAATTTTTTTGGAAGTTTTAGTATTTTTAAAACAGTAATGGAATGTTCCATATAGGTGGCATTTTGTATTCAATTATGTAAGTTGTTAGAAATTTTATGGGAAATGGCACATAGTAGTGGCACATCTTCAAGAAGGCAAGATGGTTCTATTCCCTCTCGGGGTTACGTGGAATCAGATTGGGAGGCTAAAGAAGCTCTCCGGCAAAGAGAGCTGGAAGAAGCAAGGGCCCGGGCAGCACAGATGGAAAAAACTATGAGATGGTGGTCTGATTGTACAGCAAATTGGAGAGAGAAATGGAGCAAAGTTTGTTTATTTTTACTTATAGATATGTGATTTAACAATGCATAAAAAACCTTCTTTATTATTCAATTTGATCTTTTATTTGCAGCTTAGTCTATTACACACTGTTTTCTAGTGGATTTTATTATTCTACAATTGATTATTTGATGAATTCTTTAAGTTTATAAACATGTAAATCCTGAGTTTATTATCTAGAAAATTTCAAGTTTAGTCTACAATAATCATCTTATTCCTCATGGCTTTGTTTTTCTTTACTATTCATTTCAACTCTTGATTTTTAATAGTATCAGAAATACTTAATGATCATTGAATATGTCAAAATTAAACTTCATGATTTCATTCCATAAGATAATATTTTTTCCATCAACAATATTTTTCATTTTCAACTGAATTTCTATCTTCTCACTAATATATTGTTGTTGCCATCACCTGATTATTTTTCAAAGAATTCATTTATGAATTTCTTATATCTTACTTTATTTTACCTTAAGAGTTTTCTTCCATCCAGAGCAGTTCAATTATGTTTCTTGCCAGTTTTTAGCACTGAACCACCTGGTCCCATTCCTTCGACCGATTTCATTTTTTTTATCCAAAATCTCTATTTTACTTTCTTTTATGTTAATACCATAAGTTCAGCTCTCTTTATCAGATCTTATATACATGAATGGGTTCTAATCTGTGAACTTGAATGTTTTATAGAGTTGAAAACTGGTTGCCCATAATATGAGGTGGATTCTTTCTTTAGTTTTGTGGAATAATAGTTTTTAGCTCCCAGAATCCTTAGAAATGCCAAGCCTCTTGGAGAATTTATCTAAAATGATCACTGATTTTCATCTAAGCCATCACAATCTGTGAATTAACATGTTATATAATATACCTAATATTATAGCTTGTCACTGTTTATTAGGTTATATTTAAATTAATAGCTTGTTTTTTTGTTATGATTGAAGAATTGAAAGTTTTCTGTATAAAATGAAATGATGTTTCAATTTTTAACATCTCTTGGGTAAGACATAAATTGGACGAATACATGTCATAACTTCAGTTTGAAATTCAACAAACTGAATAGAAAGCATCACTATTGGATAAGCTCTTTTCAGTAGTAATTATATTTTAGGTTCCTTGAGTCATAGATTAACTATCATCAAAACAACCTGATAAGTTGAGCCAACATTTCATCTTGTGATTTATGGTTTTAGTATATAGGTTTAGGATGTCAGTACTTATTTCAGTCTAATTACAGGTAAGGAATGAGAGAAATAAAGCTCGAGATGATGCTAAACTTTTAAGATCGAAACTTGATTCTGCGCTAAAAGATGCTGCTACTTACAAACGTGAAAAGCAAGAACTCGAATCCCATAATGAGCAAATGCGAAAAGAATTGGAGAGAATTCATTTATTACTACTTAAACATGCTGGACAGTGGGATAATCAGCTTTTGGAAGCTCTTGACACTACAGAATCCGATACGCCCCGTGAAAGTAATTTCTTTTTGTTTGACTAAATTTGAAGAATTGAAGTTTTTATACTAATAATTAATTTTTTTACTAGCTGAAACAGATGATAGAGAAGCAGAAAAAGATTCTGCAGTAGAAACAGGTAGTGGTGAAGATATGAGATTAGAAATCAGTAGTACTGACACTAATTGTCAAGATACAGAAACGTTATATCAAAAACTTTCTATGCTTCAACTTAGGTTAGATGAGGCTACCAAAACACTGCAAGCTGAAAGAGAGTTAGCTATTTTTTATATTTTTAAATATTATTCACTTTTAACATTTATTCAATTTGTGATAAATTATGTCAATAGGGAAAAAAGTCAGTTGGATAGAAGGGCCGAGAAGGCGGAAGCAGAAGTAGTTGAATGGCGAGAGCGGTGTGAAGAACTTCGAGCCTCAAGGCAAGATGCAGTTCGAGAATTACTTGATATGCAGGATCAGTATAAAGATGCAGTGGCTCTAATACAAGCAGATCTTCTCGATGAAGCTACTTCCAGAGAAGGAATGGATCGTAGACTTGCTGAACTGAGAGCCCAGGTAAGTTAATCTCTCAGATTTATTTTGTAGGCCAGGGATTTCTGAAACCTACCAAAGTTTATAGATTATATTGTTCAATTTACAATGTAAAATTGTGTCATGGTGTTGGACTAGTCAAAAAAACTTACACAAGTTGTGTATTCTGAAAAATTCGGTGTTCCCAGATCACGCCAGTTCTCCCTAGTGTATTATTAATAAGTTAATTACATGATTGAATTTTTGTACTTTAATAATAATAATTGCTGTTTCATTCACATGAATACAGTCTGGCTTGGGTTTACTCATTCCTGGAGTGGACTCGACTCTTAGTACAGGAAATCCTGTGCTAGTATTTCAAAATTCTGTACACAGTTGACTAAGGATTTCATTGTTATATGCAACAACCTGCAGAGCTCATTTATGTTCTAACTGCTGATGATAAAAGGTTAGTAACAGGATACTTGCTGCACAAAAGTAAACCACAACTAAATAAGTCTTTGTGGATATAATTGGAAAGTTCATTGCGGCGAGATTCTTCAGAACAGAAAACTGTGGTTCAATTCCCTAGGTGAGTTAATATTTGTTTTGTTCCATTGTTACTGGTTCCATGAAATGAATCTTGATCCTCAAACTCCGATTAATGCTGGACAGAGATCTAAAGGTATCCTTGAGAAGTTGGCTAAAAAGGACTAATTAGCCCAATTTTCACTGGGGCATATAGCTACCTTAGTCTTTTGTACTATAGGCGAATGCGTTCCTTGATCTCTGCAACTAGATTCCTCTACTTAACTCTTGTGAGGTTAGCTCATCAGTCATAGATATCAGCAGCTATTTGGGAGGGGGGGACATTAACAGGTTTCTTATACAACATTCTCACTATCCAGACGGTGGTTTCTCCACCTGTAAATCTTGTATATTAGAATCATCTGTTCAACAAGTTTTTTTACCAGTTCATCTGTCCTTCTGGCAATGTGCCCAGCCCAACAAAGTTAAATGTGCCCTATCTCTTCATACATAATAAATCATAGCTGAGGGGAGATTAGATGGTACTGTATAGGGAAATTTCTGGTATTTCAGATTGCTAGTTTTGCTGGCGTATATTGCACAATGCATGGAAACATGAGCTAACTGGAAGTACACAAAGTTTCAACATGACATTCAAATAATGTGCTTATGAAAATTATACTACTCAAATATAAACTATCATTGTAGCTAGGCTGTATTTTTAATAATATTAAAAAAGGGTGTTTTAAAAGCATCCATTTATTTTATGTTTGCAAGTTTAAATTTCATACTTTTTTTGTAAAAGGCGAGTCAATAATAAATAGTATTTGGTGTAATATCACTGTTATTTATGTGGTGATTATTCCAGAGAAACTATCCTTCCTTTAAATTTTATTGCCGTGTTATAGCTTGAAAGACTTCAGGCTGAAAATGCTGCTGAGTGGGGTAAAAGAGAAAGACTGGAAACTGAGAAACTTACTCTTGAGCGGGAGAACAAACGGCTTAGGGCAGAAGTAAGAGATATGCAAGAAAGGCTAGAGCGTCGCAGTCGACCTCAAACTGCTGCTGATACGGATTTGAGACATCTCCAGCAAGAACTGAATGATAAATCCAAAGTAAATGTTTTTCTTGTTTTTTTGTGCTATGGTTTTTACCAATAACTTTCATAAATATTATTTGCTATAAGAGAAGCTCAGTTTAAAATTGATTAAGTAAAGTTAATAGATAAAACAGTTCCATGTTTTCAAGGAGAGAATTTGGTGATTTATATTAGATCTCTGATGGAAAATATTTGTACATAAAATTCAGGAAAATTACTAAAGGCTATGTCTTTTATCCTAAATTAGTATCATTATACCTACAAAGAACTTGTGAATTCAATTTTATTTCAAAAGTGATCAAGCCACCATTGCTGAACCGCTAGGAATAGATTGGATTGAAAAAGAACTTTCCACATCTCCATATATTTGTTTATTTGAAACTTCCACATAGTTGCTTATATTAATGTTAGGAACCATGGTCTTTTTTTTTACTCCTGTCTAGTCTTTTTTCAGCTTCTGCTTTAACTAATTAGCTATTTTCATCTATGCATTATGTCATCTTATTGATTGTTTTCATATTTTACATAGGAACTATCTGACTTGAAGCATAGTCAGAATAAACTTAAGAAGACTCTAGCTGACAAAACAACAGAATTAGCCCATACGACACGCCGAGCAGAACAGTACGAAAATGAGGTTAAACGACTAAGAGGAAGGGTAGAAGAGTTAAAAAGAGAGTTGGCAGTGGCTGAAGATGAAGTTGATTCTGCTACCAATAATATACGGTATTTTTTTAACATTAAACTTAATCATTAAGCATGATTTTTATGGACTACAAATTGATTTCTTGACTTCATAACCTATCTTTAGGAAGTTATTTGACTTCAGTTGTGCTGACTTTTTTTTAGTAAGTAGCAATAAAGCTTAATAATATTAGCTTATTATTTTCAATAATAAACCTTTGAAATCAACCATTGAAAAAAGTCTTAAGCTTTTATTAATTAAATTCAACAACCTTACTTTTTCAATTGCGTGGAATCAATTTTTTGAATAAAAGAAAAAATCCTTTCTTCTACCATATGTCATTTATTGTTTTTATCCATTACAACTGGACGGATTTTCATATGATACATATACATGTGGCAGTCATTGATAAACTCTTTTTAGGAGGAACATTTCATCATCACCTGCCTTTTCTTTTAAAACTAGTTGATGATAAGAGATTTATTATCCCTATAAATCAGCTGTTTATAAACAGGTGGTCCTAGAATTTTTTTTAAGGGAGTAAAAAATCCTTAGTTATGCCGTCCTTCGGAAGGGACATTAAACGGGAGTTGCAAGCCTGTACGATGTCAGGTACTCGTTAAAAATCCCTATCCTAATTAAACCTGGATAGGCAAAATTTAGAGTTCCCACTTAAGCATCGTCCAATTAGCCATAGCAGCATAAAGTGACCTTAAATGAACAAACAACAAGAAACTGTTTATAAAGCTAATGTAAACTGGCTTGGAAAATGTAAACTTTTTTAAAATCAGCTTATCTTACCAGGTCCAAACCCTACTAAACAAGAAAAAGAATAGCATGACCAGTTCTAGAAATATTCAGAGGATAGTCTGAAACAAAGATACAGAGATACCCCCTTAAACGGAAAATACATGAACAATTTTCATAGTGTCACATTTAAGTGATATCTATACAATGACATGCCTATTTCTCCTTTACTATGCATTTAGGTCCTCGGTCTTTGTACCTCGTAATGTGTACAACCAACAATTAATCGTTATTGATACATAAATTAGAGAGAGATATTGGTCCTAATTTAATCATATTTTCCATTTATTTGTTGTATAGCCTAAAAAAACTAATGGAATAATAAATATATTTTTTTAAACTTTTACCCTCTCTTAAAATGTTTAAAATTGACATAAAACTTGTACTTGTACATAATTAAATCTTATGTAACTATTAAGTAAAAATTGTAACATGTAGATATAACTTGAGAGCCATTTACTGTAGCAAACAATGTTTTATAAAAGCTCAAAATTTGTCAATAAAAATATTACACTGGGACACTGGGAGAAAACAGTATTAAATAAGCAACTTCCTAGTAGATTAAAAATATTCCTCTAATATCTAACGTCTTGGGGTTTTGTGATTATTCACTTTCGTAGTGCTAAAAAACTTCTATTAGTGTATATATATGTACTTCAAGAATATGAAATATTGACTTCTTATTTATTTGTATTAAAGAAAACTCCAGAGAACCAATGATGAACTTCAAGAACAGGTTGAAGGGCTTCAAGTGCAATTGCAGCATTTACAAACAAGGTAGTTATTCTCTTCCATTCTTTCTATTATCTTATTAATGCTTAAAATAACGTTTTTAACATATATTCCATATAACCATTTAAATTATTATGCATTTAGAAATTTTGATTTTGGTTACATTTAAAATTTTGATTTCACTGACAATTATTCAAAAATGTCTATCCAGCTCTATTTTTTACTGAAGAGAATATCTTTTGAACTAATTTAAACAATATTATACAGGTATTATTGCATATTAATAAACTCACTTCTCTGCTTCATTGGGATTTGAATATCAGAATAATTTGTTATCATTACACTAGAGCAAGTTTATTGTGACCGATTGATTATTTTAAGGTTTTGCCTGTATATGGTTATAATAATGTAAAAATGCTAAGAAAAGAATAATTTAACCATGTGTAAGGGAAAGTTTTATCATCATTGATCATTCAAAATACATTTACCCACTATAGCCTTGTTTTCACAGTTATAATTTCTAACAAAATAATTGAGAACATCAGGCTACACCAAATGAGTGATGATATTTAATGAAAGAAATCACATACTCTAAACATTGTAATTTCGTTCCAATTATTAGAAGCCATAATAATTGATAATGGATGTTAAAGCTATAAAAATATGTTTTAAGCAAATTGAAAACATTTTCTAAAAAAAAATTAAGAAAAACTATATATTATTCATTAAGGATAAAGTCATGGTTTAAATGCTATATTTCATGAAATTATATGAAAAACATGTAATTAATATAAGTAATGCCTAATAGTTTTATTCATCTGAATTATATGCAAATGTACCTGAGTTTGCCTGAGTTTCAAGGAACTTTTTTTAAAGGGACATATGTTTTACTAGACTAATAATCCCAGTTTGAAGAGATGACTATATCTGAAATAATAATAAAGACTCGAGATAATTTTTGTTAAAGTGGCTTTATTTTTAGACTTCTTTTTTTATGGAACTATAACTTTGAGAAAAAAGGAAATAAACCAAAGGTTAAGTTCATTAAACAGAATAAAATATAACAGACTAATTGATGCAAACAAATGATTTATGCATTTTTTATATTTACTATTCAAATTATATTCTTATCTACCATGATTTATTTACCCCTGGGAAAGCAAAATAAAAAGGGAATCTGATTATCTGTTATCCTGGTGAGACCTGACAATTGTTTTTCTATCCCCCAAAACTAAAGTCACTATTAAAATTGTATACTATTTATATTCTCATAGCACATATTTTTCGTAGAAATATTTTTAGAAGTGAATTGAATGCGTTTGTTTACTCCTAGTTCCAACCTATACTATTGCACCTAATGCATAAAATCCTTGAAATATTTAAATAATATTTCTAGCTCTCACCAATTGATCTGAGTTAACTTTTAGTCTTCATTTGAAGGCTATGTGTGTCATTAGTGAAGTTGTTTTTTGTACAGTTTCTTGCAACTTCCTCCCCTCCACCCAATATCTTATAACATATGAAAGGCCATATAGTTTAAGAGTTTTTTCCTTAAACTAGTGACAAATTAATAAGCAATTATGGTTTTATGATTTCAGTAGCTCTAAAAAACAGTTTTATGTCTCAGTAATTGTATTCTATTAGAGAAAAGAACTTGTGAATGATAATATTGCTTGTAATAAGTAAAACTTTTGTTAAAAAAAGAAATGAGAAAATTTCCAATAAAAGCTCTTTTTCTAAAAGTCATAGATAGTCATTGACTGACTGAATTGAAACGATTTGTAGGAAGATTGTTGGGCCTCTCAGGATAAGTATTCCTAGGGTTAATTGACTTTTTTTAATCCTATTTTTTCTACATGTTTTTAGAATGTCTATCATCCATTTAATATTTGTCTCTCTTAATGCTTTGCTTTCATTTGGAATTAAATGGTAATGTATAGTAGTTGTATAATAATACCTGAAGTGATCACTACTGTTGAAGAAGATATTAGACAAGTTGAAGACATACTTGTGGATCATTTATAATGTAATCTTTAATATAATGGCTTATATAATTTTATTGTTAAGATATTAAAATGTTGATTGAGGAATAATCAATGAAGTGATTAAAATGTAGTCAATGTTACCACATATGTCCTTTTGTTCCTATAACTTACATTATTTTGATTAAAAGAGAGCCACTTTAGTTGAAAGCTTTACCCCCTTTAGTTTTACATTGATTTTTCCAGAAATGTAATTACATCTTCCTTACTAATATGTGAGATTGAATTTTATTTACTTTATCCTAGATGCACAATGAGGTTTTAGGTTTTGTTTAATCATATTGAGTTAATGCAAAAACTATTTCCTCACTACGTTTTAACCACTCAATATTTAGGACTAGTTATATAAAGACTGTTATAGGAGAATTTTTAGTAACCAAAATGCCAGTTGGTTTTAATTCAGTATTAATCGTCAGTTCCTATGTCACATAATTATTAATCTGAATGGTATCGTTCAATATAGCTGTTTTTTCATTCTGTAAAATATTCTTAGAAATGATAATATGTTTATTTATTCATGAACTACTTTAACTCAATTGAAGCTTTTAATAAATATATATACTTAATATTAAAATTTGATTCTTGCTAATACTGGTTTAGTTTGGTCTTTTATTATTAATTTTAACCCTACTTGGCAGTTAATTTCTTTTACCTTTTTCTTTTAAATTGGAATTTTCCTAGCTTCCAAACTGATTTTTGTGAAGTTCTTTATAATTATTAAGCTCTTCCAATCTGAAGCAAATTTCCCAAATATATACACTGTTTGTTTTAACAATAGTTTCTGATTATTCTGTTGGGCTATAGGGACATCACTTAATTTTTTTTTTTGGGTCACCATAACATCAAGAGGTACATTTTCAAGGAGTTATCGCTCAAAGCTAACATTATGTATAAGATGGAAAAAATTGTGTTGACTTAGAGTAAAGTTGGTGATTGTAATTTATGATCCTTCATCCTTAGTTCAAATTTTAAATTAATTGTGTCTATACCATATCAAAAATGCGATTGTAAGTTCTAATGACTGTAATCCACTTGAGTTGTTGTCATTAGTGCTTAAATCAGCAATTAATAGTTTATCACTTGAAGAAAATATTAAATTGATGTGTTGCATACATTTTAATTTTTATTATACATGTTTTTGTTTGAAAAGCTATCCTATAACTATTTGATTTAAATAGAATGAGAAGTTCAGTTGGTTCTCATCGAAGTCCTAGCATTCAGGAAGATGATCAGAGTGATGAAGATACATACTGATAAGAAGCATTTACTTTCGACCGTTATACCAAAGATTTTATGTATGTTAAAATTTTATTTTATTTGATCTAAATATGTATTTTATATTGCAAAATATTTGCTCAAACTAATTTCAAAGAGAACTAAATATGTTTATGTTATGTTTAAGAAAATAAAAATAATTACAAAGCCTTGTACTACTATTACTTAAGGGCAAATTGTATTTATCTGTTCTTTAATGTATTTTAATGTTTCTGGGTTCTTTTAATATGTTAATAAATGAAAGCACGTATATTTTAGTAATGAAAGTAATACTATCCCCCCAAAAGGCATCTTTTAGCCAAGTATTTTTTTAATTTTAATGTTCTTGCTATATTTTTTAAAAACATCTTAATAAGGCTTTTATATTTTTTAATTTCCGATAGTATGGAATTAAAACAATACTTTGTTTAAACAAAGTGAAAATAAAATAATTTTTTTATTTATTTCAAAGCCTTATTTAAATTCATTAATATTTGCTAGTAACAAAAATGGTCCAATGTGTCTAACTGTTACAAAGTTTCTTGCCAGGTATATATCTATTTAATCCAAATATTTCTCAATATTTTTTAGAATTTATGGATTCATTCGTTAATTTGAAAAGTTTATAAAATAATTTTGTGATTGAAATCATGTTATCGTAGGCCCAATTCTTATGAATAAATTACGTATTATCATTAATACTTCCATTTTCACACTGCTATGGTCATATGTTGCATACAATAGACTGAATAGTATCTTTTTAAAATAGTATTTTAAATGTAGTTGTTTAGACATTGATCAAAGGATCTGTCACAAAAAAAAAAAAATAATAATGAGACTTATTCTAATGTGATTGGAATTCTTATTTAACTTTAGCTTTATACTTAATTAAAATAAAAAAAAGAAGATGCAATTAACCACATTGCTGTTCGATTTCATAACAAATTATTTTTAATTACAAACGCATCTCATCATATAATTATTATTGTTCTCATTAATATTATTGGTTGTAATTTTATTTTATTATAATAATAATGTAGTTGCATAAGTAAGAGCAGAGCATTTGCAAATAAACATTTGAACTATTATACACAAGAATAATTTATTGTGAGTTGGATTATTTGCAAATATTTTTATGGTTTCCAGTAAAATTTATCAAATTTTTTTATTGGATTTTAAAATTTTCCAGATCTATTAAATTATTTATTTTTTAAGATTATTAGTAATTATAAAACTATAGTAATAGTTATGAAATCATGGTATGTTAATGTGCCTTGTGATGATGACCAACATTCTTGAATTGTCTACAAAAAATTGAATTTATGATTGTAGCCAATTTTATTTTTTATAGTATATTTATATTCAGTTGAATTTTGTGTGTATATATTCAGTTAAGTTTGTGAGAAAATGTTTTTAAAATGAATTTTCAATGTTTTATTAATTTTTTTTTCATTTGTCTGTAAGGTGATATTTAGGTTTTCCATTGGTTTACTCCGATTAGGTTTTAAATAATTGATTCTATTTCTTACTTTTAAATCTCCATTAAGATATGTCATGCTCGTGTTTTTAATTATGACAATGCTAGTCTATTTGATATTCAATTTGGCTGTTAATACCTCTTAAAGTAATTTTTATTTTTTAAATATTGTTTTCACATTAAATATCAGTATTATTATCATTTATTTTTTTTACTGAATGTCATCAAACCATTAGTCTTTATAACTTACTGTTAAGATATTTAAAAGTTATTCAGTTATAGATAATATGAAGTTAGCTCTAGTTCAAGATGAGCAGGAATAAATTACCTTATTGTATTCAAGCAAATTCTGTAAATAATGCCTCGTTCATGGAAGACCTTGATTTTGCATGCTTCTCTCTGAAATATAAATAAACAAGAGATAATGTGTTTTATTATTATGTAATGTCCTATTTTGTTTAACAGTGCAAAATCTTACTGGATCTACTCCTCTCTCAAAGTACTTTTAAGGTCGAGTACTTATTTTATACATTATTAACCCACCACATTTAAAAATATTTGTCCTAATCTGTAAGTTTAACTTTTTTTTAATAATTAATAAAATTTAAATGAAAGTTTATTTTATATTTTTCTTTTAATCTTCATATGTTTATCCAAGATCATTTGGCAGATTGGCATTTATAATTTTGAATTAAATTATATTTAGTTGATGTTATTAAATTATGTATTCTTAGAATTATTAAGAATATATTATTTATTTGTACCTTCAATGTTTTTATTTATTATTATTTATATTTAATTTTGTTTACCTAAAAAGGATGCTCATCTGTTCATCGTTTCCTTTAAGAACTTGGTTCATTTATATATATATTAAAATATATGTATAAATCGAATGTTAAAGAACTATGTTCTATAGCATTAAGTAGTTGTTTTATGCTTAAGTAATATTGTTATATTTTATGATCTAAAAATTTCCACAAATCTATGTTACCTATATAATTTTTATTCCATCCCAATTTAGTTTCTTAGATATGTTGTTATTTATAATATGGCTTTTAAATAATTATCTTTTAAGATTAAAAGTAATTAATCATAAATTTGACCATTTCTGATTTGGGATAAATGAATTAAAATCAATGTTAATTTACATAGTGTTAACATTCTTTATCTAATTGAACTTCAAATAAAAACACCTATTAAACTCCACAATACAAAATTTAGACCTGTGGTACGTATAAGAAATTCATTAACTAGTTAACTTTGTCTTATCTTCTGGCTTTTCATGTATGCAAAGTAAAATTTATTTTCAATGAATTCCACTTAGCATTACAACATATTAAAAAAATATCATACTGATGCTGATTCTACTAATTGGTATTTAGCAGCCCTGTATACAGTATACTGGTTAATTACCGACATGCCAATAAATGAGGATTATAGGTTAAATCATAATTATGGAAATACAAATTTAAATTTATTATGCTTACAATATATTTATTATAAAATAGTTTTCATTCACATGGCTTACAAAAATAATAATAAAAGACTTATTTAACTTTATTTCATTGTGTTCTTAAATAAAGTACCAACTACTTAGCATACATAATTATGAAATAATAAAATTGTGATGAAATAAATCAGCTACAATTCATTATAAAAATTTGTCTTTACACTATTTACAATATACTTTTGTATATACATGTATAATATATTAAATATAATGATATTATCTTCATTTCTTCCTTCCCCAAACTATTAAATTTTCAATATTTTTTACCTGTTCTGAGAGTTCTGAGTATTGTGTTAGGAGAAGCCTGAGTAGAGTCTCCATAGAACTAAAAGGAGAAGAAAAATCCAATATTACATATAAATAAGGCAAACAAATGAAATTAGATTGTTTTATTTTTGAGAGGAAACAAGAATGGCTTCCTTTCAACTAATAATGAACATGTCTATAATTTAAAAAGAATAAAAAAAAGTTATATGAAAAATATCTGATGTGTCTTCCCCCTTGCCGCTTTAGATTCAAAATCAACTAATACAGAAATTGAAGAGCTTGTAATGAAAAGTATACTTAACCTATTACTAATTATGTTTGCGAAGTGACTGTAAAAATTATTTTTTCCATCATTAGGAGATTCACTTTTATTTGAAAAAGCATCTAATTATATTTCAAAGGGGCAAAACATTTCTCACAGAGAGCAATTAGTAAAAACATTTTTGAGCAATTATTATAACTTCAGAATATCTTATTAAAATGTAAGTGAAATTTATTTGGTGCAGAAGTGGAGATGTTTACTTTTGATGGGTAGCAAGATCATCAATTGTTTATGCTGTAACTTTGTTAAAATTAATCTTTTTATAAACAAAACAAATGGACTTATGGATGTTTCAGATATATAGTTTTCGATAATATGCAGGAAATACTTTGAATGCATATTTATGGTGTATAACACCGATATGTTGGAATAATTTAATATTGATATTTACTTTGTTTTGTAGAGAATGCATCAAAATGTATTATTGGACAATTAGCCCATGAATTTTATATTTTTTGAAGTATGTGCAATAAAAATTTTTGTCCAGCTTTCTTTGGGATGCACTTAAAATTATAATAATTAAAGAGCACTAAGAAGATTTCAGTCAAAGTCCATGAAAATTGTTACAGAAATTTTGGTTTTGCTTCCAATGTTATAGTGGAATATTGTATCAAAGACTCATAATACAATACATTCATTTTTGTAAAGACGGATATATCTTTATTTATCAAGGCTCATCATGTACAAGTTGAAGAAGTAACCTTGTGAAAAGGTTGTAAATTGTGCATAACAACTCATGCAATGAAGTTCTACTGTTTTTTTTTTTTTTAATTTACAAGTATATTCGTAAATCTTAAGAGGTGTTATTTTCAATTTTAAGGGAGATAGATAACAAACAGTTCAAATAATTTAAAAGGAAAAGAAAGGTTTATTAGAGAACAATTATATTGTAATTAGATGACAAATATTTATTGCTAATGGTAAATACATCTTATGTCAAGAACGAAAGTCGGTTATGTTTACATGGTTCTGGAAGTTAAGACAGAATATAGCGAAGGGATCAAATGTCATTAAAACGGCATCAGATCTTCTTCTCTGATATAAAAATTAAATAATTAAAGTGATGTGTTAATTTATATGGCTCTATTCTTTAATTGCAACTAAATATCCCTGCTTTCAAATAAATATTGATAAATGTTTTATTTTATATTTATCGTAAATCTATTATTTTGATAATTTTGAAAAGTTTTGATAAGATATAAATTTATATATATATATATATATATATTTTTTTTTTTTTGTAGGCATAAAGCTGCACTGCGACCATTACTTGGTCTATTGTGCGCCCCTGTGTTTGTGATTATTATAATCTTAGCTTAGCTAAACCCACAAATTTAAGAATACTTGCAGGATTGATTAATTCGACCTGCCTAGGGTTAGTGACTCTATCCTGACCAAAGGTTGCGAACCTTAGGTCAGTAAACCTATCACATAGGCAGATAACATGATAAGGTGTTTCGTTCTCTGTACGACAAAAGCGGCATGTAGGAAAGCCCGCCAGTCCCAGCCTGAACATATGGGCGTTGAATGTACAATGACCCGTATATGCCACTATAATTGTTTTTAATGCTTCCCTGTCCAGATCCAGAAGAGTACAATGAGAGTACATGTATTCTCATTGATGGTGTCAAGGAATAATTTAGAATGTTTTAATCCTTTTAGCCCGCACCAGTATTGGTACGATTTTCTAAGGTAGATAGCCTTTATTCTACTCTTAGCGTAGCTGAGACTAATACCGCATACTGGTTCGGTAGTGCATGGAATGTTACCCAATCCCAGCCCGGCTAGCCTATCAGCTTCTTCATTACCAGGGATGCCAGAGTGTCCAGGAACTCACTCAATGTTAACCCTGTTGTTCTCCGCCAGTTTATTGAGAACCAAATAGCTGTTCCATACAATTTATATTTACTTATGACCCTAATTTGAAATATTCATTTGAAGGTTTATTGTTAATTCACAAACGTTATAGATAGTAGCACACTATCACCCATAATACCACATTTATTTTCTGTATTAGTCAAGCATGCTGTTTCTATATTTTTTAAATTTTATTTTCCTTCTTTTTTTATTTTAATATTGCTATTACAATGTATGAGTTCTTTTATGTTTACATCTCTATTTCTTATGATAAACATCAATTTCTTATAATAATCAATATCTGTGGTGAATCCCACCAATTCCTACTTGCTTTTCTTAACACACTTCTTTGATATTAGCAATTAGTATACTATTTTTTTGTATCTTTATCTGTATCTTTTATCTTTGTAAATATAATAAAACTTTAGAAAAATTGGATAGGCGATTTGTTTTTACGTGAGTTCGCCCATACAAAAGAATTCATTCCCTGTATTCTTGTTGTTCAACTACTGTAATAAGCCAAAGCTTGTACTGCCCAAATATTAAAAGACTTGAATTTTTGCTTTCCAAATGAGCTGAATTTTTAGTTCTTTTCAGTTTCTATAGCTATTCGGTAACCACCTGCTTACACCCTTCTCTTCTCTTAAAATATAAATTATTTCTGAATCAATAGGTTAATGAGATAATTTTAGATTTGAGAGAACTAATTTTAAAGTGTTTGAAAAAATTGCATCAATTGTTTCACTAAGCAAAATAGTTAGGAAGTAAGTAAAAATCATTAAGTCTATAAGTAAAAATGAATGATGATATGACAAGGTGTTTTCCACATTCTATTTTAAATATATGTATTATAATGTTTAATATGAAACACTTACAGTGTCAGATGGTTCGCCAAGCTCCTCTTCTGAAGTTTTTTTATATAAATTTCTTCGAGCAGATTGGGCTCTGGAGGTAGAAGCTGAACCAGATTTACCTAAATCAGAATACAAAAGAAAAAAAAAAGTGAAAGTTCGAGATTCTGCAATTGGCCACCTCCACTCAACCACAAGAGTACGGATAATGGGTAGGCCTGTCAGTCTACTAGAGGCAACTAATAAAGAACAAATAACGAAGATGACCCTACTTAGTACACTTCCCTCAGCGTTGTGGTTTTCCAGGCCTGGAGGTCCCCTCGGTTTTCTACTTTGAGCTGGATTAACATATAATGCTACAGCACATAATGATCAACATATCAAAAACTGAATCACATTTCAGGGATATCCCTTAACTAAAAGAGTAAATCAATTTAGTCTAGGGATTTCTAAAAGTTCATATACAGAATAATTAAGGAAAATTTCATTCATGTATTTGTTCATTTTTTAAATGACCAATGTCCAGAATTAAAGATAAGTCTGATATTCATTCTACACAATTTTTTTTTTTTACAACAAATATTAGACATCAATCAGAAGTCCCCCAAGAAGTTTCCTCTAATACGTCACAAGTGTATCTTGCTATTCATTGGTTTTGCTTGAAATTAAAAAAGTAGTTAGTCTTTGGGGTGATAGGGGGTATAATTATTCAAATTTTTAATATCAAATAAAAATAGAAAACTGGTACTAATACAGTGCTTGAACAGTACATTCTCGATGCTACCTTCAGACTCATGTCACTGTAAAATTTGTCCAAATCAGGGCATCAGATTTATTTCTTTTCCATTCCTAGAAGTATTAAATTGGTAGTCCTGTACTTCCATAGGAACATATTTTCAATGTAGAGAACAAAAAGGACTTGAAAATGTTCCTTTAAGTATTTAATGAAACTCTGCTTTTTTTTTTATATAAGAAATTATCTTGCACAACCACTAATTTTGTTAAGAGTATCAGAGGAAATAATGTCACAACATGTTTGAGCCAGTGATGTAAATCTATCTAAACTATTGATAGTACAATACTATTGAAAAAATCAACTACTATTGAATACTATTGAAAACAAAAAAAGCTGTTTTTAAAGAATTCTTTTAACATAAATAACAGCAAAAACACCTAATTTCTATGAAAATTCCATGATAAAATAATGAAAACGGATAGTCAAAATTGAAAATAGTCAATAAATGAATTTTCAAAACATCCACGTTCCTAGCCTATCTTTAAAAGAATGTAGGAGTATAAGGTTGTATTAAAGTTACAATAGGGATACTTGGCTATGGAAAATTGCTTACTACCCTATTATATTAAGTAAATATATGTAAAAAAAAAATTCAGGTTTGTTTTCAAAGTTTGTTCACCTGATCATTAAATTTTCATTTTCATCTTTTATTTTCTAATCGGATAAAAAACATGAAAGCAAAAATATATAGAATATAACCCTTAAAAAAAGCCAAACTATAAAAAAAAAATCTGGTAAGGAAAATATTCATAGGTACAATTACAAATGAAAATATAGCCGGGTTTCTGATACTTAGTTTTGCTTCAGTCAATCTCCTACTCCCTTTCTGAATGTAAATCAATCTATACATTGCAAATTTGATTTACTAGACTTTTAGAGCAAACGAGCCAAGCCAGTTATCCTGATGTCTGTTAAACTTCACTTTTGAAGTTAACTTTACATAACTTTATAAAGGATTAAGAAATTAACAATTATAAATATTTTATTTGAAAAGAAAAGATATGACCAGGACCGGGACTCGAACCCGGGTCTCCCACTTCTCCGTAGTGGCGCCTTAACCATCTCAGCCATCCTGGCTCGCTTCTCGGTCAGCCATATCTCTTCCTTCACTGATCCTATATCTCTGTGTTCTCGCAATTTGCAATAAATCTTTTCAAATAAAATATTAAAAAAATTATATCATATAACAATAAAATAAATTATAATAATATTGTCCATATGTTCTTTTTCCGGGATGGACCGTGTGATGTTGGTTTTGTTTGCCAAGCTTTCGCTCATCGTGTTGTGAGCTTCCTCAGGGCTAGTCAGTAAATGAAGAGCGGATGGTAGAGTCAGGGTGTATATACCTTAGGGGTGGGGGGTGGTCTCGGTCGAAGTCTGCCTTCCCATTGGCTCGCTTGTGTCGAGTCCGTGGGCTGTGTTGTGTTCGGGTGGGTTCGTGTGTGCTCGGTATTGTCGTATGTGTTTGGATGATAGGTTGATGTGTTGGTCTTTTGTTTTATGGCAGGATACCAGTTTTTGCTAAGTTTGTAACCGTCTTCCTTATTGAAATTATTGGGTTCTTTAATCATTTCAATGGCCTCTCTTATGGTGCGGAGGTAATAATATTATTATAATAATATTAATGACTTAAAGTCAACTAGATCCAAAACTAAAGTAATGTTCAATTAACATTCTCCCCATGTTTACATCGCAAATTGTGAGAACACAGAGATAAAGGATCAGTGAAGGAAGAGATATGACTGACCGAGAAGCGAGCCAGGATAGCCGAGATGGTTAAGGCGCCACTACGGAGAAGTGGGAGACCCAGGTTCGAGTCCCGGTCCTGGTCATATTTTTCTTTTCAAATACAATATTTAAAAAATTATATCATATAACAATAAAGAGTAAAGATATGCGCCCGGCCGGGATTCGAACCCGGATCCTCTGTCTCTCCGTGACAGCACTCTATACATTTGAGCCACCAGATTCACCTGCCAGCAGAGGACAAATCTTTTCTCTTATTTTTCTCTTATATCAAAACAGTTGACCAATAATTATAAAAAACTTAACAATTATAGTTTTTAAAAAATTAAGCCTCTGGGCAATCTCAGATGTGCGAATTAATACAGTGTGATCTCTTACAAAATAGTAATAATATGAATTTTGGTCAGTCAATGAAATATTTTTTTTTAAAACTGTGGAAAAATTCCAATGGAAGCCCTTAAGTCTCCTAACTAAAACAGAAATTGAAAATATCTGTCCAATATACCTTTCCCTTTTCAACATTAGTTTTTTTTATCAATTCCAGCAAGTCCCATCAAATTAACTTTACCCTTCGCCGAAAACCCATGACTTCCTGTCCTACTATATTCTTTAACAGTACTCCACTTATTCCTGTCGAACAGATTCGCTACCTGGGACTCAACTAACCCTCATGTCTGAATGAATGAATGAAAAATGTCTTACCCTCACACAAGACTGAAAAGACAAGAAACAGCTAGACGCTTCCGACTACTTCAACACATACTAGACAAAGGTCCGGCCCACTTCACGATAACCAGGAGAGGACCAGCACCTGGAAGACCACCGGAATAACCAACGAAGACTAATGATAATAACCAGAGGAAGAAGACGAGAGCTAAGGATAAGGTGTAGCCCTAAAGTGCATAGCCGTGCTACACCATAGTTCCAGAGATTTTTATTTTTAATAAACGAAAAAAAAACAGAATAAAATCCCAGAAATAGTACCTCCAGTGGTGAACCCCCACTGGAGGTAAAACCCTGTATGCCTCACAGGCAGGGAAGGGTGGTACCTCCTTGGTAAGGGGTAGGTTCCTCCCCTAGGTAAAAAAACACATACTAGACAAACGCTCAAAGCTTCAGATCAATTACAAAAGACTTATTTATGTGACTGTTATAAGACCTATATGGACTTACGGAATTGAACTATAGGGCTCCACCAAACCATCGAATTCCTCTCGTATCCAATCCTTGCAATCCAAAATCCTAAACGCTCCTTATTTTGTCAGAAATAAAACCATCCATAATGACCTAACGTTCCATATGTTACCGATTTAGCCCATTCCAGATACCT
The DNA here is from genome assembly GCA_037127475.1 of Arma custos. NCBI lineage: Eukaryota > Metazoa > Arthropoda > Insecta > Hemiptera > Pentatomidae > Arma > Arma custos. The sequence continues at coordinate 185,382,273 of CM073759.1, forward strand.
ATCATTCCATAATAAACTTCAGACCCATCCAAATCCACTAGTTTGCATCCTATTCCATCCCGGACAATCCTCCTAGGTGTTTGAAGAGAAGATGGCCTCGGGACCTTCTATTATAGAAATTTTATTAGAGTGCTGCCAGTGGGTAGTGTCTCTACATGTCCTATCGTGTATTATTTATTCTAATAGCAATTGTACTAGACGTATATATTATAGTTGTACAACTCAATAAAATAATTTTAAAAAAAATATTAGTTTTTTAAAATTTACAGCTATGTCTCTTTAAAGCTACGTCCACACTATGAGACATTTGCTAGGCAATAGACGAGACAAACCTTAGTCCATCTCAGCAACGGTCTAGGTGCAGCCGGATTAGTCTCGTCTATTGTCCACACTACTATTTCAGTTCCTAGACCAATCTTAGTCAATACACCGAGGAGAGCATTGTTTTGTGCGGAATGAGTTCTTGCTTTATGCTTTAAAAAATACAAAATAAAAATATTTAAACATTTTATTGCCTGTTATTATTTACTTATATTAATCTTCTTGCATTTCCCACAATCAACAAATATATGATATTTTTTCAAATTTCAGTAAAAAACAAAACAAATGCGATCAATGAAGAAAATGGGGAAAGTAAAAAACTAACTGTTTTAGAACTTTTGTATTTTTGAAGAATTTACAAGTTCAGTTTACTTGTGTTTCTCAAAAGATATAAATTAAAAAATTACAATAAAAGTTTATTTAAAAATAAACACGTTATATAGAGCAATTTTTGTTTTTGTTTTGTTTTATACAGCTTCTCAAGGAAATCAGAAAGAATAAAAAATTACATTTTAAAAATGACTAGAATTATAAAATTATACTTAAAAATTGTTTCTAGGAATGTCGCTTTATTTTGAACAATCTCATAATCCATATCACGCATAAGTGCATTTAGCACAGATTCTACGTCCAAACCATTATTCACATTAAAAAAACTTTTTTTCGGCTATAATGACATAAAATAAGATAGCACACTGAAATAAAATAAATATATGCAAGAAATAGAAAAGTAAAAACTGATGTAATGATTAAAGGTCGCGCTTATCTGTCATATAAAAATCTAATTTCAGTAATTGTTTAAATAAAGTGCAAGTTCAATTCATATTCTAGGTTAAATTACCAATGACTTACCAATTTTATATTTAATAATAAAAAATAAAATATTTTAAAAAATGACGAATGGATTATTCTATGTACAATTATTGTACATAAATAAAGGCAAATCACATGATGATCTATGTGGGGGCACGGGGGCATGTGCCCCCCCCCGTTATAGTACATAATTAAAGGCAAATCAGGAACCTAGCATCTTGAAATTTGTAGATAGGTTCATTGTATAGTTTAAGAAAGAAATTTGGATAATTCCACCCCAAGGGTTTCCCCATTAATATGATAGGGGCTCAAAGGTTGTATAGAATCCGTCAGTTTTGAAGTTAGACATCTGAAATTTTGGATGTAGGAGTAACTTATATTTTCAAAAAATAATTAAATTATTTATTTAAAATGATCTATCACGAAACTTAATGTAGCAGACAAAATTCCACAAGAGCGAAGGCGCGGGCATAAGCTAGTTATATTATAATTAACATAATTGAATTATTTTTATAATTTTAAGTATACACATGATAGTTACGATCTACAATTATAATAATTATTATTAAAATGTATAATCACAATTTATAATGACAATAATAATGTTGAATATTGCTCAGATTTGGCCGTGTCTTGGCCCGCTGGTCTAAGGTCTCCCATACGGAGCGAGAGACCTTAGACCAGCAATTTTGGTCTCAGAGACGGACTCAGCAACGGGGATTAGTCTCAGCAGCGGCTCCGCAACCGCCTAGCTAGACCAGCTAATCCTCTTCTCTGAGACCAGGTCTCAGCAACGGTCTAGTAGTGTGGACGTAGCTTAAGATCAAAATAAGAATGATAATGGAGCTAACTTTAAAATTATTGTGACTAAAAGGATTAATGTGAGATAAAAAAAAAAAAAAAACCATGGATTATTCATCTTCTGATGGAACAATTCTTACAGTTTGAAAGTTATAATCTAACAATACTAATATAAATTTGTTATATAAACTAAGCGGTCTTTAATTTTGGCATCAGTCTAGTTAGTAACCACAGCAAACTTTTGAAATATTACAAAACTAAATACAATATTTAGAAATCACTTATGTATATAATTCAAAATAAGAGCTATTAAAATATATATATATATATATATATATATATAGACAGATAAAAGCTATTAAAAGATTAAAAAAATAAATAAAACAAACAAAAAGTTATTAGAAAAACTCACCATCAAAATAGTATGAACTTTCTAGATCCTTTGCTTGCCTCCTTTTCTTCCTAAAAGAAGAGTAATAAAAATAAACAACCCCATGAAACTTAAATATATTTCATTATTTCATACTTATAAATGTATGTCCTTTTAAGCCTAAATATATATAATAAAAATGAATCACCAAATGTCTTGCTAACCACAAAACACAAGAATGGCTCGACCAATTCTGCTAATTTTTTCTTCATATTTTTGCTAAGGCGCAAAGAAGGCTCTTAATGAGAGAAAAACCAGAAAAATGATGAGGGAAACCTTCGGTGGCTGAGAAACCTCAAAATTTTCAGAGTTATTTCCGTTTTTGGCCTGTACTTCCTAATCGGTGCATTTTAGAAAAAAACAAACATAGGTAACTATTTTTAAAGTAGATTAAATTTGCTACAATTTGAGCCCAACCGCTGCTCTGTAGGTCTAATAGATCCCGAGTTCGGTCCTTATCATATAATAAATAACTGGAATCTTATCTATCTATCTATATATTAAGAAAGGATTTGCCAAATGTCTTGCTAACCGCAAAACTTGAGAACGGCTCAACCAATTCGGCTATTTTTTTTCTTCCTTATTTTTGTAAAGGGTCAAAGAAGGTTCTTATGGAGAAATAACGTAAAAATGACAAGGGAAATAATAAAAACAACAACAAACTTTTCTTGATCCCTTAATAAATAATAATAGTTCCGTTAATAGGTCTATTGAAGAACAATTACAAATTTTGTTTCATCAACACAATCAATTGGATACATTGTGTAAAGATGCACTGGATCTTATGCGGTCTGATAATCATAAAGTTGTAATCAGAGCTGGTAAATCTTCTGTAGGAGAACATGTGAGATGTTTTAATGCACCAACAAGCGATGAAGTTGTGATTGTAATGGTTAGAGAAAATTTGAAAGCCTTTCGTTTTAGGGAAATAGGGCAGAACAATGTCTGCCGGGACAGCTAGTGATAAATATAATCTTAAACTCAATACAATTCCCCTCACTTCTCTATACAAAAAAGTTACAAATTAATGGAGGTATTTATGAAAAATAGTTAATAAATTCTTTGAAATCCATCTTTTAGTTTTACAATTTAAGTTCTTTGGTTTTTGATATGTTCCATTAAAGTTTGTGAAACTAATTTGAGAATTTTTTCCTAAACTTATATTAAAGAAGAATTCAAGGAAGAAATAGTTGGGGGTGCAGTCAATGAAGATACAGTCGACCAACTCTTCTCTAACATTAAAGAAGAATATTTGGACCTCGAAATAAAAATGAGGATCTTCTTTGGGATACTGCAACATTCAAATTCTCCTATTTGGTTATTTCATAAAAAATACAAGAATCATTCCTTGTCATTTTTAACAAAAAATAATTGAATAATATAAAATATTGCAATATAAATAAAAATTAAATTACTTCTTAGAGGTGACAATTTTCCTGCGGGTAGGTAATAAAAATGATGGATCCTCACTGTCACTAAACGTATTATGGTATCCTGCACTTCTACTCCTCTGCAAATATGCAGATAAATAAAAAAAAAATAAAATCTTAAGTAGATAATTTCTATTAGACAACATATTGTATATTAATGATCATAATAAAAAACTTACAAAAAAAGAATAAATTAACCTTGTTAAATAATATCGGTATTATTCACATGCGTTATAAACATTGAATTACAAATACAATTGAAACAAATCATATATGCAAATTTAAAAAAATTCTCACCCTAATTTTAGGTGTTTGTAGAATAGCATCATTATCATCATCAGCAGACAATGAAATATCCTACAAATCAAAACAAAAATCAGATTTGTCATAGAGTAAAAAATGGCATTTAGTGATTTCTTAAGTCTAAACATACCTTGTAACTTGGGTAGACTGATATAACATTAATAAATGGTTTATGCATGTATTTAACACGTTGCCGCACAATTTGACCATCGTCCTCAGAAACACATTTATTTATAGCCCTCATTTGTCTCTAGATGCCCAAATGTTCCGAAGCGGTAAAGGCAATAAGATACATACAAGGACAATAAGATCGGACGGCTATAGCCGTCATTTGCGGCAATGTGTTAAGTAATAAATAGTAAAGATAGGGAGATGGCATACTACCAAAAAATGTGTCATCAAATGTAATTATTAAAAACCTGAACAGTTCTAAGCTATAACTCATTTAGCCATGAAACAATAAAACTAATACATTACTTTACTGTTTCAAAACATCCCAAGTTAAGGTAAGTGATCCTATAAGTAAAGAGAGGCTATAAAATAAGCGATATGTTTGAGGTATGATGGACAATGTTACAGGATGAAAGGAGGCTTTTATAATTTTCATGAAAATTTATTTTATAAGGCTTTTAATTACTGGGTTGAATGGAAAATAATGCAGATTTTTACGTTTTCATTAAAATACTCCTGCAAATAGTAAATTGCTAGTTGGACTTTTGACTTTTATAAATGTAAACACCAACAAAAATGTTTGTTATCCTCTTTCAAACTAAAATGTTTGTGACCTCTGTAACATTTTGCTATTTGGAAATAAAGCAGTCTTTACTAAAATGTCATGGCGTGATTTTCACATAATTTTGTATTGCGTTCAAACATAACCAGAATGGGGCGCAAACAGCCAGAAATATCAACAAAGCCTGAGGCGAAGGCAGCAAAAGTGGTCGCTGTTCAATGGTGGTTCCAGAGATTTTAAGAAGGAGACTTGAGCCTTGAATGCAATGAAAATGCTGTGGACGAAGCCCTGATGAAAATGTTTTCCAAGCTTTGTAGGAAAATCTCAAAACAACTGGGAGGGAAACTCAAAGCCAGGAAATCAACCATCAATGACCATCTCATGGTAATTGGGAAGGTGAAAAAAGAAAAAAAAATCATATAAACATAAACCTTTAATAAATAACCCTCGATACCACTAACAAGCTCATCCAAGCAAACATAAATCCTTGTGCCTACACCAATGCCACTAATAATTCTTCACAACTATCTTTCATTCCATATATCTTTTTCCTTTCTTATAACATCCAAAAACCCCAACAAATAATTTGCCTTTAAATCCCTCAATACCCTTGCCAATTTTACTGAGAACCAAACTGGAGATAGTCTAGTTGAAGTATGGTAAATCTAGCATACCCTGTCATCATGCAAATACACGAAGAAAGAATACAGAAGTGAAATAGCCACCTGCAGAGGACAAATAATTTAAAAGAAACTCTTGTGATATCGACCTCAATCTAATTAAGGAAAGAGGGTAGCCCTAACGATTTAAGTAGCAAAGGGGAGCCACATTTTGGGCTGTTGCATACCCAACAAACATGACAGTCCACAAAGGTTTAATATTGGGTATTCTCAGGTATGTATTTAGTCAATAATTTAATAATTATTATTAAAATAAAAACTTCCCTTTCTCCTCCCCAAAAAATCTAGTGATGCATAACTGTTTCTTATAATTTACTAGCTGACCCGGCCACGCATTGCTGTGGCTGTAATAATAGTATTAAAAAATATTAGTTAAAATTTGAATTTAAAAGAAATAATGAATTAATAAAAACGCGAATTAAATAGATTTTTGATTTTACATTTTATTCATCTTATATCTAACTATAATATATAATAGACTAGCTGACCCGGCCACGCGTTGCTGTGGCTGTTATAATAGTTTAAAAAAATATTAGTTAAAATTTGAATTTAAAAGAAATAATGAATTTATGAAAACATGAATTAAATAGATTTTTGATTTTACATTTTATTCATCTTACATCTAACTATATTATATAATATACAACACTCATAACTGATAAAATATAAATATGAGTTTAATGAATGGGGTATATAATGTTTGATTTTTAATCATGGATTTTAATATTATATTAAATTATAAATATTTATTTCAATTTAATTGATGGCTAATCGATGCAAAATATTTTTTGTTAATCTGTCCGTTGCTAAAACAAATATATTAGCTGATTTACTAATACGTGAGCATGCAACATATAATTGCCATGGGAGAAACATGGATATTTTAAGTCCAATCCGCAAATGGACATTGTCTGGCCTTGAGACCTGTTGATGGGTAGAGCAAAACCCAAGCATATATCAAATTGAAGTCTTTTGAACGGTATTATGGGTTTTGATGGTATTATTGAAATACGTTCCAACACGACGATTTCTTCTTTAAAGATTCCAGTCAACATGGCTGCTTCAATAACAATTCCAGTAATATTTTGTATGACCAAACGTGTACCATTGCATAATTTAGGTGGATTCAAATTACACAGAAGAATAATAGGTGAACCATTATTCAACCGAAGATTGTGTGGTATATCGATAGAATTTAAAACTTAAGTTGGATGATTTACAGCTTGGTTTTCATCAACAATATTATTGATGGATTTAAAGGGCATTAGATCACCTGGTAACAACAGTAGTATTAAAAAGTTAATTTCGTAAACATCACCATTTTTCACTGTCAAAATAACACAATTATGGTTCATGTAATTATTTAGTACATCCAGGAAGACACTCCTAATTAATTCATCTTTTAAATCAAAAATAACATAAAATTAGAAAAAAAAGTTGGTAGAAACCTTCTCTAGAGTGTACTGAACTACTTCCCAAAGTTTATGGGGGAGCAATGGGGCACGTGCCCCCTCAGCCAGTTTTTTGTGTTTTGTTGAGAATCCATTATATTACATAACTAAAGGAAAATCAGGAACTTAGCACCTTGAAATTTACAGACAGCTTTTTTGTATAATTTAAGAAACTAATTTGGATAATTCCACCCCAAGGGTTTCCCCTTTAATATAATAGGGGATATAAAGATTGTATTGTATAGTTTTGAAGTTACGCATCTGAAATTTTGACTTATAGTTAAAAAAAAAAATTAAATTATTTATTTAAAATGATCTTTCACGAAATTTTATGTAGCAGACCAAATTCCAGGCGAGCGAAGCAACGGGCAAAAGCTAGAAATGCATAAAGGACAAACACACATACATTCATTTTTATATACATATAGATAAGATTCCGGTTATTTAATACATTATAGGACTGAACTCAGATTCTTTTTGGCCTACAGAGCTGCGGTTGGGCTCAAATTTTAGGAAAGTAAATCTTCTTTAAAAAAGGTCAATTACGATTTTTTTCCAAAAACGCACCGATTAGGAGATACAGGCCAAAAATTGAAATAACTCCGAAAATTTCATGGTTTGCGGGCGTTAATCGAAATAAAATATAGCCTATATTTTAAGTTGGACAATGTTATGCATCTGTGCCGAATTTCATTAAAATCGGTCCAGTAGTTTCGGAGATTAGCCCGGACAAACATCATGACAGGAGATTTTTATACATATATATATATATATATATATATATATATATATATAGATAGATAAGATTCCGGTCATTTGATACATGATAAGACTGAACTCAGGTTGTATTAGACATACAGAGCTGCGGTTGGGCTCAAATTGTAGTATATTAAATCTTCTTTAAAAAAGGTCGATTATGTTTTTTTCCAAAAACGCACCGATTAGGAGATACAGTCCAAAAACTGAAATAACTCCAAAAATTTCATGGTTTTCGGTCGTTAATCGAAATAAAATATAGCCTATATTTTAAGTTGGACAATGTTAGGCATCTGTGCCGAATTTCATTAAAATCGGTCGAGTAGTTTAGGAGTCCATCGTGGACAAACAACGTGACACGTAATTTATATATATTAAGATATATAATATACAACACTCATAACTGATAAAATATAAAAATGAGTTTAATGAATGGGGTATAATGTAATGACCTTCCCCAAATAATTTATTAATTATAAAAAAAATATCCGTGGAGCCTTAAGGGGAGTAAATAAGTCAGTACAAACACAAAGTTAACAATGGAAGCCCGAAGAAAAGTATATTCTTAAAATATATATATATATATATATATATATATATATATATATATATACATAAAATATTATTACATGCAAATAGTTCTTATATCTAATACAAGCCTTGTACAGAAGAGAATTGATTTTTAATTATGGATAGTAATATTATATTAAATTATAAATATTTATTTTAATTTAATTGATGGCTAATCGATGCACAATATTTTTTGTTAATCTGTCCGTTGCTAATACAAATATATTAGATGATTTACTAATACGTGAGCATGCAACATTTAATTGCCATGGGAGAAACATGGATATTTTAAGTCCAAACCGCAAATGTACATTGTCTGGCCTTGAGACCTGTTGATGGGTATAGCAAAACCCAAGCATATATCAAATTGAAGTCTTTTGAACGGTATTATGGGTTCTGATGGTATTATTGAAATACGTTCCAACACGACGCACAGTGGAACGAGCGTTAGGGAGGACTGGACATTCATTAATATCTCCGCTTCTGGTTCTCCGAGAATAAGGCTATTGGTACGGTTTTAAAGCTTTTTGAATGGACTATTTAATTATATGATAAACAGGATCAGATCTATTAGGGGAAACATTAAGAAAAAATGTAAAAATTCTCGATTTGATATTTCGATGTTAGATAATTTATTATCTATCATTGTACCATTTATTGTACTTATGTACTACGAGAATAGGTACAATACAGTATTCCATGGAAAGACAGATACATAGGTATTAAATAAAGTTATACAAAGGAAAAAGTAACAAACCAAAAATTTAATCATTGAACAATATTAACATAATAATTGATAATCACTTTTGTTAGTCAATATACTAGGTATAATTGATACATCAAAATTATAATAAATGTAGGTGCCGCCTATATAAGATTGTTTTATTTAAATAACGATTACAATTAAACCAAAATTAACAACTTAATTTTAATTAGGATTTGTTTTTCTATATTCTAATGTTTATTATTTTCGGTCTAAGAGTCGAAATTAAAGGATCCAAATTGTCATCAGATTTGAAGCTTTTTTTCATGACAAAAGCGAACATATCCTCTGAACATTTTCTAAAACTTTCCGTTTGTCTCCGTCTTTGTCAATCGGATAATTGTTTGAATGACTGAGAACGAGATGGTATACTTGCGGCTGTTGATGATGACGATGAAGGTAGGTCCTGGCTAACATCTTCAGGAATAATGAAATCCAAATTCAACCGGTTTTCATGCTTTTCCAGAAAATAATTGATATTCATGTGGGACGAAATCCTGCGAGAGTACAAGCTACCAATGAATTTTCTTAATTTTCCCCGTAAACAGAACTTTGCGTTATTTGAAATTTGTTCCAGTCCAAACGAATTAATCCATGCTCCCAATGCCAGGTCATAATCTTAAAAACTTATATGATTAAATTGAAAAAATTAAAAACTTAACGATTTGTTGTAGGAACCATTGCACCTATGTCGTTCAAATACCACACACAAACTGAGTTTCATTGTTAATACTATTATGTTACATAAGGATTATTTGGATAAATGAATATAAACAAACATTGGTAGACAAAAGAAAACATGCGTAAAGTAGACACCAATATCAACAGAAATTATTTTAAATTAATTCTCAAGGCCCAGAAAAGAAAAGAAAAAATCATTTCATTTCAGAATCCGACTAATGGAAACAAAACTTCAAACAATCTAGTTATTTACTGTGAAGGTAGTTTTTTGGGCGATTTTAAGCGATTTTCGCAATTAATTTTTTTATTTTTATCCCCCAATTTTCACCGAAAAATCCCAGGCGTTTGAAATAATCCCATGTTTTATTTGCCTAAAATATCTTATTATGGATGAGTTGTTTTCCAGTAGGTGCACGATTGATTTGAGTGCATTACCTCAAACAGTGGATTGCTTTAAAAATATGAGACTTTTTAGAAAAATTTATATTTCAATTCAGATTTTTTCATTTGATTTGATTTCACAATTAATTTATCTATGGATTTTGTTGAGAAGAAGTATAAAGTATAATTTAAGATCAAAATAAAGGACAAATTTAGTTATTAGAGAATTGGTCCAATGTCCAACAAATGCGTTGATTCGTTCCACTGTGCGACGATTTCTTCTTTAAAGATTCCATACAACATGGCTGCTTCAATAACAATTCCAGTAATATTTTGTAAGACCAAACGTGTACCATTGCATAATTTAGGTGGATTCAAATTACGCAGAAGAATAATAGGTGAACCATTATTCAACAGAAGATTTTGTGGTATATCAATAGAATTTAAAAATTCAGTTGGATAAATTACAGCTTGGTTTTCATCAACAATATTATTGATTAAAGGGCATTAGATCACCTGGTAACAACAGTAGTATTAAAAAGTTAATTTCGTAAACATCAGCATTTTTCGCTGTCAAAATAACACAATTACTGAGCCAATTATGGTTCATGTAATTATTTAGTACATCCAGGAAGGCACTCCTAATTAATTCATCTTTTAAATCAAAAATAAAATAAAATTAGAAAAAAAAAGTTGGTAGAAACCTTCCCCAGAGTGTAATGAACTACTTCCCAAAGTTTCATGACAATCGATGATTGGTGTAGTAATGCATAAAGGACAAACACACATACATTCATTTATATATAATCTCAGTAAAACCTCTACTAACGGACACTTTCTTCAAATATGACTTGGAATTTGAAGAAGATTTTCCGCAGAAAATGCGTTGTGGAAATGGACATGATATGAAACTGCAAGTGGGGAATAAAATTAGATGGAGATGCCAGAAAAAAGGATGCAACAAGACCCTGAGTATTCGATTAAATACGTGGTTGAGGAATAGTACATTACTTTTGGAGACTATTTTCCATTTTATATAACGAAGTTAGAGGGAAGAGACCCTTTTGATGCAATTTTTGAAGATATTGTTCTTTTTAATGAGCATTGTTTGGAATAAATCTTACATTGTTTATCATAACATCATATTTTAAATATTTCTATTTTAAACATTAAATACCAATTTGTAACTAAAATATGATAATTTTTTTAATTTTTAAATGTTTTGCCCGGGCAAATCTTTTCTCTTTAAAATAAAAACATTTAAAAATTTAAAAAATTATCATATTTTAGTAACAAATTGTTATTTACTGAATATTGCTTGTAATAAATGTTTTATTATTTCTAGTTTAATTGTGTCTAAATGTTTCTCATTTAATTCATTTCCTATAAATCTATTGTATCATAATGAAAGGCAATGTCTATTTAAAATTCATGCATAACCTGACAAAGTCCAAATAGTTGAGTTAAGTGATACCTGAGCGCGCTGATGTCAGCAGGCCCTTAAACATACTAGTACCCTTTTTTTTTTAATTCTCGAACCTGCTTTATCAAACTTTAGTTCTGTTCTAACCATCGCGGCAGGCGGCTGAAAATGTCTCCCTCACGTAAGAGACTCACTTAAGAACAAAAAATGAATGTCATCGACGTTTATGACCGTGAAAAATTAGGTGTACGTGCGCTAGCGGAAAGGCTCAATATCGGTAGGACACAAGTTTCGGAAACACTCAAAAACCGTGCGGTGCTTTTCAAATTATGGAATGAAATTAAAACAAAAAAATTGAAAATGTGTTCACGAACAGAAAAAGTTTTGAAAAGCTTGTTAGCTAAAATGGAAGACGCTTCTACATTTTTTCACCTGTCAAAATCAATCACAGTTCTCGACGCTATTTTTTGGATTTTGTCTTCGGTTTGGGAAGTTACACCGCAAACTGTGAGAAACTGTTTTTATAAACCTGGATTCAGAAGAACCGATTCCGTAATTCCTCCAATAGTTGACAATGAGCCCATAGACGAACTAAACAGCTTGATATGTGAAACAATTGGAGAAATTAATGAAGACTATTGGTCGATTGATGAAAGTGTGGATACTGATGATAATTCTAAGGACATTGCTACGATAGTCGAAACTTTGGAAGATTTCGTAGGAGTGAAGAAGAATTTGATGAGGAACAGCAACAAGTCAACGAATATGTAAAATTTCCTGAAGCATTATAGTGTTAAAAAAAAATAAAAGACTTTTTTCTCTACCATGAAGACGCTCAGGGTGTCAAAATGGCTGCTGACATTCAGATGATTATAGAATCGAAACACAGTAAAGCCAAACGAAGACAAACAACAGTGAATCAATTTTTCCCAAGCTGTTCTAATAATAAAAATGACATTTGAAATTGTTCATAAATTTACTTACTGAAACTAATTCTTTACATATCTAATTATGTATTCTAATTATTTACTTTACTTATCTAATTATTTTATGTTGTATTTTTTTATTTTATGAACATAATTTACACAATACACAAATGTACATTATATCATTTTTTTTTGTGTGAAACTTTTTTTTTTTAATCTACGTACCTTTAACCCATTACATCCCGAAATAGTTTTTTTTTTTTTTTTCCTTCATACTTAGTATGATTGGAGGAAATTACTTACTTTTCACGGCAAATTTAAAGTTTCGCGATTTTTTTGCTTTTTTAGGCGTTTTTTGAAGCATATGATTTTTCATATGCTGGGCATTTAGAGGGTGAAATGAATGGTTTAGGAAATAAACAGTTATACTTGAAAATGTATCAATATTTATTGAGAAATGGTAAAGTACAGAAATTTAAATTTAAACAAAAAGTTTAAAAAATTTATAAAACATAAATTTATTTAAAAACATAAGAAAATTAGACTATTTTATGTGGTAAGCAGAAAAACATTATTTGGATGCAGAGCAACACTACATTTCATGCAACAAAATTTGGCACATTTGCCGCATCTTCTTTGTGAATCAATGGCACCAACTAGGTGATTTATTCAATCATATTTCGTTTCGTCTGTCACTTGTGTTAATTGCTTAGGTGTTACACCTCTTGGTCTCTCAATACTGAGAGAGGGAACTATTGCCAGGACTATTCTTCGCTGAAATTCTAAAAGTGGGATTTGATTCAACTTATTGTACAAAATCCATAAATTTACAATTCCACCGTTTAGATAGAAACAAATTTATTTCTACTCATGGCATTAGTGACTGCAGCATTATTTGTGTCGGCTCTTGTCTCGCAGTATTGACAGCGATGCATTACTTTTGCAAAACCTGAGAGCAGGAGTATAGCTAGGTATTGTTAGATATCCTCGTGAGATAATTTTATAATAAACCCCTTTTGAGCCACTTATTTTACACTTTCTCGACACATAATGTCGATAATTTCATCAGAAAAAACTAATCTGAAAATATCTGTGGGAGCCAGATTATTTGTGCCCATATTTTCTAATATTGTAGTTCACTATCAAATTTTTCATTAGGATCTAGTTCCGTAATATTCCATTTTCTTTGTATATTTTTCTTCACAATAGTTGCAGAGCTCTTACTGGTGCCAGCAACCACTTTACATGTAAATCTTTGGTTTCACAAATATTTTCATTGATTTTTCTAATTACCCTCACTTCCTAAATATTCTTAAGAACACCTCTTCCAAGATATAAAACCTCAGGAGCGTCGCTCCCAGCATGATCCTTGACCGTGTCGTTTCCATCGTTTGGTGGTATACGAACTAATTCTACTTCTTTGGATTCCTGCAATTCAGATGAAACTTCATCATCGAATACATCACTTAAAATCAGTTTCACAGCTGCCTCAAGTCTTTCTCATCCAATAAGTTGTAACTAAAATCAATGAAAAAAATAATGTGGAATATACCCCCTGGAATAATGTGGAATATACTTATATATGCCCAGGGTATGATATTTCATACATAAAATTCAAATTAGGATTTGAAGGTAAAAAAAAAAATTATTCAAATAAGTATATCAATAAAACCTCTATTTTATGTAGTTTAACAAAAAAGTGATATATTTGAAAAAAGTAATAGTCTAAGTAAATAAGAAAAAAAAATCAGCTCTTGTGCCCAGCCATTGCAGCAGGACTACTACTGAAGTATAAAAGGTCAGTTCTCAAGATAAGTTGTGTGAATCCCAGAGATGATGCGGTTATGTGAAGTTCAGACAACCAACTGTCAATCCCAGTTAAAAAAAAATTTGGATTCACTATACCTTCTTATAAAACGCATATTAAAAAAAAAAAAATTGCGTATGATATTTCATACGGTGGGATATAATGGGTTAAACACAAGGGAAATTGAATAAGAGAGAATTAATTTGTACAAATACGTATTTATGAAAAAAATAAAACCTCTCTTTAAGGGACAGCTTTAAATAACGGACAAAAATATTTGCACCAGGGCTGTCCGTTAATTAGAGGTTTTACTGTATATATATATGATAGGACTGAACTCAGGTTCTATTAGACCTACAGAGCTGCGGTTGGGCTCAAATTGTAGAAAATTAAATCTTCTTTTAAAAAAGTCGATTACGTTATTTAGACAAATAATTATTTTTTTCTAGAAAATTTTTTCAAATCCAAAAAAATAAAATAAAATAAGAAAAAAAAGTTCGAAATTCCTGTCCTTTTCTTCGGTTGCAAACTTGGATATACACTGTTCAGATGTGCCCTTACAACATATCAAAAATGTAGCATCATTAAGCGTCACTGCTACGATCGACGATTAATCGATAATAATAACTCTGAAAATTTCATGGTTTTCGGTCGTTAATCGAAATAAAATATAGCCTATATTTTAAGTTGGACAATGTTACACATCTGTGCCGAATTTCATTAAAATCGGACCAGTAGTTTCGGAGATTAGCCCGGAAAAACATTGTGACAGGAGATTTTTATATATATAGATAAGATTCCGGTCATTTGATACATGATAGGACTGAACTCAGGTTGTATTAGACATACAGAGCTGCGGTTGGGCTCAAATTGTAGAAAATTAAATCTTCTTTAAAAAAGGTCGACTACGTTTTTTAGACAAATAATTATTTTTTTCTAGAAATTTATGAAAAAATTTTCAAATACAAAAAAATAAAATAAGAAAAAAAAGTTAGTAGAAACCTTCTCTAGAGTGTACTGAACAATTGCCCAAAGTTTCATGACAATCAGATGATTGGTGTAGTAATGCATAAAGGACAAACACACATACATTCATTTATATATATATATATATATATATATATATATATATATATATAAAATAAGATAATTATGAACATAAGTTATAAACAGTACTTATAGAACTTCACAAGATAAAATGCAATACACTTTCTTTAAACCCTAATATTTCTAAATTGCTTTTATACCTGGATTCTGATAATGGGTACATTGCCATTTTTTTCTTTCACTCGCCTCGACTCTCGACACTTTTGTCCTTCCATCTTCTTTTTCAATAAGTTGATCTCATCTTCATAGGTCTTAGATTGGGTCTACATAGAACAAACAATATTAGTTTTATGTACAGTTTAGTAAGAAACTAATTTGAAAAATATATTGAATAGCAAAGTTTCTTTCATTTTATTTTTTAAACATTTGTTTGTTTTATTTTTTTTAATCCACCACCTTCTTTCAGAGGAGAGAGTTCCGAATTCCAATGCATGTAATATTCTTCACATTAAAGGTCTTATCCATTAGATCATTACAGCATTCTTTTGTATTTGTTTTTCTTAAATATTTTAGACTGTTGTAAGTTTCTAAACTTCACTACTTTTCTGTCAAAGTGGTGGAACAGCCACATTCGAACCACTTGGGTGACCTTGGATATGGTGTGCTGTATATGTGTACCTTGTGTCTGATAGTGTAAGTGTTCCTCCAACATGGTTCGCCAGTGACATTCACTGGCCTGAAACTATTTCTAACAAAGAACTGGAACAGAAAATTTAAGTCAAATCCATGAATGTAATGATCAAGAAAAAGAAATAAAAGTGTATTTGTCACACGCTAAGGAAGCATCACTCTGTAGAGGAACATGCACTGGAAATTGATAGTTTCCAGAAACAGTACTGAGCCAGAAATGAGTGGAATAGTTTAGCAATGAGGCAGGTGTATGAATGGAATACAATGGAGTGAAGTATAGAATCTGATAGAGACCATTGGTGATAACTCTCGGAAGACCTTTCCTTTTGTGGGAGTTAGAGGATTGCTATATTTTTTAATGACTAAGTGTGAAAAAGAAATATAGGGAGAATCCAGGATACAATGTAACAACCCAATAATCTTAATATTAATGTATGTGTGCATATAATTATATGCATATATAAGTGTTATTACGTTTATTAAAACATTTAATATTGATAAATTATTGCTTTCCAATTTGAAAAAATGTTGGATTTCAATTAAAACACAAAAAAGAAAAATGCTTCTGGTTTTTTAATCAATAAAGGGCTTCATAAATTGGTAATTATATCAATTTTTTTCCAAGAAGTAAAACTGAGACAAATACTACTTTATCTGTATAAAGTTTAAAGATTAAAACTGGCGAATATAGTATTACATAGATGCATTTTACAATGCAGTAGCACATAGTATATATCAACAGTGTTTGAAAAACAAGTATTGAAACCATGATTGATTGTCATTCGATAGGTAAGATAATTGTAGTTTAAGAAAAAATATAAAACACAAATCAAGCAGAACAGGCCATTGGCTAATAAAGTAAGATGATACAAAATGAAAAACAGAATCAGAATATAGGAAGTAGAACATAATAAATAAAATCATATTAATCTTCAATCAAATTAATTACATCTACATCAATCAGAAAAGTTAAAAAAGGTATGGAAAGTTTTATTAATTTGTTCAACACAGTTTAAAATTGTTTCATTTCATCAGTATACATACAGTATAAATGAAGCATATTATTCTAAAATTACACTTCAAATTGTTTATTTAGCATAATATTATTATAAGTAAATAAGTTTATGGAAAGTAGATTGTCATAACTTAAAAGATAATAAAATTGAAAATTTACCATGAGCTTTTCATTTAACTCTTTCAATTCCTCTTCTTTATTCTGAAGACTGTTCTCCAAAGCCTATAATAACAATATATGTACAATGTAATAATATACATAATGGGCTTAAAAAACCAAAATAAATTATAAACAAAACTTCGGTGGTTTCTGGTTTAGACTGTGTAGTTGAATTTTTCCTCGTCAACGTTTCGCCAGGCATACTGCTAGCTTCTTCAAGGCTGGATCGAGAATGAATCATTTTCATTTTCATCTGATTCAATTTCATTCTCGATCCAGCCTTGAAGAAGCTAGCAGTATGTCTGGCAAAACGTTGGCGAGGAAAAATTCAATAACACGGTCTAAACCAGAAACCACTGAAGTTTTGTGTATAAATAGTGGTCGTGGAAACTTGAAAGAGTATTTAAAAATAAATTAGTTATGGACTTAGAAAAGGAAGGGATTTAATTTTATGTATACACTTACTTTGACAAGCTTGTCATATACATCCCTTTCCTCTGCATTTTCCTGGAGATTTTCTTCAAGTTGATCAACTTCCACTTCCAAAAAGCTGATCCTATCATCCTAGAAAAGGTTAAGATATTGATCAAAAATTTGTTAAAAATATTAATCATGCTATCTTGGATTATATTTTTTATATCAATTCTTTAATATATTAGCCAAAAATTTTATATTTATCATTTATTGATCTAACTAACATTCAATTAGGTAGCTCAATGGTTAGAGCACCACGCTAGAGACACGAGTGACCCGGGTTCGAATCCCGGCCAAGATATACATATTTTGTAAAGAAAATGTATTTCTTTAATTTCAATTAGCGCGCCGCACCAACGTAGATAAGGCAGATGTTGAAGAGAATGATACTGGCGTTATCAGCAGGGAGGTTACGAGTGTGTTAGCCAAGCAGTGAAAAGCTGGAAGTGTTTTTTTTTTTTATAATTTGTTATTATAAAAGAAACAGAATCGACAGGAGAATAAACATTGAATGTCGTTTCTTTGTTTTACAGGTATGAATTTAGATTTTATTTGTAAACCCGTAAACTAATTATCAATTAAAAGAAAATAAACTTTGTTTTACAGAGCAACACAACCTTGTTTCAATTGATTTCTGTCGTCCCTAAGAATCATTATAAAACGACATTCCCGTTTAAATTACAAGAGTTATAAGAAAATTATAAGATGGAAAAGCTACAATTCTGTTTCAAAGTAAAACCAACAACCGACGGAAAAAGTAATGTAATTGGCATAACCTCAATAGCTACCGAGGATGATAGAATTTTCAAAATCCCAGAAGAATTGCAAAATGCAAACCTCCATGAACAATTAACCGCCACTAACGCTTTTAAGAAGGTAAAAAATTCTTTGAAAAAAAAAACACTTCGGGCTTTTCACTGCTTGGCTAACACACTCGTAACCTCCCTGCTGATAACGCCAGTATCATTCTCTTCAACATCTGCCTTATCAACGTTGGCGCGGCGCGCTAATTCAAATTAAAGAAATACATTTTCTTTACACATATATATATATATATATGTATGTATATATATATATATATATATATATATATATATATATTAATGTTTAATGTAGATGTATTCTATAATGATAACATCAGCAAATTAAAAATTACAAAACTATGAATTTGTTTTGTGATTGTTCAGCTCTAACTTGAGTGCTGCAGAATCTACATAATTCAAAACCTTGTTCTGCATCTCAGTGGATTATATGGTTAGTTAAAAGGAAATCAATTTACCAAGGCTGAATTGTGGCAATTAGTTTTGAATTCAATTTTACAAAAAGATCTCCAAAAGAAATCTTTTCATTTTATTTTCATAAGTTCTCAGTAAGAACTATTTTCTTGATATTTTACTATCAAAAGTTTTCTGTTTAATGTGGATGTATTCTGTAGTGTTGTGGTTATTTTTAATTATTTAATTTTGAAATACAGGGATATAGGATCAGTGAAGAGAATGGATTTGTCTGGCTGGTATGCGTGCCTTGGTAGCTCAATGGTCAGAGCACCGCGCTAGAGACACGAGTGACCCGGGTTCGAATCCCGGCCAAGATATATATAAATATATGTAATGCGGTAATGTAGAGTTAGGTTAAAATAACTTTAAGCCGTATTGATTCCTAAAAAACAATTATGTTTGGTATTATTTACAACAAAATAAAAGTAAAACAATTGTAAATAAGAATCTATCACAATATGTCTGACTGACGCTTCTTAAATACAAAAACATATGTTCCTGAGATTACAGCATGGTTATACCTCAGTTACAAAAGTAAAAGGGAATAATTCACTTTTACATATATATATATATATATTTTTTTTTATTTTTTATTTTTTTTTAAATTATTTAATTTTTTTTTTTTTTAATTTTGAAGAGAAAAGATTATGTCTTGGCCGGGATTCGGGATGTCGGGCGACCCGGGTTCGAATCCCGGCCAAGACATAATCTTTTCTCTTCAAAATTAAAAAAAAAAAAAAAAAAATATATATATATATATATATATATATTAATGTTTAATGTAGATGTATTCTGTAGTGATAACATCAGCAAATTAAAAATGACAAAACTATGAATTTGTTTTGTGATTGTTCAGCTCTAACTTGAGTGCTCCAGAATCTACATAATTCAAAACCTTGTTCAGCATCTCAATGGATTATATGGTTAATTAAAAGGAAATCAATTTACCAAGGCTGAATTGTGGCAATTAGTTTTGAATTCAATTTTTCAAAAAGATCTCCAAAAGAAATTTTTTCATTTTATTTTCATAAGTTCTCAGTTCCAGAAAAAGTATTGACCAGAATAATAAGCTGAATCATGAATGGTTTCAAACTCATGTAGTTAATCAAGTCAAATAGATCGATCATCTAGGATTAGCAAATGTGGATAAGGATCCCCTGGAACAGTCAGTGCTGTTTCAGAAAGATTTATTTCTCCCAAAATAGACACTCATGATGCTCTGGTTAGTATGCAGAAACAAAAAAAAAAAGATTATAACAAAAGAGGTTAGCAAAAGGACCACAAGACTTACACACCAGACTAATTCATCCCAACAAATAGGGTATACTCATAGGCTTTTAGTGCCTGCTGTAAAGTAAACAGTCTAAAAATGGATTGAACCAGTTAAATTCAGAATATTCTATCAATACTTTTTTATCAAAATAATAGTTCCATTCAAATTAGAAAAATTAACGTTGTCTTAAAACATTTTACTAGTATTCTTTTCTTTTATATAATGAAAATAAGAGTATAAAATTAATTAAAGAAATTAAACCATACTTTTTTCATTTAAAAACTATTCCCTGAGATGTTAAATTGATTCTAAAAAAAAAATAGGAAATACTTTTACCCTCAACTGATTTTAACATTCTAAGGAATATCTATATCCCCACCATCATAAGTACATCCTGATTTATCCTTACTTCTACCTCACCTCCTGGGGAGCATGGGGCCAGTTATCCCGAGGTAACGGGGTATCCTTTACTGGGCCAATCACCCGTAATTGAGTAAAATGATTCAGAGAAGATATATTATATATAGATATATGATTCAGACAAGGTCAGAGTGGTTAAGAAATGTAACAAAGCCATGGAAAGAAAAATTATGGAAGCCATTGAAATAATTAAACAACCGGATAACTTCAACAGGGAGGGCGGTTACAAATTGAGTAAGCTCTGGCTCCCCAATATAACAGAGAATACGAATAAAAAACAGATTAACCAAGAAGAGCTAAACAAATCAAAAGCCAATCAACCTAAGCCCGAACAATCAGAATCCAGCCAATCGTGTTCATGGAAAAGTAGACTCTGTTCCAGAA
This sequence comes from Arma custos, assembly GCA_037127475.1. NCBI lineage: Eukaryota > Metazoa > Arthropoda > Insecta > Hemiptera > Pentatomidae > Arma > Arma custos. Next base: position 185,403,281 of record CM073759.1, read on the forward strand.
CACGAAGGGACCACAATTGACGAATGGACCTGAACGGACCCGAGTGGGTATATAAGGCCGAGAGCGCACGGATCATCCTCATTCTCATCTCAGCCCTGAGGAAGTCAGCAGAATTGTTGACGAAACGTTGGCAAAAAATTTATCTACACGGTCTAAACCAGAAGAAATAAACAAAGTCTTTTGTAATATAAAAATATTCTGGAAGGATATTCCTATTAATCCTATTAAATATTCCTGAGAAGTAAAAGTATTAAAAGGATAAGAAATGTAATGAGTGAAGATAATAAAATCCTTGGTCAAGCCGGAAGAAATTGTAGATAGGTGGAAAAGACATCATGAAAATGTTTTTTCTGGAACAGATGTGATGGAACCAACGAGACAACAATAAAAGATAGTCAGGACAATGAGGAAGCTATCTGGGAGAAATATTTGAAAAGAGCTTAACAAAAAATCAAGGCCGGCAAAGCTGCAGGATATGATTGCATTTCACCGGATATGATTAAATATAGAGGACAGGAGATGATAAAAGTCTTACAGGCTCTATTTCAGAAAGTAGGGGGCAACAAAAAGATACCGAAACATTGGGAAATAAATGTCATAGTCCCAATATACAAGAAAGGGAAGCAAAGTGACTAGCAACTCTATAGGCCAATTTGTCTCTCCTCATATTTATCCTGTGTATAAAATGTATACATCAATCCTTCAGTATAGGCTTAGAGAACTGGTGGAGAATCAATTGGAAACGAAACAGGCTGGCTTCCATCCTGGGAGGCAAACTCAGGATAATATCTTCATTCTAAGGAATGTATTGGAAAAGTCGTGGGAGAGAGGTAAGACAATGTACCTTGCATTCTTAGACCTGCAATCCGCTTTTGATTCCATTCCTAGGAAATATATATGAGAAGCCCTCCAAGCAAAAAAAAGTCCCAAAAAACCTTTTAGATGCTATAAAATCGAGATACCAAGACCCAAAAGGGGTAGTACGTATAAATTGGCAAGCATCTAAGCCATTCCGTATGGAACAGGGAGTGAAGCAAGAAGATAGCCTTAGCCTACTGCTCTTCATTACACTAATAGATGAAGTCTATAAAATTTGCAAAAGGAGAAAAGCATGGACATCGTTGGGAAAGTGGAATCTCAGGACAATCCTAATAAAATGTCATCTGTTCGCTGATGACATTGTCCTTCTTGCCGATACTAAAAAAAGTTGCAACAAGCAATAGTTGGGTGGCAGGAGGAACTTATGCATAAAGGAATGAAAATTAGCCCTAACAAGAGTACTTACTGTAGCCTCTAGAGAGGAGGAAATAGATGGGCATTTCTACTGCAATGGAGAAGAATTAGAAAGCACTAATGACTTTACTTACCTGGGAACAATTATTTGCAAGTCGGGAAAGATAGACCAAGAAATTTCCAACAAAATAATACTAACCAGGTCTATTATCAGATTTGCAGGCAACGAGGGGTAAGTATAAAAGTAAAACTCCATATTTATAAAGCGATATTTCTCCCTACCTTGATGTACGGATGTGAGAGTTGGGTCACAACGGAGAAGCATATTACCGCAGTAGAAATGAAATACCCCGCAGAGTAGCTGGCAAAACAAGAAGAGACCGGGAGAAATCTAAGAATAAGGGAAGAATGGGAATCCCCGCATTAAAAGATTCCTTGCAGAAACTGCAGCTGAGGTTTGGACACATTTGCCTAATTAGTCACGATCTAGACCCAAGGAAGGTGTTTGCAGCTAGACCTACAGGCCCAAGACAGACCACGAACTTTGTATAGAGAATATGTTCACAAGTTAGGAAAGGAAAAAGGTAAAACCCTGGAGTAGATGATGTTGGCACGGGACCAACAGGACTTATAAACTATAGTTCGCTCAAATGCTGAATGTAGCTTTGAAATGTGGGTTTGAAGAGAATGACGTTGATAAAATATGGTTTCAAAGTAAGGACACAATTAAAAAAGTTGCTGAAGAAGTGCAGGGCTTCAGACGGAGGTCTGAATGGTTCAATCAAGAATGACAGGAAGCTGCAGTGAGGAAGAACAGGGCCTAAAAGAAAATAATTAATATGCATAAGACTTGTCAGGCTGTTTCTAACTACAGAGTGTTGAGATTAGAAGAGAAACACCTGCATACAAGAAAAAAGAGGGAGAGAGAAAGAATAAGAGACATACAGTACAATTTGGAGCCTGCTTTACAAAACAATTATCAGGCTGCTTTAGCATAAGGATCAAAAACCTGACCTCTATGAAGGGCAGATGTCAACAGTTTACTGCTCCTTGAAAGTAAAATATTTAGAAGGATGTTTGGAACAGTAAGAGTTGGCGATCAATTTAGACTCGGCAAAATGCAGAACTACATCAGATGTACCAGGAATCATACATGGTGCAGCATATAAGAATAAGCTAAGTGGACTGGGCATGTGGCCAAAACATGCTACCTACTCATAAGAGAGTGCTATTTTGGTAAGTGGGCGACCACGACTTAGATGGGCAGACGAGGCTGAGGGGAATGCAGTTGGTTCCAGAGCTTGGAGGACCTTAGCACAAAACAGAGAAGAGTGGAGGAAATCCCTTGGTGCATAACCCTTACTGGGATGTAGAGCCTGTATTGATTGATGGAGTAATATCAATGCAACATTTCAGGTATTTAGGCCTTATTAAAGGTATACTATGTAGCTATTTATTTTTAAACTGAATATGAAATACTTAAATGTGATTCAAATTAATTATAAACTCACTTTGAGAATTAAAGCTTCATCCTTTGTTATTATCGCTTCATTTAATTCTTTATTTTCTTTCTGAAGTTCCTCAACTTCTTCTTTAGCATCATCTAACATATCTTCTAACTCCTATAACAATACGTTTACAACATGAATAAAATTTCATGTACTGGATGGGTTTTACTTTTTTTTATTACTATAATTAAAGAAAGAAGGGATTTAAAATTATTTGCTTAAATACTACAGAAAGATAGTATTTCACTTCCTTAAAAAATTAATAAATAAATAATTTAAAAAATCATCCAACAAAGATAATTCAACCCATTTAAACAAACATAACCCTACCTCACATGTTGACTCTAATCCCTCGTGTTTAGATTTGAGCTGATCATAATCATCTTTCAACAAACGGAGTTTTTTCTGCAAGCTAAAATATGAAATACATTAATATTTAATGACTAAAATAAATTTGCAATAATAATGCAGGCTGAACAATAATGGCACAAAAAATATTACACCAATATTGAAATGGAATGAAAATAATAACAATCTTTTATTGGATGCCATAAATAAATCTAGTATACTTTTTTTTAAATAAAAATAATTACAAAGAAATTTTAGATTCTTTTTAAAAGTTATAAAAGAATAAATTTCAAAATAGAAAAAAAAACTAAAACTAGGAATAGAATACTAAATTATTACAACAACCACCTGCAATATAAGAAATTTAATGTAAAAAATAAAAGGTAAAGAAAATATTCAATGAAGATGTTTGTTTAACCCTGGAGCGCCATTGACTGTAACAGTTGAAGGCGCGTGCGGCACTTAGTACCGCATCACTGTTTTTTTATCATATGCAATAGGGAATTGAAAATTACAATATAATCATTTAGAAATTAGTTTTATTAAGTAAAATACAATATAATTTTGGAATATAACAAAAGTTTTATTACAATTTTTTATGCAAGTTATAAGGAAATAATATTTAAACAAAAAAAATCAGTCTATTATTATATTTTTAAGAACTATCTTCTTCCATGTGTCCTTCCCCTTCACACTCTTGGCAAATTATAATTTGACTACAATGGCGTCAGCAAACAAAATGATGTCATTGTGAACATCTTATTGTGGTTTTATTATTTTTGTGACCACTGCATTTGTGGCATGGCCTAAAAGTTCGCGATTGTGGCTGATTTTGATTTTCATAGAGGCTTCTTCGATATTTAGAAAGAAATAATGAAATATTTTTATCATTTACTCTTTCCTGTAAATGATTTTCTAACAAACTATATGCAAGTTTGTTCAGGAAGGGGGTGAAGGGTAGCTACAAAGCACCCAGGGAGATAAGCATCTCTCAGTCCGATTGGTCTTGGCTTCTGAGAAATTTTTATTAGTACCAGAACCCAAGCGAGGTGAAGAGCCTCGTCCTGCACAGTCGATGAACATCCCTCAATCCAGGCGGAACTGCATAGGCTATTGGATGAATGGCTGAGGGTGATTCAGTCCTACTATGCGAACTCCGGACATCTGGGCGACCTCCGGTTTCAATAAATGCCTTCCTTTTATTTCCTTAAATGCTTACCGTTTATTTCCTTGATACTCGTGGGAACAAAATGAACCCGAACTATATAAATTTAAAAACAAATGAGGGCTCCATGGAGTCCAATATGACTGACTCATCAGGAATTAGCCAATCGGTCTCTGAACTGATTGCCAACTTAGAACAAGAGGCCTCAGACCTCGCAGAGGAAAGGGAACCACCTGCACAGCAGCTGGCAACCACCTCTGAGATCAACATAAATAAACTTCCAGACGAAGTCTGGAAGAATATGACACATAGCCAAAGAAAGAATTTTCTACGGCAAAAGAAGAAGGCGACTCCCGCCGAATCTCAACCCTCAACCTCCAAGGATGAGAGGAAGAGAGGCAGGGAGAAGCAGGAGACTCCTTCACCCTGTAAAACGGTGAAGAAACCTAAAATGGATTACAGTGGAGCAGCCTCAAGCATCAAGGTTGCAGTTGCCCACACAGATTACCCTCATCAAAAATTAAAGGATGAAGATTTTCAGGGCCTTATGTTCAAGCTCCTGAAAAGAATGAGAGAGAGGAAGGCTGAACAAGCCCCTGTTGGCTTCAACAGCTACTCCCTGAGAGACGGAGCACTCGTGGTGAACTGCAAGGACGAGTCTACCAGGGAGTGGTTCGTTAGCAACATCGCGGAGCTTTCCCCATGGGAGGGAGCGCCACTGAAAACCTGCGACCCCAAAGAACTCGAGGGTTTCAGGAAGATGGGCATCTTCATTCCAAACCCAGTGGAAGGTATTAAGGAATGCCTACAGAATCTGCAGGTACAGAATACGGGCCTGCAGACTGGGAGATGGAAGATTTTTGGCAACAAGACCTATAAACATGGGATGTGCATTGTGGCATCCATACCTGAATCTGTGGCCAAAGCCATTGAAGAAAAGAATGGAAGAATCTACCATGGGTTCCACAACCTTCAGGTAAATTTTTTTCCAGGAAAGGATCACCCACACCGGAAGTAGCTGTGGATGAGGTGACAACTGGTGAAGAGGGAGGAAAAATAACGGGCAGTGAGGGTGCGGCTGTGTCGGCGGCTGGCGTCACCATGCCCGGGTCCACTTCAGGCCAAAGTGCATCTGTCACTGTGAAGCTTGGTACCAGGCGGCAGCGAACGGAGCACGGAGGCAGGAGGGATCGCGGGATGGGGCATCAGGCCGTGGGTGCGGCTGGGCCCGTGTGCCGCAAACCGTCCCCGGGCAGTGGGAAGGAGGAAACTCCACCACATCCCGGGGGTGATCCCTCCCTCATCACTATGATGATCAAGTTGCTGCAGATAAATCTCCATCACTGCAGGGCAGCCAGTGGAACTCTGCAGCAATATGTGGTAAGACATGGCATTGATATTATACTCATAAAAGAGCCGTGGATTAATAAAAACAGCAGGATTCCGGGACTGGGCCTGAAGGGATATAGACTTACCCAAGCAAACAGCCCAAGGCCCAGAGCCTGCATCCTTGCTAAAATAGAATTAAATTGTTTTCCAATGTGGTCCTTATGTTCCAGAGACTCTATAGCAGTAACGATCAATTTAGGGGGCCAGGAAGTTATCCTGGCCTCAATGTATCTACCTTTCGAGGAACAAGTCCCAACGACCTGCCTTGAGAGGATATTTGACTATCTCAAAAGACAGGAAACGATGGGAATTATTGGGGCAGATGCCAATGCCCATCACAACATCTGGGGTAGTAGCAATACTAACCGTAGAGGTGAGTCCCTTCTGGAATATTTGCTAGTTAATAATCTAGATATAGTTAACAAAGGTAATACACCAACTTTTGAAATTTCTAACAGACAGGAGATCATAGACCTCACTCTGAGTTTCAGATCAACCAGAATGATAAATATTACAAACTGGCATGTCTCTAAAGACTTTTCCAGTTCTGATCATAAATATATTAGGTGAGAACTTGAGGCCACAACCTCAAGGCCCGCAACCTCTAGAAACCCCAGAAACACAAATTGGGAAGGCTTTAGGACAGATCTTAAAGACTTAATTAAAGAATGTCCCCGTTTGGTTTCTGATACATATCAGCTGGAGTTCTTAAACGAACTACTGACTAAGGTACTTATCACTGCATTCAAGGATAACTGTAGAACAACCACTAAAGGGTCAAACTGTAATGCACCCTGGTGGAACATGCAGTTAGAGAAGTCAAGATCTAGAACCAGAATACTTTTCAATAAAGCAAAAAGGACTGGTGAATGGATCGAATATAGACACGCTCTAACTGAATATCATAACCTCATTAGGAAAGTCAAATGGAACTCATGGAGACACTTCTGTGGGGAAATTAATAATACGAATACATGCACCCGTGGAGATCCCATGAACATTATAGTCTATAACTGCTATGCTGGAATCGCACTTCCCGGGGAGCAAGCTTACAACCTCGGACACGAAGGTGTACCTCTCTGAGGACAGGTGCAAACCGGACTGTACATCAGTCTGTGAAATCTTCAATACCAGTGCCATAAAATGGGCAGTTAAAAACCTCAAGCCGTACAAAACACCAGGTTTTGACGGAATTTATCCTGCCATGCTTAAAGAGGGTCTTGAAATCATCTTAGGCAGGCTCTCCACTCTATTCCATGGCTGTCTGGCCTATAATTACATTCCAACAGCTTGGAGAGAAGTTAAGGTCACATTTATTCCCAAACCAGGGAAAGAAACATATGATGAACCTAAATCATATTGCCCCATTTGTCTTTCCTCATTCTTGCTGAAGACAATGGAGAAAATTCTTGATAGATATATCAGGGATAAACATTTCAATGATGGACCAGTAATGTTGCATCAACATGTATACAGAGAGGGCAAATCTTGCGACACTGCGCTGCATGCAGTGGTGGACCAAATAGAAGATGTTCTACAAAGGAAACAAATCGTGCTCGGAGCATTTTTAGATATAGAGGGGGCATATGATAATACCCCTACTCATATATTAACTAATGCCCTACTAAAGCATGGCACTAAACCAAACATTGCTAATTGGGTTATTGCCATGCTAAAGACAGGGTCATTCAAGCCAATATGGGCAATTATCACCTAAAGGTTACGGCAGCCGCAGGCTGCCCCCAAGGAGGTGTTCTTTCCCCACTCCTATGGAACCTGGTAGTGGACGAACTACTACACCTCCTAAATGAGGCGGGTTTCCAAGCGATAGGCTATGCAGATGACATAGCAATTATCATCAAGGGCTTTGATCAGCAAACTATTTCAGACTTGATGACAATGGCACTAAGAATGGGGGTGAGATGGTGCACGAAAGTAGGATTGAACATCAATCCTAATAAAACGGTAATTGTACCTTTTACCAATAAAAGGATATTGAGGGAGCTCAACCCCCTACGATGAAAGGGATGAGTATTCAATTCAGCAAGAAGGTTAAATACCTCGGTGTTATCATGGACAGTAAATTAAACTGGAGTGAACATATCGATTATGTTACCAAGAAAGCCACAAGAATTCTGTGGACTTGTAAGAGCCTTTGTGGCAACAAGTGGGGAATTAGCCCCAAGATAGCTCGTTGGATCTACACAGCAGTAGTCAGACCTGTGCTAACCTATGGCTCAATAGCCTGGTGGCACAAAGCTAGTATCCAACAAAATGGATCAAGGTTGGAGAAGGTGCAGCGGCTTGGGTGCATCATGATCACTGGAGCCATGAGAACCACCCCTACCGCTTCACTGGAAACTATACTTGATTTAACTCCTCTTGACATTCTAATTGAAGCAGAGGCATTGAAGACAGCCTAAAGGCTAGTGAAAATAGGAGGGATTAAGAAACCCACCAACGACTTTGGACACAGAAGTGTCTTTGACATAATCGAGCGAAATGCAGATTTAAAAAAGCATTCAGATTTGACGCTGAACAAATATAACTTTGATAAAAGATTTCATGTTAATATACAGGCGATTTGTAAAAGCAAGAATGATTGCTTTAATCCACCCAATGGTCTAAACGTGTATATGGATGGATCCAAAGGGGAGTATGGTGCAGGCTCGGGATTCTGGTTCAGGGGTTGTCAGGGCATAGGTCATTACTTAGCTCTGGGCACGACACCCACTGTATTCCAAGCGGAAATATGGACAATACTTGCAGGTGCCTTCACTATGAAGGACCACAAGAATAAGGTAATCAACTTTCTCACTGACAGTCAGGCAGCATGCAATGCATTACAAAATGCAGTAACAAACTCTAGACTAGTGGAGGAATGCTGTCCAAGACTTGATGAACTAGCTGTACATAACAGAGTTAACATATTTTGGATCCCTGGGCACAGTAATATTCCAGGAAACGAAAGGGCCGACAAATTGGCAAAGAAAGGAGCACTTATCGCTCCAATTGGACCAGAACCATGGTGTGGGGTTCCCCTTCCCCTGGCTAAGGATACAATTAACAATCTAGCCAGGAGGAAGATAAAAACACGTTGGGATGGAGCCAAGATAAGGCATACTAAACTTTTTATAAAGGATCCCAATGATAATCTTTCTGACAAAATCAAGAAAGAAGCCACTTACATGTCGAGAACCGACCTCAAAAGTATGGTTGAAACCATCACTGGGCACTGTAAACTCAGGAAACACATGCATCCCTTGGGCATTGAACAGGAATCTCTGTGCAGATGGTGCACAGAGGAGGACGAAACCCCCTGGCACGTTCTCTTTGAATGTATAGCACTAAGTCGAAAGAGGACATTTGATCTTGGTCCTGGAGGACACAAGGAACTCCTAGAACTGAGATTTAAAGACTATCTAATTTCTCAGAGGTCTAGACCTATGTTAGGGATCTTTAGGATTCAAGCACAATGGGCCTCTTCAGGCCGAAGTGCATGGTAATCAAGAGTCAAACACAAATAATAATTGTTCAGGAATTTTCTTCTTACGACATCAATCAATTCATGTATTTTTATCGTCAAAACGCATCAACCTGCAGAGAAATAAAAATCTCTTATACTATACTAAAAGCAGCTCGCAAAATCATAAGCCCCGAACCATCGTCACCTTTCCACATTCCTTCCACATTTGTTTTATTACCTTTTTTTATTTCGAGTAAATAAAGCACACAAAAACAGCCATAATTTCAAATCTTGTTTTGCACTTCATATCTCGATCTGTATCTTTGTCTTTCTAACCTCAATATAATTATTGATAAATAGCACAATATCGTCAATAATTTCTGATAAATAATGATGATAAATTTCTAGTAAACCTTGTCGGACCTGGTAATAATTTAACAATGTTTTTTTATTTGGTTTTAGATTGTATAGCCATAGGGTTCGATATTCACAATTTATCTGAATCTCGGCCAATAAAAAAATATCCGCAATTTATTTGAAAAAAGATATCCACAATTTATCTGATTCTCGGCCAATAAAAAAATTAGTCTAAATTTTTTATCTGTAGTTTCAATATCTTCTTCAACTTTAGATTGTTCCGAGGTTACTATCATGATCGGATTGTTGAATTAATTCATCTTCTCCCTCACTATTATCCGAGAAATCAAAATTTTCGCCATCATATTCGTGATGAATATGATGGCGAAAATTTTGACTCTGTGATAGAACTGCCATAAAAGCGCCATAATTTCATCTGGTTCTCTGTACAATTTCTCAGCTCTATAAATATTGATGACATTATAATTTACAATAGTTTGCAGTATATGCTAAAATACTTTATTTTAATAGGATAATAATTACAAGAAACGTTTAATCAAATATAAGCGCGCACGGAAACGGAGTTCCGCAATTAGGAGATGTATGGACAAATTCTCACTAACCACTGGCTAGAAACAATAAACAACAAACTGCAGGCTCATTCTTGATCAAGAAGGCATAGATGACGAATAAATGTCGCGACAGGAACCATCAGGTATTATGGTTCCTGTTGAGACATGTTTAACAAGAAATGCGGTACAGAGTGCCGCCGTGCGCCCCCTCCAGGGTTAAAAATACTGTTTAAGGGACAATTTCTCCAAAGAGATATTTGCAAAAATGTATGCTCCTAAATACAGCAATGTAAATGGGGAGTAATAATTTAAATATTTAATAATTTATGAGGCTGAAAAAAACAAAACTGAATTATATGACAATAAGTCGTACAGAAAAATTTACTATTCTTAAGAAAAGGATAATTTCTCTAAATATCAAAATGTAATGACTGTTAGGAATACAAAACAAAACAGTTAAAGGAAGTCCTGTAGAAATAAAGAAATAGTCACATATGATATAAAGAAAAAATATGTTTACATTCATTGCTTGAACATGCTGGTGACATTTAAACAATTTATTTTCTAGATCTTTGAAATTTTCAAAGATTTCTCAGTTATAAAAAAGCCTAATATGTACAGTGTACTGTTTTTGGTATAATGAATTATTTATTGTTCTAATTTCAGAAATTAAAAAAATCGAAGGTGGCCTTATCAGCAGACAAGCAACTGATCATGACAAAGGACAGACCAGGATAATAAATTGTGGCTTTATACAAAAACTAAAATTGATGAATGAGAGGAAAATAGTTGACTAGTTGAATAGTTGATGATCAAATGTAGAAAGGAGATAGTTGGGGTGCAGTAAAAAAAAAACTGAATAAGTACTAGACTTATATTTATGTGCCGACGTTTCGACCTACAGTGTAGATCATCTTCAGGGCGATTTGGAGAGAGAAGCCGTTGGGTGTACCGGCTGACTCTCAAAAATCTTAAAAATTACAGAAGTCAGCCGGTACACCCAACGGCTTCTCTCTCCAAATCGCCCTGAAGATGACCTACATTGTAGGTCGAAACGTCGGCACATAAATATAAGTCTAGTACTTATTCAGTGTTATTTTTACTGCACCCCCCAACTATCTCCTTTCTACATAAAATTGATGAAGTAAGACCAGTAGAGACACAATAATGAAGGTTTTTTTATTTATTTTTTACTAGCTAGACATCTACTTAACAATTGTCCGTTTTAATTTATGCATATTTCTGCACACACCTAACAATACCTTATATGAATATCTGTCTGATCTGTATCGTTAAGTATTCCCGATTACATAAGTCAAAAACTTCTTTTGAGTTCTTCCCTCTCTCAAGCTCGCAAAACAATTGTTACAACATTTATAATAAACATAGATTTTTTAAAAGAGCTACTCTTAAGTTGAAAAAATAAATTAATTGCCTACCTTAAGATATCAACTCTTGAATTCATATATTTTTCATAAAGTTCTTCCTGTTGCTTTCTCAATAAAATCAATTCCTAAAAACAAAGGAATTCAAAAATCTTAAAAATTAACAGGCACTTTGGTTTATTATTTTTGATAATTTTTAATTATATGTATTAAAACCATGACTAAGCAGTGACAACATTCTCATTTGCCAAGAACCTCAAAATACAGTTAACCATACAATTATCTCATCAACATTAATTTAAATGAGAAGTAAAATATAAGATTTTTATAATTCAATATATGCAACCATGCTCAAATGTTGGCCCAATGAGAAGTAATGAAGATAAGAGAAATGAAAAAGTAAGCCAAGGAACTAAGTATTTATTGAAGAGATGTCTATTAATGGTATAATAATAAACGATGTAACAGTAACAGTAAAAGTAAAAATATACCCCTGAAATAGTGAGTATTTAAATAATATAAAATAAATGGTTTTTAGATGAGTCTTCGTATTTTATAAAATTTTATATATAAAAATATGTTGCAACTAAAGAACATCGCAACCGTCGTTGAGAAAGGGGGATGATTTGGCAGATATCACACTCAATCACCAGGTTTTTCTCCCAATTCAGGGTCACCTTTTTATAAAGACTGGGTGAATTCTGGGAAGATCTGCAAGTCTCACAGGGTTGATCCATAGCTGATAACAGAATAAACAATTTATCTTCTACAGCTGGTCTTAAACCCAGAATCTACAGAAAAGAACAAGGTTACAATTACAAAAGACTTTGTTGATTTCTTCTGGTTTAGATTGTGTTGATAAATTTTTCGCCAGCCATGCTGCTGACTTTTTCAGGGCTGAAATGAGAAAGAGAATGAGGAAAATTCATTTCAGCCCTGAAGAAGTCAGCAGCATGGCTGGCGAAAAATTTATCAACACAATCTAAACCAGAAGAAATCAACAAAGTCTTTTGTAATAATAGTGGCCGTGGAAACCTAAAAGAGTATTTAAGGCTACAATTGTAGCCAAATGCTAAATACATACATTTTCACTAAAATTTACCTCCAGTTTTTTTATTATCGTTTTACATTAAATTAGAAGATACATAAAACATAGAGAATGAATTTGGATATTCATTTGTTCTTAAGTGGAATGCTGAGAGTTCCTAAATATAGTCTGCTACTTTCAGGCAAAACAAACAAAAAAAAATATAAATTTCTCCATATCCAAAAGAAATGTATTGACCTCCACCTGGGCCATTTTCTTCTACATATATTATCATGGTCAAATATTATCATTCAAGATAAAAAAAATAAAATTTTATAACAGAATAAAAACATACTTGTTCTTGTTGGTACACTTTGTTTGCTTCTAATTCCTTGTCTCTTGTTGATTCACTCAGCTGTCGTTCACTTAAGTATTTATGTTCATGAATTAGATTCCCGATTTCATCTCTAATAAATAACATAAAAGTAGTTGTAAAGGATTACTTAATGTCTAACAATATTATAAGATTGTTACAGGATTATTTATAACAACAAAAAAAACAGTTTTGATCCAAGTCAATCCTACAAACATTAACTAGAAATTAAAAGTGATTTGTTTCAAAAAAGCAGTTGTTTTGTTAGATATTGTCGGTATCAGAAGATCAATATAAGTCAACAAGAATCAAGTAAGCTATAAGTTTGATTCATAATTTCACAAATCTTATTTCACATTTATACTGAATTTCTGAAATTTCTTGAGCCAATGATCATGATTTAACTTTGACACTAGATTTTTTTCCTACAATTAAATATTATAAAAAAAATATGCAAAAACCCTAACTTTTTTTTTTGTTTTTAACTTGAAAATGATAAATCAAACAAATAAGTTTTCAAATCTTCTTATTTTTATTATTTTTTGCTATCAGTAATAAAAACCTTTTAATTAAAATAAATTAATAACAATGCTTATGTCTATAACAAAAGAAGAATTGAAAGATGAAAAAAATTAAAGATCCATTTTGAAGTTGCAGCAGAGATTAAATAATATAATTTTATTTTAAATTGAGGGCACAGTAGACAACCATAATGATCATGAAAAAATAATTTTCTAGACTTGTTTAATAATGTGTTAAACAAATAAAGGTTAAGGGATATAAAATATGTGCGGAGTATAAGAAAATATGGATAAAACCGAGACCTGTATTGGTTCCTCTAATCACTTTTATTAAGAAAATTGAAATTTTGAGGACTACAATAAAACTGCAAAGAAATAGATTATTTATGCCAAAAGATAAAGATAAAAAATAAACTGATTCATTTAATTTCTGTAAAATTGTGTTTCTCTTAAAAGAGAAAAGAAAAGTTGTAAAATAAGGGGCAATGTACTTGCTAATCACCATACAAAACTAATAAAGAGTTATTATTTTTCTGTAACAGTGAGAGAAAAAGCAAATAAAGGGAAGAAAGATGATGGTACACAGAAGGCAAAGAAATATTACCATAATCACAAGCTATTTCAGGAAATAAATCGGCACAGAGCTGATTCAGGTCAAATTGAAAAGTCAAATAAAAATTATAGGAGAACGGTTATTTGAATGTATTATTAAATGACTTCCAGTAATAAAAACCCATAGGTTTAGTGAAATTAGTGAGGAGTGAACTTAGGGTGTTTGTAAAAAAGTAATTAATAATATAGATTTTAAGGCACTGGTATATCATAATATAGAAGTAATCTTAAATGGTTTTGTCTAATATATAATTAAAGAGCAAAATAAAAGAGTCAAAGTTTTAGGAATTGTATAATTCAATTGCAAATTTTTCTGTTTCAAAACGTATTTTGATAGGAGATTTTAGATACAATAGAATACAAGTATAATGACTGGGACTTCGGGTTTAAAGAGGAGTATAGATCAGTGATAAGTGAGGATTGCAGATTGGACTTAAATTTATTCCATTCTAATTGAAAAAAAGTTTGGATAAATTAAAATTTGTAATTTCCTATCTCCATTAAATTTAAAAATAATATTGATGATTCGGAAAATTGATCAAATACCTGTGCACTTTCTCCAACTCAACTAATTTTGCTTCTGCTTCTAGTCGTATGTTTTTTTCTTTCTCTAATGCTCTTAATAATTCTAAATTACCATCCTGTTAAACATATAAAACAGTAATAATAATAACAGAATAAATATCTAATTCTAATGAAGTCAGAATTGAATTATATCTATCACTGGATTTGAAATTGAATGACATAAAAGATTTACAAATAACTAATAGTAAAAATATCAGTTTACAATCTATATTCCTGCCTCAATACTGACAATTGGTGAAGTCTGAAAGCCCGGTTACAAATTCTAAGCAATGAATTATAGTAGTCAGGGCCTTTCTTCTGTATATCAGAGTGATAAACTATTAATAAAATAATTAAGGATGAAGTTAAAGTAGCCATCGGAAAATCATATAAAGCAAATCTAGTAGAAATGGGCATGACCAAAACATGCAATAAAGTTAGAATCAGTAATTATATTTTGGAGAAGTTCAAGGTTTGTATCTCAGTGGAATTGTACTGAATGCTCCACAGTTTCAGGTCCCATAGTCAGTTCTACTCATTAATAAAATTTGGTTTATTTTTATCAGATTGCCTATCGACGCTCCAGCTTAACTATGAAATGCATTTCAAAATCCAAGCTTTTTCAAATATTCTTCCTTCAAATGACAAATAATTTATCCAACTGAACTTCCTAGCAAATATTATTCCTAAATACTTTTGTTTATCTACGTACTCAGTTGTTTTATATGTGACACTATTTATGAATGGTAGGAATATGTAAATAAATCAGTAAAGGGTCACAGAGCAAGTAGCGTAAGTGTCATCGGTACCTGTATCTGTACCTGAAGATAAGGCAGGACAGTTACAGTTGTCGACCGGTCATCTTGACTGGATAAGTCAAGATGCCAGGAACCTCATGAAGCAATTGGCAGTAGGAAGTAGAGTACCAGACGCTCAAGATGTTCAGCAAACACTCACATCTAACGAAAGGGCTCCCTTTTTGTTAGTAGATATATAACTTTGTAATCATGGTCACCATGTAATAAGAGTAATGTTAATGTTATTCTATCTCAGGTAAAAAATTTTTTATTCAATGATCAAATCCCAGTCAATTAATCACATCCACCTTTGAAGAAGAGAAGGATATGTTTTTAAATTATTAATAATATGGTATTATTAATTTCCCTAATCCCCATTTTATACCTTTAGGTATCTAAAGAGTTATGTTTTTTACACAGTCCCTACTTTTACATGAATTATATCTTGTACTATTTACACAGCATAATTGATTATATCTTTGTAAATAGGTTTTCTAATAAATTGCAAAATATAAAAAAAAATGGTTAACAATTAAATTCAAGATACTACTATGTAGAACTTGTTATTCATTGAGTACCTAAGTTTCAGTCTATGTTCTAGCCTTCGATTAGGGCTGACATAAAACTTTTATTTTCCCCTTTATTACTTGTACCAGACGTAACGCTCTCAGGACGGCACACCATATTATTATTTAAAAATTATTCAGATCAAAGGATCTTTGATCATTACTTAAACTCTCCATGAGATCATTGTTTGCTTACTGCTGATAATTGTCATTGCAGGGAAGCCAACATAGCAGATGGAAAGCCTTCTAGTAATATCTGTAGATTCTGTAGGCATTTTTGCTATCGACTATTGCGCAATCATTTGGTCTTGAATCAGATAACTTACAGTTGATTACTCTAGCTTTCTTGAAATTAGAAATAGTAAGAGGAACAACTGTGACATAAACTCTCACATCAATATTTTATACAGTTGTTGCCAATCATTAATGGAAAAATAGAACTGATAGTCTAAAATGTAAATATTACCGATGACTAGCCAACAAAAAAGAATGGACATCATGCCTTAATAATTTCTCTTTGCTTAGTTCATATAGGTCATAAAGTGATGTTAAAAAGAGTCCTGCAATAAACAGTCTATCAGACATAAACAGAATATTTGGAACTAAGGCTAATATTTTCTAAAATTAATGCATTAAAACACCTTATTTATTAGAAGTATAAATGATTTATTAATTTGAATGAATTTACATAATTAATTATTTAAGGGAAGGCTTTCAAAAATGTATATAAATTAATTTTAAATACATAAAATGACTAAAGAAAGATTACACACACCTGCAAAGGAAGAGATGGAGGAACATTCCTGTTAGAGGATACAATTTCTGAAAAAAAAAAGTGTGAATAATGTAATAATGAAAATACTTTTAAACAATGAATTTTTGTTCTAATTATTAAAATATAATACATACTAAAATGCTTTTCTTTCATTTCATTAACAAATAAAATCAACAATCTTACTTTTTATTATATACTGCAATTTAAAAATTATTTATGAAGCACTAGTGAACCAAAGGGTTATAAAACATGCTGAACCATGGCTTACTAGATTAGGTCTGACAGAGTGAAAGAATGCCTAAAACCATCATTCACTCTGAAGCCTGATTTTTTATAAATAAATAAAAAAGGCTTGGCAAATCTGAAGGCTCGATACCGATACCATCAATCTCCATTAACAAATCTCTATCCATGGAACACCACCCAAACCCAAATCCGTCAGATCACTTTTAACACAATCCTGCCACCTATGCCTTGGTCTACCCCTCAGAAGCTTCCCAGTCGATACAGTGCGTATTAACATCTTAGGAATTCATTCCTTACCAAGCCCAGCAACATTACAAGGTCATCTTAATCTTTGCAACACTATATCTTGAATAACATTTGCTGGATGCACAGTTCACAATTTCACATTATGTAATCTCCTATATTCTCCAGTGGCCTCATCCTTTTTTAGACGGAATTTCTTATAATTTATAAGATTTATATGACCGATTTCTTAAATGATATATATATTATATGATTTCTAATATTATATATTATAATATATATTATAATATTAACGTTTTTGTTCTTATGTTTTTATCTTTTGTTTATGTTCTTAATCTGAATTTTGATAGATCTACTCAGAAAGATATAACTGTTAGACATTTCTCAGTGAACAGATTACAAAGCCCTTGATCATCAGTAAGTGTGTGCTAATGTATATAAAGGCTCTCTCAGGCCAACAGAACAGGAGCCTGGAGTCTAGATACTTTGTCAGGCTAGATATAAGGGTTCTCATTTCTTTTGCTTTATCCAGCAATCATTACAACTGACTCATATATTATCATATAAACCTAGACAAAACAGAGAAATGGCTCTAGGGCTCATCTAAAAACCTGATCCACAGTCGCAGAGATCAATAAAAGTTAGTACGCAAACAGAACCTAAAATTATTTTGATTTATAAATTCCTGAATCAGGAAGGAATAAATAAAGCAGGTGGTGACTCATACTGGGGTCAGCCACTGGCTACCAGGTTGGCCAAAAGGCAGTGAGTACTTGTATCAACTTAATGACAAGCACAAAACAACCTAAAAGTATTAAGTTAAAGAAACTAAAATGAAACAATGCTGGACTGATCCAATGGATAAGAAATTAAACATGAAATGGATTACACTAACTGGAACTCAGAATGTTAGAAGCCTAGAAGGAGGTAGAGATAAAGACAGATCATATAGGACATGAAATATAAACTTGATATTATGGGGAAAATGAGGTGAGATATCTAGAGTTCATGGGGCATTGTATATCACATCGACTAATAAGGCAGGATTGCTCCTTAGTAAATATTAGAATAGAAAGCAATTTCAGAAAAGAACAAGTGTTTTTCCTCATAATGTAACTCAGAAACAGATAGATCATATTAAAGTAAGCCTCAGACCTAAAAGATCTTTCTTTCATAAATATGAGATATAAAAGAGGAGCAGATGTTGAAAGTGAGCATCATTTAAATTCAGACAACAATGAAATCAAAGACTACTTGACTAAAATCAAACTCAGCTTAAAATTTATCAGCCAAGAATTCTAAGCTGTAGAAACCCGCAGAAGAAAATTCGGTTTTTGGAAGAAACATGAAAGATATTGAAAATCAGGGCTCAGTAAAAAACAAAAAAAAAATCCTTGTTTTCGAGAGTAATAGAAATTTTACTGTAACTAAATCATACATATATTTATATAAAATTACAAAATGATTGTCAGAAGAGACAAAATAAAATAGGTTGATGCATTAGTAAAAGAAGCAAAATCATAAGAAAAAAAGATAATAGAGAACCTATATTAGCATTTTGCTAGAAAGGAAGATTGTTACAAGAAATGGACTTATAAAAGACAAGTGAGGCAGATCGTAACCATGAAAGAAAAAAACTACAGAGTTAAGAAGAACATTTTAAGGAATTTTTTTACATAAATACAAACATGGGGATGGGAATACTTAATTTAATGTAAAAACACCAAACACTGACATTCCAGAAATCTATTTTCCCCATATCAGAACAAGGAATAAATGTTAGATGCATCAACTGTACATATAAATAAATAAAATAAAAAGAAAGTGTTGATGGCGTCCTTAGAATTGACTCCTCCCCCCCCCCCACTACCTAACACTGGCTACATACCACATTCTCCATATTAGGTTAGGGAATATGCTAGATGAAATATCATAAGCAAGAAATCTAAAAATTTCAAATCTTTGAGTCAATGTGTAATTTCATTGTATTCCTCTCTTTCTTCTTCTTAAGGTCGTAACATCATGAAATCAGAATGAAACAAAACACATTTGGGTCTGTGGGCTTTGATTGTCCTAGAAAGTTTGCCACTATGAAGAACTCAACACTCAGTCTTTATCTTATAATTTTTTTTTAGATTCTATATTTTTAAAGCAATCTAAATATTGCCAAGCTTTATTGAGTTTATTATAGATTACTTTATATATCAAGTCAAAAGATTCCTCCAGTAAGAGAGGATTTGCCATTAATTTGTTCTATTATTATGGACAAGAAATCTGTGCATTCCTGAAGTCAGCCTGTTCTTTTCTTAAAGTTCTTTAAGCTAAGCCTATTATTATGATTATTATATCAATAGATATCTTAAGCCCATTTCTTATCATAGTTAGAATTTTACTTGGAACAGAATAAATAGTAATTCCCATCAAATTACGGCAGTTTTATGCATCTTCTTTTTTTTGAAAATTTATAATTAAGGAAAAGAAATTTATATAGTCTGGAATCTTGAAGAAAAATAAATATATTTAAAAAATTTATATTTGCATATCATTCTAATAGGGTGTACAAAAAAAATTACCGTTTCATCAAATTCCAGAGTTCAAAAGTCTGTAAATAAATGAATGCTATTTATTATTTACCAACATTTAATAATCTCTTTAGAGCATTCTCTAAGCTTGTTTACTAATACTGGACTTCTTCAAAAAAGCCTCAGTTTAGTTATTTATTTCAAAGAAGAAATATAACAGTGTCCTATGAAATTCTCGTAATTTTAATACATTACTGGAAAAAAAAATTTCACAGCTGCTGAAGCAACTCATGAAATTATTAAATATGAAGGGGAAGGTGTCCTTGACCAGCACGTTTGAAAAATTTAGCAGTGTAGATACGACGTTGGAAAGGAAGAAGGGTTCTGGGCGACCATTAATGGATATTGATGAGGTTCTGAAGGAAGCTGTTGAGTCAAAAAGAACTCGCAAACTTGCCAGAGAGTATGGTGTGTCGAAAGATACTATACTATATATGGTTAAAAAACGGTCATTTTTTTTATACACCCCATTATTTATGTTAACTCTATCTCATGATTTAGTTAGCTGTGTTTTTGTATGAAGACTTATTTGTATTTGGTTACGATGTGTTGCAACTATTCATTAATGATTCATAAATAATTTAAGATCTCTATATAAAGTGTAAATAAATATAACAATCATAAATATGTCAAAGGTATGAATAAATAAAATATAACAAACCATTCCAATTGACTCCACGCCCAGGGTTCAGATGAGAGAAAGCAGAAGAAAATCTCATTTTCTTTTTTTTCTTAACTGGTGTTTCAACCAAAGCTTTGATTTCAGTAGCTATAGCTGAAGATTTCAAGCTTCTTTCTGTTTCATCCATCAAATTCTGAGATTGAGCAACTGTTACAATCATAACAAGGTTTGTATCATGAGTGGTGAATGATGTGCCCATTAGCTGAGTAAGCTTTGATTCACGATAAGGAACAACTTGTTTAAAGCCATGCAATTGATTTTCTCTGAAACATTATTAACCAAATTCATTCATAAGGTTAAAAATGAATCTCATAGATAACTAAACTGAAATCTTTAAATATTTTGTTTTAGTTCTTTGAAATAATATTTTAATACTTATATTAATATATATTTATGACTCTTTTGAATATAAATATAAGAAAGCATAAATCAGAAATTTATACATTTCAAAAACACAGTCTAGCTGTAAGGATCCAGTTGTTTACTGCTGCTACAACATGATATTCAGATAAGAGTTCTATTAAGTGTTATATTACTTTGAATTGTTTTCTTAAAAAATTAGAGGAATAATAATTTTAGTTAGTTCTGTTATAAAAATATTTTTTATTTAATTATTTGTTTATAAAAGTTATTAATTATGTATGTGACTTGTTAAAATGTCTGTATTTAGTGATGGGCGGGAGGAGGTTCCTCTGGATATTGGAAATGAAAATAATCAATTATTTAAATAAAATAATGAAGAAACAAAAATAATAAGTAAACCGGAATACAATATAACTCCTCAAACTAAAAAAAAATCAAAAAATAACTCCTTCAATAAATTTCAATTTAGGAAAAAATAATAAAATCACAACAGAAAGTTATTATGAACTGACAGATTTGGGAACGTACTTTGTGTTTATTGAGAGTAATTCTGCAGAGGGACCTGTTATAGGGTGTTTGCATCCAATGTCGATTGGAAAACTTTTGCATAATTTTTTAATTAACTTTTGCATAGCTCTTGCCCGGAAGTATATAATAACATTTTAAATATATATAAAATCGGAAGAAACTAGAGTCAAAGTGGAAACTCGGCAAGGAGAACAAGCTTTGGTTAAATCAGAAAACTTGAAAACGAAACAAATTAAAGTTTATATTCGAAATTTTACCTTAGAAAAAAAGGGAGTTATCAGGGACGTGGACTTAGATTTATCAGAATCAAAGACTTCAAATTCTGACATCCAAAAAAATCATAAATGTTAGGGCTTTTAATAAAAAAAATCATAAACAGGGAATCTAATTACTAGTATCAAACAAACCAGAGGAAATCATCAGTGCCACAGAATATTTACATTCAGTAAAAATATATAGAATAGTATACTAGTAAATAGTACTCTATTTAATAAATCATAATTGGCTGTATGGAAAATTCCAATGACAAAAAAAAGAAAAAAAAAAAAAAAGCAGAACCAATATAGTGGAAAAACTTGTAAAAATCAGCTATTTAAAGAGTAGGGATCATTTATGAATATGTAGTTTGAAATTTCAAAGCAATAGCAAAAATTAATAATTTCAAACACACATATTAGTGTTCTTGTGATAGGTGACACCGATAAAATTTGTATTTGATATTTTGAAAATAAAGATGAAAAAATAAAAATATTATTAGAGTAAAATACACACCGTATAATTTTTAGGCATCTATTCAGAACTAAAAATGAAGAATTAATACTCTGAGACTCTTTCATACGAGGTCCATGATTTCTGGTTTTACTAAAACGCTCAGTACCAGCTAAATCACAAACTGAAAAACTAAACCATCAATAAGTCAATATTTACAACTCATCTCTCTAGAGCACTGTATTAATATTCATGTTAATTACCTGGATGAAATGAAAAAATTATTGACACTATCCTTCTGTCGGCCAAGAATTTTTATTGTAAAAATAGAATGAGATCTTGAAGATCTGTCATTTAAGGCTGTATAGCTAACCCTGCGATTATAACAGCCATAGTAGTATAAAAAGTAGGCTTCTTCTAATGATGTAACATGGATATGCTGTAGCCCTAGAAGAAAAAATATATTGCATTAAGCAAAGATATACTTGAAAAACTAAAAAAAAGTTTAAAACAAAAGAAAACAAGCAGTAGAGAATTAACTACTGACAGTGATTGACAAGGACAGTGAGAATCTTGACCAGGTTTCATGAATTTATGGCAAAACAATAGATTTTTACCTTCCTGAAAACCATATCACACGGCTGAAAAGTGACAGAATAAATAAAAAAAATGAAAGAAGCACAAAATTGATTGAATGAGGAGAAATGAGTTCTTAAAAGTTTCAAATTTGTTTACCTTTGATTAAAATGGTTTAGATATACAGAGACAGAAATATAAGTCATTAGATTTCCAAATTATTTAATGCATAATATTAAATTAAACAGCATTATGCTTCTGAACTCCTGATGAGTGTCATTGAGATTGGAAGTATGTCAACCATGGAATCAATATTGGCACAAGAATAAATCTCTCTCCAATCTAAGGTTTCAAGGAAAGGTGAGTGAGTGCATCTAGGTTGCAAAAGATTATGGTTTTAGGTAGTACATCAGGACTTAGAATACTGTATGAAATTTGGATTAGATCCTGAGAGAACAGAAATCGAATGGGTAAATGAGAGGAGGAAAGGAGTTTCTGAGGTGAATCAATGACAGATAAGTGTGACCAGATATCTGTTAAAAGGGTGTGATGGGTTGGAGAAAATGGAAGAATAGCGTAAAATGGTAGTGTAGAGAGTATAAGAGATTTTAAGGTATAGTCTATCTTTGAATGGGACAAGGAGATTAGTATTAAAATCACCGGAGATTATGATGTGGTTATTGAGAGGAACATAATTGTAAAGGATGGATTCAAAGGGAGAATCAGGACCAAAGGAGGGTGATATACTACGACATACAGGAGAGGGTTTGAGTTGCATGAAATTTCAACAAAAATGAATTCTGTGTGAGGATAATTGGAGACAGGTGAAGAATCTAGGATACGAGATTTTAGGGATTTTCAGACATGATGCGCCTCCACCAGTCCGGTTTACCTGGTGATGGCGAAGGTGAATGAATCCAAATGAATAGTCAGGTAATGATTTAGCAGAGATAGATTGTGGGGTTTTAGCCACATTTCAGAGATTCATTACACAAGGGAACAAATTTTTATTAATTTTTTGTTGCATGGAGTTTTAGGCCTGTTGTTTACTAATTAGAGGTTGGTGATTACAAATCTAGCCTCAGTTTTTCTCCAGCACCTTTTGTTTTTGGCAAACAGCTGATAGACATATATTTGTACTAGTCACATTCAAACTTCAATTCAACTGAGTTGTTTAGTGAAAAAGTTTGTGCTCTTGTGTTAAATAACAATGTCCAAGTTAAGAAATATCTGTAGAAACGATCCAAACTATTTCTGTAACATTTGTGGTGAATATACATTCAAAAATTGTAGGCTAAGTGTGTCAGAGTTTATAACACAGGTATATTTTGATTACTTTGGATTCGCTTTGGACATCCTTGACAAGTACTGGATCCCTCATATGGTATGTAAAACATGTGTTGAGTCTTTGAGATTATGGGCAAATAAGAAAAGACCCCATTTTAAGTATCAAACACCAATGATTTGGCGGGAACCTAATAATCATCAAGATGATTGTTATTTTTGTGTGATTGATATTAATGGAATTAATAAAAATAACCGGTCGAAATGGTCTTATCCAAACTTGTTATCTGTTACTCGACCAGTCTTGTTCTCTGGCGATGCACCAGTACCCCAAGCTTCTTCATCTGTACAAAATGATCATGATATAGAAAAACAAAACTATTCTTCAAGTGATGAAAGTCGGACAAGTGATTCTTACCCTGATTTTACTTCTGAGCCCCAGCTCTTTAATCAGGAAGACCTCAATGCATTAATCAGAGATCTTGGTCTTTCTAAAAAGACATCGGAGATTCTAGCTTCTCGATTAAAGCAAAGAAATCTTTTAACCCCAGAAACAAGAATTTCATACTATCGTAACCGAGAGGCAGAATTGCTGTCATTCTTTTCTAAAGATGACGACTTTGCTTTTTGTTCAGATGTTCCTGGTTTATTGAAAGCAATGGGAGTACAGAAGTATGATCCAAATGAATGGCGTTTATTTATTGACTCCTCTAAACGTAGCCTGAAATGTGTACTTATGCATAACGGCAATAAGCTGGGTTCGATACCGATTGCACATTCAACTACAGTCAAAGAAGAATATGCTACTGTAGCTTCTGTAATGGATAGAATCAAATACAACGAACAAAAGTGGTTGATAAGTGTTGATCTAAAAATGGTGAATTTTCTTCTTGGACAACAAGGTGGATATACAAAATATCCATGTTTTATTTGTATATGGGACAGCAGAGCTAGGTCTGAGCACTGGATTAGAAAAGATTGGCCTTCCAGGCAATCTATGGTTCCGGGACAACTGAATGTAATAAATGAGCCCCTTGTGCCCACGGATCGAATAATACTGCCACCTTTGCATATCAAACTAGGGCTCATGAAACAATTTGTCAAAGCTTTGAACAAGGGTGGTGATTGCTATAAATACATCTCTAAGAAGTTCTTTAATTTGAGCCAAGAAAAAATTAAAAATGGAATTTTTGATGGTCCCCAAATAAGAAGGTTGATAAAGGATGAAAACTTTATTAGTTACATGACTGATATTGAAAAAAATGCCTGGAATGAATTCGTTTGGACTGCTCAAAATTTTCTGGGAAACAAAAAGGAAGAAAGCTATGCGGAGCATATTGAACTAATGTTGTTACACTTCCAGCAGCTTGGTTGTAATATGAGCATCAAAGTACACTTCCTCCACAGCCATTTGGACCGTTTCCCTGAAAATCTTGGTGATCTGAGTGAAGAACAAGGGGAACGGTTCCATCAGGACATTCGAACTATGGAGGAACGTTACCAAGGTCACTGGAATGCTCACATGATGGCGGACTATTGTTGGAGCATTAAAAACAGCCCCCGTGAACCGAATCAAGCCAGAAAATCTTACAAAAGAAAATTTTTTGATATGTAGTGGTAATTTTTTTAATAGTTTTCTTAATAAAAAATATTTTCATCTTAAAAAACAGTTTATAATTATAACCCCAAAAGTAAAGCTGATACAAACAAACTGACTTCAGATCTTAAATCAGCACCTCGAGGAAGTAAAATATTAGTCAAAATATTTCATGCAACAAAAATGTTGTTCCCTTGTGTTATTCATTAACATTAATTTAAGGATCCTATTGCTTAGAGGAATTAAAAATTTTGACAAGTAAATAAAATTGAGTAGTAAAGTAAAAATGTAAGATAGACCAAAAAGTACATAGTTAGCGCCAAAGTTTATCATGCAGCTTGCGGGTAAACAAGACTCCAGAAGTCAGCCGAAGAAAGTCCAGATCTTGAGCTTGATCAACGAAGACTACTTGGTGTCCATCTTCTTTTCGACATTGTACCCTGCCAGCAGAAAACTCTTATTTCTCAGATATTTCATCTACCGACACTATTTCCTCCTTCATGAAATCCCACTCTAGTCTTTCATAGGGATATTCATATGGGATTCCCGTCATATTACTAAAATTATGACTTCTCGATATCCTAACTGTCCTACTCTTCAAATATAATTCTTTATATATCTTTTCACTACAAAATGCAGTAATCCCTACCTCTTCGAAAAAAACAGTATTCCATATTATAAATAAAACCTCTAACCCTATATCTCTCAAAGACTATCGCCCAATCTTAATTCTCTTCAATCTTACCATGCCTCTCAAAAGAATAGTCAAGTCACAAATGTCAAATTTCCTTGAACAGTCAGAACTCCTTGATCCATTTCAATCAGGTTTCTGTCCCGGTTTCTCCATATAATGTGCCCTTACCAAAATCACCAGTGACATACATACTACTATGGACAACAAAAAGTTAACTGTGTTAGGTGTTCCTCAAAGCAGTATTCATGGGTTAATCCTCTACACAGTTTATACAGATGACATCCCAACCCATCGTAATACTATCCTTGACACCTACGCAGATGACACATGTCTATTATCAGTCGACCTAATCCAGTTATAGCATCCCATACTCTTCAATCCCATTTTACTGACCCTGAAAAATGGTGTCATAACTGGAGGATTAAAATAAATTTCCCCAAATCCCATCGAATCACCTTAACCCTCTGTCGTCAACCAATGACTTCCTGTATGGTTTAATAACATCCCACTGAATCCTGTAGAACAGGTCTAGTGCTTAGGCCTACACCTTGCCAAAGGGTTAACTTTGTATCCTCATACTAGACTGAAATGACAAGAAACTGCTTGCCGTTTCAGGCTACTTCAACATTTACTAGACAAATGCTCTAAGCTTCCAATTAATTACAAAACACTCATATACATGGCAATCTTTAGACCCATCTGGACTTACGGAGTAGAGCTTTAGGCTCCGCTAAGCCATCGAATTCCTCTCGTATTCAATCCTAACAATCCAAAATCCTCAATGCTCCTAACTTTGTTACGAACAAAGTAATCCACAATGACCTATCCCATTTTTCATCAATCTTTTCATGACAAACTTTATTCTCACTCAAACCCAGCAACCTCTTCAATTCCTGATAATCCTCTGAGGCATCTGAAATGAAGATGGCCTCATTACCTTCCAAGTTGAACTTTTAATTTGAGTACCACCACTCGGTAGTTTCTCTAATTGTCTATTGATGCCAATATGTACCATTCTTGCCATTTACTTGTAGTATTGTTATAATACAGTTGTAAATTTCAATGAACAAATTATTTTTTAAAAAAATGATTTAAAGATAAAGGAAAATTATTTATAATACACATTATAGCCTACATTATGTTAAACATATTAGTGATAGATGTTAGAGAGAACTTACCTTTTATAAAAACACGTTTGTTCGAATCAGTTGAAAGGGATAAAGGAGTCCTTACATCTTTTTCATCAAATAAATCATAAATTTTTTCATTGTAAATTTCAGAAAATGAAAACCATATTGAAAAAACACAGTTATCTTTATCAGGAACCTTTAATTTTTTTGATGTGTTGTATAACATTTCTATTTCTTCAAAGGCTAGAACAAAATAGGCATAAGTTAAAATTCATAAAAACTAAGAAATGGAATTTGAATGCAGGTATCTGAATACATAAAAAATGTTACAATAAAATAATTTAGATAATAAATATTGATTAAAAATGTAAGCATTAAAACCTATTGCAATGTACCCTAAATATTTAGATCTTTCAACCATTCCAACCTAATACCAATACTTTAATGAATGTTTCTTCAAACAAAAATAATATTGTTCAGTTTCAGCATTAAAAAAAAATCATAAGTATTCTTAAGTCAACTGAATATTTTGATATTTTAATTTAATAATAAGAACATTCAGACCCTTCAATACTTACAAAGAATATCATCATTTTTTGGTAAATGCAGCTGTACCTACAATTGAAAGAAGTAAGATTAGTATTGCACAGAGTAAGAAATATTTTTCATCTATAATACAGTGTCAGACATAAAATTAGTCAGGATTGAAAATTTGCAATGTTAGATAACCCAACAGCCGATTTTATCATTCAGTGGCTAAAAATTTTGAACGTATAACCTGTTCATTCATATCATGACTATTAATTGATGGAATATACTAAGCTGAACTGACAGTAAAGCTATTAAAATACAAAATCATCTACTATTGATATACACAAACTATAAATTAAATTATTGACAAATGGTTTAATGATGATTACTAGGGTGATCAAACTTGCTTCAAACAATTTTATTTGACTGAATGATAATTGTTGACCTTGATAATATATGTGGAAGAAATTGGTCTGGGTAGAGGTTAATGAATTTCTCTTAGAATTGAAGAAATGTTTATTAATAATAATAATAATAATAATAATAATGTCTTTATTTATTCTGGGACGAGTCCCTATAGAATAACAATACAGGCATTGTAAGCTATTAAATCTTAGAGTGTTAAATAATTACTTTGAATTAATTATTACAATTAATTTAATTAGTGAGAACGAATAAAAAAATGAACAAATAAAAAATGTGAATTACCTACAATAACAGTATTTCAAAAACATATTAGAAGAAAAGAAAGAAAAAAAATTAAAATAAGTTTACAATAATTATATAAGAGAAACAAATTTATGGTCACATATATCAAATTTATGCCGAGAAAAAAAACAAAAAAGAAAGATTAAACAATATTATCCGAGATTTACCTTTCATCCCTTTTTGTCCTTTTTAATATCTATCTATATGACATTAATAATACATATGTACTAGGTTTAAATTCCACACACTCAAATATATGAATACAAAATAACACACAAAAATGTACATCTAAAAACATCATTCATTCATAGAATAAAGAGAGCATTAAGTCAATACTGATCCCCTACTATTTTCGATTTTTTGGGAATTGTAGGGATAATAGGTGCTGGAATATACGGGATTTGAAGGTTGGAAGATTATTGGAACGACGAATGGAAGAAGGTATAGAGTTCCAAAGGGAGGAGGATCGGATCAGGAAAGCTCTGTCAAAAGCTGCAGTTCGGTGGGATGCTGTATATAGATCAGAGAGCCGAGAACGGGTGTTGCGGGAGAGGACTGTGGTTTTGAATTGAAGGAGATCGAAAATGTAAGATGGTCGACGGGATTGGATAACTTGGTAAAGGAAAGATGCTAGGACGTACTTACGGCGGTAGGAAGGGTAAAGCCATTTCAATTCTTCGTAGTATCGGGTCACCGAAGCACCTCTAGGGATCCCAAAGATGAATCGAACGAAGCAATTAAGCAACCGCTTTAATTTTGCTTCGAGATCCCCAGAGATACCCCCATACACCGAACAACAATAGTCAAAATGGGGGAAAATTAAGGAAGAAACTAGGAGTTTACGGATTTCAAAAGGGAACAGGTGACGAAGGTAATTGAGACGCTTTAAGGTGGAGAAGGTACGACGAGAAATTTCAGAGATATGGTTTTTCCAGGAAAGGGTCTGATCAAAAGTAATTCCAAGGTTTTTGACAGTTGGGTAGAATTTGATAGGATTATTGTTTAGAAGGAGGATTGGATTATGGGGAATAGTTTTAAGGAAGTAGTTTGACCCTATTATTATTGCCTTGGTTTTGTCCACGTTCAACTTTAGCTTGTTATCCATTGCCCATCGATTTATTCGATTCAGGTCATCTTGGAGTTTTTCGGTGGCTAATATTAGATCGGAAGGGGAAAAGGATAGGTACACTTGAAAGTCATCGGCATAGAGATGATACTGGGAATGTCGGATATTAAGTAGCCAACACTTACAAAATACAGACAATTAAGAATAAAAATGGTACAAATATATTAAAACTTATTAAATATAAATAAACAAAAGTATGGTGAATACAGGTAATTGAAAATAAAAATAAATAAAAATGATAAATATTGCACAGCAAGGTAAATATAAAGGTTAAAATGTATGAGTAAATAGTATAAACAACGAAGTGCCAGGAAGGTAGTAAAATACATAATGAAGAGTAAAATAATAATAAAACAGAAAGTGTTGAAACATAAAAAATAAGGTAATAAAGATTAAAAAAATAAAAACTGAATATTAAAATGGGAAATGTAAAAAATGATAAAAATGAAATGGGTAAATGTAGAAATGGTAAGAAATAAAAATTGTTTGTTTGTTTTCTTGGGTTTAGGGAGTGTAAAACACCTAGGTCATCAACGCCCGAAATAAAAATTGTAAAATGTATGTTCCCACCTCTAAGTATCATTTTACGACATTCACCCGGGTTTAACTTCACTCACTATTTTTATCTTTACTCATCCACATATCTTTGCCTTTTTAAATGTATTTTAGTCCAAATAGCCTAATTGTATTTTTATTACTTACTTTATTTAAAATACTGTATTTTCTTTTATGTAATTAATAGTCTTATTTTTTATGTTTCAACACTTTCTATTTTATTCTTCATTATATATTTTACTACCTTCCTGGCACTTCATTGTTTATACTATACACTCATACATTTTAACCTTTATATTTACCTTGCTGTGCAATATTTATCATTTGTATTTTCAATTACCTGTATTTAACATACTTTTGTTTATTTATATTTAATAAGTTTTAATATATTTGTACCATTTTTATTCTTAATTGTCTGTACTTTGCATATAACCCTGAAGAAGACCTACAAAGTAGGTCGAAACGGCTACTAAATAAACATTTCTCCAATTCTAAAGAAATTCATTGACCTCTGCCCAGACCAATTTCTTCCACAAATTTTATTTTACATAACAATACTGGAACTATTTTATAAATCTATTTTAAAGTAAAAAATAAGACCCAAAACAAAAGAAAATGCACTGAAACTCGAATGAAATAGTTCCTGCAGTAGCTACCAACAGAAAAATTTCAGTTTTAAATAGTTAAAATTTTAACTGCCAAATGTTAAAAATATTTTATATTGTAAAAATAAAACAAATGAATAGGTACCAAAAAATTGAATTTTACTAGATCATCACTACTTTAAAAATAGAAAGAAAAAAAAACTTACCGAATTTCTAGCCCAAGTTAAATATTTTTCTTTTAAAAGAAATTTTTCAAACATTTCATTTTCTGAAAATTCAACAATGGATACAGATCGTTCAGGGCAATATTGATAACATTTATCAATAGCATTTTCGAGGGTAGCAAAAATGCTACAAATAATTCTAGGGATGAGACCAGGGTTGTTTTTCTTTCCTGAAATATTTTGTTAAATGGAAATACTATGTACTAAGATATCAAATTAACTAAAAATGCCACATAAATATACCTTAAATTTTCCGCTTAAATATAAATATACCTTGTATAGTGAATGTCTTCCCAGAACTAGATGTACCATATGTGAAAATAAAAGCATTTTTTCCATTGAAAAAATCTTGAAGACTATCCTGAGTACTTTTTATAAAAACTTCTTCCTGTGAAGCACTGGGTTTAAAAATGTAAGAAAATGAAAACCTGAAAAGAAAAGAAACAACAGGAATACATAAATATATAAGCCCATCAATGAATAAAAACAGAGTATTAAAGGTTTAAACGATACATAATCAACATCAAAATTTAAAAAATCATATAACTCTTGTGCAAATGTATTACAAATCCAAAAATAAATATCTATCAATCAATTTTTCCCAAATAATTCCTCCATCATGATTATCAAAATGTAGGTGATAAACATTTGAATTTAACCTGGATTTGTTTACTGCATTGCATAATATCTATTTGGAATTACACTTAATAAAGTAAATAGCACTGTTTATTTATATATCTAAAATTAATTGTTATACTAATAATAACATAGGGATTCCAAGTAGGAGTGTTTTTTCTATCCAAGTGAATGGAGGTTTCTGTATTATAGAAATAAACAAAGCTTTTTATCTTAAACACAGGAACTAAGTCATATTCATGGATTAATTTGTTTCCATAAGTAAAACACTATAAAAGATATAAATATAATATATAAAAGATATAACTATAAATTTTCTTGATCTCCACCAGGATCATTTTCTTCCTCATATATATATATATATATATATATATATATATATACTCACGTATGTATATATAGTTCCAGTCACTTCTTAAATGTAAGTCAAAAGAAATTTAAGAACTGACTGGAACTCAAGAACCAGAACATATATATATCTATAACAGTCAAGATAAGTAGAAATAAATATATATATATATATATATATATATAAATATAAAAGGGTAATGATCCACTTTGGCAGTTTCATTTAAGTAATTTAGAGACTCCTATCACATGCCATCAACCACAGCTCAGTTAATGAAATGGAGGAGAAAATCAGACCAGACCCTAATCTAAATATATTTTGAAAATATTATTAACTAAAAGAAAAACTTAATGAAAAGTTTTACTTAAGGCATTGTGATCAATATCATCTATTTTGATTCTACCTTCAGGATATCACTACCATTTTATGTCCCTTCTCCAGTATTTGCAGTAAAATATTGAAATAGTTTATGGTATCAAATTACATATCATCCACAGGAAGAACACATAAGATAGAGAGAAAAAAAAAACATGTACCCAGACACTTAAAATCAGTATTGACAAATGGACAACAAATGTTTTTTAAAAATAATTGCTTGATAAAAAGGAAAGAATAATGGTCACAATAATTAAGTTTATTTTATCAATAACTTACTTAGAAACAGAAGACTTCTTTTTAAGAAGTAGAGAATTTGTTTCTTCCACAGAAAGAGATAAAAATCCATCCTAAAAAAAAGATATATTGCTTTCAACTATTGATTTGACATTAATAATCCACAAATAATAACAAACTAACTTTTGAGAGCTCACTATCAGGTTTCAGTCGAAGATAAACTTGAATCGCATCATCCAATCTTTCCTCAGTTGAAAAACTAAAACTTTTAGGAATCATATCATGGGCATCTTTTCTAAATCCAAGCACAGGTTCAGCAGGTTTCATATACGATAGATCTTCCATTGCAATACAAGTTTTATAACTAATAACAATATTAAAGTATATTTCATGACACAAACAATTTATTGGCACCCCGAAACAACCACTGTGTAATAATCAAGTTCAAAATAGTTGTTAAAGAATGGCGCCAAATTTCATTAGGAGGTTATAAATTCCAGTGCCATTCTATGCACTCATTTAAAGTGGGGCAGACATTTTTTCAGCCTGCTTTAACTATCACACATGTTTGAAACGGGGGTTATACCTCTCAAGTAACAAGTGAATACCCAAACAGTAGAATAACATTTATATTTACTTGTTGTAGTCTGTATACAGTTTTAAATTTCAATAAATATATTTTTTTTAAAAATATCGATAACACACCCATATCGGTAATATCGGTGGAGCTCTAATTTTGGGTTACTCGCCGTTTTGGTTGCTGTCTGCCAACTGTAGATAAGCATCCAGTTATGGCTTTATCAAATCTTTTCAACCTTTGTGTGGGGGAAAATAATGTTCTCTTTAAGTTTTCAATAAACTTTATTTTAAATATTAAATTAATACCTTTTAGGTAGACACAAACCGACAGTACTAGAACATTCGATGATGTTCGAAGGGTCGGCCTGGAACTGCCTAGTCCTTTCTATCCTTGTATATAAAATCGTTCTGTAATCGAACAGGGCATAGTTACTGGAGATAGCTCTCTGTGATTGTATTACAAGATTTTATATTTCTGCATTCTATTTGTGGAAAGGTATGATTCGATTTGACATTATCTATATTAAGGTATTAAGTAATAGTAGTAATTAACGTGCAATGTATATTATTGATAATCGTTAAGTTTCCTGTTGGCTTCTTGTCTAAATTTCTGTTTTTCACAATCATCCAGTGATGTTAAATTATCGATATAAGATTTGTTGAACTAGTTATTTGAGGTAATGGATTATTGGTCTGCCTAGTTGAGGTTTTATTGTTCTGCAGATCTATTGGTTGTGTTAGTCTTGTCAATGTTTTAGGATAAAATTTAATATCTGTGTTTGTACCTTCATCTAGTTTATAATGAGTACTTAGCTAATTTTTATGACTAAAATTGCTCTTGGGGCCTAAATCACACCACTTAACCTGTTATTTCTCGCTTATAAGTTTTAGATGATTGCCGAGCTGACTTATTTTTGTTTGTTAAATATTCAGAGGAATAAAATATTGTATTTCCTTTCAGATGTCACTCATACCTCTATTGCATGAACTCCTTGATGACCGAAGGCGACATCCTATGTGTGACCTATACGATCAACATTTTGGAGGTGGTCTCTGGAACAATGAGGTGTTACACCCCTCGACAGGATTTCTTCTGAGTCCTATGAGAATTGGGTACTTAAGACCCTGGAGAAACTTGGCTGTTGGAGATTCTGGAGTATCATCGATTCAAGCGGACAAAAGTGGACTCCAAATAAACCTTGATGTTCAGCAATTTAAACCCGAAGAACTGAAAGTTTCTGTTTCTGATGGATACATAGTTGTTGATGGTAAACATGAAGAGCGTTCTGATGAGCATGGGTTCATATCTCGTCAATTCACCCGGAGATACAAGATCCCGGATAATGTTGATGAGGCTTCCCTTGCTTCCAGTCTGTCTTCGGATGGAGTACTAATATTAAAAGCTCCTCCTAAGGTGATTACTGAATGCCTTTTATTAAGTACATGTTATTTGTTTATCTTCATCATCTCATATTTGTTTAACCTGTGTAAGACCTAGTGCTAAATTTCACCATCCTAGTTTAGTTTGAATAAATGTTTGTACGATCATTTTATAAACTTTCTTCTTTGTGATTTAGAAAAAAGAACTGATAAGTTCATGTTTTTTTAATTTTTTTATAGGTATTGCCTGAAGCAAAATCTCGAGAGATTTCAATAACACACACCAACAAGCCTGCAGTCAAAGATGCCAAGCAAGCGTGAGGAGAGAAATTTGAGCAATAAAGAAACTACTTTTCTTTTATTCAAATAATGTGGTTGTAAATATTACGGCACTCAATATTAGAACTTGTACATTATTTAGTCATAATTTTTTTGAAGACTGATATTTAAAACTTCATTTATAGTTTTACTTTTTTTTTTATTTTGTGTTTTCTTATTGAAAATAAATGATGATTATTAGAATGTCTCTTTCTTTCTTTCTATCCTTAAAAGTGCTTTAGTTTCTAATCTATGAGTAATTAATTAATTATGAATAACCTGATAAATTATGTAATATGAGCAACAAGGATGGAAAAAAATATTTTATTTATAGATTGTCCTTTTGGTGTGTCCTTAAATAAAATCTTAATTTCTGAGTATTATTTGCTTCTGAGCCGGTATTGTTTAGTCTATCAATTTTGGGCTTAAAATTTTTCTTATTAACTTTCATTCTTTTTTGTAAATGTTTCCTATATTTCTCTTCCTGCTCAAAATCAGTTTCTTTGATTAATACTGCCTTACTAGTTTTTTAAATGTATTGTAATATCTTAGTTTTGAGTGCTTGGACATACATTTTTTGTTGTAAATATTTTGGGTGAGTTGATATGCAGTGTCTGTTTTCTACATCTAATTTTGTTGGCTTTTGTTTATATTCTATTCTCTTGAGTTATTAAAATGAAGGACTCATTCAATTTTGTCTCCAGAAATTTCAGGGCTTCTTTGTAGCAGGTCATGATTTTCATCTTTTCAAAAGATACCTACGGACGGACCTTTTTCTGTATTTTCCTACAAGAGCTCAATATGAATTTTGGCGGCT
Organism: Arma custos; assembly: GCA_037127475.1. Classification (NCBI taxonomy): domain Eukaryota; kingdom Metazoa; phylum Arthropoda; class Insecta; order Hemiptera; family Pentatomidae; genus Arma; species Arma custos. Next base: position 185,439,012 of record CM073759.1, read on the forward strand.
ATTGGAAAATTATTTGTTAAAAATGATAAGCAATCTACTGCTAATTTGCCTTTTCCAATAGGTATTTATTGGTCAATCTTGACTGATTTCTGTTTGCGCCATTCTTTTATCACTTTCAGTCTTTTATCAGTTGTAGGGACGTGAAGAAAGCTATCTCCTTGTCCTACTCCTATTTTGATCGCAAATGGATCTGAAATTTCCACCATGAATTCTAGTATTTTCCGTTCTACATTCTGTTTTTTTTTATTTTTGAAAAAGTGATTCACGATCAACTGAATCATAGATTTTTTTTTTAAGTGGACAAATGTGCAAACTAAATTTTTCCTTCATAATCTTAGATGTTTTAGAATCAGCTCCAGACCTAAAACCAATATGAGTTTGTGAACTCAAGATTCCTGCGGTGGAAATCTTTGTGTTGGTTCCGGGGAGTTCAACAGTTCTTCAAAATACCTGGCGAGTGATTAACAGTTTTCTTGATTGTTCAGTGAGAATTGCCAATTGTTTTTCTTGAAGTAAAAATTTTGTGGTTGGTATCCTGTGATTTTTGTTTTAAAGTTCTTGAAGAAATTTTGTTTATTATTTCTCTCCAAGTCCTTCAATATTTCAAGGAGCCGGTCTTTTTCACATTTCCTTTTGTTTTTACTGATTAGTTGAGCTGCCTCTTTCCTTTGCCAAAAATTGTATGAAGTCTAACAAGATTGGATTGTTTTTTCACATTCCTCATTCCACCAATGGTGTTTCTTTTTTTTTTTAGAGTTATCTGTATTTGTGCTGTTTTGATTAGTTGGTTTCTCAGTAGCTTCCAACTGTTTTCCTGTGAACGATGGTTCCTGATCCGTCTATGTAAAATTTTGGGATTAGTGGCTTCTTTTTTGTGTTTTAACCTCTGGGGTTTCAACTGTAGTTTGATTCTCGTTAGATAATGACCTGTGTCTTTATTTGCACCGCTTCTTACTTGGAAATTCATGATTTCTCTTTGGTTGGGATAAGAAATTGGCCATCATTAAGTATGATGATCTCCATTTTATTTGTTTTGATGGATGATTTCTTCCTGGAGTGTGTTGACATGATTTTGAGGTTTAATATCCTTCAGAATTTAACTAATATCTGTGCAGAGAATTATCCTATTGTTTTCCTGTATTTTCTTCCTTTGTCTAGCTGTGCATTGAAATCACCGAAACATGGCTTATAATTATTATTCTCACTATAATATTTAAGTGCAAAAGTGATACTTCAATCCAAACAGCCCTAAAAATATTTAAGGGATGCACAGTATATAGGTATAATGAAATTACAAAAAGAAGGTATAAAAGGATATAAAATGCAAGCAATAATAATGCAAATGAAAGTTATATGTTGAAATAGAATTGAACTCCAACATATTATAAGGATGTGAAAACAGATGAAATGTCTGGATTGACATAAACTTTTGAGAAAAAAATATAATGAATAAATCTTCTTTCACTATCTACTTCATTCTATTAAGCATGGAGTTGCATCTCTGTATAAAAAGCTGGAGTTGATCCATCAGGCCGTCCTATTCTCTTCTCAGCCAATCTATATAATTGTTAACTTTATATATTTAAACATCTTTCTGATAACATCCCATGCTAAATTATTTAGAAATTTCTTGGCTCTTAAGAAAAACCAACAAACTTGGAAAAATCTTGATATCATATAAATTTACATAAGCTTTGAATTGAACCCTATTAATCTATTAATTTTAGCTTAATAATTTTTAACCTCTTCCACATTTAACAGTATGCACCAAAATGTTGGTTTGTAATAAGCAATTTTTTACAATTTGAGAATTTATTATTATTACTATAATAATATTATTTATAATTATGGTTGTTGCTGATTTCCACTAGTCTGATAAAGTGTCTAAAACGATTATAATTTAAATTATATTTAAGGAAGAAATAGTTGGGGGTGCAGTCAATCAAAACACTAAAATAAGCATAACTTATTTATTATGTGCCGACGTTTCGGCCTACAATGTAGGCCATCTTCAGGGCTAAGAGAGAGAAACAAACAGAAATATATAAAAACGTAGCAGTAACAAGAATATATAAAGTGGTACAGGAGTGGAAATTGAAATAGAGACTAGATATGATGAAATAGTGAATAGATATATGATAAATAAGAATGAATATAAGACTGGTTACAGAATATAATAAACTTAAAATAGTGATAGATACAAATAAAATTGTAGATGATGAACAGAAATTATAATAGTGACAGATATAATAATACAAGAATACGAATATAAAATAGAAAAAATACATGTCAAGAAAGGATAAAATGTAAACAATAATATAAAGGGAAAGAAAAATGAGGAGGTAAACGGAAAGATACAAAAAGAGAAGATTAAAATATAGAAAAAGGGGGGTTGAGTATGAAGGATTTAGAAAAAACTAGTTTAATTATAGATATGGATAAGATACCAGACATTAGGGGTTACATAGGTAAAGTGTAATAATACAAGCATATATAGAAAGAAAAGATTGATAAATTTCAAAAATTAAACATTGAAAATAGTGGTATTTATAACTATGAACTAAGAAGAATGAAAAGAAAAAGAAAATATAAGTAAGGGAAGTAAATATGTAACTGTATACAGTTAGAAAGAAGTGGCATTAATGCAAAATAAGATGTGAATATAACATAAACAAATAGAAAATAGGTAAAGAAATACAGTAGATGAAAAATATGAGGCTAAATAATAATGAACTCTATACTATTAACATGTGATGGATGCCAAAAGTAGGTGTGAGAACAGGTGCGAAGAAAGGTGAACGTGAAAAGGATGGAGATAAGATAAATACTAAGATATGTACTTACCGAATAAAACACGTTGCAGCTTGGGGAGCTCAGACACAAGTGAGAAATACGTTAGGCCTGAGTCAAGTGAGAAATCCTGGTTCAAATCCCGCTCCTGGCAAGACTTTTATTTAGTCTGTTTGCAGCCGGAGGTGGATTGTATAGGATCAAGGACCCTCCTGGGGCTCACCCAGCCTCTATAAAATATTACAAAAATAGGGTACCCAAAATAAGGGGCAAAATCTGGCCGTTGAGCGTGACCTAGGAAAAGTCGCCTCCTTGCAGAACTGTTGTCTATGGAACAGTACCATGTACTAAACCCGAGACTCGTTCACGGGTTGTAGTGGTACAGGTTTTTTTTTTCATATTATCTTGGGAACTATTGCTTGTAACGATGTTTATTGTTATTAAATTGGAGGAACTTAAATACAACATAAAGAAGTATAATATTATTATAAATTTTATTTGAAAAGAAAAGATATGACCAGGTCGGATAGGTGGGAGATCCAGGTTCTAGTTCCGGTCCTGGTCATATCTTTTCGTTTCAAATAAAATATTTAGAAAAATAATATCATATAACAATAAAATAAATTATAATAATATTATTATATAAGGAAGAAATAGTTGGGGGTGCAGTCAATAAAAACATCTTAATAAGTGTAACTAATTTATTGTGTGCCGACATTTAATCCTTAGTAAAATCCTGAATGCTCCTTACTTTGTCAAGAACAAAGTAATCCATAACGACCTTAATGTCCCATTTATTGCTGATTTGGCCCAAATCTGATATCAATCTTTTCATGACAAATTTTATTTCCACTCAAACCCACTAGTTTCAAACCTCGCAACCTCTTCAATTCCTGATAATCCTCCGAGGCATCTGAAAAGAAGATGGCTGTTATAGAAGAGTTATAGGCTGAAGAAATGTTATAGAATGTTATATACTTTGTCTATTCCTTGTTCTCTGTGAGTCCCATTCTTGATGGAGAGACCTCTAGGGCCTCTAGCTTTTTTATATTGGGGAAATGTTCGTCTTCTTACACTCTATGATTAGTCTTACTTCCTTCCACATATAGGAGGGAGAGAGAGCTTTCAAAAAACTGTAGTCCACTTTACTGAAGAAAAAAAACTTAGCTCATTTTTCATTCATTGCTAAATATTTTGAAAATTTCAATGACACAACACACACTCTAAAACTTTTTTTTTAATTGGAGTCCTAATAGACCCTTGTTTTTGTAAATTTATTTAGGAAAATAATACTAAAACTGTTCTGCGTACAAAGATAATAATATTATTGGAGAAGAATTGGTTGACTGTAACTTCTAATGTAAGGAAGAAATAGTTGGGGGCGCAGTCATTAAAAACACCTTAATAAGTGTAACTTATTTATTGTGTGCCGACGTTTCGGCCTACAATGTAGGCCATCTTCAGGGCAAATATACCAAGCGGCGGCGAAGACGATCAACTGCAAAAAATAAATAAAAAAACCTTGTGTTTTTTTTTGCAGTTGATCGTCTTCGCCGCCGTGTCCATTTTTGTCAGCTTTAATCGATGAAATTCCAGATTCACCCACAGCGAGGTTTCTCCAAGGTCTCAGGTACCCACTTCTCAGTGGGCTCAAAAGGAAGTTCGTAGTGGGATGCAAGATCTCATTATTCCAAAGACTACCTCCAAAATGTTGATCATATAGGTCACTCAAGGGGTTTCGCCTCTGATCATCAAGAAGCTCGTGTAGTAAAAGTAAGAGTGACATCTGAAAAGAAAGAAAATGTTTTGTTAACCATATTTTTAAATATTGCCATATAGCCATAATTTAAAAATTGACATAACGAATATTTAACACACTATTTCTTATTATCCTTTCACCAGACATCTAGAATTGGCAAGTTTCTGCAACATCCAATTAACCAGTTCTTCAATAAGAAGGCTTATGTTATCACAGAACACAATTGGCTAAATATTGGGTTACCACACATGAAATGTCCGATTTTTTTAAATCTTAATCTTTATAGAGGATTAAAGCGTTGCCTGTTGATTCCTAGCAAAATATTTACTATCTATAATAAGCATTTGTTAATCCTCTATTTGCAAACTGTGTTTGTTTTTTTCCCAAGTAGGCATATAGATTTTATTATGATTTTAACCATGGCCATGGAAACACGCAATTTCCGAACAATGTTTTTTTTTACTACAAACTCGGTCATTCCGTTGCCCATGTAGCAAGAAATATTGATCATGCTTTTGGTGAAGGAAGTGCTAATCAAAAAATCATCCGTCGTTGGTTTACAAAATTTTCCTCAGGAGATAAGACATTAGAAAATCTTCCCCGTGGATGGCCTCAAACATCAATAGAGGGCGAAGATCTTAAAAATGCTGCAGAAGACCCTCATAAAACAGTCAGAGAATATGGGTCAGAGCTAGGCACAAGTCGTAGGACAGTTTCCAGGCATTTAAAATTGATAGGAAAGGAAAAAAGCTTGATTCCTGGGTCCCAAACGAAGCAGTTGAAACGTCTTGAGACATGTGTTTCTTGGCTTGCTCGTCAAAGAAACAAACCATTTCTCGGGCGCTTAATAACTTGTGATGAAAAGTGGATCATGTATGGTAATCGACACCGATCTGGTCAATGGTTAGATGCCGATCAGCCTCCTGGGTACATGCCAAAATAGAATCTCCATCTGTAAATGGTTACTGTATGGTGGTCTATGGCCGGGGTCATTCATTTTTCTTTTCTACCAAAGGGAAAAACAATTGACTCAACATCATACTGCCAAGAAATTGACCAACTGCATCAAAATTTGATCAAGCCGGTACTGGTAAGCAGGAAAGGACCTATTCTCCTTCATGATGACGCCCGACCTCAATACAGACAGTGAATAAATTAAAGGAGTTGGGCTATGAAGTCTTACCTCGCCCCCAATATTGATCTCAAATTTTTATTTTCTTCCTGTTTCTAAAAAACGGTCATTTCATGTTTGACAACCAAATACTGATATTTCATCCGAAATAATTACTTAACAGAGTGACATCATATAACTAACATAAATTAGTCGAGACAAGTAATAAGGATGATAAGAACCACAACTGAAGGTCACCTGTGGTCTAGTGGTTAGCGTAACAAACTAATAAACCCAAGATCGCGGGTTCGTAGCCCGGCAGGTGGCCCTAGGATTTTTTTAAGGGAGTAAAAAATCCTTAGTTACGCCGTCCTTCGGAAGGGACGTTAACGGGGGTCCCGAGCCTGTACGATGTCAGGTACTCGTTAAAAATCCCTATCCTAATTAAACCTGGATAGGCAAAATTTAGAGCTCCCACTGTAGCATCGTCCGATTAGCCATAGCAGCATAAAGTGACGTTAAATGAACAAACAAACAGAACCACAACTGAAAATAAAAAACTTGAAGAGATAATAAAGTACAACATACCTTAGCACTGGGAAAATACCGAAAATCTTCTATCACAAACACTTTCGAACACTTTCGAGAAGTAATATGCCACATTCAGAGAGCGGACAGCCTTATATACTGCCAAGGAATGTACTAGGCACTTACTTGCCAGGTTCTCGAATATTCTGGAACTTTCTAAGATTAACTTCGGTTTTAGTTAAAAGATTAATTGACCGGATAATAGTTCTCTCCAAATAAAAATTTGGAGCGGAATATAACAAAAACATTTTCATATTAATATCCACAAACTCCATGGACACAGATATAAACAGTTTGACACTTGGATAACCTTCCTGTTTGTTTTTAACAACATTTTAACAGGTTGATCATTCTTTCATTATAAGTGAAACAAAAGGTGGTTTCATAAAAATACAATATCAAAGGAATGCAATAATCCTCCAGTTTAAAAAACTGAAAAACAAGCTTCAATAGGAAACAAAAGTAATAAGTAGATGATAAATTTCGATAAGCTCAAAATAAGTTGTTATAGAATGATGAAGGAATAAAGTCATTTTATATTGTTGTAAATATTTTATTCATTGATATTGATAAAACTAAAGTCATTATGAATATATCTTAAAAAGCATTCCACGGATTTTGCGATAAAATGTATGTTTTATTCATCATTTTACTATTATATTAAACTAGATGAAAACTAACTTTTTAATTGTTAGTATTGTTTCTTGTTAAAGCCTGTTTTTTAATTACTACTTTTGGTACTTATGCATTAACGCCACCGCAGTTACAGATTTTGCGGTTTTTAAGTGCCGCCAGTCTACACCTAAAATTTTAGCGGCAAACCATAAAATAAAACACTTAATTAATGTTGTTAAGAATGTTATCCATGAAATATATTTATTGGGGTTAGAATTTTTGGTACTTTTCCAATCTAACGACGACCTACCCCAGCACGCTCCTCTGGCACTTACCTCAACTATTTGGACCCTGTCAGGTTATCCTGCCTGAAATATATTTGAAATAGATTCTTTCATTATCATACAAGAGAATTCTTAGGAAATGAAATAGGAGATGATATACAACTAAAAATGATTTTTTCTTTATTGTTTTTATTTTTAGCTATTTTTCTTTTAAAGAGAAACGATTTGCCCGGGCATTTAAAATATATAAACAACTGAATAAATAAGAAGATAAAATATAACATTTATTATAAACAAAATTCATTAAAAATAACAATATCGCATCGAAACGGTGTCGTATATACAGAACAATCAAAACAATTAACCAAAAAACATCACATTGTACTTAAATATAATTATTTATGTTTCAAATTGAAATATTTAAAATAGAAAATAAATAATAAGATATAATAAAACATTTATTATAAACAATATTGATTAAATACAACAATATGTAGCAACAATTATAAACAATATTAATTAAAAAGAACAATATGTTAAAAAATTATAAACAATGTTCATTAAAAAGAACAATATTCAGTTGCAGTTTCATATTATGTCCCTTTCTACAAGACATTTTACGGGGAATGACGTTCCGCTCCTGTAGAAATAGCACAGCTGACTTTTGATCAATCACCTCGCGAAAAATCTTCATTAAATTCCAACTCATATTGTATAATTAACATGAAAACAAATAAACGTCCACTCGACACAAACAATAACAAAGGACTAAAAAAGGTTACGGTAACAGTAGCAGGTAGTTAAGGAAACTGACACTTGGGGCGCTGGGGTAGGTCGTCGTTAGATTGGAAGAGTACCAAAGTTTGTTTACTAGACGTAAAAATAATTGTGGTCGAGTATTACCCGCACAGTGGGTGTTTGGTGGTATGTATATGTAGAGGAACAAAAGAGTCGTTTGTTGTCACTTTCCCTAATAGAACTGGCTCTACCCTTCTTGATAAAATAATTGAAAGCATTGCAAATGGTAGCATAACTTATTTTATTTTTTATTTTTAATTATTGATGATTATTTAAAAAAATAAAAATTCGGTACTTTTCCAATCTAACGACGACCTACCCCAGCACGCTTCTCTGGCACTTACCTTAACTATTTGGCGTTCTGATGAACATGGATTTGTATCTCGCCAATTCACCCGGCGATACAAGATCCCAGACAATGTTGATGAGGCTGCCCTCGCCTCTAATCTGTCTTCTGATGGGGTACTAACTTTAAAAGCTCCTCCTAAAGTGAGTACTAAATGCCTTTTATTAAGTACTTATTTATTAGTTAATATTTTTGTGCCAGGCCTAAGAGCTAAATTATTACCATAAGAATTCAGTTATTTTATTTTGTTTTCCAAAATAAATTACACTATTGTACTTATTTATAATTTTAGTTAACCCATTCAAAATGATAATTTTTTTTTAACAGTTGAGCAAAATTTTTTTTCTCTTTTTATTGTTCGTTTTTATTAAAAAAGCATGTTAACTACGGAAATCACTCAATTGGTAAGTGAATTCACACAAATAAGATCATTGTACACTGGGTGTGCATCTCGCAATAAAAATATTCCGAGGAGCGGATTGAACACCATGTGTTCAATCCGTAAGGTAAAATGAAAACACATCATTAAAAAATTAACGAGCATTTATTTAAAAAAATAGTTAGACAATATAAAATCGTTATTTGCTTTCAATAATAAAGAACAGAATATAATGCAAAGAAAATTAATAGTAATTTTTTATAATTATTGGTCAATTTTTTTATGTTTAAATATTTTTATTTTTAAAGAGAAAAGATAGGCCCTCCGCCGGGATTCGAACCCGGAACCTTTGTCTTTCCGTGACAGCGCTCTACCATTTGAGCCACCAAGGCCGCCTGCCGGCAGAGGACAAATCTTTTCTCTTATCCGATCCTATGTCCTCGTGTTCTCACAATTTTTGTGATGAATACTCTCGAACGAAGTTCCTTGAAAATTAATTTAATTTTAGGATCTTATAATTATAAAAAATTATAAATAATAATATGACATAAGTCAATAAGATCCTAAAATTAAATTAATGTTCAAAGAACTTCGTTCTAGTGTATTCTTCGCAAAAATTGCGAGAACACGAGGACATGGGATCGGATAAGAGAAAAGATTTGTCCTCTGCCGGCAGACGGCCTTGGTGGCTCAAATGGTAGAGCGCTGTAACGAAAAGACAAAGGCTGCGGGTTCGAATCCTAGCCGAGGGCCTATCTTTTCTCTTTAAAAAAAAAAAAATTAATAGTATTTTCCATGTAAAAAAGGGTTCAGATAATTTTTAGATTTTTTGTTACACAGTAAAACCAATGCCAATTTTTGTTTTCCTGTACTTAACAGATTTCATTAGTTCAATAAAAATATTATTTTGATGACTAGTTTACTCGGAATAACTGATAATTGCACCCACGGTGTGCAGGCCCATCTCGAATGGGTTAATTGCTGTCATAAATATTCAAACGCTTTATTGTTTTAAATATTTTTTATTTTGAAGAGAAAAGATTTGTCCTGGCCGGGATTCGAACCCCGTAGCACTCTTCCAACTAAGCTACCAGGGCTTGTAACCAGGCCAGACAAATTCTTCTTGATTTGGAACTTCCAATCAACCCAATTGAACTGACCCTCCAAGTTGTCTATTGGTATCCTGGAAATCTCCATACTTGAAACTTTGGAAACTTTGTACCGCAAATAATCAACAAAGAAGGCTCTATCTCTTCAAGCCATTCTCTCCATTTTCGAATCCTGGCCAGGACAAATCTTTTCTCTTCAAAATAAAAAATATTTAAATAATCACCATCAAATAATTATAACCCGTAACTGGTGTGGTCTATAAGTTGTTGGCAAGGTGGGGTCACCGGGACCCCAGTATTTGCTAACTCAAAATCTTTCCTGTTAATGTTCAATTAAAATCAAAACAATTTTTTTTTGCAACCATACATCATATCTAAATGTATCTGAATGGGATTGAACACAATAAATGGTAATTTTTGTTTTATATCAAAGATTATTTACCAAAACCCAAAACTGTTAAAATAAAATTACAAAATATTGAACATTAATATTAAGACATGAGTACATGAAAATTCATAAAAAGTAGTGATTGATTTCTATCATTTACTATACTAGGAACATTAAAAAAATGGTATAATGTGGTAATAAAAAAAATATTATATAAATCACCAGCACTATTATAGGCAGTCTTCACAGACACTCTTGGCACAATCCGTGCATATTGGTGTACTGCAATGAGCACAGTAAACCTTTGTTTTTTTATCCCAACTCCTTGGGCACTTCCAACACCTTATTCTTTTACCAGGTACAGCTGAGGGCTTTGGACTTTGGTAATTTATCAACCTAGCAATCAATTGCCTTGGATAATGCGAGTTGTGCAATTTGTTCGTTCATTTAATGTCACTTTATGCTGTTATTGCTAATCGGACGATGCTACAGTGGGAGCTCTAAATTTTGCCTATCCAGGTTTAATTAGGATAGGGATTTTTAACGAGTACCTGACATTGTACAGGCTCAGGACCCCCGTTTAACGTCCATTCCGAAGGACGGCGTAACTAAGGATTTTTAAGAGTTGTACAAGTTGGTTCTCTCCTCTGAAGTTGTGGTTCAACCAGCTCGCCAGATTTTTAATAAAGTTATATCTTGATGATTGTTTGTTCTCCGGCAATGATGAATAAATTACATATGAGTTACTATTATATTGTGGGAACGGGTTCGTACGTTTACTGCAGGTGGAGTAGAACACCACTTGATCCTATTTTTTCCAAAATAATTCTGAGCTGTCATGCCATGAGATGCAACTTCTCCCTGCACACCGCATCCTTGTTCTAAATTTTCTAAAGAATTACCTGATTCTTCATATTCCTGATTGTCATCGGTTCCATAATCTAACTCCGAATTAGAATCATGGTCACGTTCCAAAGCCGGATCAAAGTCCTGGCCACTTCCACAATCGCTCATATCACCTTCCAGCCATTCCAGAAAATTGGGATCATTAACATTCATTGACTGTCGCTGTGAATATGCCATTTTTGACTGAAATAATATCAATTATTTTTTATAAAAAAGATTCACTAATGATATGGTGGGGTCATACGGATACATAAAAATAATAAAACTCATAAATCACTTACTGTGGAACAACCACTTCTGTCAACAGCTCAGAAGCTATTGCTTGAAAGGTATTGTGGACCACAGCTCCTCATAGCAGTCCCTATAGGAATTACAGAATAAACAAAACTGGCTGGGGCTCCCAGAACCCCACCATACTGGTTACGGGTTAAATATAAAATAATTTATTGTTTTTAATTTAATTAGCCTTTTTCTTTGTGATTTAGATCTATAAACTAATATTTAGATCTAAGATTCAAGATTTAATTTTTTTTTACAGGCTTTGCCTGAAACAAAATCCCGAGAGATCCCAATCACGCACACCAACAAACCTGCTATCAAAGATGCCAAGTAGGGTGGAGGAGAGAAAATGGAGCAATGAACAACCTACTTCTCTTTGATTTTTACATTTGGTTGTAAATAATACCAAATGTAATGTTAGAATTAGTTCAACTTTTTAAATGCATTTCTTTAGAAGACTGATATTTAAAACTACCTTTATTAATAATACCTTTTTTCTTTTTGTATTAATTTATTATTATTTGAAATAAAATATTGGCATTCAAATTTTGTTTTCTTTCTTTCATTCCTCATAAGTGCTTTAGTTGTTGTGTTACTATGAACAACCTCATTAAATAATTCATAGTAGCAATGTTATAAATAGTTTAGGAATATTTTAAATATTTAGTGTTATAGATATTAAAGTGGAAAAGGTGATATTTCAAAATAAAAAATATATATAAATATCTATCTTTACAAAGGATTAGCGCGATGATATAGGGTGGTTAAAAAAAAAAATTTCTGTAACCTCCTGCTCTCTTGTATGTACCACAATGTATTTCTTATGTCTTATGTGTACTTTTGTTAATTTGTTTGTGATTTGTTCATGATTCCTTATCAGGTTATGGGACTAGTATGGTTTAATAGTGCCTTCTTTGTTGATTATTTGTGGTAAAAAGTTTTAAGTATGGAGATTTCCAGGATACCAATAGACAAATTGGAGGGTCAGTTCAATTGGTTGATTGGAAGTTCCAAATCAAGATACAGCTTCAGGTTCATGGTGTTATGAACGCTGTGAAAGGGAAACTGTAATACCCAGAAAAGCCAATTCTTACTGCTGATCAGAGAGAATATAACAAGAAGGTAGCAGCTCTCTTGGACAAATTAGAATTTATGGCGCAGAATATTATAGTTACTTTATTGTCAAGTCAGGTTAAGACAACTCATAAATATGTGCTCGAATGCAAAATCTAAGTGGGCAAAATTACACAGTGTGTATGAACAGAGGACAGGACAATGAAAACTTAAACGTGTAAATGTGGATTCATGATAGATGAATTAATGGTTTTCTGTAAAATGTATGTACTAAATGTTCCAGATGCTGGTAAAAACTTGTTTTCCCTTACATCAGCTCTCGTTAAGGGGTAAACAATCACCTTAAGCAGGAATATGTTTTTGTTGTGTAGGAATGGTCAACTGGGTGCACAGGCAACTCGTTCAGATGGTCTGTTTACCATGAATATGAGGGTTCTGCCTGCCACCTTGGCACTTGCTCAGATTGCAGTTCATGATGATCTACAAACCTGGCACGAAAGGTTGGGATATCAGCAGAAAAGGTATGTGGCGCAATATCTAAAACAAAATGGCATTGATATTGACAGCAAATTCACCTCAGATTTTTGTGATCCATGAATACTAGGAAAAATGCACAGACTACGCTTTGGCAAAAGAAAGTTGAAGTTTCCAAATCTGGAGATAGGGTGAATGCCGATGTCTGCGGGCCCATGCTCACTCTTTCAGTAAAAAGTTTCATTTCTGCTTAAAACCAATTCTTCATAGTTGATCCATCAAGCTGTTCCCTTCTTCCGAATCCATCTATATACTCATTATAGATATGCCTTAACTTATCAACTTAAAGCTATCCTATTTGCCTTGCTTTCATCAGCTAGTGGTGCTTTTGGTAATCTAAACTAAAATTATGATCAAACCATTTCAGATGATGTTCGATTTCAATGCCTCCCATGACCTCCTCTGACTCCCAGTGTGACATCCCTTTTTATTTTTCTTATTGAATTCCATATGGTCCATCTAGCTATATTCCTGAAGTTTCTCATTTAAACTGTCTTGATTGTTTTTGAGTTTCTGGCCAAATAAAAAGAAAAATTGTCAATACATACTAAAATATATAGCCTTATTATCAACAAATGCAAAGTTTTTCGAAATGTAAAAGTTTACTTATCAAATACAGTTATCATTCATGGATACTTTACCAATCATCAGAGTTCTTCCCTCTCTACCATTATGGTCTTGTAGCCAACTGCTATATACCCAATTTTATGTTATTTTGAGGTAGTTTACCATAAACCCACTATAGTTTTTCGTCAAATTAATATTTAATTTCGTCATTGCTGACTTCCTTATGAGAACCTACGTTTACCTAAGCGATTTTAAACGAAATCCTCTCAAAAACAACGCCATAACAAGCATAATTCCACTAAAAAAGCTTCTATGCCCCATATTTATATATCTGAATTTCTAAGTTTCAACATTTCCCATGAATCCTCTGAAGCATATATACTCGTAGACCTTAATGGGGACTAGATAATTGTCGGATAATGAGCGTTTTCAGAAAGATCCATTAAACTAAAAAATATGTGAACAGTGTGATAAAACCGACATCAGACCCTCAGCCTATTTTGCCTAAAAGAATTTCCACCATCGATGGAAATTCTTCCTGACTAAATCTAATGGAACTTGCTGATGAACAAGCAGAGTGGTTCCCCAGGCTCCAACATCGACTGTGAAATGTTGATCAGCTCGACACAAGGCCGTAGCCAGGGGGGGGGGATCAAGGGGGATTGATCCCCCCCCCGAAATAAAAAAAATATATTTATTTTAGACAGTGATACTGCTACAAGTGCTCCTGGGACTGTGGATGATGTTTCTCAGCATGTTTTAGATGTGGGCTATTATACGGGATCAAACACCAAAATTGATGATGATTTAAAGTACAGATTGTTGAAATCTCCTTGGATGCTAGAAAAGACATTCAAGTTTCCAGTAAGTGATGATAAAAGAAAGCTAAAATTTCAAATGCAATGGTTTGAACGGTTCTCGTGGTTGGTTTACACGAGTACGGGGCAACAAGGTGCTTTATGCAAATATTGTGTATTATTTGCCAGAGATTGCGCAGGTAAAGGCTCTCATCAGCAGTTGAAATCTTTAGTTACTCAGCCGCTCACTAAATGGAAAGATGCTGTACATGATTTCAAACATCACAGTGAAAGCCAGTACCACAAATCTTCTGTAATATTGGCTGATAATTTTTTGAAGGTGTATAATAAATAAATCTCTACCAAATACAATAAGTCAGATTGATATTGATAGCGCATACCTAGCACAAATAGCTGAAAATCGGAAACGGCTCATTCCGATTATTGAAACAATTAAATTATGTCGATGTCAGGAATTGGCTCTGAGAGGTACGTGCGACTCAGGTCCAATAAAAATCAATGATGCTGAGCCAGATACAAATGATGGAAACTTTCGTGCTATCTTGCGGATGAGAAGCAGATGTGGAGACTCAAATCTAATACAGCACACAGAAAATATGACGTTGAACGCTACCTACCTAACCCCGACCATAAAAAATGAACTTATTGCAATTTGCGGTGAAATAATCCAGAAAAAAATTGTGCAAGGATTAAATTCTGCGAATTTTTTTTCAATCCTTGTTGACGAAACTACTGATGTTTCATGACAAGAACAGATGTCCATTTGTCTAAGATATGCCGAGCCAAAAGATAATGGGTTTATCTTGCGTGAAGATTTTTTAATTTTTGTAACAGTTGAGAATACAAAAGGAAGATAATTAGCTAATTAAATTTTATCTGAATTAAAATCTTTGGGAGTAGATTGCGAATATTTATTCGGACAAGGATATGATGGAGCTTCTTCGATGAAAGGAAGTTTTAAAGGTGTGCAGGCAGTAATTCGTGAGTCACATCCAGAAGCCTTTTAAGTTCATTGCAGCTCACATTCATTGAATTTAGCTCTGGGAAATTCTTACCAGGTTCAGCCTATTCGAAATACTATTGGAATTATAAAATCGGTTGGAAATTTTATCAAGTCCTCGGCAAAACGAACCAAGTGTTTAAAAGATAATATCGAAAAAAACTTCCCTGAAACACAATGGAAAAACTTTGCAGCAGTGTGCGAGACTCGCTGGGTAGAAAATCATGATGGGTTGTTAAGAATAAAAGAAATTTATAAAGCTATTGTTGACACACTAGACGACTTAAGGACTGATGAAGGACTGAAACATCGTCAAAAGCTAATTCTTTTCTGAGATCAGTCATTTCAAGTGATTTTGTTATAAGCTTATGTTCCTTAGGAATGTTGTTCCCGTACACACTGACTCTATGCAAAATACTTCAATCTCCTCTATGCGATTTGGCAGCAGCTTTACAGCATGTCGATTTAACGATAAAGACTATTGAAGACGTTCGCCAAAATATTGATTCAAAATTTGCTGAACTTTTCTAGAATGCATAGAATTTGCTCAGTACTGTAAACGAGGAAATGAAAATTTCGCGAATAACGTCACGCCAAGAGCATAGGGCAAACTACAACACAAAAGATCCTGAAACTTATTTTAGAATTACTACAATGATTCCACTTTTGGATGATTTCATTGATCAGCTTCAGTCGAGATTCTAAAATCATAAAGACACATTATCATCTCTCAACATTTTAATTCCGGCTGTGTGTTGCAAAGAACAAATAAATCAAAATTATCAAGAAAACTACTTTGAGCTCTATAAAAAATATTTGGAATAGGACTTTGTAAAAGCTGAATTAGACATGTGGCGGATAAAATGGGTGGAAGAATCTGAACTAGATCGACCAACATGTGCTATTGAAGCTCGGAGAATGTAACCAGGCCTTATTTCCAAACATTCATAAACTTTTAAAGATCTTGCCAACACTTCCTGTTTCTACATGTACTCCTGAGAGGACTTTCTCTTCTCTGAAACGCCTCAAAACTTATTTGAGAAACTGCACAGGCCAGGAAAGACTAAACGGTTTGGCGTTAATATCACTCCACCGCAGAATTGCCATCGACGCCGAGGAGGTAATTGATTTGTTCGCTGCAAAGAAAGCTAGAATACTAAATTTAATTTTGTAATGAGGTTAATATTTATATAATGGTTTTCTAATAAATATATATGATAAGTAATACCATTTTATTTCTTTTATTAAAACGATTTTATGTTTTTCTACTGTTCCACCAAATCAAACCCCCCCCCCCCCCGAAATTATTTTCTGGCTACGCCTTGGCTCGACAGGCCTGTCTCCCGATCAACATCGGTCCCCTGGTCCAAGGCTTGATTGTAAGGAGTGATGTAGGTTTTATTACAGTACTCACATGTTTTTAGTTTAAAAAAAACCTTCATGGATGTTTCTGAAAATTCTCATTAACCGAAGATAAGCCAATCAGAGCTGGAATACTTCAGGCGCTGCATGGCGAAAGCATATTAAGCATATGACAATGATCAGTTAACAATGATACATATGAATAAACTGATATAAGTTCGTTAAAGTAATTAACTTAGAAATCGACTGAGCTGATATCTATTTCAATTATAATTCTGTATGATGTAGGAAAACTAGGAAAAGAAAGATGGCGGCTAACTGTTACCTTTTTAGATTGTATCAATACTTGGGAGGAAACTGCTTATAAAATAATTTTATACTAGAAGTTAACATGATCTATTTGATGTAATTATTGCTGGAAGCGGGACTTTAGGAGCGGACGTGTCTTTTTCTCCAACCTCTTTGGTACAGCATCAATCGATTTTATTTCTGACGTGTTTATCAACAGTTAGGTGAAGAATTCCGGCACGGCTGGGAATATTGAATTTTTTTTGCTGCATTTAGTAAAAGTAATTAGAAAAATGATTACCGATTTTCAGTTAATGATTTTCGCCAATTTCCTTGGCGTTTCCCTGTTTCTTCTTGTTGTGTTGTATCATTACATAGAAGCCAATTACATCCGGACATGATCATCTTTGTAAGCACTGTAAAGTTCATTTTTTTTTTAAATTTCTTGAAATATTTCCAATTTAACGATATGGTTATTTGCAGATAACTTATTCATTTTGAAATACCTCAAGATCTTCACTGAAAACATAACAGGAACCATCTCCTGGCTATTCCAAGTTTAGTTTCTTACTGAAGAAGACATCAATATATTTTGATATACATCTGAGTTGTAAATAATGAAATAAAAAACTACTTGTTAAGATGTGCTTTGCAATATGACTCACTGCTTTGTTTTTTTGAGTAAATGCATTAATTGGTAATTATTCCGCAGGTTGTGGGTAATGAGTAGATTTTGGTAATCATTTCATCAAGAAATGAACGTTTCAGTTAACAAATATCATCTATAATTTGAAATGTTAGTTGAAACTTTCTTGATGAAATGAGTACCGAAATCTACTCATAAACTCATTTACATACTCTTTTTCATACTTAAGCTCATGATAACTTGTAATTTTGGAAAATATTAAAAATTATATGAATGAAGAGTTAAAACTGTTGTTGACAACCTGCATAACAGATACCCTCAAAATGACGATTATCAATTTACTAGATCTGTGTTGACTAAATATACCATCTTGTAAATCTATCTAAAATAGAAGGACAGCATTTCAAGTTTCGATCCTTAAATCATATATCTGGAACCCTCTGATAATTGAAGAAATGTATATGCTATGAGCAGTTTTTTCCCTTGAAGGAAAAAGTATGCTGCTTCCTCTTAATTATCGATAGTATTCTCAGTTGGATCCTGCATGGTAATACCAAAATTAAATTCCTGATACCTATGTTTTTAGGAACAATTAAAAATCATTAAGTAGAATATAATCAGAAATATCCCAAAATGTAAAGCCCTTAGTTATCATTGAGACATGCAACACATGAACATTAATAAAATGTTGATTGTTCTTGGCAGCTGGTAATGCAAATGGTAGTTACAAAGACCAAGTCATAACCTTAAGGCTTCAATTTTTTAGACAATTTAAGTGTCTTAGATAAAATTTGGAGAAATGACTTCAACAGTAACCATAGGAAGTACATTGAAGAATATTTAAAAACCATTCAAAATTTGAACAGGTTCTTTCTCATAAAAAAATATTACTGAAGTTATTTTAACAAAATAACATATTTATTATATATTTGAATGAGAAAATAATGAATCTAAATAAAGTTTAAAACCTAAAAATGGTGCCAATAATATAAATCTATCAAAAGTAAGAAATTAAAATTTTGTGAAGAAAATCATAAATAAATGTACAGTTGTTAAGAGATAAGAAATGTTAAGGTTGTTGGAGAACAACTTTATCGTTTTTAATTTTATAACAGTAACTAACATAGATTATTTTTTATAATGCAATTGGGAAAAACCACAATGCAAAGCCTTATGTTTCAAATTTCCCCAGTAATACACCCACTTACCGGTCGATGTTTCGCCTATTCAGGCATTATCAAGACACAAAAACAAAAAAAGGTTATGTGAATAACATTTAGAAGAAAAAGGTGCAATATATCCCAATGATCAATAGCCCAAACAGGGTGTATTACTGGGAAAATTTGAAACATAAGGCTTTGCAATGTGGTTTTTCCCAATTGCATTATAATAAACAATAGTGTTTCTTTTTGAGTTTTTGACTCTATTTTAGAGATTATATTTGTTGATTGTATATATTTTTTTTTCCCTCATGCAATTGATACATTCAATAATTTATCAACAATTTTGCATAACTCATGAAAAAGATAGATATTAAAAATAACCATGTTTTATTCCCTCATTCACATACCCTTATAGTAAGGGGTTAATTACTTAAAACAATCTCAGTCTCTATTGTAAGTTGAAGTTTCTGTTGATTAACAATTATTTAGAAGAAGGGAATGGGTGATAATAGAGCATTCCTGGAAATGTTTCTCTCTATTACAACTCAACAGCTACAGGTAATAATAGGATTGAAAGCCATGTTGAAATATCTTAAAAATAAATTTATATTTTGTAATAAATAACAATTAAAATACTTTTATCTCTAAATAAAACAATCTTTACAATATGTAAACCATAACCTTTCCCTGAATGAATTCCTTATTTATAAAAAAGTAATTAATTGCATAATTAATAATAATCAGGGACTGGAGCACATGCAATTTTCACAAAATCTTGATAATTTACCATCGTTCCAGGAGTTACATTGGCTTCCCTGAATATCTGCTCAACTAGAAAACGAAAACAACACCTTTGTTAAACAAAAATAACTGATTAATGTGTTGTATTTTATGCTAGAAAGGGTTAGGAGAATGAAACAATAATACAAAAATGGTACTTGTCTGTAAGATCGACCATACATCCAAATCATTTCCTTTTTACGCAATTTCATGTTGTGGCCCTGCTGATAATACTTCTTTCAAAGCAATGTCCCTTTTTCTTGGAAAAATGCAAATGTTTCATTCTAAATTTTAGGAAGATCCCATATTTACATCATATTTTATAAATTAAAAACAAAAAACATGGTAAAAACATGCATAGACAAACGTCAAAATGTTACAAGATTGCTATACCCTGCCGTGTTACCAGTAGTGGGGCCGCCCTAACAGACAAGTACCACATAGATGAACCAGAGCATAACTAAAATTTAATGTAAAATATGGGAGTTTTATTCAAAACGGATTCTTACTCCTTTCCCTAATAGTATGTATATTCTAAAAATTGATCATAATTCAATAAACGGAAAAAAAGTAATAATGATACACCAGATTCACAATTGAAAGTAAATGTTTCAAAGTGTAAAAGTAAATATACCCGAGTTATATTTACAAAATAATCCACCCTCCCCACAAAATCAATAAATACCATTTAGTACATCTTTTTTGATAAATATTTAACCGCTCTATCTACAAATAGAATCATAATACACTACTTTATGGTGCATTTAATTTACTCTAATACAGTTAGTATATAATGTGAAATATGTAATTAAATAATTATTATATAATATATGTTATAAATAAAAAAAAAAAATATACATACATATATATATATATATATATATATATATATATATATATATATATATATATATATACCTTCTTTGGCGCTCAACTGTTCACCCCAATGCAACAACATATGCTTTAAGTGTGAAGCTGGAACGGTGCCTGTCTTAGCAGTATCTCCAGCTTTAAAACCATCAACAATCTCTCGAGGTAAGTCCTCTACTCTGGAATGGCTATGCATAACTTTCAGGAAATCAGGGAATGACATTTTACCACCTACAATCAACAGAAGCCAGTGATAAAGAGAATAACATCAATGTTACAGGAAAGGTAGAGGACAGAGCTCCTACATAAAGTGACCATGAGGAGGGGGGAAATTACTACATCACAGAATGTCATTTTTAATTCATTTATCTACTTAGTGCAGTATATCCCCATACAAATATACCATTATTTGTTCACTTTCTCTGATGGAAGGATGCAGATTTGAGATTGCTCTACAAGGGAGGGGGCAAAGATAAGGAGCTACCTAGCTCCTACAGGCCTATCTGCCTCCTCCCTGTGATGAGTAGTCTTGGAGGGCCTCATGGTGACCAACCCGTGACCCACACTCAGCAGGGCCAGTCACCCACGGCAGTATGGATCGACCAAACGCAGGGGAACCGCTGACTCACTTCTGCAGGTAAGTAATGGCGCTGGAGCGAGGGCGGAGAAGTATGTCATGCTAGTCCTCTTTGACATATCATCCGCCTTCGATAGTGTGGTGGCCGAACATCCAGAGACACGAAGCGCCGAGCAATATCTACGCCCAGGTAAAGAGCTACCTTGAGGACAGAAAAGTTACGGTCCGGGGTAGCTACCACAAGCACGTGGAGAGGGTGGAGCAGGGATGCCCACAGGGTTCGGTCTTAGGGCCGGCCCTGTAGAAGTTGATATTCGACGAGTTGCTCGGCGTCTTGGAAGATGAGCAGTTCCCTGCCACAGCATACGTGGAGGACCTTGCCGCAATAGTCTATTCGAACATCAGAGCCGGGATCTCAGCAGAGGCCAAGAGATGTGCCAGCGTGGTAAGAGCCTGGTGTGAGAGGAAGACGCTGAGTATGGCAGCCGCAAAAACTCAGGCCATTCTCTTGCGAGGAAGAACGGATAGGGCTCACCCTAACAGCTTTAACATTCATGAACACAGATTCAGGGCAAGTGAGGTGGTATACCTTGGAATCAGGTTAGGAAGAAATTTGGACGTGACCCCTCACTAGGACCACCTGGCGACGAGGGTGAGCCGGACAATGAATGGCCTCAGTCGGATTGGCGGCGCCTTTTGGGGCCTCAGGTACCCAGTCAGCATGACAATCTATAAAGGAGTGGTCCTGGGTATCCTGAGGTACGTGTCCCCCTTCTGGAGTGAGAACCTTTCACAGCGGCAAAGAAGAAAACTGGCATCGGCTCAGAGAACGGCTCTGCTAAGAGTGAGAGTGAGTGGTGTACCCCCACTGGAGGCAAACCCTGTATGCCTCACAGGCAGGGAAGGGAGGAGGACAAAAAAAAAGTTTCACTTTGTCTGGGAAAAAAAAAGGAATATTCTTGACTATTTGAATGATTGTGATAAATATAGTGTTAGAATAATTAATTTATATTGATAATGGCTTTAAGGATTATATTACAAGTTGCTATATAAATTATTTTTATTTTCGAGAATATTAAAAAGGAAACACATAAAACGTTAAACTTGTAACTTAACTTGAAACAACATCCTGTAGAACTG
Source organism: Arma custos (assembly GCA_037127475.1). Lineage (NCBI taxonomy): Eukaryota > Metazoa > Arthropoda > Insecta > Hemiptera > Pentatomidae > Arma > Arma custos. Next base: position 185,461,183 of record CM073759.1, read on the forward strand.
ATACCCCTTAGTCTATAACAGGTCATTTTCATAACATGTATCCAAATGCTTCTTAATCATTCATTTTTTTTAAGTTTGAGTTTTTTGGAAAATACCAAAAGCGTAAGAAAAAAAAAGAAAAGTTTTCATGGTATGATAAGGTCAAAATTTACAATTTAATATGGTTAGTTGATGAAGGATTGAACATATTCTATTAAGGCCACATTATCACATAATTTCATTTAAAAAGGTAGTTAATTAAAACCAAAAACAACAATAAGTAAATGGAAATAAATAAAGAGACCAATAAAAAAGAAAATATCTAATATAGCTAGCTATATAGAATACACGTTTCATAAATTTAAATTACCTTTTTCTTTTAAATAACCTTTCAATTCTGCTATAGTAGGGCTCATGCCTAAGGATCTCATTATAACAGTCAGTTCATCCAAAGTTCGAATGTGACCATTTGGAGCAAATAAGAAAAAACATTCTCTGAATTCTGTAATATTTTGAAAAATAGATTAAATATACAAAATTATAAGGAAAGCATTAGTACACAAAAGTCAACTTACCATCAATATCTTCCTCTCTGAAGTGGTGTGCCTATTAAGAATATAATTATTAGATATATGAATTAATTTAAGATGGTAATTAATAACAAATCAACTTACCATGTTATTTCCTAGTTAACTGCTGTAAGAAAATAGAAATATTTATAAAAAATTAACCTGAGGAGTGAATAGTTTTAAAATGACAGTATATGTACTATAAGGAAATTATCAGGTTTTTAAAATAAGGCCAATACAAATAATCAGATATAAATAATGCAAAAATCGGGTTATAATTTTAATTTATCTTAAGTTCATTAAAAACCAATCTAAATAAGGAACAGAATCATTTGACATGGCATCCTAGTACCATTCCAAAGTGTCACACTCAAAATATGTAAATAACTACAGAGGTTACAATCGGGTTTCATATTGTGCTGCTATCTCTACTTTTTTTCTGAACTAATTCACCATGACAGAAAATTTTCTTTCTTCTTTATTAACCATTGTTCTTGTCTTTGATCATCTGGAGAGTGGGTAGACTTTCAGTAATCCAGAAACAACCTACTAAAATTTTATCTTTAGTATATTTTTTTTATTGATAAAACAAAATTAGAATTATTTGCTCACATTGTGTGTGTTTATGTTTATAAATTATTTTTTCTTTTATTTCATTTTTTTTTTAAAGAATATATTTGTCTTATTTTAATAGTAACAATTCTGTTTTTAACTTTTTCTGATTAGTTAATGAGCTTGACATACTCTTTTGTCTTCAACCAAAGAATCATTCCTTTGACCAATTTTAAATTAAAAGATAATTAAAGAAATAATAATAAAATAATTAATTAAATAATAATAATAATTAAAGAATTATCCCGCAAGTAAACACAAATTATTGTAAGAGTTTGAAGGTTGATATTTATACCATTTGCCGACCAGAAAATAAACGCCAACATAACAGACCTGTCTTGTGAAATTTTTTATCGAAGATTGCTGGAGGATTAGCTCAAAGTGCTCGGCCACTTTGAAATCTACATAAAAGCAGCTACATAAAATTCTTTATGAACTTCATTACTTACTTCTGTCCACTAGGAGAATCTTATTCATCATGAACCATACCTTATCAAGACAATAACACTTATAAAAAAATAATTCTAATGATGGATTGAATTGGTCAGGGGGTGCAGTCAAAGATAACACAAAATAAGCAGAACCTAGTACATACAATATAGCTCAGTGGTAAAGTACTGTACTACCATTCTCATGATAACAGGTTGATAGAAGAAAATTTAATTCTTAGGATACATAATATTTATTTTAACATGACCTACCATTCATCTGGATTTGTAGTGGAGTGAATTTCAAATTCACAGATGAAATATGGATATTAAGATGCTTTTAAATGGGGTATTATTTGCAAGGCATCTCTTGTTTTGTATGGATTGTTAGCAATATTCAAAATTATGTTTCCTTACTCTTCACACAGGATTAATTCAATTTGAATTAAAAAAAGAAAGAAACTTAGATCTGTCTCTTTTAATTTTTGTTTTACACTCTCATTACCTTTCAGTGAATCCACTCAGGACTGCCTGTATCTTTATTTATTGCCCTATTTGATTTTCCAACAACTTTTTTTTAGATTTTTAGAATTTGGGGCTTGGCCAGAAAAATGGTGCTAAGGGTTGGGTGGTGGTGGATCGCAGTCTTAGTGGTGTGGTTAGAAGGTCGGAAGGGTATTGAACCGGCTGGAATCTGGATGGTGATTAGTCCCTTTCCATGGTGTTGCATCCGCATGTCGGCGAAATGTGTGCATGGACACATCTATGTGTCTAATAATTAAATGTATTATTAATATTCGGGCAATATATTGCCCTGAAATAAATGATATGATGAATAATGCCCCGTAACACCAATAACGATATGAGAAGCTAGCCCTTAAGGCCTAAAGGCTATATATCTCTTGCATTAATTGTGGATAATTAAATATGAAAAACTTAAGGAAGCTGTGGAAGAAGACCATAATAAAACAGCAAGAAAACTTTTATAACTCTTATACAGCACTGGTTCCCAACGTTTTTAGTTGTACCCACTAACACTTCAAGGCCCACTTACTATACATAAATATACAATAAATACATAACACCACTAGATGTCTGTACACACTTCACAAAAATGTTTGAACATTACATTTTCCAATTTCATACTGAAATGTTTTAATATAAAAACAAAAAAAAATCAACAGATAAAAATTTAGTTTATTTACTGATGATAAAAATAAATCAATGGAATTTTTGACATTGCTTGTTCCTAACAAGTAAGTCGATACCTGGATTAGAACTGGAGAGTTTCAGTCTCAGATCACTTTCGACATTCAATTTATTTTTTATAAAAAGTAATGCTCCTTCACACAGATAGGCTGTTGAAAACCCCATCAAATGTCTCAGTGCAATGCTAGCAATGATTGGATATTCTTGCCGAACAGTAATCCACAAATCCATAACGGAACTAATTGTGTTTTTTAAACATTGATTTCATAGTTTGGTATCATGATCGCTCAACAATAGAGTTCTCTTCACTTGAAGATATCTACACTAATCATGGATTATTTGCCTTTATATAAGATCAAAGTTGCTGGCTCGATCTACTCTTGGATCAAGCTATACAACCAGTAGTTACAACTGAGTGACTCAAATTATTTTCACTCATTTTTTTTCTTTATACCTCGGCCCAGTCCTACGATCCAGCACCCATTGGTTGGGAACCACTGCTATACAGGAACAAGTTGAATGACCGTTTCCAATGTTTAAAATTTATTGAAAAGCCTAAAGTGTTCAATTCCTTGATTCCATTGAGCTGAATAAAGGTCAGCAGTTTTAAGTTATAAGACATTTGAAATTATAGGAGTTGGGATATATTATAATTTCTACAATAATCCAAATTCTCTTAATCTATCCACTACAGGCTATCCTTTTTCTCAGAGCTTACACAATTTTATATGAGGAATATGGTTTATGAATGATTTAGGTATTAAAAATGCAAAATTTAAGTTTGTTTCAACTCATGGCTATATTTTTATTTTTTTAATCTGTGATAAAAAACTTGGGCATTCATTGGTAGAAATGTGTTGAAAAATATGGCAATTATTTTAAATAAAATATATTTTATTTCTTAATCAGTTTTTGTTTATTTATTTTAACGTCACTTTTATGCAAATTATGGCATGTAAGATACTTAAAAAATGTACAAAAAAAAAATATATTTTATATAATTTTACTATTCGTTTATTCATTTAACGTCACTTTATGCTGCTATGGCTAATCGGACGATGCTACTGTGGGAGCTCTAAATTTTGCCTATCCAGGTTTAATTAGGATAGGTACTTTTAATGAGTACCTGACATCGTACAGGCTCGGGACCCCTGTTTAACTTCCCTTCCAAAGGACGGCATAATTAAGAATTTTTACTCCCTTTAAACACCTGTACTCCTAGGGCCACCTGTAGCGCTACGAACTAGCGATCTTGGGCTTAGCAGTTTGTTATGCTAACCACTAGACCACAGGTCGCCCCTGATTTTTTATTTACTTCCTGCAGAGAGAAGTTTGGTTAAAGCAGCTGCACATGTAGAAATCTAGTCCTGTTATGCAATGAAGAAGAAAAGGTGAAGATGATAACTGAAAGAGGAGTTGATTCCCTTTATAACTATTTTTACTTTTATTTATTTTGTTGTTACTTTTATTTTACTATTACTATTACTTTGTTGTTATTTTTATGGTAATTATTTTTAAATCTTTTCTCTTCAAAACAAAAATGACTGTCACCTGTGGTCTAGTGGTTAGCGTAACAAGCTACTAAGCCCAAGATCGCGGGTTTGTAGTCCGGCAGATGGCCTTAGGATTTTTTTAAGGGAGTAAAAAATGAAGGGACGTTAAACGGGGGTCCCGAGCCTGTACGATGTCAGGTACTCTATCCTCATTAAACCTGGATAGGCAAAATTTACAGCATCGTACCATTAGCCATAGCAGCATAAAGTAACGTTAAATGAACAAACAAACAAAACAAAAATGTTTTAACTTTTATTTCAATGTCTAATTATTGAGCTTAAGAAATTTTATATCGATGCAAGGTAGTAATAATCAATTTTTATATTTATTCTTCCTTTACCCAAGACTTTAATACCATCATAAAACTAACATCTTAAAACAAAACTATTTCCCAAAATGGTAGGTAATGCTCTTGCTATTATAACATGTCCTCAGGCAGTATTATTATATAAAAAATTTTATACCGTAGTCTCAAGCACATTAAATATACATTTTACAATGTATGTTATTTGAAAATACTTTTATATTATATTTATATATTTATTTTTAAATTCTTGTTATTTTCTTATGAACAATTGAATATATTCTTTTATAGTTATTAGAATTGTTGGCAGTTGTAGTTTATATGTATCACCCATCATATGGTTAACCTTTTGGCAGTGCATGTCTTAATCTTATTGTAAAATATGTACACATTTCTAAGATTCATATTTCAACAACTCCTCAACATTGAGTGAGGTGTTATATCAATCTGTCTTTCAAACCAAACAGGATGGAATCTATGAGCTCTAATGATAGGTGATTCCATCAGTGAATAAAGGGAAGGTAAGGACTGGTCATTTCCATTGACGAGTTTAGAGAAGGTTTGATTGATTTATGATGAGATCAATAAGCCCATCATTAAGTTTAGATACTTAAAAAATGTACAAAAAAAATATATTTTATATAATTTTACTATTCGTTTATTCATTTAACGTCATTTTATGCTGCTATGGCTAATCGGACGATGCTACAGTGGGAGCTCTAACTTTTGCCTATCAAGGTTTAATTAGGATAGGGATTTTTAACGAGTACCTGACATCGTACAGGCTCGGGACCCCTGTTTAACGTCCCTTCCGTAGGACGGCGTAACTAAGGATTTTTTACTCCCTTAAAAAAATCCTAGGGCCACCAGCCGGGCTACACACCCGCGATCTTGGGGTTAGTAGTTTGTTACGCTAACCACTAATTTTACTATTTTTAAGAATTTAATTAATATTCTGGGCACCACGTACAGGTTACCTTTTCATTGGACAGAATTATTATTTTTGTTAAATAAACTCTATTCTTTATCCCAGCTGACATGGAACCCTTACCTAACTTATGAATATTTCTTCCAATATTATAAATTTATTTTAGGATTTTCTCCTATCTTTTTCACTTCATTATTTTAAAAATAAGGCCACCAAAATGAGCATTGTTGTACAGAATTGGCAAATGTTTAGTTTTTGTGATCATTATTTTATAACTTCCCTTATTTTTTAACAAGATAGTATTGCTTATATTGAAATCAGACTACCTTCTTCTTTATTCTTACTGTGATGAACTATTTTATTAATAACATTGTCTAATTTTTTTTAAAAACATTTAGATGAAACATTTTTGTTTCTTTTTAGTGTGAATATCCTTTTAATTTATTTATCTATTTTATTTTGTTTCATAAAAGTCTTTACCTCCACTTAATCTCCAGGTCAACAGAAAATTATAATTATCAATATAAATTTAGTTGATACATAAAATAATCATAAAGATTTGGATCAGTCCAATGCCTGATCACATATAGTTATTTTAGACATGCCTAAATGTTGTTCTTTTATTTTTAATCTCATTTTTATATCTACATACTTAATGATGTACATAAATAAGATGTATTTAACATTGTACATTGTATATATACAATGTATTCTGTAATTATTAAAATAACATGTAATATGCTTATTTAAGCTCGGCCTAATATTAATAAATGGTCCCTCCATGGGTGGAAAAAGAAAAAAAAATACATACAATGTATGTAGAAGTTTTTGCTTGTATAAAAATCTATGATCTTTATTACTGATTTATCTGAGTAAAAATTGTCTTTATTAAAATTTATTTGTAACTTTAGTAATACAAAGACTAATTTTTCTGTTATATGTATGATGTTTTTTAATCTAAAATGTAATATTTTTATTTTAAAGAGAAAATATTTGCCCTTGCCAGGATCCAAATCCGGGTCTGCATCTCCGTCGCAGTGCTCTAAACCACTGAGTTACCAGGGTTGTATCAAAGCCAGACAAATCCGTTCTCTTAACCGATCCTATATCCCTGTGTTCTCGCAATTTTTGCGATGTATACACGGGGAAGAATGTTCATTGAACATTACTTTAATTATGATATTGTTGACATATGTCAATATATTATTTATAATTTATTTTTGTCAATTGTTATTTTCATGGTAATTTTTTTTAAATATTTTTGTTTTGAAGAGAAAAGATTTGCCCTGGCCGGGATCCCATCCAATTTTTAATATGAATAGACTGGAGGATAGCTATTATTATGGCATCAGGCACAGGAACAACTTGTTATGGAGAAAATGGTTTTCATTACAACTCTTCTCTTTATAACTCATCCCCAAAACAACTTTTATAGAGAATCATAAACACATTTATATGCATTAAGAATTGCCATTTGCAAATTGTATCTCTAAAATAAAAAAATGAATTTCGTATTTAAGATACAAGAAACTATTTTGAAATAAAAAGTATCCAGGGAAGGACAGAAATGACAAACATATTTTGAAGAGTTGTATAAAAACAAACCTGATCTGAAGCTTGATGCCTCAGAATTCAATGAAATTTTTTGTACATATTGCCAGTAACTATCAGTTAAGAAAATTATTTTTAGTTATTAGTTTAAAATTTTTTACAGCCTTTTTAAAAATAAGTTTTGAATAACTGTAGAGTTTATAAGTCCAAATTCTTTGTCCTTGAAAACTCAAAATGGTGCTATTATTTTCAGAATGATATGGGCATTAATTTGATATGCATTGTGAGCTAACCAAATGCTCAAAAAGTCACAATTGAAATTTTGATTTAATTTAAAAAATATGGGGTATATATAACTGTTATAAAACGTATGGACGGAATTTCAAGAATTTATTTGTTGATTATGTTATAAAAAGTAAAACTTTGTATTTTTAAAGTAATTTTTTTTTGAAACTATGAAGTCAAAGTTTTTTAGTACAAGCATATAAAAAGTTTATTAAAAACTTAAAAGGAGTGAATCAGAAATTTTCTATTTTTGGGTATATCATCTATTCTGTTGCAACTTATATTTATTTTGAAAACCTCGAGTAAAATTGTTTTGATGACGTTAAAACAGTCATCAAGTGAAGATATTTCTGTAGTAATTGTTCTTGCAGCAATTTTACACTATTCCTTGTTGTAGTGACAAGTTGATGAAGATCTAACACAACTGCCGGGGGAGTGAAAACAAAAAGGTTATATTCATAATTTAATGATATGTTACTTTTTTGTTTCTATTAAGAATGAACAACTTACAAATGCCTTGCACACAACATTCATATTATAATTAGTAATTGTAACAGTGTTTAACTTTATTATTTTTAAACCTTTACAGTAACAATTTATTTTCACAATACGGATTGATAAGATCAAAATTCTAAAACGATTAAAGGGTTGTCACTAATATAAATTTATCTGAAGAAGCACAATAATTAAATAAAAATAAAAACTAATAATCACTCTGGTCACTTTAAAGCTTAACTGTCTTTTGCATTAATGCTTTAAGGATGTAAATGAATCCACAGGCCATTAATACTGATAATTTACCTCTTGGAATAAAAGAATGTGGCAAAAATATATATTAATGGGCTAGAACATATTTTTATATATAATTTTTTATACAATTATAAATATATATGTATATATTTATATTTATTTGCATCTCAAACACTATAAGGATGGGAACAAAGAAACTTTTTTATGGTTTTCGAAAAGTTTCTACAATTATAAGGGTTATCACGTTTTGTTTGTTTTTATTTTACATTTCTTCAACTGAGGTTTCAAGTCTAAAGGAAATCTTGCTCGCTTTGGGGCTCTTGGAAGGAGTCATCCACGAATCTTTTAGCCCTTGTTTCCATCATGTCTTCTACATCTGTAAAAGAAATACATTATTAAAAATAATCACTATGATCAAAATTATCATAAAAGTTTTATTTATTGATCTATTAGATTAGTTGTTGAGGAATAGACTATTAATAAAAATCTGATATAAAAATGGCATATCTGAAAATTCATAAAACTAAAAATATTGGGTTTGAATTATGGTTTCAGAAGTAATGTAGCTATTTTCATAATTAAATTCTATGACTAAAAGGTCATATAATATTTTTCATAGCTCAAAGAGAATAGAAAGGTGCGAGTTAAAATGCAAAGTTACTTCAAAATAGCAAATATATCATTTTGGCTTGGGCCTGACAATATTTAAAAAATAACATCACGTTTTTCATTTATTATGTAGTTTTAACTTACAATAAAATCAAACTTTAAAAATGGTACACAGTCAATTCTCAGAAGATTGTAATTCCTAGATATTACCTTGCCTGGCTTCTGAGTCCCTAAGATATTGGAGAAGGGAATCGATGTCTTCAATGCTCTCCTTCTTTCCCCTCATTCCGAGAAAGCCTGAAGGTCCCTTCTTGCCTCTCATCCCAAAGAATCCTGAGCTAGGGCCTTTCTTGCCTCTCATTCCGAAGAAGCCGGCTGCAGGAGCTTTCTTTCCTCTCATACCGAAGAAGCCAGATGATGGTGCCCTCTTCTCTTCGTCCCAAAAGTCCTGGCCTTCGTCTTTCTTTCCTCGCATCCCCATAAATCCCATAGATGGCGCTTTTTTACCACGCACTCCCTAATAATAAATAATAAATATTATTTTTTAATCAGACTAAATTAATATTTAATAAGTAATAAACAAACAAAAATCTGATCTAAATTCTAAATTTAATAAAATATATTTTAAAATCACATAAAATCAACATTAAAAAATGAAGAAATGAATTAAAATTCTTAAACAAATGAATTCAACAATTTTGGTTGTTAAGTTAGTATGATTTTCAATTTTTTTAAATAGTCATATAAATAACTTGATTATATTTTGTTTTTACATAATTGTTGATATGTAAAAACAGGGAAACTGTAACATTTACAATTTTTAATTCCACTTGCAGAATCTTTGGTATAATGATGGGAAAAAAACATTATTTTCTAAAATATCTTGTGAAATATACACTCTTAAAAACTAGTGAATTGTTGAATTGAATGATATTAGTAAAATAAAAAACATTCAATAATTAAAAAAAAAAATAAGTATTAACAAAAAACATGGTATCCTTGTGGAGTAATAAAGCATTCCCTGTGGGATTAATCTAAGATATTTGAGAATTGATGTGGATAGTTTCAGAGACGATGCCTTTGTCATGGTTGGGAACAGAAGCTAGGATAGATGTATTGTCAAAATAAAAAATATAATGGTGATAGATGAGTTTATTGATAACATGGGGAGGAAAATTGTTTTTTAATAGGATTGCTTTGATGCGTTGGGTGTTGGTGTTATGGAAGCAAGCGTCGGAGAGGGATAGGCCACGGTGGATGATATTTTTGGCGACATTGATTATTTGGTGGTGCGGATGTTGGGAGTAATAATTGAGGAGTCTGCCAGAATAGGTGGGTTTCGTATACCAATCAGTGGATAAGGTGTGATCGGGATTTCTAATGATACGGAGGTCAAGGAAAGGTAGGGATTTGTTATGTTCAAGTTCAACAGTGAAATGTAGGCGGGGATGGTATGCATTGAAGGATGATAATAAACTTGGAATGATGTTAGGATTTAGGATAAGGAGGAGGTCGTCCACATATTTTTTAATGAAAATGACATCGTCACGGAACTGGGGTAGGATGGAGTCTAGAAGGTCATTTAGGACAATATTGGAGAGGTCAGGAGCGAGGGGATTTCCCATGGCCAGTCCAGAAATTTGGTTAAAGAACTGTCCATGGAAAGTGAGATAGCCGGATTCGCAGCAGAGTTTAAGGGATTGGAGAAATGAGGACCGGTTGAGAGAGGTGTGGGGTTCTATTAATGACCAGTTGTTATCTATTACGACGAGGGCTTTATCTAAAGTTATGTTGGTAAATAGGCTTTCAACATCAAAGGAGGTGAGGATGTAATGATCAGGAATGGTGAGGGATGTTAAAAGATCATGTAGGTGAAAAGAGTTTTGGATATCATATGGGTTGTTACAACTGAGGACTTGTAAGGATGGAAGTAAGAATTTGCTAATTTGTAGATGGTGAATTGACGTTAGATGTAATAGGACGGAGGGGGTTGTTGGGTTTGTGGATTTTGGGAAGACCATAAAAGCAGGGGGCTAAGGCATTATAGGAAATGAGGTTTCTGTACACAGGGTATGTAATTAATTTTGAATTGACAATGTACATTTGAATTGACAATCTACATTTAGTTTATTTTTTACTGTATTAACATTTCAATTTATTTGTAACTAGTGACCAACCTCAGCTTTGCTCGGGTAATGTGGCATATTATGCCTACATAATTTGTCTGTGTCTTTAATCTTTCTTCCCATCTCAGCTAATGTACTTTATAATATAAAAAACCTGTACCACGACAACCCATGAAGGGTCTGGGGTTCAATACATGGTAGAGAGTGTACTGTTTCATGGACAATGGTTCTGCAAAGAGGTGACTTGTCCTAGGTCACGCTCAACTGCCAGATTTTTCCCCCTTATTTTGGGTACCCAATTTTTATAATATTTTCTAGAGGCACCAGGAGGGTCCTAGATCTTATATGATCCATCTCCCGCTGCAAACAGACTAAATAAAAGTCATGGCCTGCAGCGAGATTTGAACCAGGATTTCCGGCAAGCAGCATCTTCGGTGAAACCCATTGATATTCCAACCCATTTACACAAAACCTCGAAAAATTATATACCTAAACCTTCCTGGTGAATCACTCTATCTATTGGTGAAAACCGCATGAAAATCAGTGCAGTAGTTATTGAGTTTACTGCGAACAAACGCGGCCGAGGACTTTTTTGTTTGTTTTCTTGGGTTTAGGGGGCGTAAAACATCTAGGTCATGAACGCCCGTTGGTTATTAAGTTATGGTACCCAACCTATCCGGGTCCGAGAAAGAATGAAGCGAGAGGCGCGCTTTTTTTTAATAAGAATAAGATTTAGTTTGTCAATTAACAGATGATCATATTACTATAAAAAAAACAATAGCACTATTACCAATGAAGGTTCTTGGGTTCAGTGCATGATAGAGACTGTACAGTTTCTAAGACTGTTTCAGAGACAACTGCTTGGTTGAGCAGGGATATGATTTGTCCAAGATCACACTCAATAATTATGTATTTCCTTCAATTAAGGGAACCCACATTATGAGGCTGGGTGAGGCCCAGGATGGTCTCCAGATCCAACAGGGTCCATCTGTGGCTGCTAACAGATTAAGTAATTTATCTACTACAGCTGGATTTGAACCCGGGACCTTTGGCACAGCAACTCAATACACTACACACTTAGCTACACCACTCTTAGCTTATATAATTATATAAAGGGAGTGAACTAGCTTTGTAGCAAGGCAATTCTCCTATTCACCTGATGCTTGGTTCAAGACTGGTCATGACAATTACTTATTAAGTGAATATATAATTATTTATTCTCTTATTAATTTTAGATCTACTTTGTATGGTTGGGAGACTATTCTGGGGCATACAAATTCTCTATAAATTGGATGAAAGCAGTTATGATAACTATAAAAACCTTCTGAAATTAATAATAAATATTATTTCTCAAACCTGGAATCCCATTAGAGGAGCTCGTTTGTATTCCTCAATGCTGTTATCATCATCAGAGAAGATATCCTTCTTTCCCCTCATCCCCATGAAGCCCATCGAAGGAGCCCTGCGCACTTCTTGGGCTGTAGCAACATTGGCCAGCACAGTCACAGCCACTGCCGCCCAAACGATAGCTGTTATCCTGCAACAAGAAATATAATGGTTAATGTGAATATTTATATATAATATATAATTTCAAAAAAGTAATTTTTTAGAATATTATTGAACAAACTAATTTATAAAGAGGATGCATACACTAAAAGTGATAAAGGAAAATGTTTGCTAAATATATTTTTAAAATTTATTTTTGGTGGTACCCTGAGGACAAATCCTATTTTCATAAGTAATTTTCGGCATTCTTCTACCAAATTAACCAATGCTACATCATATACCTATATTTGATTTCCTTCAATTAAATCGTTCATTTCTACAACAAATTTTTCCTTCAGATACTTATAATGCCTCAATGATTCTCAGCTTTTTTAAGGATTTTTTCTTATCCAATGCTCAGCTTTATAGATTTCCATCCCTTCTTTCATCAGTAGCTCCAATCAGGAACATAACCAGGGGAGATCAAGGGCTTATTTTATATAGCAGTGTATAATGGTATATTATTATTGATGATGACTTCTTCTCGTATAGGAGAATGGTATGCAATATAAATAAGTTTAGCTCATTGGATATGGGTGGGAAGGATGAAGATCTATGCTAGGAGTAAAATTTTTCCGTTGAAATGAGTCGGTTTCAACAGTCATTGGAATTGAGATGAATAAAAGCAGGCAGGCCACCTATACTTGTATTGAGATGACACGGCTTGTTGTTAGGATAGAGGTCCTTGGAAAGATCCTAATTTCAAAAATAGCCAATGTCAACATTGATACTTTACTGTCAGAAAATATGTCTCTACAATTTCAGTGAAACATAAAATACTAATGAATATAAAGGTTAATAAAAAAAGTGTTTCTAACATTGGCATATTTGCAAAATTTTCTGGGGAGGATTCTGCTGGTGGATCGTGTGAATGATGATTAGATATCTTAATTTGGAGTAATTACCATTTAATTTGAAAGCAAATAGATTTTATTTTAATTATTCCCTTTTACATTCTATAAATCTTTCATGTTGCTGACGCTAACCTACAAGTTTATCCCCTACCAAAATTCACAATACTTCAAACGGCTTAAAAAGTGTCAGTATGAACACTTTTAGTTGAAAAACATCTGTAAATTGCCTGGAAAAAAATATGTAAATACATACGAATCCGATCCCTAGTCATAACCTTATGACTCTCGTTACTTTGTTGCGAATAAAGTCATACAAAATGTCCCATTTAATGCTGATTTGACCTGAGCCTGATATCAATCCATTCATTACAAACTTTATCCCACACAACCAAAAAAAAAACACAACAACAACCAACCTCTGGAAAAGAATCTAATTCAAAATAAAATTAGGAACATTTAAATAAATAATCAGTTGAGTATGTATTCCCTTATACTTATAACATAGAACCAGACAGCCGAAGTTGACAGTAAATTCAAAATACAATTATTCTAAATAACGTTAAATTGAAATAGTAATAGTTTTAATAATGCAAATTAATACGAATTTCATACTTGAATACACAACGGTTAGTTACCAAGAAATTCCAAGATGTAAAACCAGCGCCCTAAACTGATACCATAACTTTATTCTGGATTTGTATTTTTTATGGGGGGGGGAGGGTTTCGGGGGCATAGAACATGGAATATACATATTTACGCATTATTTCTTATTGTTTATAATTCACGATGGCAAGAAACTCCATCTTTTACGTCTACCTTAAGGTATTTTTATGAAAGGGTCTGGCCTGTAAAGGGGTTTACTCTGTCTCTAAAGGAAAAAGGAGTAGCCAGTTGTATGAGGAGCTATGGCCGCAGTCACGAGAATAGGGGGAGGAAATAAAGTGGGGAGATTACTCCAGGCTGACCGTTGCCTCTAAGCGGTGTCAATGTTCCTTCGGGGCAAAGTGCCTGGGCTGGGGCAGTCGAGAAGAAAAATACACGATAAAAATGTGTTTGGTAGTTGAACAATATTGCATAATAATGGTTTATAAATTTCTTGAACCACACACGTTTGACTTTGACAATATTTCTGTCCTCAACGTTGACAGGTGACTCATGTCAGAAAACATTGAATATCTTCCCTACAAAAATAAAAAACTGACTTGCAAAACCTATCCTTAAACTACTCCCAACTGTTCAATTTATTAAAACAATCCTCATTAAATCTCAATCCTTCTTGTAGAATACCATTTTATTTTTTTTCTTATTTTTTCAATGAGAACTCTTTTTAATTTTTAATTTCACTTTCTTGATAAATTATTATTTGATTTAAGCGTTTATTTATTTATTTAAACACCCTTCCTTGCCTTACGGCAATACGGGTTTTGACAATATTAATTTCTATGTCTCCTACTGGCCATTTCCATGGGTTCTCTGTCCAAGATTGAAGAATGCCATTCCCAATCCCGTTTTCCACTTGTACACAAACTCTTAGAAGTACTTTTTGAAAGTTTTTTTTTCAATCAATACTTATTTCCTTTTAGGATAAGTAGCTCAGTTGTAGAGCGCTGAGTTGCCGTGCCGAAGGCTCCGGTTTCAAATCCGGCAGTAAAAGATAGTTTATTACATATATATCAACAGCCGGGGATGAATCCTCTGGGATCGGCAGACCCTCCAGGGGCTCACCCAATCTCCTATAATGTGGGTACTCTTAATTGGGGATAAACATGACCATTGACCATGATCTCGGACAGATCACCCTCCAGCACAACCGCTTTATATACATAAAATCATTTTATGTCCAACGTTTCGGGCCTAAAAGATCTTAATTTCTGTTTCCGTGGGATGTAAGGATTATTTATTTACTTCCTTATTCAGTCATATAATGAATATTTTTTGTCATTTTAAGGCCAGATATTAGCGTTTTACAAGAAACAAACTTATATAGTTGCATATAGTTATATACTTATATAGTGCGTCTTATTTTAATTATCATATTATCATCTCAATCTGAAGATAAGACATAATGCAATGAAACATTGATGATGATAAAACGTACTATATAGTCCAGGATCCCTGGTACATTTTTGCACTTGATTACTATCAAGTTGAATCTTCGTGAATAGCTTCGTTTTGATGAGATGCCCAACAATTTCCTTTGCGAAAATTCTCGATTGTGGTAGCTAACAGAGGTAGCAAGGATAGAATATGTCGATTTGATGATTCTCAAATATTTAAGGATAACGTACCACGCAATTTGTAGGACAATATGACTGTTACATTATATAAATATTAACTAAGTAAAAAAAAAAAAATCAGCAGGTTAGTAATCATTTTTGATGACCTCGTTATCGATCAACATGTATTTTTTTTTACTTAGTTAATATTTATATAATTTAACAGTCATATTTTCGCAAAGGAAACTGTTGGGCGTCTCATCAAAACGAAGCTATTCACGAAGATTCAGCTTGATAGTAATCAAGTGCAAAAATTTACCAGGGATCCTGGACTAATACTATTGATGTTCTTTTTACTATAATATTTTTTTCTCAGCCCTGATGATAGCTCAAAAGTTAGGCTGAAATTTCAACATACAATAATTAATTCTACTTATGGGTGTATTATTATATAGATCGCATACCTGATTGTTTTTCCAAATTACTCAGGATATCTACGGCCAACCATTTTCTCATAAATACAAGGTCACAATATTTAAATGCATATTTTTTTATCGGTATAAAACATAGAAACGAATCTCGTAATTGAAGGTCAGCATGTACATAGGCGTAACGAGGGGGAGGTTATTGGGGTTGTAACCCCTCCTCCATTGCTTAGAAGAAATTAAAAAAAAATTGTAAGTAACAATTAAAAAAATAAAACTTTGGAGGATTTTACTTGTTTAAGTTACTATTGTGGGATTACAGAAGTGAGGGCCAATAATGCCAAAAAAACGACAAAGAAAGTGCAAACACTGTTATTTTAATGAATAAAAGGTACACTAAATTGACAAACCAAAACGTAATACTGTTTATTTACAATTAATTATGTTATTACAGCGGCAGTATTGGCATCTAGCGGCATCAATAAGATCGCAAATGTGAGAACAGTTTATACAGTTCTTAGAATCTATAAGTAAAGTCTGGATGGGTCTAGAAAGTTCCCTATGCAATTAAGTATAGTAAGTTATTGTAACTAATAAATTATGGTTACTTGTATTTAAAAGCTACTTCTTGATTGCCCTTCCAAAAATAACATTTATAACTCCCAAAATAACATTTAAAGATGTCCCTTCCACCCAAAGCATTCCATCCTTCAGAAATATCCAATATTATTCACAGATTACCTTCCCGAAAAGCTCCTGGGAACGACTTCATCACAATTCATATCTTAAAACACCTTTCTAGAAAAGCCATTCTATTCCTTACCTGTATATATATATATATATATATATATATATATATATATATATATATATATAAAATGCTATACTCCGCTCCACATATTTTCCCGACCACTGGAAATTATCCATTGTAAAAATGATACCGAAACCTTAAAAAAAAACCAGAATACCCATCCTCTTACCGTCCTATCTCTCTTTTACCTTCCGTGGGTAAAATTCTAGAAAAACTCACCCTTAAACGATTGTACCCCATCCTTGATGCTAATCATATAATACCAGATCACCAGTTTGGATTCCGAACATCCCACTCCACCATTCAGCAATGCCATCGTGTGGTGAATGTAGTCTCCTCTGCATTAGAACGTGGATCATAGTAATCGGGCTTCTTTCTTGACGTGGAACAGGCTTTTGACCGAGTCTGGCATCCGGGCTTGCTCTACAAACTCCGTAAATTCCTACCCCCTACAAATTTTCTCATCCTTCAATCCTATCTCACAAATAGAACTTTCCAAGTAAACCATGGGCCCATTTCTTTATCTCATCACTGATCTTGAAGAATGGTGTCAAAACTGGGGAATTAAAATAAATTCTCAAAAATCGCATCAAATCACTTTTACCTTGCGACGTAAACCAATGAGTTCCTGCCATTCAGTATCCTTTAATACTATCCCATTGGTGCCTGTAGAACAGATCCGATACTTAGCGTTGCATCTCGACAAACGATTAACCTGGAATCCTCATACAAGACTGAACAGATAAGAAACCGCTCGACGTTTCAGGCTACTTCAACACTTGCTAGACAAACGCCCTAAGCTCTCAATTGACTACAAAAGAGTCATCTACATGACCATCATACGACCTATTTGGACTTACGGAGTAGATCTTTGAGGCTCTACTAAGCCATCGAATTCCTCTCGTATCCAATCCCTACAATCCAAAATCCTTCGTAAAATCCTCAATGCTCCTTATTTTGTTAAGAATAAAGTAATCCATAACGACCTTAATGTCCCATTTGTTGCTGACTTGGCCCGAACTCGGTATCTATCCTTTCATAACAAACTTCATTCCCACTCAAACCCTCTAGTTTCAAACTTAGCTTTCTCTTCAATTCCCGATAATCCTCCGAAGAAGATGGCTACGTGACCTTCTTAGTTGAACTTTGATTTAAAATTTAAACTACCAGTGGGTAGTTTCTCTACTTGTCATTCTCACGTCATTATGCATCACTTATCCTATTTACTTGTTGTATTATTGTAATACAGTTGTAAATATCAATAAATAAATTTTAAAAAAACATTAAAAAAGTATAATCTATTTATTTAATTTGAAGTTACATGATATAATACATATTATACCTTTATTACGAGACATATTTTTTGAAGGGAGTAATATGTTGGAGTGGTTGACTGGTGGGGGTTAACCTCTCCCATGAATCAACTCTAGTTACGCCAATGAACATATACAACGTATTCTATTTAAAGTGACGAACCGGTTATAATGACTGGACTAAAAAGTTTCAGATTTCTCTAATATGCTGTATCTATTTCTTATATTGTATTATTTGGATGCGGTTATAAACACATCGCCTGCAATAAGATATCTATCTTCGTGATTTGTTTTTCATTCAGCTATAGAATAAAAATATCCGTTGAAAAAGGGATCAGCTTAAAATTTTACTATAATATTGATGGTTATCGTTAATAACTGTTATCGGGTAGGTGTTACAGAATCCTATAACTAGAATCCTATAGTGGTTAGTCTTGGACCATGTTCAATGATCGCGGAATAGGTCAAAATCTGGCATATGCTGCTAACTCCGACATGTAGTTGCTAAAAGACTCATTCCATGTATGACGAATCAAAATATAGGATAAATATAATCTATAACACTACAACCCATGGAGGGTATTGGCTCAGAACATGGTAGGGACAGCCTGTTTCTTAGAAAACGGTTGTGGAAGGAGTTGATTTGTCTGATATAACGCTCAAACCGCCAGGTTTTCGCCAACAATTAAGGGTACTACTTTGTAGAGGTTGCTCTCTGAAAGTGAGTTCTAGGAGGTTTAGTAAATCCCACAGAGTTCATCCAAATTTTTTAACAGATTCAATAATTTAACTACACAGCTGGATCCATAAGTGGATTTGAGCCTAGGACCTTCGGCAAGCTACAAACTCGGCTACAGACTCTACCCGTCTCCGCATAGGATATATAATAAATAAAAAATTCTCAATAAAAAGGTGTCATTCTTTATCAGAGAATGATTATAAGTTGATATATATCTGGGAGAGCGGACTTCCAGGAGAGATATAACCGACAATTGTCCAGATCAAATCTCACCCCGACGATGGTTGAGATCCATCAATTCTACCACTAATCTCCCACCTCGCCGTGTGATATCGGATCACTATCAGCCTAACTCGATAGCGAATAATGACCAGTCATCATGGGCCAAACGACACCGATTCCAAAACGATGAATTTTTTTAGGAATCCTGTTTATCTTTCCTTATATGTAAATACATTTTATTGTTAAGATTCGTTTTTAGCTATCGAAGATTTATTTGGATATTGTTTTAGTAATGATAATTATAGGAAAACAATCTATTTTTTAGCACACTGTTTACTATAACCTTTTGCAACTTTCCATCATATCTTACATTATCATTTGATTTATGAACATATGATCACTGCAACGTACAGTTTCATTTATACATCTCTTTTTTTTCACTTTAAAGAATAATCTCGAAATTTAATATATATTTATAGATCTACAAATAACCATTTTTACATTGTTTTGTAAACGTTTTTCCTCAAGGAGGGTATGTAGCTATTAATTGTCAATAATGAAGATGAGTTCTAATATGTTAAACTTATTATATTATTATTTATTTAGACTTTTTTTTTTTAAATGCCTCAAGTTCAGGCTTTTAAAAACTATTTTACAATAATTTTATGCTATGCTATCTAACAAAAAGAGATCATCTGAGAAGTGTCAAAGAGTAGGCTGCATTATTCTCATAGCGTCGTAGCTATACTCAACAATCCCAGCTGTGGAAGACTAGATAGCGAAGTACTTATAGAGCAGACCTTTGTCGTCCCTATTGAGGGCAAGATAAGGGCAGCAGCATCAGCCATTTCCTCCACGTCGGGCTCTTTTGTAGGTGCAAGGACACCTAGCTCTAAAGGATACTTCTTCATGACCAATATCCTTGAAGGATTGCCTCGGGGCTTAATAATCCCATCTCCGACGGAGGGCAAACAGTTTAAATAAATCTTCCAGGTGCGGAAGGAAAACAGGAGCGGTTTAGGGAAAGGAGTTGCTGGGGAGGACAAACATAGAACCCCACCCTACTTTTCCGTTCCTTTCCTGAGCCTCCTCCGCCTTCGATAACAAGGACCTCGTTGCCTCCCGAAATGGGAACGCTGAGGAATAACTCCAACCAATTAACGAATAGTAACTTAATAGATAGAAAGAAATTTAAAGTGAACAGAATAATTAGATGATTTATAAAAATAATTCGCCTTTTCTAATTAAAAATACTTTGGTAGGTTAACAACATAAGTATATACCGACTGTTAACGTATAGTCATCCTTCAATGAGTAAATTGTTTAATAAAAGGGTTTTGTAACAAGGAAGTTTCATCAATGCTTCCGTGTTGTTAGCAATAAAATTTTCCTTTAGTTCACCTCTTCTTTTGCATGTATATATACTAGCTGTAATAAGAAATAAAGAGATTAGATAGAGTTAGATCTAAAGACGTCAATAAGCTATGATATTAGTCCATAGTTAATAAGTCACCTAGTTGGTTCTGATAAGAAAGTCTTTTGTATAGGTATCCATGTTATTTCTGTTCTATAACACTATAAATAAATATATTTCTTACAAGTCGTCTACCGTTGGTTAACTGTACTCGGATGATAAGAAATCACACGACAATCCAACACTTTAATAAAATAAATGATATCTTCAATAGTGACAATAGCTTTTATCTACATAACCCTTTAGAGGAGTAGGGTGAGTTAAATAAACATTAATTATGAAATGATAGTAAATTTTGAGAGAACTGAATAAAACAATAAGATAAAATTGAACTAATGAAATAATAAGTTATATTACTAATGTTACAAAAAAAAACTATGCTCATTTTTATTGTTTTCTCAAAAAGAGAAAAATATTTATTATAATATAATTGGAGAATACAGCAAAATAACTAACAAACAACCCTATCGTTATTATTTTGCAAATTCTAATTATTGAAGTGAAAACTTCTTTAGCCGTGTTTGGCGACTTTTGGTAGGGGCAAACTAGTGACTACGCGTCAGAAACATGCTAGGACTTGCAACACCTAGCGGCCTGTGCATGAGTTACACCTTTTCTTTGAATCAACTTTAGCTTAAAGGTTAGAATTCCATTGATATAAGAATAATTATATTTATCTAAAATTTCGTTTTATCTAACGTTAGGTTAGATTAATAAATAAACTGCTTGAAAATTTAAATAACTTGTGTTCGGAGTGTCAATTATATGTGAAAACCAGGCTAATGCTAATAATTTAAATTTACAAATGTGAAATTTAAATAATTCGGTCTACAATTGATTACGAAATTCAAAAAAGAAAATTTCTGTCGGCAGTTCTTATGACTGCCTTTTTAAAAATTTTCTTTATAAAAATAAATGTTTTATTGGATATTATACAAGCTATAGAGACTTGGATTTAAATATTAAAATAGTTTTCTTAATTTAAAGTAATGAGTCGATGTTTAGTAAAAATGTAAATAATTAAGAGATTTTCGTTTGTTTTTGTTTTTACATTAGGATATAAAAACAAAAAAACAACAACAGATTAATGAAAATCAAATGCAGCACACATAACATTAACTGCCCAAATAGATTGATCAATCAGAAACAGCAGCCTCCCTTCAAGACATTCATTTCAGGAATAATCAGATTGTACAAAAAAAATAAACAATGTCTTTGCCTTAGTATTTTACTGAATATGTTAGAGTGAGGTTGCTGTCCCTGATTGATCTGTGTCTTTGAACTGATGAGGTGAGATGTGCTACATTCGATCTTCATTTGTGTTTTTTTTTTAAAGTTTTTTAGTTATTTTCCAGTTAGTTTTTTATTTTTTATAGTTTTCTTATCACATCTTAAAATTAACGTCTATCTAATATTTCTTACATTTTTATTACTTTTTAAAGTATAAAAATGTTACTTATTTATGTAATATTTTACTTAAATTATGTTAGACATATTGTAAGTTAAAAATTGATTAAACTGTTACTAATGACAATTACCTCATAGAAAAACGATTTTTTTTGTCGTCTCTTATTCTTAAAAGTAAAATTTCCTTTTGAAAGAATAGCGAGTAATAGTGAGACGGAAGGAAATCTCTTGAGAAGACATTTAGGAGGGAAGAACTTATTTAAAGTAGCTACCCCACCAAGGATCTAAATATTTCAAAAAGTTTTTTCGCATTAAGGTATGCAAAGGATTTTAACTCTAAAGGGGGAAAACGTATTTCAGAAGCGCTACGATTCTGGAAACGTAATTCCGGAAGATTATAGTTTGCCATAAGGCAGAAGAGCCTCAACGGTCTGAAATTTACTACCCTCAACAAAGTTATTTTTATTTTTCCTGTAAATTTTTTTAAAATACAATTTATATATATTTTCGCTAAATTTAAACATAAAAACAATGTACAAACCGATTCTGTCTGCATTTTTGACAGATTTTATTTTCAATCCATAATTGAAAATAAAATCTGTCAAAATCGTCATTTTGGGAAACCCCATGAGTCTTAAAGACCAAATTTTCTGAAAACCGTTCAGGCAAATCGAAACAAAAGGTGATTAATTGTAGACCTATTATGTTACTTCAACATTTATTGAAATAAAAAATATAGTAATTCCCTATAAATTACAATAATACAAGTCATTATTATGATTTGAATAATTTTTTTGGGAACATTTTTCTTAAAAGATCTAAACTTTTATTTTCCTTAGTAACTTGATATATGCTTGGATAGTTTTTATGCATTTAAAGAAAAGACTTATTAGAGTAGTACCACTTCATGGTTTCTCTACTTGTCTTTATCCTTTATACATGCATATGCATGTATGTATGCATCATTCCTGCAATTTACTTGCTGTATTGTTATATTTTAAGTTTTACTTAAAATAAATAAATAAATAAAATGAAGCATTAAATCTATCAATCCATTTAAGAGATAATCGTGGCAATGCCATAAATTCATAAATAGATTTATCTAGCTAAACATAAGGATATTTAATAATATTTATAAGCCATGCTGTTGTAATTTATTCTATTTTCTACTGTAATTTTCTCATATTTCGGTCTCTAATTCACCTTCCCTTTGAAAAACCAAGAATTTTAGCTTCCTTTTAAAAAATGCTAGCTAGGACTACACCGATGGCTGCGAACCCGCGACCCTGGCCAAATTAACTTATTACACTAACTACTTATTACTACTAACCATACATAGGTGACCATAAATATTTACTTAGAGATACAATAAGTCAAATCAAAATATTTCAAGACTAATTAGATATCTTCTTTTCATACGATCCTCCTCTGTCATCCTATAGCTGCCATTTCTTCTCTGACTTCTATCTACTGTTTCCGAGGTATAAGCCATGTTATATATTAAGTAATTAATTAAAAGTTAATAATTATTATTTAAAAAAATGATAAGCGCTTTTCTATATATGTGTTTTCAATACATACCAAGTTTACCTCACATTATAAAATTGATTGTAAAAAATCACAAATATATGCAGAATCTCATTTCTTGAGACTAGCTTTCTTAGCTTATATGGTTGATTCTGGATTGACCGATTTCCTCGGAACGAGTTTCGACTTAATCGAGTTTAGAGAACCCTGTTACGTAGGGTGGGAGTAGAGCAAAGGGATCTTCTTCTCAAGGTAGGAAGGGTTTCTGAGCCTCCTAGGTTTAGAGGACAACGCGAAAAGTAACTTTCCTCCGTGCCATTGGTCTTTAGGAGAAGTTATTGAAATGTAAGTTAAATTTATAAACGTTGCGAAATATATAGACCACGAAATAAATAATAAAATAAATAAAGGAGTTAAGCCAAGGATATTCAATGATACAACCAAGTCCCGTGGCAAAGGTTGAAGATTGGTCTAGAAATAGGTTATTCAAGTTTTTAGCGGTCAAGCGATAATATCAAGAAAAAATTGCTATTAACCTATCAACACGTCTCTTTAAAAAAAAAAAAAACTGAACTACGCTTCACAGATATTATACGTGAGTTAATTAAATATCCATAATTAACATAAGCATACCGTCCCAATTTAAACAATTTTATAGAAAATTACAAAGTACATAGCCATTCCCACACTGATAATAGTTATCATCCATATAACGGTACAGAAGGATAAAACTTAATTTTGAAGATTGGAATAAACTAAATTAAACAAAATAGTAACTTAAAAGTTAAGTTAACAAGTTAAATAATTTGTTACAAATTAATAAATTAAAATGAGCAAAAACTTGGCATATAATAATTATTAGCTCCTAAAACCAAAGTATTTTAAAATACTGCAAAATAACTAATCAGCCAACGATTCGTCATTTCAGCCACACTGGACATACCAAAAAATAAAAAATTATCTTAGTATTTTATGGAACATTATGTGGTGACTTATATAGCTCTATTTGTTCTTTATTGATGTGTTTTAGTTTTTGATGTATATCCTGCTGAGACCTGAATTGGCCGAATGTAGAATTTTTAGTTATTTTGCAGTATTTTATAGACCTAAGTTGTCTTATTACATGTTAAAAATTAACCTCTATCGAGTATTCCTTATTTCATACCATCGAATCCGATCATCTTTTTAATTATAAACATTTTACTTACTTCTATATTAATTTACATGAATTGTGTTTGCTATTCCGAGTTAAAGTCGATTAAACTGCCACTAATTCCAGATTAAAAAAAAATAAGCGAAAACTCAAAAATAAACAAAAAATAATTATTAGAATGTAATTGGGAAACATAAAAAAACAAAGCCTTGATCTAGATATAAAATACTCTAACATAGCTAACATCAAAGAAGATGAAATGCAGCACATCTCATATTAACAGCCGAACAAACTTATCAATCAAAAGTAACAACCTCACTCCAAGTCGTTCAATAAAAAACTGAGAAAAAGGATTTTTGGAGTTTACTCCTTAAGAAACGATTTTCATATTTAGCCCGCGGTATGAGTACTAAAATCGAATTTAGCTAAAAGTGGCGAGTTATGTTCCTTTCTCGATAATATTGTATTATTTGTTTTACATAATAGATAGAAATTAAAAGTTAAATTCCCGGACTTATCCGGAAGAGATACGTGTGGTATCTATGGTAACAGTATTCTATTGCTTTATTCTCTAAGTGTTGAAATGCGATAATTTTGTGTACAGGAGCCTATTTAAAGACATCTATCCAAACCAACACTATTACTACTCTTATTTAGATTCCGCCTTAAGTTGTTGGGGTCCATTCATATCATTTGGATACAACCTCAAAAGACGACAGGGCAGCGTTGCTCTCATAGGAAATTGACTAGCTATCTAGCAAGGCTGTGCAGTGATTATTTAATTGTGCACAGTGTGTAGTGTGTAGTGTCTTGTGCTACTAGAACAGGAGATTGGTGTATTACGAAGTGGACAGGCAGTGATCATGCTGGGAGGCCCCCTTTCAAAAAAGTAAAGATAGAGAAGAAATCGGCCTAGAGGAAGACAAGGAAAGCAGAAGAAGCACCACCAGTAGTGACATCGAACAGCTTTACCACTCTAGCTAATTTACCACCAACTAAGGAACCTACGGCGGCCCAACGAAGAAGATTCCTCCAGTTATAATGGACCGAGAAAACTTTACGTAAAACGAGGTGAGTGATTTCATGAACAAAATTAATATTAATCAATATTTTATCAAACAGACGAGGACTGAGATCCATAGAGACCGATCGTCACACATTACAAAGGCATCTAAAAACTCGTGGAATTGGGAACCATAGTTTTACATCCAAAATCACGACAAAACTCTCAAACAAATTTGTGATAAAAAATCTTGATCCTTCTATTCCCATATCTGATGACAGGAAGGCATTTGAACCTATTAAGGCTTGGACACAAGACAAAAGACTGCACCGGACTGAAAGAAAATTGAATTATCATAGCTGTTCCAGAAGGTATCACTATAAAAGATATACAAGACAAAGGACGCCACGTCAATAGATGTATATTCACAGTTGTGAAATATATCCCAAGAAACGATATCCTACCGTCCTAGTGCTATAAATGTCAGTAATTTGGGCACATAAAAAACTACTGCAGCCACACCGTAAAATGTGTAAGATGCAGCGGCTCACATAACATTTCTGGATGTCCGCGACTAGGCAAACCAAAATGCTCGAATTGCGAGGGAGCCTACGTCGCTTCTTATAGAAAATGCCTTCATAGGAAAAAATCAGAAGAAATAGTGACTATAAGGATGGAAGAAAAGAGATCTATGCAGATCAGTACTAACCAAAACATACCCAAACTGATGACTAACAGTATTAAAGTTCGTCCAGGAGTAGAATACGCATCTTTTCTACAAGGTACTAAAATGACAACCAGTCAAACCATGCTCCACCACCATCAGACCCTCCACAAACTTTCGCCTATTTCGGCTCAGCTCACGGTACAATTTATTTCCATGATGTGAGAACTTACAACCACAATTCAAGGATTAAAAGGAGTGCAGTTGACGGTTTTAGTTGAGTTCCGTTGACAGTTTTATGAGTTCAGTTGACAGTTTTAGTGTTTTAACAAGTCACCGCACCCGCTATTTGCCCTGAAGATGGCAGAAACGTTGGTACGATTAATAAAAAATAAGTTTTCCTTATTTTTTGTGTTATCATGACTGCACCCCCCGACCAATTCAATCGATCATTTGAATTATCCAGTCAACTATTTACCACTCAAACATGTATTTTTTTATTTTATATATATACACAAATCTATATTTATAATTTTAATTAAAATAGTTCACATTAATTTAAAATAGTTTTTTAAGAATGCGCGATGGCAAGAGTCAGTAGAGAGTGATTAATTGGCAAGGACAGATTTAAAATCCATTAGAAACTAAAAGGGGGAAACTCCAATCGCGTGTCGGAGCTGATACACACTTTTTTTTGTAACTGTATAGATTATGTGAGATGAACGTCTTGGAGGGAAGTTGTTATATATCATTGATGGCCTATTACATGTTAGATGTACTTTTGATCTTCATTGATATTATTTTTTTTTTCATTTCCAGATGTCACAAAAAAATAAACGAAAATCTCTTAAATAGTTACATTTATACTGAACTTCAATATGTTACGTTGAATTCATATAAACAATTATTTTAGTATTTAAAAACGTATTTTAAATAGCTTTTGCAATTTTTAAAACAACATTTAGTTTTTTAAAGAATAAAATTAAGCTTGGTGAAAAGTTGAGAGAGAGAGAGGTTTTTTTTAAATATTCCGTTGACTGGAAAAATTAACTATATAATCCTCAGCCATATTGATCAAGGCAGTTACTAATTTCCTATAAAACTCAGTTACTCACAGGAAGCTAACTAGAAAGATGGAGTCTATTTAGAAATTATAACTGTTCCAACTTATTAAAACGGTTGATTAAGAACGAATTGATGAAAAATTGGCTCCCGTTCCTCAATTCTTATCGCCGCTTTAAATTTGTTTTTCTTTATATGATAAAACGGATAACAATATACAAGGAAGAGATATTCATTTTTACCTTTAAATAAAAAAAAAAAAATTAGTGCATGCAAATCAGATTAAACGGCATATTGGTAAATTCTTATGAATAACTAACAGTATAAGGCATTTTAGGCGAGGGAGAGAAAAGTGGAAAGTAAGGAAGCAGTGCTTAACATCTTAATTAATTTAAATCCTTCAGAGAGGGAATGAGAGAGGACGGACCAAATTTTTGTATTTACAAACAAAATTAGGCAAACCGGGCCTTTAATTAGCGGAATTCAGAATGCAAAGTCTTACTGTCTCATCTGATGAGTAACTCCTCATCATGGGATTTAGTATGATGATCGTGCTGTGTAGAGATTGGCTTTGATGAGAGTATATTCGATTCAGAATCATTCCATAGTGTTGAAAACGTAATCGATTATTTTAACAGCGTAAGCGATAATAATTGCGGATGCGATAGGTTTTATTTGTATTCATGACGTACAATGACGTGAGCTATTGCATGCAAAATTTACACTTTGTTAATGAACTCGTTCTACAATTTATAAATAAAGAGGGATATATATTATTACTGATGATTCTGTTCTAGCGAGATTTTTATTCCTTGTCAAACAACTGTGCACTGCATTAAACAGTTCATCTATATATGCAGTAGAGAAATTTTATCAACCTAAGTTAATCCTCTTCCAGTGCTGAAATATATTTCTAATCATGTATTCAAATTAAAATAAATAGAACCCAATTTATTTTGTTTTTTTAGAATACTAATTCTAATTAGGTTGGCTGATTCATTTAGAGTTCTGGCAATCGGTTGAATGGTATGTACTTTTTATAGTGATATTCAAATACTACAATGTTCTAATTTAATTGTATTCTTGCCGGAGTTCCTCAAGGTAGTATCATGGGTCCCATCCTATACTCGATATATATAGCTGACATCCCAACACATCCAAGCACTGTCCTCACTACGTACACGCTGATGACACATTTGTGTTATCAGTAAATAAGGATCCATTTGTAGCATCCCAATCTCTTCAATACCATATCTCAAACATTTAAGAATGGTGTCAAAATTGGAGAATTAAAATAAATCCTAACAAATCCCATCAAATTACCTTCACCCTTCGTCGTAAACCTACAAAATTACTGCAAAATACGTAAATTAATAATATTCCACTGAACCCTGTCGAACAGATACGTTACCTAGGACTCCATCTGGACAAACGTCTCACTTGGAATCATACAAGACAGAAAAGACAAGAAACTGCTCGTCGTTTTCGCCTACCTCAACATTTACTGGACAAACGCTCTAAGCTCCCAATTAATTACAAAAGACTCATTTTCATGACAGTTATCAGGCCTGTTTGGACATATGGAGTTGAGCTTTGGGGCTCTACTAAACCATCCAATTCATCTCGTATCCAATCCTTGCAATCCAAAATCCTTCGTAAAATCCTCAATGCTCCTTATTATGTCACAAACAAACCATCATGATCTTAATATCCCATATGTTACTGATTTGGCCCAAACTAGATACCTACCCTTCCATGACAAGCTCCATACACACTTGAATCCGCTAGTCTCTCAACTTGCTTCCCATACTATTCCTGATAACCCTACGAGGGGTCTCAAAAGAAGATGGCCTCGAGACCATCTACTATAGAACTTTATTGGAGTGCTACCAATGGGTAGTTTCTCCACAAGTGTTTTTTATGTCATATTGTACATATTAGCAGATTTACTTATGGTAATATTATCATGGTTGTAAATATCAATAAATTAAATTTTAAAAAAAAAATTGTATTCTTACACTCAGATAAGAGAAGTAAATAGATTCAGTACTTTTCATAATAAATATTTTAATTTATTTATTTTAAAAATCAATATTTTTGCTTTAAATGGTAAATGAATCATTTTCAAAAGAGATATCTCCTTTTAAACAATAATCGAGAATATTTAAATCTCTTGCAGCAGAAAGGCAACTAGTCTAACATTAAATTTCATGAAAACTTTTACCAGAAACAGAAAGTGCTTGTACGCATAATAGCATAGTCTTTACAACACCTTCTACATTTTGATTACTGCAGATAAGGAACATTTCACGGATAAAAAGGGACCTTTCTGTATATAACCCTGACAGTGTCTTTGATGGCGCCTGTCAGTTTGTGAACTATTTGAACTCATCAAAAACCCAAGTTAAGTTTCTGTTTCTGTGTAAAGGAATGGAAGTGGATAATTTCATTGATTTTAGTTCTTGTTGGCTCAAATTTTCAAAAAAATTGGCTTGAGCAACTATTCTTTTGGCAAATATGCCCCCAGAAGCATGAAAACAGCATTCACCATATCAATATATAGGGAATGTCTTTTTCCTGTGCGGTTCCGTCTAATGTTCAGTGTAGTATGAACATTTCAGGCTTAACAAATTGTACTTTCTCACTAAGAAATGCAACAAAACCACTAGAACCTTCTACCAAAAAAAGCAAACACAACTGTACAGCATATAAACAACAACAAATATGTATGGCATAAAAAAGACCTGAAGACAAAATTATTTTTCGGAGCTCAATAACTTCATAACTGATACCACGGCCTATCTCGTTGAAAATGTTGATGACTGAACAATATTCTTTCAATCAGTGAATCATACCTTTTTTTAATAAACGTTTATGTAAACAAAAACATGGTCAATAAGTCTTATTAAACCTATTTTCAAATAACATGATGAATATTTGTTTACCAAAAAGATTACTTAAAAAATCTTGTTTACAGCAGGAAAAAAAAATATCCATGTAAAAGAAAATAACCCTCCAGGTTTCTGATACGTGAAGAATCTTTATACGTATCTTACAAGTACGCTTGCATGGAGTAATAAACATTAAATACTCAGAAACAATAATTAATCTATATAATGAATCAATTATTTGTTTTTCTTTCTTGTTAAATTTAGAAAAGTAGACCAATCGCCTTTCTGGAGTTAGAAATTCATTTGAGATTTTCTAGTGAAGATATAGTAGACTATCGTAGGTAGTTTAACAAGAAAGTCTTGTCTGAGTTCTTGACTACTGGCAACTATTTATTCGATTGTTGATTACAACCAAACAGCATTAATAATATCCTTTAACTTCCCCAGCCATCCAATAAGTTCCATGATATTTTATAACAGAATCACTATGTGTTTTAATAGATTACAGATGACAGCAGATATAGTGCGGTTGAGCCAACCAGGACTAAGTTTCGGTAATTAGTTCTTAATTACGAGTTTTAATTAGATGAACCAGGAATAATTTCTATATAGGCTCCATATTTTCTAGTTAGCTCCCGTCCAGGGGAGTAACTTAGTTTTATAGAAAATTACTACCTGGATCGAGATAGCTGTGGGATAGTTAGTTAATTTTTCACTCACTAGGATCGTTCAGGGTTCCTCAACATTTCAAGAAGCATTGCATTAATTTGATTTTTATTAGTTGGTACGAAAAATAAAACTTTGTTGACACTATTCTCTAATTTTAATCAGAGAATGTTTATATAGTGGCAAGTTAACAGCATTATTATTTTTTTAATAGATCGAAAAAAAAACAAAAAACAATTTAACGAAATCTAAATTATTAAAAAAAAAGGCTGTGTGAGGTATGGCTGTGTCATGGACACGGCCGGCGTTCGTTCTACGTGAATACATTTACGTAACGGATAATATTTTTAATATAATTATTATTTATGTATTCAGGAAAAAATCAAGTAAGCAAATAATTATTGTAGTACAATATAACTTTGTTAATTATTGGTTTGAAATACAAAAAGTACGACACAAATGGCATATCTAATTAGGTATTACCTAAATCTATGCCGAGCAAGGAGCGGTCTTGCGAGACATTAAATTAAAGTCTTCGTCTATCATAATTGGTGTAGTAAGATCAGGTTCATAATCGGGTATAACAATGTTTTTGGAATATTTCAATAGCGATGGTAACATAAAGGGTTTAATTTCTGTTAAGGCTGTGCCCGGATGGATGTACACACATCCGAATATGAATTTGAAGATATCATTGGCCTTTACGTTTACTAGAAAGACATCACCAGGTTTTTTGACTTTCATTTTCAAATTAATTTCCGAAATGTCGATGTTAACTCTATTACAATCAGTGAATTTTGTAGTTGCGATATATGGCACCTCCATTGGCTATGTGACTTGATGATGATGATGATGATACCGCTACGATGCGGTTGCAATTTGTCTGCGCTTAACGGTATTACAATATGATCTCAGATCAAAGCCAGAAATATTCACTGGCATGAAATCTTCCATCCAAGACTCGCTGATTGCCACATAATCAGATAAATTGATGATGGAATCGGCAGAGATGTCTTCCGATTGCGAGACCACGCTTTGTATATTAATGGCGGTGATAAATAAAAAACAACGCTGTTAACAACACTATTACAACATTTTTTTTAAGACCGTGGGCAAATTCCAACGAAAAGCCCTTAAGTCTCCAAACTAAAACAGAAATTGAAATTATCTGTCCAATATTTCGCCCATTTAGGCATCCTCAGGGTAGAAAGAGAATAACAGCAAAACAAAACATGAATAATGCACCCAAGAAATTCCTTATGATTCATTAGTTGCATTTGAGCCTCGGAGGTGGTGGGATGTTTCTTGGGTGCATTATTCATGTTTTGTTTTGCTGTTATTCTCTTTCTACCCTGAGGATGCCTAAATGGGCGAAATATTGGACAGATAATCTCAATTTCTGTTTTAGTTTGGAGACTTAAGGGCTTTTCGTTGGAATTTTTCCAGGGTCTTAACATTCATGTAAGGTCTCTTTTTACTTTTTAACGTTTTTTTTTTACTTTGGGAGCTAGTGTCGGCAACGGAAGTTGGGCCAATCACTGGTACACATCTCGTATCTCTCTAAATTTAGGAGAAGCCTGACCAAATCGGTGATAAAATTTGAAATCGTTTCGGGTATTGATTATATAAAGGCCATCTAACTATTTGACGCAACTCAAAGCCACATAAACTAGTTGGTTTTGGCACTGTTTGACTCGGTCATATGGTGTTTTGTTGTTACCATTCTATTTCTCTTGAGAAGTTCTTTCCAACCGTATACAACAATCTCTGCATTTGGATTTGGCTTCTTTCGAACGTTTTAGCTTCTCCGAGTCAAAAGTTATACTGATTGGAAAGCTCGGTATGCAGCAGGTAATTTTGCTGGGGGCGCTTCAACCTCCACCGTGCGCGAGGCGTCACAGTTCTCACTTACCCTAATGAATTCTTTGATCTTTTTGCTGTCCTGTGGTCTAATTGAATTCAGGATGGAGATGACAGATGTGTAGCTGCAACACCAAACTGTATTCACCGATATTGTTATTAATCGTTTTTTTAATTGTCTCCCATTATTGAAGCAATTTTAAAGACGTATTTACGTCAAAAATGTGGGTGGCCTGTGTTGTAGAGGTTACCATAACAACCTATTGTGCCCAAGGTAGGGGGTTCGCAACCTGGCAGATGGCCGTAGGAATTTTAGGAAAAATGCATTAAGTTCGTTTATGGATTTATTGATTTATCTCGATGGATGATTTATGGATTTATTTCGTATCTCGAAATAAAAGTGAGATTAAACCTCGAAATAAAAACAAATACGACAATTTATCACATTTGTGTTATTTATCAAGGTTAGCGTAAAAAGGTTTATTGCTTTCAATTTTATTTAAATAGAAAGCCTTAACAATGGCGTTCGAAACATGTCTCAACTCAAATTCATCAATCGTAATTAAAGAAGAAAAAGTCTATTTATACAGCGAAAGCAGAATAAATATTCTGACAAAGCTTTCAAATATATAAAAACATATATTTTCAACTGATTTCGTCATCAACTTCTTAAAAATGCGGACATACACAAACAAATATTTTTAGTTATTATCATACAATATTTTTAGAAGGATATAATAAATTTAACTCATACGTTTATATATATATATATATATCTTACTAATATTGTAAATGTGAATGTTTGTATGTTTGTCTCTCTTTCACGCAAAAACTACTGGACGGATTTGGATGAAACTTTACAGTAATGTATGTTATACATCAGAATAACACATAGGCTATAGCAAGCGCGGATTTATGGGAGGGTGCAAGGGGGCACGTGCCCCCCCGACAGTATTTTAGGTACTGTGGAAAATCCATTATTGTACATAAATAAAGGCAAATCACATGGTAATATTTGTTAAAATAACAGAAAGAACATGAGTGAAACTATTTGTTTTGATATCCTATTGTTACGGCCGCACAAAGGAAGGCGGAAGCGGGGGATTAGCGGCTTAAGTCCGTCAGCTGGAGACGTTAAAATAGGATTAGGACCGTTCTAGATCTTCTCCTATTGTCGGAAAAGGATTAAGAATATTCCAGAATTGTCTGGCCCCTCCGTGTTCTAGAATGTTCGGCCTTGCCTACTTAAATACTTTCTTCACCTCGAGCCAGTCAGTCTTGGCCTGAGAGTAGACCACACAAGATCTGTGATTAGTGAGTGTCATAAACTAGTCAGTGTTGAAATTTGTTACGGGCTACTGGGTATTAAAATGAATTAAACAATGTACTAAACTAAACTAAACAAGATACTAATATTGATTAACAAAATGATAAAAAAAAAGGATACAATTAAACTATTAACAATTAAATTATTAAACTAAGATTAATTTATAATAACAATATTCTAAATATTTATTATAACCTAGGCCTATTTAATTATTACAACAATATAAGATATTACTAATTCTAGATAGCTTAACTAGTTACAATAGTTTCTATGAATATTATAAAATTACACTAAAATTTATAACTAATAATTAACACTTACAGTTCACTAGTCCACCGACCGTAAGATTCTCCAAGTATGACAAACTGACACACAGAAACAGTTTATTACACTCGCAAGACTGTCACAGTTCACTGATACACTTATTACACGGGCCGGTTCAACACTGACTAGTTTATCACACTGACATTCACTTATCACAGATCTTGCGTGGTCTACTCTCAGGCTAAGACTGCCTGGCTCGAGGTGAAGGAAGTATTTAAGTAGGCAAGGCCGAACATTCTAGAACACGGAGGGGCCAGACAATTCTGGAATATTCTTAATCCTTTTCCGACAATAGGAGACGATCTAGAACGGAACATAATGCTGTTTTAACGTCTCCCGCTGACGGACTTAAGCCGCTAATCCCCCGCTTCTGCCTTCCTTTGTGCGGCCGTAACACTATTAATCTTACTAATATTATAAATGTGAAAGTTTGTATGTTTGTCTCTCTTTCACGCAAAAACTACTGAATGGATTTGGATGAACCTTTACAGTAATATAGGTTATAGCAGCAGAATAACACATAGGCTATAGCAAGCGCGGATTTAGATGGGAGGGGGCACGTGCCCAACCCCTGCCGACATTTTTCTAGGTACTGTGGAGAATCCATTATAGTACATAAATAAAGGAAAATCACATGATAATTGTGGTTAAAATTACAGAAAGGACAGGAGTGAAACTATTTGTTTTGATATCCTACGAATATTATAAATGCGAATGTTTGTTACTCATTCACGCAAAAACTACTGAACGGATTTGGATGAAACTTATTGAATAAAATAGGTTATAAATCAAAGGCTACATCAAGGGCAGATTTATGTGGGGTCACGTGGCATGCCTCCCCGTTATAGTACATAATTAAAGACAAATCAGGAACATAGCCTCTTGAAATTTGTAGATAGGTTCTTTGTATAGTTTAAGAAAGAAATTTGGATAATTCCACCCCAAGGGTTTCCATTTAAATATAATAGGGGTTCAAAGGTTGTAGAGAATCCGTCAGTTTTGAAGTTAGACATCTGAAATTATGGATGTACGAGTAACTTATATTTAAAAAAAAAAAATTAAATTATTTATTTAAAATGATCTTTCACGAAACTTTATGTGGCAGGCCGAATTCCACGCGAGCGAAGCCGCGGGCATAAGCTAGTGTATATATATATATATATATATATATATATATATATATATATATATAAATTTTTACCTAATTTTTCTTCTTCATAACTTAATAATTTAGTTTTAGTAACCTTCGAAAAAAATCATATAATAATATAATTAATAATTCTTTAGTTATGTATATATTCTTATTAAGTAATAAAAAATAACATATTTGACTAAAAGGTCATGTGGCTATCTTCCTTTCAGAAGATTTTATATTAGTGGAAATAAAGCTTGTCATGAAAGGAATGATATTGGCTTCGCGACAAGTAGGAAATTAAGATCATTATAGATTACTTTACGCGTAACTCAGTAAGGAGCATTGAGGATTTTACGAAAGGATTTTGGATTGTAAGGATTGAATACGAGAGGAATCCGATGGCTTACTGTAGCCCTAAAGCTCAACTCCTTAAGTCCAATTAGGTCTTATAATAGTCATTCATATGAGTCTTTTGTAATTAATTGGATCCTTTTATTTGGTGTTCTTATTATACTTGTTTATATTTATACTTTAGTGTTTATTATATTTGTCCCAATAATTAAAATCATAATTTGTCCATTTCACTCATTATACATATAAGGATATAGATATTTAAAGATTAAATGAAAGAATTTGTTGATGCATCTTTTTTTTTACAAAACAAGGGTTTAACGGGATATTGGAAGGGAAATAAGTTAAAACTTTTTCATTTGTGTTGTACAAGCTATGCAAACATTTATTCTGTATATATATTTCACGCATTCTTTGATTACAATATTTGATTAAAAATTATTTTAAATTATTTCAAATCAAAGTGTTAACAAAATAACGTAATGTATATGAATATGGATTAAATATCCAGAAAGGGGAGGAGAGCAGAGAAAATGAACCTAGCTATGGTCACCCTTAATAGACCTTAATTCTGTTAGTTTCTTATTCAGGTTGCCATTTCTGACAAGTTACGAATCATCAGATAAATGAGGGGCAAACGAAAATGGCCCAGACTATAAATTGACTACAAATTAGATAAGGAACATCTTTTTGCTATTCCGTTAGGACAATTTCAAGGAGCAAAAGAAGCACGTCTGTTTTTTCAAGTAGACTACTTTCAATCATCCTGCCCGATTGAGATCGGCTATAATTTTACAAATTTATAAAGATAATTTTTAATGAAATAGGCAAATTTGCATATTTCTATTATGATTTATTTGGTTATATGTAAAGTAAAAAAACCAAAAAAAAAACCGTTAAGTTAATTTTGACGAAACTGGCCTCCATATTCTATGGGCATCTTTAATAACAAATTTAGGGGCGATAACTTAAACTAGCGAAGTAGTTGGGCGAGACTTTGGCCAAGTCATTTCATTGCACAACCGTTGGGCTAGAAACAGAACTATCCTTACCACGTACCAGGTCCGATACAGGTTGTTTTTCCTTGGGCCTACCAGTGTAAGTATTGACGCACATTTTTGGGTTCAAGAACAGTGACAAATCGGTCTAGATTCGTGGAATTGTGGAGATATATGCCGAATCTTGAGCTTGTTATTTTTTCAACGGCGGATGGCCACCCTATTCAAGCAGTTTACCTTTTGTAAACGCCTTACCACGCTATGTTAATTTAAATTAAGTTGCTTGAAAACTTATTTTGATTAAAAAGGTACAAAAAGTTGGCTATACTTATTTGTGTATGTACATAACAAAAACAATTGTTTGCAAATATTATGTTCTCGTATTTCCATCTATATTTCACAAACTTCCCAAAGAACCCACTTATTGTGTATTCCTTTATTAATCTATTGAGAAGCTAAAAATTCCATTCTTAAAACACCATTTAGCCAAGGAATCGTTATTGTACTTCACACTTTTCGG
Source organism: Arma custos (assembly GCA_037127475.1). Lineage (NCBI taxonomy): Eukaryota > Metazoa > Arthropoda > Insecta > Hemiptera > Pentatomidae > Arma > Arma custos. The sequence continues at coordinate 185,498,574 of CM073759.1, forward strand.
CGGAACCAAGCCCGAAAGAAACTTCAACTGTATTTACACGCAAACAAATTTAATGAGCGTTTTTTTCTGGCATTAAGGCATCCATAGCCTAGCAGAGAACTGAGAAAAATGTAGGCAAAAAAAAGTATAAATATGAACCAATGTTTTTTTTCCAGTTTTTACTTGATACATCCTAGAATTTTACTTGATATTCCCCAATATTTTACTTGATATTACTCGATTTATAATGATCTTTGATTCTTTGAAATTTATATGAAGATTCGAGTATTTTTTAAAACTAACAAAGCTCCATCGCTACAAGCCTTATCTGTATTGCTTTATCTGAGTTAAAGAATAATCCTCTTTCACACATCCCATGAGTTCCACGCTTCTCTCTTCCAATCGCTTCTCTCATCCTTCCACCTGCTTTTCGATCTACCTCCTTTTTCCTTTTATTTTCTTCTTAAATTTTCATCTGAACTCCTACATTCTGACCAGACGCTCTTCCCATCTCAGCTTACTTGCTATGATATTGCTAACAATATTATTATTCTATAATTTAATCTCAATTTCGCTCTTGCTTTTGATTTTCCACTCACCTTTAACTCTTGCAGCACCCTAAATACTTTTAATTTACAGCAGTCCTCTTGCGGCATACATCAGTTTTCCGCAACATAAGTAAGCTACTGGTATATATACGAGTTTTCTGGTATGTGCTTTAATTTTTTTTGTTTTGACAGTAATTGAGACTTGAGAAGCTTACCACCAGCCATTGTTCTATTTATATTTTCATGGCTAATTAAAATTTAATCTATTTCAACTTGGAATCGATATACACTAACGACATTTTCAACCTTAACATTTTTTATAATTTATTGTAGCAATTTTGTTATATTGTTTAAAAATGCTTCTCTGAGCGCCTTTTCACTCCTGGCAGCAATCATTAGCATTGGCGAGATTTTTCTATGTCTTATCAACGATAGTTCATATTATATTTATAGCGTTTTTCCATGATTTGTCTTACAACATAAAGTTGATCTGTGGTACAGAGTATCTGCTATTATTATTCAGATCCAAACTTCGTAATGATGGAATAGAATATCCTAAAAATGCCGGTGCAGTTCCAGAGCAGTTTGTGACCATTAAAGCTGAGCTAAGTGGCTCTCTGGGAGGTGAAGTAGCTCTGTAGCCTTTCCGCCATTGTCTGTCCGCTTCTTCGTTCCTTTCTCTATCTCACTCTAAGTACAATGTTAACTTACCGAAGTTAGCCTCTATGATCTTGGGTAACAAGCATTTTCATTCCTTAAGCTGACAGGTCTCCTACAATTACAACAATTAACTAATATAAATTTTCTTAAATGGTGTTTGAAAATTAAGAGAAAATAACTTGTATGTAGTGTTCTTAAAATTTCCAAGCTAGTACCTAGTTTAACAGCACTCTAGAGTCCTGCTGGTTGACTATTCGTTTTTTATATAAATTTTTCAGTCTGTTATAAATGAGGATCGAAAAGCAAAATAAATCATCGAAATCAAGTTTGCAGACTGCACCACCAATTTATCTGTAGTTCCAAAATAGTTTATTAAATATTAATATTCTATACATTAAATTAAATTAAGTATTTATTACTTTAAAAGAGAAGTTAATCTTGATAGTTAGTTTAAATTGATTTCACTACTATAATTATAGAGCAGAGGGAAGAAACGAGGAAAATAGTTTTTCCCGAAAATTAGCACTAAAATTAGAAAATTCTGATAACTTTTGTCATTGCTAAAACGATGGCTCTGGGATTCCTCAAGTATCTCCCACCCCTCGGGTATATAAGTCCCATCAGCCTACTGGAGGCAACTCACAAACACCGCTCTTAGGATTGATGACCCGTTTATATATATATATATATATTCCAGGATGCCAGTAACCTCAAGAGAAAATAGCCGAAATTGTAAAGAAGTTCAAATAAGGACGTTATACTACTGACAGAAAAGTAAATCAGGTTCTGCGTACAGGAAATATACTTAGGTTTCAAGACGCCAGGAATCTCCAGCATTGAAATAGGGAAGCACCCCGAAAATTTCAACAGAGAAGATGGATATGATCATAACGTATAGATACTAGTGGTAAGAAGAAACCAAAAAATCTGAAAGAAAAGAGAAATCAGAAGCCAGCAGGTCGAAGCCCACCAAATCAAAGACCACCCTGTCGGTATCCAGCCAATCAGATCATTGGAAGAATAGGCTCCACTCCCCGGACCCGAAAAGCTATAAATACCGAAGTATAGAAGTAAATTTTCAGTCGCAGATTAAGTCCTGAGGAAGCCAGCAGTATGGCCAGCGAAAAATAGGAAAAGTTCTTGACGACACAGTCGAAACAAGAAGACATATGTGATGAATGGATTAATAAATATTGCTGTTTATGTGACATGAAGAATTGTGATATATTTGAAGGACTTATGACAGAAAGTATTTCATTAAATGTCAGAAAATTAAGCTGTAAACAGTCCAAACATATTTTATACCTAATATCATTGTAAATTGGTAGTTTTTTATCGATTGAAATATTAAAAGATTCTGTTTTGTAGTCTTGAGCTTATTAATTAAACTATTGCCGCATATCTCTTAAGGCTATACTTGATCTTGCTTAATAACTTCCATAATATTATTCAATAATCTGTAAACCCTGTCGTGTAGAATCATTTGTTTTTTAAAGCTCGAGGTATTTAACGCAAGTTAGTAAAAAGGGATAAACCTTGGCAGGTGGTTGAGGGATAAGGTGATGAAGTTTGTCCTGAATAGGCACTTACCTCGAGTGGATTACCCCAGCCGTTGGAAGGATTTTCCGATGCAGGCCAATTCTGCTTCACGCCTCTGTCGAACTTTGCTTATGGCATTATATTCGGTATTTCAGGTGAAGAATCTAGGGTTTAGATATGATTTTGAATTTTCTCAAAATCATTTAACATACACGGGAAATTCCCTAAACATTGAATAAACAATAGCGAATCATAAATTTTATACTTTGCTATGCAGAAACGAAATATTAAACTGGAGTATGCTAGGAATTGCTATGTATCGAACAAACCATATTAGGTTTTAGAAGCTAAAAGTTAAAATTATTATGTAATCATTCATCAAATTAATTTAAAAGTTAACTATATAGTTATATAAATTAATTGTAAAATTATTTTAGAAGTTATAAGTTATCGACAATAATTACTCATGGCACTCCAAACAAATTAATAAGATAAATAGTCTCATAAAGGACGTAACAAGGAATTTATAAAATGAGAAATATTTATAAAATAGACAAAATAAATCTATTATCTTTATCAATATAATTAACAAATCATTTTTATTTTCTCATAACATAGGAAAATTTTTGAAACATATCATATGTATATTGATTCAGAAGTAAATACTGACATTTAATGATTTGTTCATTTTCTAATTTTTCTTCTTTATTTATTTAATATTACTTTATGCTGCTAAGCCTAATCAGCCTGTTGTGCTTCAGTGGGAGTTTTAAATCTTGCTTATCCAGTTATAATCAAGATAAAGATCATTAACGAGTAACTGACAACCCAAGGACTATGGACCACTGTTTTACGTACACCCCTAAGGGTGGCATAACCAAGGATTTTTTTTTCACCATTTAGAAAATCTTGAGGCAACTTGCCGGGCTGCGAACTTAAGGTTAGAAGGTTGTTATACTAACCACTGCACCAAAGGTTACTTTATTCAAGTTATTTCATTAATTTTTATATTTTGTTCATTTTTTGCGACTTTATATTTTTTTCTTAATAAGAACTTATTTTTGTAATTATTTACTTGTTAGGCACTGAAGTAAGTACAAACCGATTTTTTTCATATAGGCTTTTGGCTGAACCGATTTTCTGTTTTTTTGCAAACATATTTCAGTTTTGATATTAGAATTTTAGCATCGAAAACTATTTTTTTTAAATTAAAACAAATATTCAAAAGAATTGCAAATTAATAACAAAGTATTCAAATTTATTTGGAGACTATAAACAGTTGTGGATACCGATGGGACTTTGTATTTAACCATAAATCCCGCAAAAAAAAATGACTTTGATGTATTTTCAGATACTTGAGATTAGTTTAGTAATTTTTAGGCCCATCATTAGGATTTTTTGAAGGCTATAAAAAATAATAGGTTATGTCGTCCTTCGGAGAGAATGTAATATGGCGGGTTCGAGCCCATGCGATGTCAATTACTCTTATTAGGGAACGTTTCGAGATTTTATTCCTTAAATTAGGGAAAACCATAAATATATTCTATACTAATGGAATGCTGCTATTATGTGTAAATAATAATTACCTTATTTATTGTCTTAACATATTTTTACCTAGTAATATAGAATAGAAACTATTTCAAAACCTGTATGTACTATACTAAAGACACAAGTAAAGTGAAAACATTATCATGTCTTCATATATTTAAGTATTTTAGTTATATCACTAAAATAGAGCCAACAACTCAAAAAGAAACACTATTATTTATTATAATGCAATTGGGAAAAACCACAATGCAAAGCCTTATGTTTCAAAAATACACCTACTTACCAGTCGACGTTTCGCCTATTCAGGCATTATCAAGACACCAAAATCAAAAAGGGGTTATGTGAATCGCATCTCGAAGAAAAAGGTGCAATACATCCAAACGATCAACAGGCTCCAAACATGAGACAGCACCCCACCACCAAGACGTTCAACATACAACTGAAAGTTGTATAAAAAAATTTATACAACTGTATAAAAGTATTTAGTATTATATATTTAGTATTGTAAAAGTATTTATAGTAACTGTATAAAAAAATTTATACAACTGTATAAAAGTTGTATGTTGAACGTCTTGGTGGTGGGGTGCTGTCTCATGTTTGGAGCCTGTTGATCGTTGGGATGTATTGCACCTTTTTCTTCGAGATGCGATTCACATAACCCCTTTTTGATTTTGGTGTCTTGATAATGCCTGAATAGGCGAAACGTCGACTGGTAAGTAGATGTATTTTTGAAACATAAGGCTTTGCATTATGGTTTTTCCCAATTGCATTATTTTAGTTATATTTTGATATAAATGACCATAGAAATACATTTATTCTTTGCATATACCAGCATATGATGAATGATCATTGTGTGGAGAAATAAAAAGTGGATTAAATTAATAAGAGACAAAATAGTTCCTAAAGTAATTCTCACAAATAATAAATAAAGCTTCTTTTTTTTTAAAGAAAGAGTTCTAAGAAAAGAGTTTTGAAAACTTGGAGACGGGATGTATTTTAAAGTTGGATACATGATCCTATAATAATATATATGTTAGAGAAGAGATAGTTGACTGGAACTTCTAATGTAAGGAAGAAATATTAGACTTAATATTATTATTAGAAATATTAGACTGCACTCCCAACTATTTCATCCTTACAATCATATATATGATGTGATAGAGTGTAAAGACATCCACGTGGATATCAATTCCAACAATAGTGATTCAGCTTATTCACTTTTCATAAAAAAAATATTCCAGCCTGAAATAACTTCATTTAGGTGATATAAGCAGCCATCTTCTCTTTTCCTGGTCCATTATTTATTCCAGGATTCTATTTTCCTTCTTCCTTATTAAATGATAATTCAGCTCCATTCCACCGTCATATATCATCCTCCATAAAAAAGTCATCTGTTGTCCTATTTCTTTCAGAATTTTCTCTAATTAAACATGTTTTAAGTTTATTCTCCCTTTTTCTTTATATCATAGTATTTATATATGTATGTTTGAATCATAAATAATTTTCAAATATATCGAAATAGCAATTTTGTAAATCGAAGAAAATATATCGATATTTTTTTTCTCATCCTCCAAAAATTTTATTTATAATATGATACAAATTTACTGAAATTCCTGAAAATGCTTCTATATAAACCAAAGCCTTCCTTTGGTTACCTTTCGGCATTTTAAGGCGTTACAATGGGCTGAGCCCGCTGAAGGCGGTTTTTACTCGAACCGGCTCAAAGCCGCTGACTTCATACAATACAAAACAGGAAGGGACCAAAAAAAGTTTCTTGAATAAAGATGATAATAATCAATGGTTGATTATAAACAACAATATATCGATATTTCAAATACTTATAAATTTTAGCTCATTTAAATGCTTTAAGAATGTCGGTAAAATTATTTATAATTAATAAATTTATTTAAAATTATATATTTATATTTATTTTATATGTATATATACATTTCATGAAAATGTAGTAATTTGTTTTTAAATCGAAATACCGTAATTTTGATATTAAAATTTGAGTATCGGAAACAATCATTTTCCCTATAAAATGTTTTAAACGAAAAAAATAATTAATAACAAATACCTACCTGGTTTCAGTCATTATTAATCCGATTGAAATTTATTTCTGAATTTTGTAATTATAATTTAGAAGCCTTTAAATAATGTTTTGATAGTGTTTAGTAATTCGTTAAATAAGATTTTCTTCCAAAATGTTTGGTTGGGCCCGACCGTCCGTGGTTGGGAGCTCTGTCCTCGCGACCGGCCGCGTCCGTGGTTGATCCCGACCGTCTGGAACGCTGTTGGCCGACCACAGTGTTTCAATTTATTCTTTGAATATTGTAAACAATTATTCAAAACCTAGAAATCTAATATTTGTTTATAATATGTTTTTAATATGCCTGCCACACTTCATCTCGTCAATATTAGAGTCCGAAGTAATATAGAAGTACCTATATAGAAGTTATATATAGAAATACACACACACACACACTTATTTTTAAAATAATTGTAGTTGTTTTGTTTCTTTAATTTCTTAAATTATTTTGTTGTTTTGTTTTCCATAAAACTTGTATATAAGTAGATATTAATAGTTATCTTTCTTTATAATTATTGTTATGCTAACGTATTAATATTTTTCTTACATTTAATTTATTATTGCGTGCTAAATCCTAATTGAAAATTGAAAATTGACAAATACAAAAATTGGTCGACCCGACCAAGGTCACGACGGTTGGCGGTTGGTCCCGACCGTATAGAACGAATAGAAAAATTGGTTGACCCGACCAAGGTGACAATGGTTGGCGGTTGGTCCCGACCGTGTAACCTTTAACTGTGATGTGGATAGGTGTCTTATTCCATAATTAGTTAAATTTTATATGAATACATTAGTTATTTAAAATCGAAAACCCGGTAAAAAAAACAAAAAACAATTAGTGAATCTTTATTTAATGTTCTTTGGCAAGCCCACAGCTATACATTTCTCAAGCCAAAATAAGTAAGGAACAGTGGCTTTGTGATAGGCCAATTTTTAAAAATATTTACAATTTAACTGATCGAGCACGACTAAAGACTAAAAAGTAACCCCACGGTCCGTTGCTGGGCAGGGCCGATAAACCATTACGCCACCAAAAACTCCTTCATAAAATATAGAGATAACATTGTGACTTACTCTCCTCCTGCAGACCTCAACCTCGTGGCAGTTATTAAAATTCACAGCACGCATGAACAACTTCGAACTACCGGCACTTTACCCTGCTAGCGCTTGGAGCATACTCTTTTCATAGCACAGTTTGGTCGAACAATTTCCGTTCTTTTTGAAGGCCAAAACCCTTTTACCGAAATCGAAATGCTAATTTCCTCTTTGACTGTTTTAATCTGGAAACAGAAAGCAATAATGTAGTGACAACTCCACAAATAACTCTGTGTTTAGGGGAGGGGGCTGTTACTTTTGCCACCTCTTCTAGAAAATTAGCATTTCCATAAAGCTGGGAGTTTTGACGTTTTAGATTACCTGCGAAGGATGTATCGTTTTGAATTCCGAAGTAGCCGATCCTCAGGAGTGTCATTACCATTCCTGGCCTTTACTTGGCCAATATCAAGCTGAATTATTATGTACATCTCATCTTGAAGCATACCAAGTTACTTAATGGATCAAGTTAGAAGTTATGCACCAGCCTATAGGATTAATTTGTTTGTATTTTTGTTTTTTATAATGACGATGCCATAAGGTATTTTGTTGAACATTCAGTCCGAAGGAGAATGATTCGACTTGAGAATTTCTACTGTAGACTATAGAACACAGAATCGCAGAATGTATCCGGTTAATATATATTGACTGAAGTGATAGTTTTTTAAGGTGGAGATGGCCTTGTAAAGTATTTGGCTTAGTAATGAATGAATTCCTTAAAAGTAAACGTCCGAGGGGCTGCCGGATTGCGTAAGGGTGATCTTAGGAATTTGGTTTTATGCTGTAATCCATGGATGTGATTTTGCGAACAACATCGAGTCTTCATGTTATCTATTCATTTCATTATTATTTTTTTTTTTCGAACGGACTAAAATTTTTTGAAGTTTGGTACTTCTCTCACCAGCTCCCAATTCTATTTCAATCTTGCTTTTTCATCTTCACTGCTGTCCAAGATAAACCCGTCTTCTTTTTAGATGCCTCCTGAAAACCAATCGATTTATGTAATTCTTCCTTTTGAGATTATCCTTCTGTAATATTTGCTGGGGTAAGTTTCAACTACTCAATTTCTTTTTCCACTTCTGTAAGATAAGTATTGTTTAATTTTAGCTTCCTCTAATATATGAAAAGTTGTTATTATTATACTCACGCGATATACCGGACAATTTAATAGAATTCGAGATTACTTCAGATTTGTTTAAAATAGATACCTAGTTTTTATATAATTTTTTTCAATAAAGATGAAAGTAAAACAAATTCATAAGGTATAACATTTCAAATTTAGATACAAAAACTCTTTAATCAGCGTGACCTCTGATTGCATTATTATCGAATATATAAATTGCTTTAAATATTCGTCAAATTAATATATATTTTTAATAAAATATTTACTTCCAGTCCGTTTTTAAAAGGTACACCCAATATATTTGAAGCAATAAGTCTTGTACTCCTTTCTGATAGATGGAACTCCACTTTGACTTTTCTTCAGTGACCGACATCTTCTACTCAGTCTTCTCTGACTTCTGACAATGTGATGACCATCCAAGGAAAATCCCCTGGGAAATTTGGAGATGGATAAACATCACTCTGTCCGAATGGAGCAATAAAGCGTTATTTCCGCAGCTTTAGTTTAGAAGTAACTCGGTTTCTGAAATAATCTTATATCTTTACAAAGATAAAAGGTCATTTTTAATTTAAAATATTTTAATACACTATACAAATCTTATTATTTTTTAATAAATTCTGATATTAAAAGAATAATTACTGTATTTAAAAGAATGAAAAAAACAAAACAAAAAACACTCGTATGTGGTCAACATATAATACTTCTTGGGGTAAGGATTAAATATATTGAAAATATTTAAAAATTACATTTATATTACCTCCCTATACTTTTTATAATATACCTGAAGTATATTTTCCTAGAAAAAAATAAAACGAAAAGTTCAAGATCCCGCTCAATCGGAAGGTTTTTCCTCTAGTTAAGGATATTCATCCCTGACTGTTTACAAATTAAATAACTTAAGTTCCACAGCCGAATTTGAACCTATAATCTTCAGTGTAGCAATTCAGTACTCTACACTTCCCGCCTCTTTAAATAATGCATATTATTTTCCATTTATATCCTATTTTATATGTTCCAGAATTTATTCCTCACATGCATTTTCCAGGTCTTAGCCTAAGCTATGGTACTAATAGATGTAGTGAAAGTGCGAATTCGTTATTCGTTAATCGAACAGTCTGTATTGAAATATTGACAAAAATGCACTTATAGATATTACAGAAGGCGCACAGACTAGTTCATTTTAGCCTTATGTAATAACAATGTAGGACGTACGCTTTTCTACTTATTTTTTACGGCATGTTCCCTCGAAGGATTTATCTCTTATTCAAGCTCTAAGCTTTAGGTTGTGAACTTTAAAAGAAACTACTTTGGCAAAGAGAGGGGAGAGGTCAAATAGGGATTGCGTATTCGATTAGACTAGCCTTGTGAATGTGTAAGTTCCTATGCAAGATCTTAAACAATAAGATTGAAGAGGAAAACTATAATTATCCAAAAATAAAGTAACAACTCTGTAAGAATTAAATTGTTAGATGCTGCTACAATATATATATATATTGTAGCAGCATCTAACTATTCTGTAATTATATATATATATATATATATATATATATATATATATAAATTTAAATAGTAGACATTTATTTACTTTGCTTGCTTAATATTTTTATCCAATATTTGAGCAAAAAGTAGAAGTAAAACCTCTTCAAAGAGCTCTAATGAAATCTTACTGTGATTCTGTTATTTCGCGGAGATACAACAAAAGATGAAAACTGGATAAATTGTAAAGATAGGCTCTTGTCATTTCGCCACACTCTCACGTATGATGTTTGTTCAAAGATGATGTGATCTAGGTGTTGGAAAAACAAATAAAATCTCTTAGAAGTCTACTCAAAGTAACAACAAAGTCGGATGTTTCCATCAGTAAAATGTTTCCTTTACCATTTAGGCGAAGAAAAGGAGCATTAAATCACTACAACTTCGTTTCAAAAGTAAGTCTTAAGAAAGTTTTCTTTTCCGAGTCCCCCAGGTTTAAATTTTTTTTTTAGATCCTTAGAATATATATCATAAATATTGTTTGATAAAACATAATTCGATTATGTTACTGAGAAAAATACATTTACTTTAAAAACCAAAACCCAATGCAATCATAGTTTCTTGTTATAATTGTTTATCTTTAAAAAGATTTTTAAATTTTGGGGAAATTTATAATTTATTTATGACAAAAAAATCTGTTATTATAATTCGTTAAGTGTAAATGGTGCTTATGGAAAAAAAACATTAAATACATGATAGCCTCTGGTAACAGAAATAAAAAAAATGATTTCATTATGAGTGAGGAATATTTACAGTAGTTCATCAATCAATAAAGTTGAAAATATCTATCAATTATTTATTGATTATAAAGCACCTGATTGGGAATTTAGAAGATGTTGGAAAAGTTTAGATTTAAATGAGGTTAAAGAAGACGCATGACGTATATCGGGTGGGAGTGAGTTCCAAAGAGAGATAGAACGGGCGAGAAAGGAACGCTCAAAAGTTTTGGTTCTATTGAAACGGATATAAAGATCGGAAGGGCGAGATCTTGTGCCTTGGGATTGCATAGAGGATTTGAATTGTAGGAGACTATAGATGTAAGATGGATGTTGTGAGTTGATAGTTTGATATAAGTAAGAACCAAGGAAATAGAGCCTACGGATAAAAGGAAAAAGCCACTTTAACTCAACGTAACGGCGGGACACATGAGACCTTCTCGGGGCATCGAAGACAAATTGAAGCGAACAGTTCATAATCCGCCTCAACTTCTCCTCGAGCCTGTTCGAGAGTCCACCATATGCCACACAACCATAGTCAAAGTGTGGAAAGATAAAAGATGTGATGAGGAGCTTACGGATTGGTAGAGTTAGAAGATGTTTGGAACGGTGGAATAACTTTAGAGAGCTTATTGCTCGACGAGAAATTTGGGCAATGTGGGGTTTCCATGAGAGGGATTGGTCGAAAATGACTCCGAGGTTTCTAACAGAGGAACTGAAGGCAATAGGGTGATCATTTAAGGTTAATCGGGGAAGTGAGTTGATAGATTTAAGGATGTTTGAACCAATTAGGATGGCCTGAGTTTTCGCAGCATTCAACGACAGTTTATTCAAGTTTGCCCAGGCACTTATCCTATCTAGGTCCCCTTGAATGTTGGCAAATGCTGCTATCATCTCAGACGGAGGAAAGGACAAATAGATTTGGGAATCGTCGGTTTACAAATGGTGGGAACAGTGAAGGATTGATTTGGGAAGGTCATTAATGTAACAGTTGAAAAGGAGTGGGGAAATACTAGAACCCTGTGCCACTCCTGTGTTCAGCGGTAGGAAAGAGGATAGGGGTTGATTAGGGATGGAGACTGCTTGAGTCGTATCCGAGAGGAAAGCTTGGACCCAGAGTATGGAACTGTTGGAAAATGAAAGAGATTTTAGTTTAGAGAAGAGGATGGAATGATTCAGTGAATCGAACGCTTTTGAAAAGTCTAGTAAAATTAGTACTCTCAGTTTTTTTTCGTCCATGGCAGTATGTATGTCAGTGGTGAATTTAACGTGGAAAGATTGTGTGGAAAGGCCAGGACGGAAGCCTGATTGAAGTGGATCAAGGAGTTGGGACTGTTCCAGAAAATTTGATATTTGGGATTGAACTATTCTTTCGAGGGGTTTGGAAAGGTTAGAGAGTATAGAAATAGGCCGGAAATCATTTGGGTTTGATGGATTGGGTGATTTGTTAATAGGATGGACTATTAATTATTTCCAGGAGGAAGGGAAAACTGCATTTTGTAGGGAAAAATTGTAAATGTACAGAAGGGCAGGTAGAATTTCGGGGATGCATGTTTTTAACAATTTGACGGGAATGCCGTCAGAACCGATGGAATGAGAGTGGGATTTCAATAGGGAGGAAAGAAGGTCGGTGGGTGAAATGTCGGAGAAATAAAAGTTGTTGTGGTTGAATGATGGTGCTAATGGGAAAGTAGGAGAAGTAGATCGTGAGTTAAAAGAGAAAGACAAAAAATGGGTGTTCAATTCATCAGGACCGGAAAGACTACTGGTAAAGGGGATTTATAAAGTGAGAGTTTCCGAAGGATTAGCCATTTGGATTTAGGATCGGGCGCGGAAGAAAAGGCTTCATGGAAGTACGTGGATTTCGACTGCCTTATTGTGGATTGCGTCAAGTTGCGAAGAGTCCTAAACGCTTGAAAATCGTCGGTCCGTTTTGCCCGTCTGTACCGTCTGCGAGCTGCGTCGCGCTTCCTCTGCAGTTCTTTTATATTTTGATCCATCGAAGGAGCTGGTAATCGATGGAGTGTTGTAGTTTTGAGAGGAGCATGGGTGTCCAGGATACTAATAAGATAGGAAGTGAGTGTGTCAACCATTGAATCAATGGTGGAACAGGAATAGATATCACCCCAAGTCAGGGATTCAAGGGAAGGCAAGATGCTTTCACGACTGATAGCATCAAGGTTGCGGAAGGCAAAGGTTTTAGATAGTTAGTACAGAGTTTGGATATTATATGTGATTTGGATTAGGTCATGGGAAGAAAGAAACGGGACGGGCAATTGAGAAGAAGAAAATAGCTTCTGAGGAGAATCGATGACATACAGATCTAACCATGTGTCTGATCGGTGGGTATGATGGGTAGGAGAAAATGGAACAATGGAGAGATTTAGGGAGTGGAAGAGATTTTCCAGGTATAGGGTGTCATTTGTTTTAACAAGGAGATTGGTGTTGAAATAATGATATGGTTATAGAAGGGAATATAGTTGTAAAGGGTAGATTCAAGGGAAGAGTCAAAAGGCACTAAAGGAGGCCGGTATACAACTACATAAAGGAGCGGATGTCCATTACAGGAAATTTCGGAGAGCAGGAATTCAATATGAGGGACTTCGGATGGAAGAGAGGATTCAAGGATTCGGGCTTTTAGGGTTTGATGGACATAAAGACCTACTCCTCCACCAGTCCGGTTATCTCGGTTATGACGGAGAAACGTAAAGTCAGGTAGGGTGATGGAGGAGGAAGGAATATGTGGTTTAAGCCAAGTTTCAGATACTGCGATAATTTGATAAAAATTGTGGGTGAAATATTCTTGAAATTTGTCAAAATGGGCAGGCAGGGATTGGGAATTAACTTGACAGGAGATCAGAAGATTAGACATATTGTTACGGGCGCCGGCAGGAAGGCGGAAGCGGGGGATTAGCGGCTTAACTCCGTCAGCGGGAGACGTTTAAATAGGATTAGGACGGTTCTAGATCGTCTTCTTTTGTCGGCAAAGGATTAAGAATATTCCAGAATTATCTGGCCCCTTCGAGTTCTAGAATGTTCGGCTTTGCCTATAAAAAGACTTCCGTCACCTCGAGTCAGTCAGTCTTAGCCTGAGAGTAGACCAGTGAAGATCAGTGATAAGTGTAATAAGTGAGTGTCAGTGTGATAAACTAGTCAGTGTTGAACCGGCCAGTGTAATAAGTGTATCAGTGAACTGTAACAGTCTCGCGAGTGTAATAAACTGTTTCTGTTTGTTACTGTGTGTCAGTTTGTGATACTTGGAGAATCTTACGGTCGGTGGACTAGTGAACTGTAAGTGTTAATTATTAGTTATAAATTGTAGTTTAATATATTCATAGAAACTATTGTAACTAGTTAAGCTATCTAGAATTAGTAAAATCTTATATTATTGTAATAATTAAATAGGAGTTAGGCCTAGATGATAATATTTAGAATATTGATATTATAAATTTATATTAGTTCAATAATTTAATTGTTAATACTTTACTTGTATTCTTTTAATCACTTTTGTAAATAAATATTAGCATCTTTAATTAAGGAATTGTTTAATTCATTTTAATACCCAGTAGCCCGTAACAAATTGGTGTCAGAAGTGGGATCATTGTGTAATTGCTATTATTTTGTATTTTGTCTTGCATTTTGTAATTATTGGGCTACTGTGTGCAGAATGGCTTCTAAAAGTGTTAAATTAATTGATTTAAAAGTTGCGGATTTGAAACGGGAGTTGGAGGAGCGTGATCTGGATTCATCCGGAACTAAAAGTGTATTGCAACAGCGCTTGCGTCAATTTTTTGTAGATTTAGGGGAAAATCCAGATAACGTTCTGTTTGAAACTGATTTAAGCAAGTTGTCTGCAACTTTTAAAAATGAGTTAAGCAATGTTAAAAATGAGTTAGGTAATGAGTTAAGTAGTGTCAAAAATGAGTTAGGTAATGAGTTAAGCAGTGTTAAAAATGAGTTAGGTAATGAATTAGGTACTGTAAAAAGTGATTTATTGGATACATTAGAGTCTAAGTTAGGCACATTAGAGACTAAGTTAATGGAAAATGTAGATAATAAGTTAGCCGATGTAAACAATAAAGTAGCTAATGTAGAATCTAGGTTAGGAGAAGAACTGAATTCAATTAAAAACGAACTTAGGCTAAGAGTAGAAGCTCTCGAGGGACGTATGAGCAACCCATCGACGAACGACACCGACCATTCCTCCGAGGGCAGCCTTCATAACAAAATTATACCCGCCAATGCTGGGACACCACCAACTCACAACACCATTCCAGTATTCGACGGAAAGACGCCGTGGGAGGACTACATGACTCTCTTCGAGACAGCGGCTTCGATCCACGGGTGGTCAAAAGAGACACAAGCTTCAGCGTTGTGCCTGGCCTTGCGTGGAGACGCCTTGGGAGTACTGCAGGGGATGCCACTGTCGGAGCGGTCTAACTACGGGGAGCTGGTTAGAAGACTGGAGATGCGTTTCGGCCACCGCCACATGGACCAGCTATATCGCTCACAGCTGAGAAGCAGAATCCAGAAGACCAACGAGACTCTACAGGAATTTGAAGCAGACATTGCACGGCTGGTGAGGAATGCTTACCCATCGGTCACCGATGATGTCTACGAGAGCCTGGCTGTCGACAAATTCCTGGATGGACTTCGGGACCCCGAGACGCAACAAGCAGTGAAGCTCGCCCGGCCAAAAACATTGGGAGACGCATTATCTCAGGCCATGGAGTTCGAGACTGTCAGGCAGTCAGTACGGGGCCACGCACGTATTCGAGCAGCAGAAGCGGAGCCTAATGTGGTCCCTAGCGTCGAAGATATTCTGTCAAAGGTTTTGGAGGCTCTAAGGACCCGTAAGAAGGAGGTATGCTGTTGGAGCTGCGGCCAACTTGGACACCCTAGAAGCAAATGTCCATCCAAGAAGCAAGAAAAGCCACAGGAACGAAGTAGGGTTGATGGGATGGAACAACTATCAGCCCGTTACGTCAGAGGCCCCAGGAAGACCAGTAGAGTTGCGTCATTAGGGAGCAGAACGAACAGCTTCTACGTTGATGGGAAGGTGAACGGGCAGCTGCGAAGTCTGCTACTGGATACCGGCGCAACCAAGACAATCTTGAGCTCAAAGACAGTTCCTGCTGAGAAGATGTTGCCAACGATTTGGACATTACGGACTGCCACAGGAGAGCCAGCGAAGGTCTACGGGGAGACAGTTGCCTACTTCATCATCGGTGGTAAACATCTGAAGCACCGCGCTCTCGTGGCAGATATTGATGAAGATGTCATATTAGGCACGGACTTGATGATCACATGCGGGATCAGGCTGGATATGGCAAGAGGGGTGATGACGCTGGGAGACGAAGAAGTCATCCTTCGGCAGGGAAAGGACATCCACGCACGAGTGCGCCTACTAGAAGACACCACTTTACCTGCACGGAGCCAAATCATAACGCATGGGACGATCGAAGGACACCTACCTGAGGGTCAATGTTTGCTAATTGAACCTGGAAGGCAAGAAGAACAGGAGATCGGACGCGGCGTAATGGTTGCAAGGTCTCTCATCAAGGTCGGACGTACCACTCCGATTCGGCTAATGAACCTGAACAGCTTCCCAGTAACGCTGAACAAAGGAACACCGGTAGGGGAATGTACAACCGCTACCTCAGTGGTTCGTCAGCTGCAACGTCATCCCACCGAGCTGCGAGGACTGCCGGAAGAACTAACAGGATTTGTGGACGAATCATGCCGGGAACTCTCGCCTGAACAGAGCGAGGAAGTGAAAAAGATGATTATCCGATGGCAGGACGTTTTCGAGATCAGCCCAGGATCACGGGGTAGAACGGATATCGTTCAGCATAGGATTGACACCGGGGATGCTATCCGACAGGTCCCGCGGAGGCTGCCGTTAGCCAAACGGGAGGACGCCGAGAAGATCATCAAGGAGATGGCGACTGATGGTGTCATTGAGCCTTCGAGTAGCCCCTGGATGTCTCCTGTTGTACTGGTGAAAAAGAAGGACGGCACAACGAGATTCTGCGTGGACTACCGCCTTCTGAACAACGTCACCAAGAAAGACAGCTATCCGCTCCCCAGGATTGATGATACGCTGGACACCCTAGAGGGGTGTGAACTTTTCTCTACCTTGGATCTCCGCAGTGGATATTGGCAGGTTGGATTGAAACCTGAAGATAAAGAGAAGACAGCGTTCTCGATTGGGACTGGACTCTAGCAATTTACGGTAATGCCATTCGGGCTTTGCAATGCTCCTGCGACATTTGAGAGGCTGATGGAAAGCGTTTTAAGAGGTCTCTCTTGGGAAATTTGCCTGGTATACTTAGATGACATCATTGTGCTGGGAAAGTCCTTCGCTCACCATCTGAAGAATCTGGAGAAGGTCTTCGAACGACTGCGTGCAGCGAACCTAAAATTGAACCCGAAGAAGTGTCATCTCTTCCGAAGGCAAGTCAACTACCTGGGGCATGTTGTGTCAGACAACGGAGTTGCCGTTGACCCAGAGAAGATTGCAGCAATCACCGACTGGCCAGTACCTCGAGATAAGCACCAAGTAAGAAGTTTTCTCGGCCTCTGCACCTACTACAGGAGGTACGTGAAAGGGTTTGCTAACATTGCAAAACCTCTTACCAGGCTTACCGAGGAAAAACGGACGTTCCTTTGGGATCACGAGTGTCAGGCATCCTTTGAGGAGTTGAAGAAGAAATTGAGTAGTGCTCCTATTCTGAGCTATCCCCGTCCCGAGGGCAAGTTCATACTTGATTCAGACGCCAGCAACACCGCTATTGGGAGCGTCCTCTCTCAGCTTCAAGATGGAGAAGAAAAGGTCATTGGATATTTCAGTAAAGCGCTCTCAGCTCCGGAACGCAACTACTGTGTCACAAGGAAGGAGCTTCTGGCAGTGGTGAAATCTATAGAGCATTTTCACAAATATCTATACGGCAGAAGATTCCTCCTGAGAACGGACCACGCGGCTCTAATGTGGCTGCTACGATTCAAGTCACCAGAAGGACAAGTGGCGAGGTGGATAGAGCGCCTTCAAGAATATGACTTTGAATCTGCTCATCGTGCTGGAACGAGCCACAGAAATGCGGATGCGCTCTCAAGGAGGCCTTGTGGCGAAGACTGCGGGCATTGTTCTCGACAAGAAGAGAAGCAGGCATCAGTGTTGAGGACAACGGTGGTTATGGACAGTTGGCAGGATGCAGAGGTGTCAAAAGAGCAGGACAAGGACCCGGACTTGAAACAAATGAAGCAGTGGAAACTATCAGGGCAAGGAAGACCAACCTGGCAGGATGTTGCTCCAATGTCGAAGAATGTAAAGACTTACTGGGCCCAATGGGACTCCATTCTAGTGGACAACGGGCTGCTGAAACGGGCATTGGAGAACACGGAAGGAGATCAGCGCAGACTTCAGCTCATCGTTCCAAAGAGTAAAGTGCCCGAAGTACTCAGGGAACTTCATGAGGAGTATCTGGCGGCCACCTTGGAGTTCACCGTACATTGGAAAAGGTACGTGAACGCTTTTACTGGGCAAACCTTAAGGACGATGTGTTGGACTGGTGCAGGCGTTGTGCGACTTGTGCGGCTTCTAACGGACCCATAAGAAGAAAGAAGGCCCCAATGAGGAAGTACAACGTGGGAGCACCGTTTGAGAGAATAGCAATTGACATCGCTGGCCCTTTCCCTGTAACGGATGAAGGTAACCGGTATATTCTCGTGGCCATGGACTACTTTTCCAAGTGGGTGGAAGCTTACGCCCTTCCGAATCAGGAGGCAGTCACGGTTGCGGACGTATTGGTGAAGCAGCTCGTCAGTAGGTTTGGGGTACCCATGGAACTTCACTCTGACCAGGGACGAAACTTCGAGTCTGCAGTCTTCTCCGGGATGTGCGAAGCACTGGGAATACGGAAGACCAGGACGACACCTCTTCACCCTCAATCCGATGGCATGGTGGAGCGCATGAACAGGACTATGGGTCGATACTTGTCCAAAGTGGTCTCCGACCATCAGCGAGACTGGGATCAGTATCTTCACCTGTTCCTGCTGGCCTACCGCAGTTCAGTCAGTGAGGCAACGGGGCAGACTCCCGCAAATGTGGTATTCGGCAGAGAACTTCGGTTGCCTTGTGATCTGAGATTCGGTTTCAAGCCTGATGAGGAAATTGCCGGAGAGGAGTACGTCTCGGATCTACGGAAGCGAATGGATAATATCCACGAGAAGGTTCGCACAAACATCCAGGGGGCGAGTGACAGAATGAAGGAGCGCTACGACATCAGGGCAGAGAAAGGTGGCTACCAACCTGGAGACTTGGTCTGGCTACATGATCCTCGAAGAAGGCGAGGCTACTCACCTAAACTGCAGAACTCCTGGGACGGCCCGTTTGAGATCGTCAAGAGGATCAACGACGTCGTATATAGGATCAGGAAGCAGCCTAAAGGAAAACCCAAGGTAGTCCATTTCAATAGACTGGCGCCGTACAAAGGAGACCATGGCCCGGCAGAAGACCAGCAGGTTAGGTACCTAAACAATGTGGAGACAAATAACTCAGTTGCTCATACTAAAGTACCAGGGACCCGTGGAGTAACTCAGGTAATCTACAGGGATATCTTCTCGTTACCAGTGGAGTATTCTCTGGCCCATTGCGTTGCCGAAGATCTGAGGACTTCTCGAGGGATTGCAACGGTCTTCAGGAAGAAGTTCGGCGGAACTGAGGAGCTGGAACGCCAAGGACCAAGTGTCGGGAAGGCACTCCACCAGCCGCACGAAGGACGACACCTGTTTTACTTGGTTACCAAGCGTGCCTCTGATCAGAAGCCGACATATGACGCACTGCGGCGAAGCCTCGACGACCTTCGGAGTAAGCTTCTGAGACTGCGTATCACTAAGCTCGCTATTCCGAAGTTGGGCTGTGGATACGACGGCTTGGAGTGGAAGATTGTCAGGGACATGATCGAACAGACATTCGCCAACTCTGGAATTGCCATATTGGTGTGCACGTTCAACCCCTGGAAAGAAGATGCGTCTCCATCAGTAGAAGCTCATAAATGCCCGATTTCTCCGGACTTGCTCTGGGGCAGAGCACTTTTAAGGAGGGGGCAGTGTTACGGGCGCCGGCAGGAAGGCGGAAGCGGGGGATTAGCGGCTTAACTCCGTCAGCGGGAGACGTTTAAATAGGATTAGGACGGTTCTAGATCGTCTTCTTTTGTCGGCAAAGGATTAAGAATATTCCAGAATTATCTGGCCCCTTCGAGTTCTAGAATGTTCGGCTTTGCCTATAAAAAGACTTCCGTCACCTCGAGTCAGTCAGTCTTAGCCTGAGAGTAGACCAGTGAAGATCAGTGATAAGTGTAATAAGTGAGTGTCAGTGTGATAAACTAGTCAGTGTTGAACCGGCCAGTGTAATAAGTGTATCAGTGAACTGTAACAGTCTCGCGAGTGTAATAAACTGTTTCTGTTTGTTACTGTGTGTCAGTTTGTGATACTTGGAGAATCTTACGGTCGGTGGACTAGTGAACTGTAAGTGTTAATTATTAGTTATAAATTGTAGTTTAATATATTCATAGAAACTATTGTAACTAGTTAAGCTATCTAGAATTAGTAAAATCTTATATTATTGTAATAATTAAATAGGAGTTAGGCCTAGATGATAATATTTAGAATATTGATATTATAAATTTATATTAGTTCAATAATTTAATTGTTAATACTTTACTTGTATTCTTTTAATCACTTTTGTAAATAAATATTAGCATCTTTAATTAAGGAATTGTTTAATTCATTTTAATACCCAGTAGCCCGTAACAATATGGATTTGGTAATCGATGAATTATCAGAATGAGATGGAAAGATGCTGAAGTAAAGAATATATAGATGAACTGATGTAAAAATTAAAAATTACAGTTTGGGTATTTAGAATTACAGTAAGTCCAAGGTTCGCCGATTGTGTTGTAAAATTTGAAGTATTAAAAAGAAAAAGTATAGCATAACCTAAAAAAAAAAAAATATTAGTAGTTAAAGAAACAAAAAAAGTAAATTTGTTATTGAGAACCAACGAGAAGTCAATAAACAGCGGACGGGTGCCGCAGGGTCAGCAGTACACATCTAAGTCGGATGGATGGTCGATATAAATGACAGGATGACCGTCATCCTTCCGGCACCACACTCTACCACCGGCGAACCAGACGTACTTAAGCTTCCCAGCCGCTCTCTTCTATCGGGCCAACCAGTACAGACGTCTGTTGGCAGGAGACATTTCTTCCCCCAGGTAAATCCGGTGGAAATCGTTCTCCTCCCAGACAATGTCCCGGGTTGACAAGTCTCTTTTTACCTTCCGGCGCTGAACTAGGTCGTCACGCAAAGACTGCCGGACAAACCTGGCAATAACTGGCGGTGGTCGTGGGTCGTCCTTCCGTGGCCTGCGACGCTCAACGAAGTCAAGGTCATCAACCGCCACCTTTAGCCCGAGACTCGCTCCGACACTAACCACCAGTGCTGCGGGGGTTTCGCCTGATCGGACTGGTATGCCACGGATCTCTACGGACCTGCATAAAAGGCCTTGTTCCGCCTTATTAAGGCGGACCTCCAAGTCACCCACCTTAGTTTTGAGGGCCTTGTTTTCTGATGTCAGGTCCTCGATGAATTTAGCCTGCCCTTCGAGGTGGTTCTCAATTTTAGAAAGCCGGTCATTGAGCTCGAAACTGAGCTCACCATATTTGTCTAAAGATGCTTTTAGTGATGTGATCTCTGTATTAATTTTGTTTACCACCGCTAGAATATCACTTGCGGAAGGCTCCAATACTTCCTTCACAGGACTTCTGGTGGGGCTGGTTTTTTTTTCCTGCAGGCCAGATTTTTTCAATTGGCCACAATTATTGCAGACCCAATTTTTTTTTATTTTTCGCGGCCTCTAATTCCTTATCGTCGATATTGACGCATCGACCGTGAAAAATCATGCGACATTTAATGCATGATAAATTATTTTTGTCATCTCTAGTCACATTTGATTTGCAGATTGAACATTGGGCCATTTTAATTTATTTACTTGATAAAATGAAAAAATATATTAATAACTCACGCTTGTATGTTTCTATTATTTTTAGGTCCTAGCGTACTATAATCCTCTGTAGCTCTAGGATTAGCTCTGTATCTTCACTCGCGACTCACTTGTAAACAATTAGTTCCACTGATAGTTAAACACTTTAACACTTCTAAGCAATGATAATTTGACCGCTTAATTGAAAAGAAAAAAGATGGAGAGAAAATGAAAGAGCAAATGAAGTAAGGAGAGAGGTGTTGACTGCGTGCCGTCTCTGGCCAGACTGTGCATACATTGTAATAACAGGAATAATCCACAAAATAAAATTGTTTTGGTTCTTTGGTTAGTATATTCCAGCTCTTACCTCGCATATGTTTTATTTTATTTTAATTTTAAAAATATAATATTCTTAAAACTAGGAAAATTTGCTGGATTTGATGCCACGCAGGTGCTAACGTAATTAAAATAATAATAATAAAAATATATGTTTTCGGTTCCCCGATTTTAATATCAATATTATGATGTATAGAGTAAACATAGCGGATAATAAAGACATTATATAAAACAAATAAAACATTAATCAACATCCCAACCCAAGAATTTTATCTTCTCACTCTGTAATTCGCAGCTATATTCCCAATAGTGAAACAATTCCTTTTAACGTTTGAGCCTGTTACCTGGTGCATTTGTACATTAATTAGGTCAATTAAATCTTAATTGACCATATTAGAAGAACTAGCTCTTAAAATGGATATTTCCATTTTCGAAATGTTTATGGTAAATTTAAAAAGAAGGGTCTTGAGATCAGTACATCTTAGAGTCTGTACGGATTTTAGGGCATCGGTTGAGCAAGGAGGTGATTTGTCCGAAATCATGCTTAACCCCCAGGTTTCCCCCCAAGGCACCCACTTTATAAAGGCAGGGTAAGCCCAAGGAGCGTCTTCGGATCCGACAGTGTTCAAATCAAAAATTCAATTTATGATAAGAGATCGTTTTTGACTAAAATACATTACGACCTAACAGTACTTCTACCATGCATGTATTGAACAAAAATAAATTTAAAGTTTCCGTGTCTGTTTTTTTTTTTTTAAAGATTCAAGAGACGGACAAACGTACGTCATCGAAACTAGTCAAAAAGGAGACAGGGCTGGCCAAAATATATGTATCTGTTAAAATCTGAAAATCTAGGTATTGAGGCTACAATACCAATATTAAGGATTTATATATAATATAATAAACTTATTATTTTATTATTATCGAGGAAGGAGAGTGTGTATGAGAGAGCGGGAGGGCGAGTGATAGAGGAAGAGAGAGAGGGCGGAGGATGGAGGTGGTAACGAGGGATGTTCATTAGCGCCACATCCTCCGCCAGGTCGCGCTCTAATCACGGCGACCATTATCGATGGATAGCCACTTGCTGTCTTCCCTAATTGCCAATGTTCGTATAATCCAAAGTCATGGTCAATTATCTCGTTTTGAATCACCCGCAAGTTCTGAATAAACATATAACCTTATACATACCTACAAACATAATTAAATTGGAAGTTGTATAGCTAAGTAACATATATATAGGTCTGCTTGGTAACTGAGCTAACTGAGCTCTACCATAGGTCTCGGTTCAAGACCGTCTGTAGTAGATAAATTATTGAATCTATCAACCGGCGTTAATCGTCTCTCTCGCCCATTAATCGACGATGTATTCTAGAGAACATTTTTGACTCAGCCAGCCTTTATAACATGGGTTCTTATAAGGAGGCATGAATAGTACTGAAAAGTTTAAGAAGGAGTAAAACTCTAAAGGGATTCATACGGGCTTTTAAAGATGGAGAATAACTCGGATAATATAGAGCCATGTGTGTAGAAAACCGAGAGCAGTTTAAAAAAATTAAGATTTCACTACCTAGGAGTGATTATAAAGATGAGATGTTAAGAGGAATAACGTAGGAATATATTGAAGTGGCTATTATTTTTTCACGATGAATAGTACTTAATTTCTTATAGTTAATCAAGTGAGGATTTATTTCCAGATGACCAACGGCTTGACTACAGCCATAAAAAGGTTTCACACGAACATCTATATAATTATGTCAGACAGGTCATCTGGTTCGCTCGTGGTTGATAAAGGACTTATTTAAGGGTGTTATATGGCTTCCACATAATTTAAACTATAATTTGGCAATGGTTAAGAAAGTGCGGGAAGTGGGTAACTCAGCTGGCTCCGACCATCTTGCCTTTTTTTCGATTACGATCTTGTTCAATTGCAAAAAAGGGAGGACATTATTTTCAACTATGGTATGTTTTAAAATACAGCGATAAAGAGTTTTGTTAATCTATGTATTTTTAAATTGATAACTCCTCAGAAACTATTGGATTTTCTGGAAAATGATACAGGGTTATATGCTTTTTTAAAATAGCCCTACAAATAGAAAACGATTTATGATTTTTGCACTATGGACTTTTATGAATGTAAACACTTATTAATCCTCTTTCAAACGAAAATGTTACTTCGGTAACATTTTGCTACTTCGAAATAATTCAGTCTTTCCTAAGATGTCAAAACGTGATTTCCACAAAATTTGGTTTTCAGAATTTGGCTGGAACGAGGCTCAAACAGCCAGAAATATTAAAGAAGTCTTGGGTGAAGGCTGCATAAGGGAGAGCACTCTTCGATGGTGGTTCCAGAGATTTTGAGAGGGTGATTTGAGCCTTGAAGACAAAGAAGGCTATCGAAGAAGTTCTGCCAACTTTCAAGTTTTTTTCACCTTCCCAATCACCTCTGAATGGTCATCGACTGTTGATTTGCTGACTTCGTGTTTCCCTGCCAATTTATGAACTGTTATCCTGGGATTTTCTTCGACCAAATCCCGGAGAACATCGTCACCAAGGACAGAACTGAAGAAATCAGAACCGCATTTTTCTTCTAGTAATGTAAGGTGAAGAATATAAGGAAATATAAAGAAGTGAAAATGCTTGATTGTTACGCTAAAAATCTTAATAAACTCGAGCTTTTAAAACTCTATTGCACTTTATTTTAGAGTAAATAATTGCATAAATATAATGATGTATAACTCAGAATTTAATTTATCCTATATTAGTAGAAAATTTAGTTACATTTAACTTCTACTGCGGAAAAAGAAGTACACATTGGATTGAAACCTAGCTTAAAAGAAAACAATGCTTGTTGATGATATCTTAGCATCTCAAGTGATTATAAAATCAAACAATTATTTAATATTTTCATTTTTCATTTGTTTATTTTGTGAAGAAATATTTCTTCACTACATATAAGTGGGGATAAAGTTAAATTAAATAAATTGAGTACACGTTGTTACGGACTTTATCCTGCCTGTAAAATGAGGAATACCCATTACTACATTTCTGACATAGTTATTCAAAGAGTCCGTGGATTTCAAGGATCAATGTGAATAATTTGTAATTAATTATGTGGATATGTTATAAATTTTAACTTCATAATTACATCTATATCAGAAGTACATTCTTAATTAAAAACCATTTAATTTCCAAGAAATTACTGGTTATATCAAATTGAAAAGAGTAATAAAGTAAAGAATTAAAAAAAAAATTAAAATATATATAATTACAATATTGTAAATTCTGGAATTTCAATTTACACATGTTCGAAAAAATTCAATTAGTTACCCAAGTAATGAAGTCAGCTTGTTTATAAATGATATGTTTTTCAGTTGAATTAAAGAGCTGAAAAAATTAATTAGAAAAAGAGTTGACATTGGAAATCCTCTGGATTAATTTAAAAATAAGTAAACAAATGATTTGATTTATATATTATTATAAGTATAAAAAATCTATTGCGCTGCACTCGGACGACAGATTTCACAAACCACACTATTAGTGTTTATTCTCTCCCATAGAAATTTTATTTGGTATATAAGGAAACATTTAAATTCATAATATAAATGCCTTTTCCTTATTTTTAATGCAAAGTGATACGATTTTCATAGTTTTGTCTAATGGACGTATATGGTCCATTCTTGTCTGAGAGTTGTATAACATTCCGGTTTACTGATATTGTTATTTATAATAATATCATTCTGACGATAAATATCTATATAAATATAGGTCCATTTTCCGATTCTCAGTGATGATGGATTCGACGAATAAGGCTTCGAACAATAAGGAATTTTACGGAGAAGTGACAAACTTCAATTTCTGCTTTTAAATTATTTCTAGAGCTCGAAAAATGTAGTGAAATAATTGATAGGTATCAACATTTTTACGGTTGTTATTCTAGGTATGGAAAAGTAAGGAGTCTAGTTTTAATTATTTGTATTTGTTTTAATGTTCAAAAACTTTAGTTTAGTTAATTTTCTATGACTTCTTGCTTAAAAATCGCAGTTGTGGCAACTCAATATAAAAACCTTTTAGGAAGCGTGAAATTATTATTAAATATGAATAATTCTCATTGATAATGGTTGGTATTGCTTAGGAGTTAAACTGAAGTGATTTTCGAGTTTAGCAAGCTAAACTTCACTTAAACATATTCTATTACTTAAACATATTCATTATATACTATCTGGCATTTCCAAATGTTTTTTATTAAATAAAGTTATTGGTAATATTACATTGTATGTAGAAATAAACTAAAATCATTTATATTTTCTAAATATTGGAAGAAGCATAAATTAGAGGATTTAGGGTACTTTATAGAGGCTAGGTGAGCCCCAAAAGGTTCTCCAGAACTGAATGATGGCTGTTAGCTACTTATTAAGCGATTTAAATGGGGTAGCACCGAATGTACAAAAGTACCCCGGTCTTTACGAGATTTTATGTAATTTTTTTTACTATTTACTAGCTGTCCCCGCAGAATTTGTTCTGCCATATTACCCTAAAACAAAGGGCTTCCAAATTTTCTCCAACCATTACAATGGCAACTTCATCGATTGTTGGTGCATTGAAACATCTTGCATGTTTTCCTACAGGAGTTTTATCATTATAATTTTATGATTACACTAGACAACAAATTTGAACTTTTTTTTTGTGTCCGGGTTGAAAGTGATTGTGTTTGCTTAGTTAGACCTTAAAATTGAGAAAAATGAACGGGGTTCCTCAAAATATTTGCTTTTGAAGCCAGGATATATTATATTATATATAACCAGGATATAAGTATATTTTTAATAGACATAAACATCTAAAATATTCATGTTGTAATCAATTCGAATTGTAACACTAATACAATATTTCAAACACAAAACACTTTAAACTTCTTGTATTCAAAACAAAATAAACTCAGAATTCACTTAAAATAAATCGAAAATGAGTTTTCCCGCTCGAGCGCGTTCTAAATTACCCTTATAATATTAAATGAAAGAAAAAATATGTATTTAATTACTGACCCCCTTTTAATGTTTCGGCCAATGAGAAAGTTGTAGAATAATCAGCTGTCAGGGAAAATAGGATGACGTTACAACCATATTAATTAACAACCGTATTAAGAATAATTCAGAATTCCAAATTAGAGTAAACAAACTCCCCGCCATATATGCAAACATTCTTCAATAGTAAGTTCATATTCCACTCTATTTTGGCGTAATATGATGAAAAATTACGGTCTTTGACCAGACACAAAAAACGAGTTGTATAGTGTTACCAGATGGTATAGGATCCAGTGTAGTTTTCAACAATGAAATCAATTGATTTTGTTGATGAAAAAAAGTTTGTAATTGTTCTACAATAGAACTCCTCACTGAACTGTTATTTGCACAACGCTGATCAATTACTTATGGTGTATTACCCATTTATTCCTTTCGCAAGAATTTATAGTCCCCATCTGTCACCGGCAAAGCGAACCTGCTTTATGCCATCGCAAAGTATCAAATGTGAAAAAAACACAGTTTTTGTTTTCGACTTATAGCAGTTGCTGTAGGATTGATATAAAATTCATATAGAGGCCTCTACCAGTCACAAAACCAATGTATAACAAATGTATTTGGTTTGACTATAGGCACTAATTTTTATTAAACCTTGAAACTGTTTTTTTTAATTCTCCTCAAAAGTACCGATTTTCACATTCGATAGTTGCAAATGGCAGGGACGATATATTTGGCTTTATGTTTAAGTATATTTATATGAAAACTCAATCACAACCACAAAAAGCTTATTGCTTTTAATATATCTATTTTATATTTCGAGATAAAACTCAATCACAAAAAAATCAAACAGTTGTTAAGAAACCACAAAAAGCTTATATTAATACTAGCTTATGCTCGTGGCTTCGCTCGGCCTGCCACATAAAGTTTCGTGAAAGATCATTTTAAATAAATAATTTAATTATTTTTTTTAAATATAAGTTACTCGTACATCCATAATTTCAGATGTCTAACTTCAAAACTGACGGATTCTCTACAACCTTTGAACCCCCATTATATTTAAAGGGAAACCCTTGGGGTGGAATTATCCAAATTTCTTTCTTAAACTATACAAAGAACCTATCTACAAATTTCAAGAGGCTATGTTCCTGATTTGTCTTTAATTATGTACTATAACGGGGGGGGGCATGCCCACGTGACCCCACATAAATCTGCCCTTGATGTAGCCTATGATTTATAACCTATTTTATTCAATAAGTTTCATCCAAATCCGTTCAGTACTTTTTGCGTGAATGAGTAACAAACATTCGCATTTATAATATTAGTAGGATATCAAAACAAATAGTTTCACTCATGTTCTTTCTGTTATTTTAACAACTATTATCATGTGATTTGCCTTTATTTATGTACAATAATGGATTCTCCACAGTACCTAAAATACTGTAGGGGGAGGCACGTGCCCCCTTGCACCCTCCCATAAATCCGCGCTTGCTATAGCCTATGTGTTATTCTGATGTATAACCTATATTACTGTAAAGTTTCATCTAAATCCGTCCAGTAGTTTTTGCGTGAAAGAGAGACAAACATACAAACATTCACATCTATAATGTTAGTAAGATTTTATGGTCTAATAATTTATATTTCACGATTTAATTTAATCACAAAATATTAAAACAATTCAAATAGTTGCTAGGAAATCATACGAAATAGGATTAAAAAAATTGCGCTACCTCAGTAAATGTCCGAAACCTCTATAATGTAAGAAGCAATTTTTCAAGAAAATTCATGAACAAAAAAGAATTTTGAGATCTGGCGGAACTACCATATGTACAGGTACTTTATTATATTTACTTTTACAGTAAATAAAATTTACATCAATATCAATAATTTGTTATTGCATCATGAACTGTTATTTTTTTTAAGGGATCAAGAAAAGTGTTGTTTTTATTATTCCCCTCGTAATTTTTACGAATTTTTCTCTCCATAAGAACCTTCTTTGCTATACCTACAGACCTACGGTTGGGCTCAAATTGTAGGAAATTTAATCTACTTTAAAAACGGTTACCTATATTTTTTTTTTCAAAAACGCACCGATAAGGCGATATAGGCCAAAAACTGAACGAAAATTTCAAGGTTTTTCGGCCACCGAAGGTTTCCCTCGTCATTTTTACGGTTTTTCTCTCTATAAGAACCTTCTATGCGCCTTAGAAAAATATGAAAAAAAAAAATAGCCGAATTGGTCGAGGCGTTCTCGAGTTTTGCGGTAGCACGACATTTGGCGATTCATTTTTATTACATAGATTAGTTTAATGTGTGCACTCATGGCACTACTCACCTCAATAATTCACACTCCCTAACATACACCATAACTAATTTATAATTTTTTTTTTATAATTATTAGTCATTTTTTATGAGTTATAAATATTTTTATTTTTTAAAGAGAAAAGATAGGCCCTCGACCGGGATTTGAACCCGGAACCTTTGTCTCACCGTGACATCGCTCTGCTAATTGAGCTATCAAGGCCCCTCCCGGTCGAGGACTAACCTTCTCTCTTTTAGATCCTAAAGCCCCAGTGTACTCCCGCCATTTTTGCGATGAATACACTAGAACGAAGTTCTTTGAACATTAATTTTAATTTAGGATCTTATTGACTTTCGTCATATTATTATTTATAATTTTTTATAATTATTAGTCATTTTTTATGAGTTATAAATATTTTTATTTTTTAAAGAGAAAAGATAGGCCCTCGACCGGGATTTGAACCCGGAACCTTTGTCTCACCGTGACATCGCTCTGCCAATTGAGCTATCAAGGCCCCTCCCGGTCAAGGACTAACCTTCTCTCTTTTAGATCCTAAAGCCCCAGTGTACTTCCGCCATTTTTGCGATGAATACACTAGAACGAAGTTCTTTGTACATTAATTTTAATTTAGGATCTTATTGACTTTCGTCATATTATTATTTATAATTTTTTATAATTATTAGTCATTTTTTATGAGTTATAAATATTTTTATTTTTTAAAGAGAAAAGATAGGCCCTCGACCGGGATTTGAACCCGGAACCTTTGGACCAGAACATAACTAATTTAATTTGTCTACATTTTTAGGAATAATTTAGGCTGGGTATTTTTATTTAGACTGTATCTGTAAAATGATGAACAAACTTTAATGCTATCGGAAATAGCTTTAAAAGCTCGCTATTTTTGAAGAATAACTAATAAAATACAAATAAAATATTTATATTTTTTTCGTAAGGAAAGATTTACAGGACGATTTGGGTTAGGTCGAGCCCGGTGTTCCTGAGCCCTATTCTTAAAGGCTCATCGAAATTCAAATTATAATTGAAATGAAATGAGAACATGAACAGATTCAATTGAACATTCATTTGATCCTAGAACTTTTGTCCTAAAGAGCTTATAAAGGTCTTGAAATATCATAGCACTAGAACAGGAAGGCTTAATTAAAACAGTTATTCGCCCATGAACCCTTAGCTATAGTGACTAACAATATTCATTCTGAGCTCGCTGTTTTCGAATCGAATTAGCATGCCATTGTTAAATGTCGTCCAATAGTTATGGCATTGAGAATTAGAGGATCGGAATTGTTTTAGATAATTGATTTCACCCGGAACTTAATGAACATGTCATCGTGGATTATTAATGATCATTAGCTAAATGATTCCATTTCCAACATTAAAAATGAAACATGGAAATAACTGATCTCATTTGATTGGAACTAAGGATAATTGATAACCTTAACCTGTAACATTACAAACCGTGAACGGGTCTGGGGTTCAGTACATGATAGAGGCTGTACTGGTTCATGGACTGCGATTCTGCAGGGAGGTGGTATGTCCTAGATCACTCTCAACCGCCAGGTTTTTCCCCTTATTTTGGGTACGCTATTTTTATAACGTTTTTCTAGAGGCTGGGTGAGCCCCAGGAGGGCCCTAGATCCATCTCCAGCTGCAAACAGACCAAATAAAACTCTTGCCTGCAGTGGGATTTAAACCAGGATTTTCGGCATGACAACTCAGTGCTCTACCACTGAGCCATTTTGCTCCCGAAGGATAATTAAAAACTTGTTTATATTTTGAATTAACCAACCAAAAAGAATGAATAAATCAAAACTAAATAAATAAATTTAGTTAGTTTTGGGACAACAGGTATTCTAACTAAAAAATAATTTTTTAATTTCATTTAGTTTAAGGTCGCTCCGACTGCTTGGGTCAATTTCTTGTATTGCTCCGTGTGTTTTTAATAAATCAGCGTCTTCTGTATTGTATATATATATTTTTAACGGTAGACAACTTTCAATATTCAAATTCATTCTTTCTAATTGATACTTTTTACATTCAGGTAGTTAAAATAAAATAATAACTACATAAAATTTGTTATCTTTTTATTAAACTAAGAAAAAATGTCGAATAATTAGTTGGTGACTAAAAGATAGAGAAGAGTGAATATTTTCAGACTTTTCAATTTCAACTTCGGGAGCAGATAAATAAATGCACGCAGTCCAAACTATTTGGATGTAGCCTAAAATGAATCATGACTTTTACAATTTTACCTTTCATTAATTTTTCATCGCATTTCTCGTAGCCGGATAGATAGATTTTCGTGGATGAAAAGTCAGGTGGGTCGAGAATGTTATAGACATTAGTCTATTATTTCCTCCGGTTCTTCTTGTTGCAAATAAAGAAAATACTAGACGGAAAGAAAGAATAAATTATTTCTAATCTCTTGTAGAAAATACAGCGAATGAAATGGAGTGAAGTTCACAACGATTGACAGTCGTCTATTGTTGATCTATTGTTGAAATGACTCTTGAAGAGTCATTGCTCCTAAAATAGTTACGAAGTTGTTCTTCCTCTCGCTGGCATGCTTTCAGCAAGTTTGATAAGACTCGCCGTCTTACTTTTCGTGATAGATACATCCCTTATCAACATACAACCGATAATTTAGGGTTTCGTTTTCTCGATTGTACTAATTGTACCCTTAGATAAGAGTTCATAGCGTCTAGGTTATTATTATTATTATTATTATTATAACATTAATTATAATATTATATAGTATTATAAAATCATATAGTTATAATATTATATTCTCGTAATTATAGTTATTATTATTATTATAATAGTTAGTAGTAGAATTTAAAAAATAAAATGTAAACAACGTTTATAGATAATTTAATTTATTAATTATTAATTTAAGAAATGAATATCCTTAATAATGAACACTTCGTTTTTTAATTATCACTATACAATTTGAGATATAACATATCAGATATAATGAATGATATAATGAGATATAATGAAGAGATGAGTCACCTGTGACCTAGTAGATAGCATATGATGGATTTTGTAAGTGGAGTAATCTTTGGTTATGCCATTCTCCGAAGGGGCATGTAAAGGTGGTCCCGAGCCCCGGTGCGGTCTAAGGTACTCGTTAAAAATCCCTATCCTAATTTTACCTGGAGAGACAAACTTTAGGACTTCCTCTGTAGCATCGTCCGATAAGCCATAAAGTGACGTTAAATGTATTAAAAACAATTGAATAGATATTTGAAACACGAGAAAAAATAGCTCTATTAATAATTTTTCAATCCTTGTTTCTTTGATATTTATAGATTTAAGAACCATAGATTTATCTATTCGTGTTAGATTCATCAAATTTTACGAGGGTGTAAAATGCATTGGGTATAAAAAAGTAAACCGTTTATTTTATAAATGAATTGCAGTAACACCCGAATTGGCAGAGATAACATCGGATAAATGGCGACTGATTGAGCACGCAATTCTAACTACCATCAAATGCCCTTATCTGCCAATAATTCTTACATAAAGGTTAACATTTGTCGTGATTATCGATCTAATGCCTCCTGAATGCTAAGTAGCCTTAACCTTTACCTGTGAAGCATCAAGGTGGTGCAAAACCACAATATGTTTTTTTGTATTTCATATTAAACAGTTGCTACTCAGTGTGTGTTTTTGAGCCTGTATGTGTGTATGCAATCGTCTGTGTGTATGTGGTATTAATTCATAATCGTGATCTTTTATTTCCGTATTCATTTCAGTTTCTAACAAATAGTCTAGATTTTATAATGTTAAATTAGTATTCAGTTACTGTTATTTGTTCGAAATTCCTGTTAAAACTAAATCAGTTAGTTTAAATCACCATGAGATGTGATGTCTTCAATGAATAGAATATTCTTCCTCGTTGCACCGAAATCATAAACAATAGTTCTTGAGCTCGGGTTTCAATATTAGTGTTACGGGCGCCGGCAGAAAGGCGGAAGCGGGGGATTAGCGGCTTAAGTCCGTCAGCGGGAGACGTTAAAATAGGATTAGGACCGTTCTAGATCGTCTCCTTTTGTCGGAAAAAGGATTAAGAATATTCCAGAATTATCTGGCCCCTCCGTGTTTTAGAATGTTCGGCCTTGCCTACTTAAAAACTTCCTTCACCTCGAGCCAGTCAGTCTTAGCCTGAGAGTAGACCACGCAAGATCTGTGATAAGTGAGTGTCAGTGTGATAAACTAGTCAGTGTTGAACCGGCCCGTGTAATAAGTGTATCAGTGAACTGTAACAGTCTCGCGAGTGTAATAAACTGTTTCTGTTTGTTATTGTGTGTCAGTTTGTCATACCTGGAGAATCTTACGGTCGGTGGACTAGTGAACTGTAAGTGTTAACTATTAGTTATAAATTGTAGTGTAATTTTATAATATTCATAGAAACTACTGTAACTAGTTAAGATATCTAGAATTAGTAATATCTTATATTATTGTAATAATTAAATAGGAGTTAGGCCTATATTCTAATCTTTAGAATATTATCATTATAAATTTATATTAGTTTAATAATTTAATTGTTAATAGTTTAATTGTATCCTTTTTATCATTTTGTTAATAAATATTAGTATCTCTAATTAAGGAATTGTTTAATTCATTTTAATACCCAGTAGCCCGTAACAAATTGGTGTCAGAAGTGGGATAATTGTGTAATTGCTATTATTTTGCATTTTGTAATTATTGGGCTACTATATGTATAATGGCTTCTAAAAGTGTTAAATTAATTGATTTAAAAGTTGCGGATTTGAAACGGGAATTGGAGGAACGTGATCTGGATTCATCTGGAACTAAAAGTGTGCTGCAACAGCGCATGCGTCAAGTTTTTGTAGGTTTAGGGGAAAATCCAGATGACGTTCTGTTTGAAACTGATTTAAGCAGGTTGTCTGCAACTTTTAAAAATGAGTTAAGCAATGTATAAAATAATCTAGGTAATGAATTAGGTACTGTTAAAAATGAGTTAAGCAATGTAGAAAATAAGCTAGGTAATGAATTAAGCAATGTTAAACATGAGCTAGGTAATGAGTTAAGCAATATAGAAAATAAGCTAGGTAATGAATTAGGTATTGTTAAAAATGAGCAAGGTACTGTAAAAAGTGATTTATTGGACACATTAGAGTCTACGTTAGGTACATTAGAGACTAAGTTAATGGAAAATGTTGAGAATAAGTTAGTCGATGTAAATAATAAAGTAGCTAATGTAGAATCTAGGTTAGGAGAAGAACTGAATTCAATTAAAAACGAACTTAGGCTGAGAGTAGAAGCTCTCGAGGGACGTAAGAGCAACCTACCGACGAACGACACCGACCGTTCCTCCGACGGCAGCCTTCATAGCACCATTAGGCCCGCCAATGCTGGGACGCCACCTACTCACAACACCATTCCAGTGTTCGACGGAAAGACGCCGTGGGAGGACTACATGACTCTCTTCGAGACTGCGGCTTCAATCCATGGGTGGTCAAAAGAGACCCAAGCTTCAGCGTTGTGCCTGGCCTTGCGTGGAGACGCCTTGGGAGTACTGCAAGGGATGCCCATGACAGAGCGGTCTAACTACGGGGAACTGGTTAGAAGACTGGAGATTTCGGCCACCGCCACATGGACCAGCTATATCGCTCACAGCTGAGAAGCAGGATCCAGAAGACCAACGAAACGCTACAGGAATTTGAAGCAGACATTGCACGGCTGGTGAGGAATGCTTACCCATCGGTCACCGATGATGTCTACGAGAGCCTGGCTGTCGACAAATTCCTGGATGGACTTCGGGACCCCGAGACGCAACAGGCAGTGAAGCTCGTCCGGCCAAAAACATTGGGAGACGCATTATCTCAGGCCATGGAGTTCGAGGCTGTCAGGCAGTCAGTACGGGGCCATGCACAAGTTCGAGCAGCAGAAGCGGAGCCTAATAAGGTCCCTAGCGTCGAAGATATTCTGACAAAGGTCTTGGAGGCT
Organism: Arma custos; assembly: GCA_037127475.1. Taxonomy (NCBI): domain Eukaryota; kingdom Metazoa; phylum Arthropoda; class Insecta; order Hemiptera; family Pentatomidae; genus Arma; species Arma custos. Next base: position 185,534,086 of record CM073759.1, read on the forward strand.
CTAAGGACCCGTAAGAAGGAGACACGCTGTTGGAGCTGCGGCCATCTTGGACACCCTAGAAGCAAGTGTCCATCCAAGAAGCAAGAAAAGCCACAGGAACGAAGTAGGGTTGATGGGGAGGAACAACTATCAGCCCGCTACGTCAGAGGTCCGAGGAAGACCAGTAGAGTTGCGTCTTTAGGGAGCAGAACGAACAGTTTCTACGTTGATGGGAAGGTGAACGGGCAGCTGCGAAGTCTGCTACTGGATACCGGCGCAACCAAGACAATCTTGAGCTCAAAGACAGTTCCTGCTGAGAAGATGTTGCCAACGATTTGGACATTACGGACTGACACAGGAGAGCCAGCCAAGGTCTACGGGGAGACAGTTGCCTACTTCATCATCGGGGGTCAACATCTGAAGCACCGCGCTCTCGTGGCAGATATTGATGAAGATGTCATATTGGGCACGGACTTGATGATCGCATACGGGATCAAGCTGGATATGGCGAGAGGGGTGATGACGATGGGAGAAGAAGAAGTCATCCTTCGGCAGGGAAAGGACATCTACGCACGAGTCCGCTTACTAGAGGACACCACTTTACCTGCACGGAGCCAAATCATAACGCATGGGCGATCGAAGGACACCTACCTGAGGGTCAATGTTTGCTAATTGAACCTGGAAGGCAAGAAGAACAGGAGATCGGACGCGGTGTAATGGTTACAAGGTCTCTCATCAAGGTCGGACGTACCACTCCGATTCGGCTAATGAACCTGAATAGCTTCCCAGTAACGCTGAACAAAGGAACACCGGTAGGGGAATGTACAACCGCTACCTCAGTGGTTCGTCAGCTGCAACGTCATCCCACCGAGCTGCGAGGACTGCCGGAAGAACTAACAGGATTTGTGGACGAATCATGCCGGGAACTCTCGCCTGAACAAAGCGAGGAAGTGAAAAAGATGATTATCCGATGGCAGGACGTTTTCGAGATCAGCCCAGGACCACGGGGTAGAACGGATATCGTCCAGCATAGGATTGACACCGGGGATGCTAAGCCCATCCGACAGGACCCGCGGAGGCTGCCGTTAGCCAAACGGGAGGACGCCGAGAAGATCATCAAGGAGATGGCGACTGATGGTGTCATTGAGCCTTCGAGTAGCCCCTGGATGTCTCCTGTTGTATTGGTGAAGAAGAAGGATGGCACAACGAGATTCTGCGTAGACTACCGCCTTCTGAACAACGTCACCAAGAAAGACAGTTATCCGCTCCCCAGGATTGATGATACCCTGGACACCCTAGAGGGGTGTGAACTTTTCTCTACCTTGGATCTCCGCAGTGGATATTGGCAGGTTGGATTGAAACCTGAAGATAAAGAGAAGACGGCGTTCTCGATTGGAACTGGACTCTGGCAATTTACAGTGATGCCATTCGGGCTTTGCAATGCTCCTGCAACATTTGAGAGACTGATGGAGAGCGTGCTAAGAGGTCTCTCTTGGGAAATTTGCCTGGTATACTTAGATGACATCATTGTGCTGGGAAAGTCCTTCGCTCACCATCTAAAGAATCTGGAGAAGGTCTTCGAACGACTGCGTGCAGCGAACCTTAAACTGAACCCCAAGAAGTGTCATCTCTTTCGAAGGCAAGTCAACTACCTGGGGCATGTTGTGTCAGACAACGGAGTTGCCGTTGACCCAGAGAAGATTGCAGCGATCACCGACTGGCCAGTACCTCGAGATAAGCGCCAAGTAAGAAGTTTTCTCGACCTCTGCAGCTACTACAGGAGGTACGTGAAAGGAATTGCAAACATTGCAAAACCTCTTACCAGGCTCACCGAGGAAAAACGAACTTTCCTTTGGGATCACGAATGTCAGGCATCTTTCGAGGAGTTGAAGAATAAGTTGAGTAGTGCTCCTATTCTGAGCTATCCACGTCCCGAGGGCAAGTTCATACTTGACACAGACGCTAGCAACACCGCTATTGGAAGCGTCCTCTCTCAGCTCCAAGATGGAGAAGAAAGTGTTGTTGGATATTTCAGTAAAGCGCTCTCAGCTCCGGAACGCAACTACTGTGTCACAAGGAAGGAGCTTCTGACAGTGGTGAAATCTATAGAGCATTTTCACAAATATCTATACGGCAGAAGATTCCTCCTGAGAACGGACCACGCGGCTCTAATGTGGCTGCTACGATTCAAGTCACCAGAAGGACAAGTGGCGAGGTGGATAGAGCGTCTTCAAGAATATGACTTTGAATCTGCTCATCGTGCTGGAACGAGTCACAGAAATGCGGATGCGCTCTCAAGGAGGTCTTGTGGCGATGACTGCGGGCATTGTTCTCGACAAGAAGAGAAGCAGGCATCAGTGTTGAGGACAAGGTGGTCATGGACAGTTGGCAGGATGCAGAGGTGTCAAAAGAGCAGGACAAGGACCCGGACTTGAAACAGATGAAGCAGTGGAAACTATCAGGGCAAGGAAGACCAACCTGGCAGGATGTTGCTCCAATGTCGAAGAATGTAAAGACTTACTGGGCCCAATGGGACTCCATTCTAGTGGACAACGGGCTGCTGAAACGGGCATTGGAGAACACAGAAGGAGATCAGCGCAGACTTCAGCTCATCGTTCCAAATAGTAAAGTGCCCGAAGTACTCAGGGAACTTCATGACGGAGTATCTGGCGGCCACCTTGGAGTTCACCGTACATTGGAAAAGGTACGTGAACGCTTTTACTGGGCAAACCTTAAGGACGATGTGTTGGACTGGTGCAGGCGTTGTGCGACTTGTGCGGCTTCTAACGGACCCATAAGAAGAAAGAAGGCCCCAATGAGGAAGTACAACGTGGGAGCACCGTTTGAGAGAATAGCAATTGACATCGCTGGCCCTTTCCCTGTGACGGATGAAGGTAACCGGTATATTCTCGTGGCCATGGACTACTTTTCCAAGTGGGTGGAAGCTTACGCCCTTCCGAATCAGGAGGCAGTCACGGTTGCGGACGTACTGGTGAAGCAGCTCGTCAGTAGGTTTGGAGTACCCATGGAACTTCACTCTGACCAGGGACGAAACTTCGAGTCTGCAGTCTTCTCCGGGATGTGCGAAGCACTGGGAATACGGAAGACCAGGACGACACCTCTTCACCCTCAATCCGATAGCATGGTGGAGCGCATGAACAGGACTATGGGTCGATATTTGTCCAAAGTGGTCTCCGACCATCAGCGAGATTGGGACCAGTATCTTCACCTGTTCCTGCTGGCCTACCGCAGTTCAGTAAGTGAGGCAACGGGGCAGACTCCCGCAAATGTGGTGTTCGGCAGAGAACTTCGGTTGCCTTGTGATCTGAAATTCGGTTTCAAGCCTGATGAGGAAATTGCCGGAGAGGAGTACGTCTCGGATCTACGGAAGCGACTGGATAATATCCACGAGAAGGTTCGCACAAACATCCAGGGAGCCAGTGACAGAATGAAGGAGCGTTACGACATCAGGGCTGAGAAGGGTGGCTACCAACCTGGAGACTTGGTCTGGCTACATGATCCTCGAAGAAGGCGAGGCTACTCACCTAAACTTTAGAACTCCTGGGAGGGCCCGTTTGAGATCGTCAAGAGGATCAACGACGTCATATATAGGATCAGGAAGCAGCCTAAAGGGAAACCCAAGGTAGTCCATTTCAATAGACTGGCCCCGTACAAAGGAGACCACGGCCCGAAAGAAGACCAGCAGGTCAGGCACCTAAACAACGTCAAGACAAATAACTCAGTTGCTCATACGAAAGTACCAGGGACCCGTGGAGTAACTCAGATAATCTACAGAGATATCTTCTCGTTACCAGTGGAGTATTCTCTGGCCCATTGCGTTGCCGAAGATCTGAGGACTTCTCGAGGGATTGCAACGGTCTTCAGGAAGAAGTTCGGCAGAACTGAGAAGCTGGAACACCAAGGACCAAGTGTCGGGAGGGCACTCCACCACACGCACGAAGGACGACACCTGTTTTACTTGGTTACCAAGCGTGCCACTGATCAGAAGCCGACATATGACGCACTGCGACGAAGCCTCGACGACCTTCGGAGTAAGCTTCTGAGACTGCCTGTCACTAAGCTCGATATTCCGAAGTTGGGCTGTGGATACTACGGCTTGGAGGGGAAGATTGTCAGGGACATGATCGAACAGAGATTCGCCAACTCTGGAGTGTCCATATTGGTGTGCACGTTCAACCCCTGGAAAGAAAGTGCGTCTCCATCAGTAGAAGCTCATAAATGCCCGATTTCTCCGGACTTGCTCTGGGGCAGAGCACTTTTAAGGAGGGGGCAGTGTTACGGGCGCCGGCAGAAAGGCGGAATCGGGGGATTAGCGGCTTAAGTCCGTCAGCGGGAGCCGTTAAAATAGGATTAGGACCGTTCTAGATCGTCTCCTTTTGTCGGAAAAAGGATTAAGAATATTACAGAATTATCTGGCCCCTCCGTGTTCTAGAATGTTCGGCCTTGCCTACTTAAAAACTTCCTTCACCTCGAGCCAGTCAGTCTTAGCCTGAGAGTACACCACGCAAGATCTGTGATAAGTGAGTGTTAGTGTGATAAACTAGTCAATGTTGAACCGGCCCATGTAATAAGTGTATCAGTGAACTGTAACAGTCTCGCGAGTGTAATAAACTGTTTCTGTTTGTTACTGTGTGTCAGTTTGTCATACTTGGAGAATCTTACGGTCGGTGGACTAGTGAACTGTAAGTGTTAACTATTAGTTATAAATTGTAGTGTAATTTTATAATATTCATAGAAACTACTGTAACTAGTTAAGATATCTAGAATTAGTAATATCTTATATTATTGTAATAATTAAATAGGAGTTAGGCCTATATTCTAATCTTTAGAATATTGTCATTATAAATTTATATTAGTTTAATAATTTAATTGTTAATAGTTTAATTGTATCCTTTTTATCATTTTGTTAATAAATATTAGTATCTCTAATTAAGGAATTGTTTAATTCATTTCAATACCCAGTAGCCCGTAACATTAGAAAATGTAAAGAGGATAGGTTGTGAAAATGCTGGCTGTGACAATCTTCATGAAGACTGTGATATAGTGCTAGATATCGGTATTGCACTCCACAAATTCACTATTAATATTCACAAAAATTTTGTCCAAGTCCTTTTGTTCGGGCGCCATTTAAATAATTTCAACGCGCTAGAGACTTAGTAAAAAGGTATTTACATGAGTAAACTAACTATAAAAAAATCTGGAACTAAGCCAACACAGTAACGGTCTAGTAAGAAGAGACTGATTGGTAAAAGGCGAAAGGTTAACTGTGCTTTTATATAGGATCAGCAAAGAAGTGATTATTTTATTAATGACATGCAAATCCTAATAAACTTTTACTAACAACTGACGCGGGGTGAATGTACCTAGTGGCATGGATAAAGACAAATAGAGAAACTACACCGTGGTAATACTGAAATAATAAATTCAACTTAAAAGGTCATGTGGCCATCTTTTCAGGCGTCTCAGAAGATTATCAGGAATTGTAGGAGTAGTAGGCTTTGAAATTAGTGGGTTTGAGTGAGAATAAATTTCTTCATGAATGAACTGGTATCGGGTTCGGGCCATGCTCATTATGGTATTGATTGAGGTCATTATGGTAATGAGGTCATATTACTTTATTCGTAACAAAGTAAGAACGTTGAGATTTTACGAAGGATTTATATAGGGAACTCTTTATATTATTTTATTAATAAACTTTTACTAACAACTAACGCAGCTTTGTTTTGCTTTGAAGTCAAATGTTTGACACCTGGGAACAGAGTGGTTTGTTTGGGAAAAGAAAAGTGTTGTTTTTATTATTTCTCTCGCAATGTTTACGTTTTTTCTCTCCGTAAGAGAACCTTCTTAGCGCCTTAACAAAAATATGAAAAAAAAATTAGCCGAATTGGTCGAGACGTTCTCGAGTTTTGCGCTTAGCACATTTGGCTATTCATTTTTATTTATATAGATAATATAGTAAAACATAATATAATCATTTAATATAATTAATAATATGATATAATCATTTAATATAATTTATAATATGATTTAATCATTTAATACAACAAAATAATTATTTAACAACCAGTCATTACTTTCATCATAGGATAAAGCTATAAATTACGATTATTATTAATAATAAAATGGCTTTATTATACGAATTACACTAATTTTCTTTAATTATTATAATATAATCATTACGGACTACAATGATTGTTATAATAATTTTTAAGGAGCTAAATCATTCTGGAACCCAGATCATCAGGATCAAACTGGGCAAATCGGTTCGGATTTTTGTCCGACTTGACAGATCTACAGAGGATTCATATTGGCATAACAACCGCTCTCGACAACAAACCATGTCAAATTCAGACTCGACATTCGACTTGTGAAAACCTCAAACGACAGCAGATAGGATATAGTAGTTATACCTCGATGCATATTTATACGAGATATTTCTGTTATACTCGTATTAATAATACATAGCAGTTCTAACATAAAGTAAAACATCATATACCTTGAATACAGTAACTTCTTAAAAACATATTTCGAAGGGTGAGGCAGCTTAGTCCTTTATAGAGGAGATTAAACAGTTATCGAAATTAATAAATTCAAATATTTACATAATCTGTTTATTAAAATAGTGCCAAAAACTCAAAAAGAAACACTATTATTTATTATAAAGTTATATGTTGAACGTCTTGTTGGTGGGGTGCTGTCTCATGTTTGGAGCCTGTTTGGGCTAATGATCGTTGGGATGTATTGCACCTTTTTCTTCGAGATGTGATTCACATAACCTTTTTTGTTTTTGTGTCTTGATAATGCCTGAATAGGTGAAACGTCGACTGGTAAGTGGGTGTATTTTTGAAACATAAGGCTTTGCATTGTGGTTTTTCCCAATTGCATGATAATAATCTATTTATTTTAATTTATTGTTAGATGTTATATTTTTTAAAATATTTTATTTGAAAAGAAAAGATATGACCAGGACCGGGACCGGTAGTCAACAAGATCCAAAAATAAAAGTAATGTTTAATGAACATTTTCCCCGTTTATACATCGCAATTTGCGAGAACACGATGATAAAGGATTTGTAAAAAGAAGAGATATGCCTGACCGAGAAGCGAACCAGGATGGCTAAGGTGGCTAAGTAACACGACGGATGCTTGGAAGACCCGGGTTCGAGTCCTGGTCATATCGTTTCTTTTCAAATAAAATATTTTAAAATTTATATAATCGTGTGTATACCTATATACATATACATGTACATTTGTGCATAGTTTGTATATCCGAATAATAATTTTAGAACATACAAAGAATAAAACATGTTTAAAAATGTATGTATCTACGAAAGTTATTATTTGAGTGGAAAATTGCTGACTGGATAATTCTACACACCATTAAATTTATTATTCTTGAATATTATAAAATGAGTCATTTCAAAGAAATATTTCGAATAAGAACCTCAATTTTTTTTGTGTAGATATCAACTGAATAATTTTATATATCAACTGAATAATGTGAATATACTTAGCATTCTTTATTAAAATAACAAAACCGATTAAATTAAGTTATTACAATAAATAAAGTTGAAATCAGACTACTGTGAGTGGCACGAATGTTAAAAATAATAAGATTTAATAATGACTGTGTTTTAGTTTATAATTAAAAGCATTTAAAAATATGCATATAAAACAATCTCATCGACATATATACACATATATCAATGAGTGAATACACAGTTAAGATTTTCTCAATTTTCAACCTTCTGTAACCGTATATCCATACGTTATGAATTGTGAGGATATAAATCTAAAACCCATAAAATTGAAAAAAAAAGATGACCTGTGGTCTAGTGGTTAGCGTAACAAACTACTAAGCCCAATATCGCGGGTTCGTAGCTCGGCAAGTGGCCCTAGGACTTTTTTAAGGGAATAAAAAAATAATTAGTTACGCCGTCCTTCGGAAGGGACGTTAAACGGGGGCCCGAGCCTATACGATGTCAGTTACTCGTTAAAAATCCCTATCCTAATTAAAACCCGATAGGCAAAATTTAGAGCTCCCACTGTAGCATCGTCCGATTAGCCATAACAGCATAAAGTGACGTTAAATGAACAAACAACAAACATAAATTGAAATTAAGAATATATTTCTGATTACATCGGGCAGCAATCCAACTTTCCCTAGAGGAGATAATCCTCTCCTAATATAGGAATTAAAATATCTATCAGATAGAAAAATATTGATGTCCATGTCCGTTGCGAAGGGATATAAATTATTACATTCAAATAAATAATTAAATTCAAACCGGAGCATTTAACTCCTGTCCGATAGGAGGGGTTTCCGTAAAGAGAGGTTTCACTATATTTGTTAGAGAATATTTGGTTAGATAATATAGGTTCGATCAAAAATCACACTGTGGTCTTCCATGCATTATTATATACATTGCCTCAGTTTTCTTTATAGAATAATAAATATAACGGTAGTAGTATCTATAATTAATTTAGAATAGATTGGGTTTTATCATTTATTTATTGCTTGAGCCAGGAGGAACACGCGAAGAATTCTGACGTCGTTTTTTTCAATACTTCCATCATCTTTTCTCATTGTATTCTTTTTCTCTCCACTCTGTTTCTGGTTTCGTTAATTCTTCCGTCTTTAACATAATTATCCATTTTTTTCCCTTAATTCTATTTTTACTTAGCTAATCCATAATGTGGTTTACTTGACGTTTTGTATGCAAATAACATCTCTAATGGTGTGTCTTGTTGGGGGAAGTCTAGTAATAACTCCATAAAAATTCTGGAGTCGTTTTCTTATGTCTACAGCCAGGTTTGGAATATTTTTTGTGGATTCTAATCGATTTCTTCAGTTAATCTTGAGCCTGAAATCTTTCCCATAATTCTGCGGGCTAATGCTATAGCATTTTTTTCATATAAAATTTTGTGTGGAATGTGATTGTTACACTTGCATATAGTTCTGCTGGTTTAATTCCATTGCAGTAGTGCCTGATCTTTGTGTTAGAAGCCATGCATTTTTTATTGTAAATTTCACATGTCATGTAATATAAAGTATGGCTTTATTCTCTCTTAACTATCTGTTGTATAGTTTCTGTACAATTGTCTCTCCTCCAGTTGTTTACAAAATCTTACCTTTTTATATTCTTTCAGAACCATTGATTATAAACAATTCTGTACGAAAACAAAAGATCTCGATCGAAAGTTTTCATTCCAAAAGAAAATTGTAAGGATATAAATGTAAAACCCATAAATGGAAATTAAGTATATATTTCTAATTACATCGGGCAGCACTCCAACTTTTCCCAGAGGAGATAATCCTCTTTAGGGATGAAATAACTCGACCGATTCTTAGCGGCTCTTAGGCCGATCCGATTATACTTCCTTTTGGAGTATTTTCCATTTCGCAAATTATAGGGAGGCTGAACTGAGGAAGTTCTTTAAAATATGTGAAGCGAGTGAAGCGGACGTGAATCTGGGTCAGAAAGAAAAAAATGAAGTTCATTTTACATCTCGAGAAACTAAAAAAAGTGTGTTTAGACTTTGTATCCAGGCTCCATTTCCAATATAATGAAAACAAAGCCAGCCAAAAAAACTTGAAAACACGTAGGTATACTAATTGCTGAGTACAGTGTTAATGTAAAATAACATACTATTTAAACATTTAAGTCTGGTATTTTTTTCCAAATGCCATGCTAAAAAAAAATAATTGCCAGAAACGTCTAATTAGCTGTTACAAAACACAACATTACGAATATCAATTAGCTGGTTAGAGGTACCTAATGATTTTGCCTCTAGGTAGGTTAAAGTTCAAAGGGTCACCGTTACTATCCTACTATATTTATATTATGTTATATTGTATAGATTTTATGTACAAAAATACCAGCCACATTTTATGTGACGTTTGTTTCAGTGGGCCATAGCAGGCCAAAAAAAAAAACACAACTTAAACTTCTTTATTATATACATCTGCTACTATATTGCTTCACTTGCCAAGCGATGATCTCAAGGAAAAGTCAGATTATTTGATGTGAATAATCATACTAATATTATAAATGCGAAAGTTTGTTTGTCTCTCTTTCTTCCAAAAACTATTGAACAGATTTGGATGAAACTTTACAGTAATATAGGTTATACATCAGAATAACACTTAGGCTACAGCAAGGGCACCCCCCCAGACAGTTTTTAGGTACTGTGGAGAATCCATTATACTACATAATTAAAGGCAACTCACATGATAATGGTTGTTAAAATAACAGAAAGGACATGAGTGAAACTATTGTTTTGATATTCTACTAATCTTACTAATATTATAAATGCGAAAGTTTGTATGTTAGTCTCTCTTTCACGCAAATCCTACTAATATTATAAATGCAAAAGGTTGTATATATGTTTGTTACTCATTCACGCAAAAACTTCTGAAAGAATTTGGATGAAACTTTACAATAATATAGGTTATACTTCATAATAACACATAGGCTACAGGAAAGCCAGATTTAGGGGAGACACAGGGACACGTGCCCCCCAGACAGCTTTGGTGTTCTGTGGAGAATTATAGTACATAATTAAAGGCAAATCAGGTACCTACTTAGCATCTTGAAATTTGCAGATATGTTCTTTGTATAATTTAAGAAAGAAATTTGGATGATTCAACCCCCAAGGGTTCCCCCCTTAATATAATTGGGGTTCAAAGATTGTATGGAATCCGTCAGTTTTGAAGTTAGACATCTGAAATTTTGGATGTACGAGTAACTTATAGTTAAAAAAAAATTAATTATTTATTTAAAATGATTTGTCACGAATCTTTATGTGGCAGACCAAATTCCACGCGAGCGAAGCCGCGGGCAAAAGCTAGTAATTAATAATAAAGTGGAATGCCACCCTGAGATCGTTATACTTGAGATATAGTAATTCTATATCATTAATAAATAAGAGACATATCCCTCTCTTCGCCAAAGGTTGGCGTAGTTGCCGTGGTTGACTGACCAGGAGTTGGTTATTAAATAAAAATCCTTTTCCATCTAATTGAATACCATTATATTTATTGTGTGCTGATCATAGCTACAAGTTAAAATATAAATCTACTTCCAAAGAAAGAAAACCCAAACCTTCAAAAGAAAGAGGACCCATTCGCTATACGTGACAGTCTAATGTTGAATTGCCCCTACCAATGCCCTGTCTCTTGTGGGTAAAGGCACCGAACTTAAGGTACTCCTAATGCTTCACATAGTGACACATATAACGTTGCTTTAGAAAATGATATTAAAATGATGATAATGAAATGAGCGTTTGTTCCATCGAAACGCTCGTGGAAAAAAGTATTTTAAAAAACAACTATATACACCATTAAAACCCTCGAAGGGACTTGGGATTCAGTACATGGTAGAGACCGTACGTTTTCTAAGGCCATTGCCCACGGGAGTGTGTTATTAGAGATCGCGCTCAATCTCCAGGTTTTTCCTCCCATTTAGGATAGCAACTTAATAGAGGCTGGATCGCTCATCCCAAAGCGCTCCCAAAGAGAACCTCCATTTCAGATCACCTCTCTGCCACTGATATCAATAAGAAGCGTATCACGAACTTCCATTGTTTTAGCGGCACCATTCTTTTTGAAGTTGGTTGTGAACTCGGCCTTTCCATAGTTGATCAAGAAATCTACTTGGAGAAGGACCTAAAGGAACTGAACATTGATCAAACTACCATTGGAAGGCCAGAACTAAACCTTTACGTTACCTTAAAGGCCGGCTACCAACCTTACGGCAGCTACCAACCCGGCAGATTTTTGATTGGTCACAACCTGTTTTCCAAAATCATTAAAAAAAAAATAAAGGAATAAAAAATTTATCAGATTCAATAAATGCAGCTACTAAAAAATAGAGTTACTACAATAATGAGCAGACTACGTTGGATTGGAAATCTTTTTGAGAAAACTAAGTTCATGACAAACATTAAGACAGCCCCTAAGAAACAAAAAAAAAATGTATGGTCAAATAATATAATTTAGGTGAATTAATATTATGCCAGGAAAGGAAGCAATTAAATAAAAAATTAACAACATGAAAGCAGCCTTTCACCTCACCAAAGATATTTTCAACAAGAAATCCATTAATGCTAAACTTATGCACTTCTAATCGACCAACTGGCACTGAATACAGCAAAATACTTAATCCTGAACAAGAAAATACTGATGCGTGGTTATATATAATAAATTCAGAAATCAACGAGAAAAAAATATTCAGAAAAACTTAATATTAAAGAATGAGACTATTTTACATGACACCATAACCAAATCTCTATACACACATTTATAAAATAAATACAGACAAGGTAAGAAAATGGTGAATTCAGTTCTATGGCAACAAAGAATCAACTCAAGCAGAATAACCAAAAGGGTATTCCTGTATCTTAAAAAAACTTAAAGTGGCCATCACATGAATTAAGGAGACTGAAAAAGGACATTGAAGAGCTCGAGATCTTTACGGATGGTATCGATGGACGTTCTTCGCTTAAGAAGCAATTTCAGAATGCTCTGAGTTTTCAAGAAAGAGCAAAATGAAAAACAGACGCAATTCGAAAACCGGAAAGAAAACCAAAGCTAGGAAAATGATCTTTCATTCATTTTCCTAGCTTTGGTCTTCTATATGCAATAGAAGAAAATGACCATTGAAAAAAAAAATGACCACAAGAAAGGAAAGAAAAAGTAGTAAAAGAAAAGTAAGAAGCTATGAATATTTTTTAACATTTCTACAACTGAAGTACAACAAAATAACTAAAAACAATAATCTCACTGTTGGTATTAACGTTTAATTATTCTATACATCATAAAACACTACATAAAAATGCTAAATAGTGGTTTTACTTCCGAGTTTCCTAACCAGGGAATAAAACTTTTTTGGCCAGAATGTTGTGCCGGAATAAAAGAAAGAACAGTCTCGTAAATTTGAGGAAGCTGGTCCGTTAGGCTCGGGTAATTCCTCGCAACAGAGCCCAGAAGCTCATATGTGCTGTAATTTGTATCCCACCCTCCCCAACGTGCCCAACGTAATTAACGCTATTACGGGCTACGCCGACTAAGGAGGTCGTAACTATTGGACAACAGAACCCAAATCGAGATTAGACCTTAAGAAATTAATTTATTTTTTTATTAAATTTGATTGCACAATAGGGATATATATATATATATATATATATATATATATATATATATATAGGGAGCGGATTGGCTCAGCGGTAGAGCGCAGAGTTGCCGTAATGAAGATCCTGGTTTCTAATCCCGCTCGCTGGGAGATTTTTATTTAATCTTGTAGCAATCTGCTTGGGCTCACCCAGACTGTATAAAGTGGGTACTCACAATAGAGGAGAAACCTGGTGTCGGAGAGTGGTCTAGGACAAATCCCCTTCCCTGTACAGCCGTAAGCAACATTACAGTCTCCACCGCGTACTGAACCCAAGGTCCTCCATGTGTTGTAGTGGTAAAGGTATTTTTTTAAAATTTCTACAGCCGTTTTTCCGTTCCTAGTTTCCAATCCTATCGGTCAAAGCTCATGTTTTCTTCCATATTTTTCGATTCCATGACTTCATCTATCTTGTCCCTTCTTCTCGGTCTTTCTTCTTTATCTCTCGTGACACCCATTTTAATATTCATCGAGGCCATCTATGTTATGACATTCGTTTTGTGTGTCTAAACCACATGAGCTGTTTCTTTTGGATTCTTTCTATCAGATTTTTGCCCGTTTTCGTGATTTTTCTGATTGTTTCGCTTCTGCTTCTCTCTAATCTGGACTTTCAGCGAGGAATCCATTTCAGCTGATAGAACTTTTTCTTAGAACAGTTTCTTATTACTGACATCTGCTTCATAAGGTTTTACACTTTCGAATATAGTCTTGTATATTCCTTTCTTCGTGTCTATGGTGACGTTCTTGTCCCATATTATTGATTTTATAGATCTTGTGACTTTTTTTTCCTTATTAATTCATTCTTTAATTTCATATTGGCTTGCTTGTTGAATATAACTCAATGATATAAGTTCTCACTCTTTTATATGGTTCTGTTCAAGTTCAAGTCAGCCTTATCGTTCCCGCTACCAATTTACTAATAATTTAATTGAAGCCATCTTGATCTTCAGCTGTGATGACTATTGATATGCTAGATCACTTAGATGATTATTATTACTATGATATATGTTTCATTACTTGGACGTCGGGGAAACAGAAGAATATATTTTTTAGGCTTTAAAAACCCGCATCTATTTTCGATACTATTCCTAAGACAGTCACCAAATGTTACATTGTGTTTTATAATCAATTTTACCAGAGGTTTTAGATACCGTATTGAAGTAGAAACTCACATGAAAAATCAATTGATGTAAAGTGTTGCCAACCAACACTTTACATCAATTCATTTTTAACTCTGAACGCAATAAAACTTATAATATAATATAAAATGTGATATATAAATAAAATCTCGGGAAGAGACCTGGACATGTAAACATTCCTGCGAGTTATATCCGGCCCAACGGAGGAAAAAAATGCCGATCAGGTGCGAGAAGCAATTAGTCTCGAGAGTCGAGGAATTAAAAAAGGATTAGATTTATCCTCGATAAAAATAATGTCAGTGGATTGGCGAGGATTTAAATTGGCATTCCTCTAGGCCCGATCTGAAGGATATTACCAAGTCATTTATCAACCTTGATTTATAAAGATTTCTATAATTCAATATTAAAATATTATTTACAGTTATAAATCAACAAAAATACAGAAATAATGATTGGTTAATATTTTTGAAGATTTTTTTTTTTACAGATCAAATAGAAACCACAAATGAACTGTAGACCAGGCAATAAAGGGACCAACGTTATGTTTGCTCCCTCAATTAAGGTTATCTATTTGGATGAGTTAAAGGAGGTAGTCCTCAAGCAGAAGAACCGGACGACTATTTACTGAATAATTTATCTGCCACATCGGCCTTGAACTCGGGACCTGAATGTCAGTAACTCAAGCAATTTTTTAGTTATGCACAAATAAAATTTTTATTTCGTCGTAACTTTTTACCCAGCACTTTCTCGATAATGTAATAATAATATTAGAAGATAAAAGGCATTGAAGATTAGATACGTTAAATAGAAAACCTTGTTCTCCACCTTCAACCAACTTGAGTCGGTACTAAGGCGCCTTAAAGGTAAAAAATCATCGGGGCTGGATGACGTCCCTTATGTGATGCTGAGGATGCTTCCTAGAAAGGGTAAAGCCTTTGAAACATTGAACATCTTCAATGTGCCTATACTCAAGTCGGGGAAGCCTGGAAACCTACCCGAGCACTACCGGCCAATCAGCTTGCTCTCTCATATGAGTAAAGTATTCGAGAGGCTGGTCCACCATCACATGCTGAACCACTGTAGTGAGGAAAGCATTATCCCACCGGAACAGACCGGTTTCCTTAGAGGTGTCTCTTGTGACCATCATCTAGCCAAGCTCCAAGCGCACACCATTGAGCAGATGGGTAGTAACAAAGCCAAGGCTTTTATCTCTTTAGATTGCACTCAGGCCTTTGACAGTGTGTCTCACCCACTGCTACTCCGATGCCTGGAAGAGTTTAGCTTCCCAGCCTCACTATGCCGTCTGATCCGAAGCTATCTTAGTGGAAGATCTTTCGTCGTACGAGTCGGGGACAGTTACTCGACTTCTGGCACCACCTCTTATGGAGTACCTCAAGGGTCTTTGCTAGGGCCACTGATGTTCGTGATATACACAGCACCGGTGGTCTCGACTAAGCATGAAGGAGCGGTAGTAGCAGCCTTTGCGGACGACATAGGGATATACGCTTCCAGCGCCAACGCCCGGTGCCCTTAAAAAGGCACAAAGGGCGTCGGTCCCAATCGTTGATGATTTGAATCTGAGTGGCATCAGGGTGAATCCGTCCAAGACGGACGCCATGGTGATGTCATATCAGCAAGGATAAAACGCCTACCGGCGACCTTCACAGTTGAAGGTGAAGATCTCCGCGTATCGAAAAATTCACTCTACCTTGGCGTCACTCTAGATAGGCACTTCACCTTCTCGAGTCACGTCAGGCAGAGGCTGAAGTTGGCCCGATATAAGTCCCATAGGCTCTACCACCTGCTCTGCTCTCAGCAGCTCTCGCTGCGGCTTAAATGCCAGATATATTATCTGTCATTAGACCCACGCTGCTCCATGGTGCGCCGCTACTTAAGCACCTCTTTAAATCCATCCTCCGAGCCCTACAACAATTCCAGTCTTCTATCCTGAGGCGCATAGTGAGAGGCACGTCGCTTGAAAAAGCACGAAGCACTAAATTGCACGAGGAACTAAAAATTCCGACGATCATTAATTACATTAGCCGGAGGCACCTCAAATTCTTTGAGAGGCTAAAGGCGTGTGAAAACCCATTATTCAAAGATATAGTCCCCCCTCCCAGACCTGGGAGGTGGCAAGGCAGTGCCCCTAAGGTCGACGTGCTCTCATTGGCCTAGGGTAGGGGTCTGGACACTCTAGTCCAATCACCCACTTCCTTTTCTTCCTTCCTCTTCCCCTTTCTTCTTTCTTCCTATCTCCTACCCCGAAAAGCAGTCTCTCGCCGATTTTGAACTGTATCGAGCCAGCGGCCTAGTGCCGGTTTAGAGAAAACGCCTTAAGCGGTCTCATACCTTGTAAATACTTATAATACCTCCGGGTAAATGAAGTACCTTTGATGTATGCATATATATATATATTGATTTGTAAATAAAATATATATATTGTAAATTATGAAAATAAATGAGATTTGAAACAAAAAAAATACGTTAAATAAGTCATTTAATGTTCTTAAACTTTAAAATAGTAGAAAAAATTACGTCATTTTTTGAAATTTGGTCATTTTCACTCAATCGAAACTGTGTTAAAATTCGAATTCGTATTTATTCAATATGGGAATGTTTTTCTTTGTTCCTATGTACTTTGTATGTAAGGTAAAAAAAGTAAAGTACAGAAAAAAAATATGGTGTCTGTTACGGTTAATAATAATAATATTAATTAAAAGAAACATATTTTCATCAAACAAATTACTACCCCGCTAGAGCTACAGATAAGGCAAAGTAAATTCACTACAGATAAGAAAAAGCTAAGAAATACGCCTGTTACACTTAATTAAGTTTTATCCTTTACAACTAACACGAAGGGTCTTGGGTTCAGTTTACGGCAAAGGCTGTACTGTTGCTAGGACAACGGTTGTTGTTAGGACTCCCATTTTACTCCCTTTTAAAAAATCCAAGGACTACCTGCCGGGTTACAAACTCGTGATATCGGGGGAAGGTTATTATCATTATGACAATAAAATTAATACATATATACAACTGTTTTAGTTATTGATTGAAATCACACTCACGTCCATCCATGACAATTGACCTTAAAGCACCCTCACCTAATCCTGGATGCCTTTCAGGAATCTCCTTCATCATCTCATCGCTTCATCCCCGTTCAAACTTGCCGATCCTCCTTTGGACAGATCCGATCCCATTCCTTGTTGATTGCTGCTCGGGTGTTTGGGTAGGACACCGCTTTGTCATCCTCGGGGTTACACGCACGTCCCTACTAATCCGTTTAGCCTTCCCAGATCCCCAGATCCTAAACAGATTATGATGTCGAGCTCCCTCCGTCGACAAATACCAGTAATAGGGATAACGCAGCCCTCCCTTTTCGCTACAGGAACAAGCCCATTAGCGGTATTTGCCAACTGATAAGAATCGAGGGTCGGGAGAAAAAAAGGAGTCGGGAATCCACAGAAATTTGTTTTTAATCCTTTAAACCGCTCTGGCCGATTCCATTCCAATTCTTCTCCGTATAACAACTACTGGAATAGCAATATGAGTTTTGTTTTGAAACCATAATTATTCAGTATATAGTAATTGTGCACGAATAATATAATCCGGGTAATTACTTAAGGTCTACTAGGACCTATCAACTGTTTAGTGATTCCATTCTCTTTTGGTTTCTGACTAAACCTTTATTCATTGCCACATAATTTATTCATATTAAGAAAAGAATTTAGAGATGAAGATAGTATTTTAAGAGTCTTTGAAAAAAATATCATATTAATGAAATTTCAATTTTAAAAAATACGATTTCATTCATTACAAAATATCCACTAATTAAAGTACTTACATTTAATTCATTAATTAATAATTCATCAAATACTTGACACAATTTCATTTACGAAATTTGGCTTCAATTACAATTTATTCATATCTATGTTTGTGTACCATCCGTTCATATCTTTAGTTGTGAATGATGAGCTACTATTAGATACTTTTGTTACCGGAAGTGTTTTAGGTAGTCCTTAAGAAAGTTGTAGAATAAAATTAGTATATTGGGTATTTTTAGTACCTTTTACTATTGGCTCCATTTAGAGTTAGTTCTTGAAAAAGCATTGGTCATCTTTTTAGTAAATAGTGAATGAGTCTTTGTGGATAACCATATTTAAATAAGGCCAACTAAACTGTTTCCAACTGTTTTTGGTATATTTAAGATAACTTTCTCGCCCGATTTATTAAATATTTTACAGTTTATTATTTTATATGTATAAATCGGATTTTATAACGGATTTACCTACCAGAATGACTAGCTTTTGGTCACTATTTCCCGCTTGATTTCAGGATCAAAAGAGATCGTTTTTTGAAGATTTCCGTGGGTCAAGTCAAGTCCATATTTGTATTAAATTTTTATTTTGGAAAAGCGATTGTTGGTAACTAAAAAAGCTGCATAAATTGGAACCCTAATTTCATTAAACTCAAGAATTAATGAAATATAATTCTTCGTTTCTTTTTAATTATTTATTACGTTGTATTGTGTATTCGTAAGATAAAACAAAATTGAACTATATGTGTATTTTGAAGGGTTATACTCCTTAAATTTAAAACAAACAACAATTGCATTGCCTAGAAGAAGTTCATTTAGAACGAAACATTGATTTAGAAACACTAATACATAATAGGGTGCTCAGTATATTCCACCTCTTGGAGAGTCTTGAAAGGAACAACCTCTACAATGGTATAGAGGGCGATTAAGTGGCTCTGTGACTACCGAGTGGAGGGTGAGAAGAGATGAGGGGGATATCCACTGGAATAATATGAAATTTTAAAGTCAAATTGGAAGTATTTTATGCGCATTAAGTTTTCAAATTTTCTCAGAAAACTCATTTAAATTCCATATTTCAGTTCTTTTTTTTTCTTCTTTCTTGTACTCGTCGATGAGCACAGCTGATACTTTTGAACAAGTTGAGGAATTTAAGTACATAGGATCTATGATAACAAGAACACACCTAGTTCTAGAGAAAATAAAGGCATATTTTAAGGAAGGTTATCGGTCTCGACTTTACGAAGCTTCTCTCGAAATTTAAAAATTGGAATTTATAAAACTATCATCCATTCAACTGTTTTATATAGATTTTATACGTGGCAGCTAACGACGAGGGATTTGAAAATACAGTCTAACCTGCATAAGGGGAATCTATTGGTGACAGCATTTAAATTCCACTTATAGAGGTATTCCACCTAAACAAGGTTTCACATATCCAGGTCATTAAGGTTGCATGTATCACTAAAAGAGGTTCTCAAACTACTTGTTATTATTTAAATATTATTTATAAATGTTAAAATTCATTATGTACCTGTGGATGTAGTACACACTTAAAAACCAATACATACATAAAATATTGGAACTATCATTATAATTGCAAAACGCTTCAGTGGTTTCTTTTGGTTTCGACCGTGTCGCTAAATTTCTCGCTAACAATTGCCAGACATGCTTCTGGCTTCCTCAGGGCTTAAATTGAGTCTCAGTCAATTCAATGTCTGGCGTAATGTTGGCGAGAAATTTAGCGACACGGTCGAAACCAGAAGAAACCACTGAAGCCTTTTGTATAAATAGTGGCCGTGGAAACATAAAAGAGCAATCATTATAATGATTACATAATTTTGTAATATGAAAATAAAACAATGCGGATTACACATGAATGTACAATTGTATTAATACAAGTAATCACTTTTTTTTTGCAATTCAATTAGGCAATTAAATATGTTTTTTCTACGTCATATAATCTATCAAAGATTTCATTAACAGCTCCTTTATTGTGGAGTAACAATGTGCTTAATGATTACACTTTATGTAAAATTCAAAACAAAACAAACCCATCTGTCCCTTAACGTTTTCTTAGTAGCACACTAAATTCCACATATAGAGGTAAATACAAAAATTGTCTTATTTACATTGGTAATTTCAACACAAAAATTGATTCCACTTAGGTCGCCAAGTCGCCAAACCTAATAGCCGAACAGACCAGCCAGTTTGGCCGGACGTTTGGGTAAAAAAGCCGGACAACTTACATTATTGAGGATTTTTTTCCCAGTATAGGTACGAAAAAATTTTTATTTTTAAAGAGAAAAGATAGGCCCTCGGTCGGGATTCGAAATCGGATCCTCTGTCTCTTCGTGACAGTGCTCTCCCATTTAAGCCTCCAAGGCCGCCTGCCGGCAGAGGACAAATGTTTTCTCTTATCCGATCCCATGTCCCCGTGCTTTCGCAATTTTTGCGATGAATACACTAGCACGAATGTTCTTTGAACATTAATTTAATTTTAGGATCTTATTGACTTACGTCATATTACTATTTATAATTTATAATTATATGTGAAAACATTTAATTGGAATTTAAAACATTTAAGAGTTTGTTTAAGGGAAAAATGAGGGAATAACAAGTTTTGTATCACTTATATTCCTCTTATGCAGGTACCACTTATTCAGGTTCGACTGTAATATAGCATATTGCTTATAGTATTCGATCCGAGAGAGGATGAGACCACTGGATAAGTTTGGAGATTACACAATGCAGAATTCCAATGAATGCACCCGGTTATGATAATATGAGCTTGTACAGTTATTTTTGTTAGTAACAAATGAAATTCTTAAAAGCTTAATAAGATATGTGCCAACTGGTAAACGTCTGAAGTTTTGGCCGGGACGTTGGTAGGATGATTCCGTCTATCGGAATTGGTTTTGTGTAGTAGTCCGTGGACGGAAGTTTGTTTGCTTTCGCTAAGCCTTTTTTAATCATTATTATTGTTTTAACATTCTGCTATTACATGATTTCATAGTTATATAGAGAGTGGTTTGAAAAGTTCTCGGAATATAGTAGAAAAAAGTCCTTTCTGGGCGAACGAACCATGACTTTTGCTTTCTTTAGTGGTGGTGACTTGGCATGTTTCCGCTGCTTTAACTGCTGTTTTGTCTCGCAAAAAATCTTGTTGGTTGCGCTGAAAACGGGCCAAATTTTGTTCGGACATTTCCAATCTGGTGCATTTATGGTCCAATGTCAAGAGCCGCGGCACCCATCTTGCAGGTAATTTTTTAATTCCCAATTCTTCGGTTAAAATGTGACATACCCGTTCATATGAAATCCTTACAGCTTCAGCAATCGCTCGCATTTTCAGTCGACTATCCTCCCTGATCTTTTTATGCACTTTTGCGATAAATTCTGGGGTCGTAGCACTTTTTAGCCGTCCACTACGCGGATCATCATCTAAGCTCACCTGACCATATTTAAACTCGCTGGTCCACTTGGCAACAGTTGAATATGAAGGAGCAGATTCCCCTCAGTGTGTTCTGAAGGTTGGCATGAATTTCCTTTGCTTTCATGCCTTTCTTTACAAAGTACTTAATTACTGCTCGAATCTCAGTTTTTCATTGTCACAAATCCCTACAACAAACAAACAACAACAAAGAGTCGTCACTACCACTCACGCCACATGTTTACTCACAAAGGATGTGTGATTATTGCACGGGAACCTCGTTGCTCTAGTACTGACATCTAGCGGTGAGATATCCTAGACCTTTTCAAACCACCCTCCTACATCAATAATTATTTACATAAGCCTTACTATTATTATTATTATTATGGTATCCTTAAACAGTAAAACAACTAAACAGTAAAAGAAATATGTAATCACAAAAAAAAAAAAAAAATAGAATTTCACTTTTTAACGGATATATCCATTTTGAACATCACTAAATGCATTATATAATAATGTTATAAATATTATAGATATTTTGATAAACCCTGTCGTGATATAAATATCGATACATGTAGCCTTTTGTTTTTTTAAGAAGGGGCTCAAGCAATATAAACATCATTGCATATAGTAACGATACAAGAATCGTTTATTATTAGATTCAATTATATCGGAACAGCTATATATATTCAAAAAAATCGTTAACTTTGACCTTTAAAAAGAGAAGAGGGTTCATATTGAATTGAATAAAAAATTTAGAAGTCAAATCTTAACCTTGAAGAGATGGAATTGAACACTTGAGTCATTGAAAAGATTTTTGTTATAAGTCAGCTTAGGCCAAAATTTTGGATTTGCAAATAGTATAGAAAGATATGAAAATAATGGAGGGTTAAGCAATACATTTCAGAAATGGATCGCTAAATATTAAAAGAATGTAATGATTTGTGATATGACTTTTCTTCATTTTATTTTATTCTTCACTTTATTTTATTTGATGTATTGCTTCATTCTGTGCAGAACGAAATGTTCTTAGAGTGGTCTGTATATATTAGATGATTAAACCGAACATAGCATGCATAAGCCCTTGTAAAAAGGCAGTATTGCGTAGATCTAGCCAATCAACGTACAGCTAATGGTATTACCACTTGTGATGAAATTGTCAGTAAAATAGTAGGAATTTATTTAAGTCAAGCAAATTTTCGAAGAGAATTTACAGAGGGTTTTTTGTGGAGTCCTGATTTATGAAATATTTGTTTTCAAAAACATCCTTAATAGAATATTATTTCGGAGCAAAAGATAAATAAATAAAACAATAATTAGAATTTCAAATTCCATTCTTGAGATTGGATAATAATTTGACTGGTATTTTATAGGAACGATGAGTTTTCCTTGACCTATCTCATCATAAAAGCAATGGATATCAGCGATTTTTAAATGGGTTACTATTTAATATCTAACGTTTAATCCAACCTATAGGTTATATCAATATCCCATAAAATATAAATATCTATAAAGTATAAGGCTCGTAATATATACATCATCCATTGGTTAGGGGCAATATAAATAACGGACTATCTGAAGCCAATAGGCAGTCTGCCAACAAGAAAAACGGACACTCCAATAACTTCACCTTCTTTCAAATTGTCAAGTCAAATATTAAGTATGTAAACAACTACTTGTTTTTATTTACAGTTTTCCTTAATATTTTTCTAAATATTGCCTTTAGTGTGCTATTTAATGTTTTTACTAAAAGCTCATTTGTTCATTGTCAGGGCATGAGTATGAGACCAACCTAGTCTCGATACGTCACCGAAGAAGTTCAAGAAAGACTGAAACTCGAGAACTAAAACACAATATATTTTCCATAACAGTCAAGATAAACAAGATAAATAGAAACCAATATATATATATATATATATATATATATATATATATATATATATATATATAAAAGATGTGGCGTTAGTTACTGACCTAATAACTCAAGAACGATTCGAACCATTTTGGAGTGGTCTCGAGGCCAAAAAAGAAGAATACCTAAGAAAAATCGAAATCGGTCCAGGCGTTCTTGAGTTATAAGCGTAGTAATTATTATTATTTTTTTTTTTGAGTTTGCCCTAAGGAGGGAGGGCTTAGTTACCAGGTAAGGATGAGGCATCCAAACGCCCACCACATTCACTTCTTTCCCTCTACTCCTTTTATCTTCTGCCACAATCTGCCACGTTTATGACCCAATAGTCAACATTTGTAACTTAATTATTACATGTTTAATCTAATTATAATTGAGTTGTAATAATTAATTAAAAATAATATTCTTTTATCCAGTTCATTCCAAATAATATTTCTTTACTTTTTATTTTTATCTTAATATTGCTTGTACATAATTTTTTAAAACAAGTTCGTGTATATTTTTTCTTTCATTTTTTTGTTCATCATTGAAATATAAGTAAACAAATCAACACAATATGTTCCTTAATATACATTATGATTGAGATGGACAGCGAAATTTTTTAATCAATTACAGCACAACTATTTTTCATCTCTGAATGAACCTATCTGTTTCCTTTTTAATTACCCGAAAATAAAAATAAACTTCAGTTTCATTTTGTAAAAAAGGGTTAATTATGGAAAATGTGTATATTGCGATGATCATTTAATGAAGAAATGGAGGTTTCAAAAACATTTCGAAATATTGATGATGATGTAAACAGTATGTGTAAAGTAGTTTATGTAATCTAAATACTGACAGAAGTAGTTACTACGTGTATGTACAGCATGTATATATAAAAGAGTTCGTCCTGACTGAAAAGACCATCGCAGAGCCAAAACGGCATAAGCTACAGACTTGAAATTCGGACAGTAGGTACATTTTATAAGGCCAAGGCGCACCAAGAAAGGGTTTTTGAAAATTCGTCCTTTAAGATGGCGAAATGGGTGAAAATTAATGTTCTTCGTGAAATAAAATACAGTTTTTGGGTTAGGTTATTAAATATTTTTGCTTTAGTTGGGTCGTTTTTCATTTGTCATATGTTATTTCATTTGTCAAAAGAAGATTACTTTTTCATTTAGTTGGATATTATTACATTATTATTTGTTGTACATTTGGATATTAGGTATGTACCTAATAACGGTAACTCCTTTGGTACAATTTTTCGTTTTCTTAAGCTAATTTAAATAAAGTAACTAGATTTTGTATAGAATCAACCCTAAAATACCATTGTTTTCGTTAATTTTGTAATTGGTTTACATGTTTATATTCGTAATACGTAGTTTTCATAACCATTCTTTAATTTACTTAGATTTGTGAGGTAAAATCTTGAAAAATTGCGTTTTTAAAACGTTCATAATGCACTAAAAGAATATACATTTAATTATTCTCCTATTCAACTCTACTGGGTGAACATTGAACCTGCACTTCGTACCCTAGTCTCTTATTGAGGTCCCGGCACCGTAACTGCGCACATCTCTTCAATTTTAAATTTAACTATTGAAACTAAAGTTAAACAATACATACAGTAAAAATAAAGTATTCAACTATGATATAAGGAAATGAACGAATTTTTACTGCTTTATATTAGAAATGAGTTTGTTTCAAAATAATTTTAATAATTTTATGCTTGCTAAATTAACCATTCATTAATTTACTGAGATTTTAGTACATAAAATACGTTTTTGTAACGTTGAAAATCCACTAAAAGAATCTATAAAATTAATAATAATTCCAATCTCTCTACTGCGTGAACATTGAACCTATACTTCGTACTCTAGCCTCTCAGTCAAGTCCCTTCTCCGAAACTGTACACATCGCTGCATTTATAATTTAACTATTGTAACTAAAGTTAAACAATATATACAGATAAAATAAAGTATTCTACTACAAGAGAAGGTAATGAACGAATTTTCACTATTGAAAATTATAAATGATGTAGTTTTACTATATTTTAATTACTCCAATGTCTGTTAAATTAACCATTCTGTAATTCACTTAGGTTTTACTAAATAAAATACGTTTTTATAACATTGATAATACACTAAAATAATATATAAATTTAATTATTCTTCTATTCCCTTGTACTCCTATACTTGTTTATAGTATGGAGTTCATTTATGGAATTCAGTATTCACTCTCCGTTTAAACTCAACATAAATTTCTATTTAAAATCAACGCGGACGAAGTTGCGGGCAAAAGCTATTAAACAATAAATAGTAATTTATAATTACAATTTAAAATTTTTAAAAATGAGATAATTTTCAAATAAGAGCATTGGTTCCTATCATTTTTAGGGTGCTGAATCCAAATATGATATTAAAAAAACTGTATCACCCACAATTACTTCACATTTTATAGTTAAATTTATTAAATTAAGCGATTTTTAAAGAATTGAACAGCTTTAATCTATATATATATATATATATATATATATATATATATATATATATATATATATATATATAAGTTAAGGGCTAGGCCCTGGTAATAGTGGAGCTTAATCCTACTAAGAGTGTAAACAACTCCCAGATACTATATAAGAAGGATGTTTCGCGAGCCAAAGTACTTAAGTGGTGCCGAAACCCGGGAAAATTATTGGAAGTCACAAGAATAATTTTTTTTTTTTGTTGTTTGTTTTCGTGAAGTACTTAAATTTTGTTTTGTTTTGTTGTTTCTGTTGTTTTGTCACTTTCTTCTCAAGAATCCGGGAAAACAAATTTCAATATGAATGAACAACAAGGACAAAGCATTCTCAGACCGGCAACGTTAACCTTAGAGCCACCGCAACCAGAACAGGTGAATCCAGAGTTTCCTCCATATCCATCTACCACACTAGCAATGGCGAGAGCAGACGTAGCAGCTCAAGAAGCGAACAGGATCGCACAAGAGACAAATGAGCTAGAGAGGATGAAAATAAAAAAGGCCAATGCACAAGATATCAGGAGGGAGATATCGGACCTGGAAAAGTTCAATGGTGACGTGGGTGAACTTAACCACTTCATTAAGGGCGGAGATGGTATCATGGCCAGTATTCAGTCCCAGGTGGCAGCAGATCTGTTGGAAGGAGCAGATGCGCAGAGATTACGAGTTGCCCTGGCGCGTCGATTAAGGAGGAGCGTTCTGAACCTGATTCAAGCCGACGAGGATACTACTTGGCCAGTCATCAAGGAAAGGCTGAAAAAGGCTTATGGAGGGGGGCGATGGGCCCCGGAAGAAGACATGCTCCAGTTATTTCGGGAGACCAAGAGGGCCAATCAGTCGAACGGTCAGTACGCTGCAGGACTCCTCGCAAGGTTGAATAAGATCAATGAGAAGCTGCGAGAGGTAATGGACATGAACTCTGTTGAAGCCTGGATGCTCTTTATGACCACTGTGCTCAAGGTACAGCTGGCCAGGGATACTGGCAAGAAGGATGGTCTTCCTAGGGACAAGGCGTTCGTGGAGTGGGCCCAGGAAATGGTAGATGCAAGTGCTCGTGATGAGGAGGAACGGGAGGTTTTTGAACCAGGGTGGAGTAGAGTATCCTACCGCAGAAATGAAGTAAGGAAGTATAGGGGAAGACAAGACCCAGGGAAGAAGAGAGATGGAGAAGGGGGTAGAAGAGAAACGCTACCCAGAGACAGAAGGCCGTTCATAGATAAGAAGAACGTTAGAAAGGAGGAAAGAAAGTGCCATGAATGTGGCAAGGCGGAACATCTGGTAGCACAATGCCCTCGCACCAGATGTTACGAGTGTGGAATGGAAGGGCACCTAGCCAGGCAATGCCCATACATGTTCCGCAGGAAAGATACATACCACGGAGAGCCGATGGAAATAAATGCGCAGGAGATGCGCAAAAGAAGATACTCGGCCAGGCGAGGTGAGGCTTCCAGGGACTCGACCAGTGGATCTGGATCTTCAGAGACGGAGGAGGAGCTGGGGAGCAGTGGCGGCGAGGGTAGTAAGGAGGAAAGCAGCTCAGGATCAAGGACGGCGCCAAGTGCTGACGGTGAGACGGAAGCAGACGTCAGTATGAGGAGGGTGCGTCGAGAGTGGCGACCGAGCTTTCACCATCAACAATGTAGAAGGTAAGCTTAAGAATTGGTTGCCTATTATCAAAACTAAGTGTGGAGTGAAGTGCCTTGTGGACACGGGGAGCTCGAGCACCCTGTTGTCGAAAATAGCGATAGAGAGTCTATGTGTTAGGGGGAAGGCACTTCAGATTCAAGAATGCGATTGCAAAATAATTACTTTGGGAGGGCCGTGTAAAGTAATGGGTGAGACAACCATTGGGTTGGACGAGTGGGGCAAAACGGGGGCGCAGTTGCGGGTGCATGTGGTAGAGAGTATGCCCAGGGAATACCAGGTCATAGTTGGGTGTGATCTTTTACAAAAAGTGGGCGTGGAAGTAAAAAATATGCAGGGCAGGTGGTTCGTGAGATTAGCCGGTAGGTCATTCGCATGTCATCGGGTAGTTAGGGGCGCGCGAGTAGGGGCCGTAAGTAGGGGGGTAGAGTGGAGAGCAAATTTATTGCATGAGTTCCGAGACATTTTTTTTCAGGAAGGGGAAGTATTATGAGTTAAGGGTAAAACAGTACATGAAATCCCGCTAAAACAGGAAAAAGTTACTTACGTGAAAGAGAGGCGTTATCCTCAAGCGTTACGACAACACATTCGGGAGGAGTTGGAGGAATTACGTAGGCAGGGAATCATCATCAATAGTACAATAGCCCCCTGTGGGCGGTCAAAAAGAAGACTCCGACGGGGCATGAGAAATACAGGGTGGTTGTTGACTTTCGTCAATTGAATGATAATACAAAAGATGAAGCGTACCCGATTCCTCGGTTTGACGACATCATGGATAGACTCAGCGGAGCCACAATTTTCAGTACTCTGGATTTGAAGGCTGGATATCACCAAATCCGCTTTCATCCTCGGGATCAGGAGAAAACGGCCTTCACATTCGAACGGGGACACTATGAGTTCACCAGGATGCCGTTTGGGTTGAAGGATGTCCCCCTTACGTTCCAACGATTAATGGACGAATTCCTCAGGGGTATCGATGAAGGGATCTGCCAGGTTTACATGGATGATCTCCTGGTGTTCAGTAGATCAGAGGAGGAGCATGAAAGACACCTGAGGCAGGTATTTGAGAGGGTTCGGGAGTTCAGGTTAAAATTGTCTCCGGAGAAGTCCACTTTGGGTAGGGTGGAAATAAATTTTTTGGGTCACACCGTGTCAAGGGATCAAGGGAAGCCGGATAAGTCCAAAGTGGAGGCAATTACCAAGATGGCAATCCTCCGCGATGTAAAGGGTATCAGGAGGCTGCTGGGAGCGCTGAACTATTACCGGAGGTTTGTACCAGACATGGCCCGATGCTTAGTTCCCATTAACAACCTACTGAAGAAAGGAGCAAGGATGATTGTCACACCCAGTATGGAGGACAATATACGGCGTTGTATGGAGCACCTCAAGGGAGAACCCGTGTTGGCATTTCCCGACTTCACTAAACAGTTCACGGTAACCACAGATGCCAGTGAATATGCCTTGGGTGCGGTGTTGTCCCAAGACAGTACATGCGGGGAGCGGCCCATTGCATATGCTAGTAGGCGGTTATCGGATGCGGAGGCAAGATATAGCGCATTGGAGCGGGAATTGCTAGGCATCGTCTGGGCGGTTGATCATTTCCGGCCATACCTGTTCGGTAGGAGATTTCGGGTACAAACTGATCACAGACCGCTGCAATGGGTGGGACAATTGAAGGAATCGTCGGCGCGAGTTTCACGCTGGAAAGAGAGGCTCAACCAGTATTCGATGGACGTCGTCTACTAGCCCGGCAAAGAGAATGTCGTCGCTGACTGGTTATCCCGGGCGCTGATGGTAAATGCCCTAGAAGAAGACACTGCGGGGCCATCGCAAAACATCCGCCAATTTCTTAAGGACTGGTCACCAGGAGGCGAAGGGGAACAGAATACCACAGAGGCGGAAAGGGAAGAGGTGTCCTCAGCCAGAGACAGTTCTACAGACGAGAGACCAGAAGATTTGGAAGAAATTGACGAGATTGTCAACGATAAACCGCGCCAAATCATCTGGAGGACGAAGACTTCGGGCATGCTGTCCATAGAATACTCACGTTACGGAAGATCGCGGATCAACGTCGTTTCGTCACAACCAGGGATAAGATTGGATCTAGTCTGTAAAGCCCTGAAGGACGCGTCGAAACCAGGTCGCACACACCACCTATATGTGGGGAACGCCGCAATTTGGGAAAAGATCAAGCAAGTGTGGAGGACGGACCAGATTCCAGACCGCGTCTTCATTCGGTGCAGGGTCATGGTGGAAACCATTAGGGATGTTGAGCGCCAGAAGGAGCTAACAGGGACGTATCACCAAGGCAAGACCAATCACCGCGGGGTCAATGAGACGTTACAGGCGCTCAGGAGACGGTATTATTGGTCAGGGATGCGAAAAACGATCCAAGAGGTCATAGGGGCATGCGAGGTCTGCATGACTACGAAATACGACCGTCACCCACCGCGAGCCGTACAAGAAGCAACACCGACGGGCGATCGGCCGCTCCGGGACCTGCAAGTTGGCACGTTCACCTGGCGGGGGTTTACGTGGTTAACGGTCATCGATGTGTTCAGGAAAATCGCCACGGCTCACCTGATCACGTCTAAAGTAGCAGAGTCCGTGTTGTCAGCTCTCCGGACATGGTTCATGTTTTACGGGGTACCGGATAGCATAACGTCTGATAAGGGGAGGGAATTCGACAATGCGGTGGTGAGTGAAGAAATGCGTAAGCTGGAGGTCACGTGGCACTTCAACACTCCGGGACGCCCGAAGGGTAGGGGAGGAGTGGAACGTTTGCATGGTACACTCAGCGACCATCTCAGAGTTTATCACGTCGACCAAGGGCTGACTCCAGATGTAGCGATGCGGAAAGCGGTTGCGGCGTATAACCACTCGATTCATTCCGTAACAGGGTTTTCTCCGTTTGAGGTGCTGTTCGGAGTTCGGGGGCCTAGTAGGGATTTCGGCGAGACAATCGGGGACGATACGTTTGCTCGCGATATTGTGGCAAACCACGTGCAAATTCGCGGGGCTTGGGAGAAGGTGAGGAGAAAAATCTGGAAGGAAACACGAACCAGGGTGACGAGGGAGAACGCGAGGTTACGAGACTGCACGGGGGCGTTGAAACTTGGGATGATTGTATACCGGCGGATTGGGACCAATAGGAGTAAAGAACCGCGGAGATACGAGGGGCCATTCCGTGTCGTTGTCTTGAGAGAACACAACGTAGTCACCATCGAGAGCGTTGGGGACCCAAGAAGACGACGAACCGTGCATATTGAGCAATTAAAGTTTCCTTTGGGATCTGGGGTGCCTTCGCCTGTGCAAACGGAAAACATGTCATAAACCAAGAGATGTCTTAAATTTTTTTTCTTTTCTCTATATAAGAACGTCATGTCATATAAAGATGTCACCATGTTAATTGTATATATTCAGTTTTGTATGTCAACCGAAGTTTTTTTGTGTGTAAAGACAATGATTGTTTTTTTTAATATTCTTATTGTATGTGGTTATTTTTCTTCATTTCAGGATGCTACATATATTTTTTTGCTTTGTTATTTCCTTATTGAATGTAATTATTTGTGTCTGGGAGCTGTCAGTTGTACAGGAGCGAGCTCTACTAATTTTCCAGCCTAGTCACTTCTTTTAGTTTCCAAAAGGTGTCTGGAAACTGGAGGGGGGGGAGTTAAGGGTTAGGCCCTGGTAATAGTGGAGCTTAATCCTACTAAGAGTGTAAACAACTCCCAGATACTATATAAGAAGGATTACTTGATAAATAAAGTCAGTGTTTTACCAGATTGCTAGTGTGTAGTTTCTTTCCCAATTTACTCTTTTTTTTTTATGTTTCGCGAGCCA
Organism: Arma custos; assembly: GCA_037127475.1. Classification (NCBI taxonomy): domain Eukaryota; kingdom Metazoa; phylum Arthropoda; class Insecta; order Hemiptera; family Pentatomidae; genus Arma; species Arma custos. The sequence continues at coordinate 185,565,535 of CM073759.1, forward strand.
AAGTACTTAAGTTATATATATATATATATATATATATATATATATATATATATATATATATATATATATAAAAGATAAATCTTGGGCCCCGCATAAGATATGTTATGTATGTGTCTAAGATCTAAGAAAATGATCGAAAAGGAAAAAAAAACTTTTAAATTTGCTGTTCTTATGATATGGAGGGAGCCAAAAAATCATTCCGATGATTGCTATTTTTGCAATGTCGATATTACTGGTCATAACTCAAAAAACAAGAAGGTACTGTACTGAAGATACTGAAGCTACCCTAACCTTCCGTCCACCATCCGACCAATAGGGCAAGGTGTATTTACCGATCCCTGAACCCCCAGATGATTTTAATTCTCCTACGAAAGTATTTTCTGATGTGCAATCGGAGTTAGTTGAACAGGATGATGAAGAATTCCAATGTCTTACAGAAAATGTAGAAGCTAAATTGTTTACTCAAATCGAGCTTAACGGCTTGGTTAGGGATCTTGGCTTAACTTAAAAAGAAAAAGCAGAATTGCTTCACTGTAGACTAAAAGAAAAGAACTTGTTGGAGCATCATGGCGGTTGGAACCAGCATCTACAGTGGGTCAAAAAAGTAATGGCACACCCTAATTTTTTTTCATTATTTCGGTGATATTGTAAATTATTTTCTAGTTGGAATTTTATAGCAAAAATAGAACCCAAATCAATCTTTTTGAAGGCAATTAAAAGCTAGACTATTAATGTTGCGGTCATTAGAAAGAGAAAGCTTGGCTGGTTTGCTCATGTTGAACGCCTAGATCCGAAGAGACTTCCTCGAAAAATGGTGTACGATAATCCGGGAGGAAGGAGAAAACGCGGGAGACTCCGATTGAGATGGATGGGAGATGTGGAAGAGGATCTGCGTAGGATGGGAGTGCGGAGGTGGAGGAGATTTGCTTCGGATAGAGCGGAGTGGAGCAAGCTGTTGGAGGAGGCCCAGGTCCTGCAAGGACTGTAGCGCCAGACTGTGAGTGTGAGTGAGTCCATGTCAATTAAATAAATTATTTGTTTTAAGAAATATTTCTGGTAATTTACTTTTACTTTTTATGTATACACTTAATAAAATTGTTGTCACAGATATATCAGGCTTTTTATTTCCATAATTTAGGAAAATTAGGGTGTGCCAATACTTTTTTGATCCACTGTATGTGTACAGGAAGAGAGAGCTACAATGTTCCAAGGTTTTTGAACTAGAAGGTGACTTAGTGTACTGCTCTAAAACTATGGGTGATACAAAAAAACTAAGGCAAGATTTAGATTCAGCACATAACAATCTATAAAGATCAACTATTAAAGTTAAAAAAGTTTTCAAAAACATTTTCTTTTGGCCTGATGTAATCGAATTATATATTATTCTATCTTAATTTTAGATTTTTTTTAAAAATCCTTATATTTGCGAATTCTTTTCAAACGGTACTGGGTGATTAGTATACACTGCCTTCCAACAAAACAGAAATACAAAAAAAAAAAAAAACATTAAGTACATGCAATACTTCAATCAAAGCGTGTCAGTGTATTCCGCCTCGAACCAAATTGTCATTAAGTAAAAGAAATATAAAGTGGCTCTAGGTTGATATATACTCGTATTTATTTTTATCGCGTGTGAAGTAACCGGTCACGCATTACAGCGAACAGAGTATACCAGATTTCTAAAGTTACAGTAGTAAAAAGTAGAAACTACATTGTTTGGAATGTACTGACTTAAAAAATTATCGTTAAATCGCATTAAAGCAAAGTATGGTGTTAATATTTTAATTTTATAAAATAGTGGCAACTCTTTTGATATACAGAACAGTGAAAAATGGGAATACAAAAATAATCCACATAGTAACACCATAATAAAAAAAAAATATTTATTGAGATTTACAACTGTATTGCAATAGAATGAATGATACATAAAATGTGTAATGCCTTAAGATGAAGGCAAGTAGAGAAACCCACTGGTAATACTCAAATAACAAAATCAATTTAGAATTTCACAAGGCAATATTCTTTAAAAAAGGTTTCGGAGGATTATCGGGAACGGAAGAGGTATCTAGGTTTGAAACTAGTGAGCTTTAGTAGGAATAAAGTTTGTCATAAAAGGATGGATATCGGGTTAAGGCCAAATCAGCAACAAATGGAACATTAAGGTCGTAATGGATGACAGTATTCATAACAAAGAAAGAAGCATTGAGGATTTCACAAAGGATCATGGACTGTAAGGATAGGATAAAATAGAAAGTAGGTGACTTAGTGGAGCTCTTAAGATCTCCCTAAGTCCAAATAGTGCTTCTACTAGTCATGTTTATGAGTCTTTTGTAATTAATTGGGAGCTGAAAGCGTTTGTCTAGTAATTGTAACAGCGAGCAGTTTCTTATCGCCGTCACTTATCTAGTACCACTAAAAAATAAAATATGTAATACCAGACATAAACAAATTCAGTTCTTCAGATTTTTCTCATTCAGTTATATCAATATAAAACAAGCATCTTCCAATTAATCAGAAGGTGTTAAGAGAGTATAACATTTGAGAAAAGAAGGTGAATTTACTTCATGTAAACAAGTTTCTGATATAGTGAAAATTAGCATTTTATAAAAGAATTGAAAAATATACATGACATTACATACAAATGTAGGTTATAAAACCGTAAATTATTTCAATTAAAGATCTTTTTAGTAGTTTAAACATTAATTTAAAATTTGATTGTTAAACTGTGTTAAACTATTTTTCCATTAGACCACCTATCCCTAATATTAATATATTAATATAAATAAATATATAAAAATAAATCGTCTAATATTAAAGTTATTAATATATTAATAGATTTATTAGATGAATAAAGATATTGAATACGATTATTTTTATTGTTAACCGTCTATCTGATAGCAATAAAATTAGTCTCACTCCAGCTTCTCCTTCAAGGAGATGATAGAATTAGACAAAGCCAATTTAGAACAATTAATGGTCAGTAATTAAGAAGTCTCCAGGGAGTTGAATGTAGTACATAGTAGGAATATATCTACAGCCCCGGGTAAGTGGTTCTTCAGATAGAATTTTCTCCAAAATGAGCTTCCTTTTACTTAAGTAAGTGGAATCGAGTGAACAAGGGGCTAAGTATGAAATTGGCTTGAAAAGGAGTTATTGTTTATATTACAACATTTCAAGCCAAAAACTACGAGTATGATACGATTCCGGTTATCTGAAAGCAGTCAACTCTCTCTGGACAAAGTATATATATATGTGTGTGTGTTATCCTGAGCTACTAAAAAAAAGCGCTTGAACGCCTTAGCTTAGCTCAATCACCTACTGGCTAATAGCCCTCTTAACTAGGACAAAAACAGGACAGTAGAAGTAAACTGCTGGCTCAATATCGCCTCTAAGTATCCAGAGACAAAGGCTAAAAACTTTGAGGGAGTCCCATTGGCAAGAGTGCTTGTCGGTTTAGCTGAAACTGGACAAAGCATTAAAAGAGATCTAACTTAATTATTTCCTTCTATCGCAAATTATAGTAATTAAGGTCTTAATTATCTCTTCCAGAACTATAATCTTAGATCAGCAGTGGAGATAAGTTTCAGAATTCAGTAGCCAACTTTTTAATTAGTGAAGTCTAGAGGAGCAGTGTAGACTATTCATGAAGATAGATTAGCAACAAACAAACTAGGTATATATAGCTATTTGTATGTAGAGCGCTGACTTGCTGAGCTGCTGATTCCGAGTTCTATCCAGAAAAATTATTAATCTTTTAAAAGCCATAGGTCGTTCCCTTAAGATCCTCATTGTGCTCACCCAGCCTATATAAAAATCGTCATCTGAGCCAAAGTCTCTACCATCAGAAACCTTGGTTGAGTTTTGAGGATCAATTTTTTTTTATTTACATTCAAGTTCTCCCTTTATATTATGTTTTGAACCCTTCCTTTTCTACGGTATACTTATCTTTTAACAACCTATAAACCGACTAACTTTTAAGAACTGATTTCAAAGCTTTCTTCGTTATTATATCAAACTAAATTCCTTTCTTGACGAGGATGGTCTTTCATTCTAAAGGAGACAGCTTTGTGTATAATAATTTTGGTGCAAATTCGCATCATTTCCATACCAGTGGTTTCGTTCTTATAGTCCGTTAGGAAACAAACGTTAATAAATCCTAACTTGAATTGGAAACTTAATCATGGTTCCCAGAACTTCTCAGCTGGGACAATGATTGTAAAATGTAGAAAATTAGAAATAAAATGTTTTCCTCTTTATTATTATTTTACCAATAGTAAGTAATCATTCCAGCTTCTGCTAGCAATAAATTTTAATTTACAGACTATTGTATACATCTTAATATATAACAATAATTTTAAAGGAGTCGTGTAATTCAGTAATTAGGGTGATGAGTTTTAGATCTCCAAGCCACTGAGTTCGAGACCGGTTCAGACTGATGAAACCTTCATTCATTAACAGCTGTGGGTTGACTCTTTGGAATCAGGAGAACCTCCTGGGAATCACACAGCCTCTATAAAGTAAGTACCCTTCATTAGGGAACAATTTACCTACTTGCACAAAAGTGCAGTCCTTACCATGTACTGAACCCATTATGCAGTAGAGGCAAAAATAGGCTACACATCTTTGTAAAATGGAGAGCTAATGTCAATGAACGCTACTAGAAGTTGATTTATTCAGATTTCGTCTGTAGGGAATTAGTCTAAGTAGTTAAATTACCCTTTTACTTTAATTATGACTTGATTTATTTTTGAATTGATCGTTTAGGATGAATAATAAATCACTAGTGTTGCCTGCCCTGATATAAGTCAGTGTTGTGAATTTTATAGTCAAAACTAACTAAATAAACATTACAGTTAATCCCTGAAAAAAATCTTTATCATTAATTCCGAAAAAATTAAATTAAACTTTTCAAATTGCATCTATATTTGTATAAATCTGTAACTACATTTGTATTTGCCTATAGTTGCATTACACAAGATATAACTGTGTGAGAACAAATTTTAAAGACGTTACCTATTTTAAATTATAATAATAAGCGAATGATAAAGTGGCCAGTTTCATTTGAATAATTTTAAAACAATCTTTTCCCATTTCAAATTAACTTTTGATGATTTGAAAATATGGATTATTATAGTACATCATCCCATAACTTTGTCTGTGGTTTACAATGTTGAAGAAAGAAGATGTAATAATATAATTTTGTGTTAATTGAGTAAATTTTACCGAGTGAATGACAGAGAGAGAGAGAGAGAGAATGAGGCAATCATCATTCTCAAAGCAATAAAAGTGGCTGTCAGATCTTAACTGGAAGTTGGGTTATTACTTATATTATAACTCCATTCCAAACTTAACACTACGATAGTGTCACGATTCCACTTCCCTCAATACGATTATCTCATTGTGGACAAAATATATTCATCGGGACTGCAGATACATCTCATAACTCTATACTCAGGAGTTGTCGGAACTTTAAATTGGGAAGGAAGCATTAACCATAAGGAAACTTATTGTTAAAAAAAACATCCAAAAATCATCCTGATGAAAACAAAAATTGTTACAGTAATAGCGCCGAAATTGGAGAATTCGAACGATTTATAGCAAAAGTGTACGTATATTAGTTGATTGCATATAAGAGAATTAATTTGTATTTACATAGACCTATTTGAAATATGTAATTATTGAGAATCAGCTGGATAAATAATTAAAGCACTGGACCGACTAACCCAAAAGTTATACGAGAGTTCTATACGACACGTTGAGTCAGGGCTGCGTAACCGAGTGTAACCATTTAACTCTAGACTTCCATTAAGAGCTGATGTCATCGCTAGAACATTCCTCATATTACTTCGAGCAGTAGGGACTACTATATTCATAGCTAGATTATATCAAGGTAAGAGTTTATAAGATAGATTTATAATTGTATGTAGATCTTGAGGATTCGCACTGTATAATTGGAAAATTAAAAAAGAAAAATGGACTGCCATTTATAAACAGAATTGCTTGTTATTCAAGTGGATTGATGAAATAGGATTAAAAAAAAAAAGAAACCTAATCACAATAGCTATATTTGAATATTTGTATTTAAATTCAGTCTTTTATATCATGAAACGAAATGTTTACAAATTAAAAATAAAACAATAATTACTTTTTCAAGCTTAAATAGCATTTAAGTTTATATCTAGACTTTTTAACAGACGCTGTATGTATAGTAGCAAAATATGTGAACTATTCAATATTCAATTATTTCATAAGTATTATATTACCTTATGGAGCTCAATACAATAAACTGAACTATTTCAATAATCAGAAGTTCATTTTGTATGAGTGAAAGCTAAAACTCGCTAATTTTTCTTTCAGTATTAAAATCTTGAAAACTAAAACACATCGTGATCATTATGAATTTATATTGAAAAGGAAAAGCTCATAAAATAAATAAAATATTTGTTAGGATATGAATAAAAAAAATCAAAACAAAAAGATAAAATTTGAGTACCCTAATTGAACTGTTTACCGTAACATTTCTAGTAGTTAATAAAGCTATTCTGAAATAAAAAAATCTTAAAGAATTATAATTTAAAAAAATAATAAATATAATGAAAATTCGATTATTAATATGGTTCAACCTAATGTTAATACGATTATTTATATTGTACAATCTAGATTGCCAAGAGTATTAAAAATCAAAATGGAAAAAAAGCACCATAATTTATATTGTATGTATAGAAAACATATAAATACTAATCTGATGCAATAAATATATATAAGTAGTTTTATAAAAAGTAAATATATATTTATCATTCAATTTTACCATTCTTGATCAAAAATGAGTTATTTCTGAACAAAAAAAATAGATTAGATTAAACAATTACTAAATGTGAGTTTTACGTACGTGAGAAACAAAGCAGACTTAAAAAAATTGGAATATATTCATTTTGATTTCATTTTGATCATCCTTTTTCTGTACTTTTTTTTCTTGGAAAGTATCAGGAATTTAATTAACTCCAAGCAATAATCTATAAAACATCATTCTCTATGTCACAAAATTTCCTCTTGTTAAAAGTGGCAATAAAAGCCATATGTGAAAGAATTTCCTTGTTTAATAACGGGCAAGTGAACCGATTCAGTCCTCCTTTAAATCCTCCTTAAGGTTCAAAAAGACAATATTAAAATATAAAACTTTAACAGTATATATACAATTACAAGATCATATATATCTTAACATATAAAAATCACATCCCACGATATTTGTCCGGGCTAATCTCCGAAACCACTGGACCGATTTCAATGATATTCCACATATCCTATATTTTAAGTTTGAATTTTATTTCGATTAATGACCGCGAAATTTTTATTGCAAAATTATATATTTTTCAGATTGTAATTAATTTTAAGATTTTCATCGATGGTTGCTTGGAAAGTTGGAACAAAAAATGTAATCCGATGGGTATACCTATAAACGGCTTTCACTTATACCATCTACTATTTGCTGATGACCAAGTGATTATTGCCCAGGACGAAGAAGATGCGAGTTACATGTTTAGAAAAGTGGTAGACCAATACAACCAGTGGGGATTAAATGTCAACTATACTAAAACTAAGTATATGTGCACAGATAGGAGCGAAGCAGACGACCCAACTATTGGGAGCTTGGACAGAGTGGAGCAGTTTTGCTATTTGGGGTCCATACTGGAAAGCGGAGGGACCACAAATGTGGAAGAAGAAAAAAGAATAACGAATGGTAGGAAAGCAGTTGGCATGTTAAACTCTCTCCTATGGAGTAATAATATACTGGGAAGGACGAAGAAACTGATATATAGTGCTGTGGTCCAAAGTATAATGATCTACGGCTCTGAAACCTGGGCCCTCGATAGAGTTCAGGAAAGAAGGTTGTTATCAGTAGAGATGGACTTCTGGAGAAGATCTGCCCGAATATCAAGAGTGGAACATGTCAAAAATAGCGACATCAGGGAAAGAATGGAAGTTAACAAGAACATACTAGAGGTCATCGAAGAAAGAAGATTGAAATGGTTTGGTCATGTGAAACGGATGGACAGTAAGCGGATCCCGAAATTGGTCATGGAGTGGGAGGCCGAGGGAAGGAGGAAGAGAGGAAGGCCTCGAACCCAATGGAAAGCTAAAGTGGAAGAAAGCTTGGCTGGGTATGGAATGACGGAGGAGGATGCGCTTGACAGGGACGAATGGAAGAGAAGGCTGAAAGAAGAATTTGGATGAGGAAACCTTCATTTGTGAAGAAAATCCTTTAAAAAAAATAAAAAAATAAAAAAAATTAATAATTATTAATTAATTAATTAAAATAGAACTATGAAAGATTTGAACAAAACAAGCTATTCGGTGGTGCTGTAACTATCTGGTGATTTCCGACAGACATTGCCCGTCATTCCTCGCTCTACTTTTGCCGATGAGATTAACGCATGCTTAAAACTATCTTTTTCATGTCGAATTACTTCGATTGAACATAAACATGCGTGTAAAATTACAAAATGATCCATCAGCACAAATATTTTCAAAACTATTGCTGGATATTGGAATCGGTGAAATAGAACTGCATCTAAATACAAAATCCATAACATTGCCAGAAAATTTCAGCACTGTTCTTCAGACAAAAAAATGAATCAATTAACAGTGTCTTCACGGATAAACTAAATAATTACTTGGATCATGATTGGCTTTTATTGGGCTGTAATCGTCTTATTTTGGCTATAAAAATATAGTAGCCTATAAATAGGAAGGTTATGTTGGAGTGATGATAATTTACACCTACTTATTGGTGAAGTAAGAAGCCTTGTGACATTTTATAGTCATTTGTTATAATTTGTAAGTCACTATATTTTAATGAAGAACGTGAAGAAGTATCATAAATACCGTTTTATCATCGACTTTTTTCTATTTGTTTTTTATATAATAATAAGCCAAAATATTTAAATAATGGAGATTCAGTTTTTGTAAATGTTAGCAATGAATTAAATAGGGAAAAAATAGGTGAACTTATAAGGGAATCGTTGAAAATTATGGAAAAAACTGCTGCATTCATGCATAAATTAGACTCAAATAGAAAAAGGATTTATAAAATGTTTTTCATAAAAATAAACTGCATGTTGATAAGTAAAATTCAAAATGATATATATATCCTCGTTTCGTTGCATCTCTTATTTTTGCAAAAATAAATACTTCGAAGTGGCGGGATGTAAAATAGTTTATAAATAGGTAGGTTAAATAGGAGTAATAATGTAACCCACTTACTGGTGAATTAAGAATTACTATAAAAGATTTGTTACAAGTGGAGAAAACCTGTAATAAATGTTTTATAGTAATTTTTTATATTTAGTATATCATTATATTTTAATGAAGAATGTGGTGAAGTATTATAAATTCACTCTTTCATCTCATATTATAAATTCAATTTATTCAGTTACTTTTTATCCTATATATATTTTTTGTTACTCATTTCTTGTATTGTTTAATAAATGTTTAAACATTGGAAGGTTTAAACTGAGATTTCGTCTTATTTAGCTTACAGACTTTAGAATTATACACACAAATGTATACATGTGTGGGTGTGTGTGTGTGTGTGTGTGTGTGTGTGTGTGTGTGTGTGTGTGTGTGTGTGTGTGTGTGTGTGTGTGTGTGTGTGTGTGTGTAGGTGTGTCTGTGTGTGAGAGTGTGAGTGCGTTAGTGAAGAATTTATTTATTTTTACTTACACTTTATTTCAAAATATTAATAAATATTCTCAATAAACATGAAGGAACGAAGTTAATTACCACCTTCGAAAATATTGAAAATAACCTTTATTAAATTCAGGCCTAAGGATAAATAATTAAAATTTAACCGGGCAGGCATTCTTTGAAAATAAACCAGGAGGCGGAGTATCTAAACTTTTAATTTAAAAAAAATGAAAGAAGAAAGAATACCTGTTGCTGTCCGGAAAAAAATAAGAGGATTTTTTTGTGATCGAATATTTAATATATTTTACATGGTTGTAATAAAACAAAGAATGAAATTTTACAGACTTTTTAAAAAATACTGGGCCTCTTAAAAATTTGTCAAGAGTAGGCTGCTCAAACCTAAACAAAACTTGACTATAGAGCCTCGTATTAATACCAGATTTGGTGAAGCCGGTGATATAAATATTTTAGTTTGTTTGATATAATATTGATGCATGAACTCTGACCTACTAATAAATTTTCTTCGACCTAATTATTTAAACATAATATCATTTATATTGAAAAGGTAAAGGTAAAAAGAGACCTCAGATAAATGTTAAGACAGTGGAAAAATTCCAACGAAAAGCCCATAAGTCTCCAAACTAATACAGAAATTGAAAATTTCTGTCCAATATTTCGCCTATTCAGGCATCCTCCAGGCATAAGAAACTTCCCACCACCTCCAAGGCTCAAATGCAACTAATGAATCATAAGGAAGGTTACTAGACCCCAGCTGGATAAGGTTAGATAAAAACAGCTGATAAATACTTCAGAAATTGAAAATTCAATATACACTCACCAAACTTCAAAAATCAAAATAGGAAAAAATAAATAATAGTAAACAACACAGAAACATTAGTCAAAAGACCATATGAAAAAAATGAAAGTAAAAGTGCAAGAAAAAAAAAACATTATCAGGAGACCAGTGGACTTATGGCTATTCCACAAAATATATTAATATTGAAAACCTGAATAATGCACCCAAGAATTGGAAAGATATTTTCAATTTCTGTTTTAGTTTGGAGACCTAAATGCTTTTCGTTGGAATTTTTCCACGATCTTAACATTTATAATATCATTTAGGAGAACAAAAACTTCAATAAGCATTTTGTTTGAATTACTTAAAGACAATAATTTGTAATAGATAATTGAGATATCGAAACACGAAATTAAATTAATTATTAAATTAAATGGAATATTATCGGATGTATTGAGCGGAGTAGCTCAGTGGTAGAGCGCTCAGTTGCCGTGCTCATGTCCCGGGCTCTAATCTGGCTGTGGCAGATTTCATTTAAGGTGTTAACAGTCAGAGATGGTTCCTTTGGGATCTGGGAAGATCACCCAGCCTGTATAAGGTATGTACCTTTTCCAGGGGAGGGGATCTGGCAGTTGTGCATGATCTTATACTAATCACCTCTCTGACAAACCGTCCTCCAAAAAACATTACAGACTCTACGATGTTTTGCGATGGATTGTAGTGGCATAGGTTTTTTCTTATTGGAATTACTTACAACAACAGAATTACTCTTAATTAACAGATTTGCCATCCTTAAAGTTCTAATAAAGCCTTTATGAATATACTGAGCATCTCACGAGTTCAAACATACAAAAAATCCAGTTTTAGTCAAGAGCAACTTTGTGTTTGCCATCCGAGGCAACAAAGGGTTGGACATCCTAAGAGCTTCACATACTTTTAGAATATTTCCTAAAATTTTGCGTACGATAGCCTATCTTACAACATAAACCCTTAGGCATAAAAACTTATGTACTCTTTAAGAAACCCATGCATTTATATACAATAGACATTTCGGCAAACTTATTATTTATATTATATATATTATATATATTATATTATATATATTTACTCTACTTATTATATAAATTGGATCTTTTCCCAGATGTTGGTTATTTTTCTATCAATATACCAATCAGTCAGCTTAATACTTAATACTTTATAATGAATATATGGTGAATAAGAATTTATTACATAGTTAAAACATTAAAACGAGTATAATTTATAGATATTATTTTATAGTACTATTGATACCTACATATAATTGGAAAACTCATACACAGAGCGCTAGGCGTTGCCATTCTCGTGCAATACGTTATGAGGTATTGTGGCAAAATCTTAAGTTTTTCCTCAAACAAAAGTGGCTAAATATTTGACTTAAAAAGCAATACATGTAAGATCGACCTAACTTATAGATGCTTTCATCCATCTACTCTTTTCTTCTTTAATTTTCCCTAAAACAGGAATTTCTTCCTCAAAGTGGACACTGTTCAAGATATTGCAATTAATTCTAATTCATCATTCATTAATTCCATTAAAATTTCTCCATGATGAGGACGTTTAATGACGTTTCCATTGCAATAAGTCCCCACAACTTCCAGCCAAGAAGTTCTTCCGCACCCCGGTCATCCATTTGCATATTCTCCACCGCGCCTTCTCCCCTTCTCCCTTCTCAAGGCGATTGTGCTCCCGCAAGAGGGTAAACTCAATTTTGTCTTAATTACGACTTGGGTTGGTTAATTAAAATTTTAACTGAAATATTCAATTGAAAAAGGCTTCTTTACTGATGCAAGATGCGGTGAATGAAGCTGCTTGACTTTTTTTTGAAATTTTAATTTAATCACCCCTAAAATTTCATTTTTTTCACACTAAAAAACTATTTTAATACAAATAACTCAAACGAGATGAGTGATAACGAAAGTTTACACGAGATAAGGAGGTAGGCTTCATGCATGGGGAATGGAATTTCGAGTAACCAATGGCAACGCCTGAAATGGACTTGGAAGCAATCAATGCATAAATCCCAATCCGATGAACAATAATTGCAATACAATTGACAATTCCCAACGGGGCTCTCCTTCCGCCTCCAATAATTAGCATTATATTGCTTGGCAAATTTTGTTGTCATCGGTCATCGTTAGCCATGAGGATCGATTATATTTCGATTATATTAATTGATAGTAGCAACAGTAAAATCTATTCATTAGAATTAATATTAAAATGAAGATAATCATCAGTACTCAAATGGAAATAATCTAAAAAAATAGGCTTCAAATCTCAAAAGTAGCTGTTTAAAGAAAAAAAAAATATTTCGGGAAATTTAAAACTGTATTATGATACAAGTAAATATAATGAACAAGTGACCAGCTCCGGCTTCGCATGGGTAGTAGGGCATATTATGCCTACATGTTTTATCTGTTTTATTTTATCGTATCAATTTGTTGTGTCAAATATGTGGATTAGATTTAAATGTAACCTAATGTTTACACTACATGAAGTATTTTAATGTGTAGATATTACAAAAATAAAATAATTCTTTATACACGAATTTATTTTGACTCACATTCATTTTTTGCGATAATCCCTAAGATACTCATTTAAATTATATGGTATAAAATATTCTAATAATGGGAATGGAAAGCTTAAGGTAACGAAAGTATTTACGGCGTAGGACTTTGTTTTATAATATGTATAGATAAATAGAAGGTATTAGGGAGCGTCTTCGATGAAACCTCTCAGGCGGCTATACTTTTCCAAAACATACAATTATCGTTATATTCCAACAAATCTAATCAAAACCTTGACAAATTATATCAAGCCAATTATATTATATGCCAAATATATTATAAACTTTTTTCGTGAATCACTCTATCTATTGGTGAAAACCCCACGAAAATCCGTGCAGTAGTTTTTGAATTTACCGCGAACAGACAGACAGACGCGGCAGAGGACTTTATAATATGTATAGATGATACTTAATGACATGATATAAAGGCAAGTAGACAAACTACCCATTTATTGTAGTCGAATAACTAATACAAATTTGGAAGGCCACAGGTCATCTTCTTTTCAGACGCCTCGGAGGATTATGATGAATGAAACAAGTAGCCAGGTTTCAAACTAGTGGGTTTGAGTATGAATAAAGTTTGTCATGAAAGGTATGGTAACGGGTTCATGTCAAATAAGACACAAATGTGGAATTGAGGTCAATATGGATGAATTTATTCGTAACAAAGTAAGGAGTGTACGAAAGGAAAGGAAGGATTTTACGAAGGAATATTTATTGTAAGGATTGGATACGAGAGGAATTCGACAGCTCTGTAAGATTAACTGTAAATAAGAATACGAATGTAAAATATATAAATAAATGGGAAATGGGAAAACTCCATAATGATATTTACATCAGTATTTATATAGATACGTATATATATATATATACTATTATTATTTTGCCTTCTCAGCTGGATGATTATTTTTGAGGGAAAAGCTGGATTTTCTGGAGATTAAACCGAAGCCAACTCGGATCCAAGCCAGTGACTCGTGTGGCCGCTAGAATTCCTGAGGCTTAACCCTGACCGCTATCGATACGTTTAGTTGTAAAATAAAGTTTAACGAAACTTCATTTAATCAAGCCAATGCTTCTAAGCGAAGTCTAAATAAATTGTAGTACACTATGTTGTTAATTTTAATCTGAAAGAAGTATCCCGTTCCTGGACGTGAAAATAGAGAACAAAGAAAATCGGTTGGGTTACTCGGTATACACAAAAACCGACCCATACAGACCGATATTGAATTGCCTCCTCACATCATCATCCTCCCCAAAAACATGTAGTAATAAGAACATTAATGAAAAGAGCCATGACGATTTCTAAACCGGTTCAGTTGGAAAAAGAAGAGAGTCATTCGATGGAAGCTATGATCACAAATGGTTTCCAGGAAGAAACTATTAAAAGGGAATTCAACACGACAGAAAGAAAGATATTAGAAGCAATTGAAATAATAGATAATAATAATAATAAATAGTAATGAATGGGATGTAAAAAAAAAATGACCGTTTTATCGATTCCATTGTTCAAAAGACTGTAGATATTTTAATGCTATTTATTATTTACCAACACTTAATAATCCCTTTAGAGCATTCTCTAAGCTTGCCTACTAACACTGGACTTCTTGAAAAAAAGCCTCAGTTTAGTTATTTATTTCAAAGAAGAAACATGACAGTGTCCTACGAAATTCTCGTAATATTAAGACATTACTGGAAAACAAAAAAATCACAGCCGCTGAAGCAACTCGTGAAATTATTAAATATGAAGGGGAAGGTGTACTTGCGGCGTTGGTTTGAAACATTTAGCAGTTGAGATACGACGTTGGAAAGGAAGACGGGTTTACCGACCCGTCGGCGACCATTAATGGATATTGATGAGGTTCTGAAGGAAGCTGTTGAGTCAAATCCGTCCACAAGTACTCGCGAACTTGCCAGGGAGTTTGGTGTGTCGAAACATACAGTTTCTTTATATCAAAGAAATAATAATACAAAGATTTGGTTAAAAAACGGTATTTTTTTTTTATACATCCCATTAGTAAAGCACCCCGAAAATTTCAACAGAGAAGCTGGTTACAAATTAAGCAAATTGTGACTCCCAAACATACCACTGGCCAAAAACAAACCAAAAATCCTGAAAGAAAAGGCAAACCAGTCGGATAGGCGACGACAAAGAATTTGACTGCACGGTCGAAACCAGAAGAAATACCTGTTGAATGTATAAATAGTTATAGGTTGCGGAAACTCACTACAAATTATCAGTAATTGAGCAATTAAGTCTTAATTTAAATAATGTTTAGTATATAGTTTCATATATACATATATATATATATATATATATATATATATATATATATATTTATTTATTTATTTACATAGATTTTATTTTATTTCATTTCATTATCATCATTGTTAAGTCCAACAATACTTCGATCATTTGTACTTTCAATCATTTCAAAGAACCTCTATCAAAAGTCGCTAAGCGCGGCTTACGAAGTTTTCACTTGGAAAATTAAGTTCCTGTAAGCTAAGTTATTTCTAACTTCTTCTTTTCACTCCAATGATCGTTAATTTCACTACTTTTATCTGTTAATAATACTATTATTACTTAAAATTATTTGTTTTGTAACAAAAACGAAACAAATAATTTTATGAACATTTCTATCGTTTAATTAAGTAAAAATAATAATATATTTTTTCGGTAAAATTTTGACGACTCTTCCATCATAGTTTTTAAAATATCTTTGTTTACTATCTATTTAGTTTTGAAGATGGGGAGCATTGCCGTGGGGCATAAATTATTTGTTCGTATAACATAACAACATAAAAACAATATAACAACATTTTTTATTTAAATTCATATAGACTCTGGGGGCATTAGTGACAACTGATCTTCTAAAATTCCTTGAAAAATCCATGCAATGATTTTATATTTTATTTGACGGAGGAGTTTTGAAATATATATATATATATTATATATATATATATATATATATATATATATATATATATATATATATATATATATATATATATATATATATATTAAATTCAGGAGCCAAGCTCTATTCGTGGAAATCACGAAACAAGGACTTAATGAGTTCGATTCCTTCCTGGGCACGTTGATATTTATTTCTTGGTGGTCCCGAGAAATTAATTTGGGCCCTCTGACTGTGGTTTGTTCGTGGTGGTGACCTAAAGTCAGGGGTTCCAAGATTAATTCCACCCAGCACTGCTAGTAACAATTTTGTAAAACTATTTAAATTTTAACTATTTTGATTAACATTGTTTACAAGAAAAAATAATCACATTTCTTTTTATACAAATATTTCAGTTCTGAAGATAACTAACAGTATAATGAATAATGAGCAGAAACGGTTCAAAATAATGGTTTTAGTCAATAAATTTAATATACTTGAAGTTTAATTTCATTAATTTTGAAAAAATATGGAACTTTATAAATATGTCTTACAGGAAAAAATGATATACCCAGATATATCATTGAATAAATAAATAGTTCAAGTTATTGACTAAAAAAAATAATTGATTGTAATCACTGAACATCCTAGTCAGAAGTTCTTTTTGTATAAACATATAAAAATACACTAGGATTTAATGATAAAACACATTTGTTTATGATAACCAATCTCAAAGTGTTTTTTCCCCCAATATTTGTTTACCTAAAAATATTTCCCTTTAGTTAAACCCTTGTGTCGAAATTGTTAAGTTCTTTTTAAAGTAATTTTCACAAAATCTACAGCATATTAGAACTTTTTTCAATAATGAGAATACATACATCTTTAAAAGAATGTTAGTTTTTCACTCAAAGTTAGTCTCTGAATCAAATAGCACATATTATTTTTAAAAAAATTACATTGCAAGAAAATAGTTGAAAACGCAAGAAAATGCTTTTCAATCGTCAGAGAAATTAATTTGTTTTATTTCTGTTCGAGCGCACCCAACGAAGTACAAAGTATTGAACTAAATTAATAGTTAACTAAATAAATAGTTTATAAATTAATAGTACTCTAAAGTAAATAAGAAATAAGGTGTGTAATTTTTATTTTAAGGTGAAGTTCTTTATTCGTTTTAAATAATGAAAGTTGAATATTTTTAATTTTATTGTTTTCACATATTTAAATTGATATTTAAAAATCAATATGCTGAAGAGTCTGGTTTTGTTTCTTGTAACATTACAAAAAATTGTCTTATCTTTAGGGTGTTCCAATTTCACTGCGCGCCACTGTATCTACATATATTTTGAAATAAAGATGTCATGTTTTAATGGAAGGGAATCGCAAGATATATTTTTGACCATAATTGCAGTAATTATACCAGAATAATGCTACGGGCTACTGGGTATTAAAAATGACTTAAACGCTCCTTAATTAAAGATACTAATATTTATTTACAAAAGTGATAAAAGAATACAATTAAACTATTAACAATTACTAACAAAGAAACTAAACAAGGAAATTACCAACAAATAGATTATTAACTGCAATAAATTTACAATAACAATATTTTAGATATTTATAATCTAGGCCTAACTTCTATTTAATTATTACAATAATATAAGATATTATTATTACTTAGCTTAACTATTTACATAAGCTTGTACAAAGCACATAAAATTACAACTGCTACTTAACTAATTAATTACTACTAATTAACACTTACAGTTCACTAATTAAAGCCCACCGACCGTAAGAATCTCTGAATATAGCAAACTGACACAATTACACTCACAAACTGTTACTGACTTATTACACTGGCTTATCACTGTTTCCGATGTTAACCGTACCGTGTGCTTTAACACTCTGGCTCTACTCGCGCTGAGATGCTGTTTATATACAGAATGACAGATCTAGATCAAACGGGAAGGATCTCGAAGTTTCGCGAAAAGGCCTCTTTCATCTCTGCCGACAAGGGGGCTTTGATTTCTTCCAGGAATCGCCAATTCCCGCGCTCGTAACAATAACATGTTCAAAAGGCGAGGTTTTCATAAAATAATAATCATGTATGAATTAGTTAAATATTTTAGTACAATGAATCATTTAAACGATTTGCCTTGTTCAACAACATTGCACGTGCTACATAGACAAACTGAAATGTACTTCGAAGGTACAATCACAATCACTATATAGGATATAACGGAGGTCACGTCTAATCTATAAAGCCTAAAATGGGCAGAGCCGGGGCATCAGAAGGTTTAATGATAATGATACCAAGACAAAGCTCCCACATGTTTTCTCCGCATTCAAGTGTATTGAGCAGAGTGAATAATGTTATATCACTGGTACATTTATTTTTTTTTTTTATTCACAAGTACACTAGTTTAATATTTTTGGTATTAGCTGGTACAATTTTGAAAAATATACTATTTTGACTGTTATTAGAAATAAAAAAGAAAGAGAAACCTGTACCATAAACACTCGAAGGGTCTTGGGTCAATACATGGTGAGCATAGTAAATTTTCCTGAACAAAGGTTGTGCAAGGAGTTAATTAGGCCGTGATTAAGCTTAATCACTTGGTTTCCTCATGAATTAAGGGCATTCCCTATTTATAGAAACTGGGTGAGCCAAAGGAAGGTCTGTAAGTAAGGCCTGTCGAAGATCGATCTATGAATGTTAACAAAATAAATAATAATTCATCAGTCAGCCCCACATCCGGACCCGAGACTTACAGCTCAGAATCTTATTCTTCCACACACTTTCCGATCCAGATAGTATCATATGAAAACTAAATAGGAAGATTACACGATTATTAAGTACTTGATCAAAGTTGATTTTTCTCTTGCTTTATCACAATTTAACGTATCGGTCAAGCCCTATACTCAGAATATATAATTAGTTTCCATTTCCAACTATCAAATACATATGTGCACCTTGAAACCTCTTTCACGAAAGTGTTTCGCAAAGAAACGAACACCCAAGGCTAAAAAAATATAAGAAGTTATTTTCTGATTGTTAAAAATTCATTGTAGTTTACGGATAGATGGTCTATAAGTTTGAGGAGGGCTTCGACATAAAATAAATTCAAATAGAATGTTATAGGTTTATCTAAAACGTGATGAAAGGTAATTTGTCTAAACTGATTTGGACGATTTTCTTTTATTACACTACGATTTTTACCCTGCAATTTCAAACATTTTAAAAATCGTTTATGGATGTCTTGTACTTTCTTTAATATGTAATTTGTAAATATGACTTTTCTAGTGATCTCTTATAAGTATAGTTAATATAATAGTGTTTGACAAGAGAATATTTTATGTTTTTTTTAATTTCTTAACCCCTTTGGCTTTTATTAATATTTGAAAAATAGCATATTAATATTACTAATGATACATGGCATCTCTTTTACTGCACCAGGTACATTTAAAGAGTATTGAATTGAATTTTCTGAACATTAATTAGATGGAAGGAGTGGAGGGATCTAGTGTATGTGAAATATTGTGTATATTTTATGTTGCTTTTGAAAATCATCTTTGCTCCCTTTACGCTTACGCATTATACGGAAATGAGCAATTAAGTTAAACCCTAAGTTTATTAATCAAACATCCTCTAAAAATTGAATAACTTCATCATTAAATAAATGGCTAAGATCAACAAGTGGGGATGATTTCGAAGTCCTAATCAATATTGTGGGCCAGTCGTTACCAGGTCAATAGAGGTCATCTTATACGTTAAGCGAATTTTCTTTAACAATTTAAATATTGGAATTTAAAAATGTAAAATAATCTATTACAATAAATAATTATTTATGGTCCTAATATACTAATAATTAAAAAAAAAGTTGGAATGATTCTAACCTACAATCCTGCCTACACAATTGAAAGTAATGAGAGTGATAGAAGTATTTTTGAAACAGCAGGATTTAATAGAAAACCGAAATAATGATGAAAAAAATACATTAAAGTCAGTTTTTATTGATTTTAACATAATATGCATTACAAGAATAGAGGTACATACAATACTCTCATTATGCATTCTATATTATTCTATTGCACAATTTATTGAGATTCAGCAGTAAAAATCAGTAGAAAATAAGTCCAATGATAAATTAAATCCCACGTTATTGACCGTATCGATTTCGAAAATAGCAGGTTAACAAAATTCATGTTAACAGGCAGGTTTCAACAAGTGGTAGGTATTTGTTTATTTTAATCAGTAGACTTATAACGTGTCATTCAATGGATAAGCAGCAGAATAAAATACTAAATGGGGGTGATAATATATTATAAATTGATATAAATAGATAGTCACCTAACAACACAAGAATATTTATAGAATATGATTAGAAAAATAAACCCAAGTTACTCAGTCTTGGTACATATAGCACCACTCTATCTAGCTAGTGCTTGGCCTCCTGTAATCCCGAATTGAGCACGGGAGAATAATAAATAAAATTGTTTATATCCCTAATTTTATAGCAACAAATAAAGAACTAGAATACCGATTTTTTGTTTGTTTGTTTGTTCATTTACTGTCACTTTTTGCTGCTATGGCTAATCGGACGAAATTTTTTATTTTAATTTTCTTTAAATAATCTTTCACAATTTCTGAACATTTGGAAATGGGAATTTATCTGAATTTCATTCCCTGCATTCTGTTTCAGTACCAATGCCACCCCAATAGGGGAAAAAGAGAAAAAAAAAAAGTCATTCCCTGTATGTTTCAGAAAATTATACAAAGTACACAGAGGCATGTTTTGAAAAGCTTGTTGATTTCGGGTCAAACCATAATGAGAAAATGAAGTGGAAAATCAAACTATGCATAAAAAACAATGCTTATGAGGCTGTGATAAAGATAAAGAATACAAATGATTTATTTTTTTTAAAACAATAGTTAAATGCAACACTGATAGGCACTCACAGGTCCACTATACATATATATACATATATATATATATATATATATATATATATATATATATATATATATATGTGTGTGTGTGTAAATTGGAAATTAGGCAGAAACTAAGTACATATTTAAACATATACTGAACTAAACCAAAGCGTATGTCTTGTCGGTCTACAGGACAAAAAATCTAATCCCTGTGCTAAGGATCAATAAGTATCCATTGCAATACATTTATATTATATTTTTTTATAATTATTGGTCTATTGTTTTGATTTTAAATATTTTTATTTTAAAGAGAAAAGATAGGCCTTCGGCCGGGATTCGAATCCGGATCCTCTGTCTTTCGTTACAGTGATC
The DNA here is from genome assembly GCA_037127475.1 of Arma custos. Taxonomy (NCBI): domain Eukaryota; kingdom Metazoa; phylum Arthropoda; class Insecta; order Hemiptera; family Pentatomidae; genus Arma; species Arma custos. The sequence continues at coordinate 185,586,813 of CM073759.1, forward strand.
TCCCATTTAAGCCACCAAGGCCGCCTGCCGGCAGAGGACAAATTTTTTCTCTTATCCGATCCCATGTCCTCATGTTCTTGCAATTTTTGCGATGAATACACTAGAATGAATGTTCTTTGAACATTTTTTTTGAACAGTTTTAATTTTAATTTTTTTAAAAATTAATAAATCTTTAATAAATTAAATCTTTTCTCCTTAAAATAAAAAACATTTATATTATAATTAGCTTCTTTTGGCAATTCCTCCAGCATTCTGTTAGACTCATTGTGCTATCTACAAATAAATTCAATTTTTAGCGCCACTAATTCAAAATTTTCTCATAGGATTAATCTTGTTGTACAATATCTATTTCATATAGTTGGAAGAGCATTTGGTATGCCTCAGATGGCTCCAAATTGATTTTGATGAATATTCGTAATAAAATTTAAATAATAAAATAATCATTTGGACAAATTTACACACTATAAGTTTTTTAAATATAATGGCCAATGAAGCTAAAGGATATGGCTAAGGGAAAAACAGGAAAAATAAAATAATAATATTCTTTTTGTTATTCACATTAGTAACCATTATTAAACTACTTGGCAGATTTTTAAATTGGCCGGAACGCAGTAACATATTAACGAAATTTTAATTTTGGCATAATCTATAAGTCTTATTGTGCTATATTTAAGTAATATTTATTCCAACATATAAACAAAATTATATTATCTCTTATAATCTATATTTATTTGTATATAGGAGAAGGTGGGGCAAGTGCGCCACGTTAAGCTTCGAGCTTTTAGAGGTCGCAGGTAAGAAGGTATAAATAGAAACAGTTGTATACAAACATAAATTTATATTCTTTAGAATCTTTAGTCACTAATTAATTAAGTAAAATAAAACATTTTAACGAAAAAAAATTTGACTTTTATGAACAATTGTCAAATTACGCACTTACGGCTACATGGGTCATGACAAAAATTTAACGGCAGATGTCGCAAACAAAGTCATTTTGCCCTTTTTTATTGTCCGTGCAATCTTCATGCATCCACTGTCCACACATAATCCACTCCTCTTGACGAGAATCCGCTGATAGTTCATTACATAACAAGCAAGGAATTTTCCCATCTTTCTCCACAATTTTCTCTATAGGTACTTCTTTCTCTTTGCACTTTTTTTTGCCTTTGACTGTATTTTTATTATCAGCAAAAACAGACTTAATAACAGATGCTTTATTGATTTTTCTTGGTGAAGTGCTTCTGACGCACTTGCCCCATTATAACAAATTTAAAACAAATTAAATTACTTGTCGTCAAATGCCACTTTTGACGTCAAGTCAAGTGTTCTTCTCACGTCAAGTGTCAAGTGTACTTCTCTAGCATCATGCGAGTTTGGGAAATTATTTAATATTTTTATTACAATTCAATAATATATTTGACTTCAAAATTATAAAAGACTTACTTATTATCACATTAATCGAAATAAAAACGCAGTTTTCTCAAATATTTCACCAATGATCTCACATACGAACTAACGTAGCCGATTCGCATAAGTTTTATCCTTCATAAAAAGCTTAAGACGTACTTGCCCCACTTCCCGCTACATTATGAAGTTTAAACACCGATATATAAAAAAAATTGTACTAAGGAATATAGTTATGTTATATAAATACATGTTGTGACTGCTTGCGAAAAACAAACAAAGATTTTTTACTCCCTTTAAAAAATCCTACGCTGGGCAGTGATCTTCAGCGTAGTAGCTTGTTATGGTAACAACTACACTACAGATACCTCTGTTATATTGCCTAAAGTTCGTTTAGTGTAACATATTTATAATGTAAAAAATTAAACTATAGATGAATAATACTAATACGTCAATATATTAAAGTAAAAGTTTAATTTCTTTAAATTAAATACGAATAATATTGTTTGAAATATTTTTCAGTAACTATAATTTTTAACCGAAAAAGTGGAAGTCAAGTTTAATTTACCAGTCAGTAAAAAAAAAAAAGATTAAGTAAACAATTTTCGGATGAAATACTAAACCTCGCCCGTGGCCTGCCAGGACAAATGAAAGAGTTTGTTCAAAGTTAACTGATTGGCTGAGTTAGCTAAACTTAACTTGAACTTTTAACTACATCAGCTATTAGTGACAAATACAGACCTTCCTTCACGTGTCTCCAAATCGTTAGAGGGTTAGAAAAACATAAATGAAACAAGAAACTGGAAAGTTCATTTTACTAAATTAAGTTATTTTAAAATTTTCTTTTTCTTAAGGAACTAAATATCTTTTTCGTAGCAATGTTTAAATCTATCTATCTATATATATATATATATATATATATATATATTTATTTTTGTTTATTTATATTACAATCAAACTCTTTACGAGCTTAAAATCTATATTTAAAAAAATTATAAATATTGACGTACTTTAATTGTGATTTTAAATTACAAAAAAGTTATTGAATTCATTAGTTTAAAAAAAAAAATTAAAATAAACACGTAACAGGATGTACTCGTATACAGGAAACATTGACATGTTTTTATTTTTTTTCCTAATGATTTTGCCAATAGTACTTATTTTTTTTACAATCCATTTGTAACTATGCTAATGTTTGTTTAGGATTTTTAATTAGTTTAAAAATAATAAAATAAAAACAATAGACCAGATCAAAAATAGAACTGGAGCGCAATAAAGTTTTTATTGCCAACTAAAAGTTTATTCAAATGACAAGGTTTCTTTTTTTCATCGCACATGTTTTGTTCCAGACATATTGGACATGGAGGAATTTACTTTACAAACTCCAGGGACCAATACCCTAAATAATAAAAAAAGTAAGCAATCAAATCGGTAGTTTTAGATGCAACCAGGCCAAAAAAACAAAACAAGCAAAAACTTAATTAGACTCACTGAGCTCTGAAGCATTTAAATCTATTATAAACTGTTCATCCAAACAAAACAAAAAATACTTTTTATGTAATAATACTTTTATAATACTTTCCTCTTATTGTGTTGAAGTACAAGCATACGAACAGTATTTTTTTTTCCAATAAGCGTGATTAAACAGGATAGTGAATATTCTACGATATACTATACGACAATTTAACGTCATCGATGCCATATTTCATTGGACTTATTCCCATGAAACACGAATTCAGACCTTTCATCTGAATGAGTAATGGTTTCGGACCGTATGTATAACTTATGATTCAGTCATGGCGAATACTAAATACGACTAGGGACTTATTTACAACCCATAAGGTGGGGATCATCCCTGGTCAGCTCCCGTGGGAGTGGAATTGCATTAATAATAAACTGGATCCCGTTCCAGTAAATTACCTGCAATTCACTGGAGTCTTGGTAATCCAGCTTCTGTTAATCAGAGGTTTTTCAACTATCTTTTACAAATGATGATTATAAAAACGTTCTAAGAGTTCGTAAATATAATACATAATTATTGCACGTTAAAATGAATAGTAAGAAATCAGTTGGGTAGGAAATATTAGCGCAGAAATTAACGTTTTTAAAACGAGTTTTAGAGAAGAGGAGACAACAAGGTAATGAAGATATTAATTAATTGGATTTTAACGACGAAAATAATCCAATTTTTATTCACTTGATATCGTACATGATCGGCTATGGACAAGAGGATCAACACCTAAAAGAGAGGCTTGTAAGTGAATCAGTGAGTCAGGAACTTGCTGACGGAATATTTGTTACCGAAATACGACGATTGATTACTAGGAGAACGATGAAATAAATGTACGATGAAAATAATCAGTGTGTGAAAATGAAATATGTGTGCGTTGTCCATATTTTTGAAGAAATATTAAAAATATGAAATAAATCGAATGGTGTTTTAAAATTTAAGTCTCTCGTAACTGAAATGTGTCAGTAATTTTATATCTTTAAATTGGTTCAATATTCAATTTCTTGGCACATCATACGTGGATGTAAATTTTTAATTTATAGATTCTATATTCTAAATATGTTATTGTATATACTAGTATATGTTATTCATGAATGTGCAATTCAAATATATTATTAATGAATGTGCAATTCAAATATATTATTCATGAATGTGCAATTCAAATACGTTATTCATGAATGTGCAATTCAAATATGTTCTGTTGTGTTTTAAAATAACACTGTTGGAGACTTAATTCACTTTTTCTGGAGACCTTCTTAGGGTTCACCCAGACTCTCTAAAGTGGGTATTCTTAATAGGGGGGAAATCTGGTGGTTGACATATCAGCTCTCTGCGTATCTGTCCTAGATACCGTACAGTCTCTACCATTTACTGAATCCAAGTTCCTTCATGTGTTGTAGTGGTACAGGATTTTTTTAAAATTACTCATTATTAGTTAATATTTACTTAATAGGAAAACTAAATATTCACGTTATACTTAATTGTAAACCTGTAAAAAAAAACCCATTAAATTATACCAGTAGGTTGTCCTTTCTATCCAATCTTTGTTTGCGATGTAATTTTTATGTAGGCATTTCATTTAAAACGTCTTAAGATATATATATATATATGTATATATATATATATATATATATATATATATATATATATATACACATACATATACACACACACACACACACACATATATATATATATATATATATATATATATATATATATATATATATGTATATATAGTGATATATGTTGAATAATATTAGTTGACCTTGTATATATGAGGAAGAAAATGGTCTGGGTAGAGGATTTTCTTCTATAGGAGAGAATTTTAAACATTAGTAGTACTTAGATAAATAGAGTAAGGGACTTAAAGCAGTGTACTATTAAGTGTCCCTTAGGGTCGGTACTTTTAATCTTAAGATACAGAACAGGCAGTAGTAAGAAAGAAGCGATGAACTCATCATGCAGACTTTCACAACTAGCAAAAGGGCCCTCCTTCCTTGTAAGTAGTGTTACGGTCAAAGAGAGGACGGAAACGAGGGATTAAGCCCGTCGGAGGGAGAAGTTAAGATGGGATTAGAACCTTCTCGAACATACTAGAACCGCCTCTCTTTTGTCGGAAGAGATTAAGAAGGTTCTCGACAATCCCAGAACAGTCTCCACCTACGTCCGCGTTCTAGAATGTTCGGCCTGGTCTATTGAAATACCCCTCTCGCCTCGAGTGAGTCAGTGTTGAACTGGCCAGTGTAATAAGTATCAGTGGCCTGTGACAGTCTTTTGAGTGTAATAAACCGTTTCTGTTTGTTACTGTGTGTCAGTTTGTTATATTTGGAGAATTTTACGGTCGGTGGACTAGTGAACTGTAAGTGTTAATTTGTAGTTCAAATTACATAAACATTACGTATAAATTTATGTAAACAGTTAAGTCATTTAGTAGTAATATCTTATATTATTTTAGTAATTAAATAGGCCTAGGCTATACTAAATATTTAGAATATTGTTATTGTAAATTTATATTAGTCTAATAATTTAATTGTTTGTCACTTAATTGTATTCTTTTTGTCAATTTGTTAATAAATATTAGTATCTTGAATTTAGGAGTAGTTTAATTCATTTTTACACCCAGTAGCCTGTAACAGTAGTTTTATAAGTTACCTTGTAAAGATAATCAACATCTCTTCGATTTTATTAACAAGATTTAATTTAAAATAAAATATTAAAATACTTTTTTAGGTATGCAACAATAATTAGTAAGGGACATAGGAACAAGAAAAATCGGTAATTGCTTGAGAGGGTAATTACCACAAAGTAACTAAATTACGATTTTGACATTAAGTCGGGTATAATCTCACTAAGTTGATAGAAGATAACATTATATTCCATAAGACCATACAAAGGTATTATATACTTCAAAATTCATTAATTAGAAATACTGGCACCAAGGTAATACAAGGCGAGTGGCCAAAGTCCTTGTAAGGTCTTTGTTCCCTAGCACCTTTATCCACCCGCACTCGAGAACTTAAGGCCACGCTCAAGTTTAATGCATCGATGTGCGTTTGAGATTAACATGTTATAGCTGTATTAGCACTTTGCATTAATAGGCATTCAGTGAGTGTTGGAATATTATTTACCGCACGCAAGCATCTGTTCAAGTGTAATATTATTGAACCAAAAGGAGAGTAAAAACATACAAGTGTTTTCTAGACTCACCTAATTCCGAACAAATAGAGATTTATACAATTTTATTAAAACTACTTTAATAATCTATTCTGAATGTACTTAAATATTTTACGAACATATTTAGTACATAATAAGACTGAAGTGCGTTTAATAGTACGGCGCATCAAACCCAAAGACAGAGCTTTATGTAACTTCGGTACCACCCCTACCGACCTAAGGACAATTCAGTCGAATGACATTGGTTCAATAACGTACCCTGTTATTTTCTTATTGCTTGTGAAATATTATTAATCGGTTTGTTTATATCATTTTTCTTCCCATTAGAAGAAAAAATATAGCTAGGAATCATTATTCCTAGCTTCTATCAAGCTATTATAATTTCTATAATATATTAATATTCGACTGAATTAAGTCCGTTAAAGCTTTGTGGTTATTGTGAGCGGTCACCCATCCTAGTGCTTACCACACTCGACGTAGATTAACTTTTATTACCTATTATAAGCGCATTACTCCAACGGTCAGTCTTGCTACCAATCTCTAGGCTCTGTGTTCGAGACCGTCTGTGGCAGAGAAATTATTTATTCTCTTAAGAGGCTCTGTTAGCCAACCTGGGTTTTTTTTTTTTTTTTTAATTTTAATGGTATTGCATACTTCTATCCATACAAGCCAGCTATATATTTATTTGGTTAATTGTTAAGTTTGATGCCAACAGCACGCGGTTTGCCAGAGTATACCGCCTGTTTTTCCCAGGCGGTCACCCATCCATGTACTAACCACGTCCGACGTTGCTTAACTTCGGTGATCGGATGGGAAACGGCATAGTCCTTGCTACTTACGGAACCCAATACTCATTATTGGTTTTTTGTGGTACAGGAGGTTTTATATTATTATCATATAATGTATTATAATACAAAATTATTATATATTATCATATAATGTATTATAATACAAAATTATATATATCTAACGTTGTAATAAGAATTTCATAATTTTCCGTTCAAATTCTTCAACTTTCAAGGAAATTTAAGGGCTTTATACCATTATTCTGCACTTAAACTTGTAAGGAATTTTTCGAGTCTAATTGAATTCTGCCTTTATGTTCTATAAATACTTCTCCAGCTCTTTCTAAATGAATGAATGAGCTGAGTACTGGAAGCTAAAGGTCAAGATGACCAAGGATCGTTAAGTTTTTGCCTGTGAGACCCACACACATTTTATTTATTGAATTTCTTTTATTTTAGTATATTTTTATACAAAAAATCATCGAAATGGAATATTTTCCAATGGTTGCTACATAGAAGTTTTACAATAATCATATTATAAATCTATTGCTATAATGTTCAATTTAGGATCATGATCTCTCTCCAGTGCGCTATAATCCCTGGGTAATACTGCGACGCTTTCTGAAACCATCTTACAGTGTGTCTTCGTTTTATTTTTCTAATAATTTCGCATGTTGTCAGTTAGTCTTTTGTTTTATTTATTCTAATAGTCGATAGAGTTTTTGCTAATCAAAGGGGAAACTACATTTTGCTAGTCCTGAAATTTTACAAATAGTACAATGCAGCATGGCTAATGAGAGCATAATGTGTACCCCATCATCTGTTCTCACTTTATCATCAGCAGGGATTTCCAAGCATTTGCTACTTTGCAACGTGGCTAATCCGGCCCAAACCCTTCAACACCTCATGCATACTATTTTTAGCCGACAATAAATATGGTCATTTAGCAGAGTGAATGTTTGAATGAACCTATTCATATCATATGAGCATACTAATTGATAAACTATGAGAACTCTTATTAACCATTTTACCAATACCGTCCTCTTCATACGTGAATTTGATATTATATGATTTGGCTTATCAATGGTTTAGTATAATCAAGAAATATGTTAATTTTACGAACGCCTCTGTTATTCGAAACAACATTAAGTCAGGAAAAGTTCAAATGTAAATTTATATTTTAGTAATCTTATTTTTTTTTTTATAAAGTTCTTTTACTCCTTCCAATAAATTTCTATCTTAGAAATTTATGATACTAGACTGAAACCACGAGAAACTAAACGCTCCATGTCTCCAAATAATTACAAAAAAACTCATATATATATATATATATATATATATATATATACACAAAAATATATATATATATATATATATATATATATATATATATATATATATATATATGACCATTATAGGACCCACTCAGGGCTCCACTAAGCCATCGAATTCCTCTTTTAATTGTACCTATTCCTTAAAATCCAAAATTCTTCGTAAAATACGTATAAAATCATTCATAGTGTCTTATTTGGCTGAACCCAATATCAGTCCTTTCATGACAAATTTAATTCCCACTCAAATCCACTAGTTTCTAACCTATCTCTCTCTTCAATTCTCGATCATCCTCCGATGCTTTTAAAAAATAAGATGGCCTCCTGCCGTTCTAACCTAAATCTGATAGTTGAGTGGTATTAGTGGGTTGTACTTGCCCTTCTACTTGCCTTAATTTCATGCCATTACACATCATTGATAATTTGATAGTATTCACTTGTATTATATAATACATTTGAAAAAAACCATCTACAAAACGTTTCCCTATTTTAATAAAAAATCCAGACTAAGCCCCAAAAACAAACTAATCCTTTATAAAACAGTAATCCGCTCAGTGCTGACCTATGCCTCACCTGTATGGAGTTCAACCTGCGCTACAAATTATAGAAAGTTTGAAAGGGTACAAAACCTTTACATGAGAATTATTAATAATTATCCCCGCTACACGAAAATATCGACTATGCTCAGAGATCTTGAACTTCCCACTGTAAAACAATATGTTTTAGCCCCAAAAAAAGCATACTTCGAAAAAACTCCAGTTCCCGAAAACCCATTACTCCGAGTAATCGGTAACTATGATAAACATTCACTACGACGGTACAAAAGAACAAAACATATACTTCTCACTTAACTAATCACTATTCGTGTGTATCATAATCTAGTTATCTCTATTTATTTTAAAGTTACTTTTAATTGTGTATTTATTTTCTATTTAATTATTATTATTATATTTAATTACTTTATTAGTATTATTTTTATTTATTTATAAATAACAATTATTATTATGGTTCATTTTTCTTTTTTTTTTTTCTTTTTTAAGTGGGTTTTTTCTACAATGTTCCTGCTATTGTAAAACTTATTTATAAAATACAACTTTAATTAATTAAAATCGCTGTTGTTTAAACATGTAAAGGAAGTCCGGAACATATATTTACACTTATTGCTGCTTGTATATGTAAATCTGTAAATAAAGGTTGTTTTTATTTTTATTTTTTTATAATACAGTAAAAAATTATGAGAACTGATGTTATTCTATAACTCAGGATGTTAAATAACTACACTCTGAATTCGGAGATATAGACAATTTTAATAGTTTATTTAAAATTTGTTTGTTTGCAATATCTTGATGAAAATTAGTATGCACATAACACTATATATGCCGATGGTACTACTAATTGATTCAAAATTATTATCCCTTGCTTGATTTGTACATATACATAAACGAATCATTTTCTAAATCAGGAACCGTTTATTTTCGCTAATTCGGTTTTAGAATAGTAGAACAGTAGACGAGCTGTCTAGATAATTTTATATTATTCTTTTAATTACCCACTGTTTCTCTAAAAGTTTCATCTGATGGCTACTTAATAGTCAGCACTTAGTTACCTGGAACCCTCGCAACAGAAGGCGCAATTAAATTAAAGATGGTTATTTTAAATAATAAACCACTAACTAAGGAGGAGGAGGAGAACTTTACATAATGGAAATATTAATTTGGAAGGGGGGGGGGGCTCCTTTGATCCTCCGAAGGACCTGCTAAAGTGGGTACCCAGCTACTCAGCCACGCTCGCTCTCTCTAGGACGCTGTAGAAGCCTCTTCATTGAAGTCGACCGATAATCTCAAATAGTTTATTTATGTTCGTGAAAATAACATATTAATTTTTAAATATTTACCAATCATTATAATAAAAATAAATAGTATCTATGGATACAATGTAGAAGCATGACAACAACAGCTGATTAATTTTTTATATTTATATTTTATTGAAACTTAAAAGGCTATAACTCTTTGGCTGTAACTAATGAGTTAACAGCTGCTATATAGGCTAAGAAAAATTATGTCAAAACAAATGATTTTTCATTTTTATTTTTTTTTATACATTTAAAGTTTGAAATAAGATACGCGCTCTAAAGTATATGCTTTAGATATGCTTACTATTGTATATTAGTATTTCTGTATTTTGTATGTTACTGTTGAATTCTTAAATATTTATATTTAAAAGGGACGTATAGGGGATTTTAGGACGTAGGGATTTTAAAGAGGCGTAACTCAGAATCTATTAGAGCTACAAATCTTTGATTGGGCTCAATTTTCACCTATAATTTTTATCAAAACATACCGATTAGGAGATATAAGCCACAAATTGAAATAACACCGAAAATTTCGAGGTTTTTCGGCCACCAAAAGTTTTCCCATCCGTTTTTTCGTTAGCAAACTTGTATTTGCGCTAGTCAGACATGTCCTTACAACATATCAAAAAAGCTGCTCTCTTCAATTTATTGCAACCTGAAGCGCACCTGGCCGCTGGCCTAATAAAATAATAATAATAACCATAACTTATCTATATCTAGGTGGCCTTTATAAAATGTTTCTAAAGCATTAAACCTATTTTAGGCCTAAAGCGCGAATTGTTTTTTAATTAAAGGGTTTTTCAATATATATATAATTTTTTTTTTAAACTAAAAGGGTTTTTTATTGTTGGTTTTACGATTACTGATTAGTTGCCTAACATTCCACCTTTTGCCTCTCGATACGATCTCAAGTTAATTATACTATTTTACAATAAAAACATGCTCTAACATTCCTTAAAAAAAAAAAGTAAACACTCTTTTTGATATATAACCTAAATAGAAATAATCTTATAAGGAATAATTTCACCTTGAAAATGATCCTGGTGGAACGGAGATTTCCTGAAAGAAAACTTTGTCATCTGGCTTAATTAATCTAAATTTTAAATTCAATCTTCAAGCGGTAATCGCCTCTTATTTATTAAAGAATCTACTCAATTTTCTTTATATAATCTTCTTTCAAATCTTTATAAAAATTCTAAGGAACTATTGAAAGAAATAATATAATATAACTTCCCTGCTTTCTAAACCTCCATAAATTTTTGAAACCTAAAAACAAAATAATTATTTACTTAACTTCTTCAAGATCTCAGTAGCAGAAAAGGCATGAGGAAGTGAATTGATAAATTGAAGAAACATTTGTGTGATCTTAATAAAAATAAAGGAATTGAGCGTAATCACAAGGGAATGCGAATATTCATAATTATAATTATTTTTATTATTTTTTGATTTTTTAAATTAATTAATGAATGGAAATGTTATTTATAAATACTTACCATAAAATAGAGATCTATTTAAAATTTAAAATTTTCAGATTATCTAAATGCAAAAGTGTTGAAAAGACAAAATTATCCATTTGAGTAAACTAATCTATATCTAAAGGATACTGCTTCATATGTATCATATGATAACAAATAATATATTAACCTGGATAAAGCTTGTTATTGTGGACAGACATCAGAACAAATGAATAATAGATGTGCAATTATCAACTATTAGGTTGAGGGTGGCTATAAAGGATTCACCGAACCATTCAATAATGTTTCTCCCACGCTATTTCACCAAATATTAATCCTCTCAAAGGGTAACTCTAATATTTCCAATAATGAATTCAGTGATCATTTTCGGTGAAATGGACGCTTAAGGAATTCAAATACATTGAAAAAATCAGTAATCGTTGATCAGTTTAATTAATTCGCAGTTTAATTTTGAAATAATTGGAACGTAGATTGTATTATATTGGAACACTTATGATCAGTCAACACTAATCCAGTTGTAGCATCCCATACTCTTCATCCCACCTTGAAGAATAGTATCAAAACTGGAGGATTAAAATAAATTCCCACAAATCACGTCAAATCTCCTTTACCCACCGTCGTAAACCAATAACTTACTGTCCTCCGGTAACGCTTAATAACATCCAATTGATTCCTGTAGAACAGGTCCGGTACTTAGGACCACACCTTGACCAGTTTGTCTTGGAAATCTCAAACTAGACTGAATCGACAAGAAACTTCTCGCCATTTTAGGCTACTTCAACAATTACTACACAAACGTTCTAAGCTCCCAATTAATTACAAAAACTAATAAAGATTACTATTATCAGACCCATTGGACTTTTGAATAGAGATTTGATGCTCCACTAAGCCATCGAATTCCTCTCATATAGTCCAAAATCCTTCGTAGATTCGTCGAATCTTCAATGCTCCTTGCTTTGTTACAAATAAAATCATCGATAACGACCATAATGTCCCATTTGTTGCTGATTCGACCCGAACCCAATATCGATCCTTTCATGATAGATGTTATTCCCACTCAAACCAAACAGTCTCAAACCTAGCCAGCTGGTAATCCTCGAGGAGGCTGAAGAGACAAGCCCGTCTTAATCTTCGCGACGATATCTGTTAGTTTTGAATTTTCGCCCAATATATAGTCCAACAAATTCCAAGACAAATTCCAAATCGAGCTGAAAAATACATTTGAGCCCTTAGACTTAGAGAATCTCACAATTGATCAACATTGGGAGACAATAGAGTCCGAGTTAAAAGAAACAGCTAAGGAAATAATAGGAACTCAGGAAAAAAGGAAACCCAAAAAATGGTTCACGGAGGAATGCGAAAAAGCAGTAGAGGAAAGAAGAAAATTGAAGGCCCTTTACACTGTCAAAGCTGATCCATCTATATTGGAAAAATACTCAGCCGCCAGGTCAAAAGCAAATAAAATAATAAGAACATCAAAAAGGGAATTCCTCAAGGAAAGACTTAGATACATTGAGGATAATTGGCAGGCAGGAAATATAAGCGAACTATATGCAGATATTAGGAAGGAAAGGACTGGATTTAGAGCGAGAAGTACTCAAATTCGAGGAAAAGATGGAAAACTGACGGCATCCAAGGTAGAAGTATTAAACATCTGGAAAGAATATTTCCAGAATCTGCTAAACCAAGGGAACCACACGGACGAAGAGGATATGGACAACGAGGAGGATCTTGACCCACAAGAGGTTGAAAAACCTGATATTCTGGATTTAGAAATAGCTATAGACAGGCTTAAAATAAGAAAGGCCCCTGGGTTGGACAACCTACCATCAGAGTTGTTCAAAGATGGGGGAGAAACGGTAAGAGTCAAATTATTAGAACTAATCCAGAAGATATGGGATAAAGAGAAGATACCCGAAGCTTGGAAAACAGGTCTAATATGCCCTATTCTAAAGAAGGGTTCCATGTACGAGTGTGGGAATTACAGAGGCATAGCGCTCCTTCCCACCGCCTATAAGATAATGACCAACATATTACATAATCGGATATACCCGTATTACGAAAAAATAACAGGTGACCAGCAAGCAGGATTCAGAAAGGGGAGGAGCACGCTAGACCAGATATTCACACTGAAACAGGTACTCGAAAAACGATGGGAAGTAGACCGAGATGTACATGCATTATTTGTCGATTTCAAAGCTGCATATGATTCCGTCGACCGAAACTGTCTATGGAAGATCATGACTGAGCTGGGTATCCCCGGTAAACTAGTGAGATTGACTAAGGCGTGTGCAGGTGACCCTAGATGCAGAGTCCTGGTACAGGGAGATGTGTCTGAGGCTTGTGACCCCAAAAATCAGCTGGTAACCTGGGAAAACCTGCATATTACCTTCCTCAGGTGTGACTAATGAGATTAGAGTGTACATGTGCACGACAATTCATATTTCATTCACTATTCATTTTTTTGGTTTATATCTTTTAGATTTTCTTTTATATTTTCTTTTATATTTTCTTTTATACTTGGCATGCCAGAGTGATAATTTAATTTGTAGAGTGATGACCATTTTTCTTTTCTTTTTTTTTCTATCTTTTGTACATAGTATTTATATATATCTAGTTTTTCTTTTTTTTTGTAATAAGTTGTATATATTTAGTTAAGTTTGTATATAATATAATTTTGTATATTTATTGTCTGTAAATAGATCTGTACATAGAACACCCTTCTGCTTTTCTGTGTGTAATTATGCGAACCGCCCTAACTCCTGAGCCTAGCCCGGAGCCTTATTATCAGGTTTAATATCCCAGGTATGTTTCACAAAATATTCTTTTTTTTTCCAATTAAGAAGAACTAAAAATCAAGGCTAGAACATAGCCAGGCGCCCAACCATACCTAAGGGTTATATTAAATAAATGGCACCCATTGTGGGGCATAATTTTGCTTAAAGTCGAAGGAGAATTGGTTCTATTGTGTAGATTTATAAGGGGAAAAGGGAAAATACAAATAGTAGTTTCTTACATTTCTTATAAATAATATCACTTCATAGATAGGTTAATCTTGAACAAGTTGGATTTGATGTATTTATGGAATTTGTTTTGGTATTATAATATAATTTAAGTAATTTGGAACAATTAATTAAGTTTATAAGATTCAAAGGAACTACTAATTGTTAAAAAAAATAAATAAATAAAAAAAATAAAAATGAATAAATATGGAACATCATAAGCCAGCTTATTGAGGTTAAATATTGTTACCTTATTTATGATAATCGAATTTTGCTTGATTGTTAAATAAGCACAGTACCACATACTTTCAATATAGTATTGAATACTCAATAAATACATTTTCAATAACTTAATTCATCTATTATGCCAGTGTTATAATAATCAAGTAAAACTGCATCTTTGTTACCTACATAATTTATGAATTACCTTAACTTGACTTAAGCCAACCAGGGAAATCTGAATAAACACCCACTTGTATTATTTAACTCCTGAGAAGTTATCTTTTTAGATTCTACTGTGATAGCTTATCTTTCTTAATTGCATGCTGGTGTATCTCAATGAACGGTTATCTTATTAAATACAATTTATTCCCTTTGAGATTACAAATTGTATGTCTTATCATTGAAATAATAGTAATTGCATTCTCATAAGTATTGTATTGGTTGACTATATTTATTGATCTATAATATTTTGACTGTTTGGTTGTTATAATCGCTGTTACTTAATAATAATAGCTGGGATTAGCTCAGCTCATGCATGTTGATTGACTTCTAAATTATCATTGCTTAAATTAAATTGTATTGTTTATGATTTTCTACGCTTGCTTAATGTAGTGCATGAAGTATTTTTTTTAGTTTAGTTTGTATTGCTTGTTTTACTTTGTTTTCTAGCAAGATTTCTATTGGTTTCTAGGTGCTATAAGTTGTAAAGGTTTCAGTTTCAGTTTCCAAAAGCACATCATTTTGTTTGTTTTATATTACTTCATGATTATTACCTTATTTATAATTTGAAATTTAGCAACTAGTAACTTAGTTCACTTTTCTATTAATAATGATAGAGCTGAAAAGACAGTCTCTTATAATCTGACTTCAGTTAAATAATAAATCCTAAACCGTGGGCTACCTTTCCACCAAAAGTCGACTCTATAGGCCCCTAGTAGTCGTGAAGGCTATCCTTTTTCTTCCCCTATATCCTAGGGATCTGAGTCATTATCGTCTGCTAGATTTTCTTCATACAACTAGAATTTATGGTTAATGAGGAGGAGTCTAAACCAGGGAAACCGGGTAAGATCCCGCTAAACTGGATTTATCAATTAAAAAAAGAGGATCTCGTCGAACTTCTGAGAACACATGACTTAAATACGGAGGGTAGTGTTGAGTTACTGAGACAAACACTGAGGGAGTATGTTTTGAAGAATCCCTGTCAGTTTAAGAAACGAACAGAGACTTCTGGAGAAATGGCAGGAGATGAATCTACTCCTTCCGGTTCAGGAGCCTCAGCAGTGCCCCGCACTTACCCCATAGGTACTCAACCTTATTTTCCTCCTTTTTATATAAATCCATTATTGAAGGAAAAGTTTTGTAATCGGCCTCATACTATAAGTGCTGAAAATTTTTTGCTGAAAGTTAGTGAACGGCGAAAAGCTTGGAAAATCAGCGATGAAGATCTCTTAGCGCACCTACCCGAGCTCTTAGAAGGTACTCCCTTAAATTGGTATCGTTTAGAACAGGACTCTTGGAATAGTTGGACGGAATTTGAGCTTGCCTTTCGTAAAACATTTTTCCCTATCGATTACCAGGAAAGTCTTAGAAAAGAAATAGATAAGAGGACTGAAGGTGAAGAGGAAAAAATTTTAGACTATGTGATTTGCCTGAAAACTCTTTTTAAAAGGTTAAGTAAGCCATTGACAGAAAGGGAGCAACTAACTAAAGTCTTCGATAACTTACTACCTAGGTACCAATTGTATATACGTCCTTCTGGAGTTACATCGCTGTCTCAGATGGTTGAAATGGGGCAGCAATATGAGAAAATAAAAGAGAGGACTAAAACGTTTCGACCACCTCCTTCCAAAGACACTTGCTTAATTCCCGAAGCTGCTTATGTTCCTCCAGTGAAAAGTCTACCTACAGGAACCAAACCCAAAACACCAATTGCGCCCATCGAAACTACAAAACCTAATGAGGCGAAGCTCAAAAAGAAGAAATCTAAGACTCCGCCAGTCACTAACCCTTCGAAACCTGCAAAACAAGAACTTCATGTTTTACAACCTACACCACTTTGCTGGAATTGTCTTGAAGAAGGGCATGCCTATCCTGAATGCAAGAAGCCTAGGGTCACAATCTTCTGCTATCACTGTGGTACTAGAGGTGTTACCCGAGTTAATTGCCCTACATGTAAGAAGCCGGGAAACTAAAAGCTGGTCAGGTTGAAGGAGTCTCCCCTGGCCATGTACCTACTCAGAATGACTCCAAATCAGAACTACCGTCGCATATTAAGGACAATTTGTCTCTAATGCATGTAGACGGGAGTCGATATTTCCTTTATCTGCAAATAGGTGACAAATACCTTCCATCATTAATAGATACAGGAGCCACGCAATCATATCTTGGATTAGAAGGATTATCTTTAGTGGAACAGATGGAGAGCTCTCGAATCAAAATAACACCTTATCAAGTTATTTTAGCCAATGGAATAGAAGAGACAGTTCAAGATGTTATTACCTTAACCACTAGCATCCAAGGAAATCGGAAGAAAGTTACCTTCTCTATTCTTCCGAATCTTTCAGTTCCTTCTCTTCTCGGCTTAGATACCTTAAAGGAGTGGGGTCTAGTAGTCAACACTTCTAATTCTACCTGGTGGCTAAATGACAGCCCTAGGAGTATTTATACCTTTAATTCACTAGGGAAATCTCATCTGAACCAAGTCGGTCTTAAAACCATTGATCCAGAAGAAATGAAGATACTACAGGATTTTCTAGCTCAGGAGCATAAGAGCAGCCAATCAACCCCCGGAATAACTACCTTGACGGAACATGCCATCGATGTAGGCGATAACCTACCAATTAAACAGCGGGCGTACCCGGTATCTCCTGCAATACAGGAAGTAATTAATAAAGAGGTGGATCGGATGCTGGAGGAAGACATTATAGAACCTTCACACAGCCCATGGTCTAGCCCAGTAGTCATGGTTAAAAAGCCAAACGGTAATTATAGGTTCTGCGTCGATTTTCGCAGGGTAAACGCTTGCACCAAAAAAGATGCTTACCCATTACCGAACATGACCTCGCTACTAGACCAATACGCTCATGTAGGTACCTTTCAAAAATTGACTTGGCACAAGCCTACCACCAAATCCCTTTAGCTCGGCAAAGTAGAGAGGTAACAGCATTCATTGTCTTGGGCAAAGGTTTATATCACTTTAAGAGGCTTCCCTTTGGGTTATGTGGCGCCCCCGCCACCTTTCAATGACTTTTAGACATCATCATCTCGCCTGACTTAGCACCTGCCTGTTTCGCTTATTTAGATGATATTGTCATCGCCACCAATACCTTCGATGAACATCTCCGTTATCTTAAAACTGTCTTTCAACGCTTAAGGAATGCTGGACTAAAGATCAACCATGAGAAATGTATGTTCGGCTGTACAGAAATTAAATATCTTGGCTTTTTAATTAATAGAAATGGACTACAGGTCGATCCCGACAAGATAGAACCATTGCTAAAACTACCTTCTCCAAAAGATTTGACCGAACTTCGTCGCTTTATAGGAATGTCCTCCTGGTACCGGCGTTTTATCTCTAACTTTTCAGACCGAATCCGCCCTTTGACTCAGCTTCTCAAGAAAGGTCAACAATGGTTATGGACTACAGAGCAAGAAGAGGCATTCCAAGAAATTAAATCACTTCTTATCTCACCGCCAATACTTACCAGGCCCGATTTCTCTCAACTTTTCTACCTTCAAACCGACGCCAGTGCTACTGGCCTAGGTGCTGTATTAACTCAGAACCTGGATGATAAGGAAGGAGTCATAGCCTACGCAAGTAGGGCTTTACATGGAGCAGAGTTAAACTACAGCGTCACTGAGAAAGAATGCTTGGCAGTATTATGGGCAATAAGAAAATTTCCTCCCTACCTGGAGGGTTATCATTTCAAGGTAATTTCTGACCATGCCAGCCTCAAATGGCTCAATAATCTTAAAAATCCCACAGGAAGATTAGCGAGATGGGCATTGGAACTACAAGGATATGACTTTGAAGTGTTATATCGGAAGGGTTTTTCCCATTCCGTTCCAGATTTCTTTTCACGTGTTCCAAAAGAATGCCTAGAGGCTGACGAAGGAAATAATAAATCCCTACTAACCATTGATGCCACACCTCCAGTACAAGATGTGTGGTACCACCATAAATTATTAGAAGTTAGCCGCCGACCAGCTGAATTTCCGGATTGGAAGATATCTAATGGACACTTGTACCGCCATATCTTGGACGAAATAGAAGACGCTCTGGAAGATGACACCCATGCATGGAAACTCGTTGTCCCCGAAGAACAACAAGTTAACGTAATGCATGAGAATCATAATTCACCGGACGCAGGTCACATTGGCATGGAAAAAACTACTGCAAGAATAGCACGTTTATACTATTGGCCAGGAATGCGACGTGACATCACCAACTACATCAGGAAATGTAAAATCTGTCAGCTTACAAAGCCTGAGCAACGACCTCAAACGGGAAAGATGAATCTTCATCAATATACAAAGCCGTGGGATATCGTGGCTGCAGACGTTCAAGGCCCATTTCCACGATCATCGAATGGATTCTGCTACCTATTAATATTTCAAGACACCTTTTCGAAATGGGTGGAGATACTTCCCATACGAACTGCGAACGCTGCTACGGTTGCTAAGTGCTTTAGGCAGTCTGTAGTATTCAGATGGGGCACACCAAGAATCCTTCACACCGACAACGGTACTCCTTTTGTTAATAAATTAATGCAGGACTTGGCAAAAACTTTTGGTATTCAATTATCTAATACTCCGACCTACTGGCCTCAAGCAAATCCAGTAGAAAGGACCAATCGTATAATTAAAACTATGATTACTTCCTTTATTGAAGACAATCACCGAAAATGGGATGTATACATTCCAGAATTTACATTTGCTATAAATACCTCTCTTCATTCCTCTCTGGGTTGTACCCCTGCGTATTTAAATATGGGTCGAGAATTATTACCTCAAAATACTCTATTTCGAAACGCAGACGCTAATGACCTCAGACCACTTCCTATCTCCACTTGGACCTCTCATCTCAAAAAATTAGCTGACCTTAGGTTACTGGTTGAAAAGAATCTTAGTAGAGCCAGTGAGAAACAATGTAAATATTACAATAGAAACAAGCGGGAATCCACTTTTAAAGAAGGTGATTTAGTTCTTCGGCGCACCCACACCTTGTCATCGGCAGCTGAAGCATTTTCTTCAAAACTGGCTCCGAAATTCGAGGGCCCATTCAAGATCTCTAAGAAAAAGTCTGCCAATGTTTTCTACTTGGAAGATGAAGCAGGCAATAGCGTAGGAACCAGCTGAAGCCATACCACATCTAATTGGAATCAGCGTGAGAGTCTCACGCTTCCAAAGAGGGGGAAGTGTGACCCCAAAAATCAGCTGGTAACCTGGGAAAACCTGCATATTACCTTCCTCAGGTGTGACTAATGAGATTAGAGTGTACATGTGCACGACCATTCATATTTCATTCACTATTCATTTTTTTGGTTTATATCTTTTAGATTTTCTTTTACATTCTCTTTTATATTTTCTTTTATACTTGGCATGCCAGAGTGAGAATTTAATTTGTAGAGTGATGACCATTTTTCTTTTCTTTTTTTTTCTATCTTTTGTACATAGTATTTATATATATCTAGTTTTTCTTTTTTTTTTGTAATAAGTTGTATATATTTAGTTAAGTTTGTATATAATATAATTTTGTATATTTATTGTCAGTAAATAGATCTGTACATAGAACACCCTTCTGCTTTTCTGTGTGTAATTATGCGAACCGCCCTAACTCCTGAGCCTAGCCCGGAGCCTTATTATCAGGTTTAATATCCCAGGTATGTTTCACAAAATATTCTTTTTTTTTCCAATTAAGAAGAACTAAAAATCAAGGCTAGAACATAGCCAGGCGCCCAACCATACCTAAGGGTTATAGGCTTTTGAAGTTGGAACCGGCCTAAGGCAGGGAGACGGACTCTCGCCTTTACTGTTCAACATAGCCCTCGAAAAGGTAATAAGAACATCAAGAGTGAAGGGCGGGGTGCACGTCGGGGTGGAGCATAAAATTCTTGCTTACGCCGATGATATAGCAATCCTCGGAAAAAATGAAAAGGATATTGAGAGACTCGCCAAGACGCTGATGAGAGAAGCAGACCAAATCGGCTTACAGGTAAATGAGGAAAAAACCAAATATATGACAGTGAGCCGTAAAGTCCATCCCAGAAAAAGCATCTGCGTGGATCGCAAATCGTTCGCGAAAGTGGATAACTTTAATTATCTTGGCTCCACAATAACCTCAACCAATGAACAATTAACTGAGATAGACCAGCGTATAACAAGCACAAACAGAGCATTCTTCGCTCTTTCAAGAGTATTGAAATCCCGAAGCATCTCTAGAAACTTAAAACTAAGGGTTTATAATGCGGTAATAAAGCCGATTCTGATATATGGCTGTGAGACGTGGGCTCTCACTGGCACCCTGGAAAGCAGAATAGAGAGATGCGAAAGGAAAATCCTTCGCACGATAACCGGAGCGGTCTGGGATGAGAGTCTACACTCTTGGAGGAGAAGGACCAATAAGGAATTGCTCACAGAAACTGGTCAGGCGATATCTCAGGATATGAAATCAAGAAGGTTAAGATGGGCGGGGCATGTTGCTCGAAGCAATCCGCCAGGACGCGTCTACGCAACAATGAATGCCACAATAGTTGGCAAGAGACCACGTGGGAGGCCAAAGACCAGATGGATAGATAGGGTCAACAAAGATGCTGAGGAGCTACATGTGGCAGACTGGAAATCAGCGGCCCAGGATAGACAGAGGTGGAGAAGGCTGGTAAAGGCGGCCAAAGATCTACAAGGTCTGTAGAGCCAACAGAAAAAAAAAAAAAAAAAAAAAAAAAAAGAAATATATAGTCCAACAAAGAGGGATGTACATTTCAACCACTACTTTGCAATTCCTATCGTACCCTGAAAGCATATTCCGCTATTTCGAGTTCTTCCTTAATAACTTTTATTTACCTCATATATTTTTTTAATTAAAACATTCTATCCACTTCATTTTTAAAACCTATTCTTATTTCTTAATCGCTACGAAAAAGACATTAGATAGGATTTCTAAACAATAGACACATTCTATTAATGAAAAACAACTATTTGCTCTACTATCTTTTATTTAAACTTCATAACGTATTCCAAGATATTTCATACTATTATAGTTTATTTCTTTCATTTATACCAACGATATCAACATTGTGGATGTAGATTAGTATTTGATTTTATCCTTGGTTATTTTGAAAATATACAAATGCTCATCGTTTTATATTGAACATAGTGCTGATCTTGACTCTCTGGCTACAAAACACAAGTTTCTATAAAATTTATATTCTCATTTGGTAGGATATATAGGTTGATACATGGACGAATGCTTAGAATACCTTGTAAAGTAGGCATAACTAACCGAGAAGAGCGAACAAGGATAGGGAATTACTAAAGACTGTTAAATACAGGAAAATGTCTTATCTGCGCCATGCTTTGAGGGGAAGTCGTTAGTATCGGATTTTAGTGGAAATATAATACTCACATTTATATCTCTAAAATTATATTATAAATATTAATAATTTTCTTATTTATGCAATGCCCTTTCTTATTTCTTCTGATGGCTGCCTTCTCTAACCAAGGTTCTATGGCGATATCGTGTGTCGTAGAATCGCATAAGTTTTATGAGTCTAATATGTGGATTAGACGTAAATGTAGTATAATGATTACCCTATGTTTAGTTCTGTATTTGATATTTAGGAAGTCTAATTTTTTTATATGTAAACCCGGGTCAGTCTATTTGTTCACTGCCTACTAAATTAGTTTTTTTGTTAACCGCTTCAAAAACAATTGTCATATGCTGTGAATTTTCTAGAATTGAATTGTTTTCCAGTTCGTTAGTTAGTTATCCCGCTTGTCCTATACCCCTTTACCTTCTTCTTATATCTTTCCGAATTGAGAGGACCGGCATTGACGTACGCTACGAGACGTGAGCTCACCTACGAGACGTCAGTGAAGAGAAGTTTTTCGGTAAGTTTTATTTCCTTTGATTTTATTTCCTTTCTTCATTGTCAAATTGTCCGAGGACGACTTATCGAGTAGTACCGTATCAGTTTAATATTGTTGTTCA
The DNA here is from genome assembly GCA_037127475.1 of Arma custos. Lineage (NCBI taxonomy): Eukaryota > Metazoa > Arthropoda > Insecta > Hemiptera > Pentatomidae > Arma > Arma custos. Next base: position 185,609,780 of record CM073759.1, read on the forward strand.
TTAGAAAATTTAATTTAATTTTTTTTTTAATTTTCAATTTTGTTTTATCATAATTTTTCCGATTTTTTCTTCATTTTATTTTTCAATCGCGTTTCATACACCCTACATGAAGTATTTTTATTAATGAATTATATTATTTAGATATTATAAACATCAAAACAAAATAAAATATTTCTTTATAGACATTTATTTTCAGGCGCGTTAATTTTTTTGCGATGACTCCTAAGATACTCCATAAAATTTTATGGTGTAAAATATTTTAATAATGTGCATGAAATGCTTAAGGTAACTAAAGTATTTCAATTGAAAAGTATTAATACCGCATCCGTCTGAATAGATTTCAAAATACCGCATTCAAAATAACTTCCCAGGCGGCTATATTTTTTCCGACAATTATTGTTATATTTCAACCCATTCACACAAAAATTCGACAAATTATGTACCTAAACCTTCCAGGTGAATCACTCTATCTATTGGTGAAAACCGCATGAAAATCCGTCCAGTAGTTACTGAGTTTACAGCGAACAGACAGACGCGGAAGAGGACTTTTGTTTTATAATATGTTTAGATAATTATTTAACTTTTAGAAGGGTGAAAGGCCGTGGAACTAACTGTACGAGAAGTTTGTTAGTCATAAGAAGAAATAAGGAAGGACATTGGATATGACATAAATAAGAAAACGTATTTTCTTCTTGATTTGGAAAAGATTTTCAAACGCTTGATCGATCAATCCTTAAAAATTTCTTTTTGTTTTCTTAAATTTTCTGGTATGCAAATATTAAGTAATTTACACATAAATGATTATTCATCTAATTTTGAATGTTAATCTGAGTCATCTAAGCCTCAATAATTATTTTTCTTTATTATCGCTACGTTATCTAAAACAGTTTTCAGTGATGTAACATTTCTATTGGCGTTGACTACCAACACATCTTGGGCCTTTTGTCGTGTTGGATCAGTTAAATAATATATGTATTTAAACATTGGCAAATTAGAAAACCGCTGTTCCTGAACTCTTTAAGCCATTACACAAATGTGATAAGCAATAACTGTTTTTTAATTTCAATGGAATTCTTCGATTTAAAAAATAAAACAATCTACATCGTATTCGAATACTTCAATTTCAGGATTATTAAAAAAATGAAAAAAAAAAACAATGCAGTGAAATAAAATATAAGTAAGACGATTTCCTGAGGAACTATACATCTTTTATCTATCAAGGAAACAAATAAAAATGTATTTCTTAATTAACGCAAAAAATAAATATCTCAAAAAAATACTAAGTGAGAACATATATTTGATCGGCTCACGATAGGGGTGGAGCTTGAACTTAAATTTGTAATCTAATATCGGGTAACTACGCACATTTTAAGTACTTACTGCACAGTTAAATTATCACTTGAATAATTAGTAAAGTCGGGGCTTGTCCGCTGTTGATAAGCTGGCAGGGGATACCACACGGTTATATTTTAAGTTTGTTTTTATGTTTTCAATAAAATGTAATTATGTTAGTTGTTAGACAACTGTATTCCTGAATGTATTTGCAGAAATACAAATGAATTAAACTGGAACTGTTTCATAAAATCAGTAATTTTAGATTGGTACTGTTGCCAATATCAGTTCATTTAATTAAAAAAAAACTAAAATAAACCATATTGTTACTATATATAATGTAATAATAATAAGATCATTTAAAGCAACATATTTTCAGATAATAAAGAGTAAGTTAATTTGTCAATTAATTATTTTATAGAACATTAATTACATTTTAATTTTATTAATTGCATTAAAACTAATGACAACTCAAGATTAGTTAAATGAATTCAAAACATTTCATTTTAGACATATATATAAAATTCATTAAACATTATTATTTTCTTTGTAATAAAAATTCTGCCAGAGGATATTAAATATAGGAGACAGATGGAGATAGATGATAAATACTGAGGCTAAGTAAACGTTAGGGATTAGGTTGACAAGGGCTATATTAACAGTGAGCAAGAGGGATCGCACCTGCTCTAGCTTTCATATCCTATATTTTACTGCCTATACTTATTCTTAAAATATTTAATAATAGCAACATTTAAGCCCAAAATTTTAATTAAATCTATAATCTGAGAACATACGTGAGATCAGAGAATCTCTTAAGAACTGTCCGTTGCATAGAAATGTCCGCTGATGTATGCTTCAAGGCGACCATTAAAAACAGTTTAGAGTGTCAAAATAAACTGAAGTAATTAAATCTTATAACAATTAAAATTTTATGTTCTTCTATGCGTTTAATATTTGTAAATCAAAATATATTTTGAGTATATTCGTTTTAATAATCATAATAAACAACACTAAACTTGATGAAATAAAATAAACATTAAAACAGCTTAGATACCTGCATCTCTCTATTATAAAATACATTTTATTATTTCATTTTATGCAAAATCCCAAAACAATAACAAATACTTTTATTTTAATAGGCTCTCATTAGGGAAGTACAAAACAAGTACTAAGCTTAACTTTAATTTCTAAAATAATATCAGGGAACTTCTACTAAAACAATAAGTACGTACCGTGTCCAAAAAAATGAAGTTATACAATTTGTAAAATGTTACTAGGGTTATCCTCTAGTAACATTTAAAGCAACATGCAGCCCTGTTTCAAACCTTTGTTAATTGGGAAGCTTCTAGACACTCCATCTCCTATTTTTATTGCCCCTGATATGTTTTTATAGAGCCCTTGAATTGCTCTGATGACGTATCTCTTAACAGATGTATCTTCCAAAGCCTTCCACAGTTTCCCTAGAGGTACGGTATGGTAGGCCTTGTGTAAATCTACAAATGTCAGGTGGAATTCACCGTTGTGGGCCATCTTTTTTTTAATAAGTTGTGAGAGGCTGAAGATGTGATCAGTGCATGATCTTCCAGCTGGAAAACCCGCCTGTTCCTCGCAGATTTCTTCCTTTAATTCATTTTCAATTCTGTTTTTAATTATTCGGCCGTATAATCTACTCAGTGGGCTTGTAGCCATAATACCTCTGTAGTTTGAGCAATCCTTCTTTTGCCCTTTTTTAAAACTGGGGTGATATATTCTTGCTTCCATTCTTCAGGGATCTCTCCAACATTTAACAGAAGTGTCATATTCTCTGCCAGTGCCATTTCGAGTTCGACTGGGCCTGATTTAATTAATTCTATTGGAATTGAACCGGGACTAGAAGATTTCCTATTTTTCATTTCATTTAGAGCTGAGTCCAGTTCTGCACCTGTTACTGGCGGTATTTTCTATTAGTTCTGAGAGGATAAAAAAATAATTATCATTAAATAACATCATCAACATGAAAAAACAGAGTTATGAAGTTATGAAATATGTATGGGACAGTATACGTTATACATTGTGTACTTTTCTTAGTCGTAATTGTTAGAATTGAACTCACCCATTTAGAAGTTAATATTCATTCGCAGAGTTCTCAGTTGTTGTTACTCCATCTAGATTACTTAACTTTACTTTTCAACTTTCATAATCATTAGAATGGGTTGGATTGGATAATTGTTTTCACATGGAAAATATTAGATCAGTAATTTATTATTTTTTTGTATTATTAATTTACGAAAATTTACATTGCTTGCCAATAATACTTTTTGTTAAATCAACAAAATAAATATCGAATGTATATAAAGTTACATTAACTAAAATAACATTTTCTAATTTTATAAAGATGACTTAATAATTTTCTTTGACTTGATTACTCAATTGAAAAAATTGATACGTTTTAATTCACCACAGTATATTTGCTCGATTTTTGTCCTGTCGATCATTTTCAGCTAAGTAATGATTACTTTCCTTTCAGTTGTATGTTGGACGTCTTGGTGGTAGGGTGCTGTCTTCTGATTGGAGCCTGTTTGGGCTGTTGATCGTTGGGATGTATTGCACTTTTTTCTTCGAGATGCGATTCACATAACCCCTTTTTGATTTTGGTGTCTTGATAATGCCTGAATAGGCGAAACGTCGACCGGTAAGTGGGTGTATTACCGGAGAAATTTGAAACATAAGGCTTTGCATTGTGGTTTTTCCCAATTGCATTATATTAAATATTTTAATTTTATAGTTTTAAATTGTTTTCACCTAGAAACTTAGATCTTAAAGAATAACATTTTTTGTCAATGATTAAAAAATTATTTTTATTTTTTTAACATATTGTCCCATTTAAGAGTGGATAACGTGATGAAGTCAATTCTTGGGTCACGGTGGGATATCGCTCTTTCGCATTAGTCAAAAGTAGGAAAAACCATTTAACTCTGAAGTATCTACATGAAAAATTCATTTATTTGCAAATTATATGTAAATTAATAGTTATCTATCGTATTATGTAAGATTTATTACATTGACATTTTAATTGTATAGTATATTGTGATCGATAGTATTAATCCAAGTGGGACAAAGAAAATGAAATTATTATAACAGTTTTCATTTGCTTATTAAATTTGTATATTAATATTTATCTAGCAAATTATAGTGTGATATACGGTTTATTGCCTTAAGATTTTAATTAGGTGGTGTTGGAACTTGGCTCTCGGTTTTTTTAGTATTGTTTTTAGTTATCATTAAAAATTTTCATTAAAATTTTCTTGAAAACAGGTAAACTCCAAACAATTCAAAGAACCAAGTTATCAGTTTTTCAAATAACATACGGTAATTGTTAGTAAAGAAGGGAAAATCAGAAATAAAATACTTGAAAAGACTTGCTTATGACATTAAAATACCTTAAGTGTCTAAAATAAAACAGGAAACAAAAACATCTGCCAATATTTCGCCTTTTTCAGGCTTCAATTCAGAAAGAAATTGAATAGCAATGTAAATAAATATTGCTTGTAATAAAAAAAAATTAGTATTTTTTTGTTTTCAAGAAAATTGTAAATAAATTAAGATATACCGCCAGAGTAAACATCCTACCACCATTAATACCTAATTTCAACAACTATTTAGCTTTGTTTATTTTTCATATTCTTTTTTGGATTCGGCGATATCATCATCGTAGTCCATCCTCTCAACCACTTATGCAGTGGGAAGTTAGTGTTAACAATTTAGAACTAAAATACAGGACTCTAATATTTCCTCTTTTCATTGCAATTTATATTGATTTGATTATGATTTTTAAAGGACCTTTTCAAGAGTGAACGCCATTGGAATTTTTATAATGAAGTAAATTGAAAATTCCTTCATCTTCAGTTCAGATCTAGCAATCAACGTTTCAAACCAATAAAGATATTACGTGACCTTTTGACATTTTAAAGACACTTACATATCATCGCATTCTTTTTTTGTTCCTAGCCAAACGATCGTAATTGAAGGAATATTGTAGTATACTGGTAAGTGATTGCTTTATTGAGGACATTAACTATAGGCACTCCTACAAAACAAACACCTTTCAACTTTAATACTTTCTCCAGGGATTTTAGTTATAACATTTATAATAATTTATAGCAAGATTCCTTAAAGGTAGGAAAAAAGAATATCGCGGTGTTAAAAGTGGAAAACACTAAGTCAATAACATGTTATTTAAGAAAAGGCTAGATTACTTGTGTGATTGACAAAAAAAATTAACTAAGACAGAGGGTTTCATCAAAAGAAACATCTCATACTAAGTATTCTAGTCTTTTCATCAGCTATTTCTCAAAATCATGCTAGTGACTTAGTGTATTTCACTTGTAACTTCAAGATTTGTTGGTTCTCCCGATTTAAATTATAATTATAAGTTAATTTTTTTTGTCAATCACACAAGTAATCTAGCCTTTTCTTAAAAACCATGTTATTGACTTAGTGTTTTCCACTTTTAACATCGCGATATTCTTTTTTCCTACCTTTAAGGAATCTTGCTATAAATATCAGTCACAGTTTCTCGAAACATATGCCCAGAATAGCCCATCGAGTCCTTAAGGGACATTGAGTAATTAAACAGGATTGTTGATGCAAGTTATAGAATATTTTGTTACAGTTATTTTAAACGTCCTCTCTGTCAGGGTTTGTTAGCTTGTCATTTTCTTCTCTTAATGGATTCTTTATCTTTTCTTCGGTTTCCATTCATTTCATTCGGATTTCATTCCTAAAGTGAAGTAGCTAAATAATTTCCTTTACTTAACTTCCCCCATGAATTAAATTACTATTTAATATTAAATTAATAAAACGTTTCTGCTTAATATAACTCGTGTTCGTGATTGTGGCGGGGAGCGGAGTGGCTTGTGTGGCCATGCAAGAAATCCTGGTTCGAATCCCGCTGCGGGCAAGACTTTTATTTAGTCTGTTTGCAGTAGAAAATAGATCACTTAGGATCTAGGACCCTCCTGGGGCTCACCCAGTCTCAATAAAATATTATAAAAATAAGGTACCCAAATAAGGGGGGGATCTAGCGGTTGAGCGTGACCTAGGACAAGTCACCTCCTGCAGAACCGTTGTCCATGAAGCAGTACAGTCTCTACCATGTGCTGAACCCCAGACTCGTTCACGAGTTGTAGTGGAACATGATTTTTTTTTATTTGTGTTTGTAGTTCTTCTCATTACTTTGAAGAAAAATCTACTAGCGCGTGATTCCCAATAGTTTTCTTGCTATAAACTTCTGTTTTGTTGCGATATTTTTCTGACTTTAAGAGTAATAAACAACTAAGCTAACCTGGTCTGTTTGCAGGCGATATCAGGCTGTTATAACTAAAATCCCTGGAGAAAGTATTAAAGTTGAAAGGTGTTTGTTTTGTAGGAGTGCCTATATGTGCCTTAATGTCCTCAATAAAGCAATCACTTACCAGTATACTACAATATTCCTTCACGATTTGGTAGTCATCCCGAATTAAATTATAAAAAATATAAAAGTATTGTATCTATAGAACGGAGTATAATAAGATGTTCTTACGTAAACATTTTGACATACTACTACAGTTTATATAGCACTAGCTGTTCTAGAATAGTCCTTGAATGAACATAGGTTGAATTAATCCCATTGCTAATTGATTTTTTCTTCACTCCCCTTAACAAAATTTACCGGCTTTCCTTCATTTTCTAACATCATGAAACAAGAACTTATATTCTACCCAATAATGATAATCGAAACTTAAAATAATATCAAGGGGTTGCAACCATTATACCAAATACTAGAACAAGGTACGAATTATTTGTCTTTTTTTTTATTATTTTCAATGAAAAACAAAGAAAAAACTTCTAACTCTCCTCAAAATTTGAGTTTTTACTTATTTCATTACAGACAGAACTCCAAAATGGATTGAGAAAGACCTCTGTCCGTGGGTGGTTATTCTCCGAAACTATTGGATTGAATTTTTAAAATTTGCAGCCAAAGTTACGAATCATTCTAGTAACATTTTAGAAACTGAATTTCAGTTTAGTCCTTATTTAGTATCTCCCAAGCAAGCCTATTAAAAAGGTGAGAAACCATTTAGAATTGTTTCGATATATATTTAGTATTTCGCATTTAATGAAATAATGATTTATTTTTATTTTAGGTATTTTTATACATAAATATATATATATGGTTTACAAGAAAAATGTCAATATCATTTCAATGCATTCTGAGTATTGAAATATCAAGTCCTAAAATCAAAATTATTCCAATAATACTTTTAAAAAATTTATAATTTAAATCGGGAGAACCAACAAATCTTGAAGTTACAAGTGAATTACACTAAGTCACCAACATGATTTTGAGATAAAGCTGATGAAAAGGTTAGAATACTTAGTATGAGATGTTTTTATTGATGAAACCCTCTAAATGATGTAGATTTAAAATATTTTTGTTTTGAAGAGATAAGACTTGCTCTGGCCAGGATTCGAACCCGGGTCATCTGCTTCTCCGTAGCCAGTGCTCTAAGCCACTGAGCTACCAGGGGTCATATCCCAGTCAGACAAATCCGTTCTCTTCACCGATCATATATACCGGCCACTTCAAGTATATCCTCTTCAAAACCAAAATATTTAAAAATGATTAAAATTAATAAAAATAAAAATTATAAATAATTTATTGACGTAGGTCAACTAGATCCTAATTAAAGTAATGCTCAATGAACATTCTTCCGGTGAAGAAAACGGATTTGTCTGACTGGGATATGACCCCTGGTAGCTCAGTGGCTTCCTTAGCTTAGGTAACTTAGCTCTAAGTTGGGTGAAACCATGTAGATTATAATTAATTATATATAAAGGAACAGTTTACTGAATAGTTAATTAATCAGCTTACTCAATTCGAAAATATCCTTTCATTTACATACAAATGCCCGACTTATGTTCGTATCTATACAGGTAAGGATGGGTTTGGGTTAAGCCATTGAGACTTGGAATAGGCTGCTCAGCTGGGCTTTCGTCCAGTCATTACAACTAATTACTTCGACTACAGGTTTGAGCTAATTCCTAACCAGGTATTTAGTTCAGGGCAAATGGTCACCTGTGCTCCTGTGTAGGAGAGTTTAATTTATTTTACAAGCTATCTTATGTCTTTCGTATCTTAGAACTCTTTGATGTAATTTAAACATAAAAAATGTATCGCTAAGCAAAGTTTTAAACAAAAGAATATGTGTCATGTTCTGTAAGAAATTCAATTCGTAAAATTGTATCGGAACCCTCTAAAACCTACTATGCGATCACCATATCAAAGGAAACTCCAATATTAAAAGTAAATCGAAAAGCGCATGGGGGATTTAAGGTACAATGTTTAAGATACTTGACAAAATATATTTATTTTAGTCATGAGTTGGCTATATTGCTTTCTAAAAGCCAAAAAAATCTGTATGGTTAGTTATTTACCATGTGCTTGCAAATATTTATTATTCGCTAATAGCTTTGATTTTTTCTGAACAAGTTAAATATTTAAATTTTACAATTATAAATTGATTTGATTCGTATGTTGTATATCGCTCTTTCAAAAGCACAAAAGAACTCAAAAAATCTAATTTTTCAATACAGTTATTTGAATGTTCCGTGTGAATCAAATAAATCAAGCTTTGGACATTGGTAAAGCAAAGCATTCTTATTGCAATCATGGTATTGAAATTATTTTATAAATCCTTAGAAAGTTTTTATAAGATTGGAACTTTTTTATTTTAACTTATGTTATTATTCCCAAAAAATGGGCAAACTTTATACAACTCAAAATGTGACTTTATTTTAAAAAAAAATCATATTTGAAATGGAATATCAGATATGTCGTTTCTGAATTAAAAATCTTCATAATAATAAATAAAATAATAAAATTGCTACTGTAGGATTAACTCAAAATACCGAAATTTACTACGTTACTAACTTGTTAAGTTACTACATTTTTAGTCTTTTTTTAAAAAAACAAGTGAGAAATGAAACAAGTGAAGTTACCTCACACATTTTAGGGTATCCTATTCGGGACATTTTTTCTTCTTTTAATTTTACCAATGAGTGAGAAGAAGAACTCACAGAAAACCGAACAGAACAATGGAAATAAAAGAGGCAAATGAGATGGTAACATTACATTTACTTATTTTTTCAACTGCGTCACTACAACCCATGGATCGTTTTTGGTTCAGTGCATGACAGAGACTATAGTGTTTCTAATCCAACGGTTTAGCAGAGAGATGATTTTATCGAGTTCAAACTCAACCGCCACACAACCCATACACGCTTCATTGAGTCGAGCTGAGCCCCGGGAAGGTTTGTAGAACTGGCTGGGTCGATCTATGGCTGGTTTACAGATTAAATAATTTATTTGATATAGCCTCAGTTCTGGATCTCTGCACTCTATACACTATACTACGTTCTGCCTTTTTATAGCATGCTAATGAGTCATTTGTTTTACGGTACATAATTATTTTCATTTTTTTATCAATGCATTCTTACTTTTTTAATTATGTTTTAAAGTTTAAGTAGATACTTAATTTATTTTAGCCTTATACACTCTACATTTTTAATTCATTCAAACAAACCAAAATCTATATTTATTTGGATCGAAGGCAGGCACCCAACAATAAATTTTTATATAGTTTACCTAAATAATAACATTACAAAAGAATTTTGCAAAAAAAAAAAAAATTGATTTTTTTTAAAGAAAAGTTTGATTTTTCATATTTTTTCCTAATGTATGTCCTATATGTATGACTATGAGGATGGAAAATAAGATAATTAAAACAAAAATAAATAAAATGACATTTATTTAATAAAGAATTATTATAATAATTATTATGTATTATTAAAAAACATAAATTTTTTTTAGGTAATGACCATTTTTATTTTTAGCTAAATGATTCTCATCATAACATTGGAGGAGTCAACAATATTTTTTTTACTAATCGTACCTTTTTTTTGTACCAGTTTAAAATAGGTATTATCTATAACAAATATTCCATAGGGCAGACTATAACAGCAAGCTATTGTTATAGCACAAGGCAGTAGGAACACATGAGATATCGGGATTTGACGGAGGGTAGACGTAAACTAATGAAGCGAACAGAGCTGTCAATAGCAACCATCTGTCGGGCGACAATTAGTTAGAATGTTTGACAGGTTTTTTTGTTTGTATAAGTCGTTACTGTTAACAAATCGTACCACTACAATAGTTAATACATTCTACAAAATATAAAAGTTTTATTTAAAATACTAAAATACAATATTAAAAACTCCCTTGGATTTGGAACTAAGAGAAAAGATCTGAATATAGAATTCAGAACGTCGCTCAGTGCAACCAATTTACATTGTTAATAAGAAAAAAAACACAGTAGCCAAAAATGATTAACAAAATAAAATATTACGTTATGATGATGTAATATCCATATATAGTAATATTTTAAGTAAAATAATAATAGTAATGATATTGCTATGATAATGTTATAATAATAACATGGCATAATATAATTACATTGTATTATATTTTTTATTCTTATTCTTACCCTCATCTATAATTCAATCATGCGCACAACTTATTTTCCGCTCCTTTGGAAACTTTCCACGATTAAAATGATACCTGAGCCTTTTAAACCGGCCACTAATCCTTCATCTTATCGCCCAATTGCACTCCTCTTTATAATGTCTAAATTATTTGAAAAACTCTTCTTTAATCGCATAAAGCCTATCCTCGAAAATAGCGGAGTGATACCAAACCACCAATTTGGCTTTCGTACTCATCACTCCACTGTACAACAGTGTCATCGTATCGTCGATAGATAGTGCTATCGCTTTAGAGAAAAAAAATATTGCTCTGCGATTTTTCTTGACATAGAAAAAGCATTTGATAGTGTCTGGCACAAGGGTCTTCTCTGGAAAATAAAACCTCCCTTACCTCCTACATACTTTTTAATTCTTCAATCTTATTTCCAAGACAAACTGTTCTGTACTTCCTTTGACACTTCGATTTCCTTCTTCATTCCTCAATACAGGGGTTTACCTTAAGGCTGTGTTTTAAGCCCCATTCAGACAAATTATGTATTCTGTTAACAGTCAGAGATATACCCTATGGGATCTTCAAACATTCCTGTGGTTCACCCAGCCTCTGTAAAGTTGTTACCATAAATTAGAGGGAAAAACCTGGCGGTAGTGCGTGATGTCGGACAAATCACCTCCCTCCAACACCGTTGCCTTGAAAAAACACAGTCTCGGGCACGTGGTGAACCCAAGATCCTTCATGGGCCAACCCATGGCGGTATTAGAAACATATACATCTACCAAGTGTCTATAAGATTGGAAAGACAAGAACTGACTAGACTTGAGGAACAAACAACTTATCTATAATAGTATACGACAACCTATTTGGACATATGGAGCAGAACTTTGGGGTTCAGCAAAAACAACAATAACAGCAAATACAAACAACACAGTCCAAAATTCTCAGAAATATTGTTAATGCACCATGGTATATTTCGAATCACACTATACACAACGACATGAACATTTCCACTATAAAATCATATATTCGTAACAAATATATAACACTCCATTCATCGAAACAAAATCACCCAAACCCACTCGCTCTTCCGCTTTCCTACTCTCTGTTACCTGGACTTGATAAGACATTGGTTAAAAAGACATTGGCCAAGAGACCTACTCAACTATTAATATCTTTATTCCAAAACTCGATGATCATGTAGAAAAGCGAAGAGAAAGACACTTCGATAAATTTTGCTGGATGCGCAATTGCGCAGGTGCAAATGAAAATTAAATAATAAATAAAAAATATTTTTTTATTGTTTTAGAATTTACTTAGAAAAGCGATATTGAGATAAGTAAAATATTTGTACTTATAAAGAAATATAAAGTCATATAACGGTCTCATGTACCATATATTTGTGTAAAGCTATATAGCTAATAATGTTTTTGGAGCTAAAAAAAGAATAAATTGATTAATTTCTGAAATACGCCAATGTCAAGGACCATAAAGTAAATAAAATCCGTAACTAACTAATGAATTAATAATCACTATTGGAGATATTTTCCAACGACTTGGAGTTTTGACGAGGGTCGTTAGTTAATTTGTGAAGAGGATGGAAAATGGCCGGGCAAATTGATTTACTGCTTCTCTAAATGGACAGAGTTGCTTCGGTTATTTATTATGTAGCGGAGGAAGGGAGAAGTACAAACGATATTATAAAGTTGTGGGTTCTCATACTGGCTCTTCTCAACTAGCCATATATTTCCATATCACTTGGTCCCTGTTTGAGTTAATTGTATGAATTAATTAGATATATACTAAAGAGAATATTTAATATCTCATGTAGACACTACATTGCTACCTTGTTCTCCTTATTAAACTATAGATAGGTGACTCAAAAATTTATCCTGTACAACATTAAGTGATTCTAAACATTATAACTCGATACACAATACTTTAAAAAAATATAAAAAAACAAAAAGGTACGATTATAAAAGAAAAAACATTTGGATGGATTCTTTTTTGCATGATTCCTAAGTTACCATTTAGTGGGCATAGTTTAAACAACTACACTTAGAATTTAGTGTTATCTCCTTCAACATAAAACAGTAGAACATTAAAATCATCCGTTCTTTTTTTCGAGCATATAATATTTGAGGGGTTTAGAATAAAACATTCTCCGAAATTTCAAAAATCGACTTATTCACATTATTCCCTAGTTTAATCAAGGGAATTAACTTTGTCGCCTTTGCTGCTTTATATCTCATGGTCCTGAAGTTGATGTTTCCGGAGAATTAAATTACTTGACTGAAGGATTTAGTCAATTTTTGAATTTCCGAGTTAACCGTATTTGATCCCACTGCTACATTTCACAAATTATACAACTACTTATTCAATTGCACTACAGAAGTGTACTTAACATTATAGTAGACGTACCCCGACATAAATTTGAAGTTCAGTTTAGTCTGTCATTAAATGGTATTAAACATTTTTAACTCTTATGTAGGACCATCTAAGCCTGTTACTTTTTTTTTTTTTTTAATTTTGCTTTTCTCCCATTCAAACGTTCAGTTATGTCATTAATCATTATTCAGGATGTGCAAAAAATCAAAATAACAATAATTGAATGTATAAATTATGTATATATTGTTTTATAATCCTTAAAATTGCACGTAATAATTTTGGTTAATAACAGCCACATGTTTGTTTTTAATTTAAGTAATTTATTTTATTTTTATGGGTACATTATCAATACACAGTCTCTGCAAAACTTTTTTGAGTATTTGCAGTGCTTGGCACTCTATGCATTTCTATGCTGTTCTTCGATTTTTTTGTTTGTTTAAAAGCCTCTAATTTATATTTATAGAGTATATTTATAAATGTATTAATTTATAAATGTATAAAATTCAGAAAAAACTAACTTGAAACATCCGTCTAAGAAGCGGACATATTAAAAGAGACCGTCAGTGAGACCGTCCAAAATTAGTGCATATCTGGAATATTCGTCTGTCAGACGTAGTGACTTGGAGTTGAACAGCTGTAAAGGGCAAAATCGTTATAGAAAAGGTTTTTTGACGTAGACTGGATAAAGATGCATTCCCACCTGAGATTCTGTTAGTGACACAGACTTCAGAGTAGGCTTCCAGTGCTACTAGCAACAAAGTCTTTGTCTTGACGGATATTTCGATCTAAGTGTTAAATTAGCTTAGATAGAACTAACAAGATATGAACCAACAAAAAAAAAATTGCCTGAACTAATGGGACGATATCCATTTCCCTGACGTTGGTATTTTGAAGACCTGGCCAGCGTGAGGTCATCGATGGAACCAGACTCAATGAGGCAGAGCTGAGAATAGCGAGAGTTATATGGACACTAACTGCCGATAAACAACTGCCAACAATCGATTTGACTTATCGACTATTAGCCGGCTCAAACAGAGGGAGCACAATACGCCGTTTTATTGCCCAAGGTTGAGTGAGCCTCGTACTGCGAAGGCTTTATCTCAGGCTACTGTTCTTTGTGTTGCGCTGCGTTGTTCGTCATCTCTTGTTTCCGTTATTATCAATATTATTACTACTGTTATTTTTATGTTTATGTTAATTAAAATAGATATATTTTTAGTTTGGAGAGAAATGCGTGATTAATATAAATTAGTGTTAAAAACAAAACAAGAACCAAGGAATACAATTTAATGTATTGATTAGCTCTAGTACTACATATTAGCTAAAAATAACATTGGATCACACAAACATCTGAAATAGATACTAAATAAACATTAAACAGTTAGTATGTACATGATTTTATTTTTATTTAAAAATTTGCTGAAATGAAAAGAACTTAATAAAGGATAGAATCATCCTGTCAACTATTTTCGTCTCTAACATGAAAAGAAAGTATCTTCCCTAAAAAGTCCTAATCCTTCGGAATTTTATATCTAATGGAGTAAGTAAATGTGCCCCTTATGTAAAATGTTCTTTTCCTTTAATCATATTCCTGCCAGCATATGAAACTTTGACTAGTATTCAGCAAAAAAAAATTTTTTACAGCAAAAAAGGTACTAACTAAGAATTACATTAGCCTAGTCAGACAAAATTAAAAATACGACCTTTCAAGAATTTTGGAGTCGAAATGATGTTAAAACTGATTAGCGATTGCCAGATTTCAAAATGTTTATAATTTCGAGCAAAATTAGCCCTAAGTTGTTTTGTTAAAACACACCAAAACAGGACAAACTTTTTTTCAGGAATCTTGAATAATAATATGCATATGTAATGTAGTTGACATTACATATACATACACATATATATATATATATATACATATATATATATATATATATATATATATATATATATATATATATATATATATGTATGTGGAAGAAAATGGTCCAAGTGGAGGTCAACAAATTTCTCTTAATTAGGGAGAACTGTTTATTAAAGAGGTTTCGACCCACTTTGCAGGTCTTCTTCAGGGCTGTCGAGGGGCCCCGGTGTTGCTTCGTCTACTACACCACCACTACTACATCACTAACTACTCAGTAGTCGAGCCCCCAGCCCCCATCCTCGGCAGCCCTGAAGAAGACATGCAATATGGGTAGAAACGTTGGTTCTTTCACAAGCAGTCCTCCCTACTTACGAGAAATTTTTTGACTTTTTTCAGGAAGAAAGAAGCTAAAATAAGAGAGTTTAGATTGTAATTATGTTTAAAATGTTTAAAATCAGCATACAATGTTTTTGTCCGTCTGCACACACATTGGGGTATCAGCAACCAATGTTCCAAGCTATACAGGGTGTTTCAACCAAAGAAGCCAACGCCATATCCATCAGATGTAACTTATTGTTAATTTTCTTCATTTGTAGCTTTAATTGTAGCTTCACTTGTAGATTTAATTCTTGTTATTTTAAGCTTTTTTTCATGACGTGAATTTACCTTTTGGTTTATATTTTTTAAGTAATCACGTAAATGCTTTGCGAGATATGCATTCTACTATCATTGCTCATATTTGTTATTCTAAAGGGATCTGGTCTCAGAATATAATTATTTTTCTATTCTATTATATTCAAATATATACTCAGCAACTGTTTGGCTGTTATTTGATAATTTTTAACTTTTCAATAATGATTTATGCCTCCTGAGACTAATAATTTCGTGGGTGATACTGTGTAAACGAATGATTAAGGAGTAATTTGAGTGGAAAGAGCTATAATATATGAAATTATAGATAATAATTAACCGAGTGTGTAATTAAAGGTGATAGGACTGATGATAGAGCGGCAGGAGATGAAATACCACCAGGTGACATATTGACAGGCAGTTGACTCCACTCCCGTCCCGGCTCAACAGGTGGTAACGCTAAACCTGTAAGCCTCCCTCTCTCCCTCCCTTTCTCTCTCTCTCTCACTCTCTCTCTCTCTCTCTCTCTCTCTCTCTCTCTCTCTCTCTCTCTCTCTCGCTCTCTCTCTCTCTCTCTCTGTTAAATGGCGACCGCAAGTCACAAGCCACATCATCCTCTCTACCTTCCGCCTTCCGTCACCTTCTAATTGCAAGAACGTGGAGGGTACTCAAGGAGTGTCTTTGATCTGAGCCCGGATGATCGGGAATTAGGCTGTTAGGAGCGTTTATAGCAAAGTCATCGCACTTTCCGACACTTGTATTTCCGTTTAGAGAACTCCAAGGAGTCCTCAATGATTTTACAACTTCTAGTAAAGTTTTTGAACATGAGTTTTATATTGGATAAATATCAGGGTATAGTACACCCTTCCCTATACTCCCCTATACCTCTAGTTTATACCTATAAAACTACTTATGATGGATGAATTTAATTTTTTTTAAATGATTTTCCGGCCCGGAAGTATAAAGGTAGGTAGTTATATTTAGCCTACATTTTTCATCGGCGTTAAATTAAAAATACTTTGTAACAGAGCTAATATTACTGACTTCGTTAAGCTGTTACAAAAAATAAATCACTATTCCTGAATTTAAATGAAGTGCATCAATTTAAAAAATAAAACGAAACTTATTTCCATTTTAGGAATGTATTTTCAATATATAGAATGGAGTAAATGAGAATTTTCGGATTCCAGTATGCGTTTTAAAAATTGCACTGTCATATCTATTTTTATTATATACAAAAAGTTGAAATGTGGTTTGTTTTTCCTATACGTACAAAGTTTTTCTATTCGTGTTAGAGAAGAATTGGTCGACTGTATCTTCTAATTTAAGGAAGAAATAGTTGGGGGTGCAGTCAATTGACTGCACCCCCAACTATTTCTTCCTTAAATTTTTCTATTCGTGTGTACACTGAACGCCAAAACGGTTGGAGCAATTTTAATAAAAGGGTTGGATAATGGTTTAGGTTCACACTTTGATAAGATAGATAATGGTTTTCTAATTGATCTATCATCTTCCTAAACTTTTGAACTATAAATATCTATTTAATGAAGTTATTAAATATATATTACTGTTACAAAGGTAACGAGATTATCCTGCAGACGTTGGGAATTTAATTATTGGCACGTTAATTGGATGAAAATACGATATGTAATTATAATATTCAACATTAAACAATAAGGATGAAGGAAAATTGAAACTTAATATTAAATTCACGAGACATTGCAATTATATAGATATCACTTAGGCTCTATAGAGAGATAATGAGATACCGCGGTGGTTGCCATCTTCAATTAGGGGATTAGTTGAACACTGACACCTTCAACGCTACCTATGTTTGAAAAGGTTTATTTAATTTAAAATGTTATTTAATTTAAGATAGTTCCTTTTTTTCTTTGTATAAATTAGCCTAAGCTAAGTTATGTTGTTCATGTGGCTTGTTTACGGCACGCCGTAAAATATATCTAGAAGGCGGGGATCAGGAAATTTCTGGTCGAGAAGATGGCACCCCACCTAGAGTCTCTGAGTTGTTCGACCCAAGATATGATGATGAATTGTGAGTAAGCCCAGACCGGAGAATGGAGAGCAGAGAAGAAGGCCGGATAAAGAAGAAAAATATGAACAATACCGACCTTAAATATGTAATGCCATTTTAATTATCATTTTTTTGTTACCATAGTCATAATTACCTCAATAAAAAGAATAATGTTCAATTTCATACAGTCCATTTATCATCAATTGAAAACACAACCAGCTAACAGAATTATTGGTAATATCCCCATCTCAAAGGGATCCCCAAACTTTGAACATTGGTCCTCCGGGCCGGATATTTTCAAAATTTTGAACATTGATCTTAGCGAGCCAGATTTTTCTAAACTTTCAAAATGAAATAATTATGCTCATGTGAAGGCTCATTCTATAAGATTGTTAATTAATTCACTCATCCCATCCTATAAACTGTACCTTTTCATTTTTACCTTTTTTCTCAACAATTTTCTCGCTCGCACATGTGCCAGAGTCTTATGTATGTTTAATTAACATTTAAAAGTGTTAATTCTCTTGAGAAAAATGATTTAAAATATTGTACCTTTTCATTTCTATTTCTTTTTCTCAACTATTTTCTCGCTCTCACATGTGCTTGAGTCTTATGTATGTTTAATTAACATTTAAAAGTGTTAATTCTCTTGAGAAAAATGATTTAAAATATTGTACCTTTTCATTTTTATTTCTTTTTCTCAACTATTTTCTCGCTCTCACATGTGCTTGAGTCTTATGTATGTTTAATTAACATTTAAAAGTGTTAATTCTCTTGAGAAAAATGATTTAAAATACTGTACCTTTTCATTTTTATTTCTTTTTCTCAACTATTTTCTCGCTCTCACATGTGCTTGAGTCTTATGTATGTTTAATTAACATTTAAAAGTGTTAATTCTCTTTAGAAAAATGATTTAAAATACTGTACCTTTTCATTTTTATTTCTTTTTCTCAACTATTTTCTCGCTCTCACATGTGCTTGAGTTTTATGTATGTTTAATTAACATTTAAAAGTGTTAATTCTCTTGAGAAAATTAGTAAAAATACTGTATCTTTTCATTTTTATTTTTTTCTCTCAACAATTTTCTCACTCTCACATGTGCTTGAGAGTCTTATGTGTGTTCAATTAACATTTAAAAGTGTTGATAGGTTTGAGAGAGATTCTTAGAAATACAGGACCTTAACAATCATACTTCTCATAAATAGTGTTGTGATATTTCTCATGAGTAAGTTTATATTTTTGAATAGGATGGGATGACTGAAATACTCACCTTGTAAGTTCTAAAGATAAGGTAAATGACAACAAGCATAAAGGATAAGGTTGAAAATGTATTCAGGTTTTGTACAATCAAATCTCATATGGACACAATGCACTGGTTTACCTATTGATTTCTAAATTGTTAAGAGTTTGAATGTTTCTAATGAGGATTTAATTCACTTGCAGATACTTAAGTTTCATTTAATTCTCTATCTGCATTTAAGTTATCATAATTACAGAATTTAAGAAGTCAATTGTTTAAAATGTGTATTTAATTCACTAGTAGATACTTATGTTTCATTTAATTCTCTGTCTGCATTGAAGATATCATAGTTACAAAATGTAATAGTTCAATTGTTTTAAGTCCACTGTAAGAATAACTTGTTAAAAAAGATTCATAACGTTGAAGGTATAGTTTAACATGAAGTTTATCT
Organism: Arma custos; assembly: GCA_037127475.1. Taxonomy (NCBI): domain Eukaryota; kingdom Metazoa; phylum Arthropoda; class Insecta; order Hemiptera; family Pentatomidae; genus Arma; species Arma custos. Next base: position 185,629,270 of record CM073759.1, read on the forward strand.
CTAAATAACTCTTTTAATATGTGATACTAATGATGAATAATATTAATACTTTGTTTCAATAGTAATTGTATTTTCCAGGCATGTATACCTTTTAAATTTAGATAAGTTATGTTACTTTAGGTACACTAAGAAATCTCATCACTCTTTAGCATCATATTAGGACACATTTCACAATATTGTAACAAAACATTAACTTCAATCACATCAGTTAGCCTCGCCTTCATTTGGAGTGTAGGTTATGAACAGGTTACCGTTCTCCCCACTCCAGTAGCCAGGTGTTCATGCATCATGGGAATTTTCTTAGAATTGTCACTTAAGCTTTTTTCTGTTTTTGTGTTTCACGCATGGTTTTGAGTGATTTTCTCTTCTTTAATAATGTTTGTTAATGTTTTTTTTTTTTCTACCTTTCCATTTTATGTCTATCTGCATTGTGAGTTAGTTTTATTCTTGGTATATTCGCGTCTTTATCTTTTTGGTTCTGCCCTTCTTTTTCCTGCTTTCCCCTTCGGTCTGGCAGGCTATTTATCTCATTATTATATAATATTTATATATATATTTATATATACAAAGTTAGAATAATTTTTGCTAATTACCCCTTTGCCTGTTATTGTTATTATTCGCAATGGCTCCAGTTAAAGGATCTCTTGAAGTTTATAACACTCAAAAGGAACGTCTCTTTTCACGGTTACAAATCACTTATGATATGACTAAGAGTTTACCCAATAATCAAGATGTTTTTATGGCTAGAGTGTCGAAACTGGAGGATACATTCAAAGAGTTCGACCAAGTTATTTTAAAGATATCAGAACTTAATGCAACTGTTCCTACAGAAGAACAAATAAATGTTTCCCAAGTTACGGCTTCATTTGAAGACTTGTATTTTGCCATCATAGCAGCTAAAAACCGTCTTATTGGCGTTTCAACTCCTACACCTCTTAAGAAAGATGATTCTAAAATTAATGTAGCTGGTTCTGATGTAGATACAAGATTTAATTTACCACAAATTAATATTCCTGTGTTTAAAGGAGACATAGAACAATTTCCGACTTTCATTTCTTTGTTTAATACCCTAATTCATGAAACTAAATTGCCGGATATTGTTAAGTTTTCTCACCTTAAGACACTTCTCGAACCTCCAGCCTCCAATACTATTAGTTCTATTGAATTTAGAGCGGAAAACTATTTGACCGCTTACGATAAATTAGTGGATAGATTCTCGAACAAAAGGATTGTTGCTGGTCTCTTGTTTAATAAAATCCTTAAATTTCCTCCACTTACCACAGACAGTCTTAATAGTTTCAGAGCTTTTCTAGACACCTTTGATGACAATTTTAAAGCTATGAAGGCGCTTAAAATTCCCGATCTGTCCGACTTTATGATGCTTCATATGGCCTTAAATGTTATTGATAAAAATTCTCAGAGGTTGTTTGAACGACAATATACTGATGATAAAATCCCCACTTTCGAAGAACTGTGTACTTTTATGAAGTCTCAGTGCAGAGTTGCTGAGCTTTGCAAAGATAATACTTCCCGTAATGATAAGGGACAAATTCAAACCAAAAGAGGTCAGAACTTTTTCTCTGGAATTAATTACAAATCACAGCCTCGGATTAGTTCAAAAAACGAAAAGCCCATGAATATTAAATGCCCAATCTGCTCAGGATCTCACAATATTTTACGTTGCTCTTCATTTCTGACTGCTAACGTTCCAGCTAGATATGAACTCTTGAAAAAATACAGAAGGTGTTTTGCTTGTGCCGGAGCCCATAGACAGGACTCGTGTAAGAGTAAAGGTCGTTGTCAGCATTGTGGTAGCACTAAGCACAACACTCTCATCCATCTAGATAGGAATAATACATCCACGCCTATGGCTAGTACTCCTCCTCCTACAAAGTCGCAGGAAGGTTCATCTCAAGATCATTCTGCTGCAGAGTCCTGCACATTGTCCCATTCCTGCGCTACCTCTTCAAATCAGCAAGTTCTTCTCAGCACGGCTCGTGCCAGGATTCTCTCTCGAGATGGCATATGGGTACCTTGCAGGCTCTTGGTGGACAATGGGTCGACTGTCAATTTCATCACGAATTCTCTCGCTCATCGGCTCGGACTACCACGTCGTAGTTCATCAGTTCCTGTCTCTGGAGTCGGTGACACTTCTCTTCCTGTCTCTCTTGCTGAAGTCGATTGTACGATATGTCCCAAGAAGTCCACTTCTGAAGTCTTTAAATTCACGTCTTTAGTTCTACCTAAGATTGTCTCTAAGTGTCCTTCCCTCTCAATCTGCGCAAAGGTAAAAGGAGGACTCTCTAGTATCAGCCTAGCAGATCCTGACTTTGATAAGCCAAGCTCCGTGGATTTACTGATTGGGTCTCAAGTTTATTCAGAAATTCTAAACGATCCTCCGGCATTGATCAAGGGTGAGCCATCCGCTCTTCTCACATCATTGGGCTGGATTCTGTTTGGCAAGGTTCCTACCCAGTCCGCAGTTCAAACTTTGGCAGTCTCCTGTTTGGCGCAACCCACTCTCCAGGATGAGGTTAGAAGATTTTGGGAAACGGAGGAAGTTACTGCAGTAATTCCTGAAAGTCCCGAAGACCAGTACTGCGAGAATCATTATAAAGAAACAATTCAACGAGATTCTCTTGGTCGTTATGTAGTTTCTCTTCCCTTCAAGAAGACTCAAGGTCTTACGTTGAACTGTACCAGAGATATTGCTTTGCAAAGACTAGATAAATTGGAAAGAAGATTCCTTAAGAATTCTGAATATCGAGATCTCTACCATGCTCAAATGGAAGACTACATCCAATCTGACCACGTACAAACTGCATCCTCTCCCGCTGAATACGTTCTTACTCATCATGGAGTCCTTAAAGATAGCAGTTCCACGAAGCTTCGAGTGGTATTCAACGGCTCAGAACATGCTCCCGGATCACTCTCTTTGAATGATTTCCTGCCTGCTGGTCCAGTTCTTCAGACAGATATAGGCCAGCTTATAGATAATTTTCGTACATATCCTATCGCACTTACTTGTGATGTAAAGCAGATGTTTAGGTGTATCGGGCTGAACGAGAGGGATAGGAAGTTCGTACATTTCTTCTGGAGGTTTGATCCTTCCCAACCAGTTCAAGAGTGGGAATTGACTACTTTGCCGTTTGGTCTCAAAACTTCTCCATTTTTAGCAATTAGAACTGTGATTCAACTCTTTAAGGATGAAGGTCATAAGTTTCCTAGAGCCGTTCAAGCTCTGAATGAGATTTACATGGACAATATAGTCTCAGGTGCAGCTACAGTAGAAGACGCCCTAGAATTTTACAATCAGTTAGTTTTGTTATTTTCCTCTGGCGGCTTTGACCTACGCAAATTCTCCACTAACAGCCCTGAAGTGTTAAGCCATATTCCACGGGAACATCATGAGATACCTCTACATTTAGATTACTCTCAGACGGTAAAGGTACTAGGCCTAAAGTGGAATCCTCAATCTGATCAGCTTGGTTATGCCGTAAATGTGTTCGAAGCTGCGTATACCAAGCGAGGAATTCTTTCTATTGCTGCACGTATCTTTGACGTAAACGGATATATTTCTCCCGTAATATTTTGGATAAAATGTCTTCTCCAAAGATTGTGGTTGTTGCACTCTGACTGGGATGATGACATTCCCTCCGACCTAAGAAGATTGTGGTCATCATTCATCCAAGAGCTCCCTCTCCTCTCACAGGTGACATTGCCACGTTATCTCAGTCATTCTCATTCTTCTCTGCAGATAGTTTCATTTGCCGACGCCTCAGACAAAGGATACGGATGTGTAGTGTATCTCCGGAAGGAAGACTCCGGTGGACTGGTGGATACTCAACTCGTCAGAGCTAAAAGTAAAGTCGCTCCCCTAAAGGTTCTTAGCATTCCACGCTTAGAGTTAAACGCTGCTCTCTTATTATCTAAGGTTTTGTCTACTCTTCAAGTTTTCTTCCGTCGCATACAGATTCAACAGATATATTGTTTTTCTGACTCTCTCAACGTCCTGTGGTGGCTGCAGACGCCTCCACATCAACTCAAAACATATGTTGCAAATCGAGTAGTCCAAATCCACGAAAATATTGATAACGCACGTTGGCACTATGTATCAACGAAGGAAAATCCCGCGGACTGCGTTAGCAGAGGCCTCACACCCAAGGAAATAATTGACAAGGAGATTTATTGGAAAGGACCTTCCTTCTTGCAGTTGTCTATTGACGAATGGCCTCTCAGAGTTTTAGATCCACCAGCCTCTCTATCTGAAGTTAAATCCCTATCATTTCTCTCAACACCGATGGTTAATGAGACGTGGAAATATTTTGACAAATTCTCCTCTCTTCTCAAACTTCAAAGGGTCATGGCTTATGCTCTACGTTTCATTTTGGTTCTAAAATACAAGATCAAAGGCAGTTCATCATCCAACGCAAGCAATCCCCTCTCCTGTGAAGAACTCAAGAATGCCCTGCATAGGTACATCTCTCTGGAACAACGACATTACTTCTCAGATGTGATTTCTTCTTTAGAAAAAGGTCAACAGATTGAGGGCGAGCTGAGCAAGCTTAACCCTTTCCTTTCTAACGATGGACTTATCAAGGTGGGGGGAAGATTAAAAAATGCTCTCCTCCCTGAGAACACCAAACATCCCATATTGATCCCAAAAAGGTCCCATTTGGCAGGTCTACTTTGTGATTATTATCACAGGTATACACTTCACGGTGGTCCTCTTCTGATGCAATCTCTTATCCACAGACATTATTGGATTCCTTCCTTGCGGCAACTAATTAGGAAAAGTGTATTCCATTGTTTACCATGCTACAAGTCGAAAGCAAAACCTAAAGCACCTCTCATGTCAGATCTTCCCGCCAGTCGTGTTACTCCAGCTCGCGCCTTTCTGGAGGTTGGGGTCGACTACGGAGGTCCGTTTTTACTCAGGGAGTCTCGCCGGCGCAATTCTGCTAAGTCCAAAGCTTGGATAGCACTTTTTGTCTGCATGTGCACTAAAGCCGTCCACTTAGAGTTGGTTACTTCCCTGAGCACTAATGCCTTCTTCTCAGCTCTGGACCGCTTTATAGCTCGACGAGGCCTTCCTATACGTATCTACAGCGACCAGGGCTCCAACTTCCTAGGAGCAGCAAGGAAGTTGAGAGAACTTTATGCTTTCCTCTCCCTCCATCAGCAAGAGATCTCAGACCACCTGACTTCGTCTCAGATTGAATGGCGCTTCAATCCTCCTTCTACCCCTCACTTCGGAGGCTTGTGGGAAGCGGCTATTAGGTCTACAAAACACCATCTCCATGCCGTTCTGCAAGACCAAGCCCTCATCTATGAAGAGTTTACCACTTTGTTAAATCGGATCGAATCTGTCCTGAATTCTCGACCCCTATGTTCTATTACAAATTCTCCGGTTGATAACTTGGATTATTTGTCCCCAGGCCACTTCCTGATTGGACAGCCCCTTCTCACTCTTCCTGAAAGTACCGAAGTGAAACGATTTCCTTTGAATACGCGTTGGGAGTTAGTTACGCGTTCCTTGCGCCACTTCTGGAAACGTTGGTCTCAGGAGTACTTGCACACCCTCAATACTCGTTCGAAATGGACTTCCTCCCGCCATAATATAACGGAAGGTATTCTCGTCTTGCTAAGAGAAAGAGATACATCTCCTCAGCAGTGGATTCTCGGACGAGTAACTGAAGTCATGCCAGGATCCGATGGAGTAGTTCGAGTAGTAAAGCTTCGAACTGCTAATTCTGTCCTTGTACGTCCAGTACACAAGATCGTTCCACTCCCAGAGGGACATGATCACTGAAGTTATTCAGGTTATTTTCTTTTAGAAGAGTTAGTTTCTTACTTGTATGTATTTGTTTTTTTTTTATAATATTTTTTATGAGTTTGCTTTCCATTCACTCCAAATTTAGGTGAAATGAGGCATTTCACGGTTGGGGGTATGTTTGAAAAGGTTTATTTAATTTAAAATGTTATTTAATTTAAGATAGTTCCTTTTTTTCTTTGTATAAATTAGCCTAAGCTAAGTTATGTTGTTCATGTGGCTTGTTTACGGCACGCCGTAAAATATATCTAGAAGGCGGGGATCAGGAAATTTCTGGTCGAGAAGATGGCACCCCACCTAGAGTCTCTGAGTTGTTCGACCCAAGATATGATGATGAATTGTGAGTAAGCCCAGACCGGAGAATGGAGAGCAGAGAAGAAGGCCGGATAAAGAAGAAAAATATGAACAATACCGACCTTAAATATGTAATGCCATTTTAATTATCATTTTTTTGTTACCATAGTCATAATTACCTCAATAAAAAGAATAATGTTCAATTTCATACAGTCCATTTATCATCAATTGAAAACACAACCAGCTAACAGAATTATTGGTAATATCCCCATCTCAAAGGGATCCCCAAACTTTGAACAACCTAAGACCTCTTTCCAGAAGCTAACTCCGGTAATCCTCGCTTAGCGATTCAGATTTCGCCATAGCAAAAGAATGAGATAGTATTAGATCGAAATTTCACTTAAAAGCTATTTGATCCAAAACGCAACTTACGAATTAAAAAAGAAAAATACAAATAATTGAAGTAATCCTTTGACATCTTCTATTGTCTATCTGTAGACGTCTGTACTTATTCTTTAGATTGTCTGCTTATTCCTTAATCCTTAGGGGTAGGTAGGGGTAGATGGATCCCATCAATTGAAGTTTTGGAATAAAAAAAATTTGGTTAGAAAATTTACCTCAAAAGACAATGTGACTTATTTGAGAATGATTAACGTAAGTACGAGGGATAATTTCAAGATAAGTAATTTCACCTGGCATAATTTTCAGTTATATCGAAAGTGGCCAAACTATTAATTCAATTCTCTACCTTCAACAACTCGTATGATTGAAGCAGGCTATTAAAAAAAAAACGGCTGGAAATGTTCAATGGGAAAGGTGCTGTGTTACACCACAACGCTAGAAAACACATGTTCATAGTAACTCGGCAAAAATGACAATGCTTGGTGGAGATGTTTTGATGCACCCAAAGTATTGCTTGGACCTTTCCCCGTCCAAAAACCATTAAGGTTAGTATCTGCAGAACTCTCTTAATGGTTTAAAGTTGCCTTCAGAAATGACCTGTAAAACTCACATAGTTCAGTTTTTTGACCAGAAACCTCAACACTAGAAGTTCTACACTGTTTAAATTTTGGTTTTACAAGCATATAAAGGTGAATAAATTAGCTTTAAAACAACCGGACATTGCATAAACTAACCACCCTAATCATTTCTATTACTATTAATTTATTTTCCAACCTTCCTTGCATCTTCGGATCAACTTTTCGGATCAACTTCGGACCAGTTTCTTAAGTAACCTGCCAACATTTCAACTGTTTCATTTCCTTTATGTTCGTTCCGTCCTTTCTTCGTAAGCGGTTAAATGGTTTGACCTTACTATTGCTTGTCCCACGCACACGAAAGATCCATGTGATTTGAATAATGTTTCTTTTTCACTTCTTGAGGATAATAGTTTTGTTGCAACATAGTGGACATAACCACTGTGTATATAGTAACGGTATTAAATACGCGATAGGGGATTATTGTCCTTCACGAGTTGTAAAAATGTAAATTAATAATTTTGTGAAAATGTTTTTTAAAGCCTAAAGAAAATAATTTGAATCATGAATATGGTAAACGACTACACTACATATCCTTTGAGTATTCAATCATATTCCTTGAAAAACACTGTATATGCATTAGCTGTCCATTATCATACTTTATCTTTGAAAAAAAAATCTCTTTTAGCCACTGAGGTCTCAACTATTCAAAAACATTCCATGGTTACAACGATTTTCTCTTCAAATGTTTTGCTCTCGGAAACATGTTTCTTAGCCATTTTACCGCATGAGTACTATTATGAATATTTTAAAAGTAATTTAAATAATTTATTTCGTGACTTTCCTTACTAAGGATGATTGGATAAATTAACAATTTTCTCTAATACAATATAATATTACGAAGCGCGGTAGAGCGCCGAGTTGACATCCCGAAGGTTACTGATTGGAACATCTATATCGATGTGGCAGACAAATTATGTAATCCGTTAACATTCAGAGATATATACCCTATGGGATCTTCAAACATTCCTGTGGTTAACCAGCCTCTGTAAAGTTGGAACCATAAATTAGAGGGAAAAACCTGACGGTAGTGCGTGATTTCGGACAAATCACCTCCCTCCAACACCGTTTCCTTGAAAAAACACAGTCTCTGGCACGTGGTGAGCCCATGATCCTTCATGGGCCAACCCATGGGGGTAATAGGTAAATATATATCTACCAACTGTTTATAAGAAAAGGGGTTCACAATACTGCCGAACCATCAAATCTATCTAACAGCTCCTTCCTGAACTATTATTGTTATCAACAATTATTTTCTTTAAATTACTCCTTTCACAACTCATATTTTTTTCTTCAATCACTATCGATATATGCATATGCAGATGAGAATATGTGGTTAGGTCCAATTTTCCCCAAAATGAGTTTATTGTACTTAAGGAAGAAGAATCGTTTTATTTTTTGTGGTGAATAAGTAGCTAAGTCAGGCATTGACTTGAAATGGAGTTATTGCTTATGTAAGAATTAAATTACAAGATAGATCCATTCCGCTTTCTTCAGTACATTTAAATCACTCTGGACTAAATACGACTTAAACACCGGGGCGGCAGATATACCGCTTTACTCACATCCCAATAAGGCAATAGGATTTCATATCTTACTAATATTATAAATGACAAAGTTTGTATGTTTGTCTCTCTTTCACGCAATAACTAATGAACGGATTTGGATGAAACTTTACAGTAATATAGGTTATACATCAGAATACACACATAGGCTATAGCAAGCGCGGGTTTAAGGGAGGCGCACCGGGTGCCCCCCCTCCTCCTCCGACTGTTTTGAAGGTACTGTGGAGAATCCATTATATTACATAATTAAAGGCAAATCACAAGATCATAATTGTTAAAATAATAGAAAGAACGTGGGTGAAACTATTGTTTATAATCTTACTAATATTATAAATAAAAGGAACTTAGCATCTTGAAATTTGGAGATAGGTTCTTTGTATAATATAAGAAAGAAATTGGATAATTCCATCCCAAGGGTTTCCCCTTTAATATAATAGGGACTCAAAGATTGTATAGAATCTGTCAATTTTGAAGTTAGACATCTGAAATTTTGAATGTACGAGTAACTTATAGTTAAAAAAAATGTTAAATTATTCATTTAATATGATCTTTCACGAACTTTATGTGGCAGCCCAAATTCCACGCGAGCGAAGCCGCGGGCGAAAACTAGTATCATACATAGCACTGTATTTATTTATATTCTCCATAACTTCAATATAATGGGAGATGTTATAAAACAGAATAAAAGAAGGGAAGTCACTTAAGATCAGAATGTATTTTTCTCTAGTCAAATTAAAATAATCTATGCAAAACGTCTCACTTTTGTATATATTTATGTATTGTTGAATTAAGAAGTTCGGATATAGAGGGTATAGAGTCATTCTTCTGTTGAACTTAGATACGGTTTCGATCTGAATACAATCTCCACGATGCTTTGAGGACAAACAAAACCGCTCTCACTGATGGAGGAACAAACAAGCAGACGTATCTGTGTCTGTTCGGTGCCGGATGTTTGTTGTCGGCTATCATCCCTCTTATAGATATTAAACTTCATTGTTTTATCAGCTGTAGATTGTGAGGTTACTGCTATGTACTATCAGTGCCGGGAAGCTCTGTCAAGCTGTGTCCTGCTATTAATCTTGTGGCATCAATCCTATCGTCAAGCTTCAACGCTAGCAGAATGTTTTTAGGAAATAAATGTAGGTAACGAGAAATCTTTAATTTCCATCACCATTATTTCCATTATCATCTATGATGACTTCAATCTCTGACTAATTCTAATATTTATGGAATTACTAATCATAAAGTCTAAAATTCTTATCGATAATAGTGTTTCATTGGAAAAATACAGTGGCTCAAAGTCAAAATGATGCACCTGGATATAGATAGGAATTTTTGAATAAATAAATCGATCAACTTGTATTACATTAAAAACAATAATTTATTGTAATCGCTAAACAACCTAGTAATATACAGAAAACTTTAGTGGTTTCTGGTAGTTTTCAACCAGAAACCACTAAACTTTTGTGTATAAATAGTGGCCGTGGAAACCTGTAAGAGTATTTAACCTAGTAATATGTTCTTCGTTAATTTTTATATGTTTGTACACAAAGAATATATTACTATTGTTTATTTATATATGTTAATACACAAAGAACATATTACTTTTGTTTATTTTTACATTGGTATATACAAAGAACATATTACATTTGTTTATTTTTATACTTTTTATACAAAGAACATATTATTGTTTTTTTACATGTTTATACACAAAGGTTTAATAATAAAAATAAAATTTAGAGATTTAGAGAAATCTAAATTGTTTGTGATTACCAATCTCATATTGATAATGATACATTGCTGTATTCCCCAAAATTTGTTCACTGAAACTATTTTCCTTTAGTTAAACACTTAACTAGGAAGTAATAGGTTCTTTTCAAAGTCAGTACCACAAAATTTACCGCATATTTGAACTTTTTTCAATATTCGGAGTACACTCATTGTATAAAGAACGTGATTTTGTTGAGATGGCCGTTCAGTATTTTAATGATAGGAACTGTATGAATCCAATAAGCGAAATTATTTTGAAAACCGATCAACTGATCAGTGGAGAGCTTTAAAAAGGAAAACCGCTGTGCCAGAAAAAATTTTAAAACTGTAAGAAAAAATTGAAATGATTTGGATCATCAGAGAAATAAAACAAAATTCACGTTTGAGTGCAACTAACAAAGTACAACATACAAAAGTATTTAACTAAATTAATAGTTAAATAAATAAAAATATTATAAATTAAAAGCAGATGAGAAGAGTGATGTATATATAATTTTGAATGTGAGGTAAAATCGATTATTCATTTTTTATAAATGAATCAAAATCAAATCAAAGTTGAATATTTTAAATTTTATTGTTTGTACATTTTTAATTTTGAAAATAAATGTGTTGAAGAGTTTATGTTTTTATTTCCTATAACCATTTGATTATTTTTTTCTTCTTTCCATATGGTGTATTAATTTAACTGTGAACCATTGTATGATTTCTATGAAAATTGGAATATTAGAGAAATCCACATCACAAAAAAAATATTTAAAAAAAATGAATGGCTCGCTTCTAAAGAAAAACGATATTCTTAAAAGACATAGTCTAAGTAATACAATTTCCTTAAATGTTTAAAAATAATAATTATTATGGTAAAATTATATAAATTAAAAAAGAGTTAATTAATCCACATTATAAAACATTTTTGATGAATATTATTTTACAATATTTGTATTAAGCCTCGATTCGGTCTTACAATTTTTACCTGTAATTAGGTCGTACAATGGAATGTAAAACAGAAAAAAAGAATTTTAATTTTGAAGTGATCGATGATTTGAGGCGTTGTGATGCAAAAAGGGGTAAATCCAAATTTATTATTTTTAAATTTATTTATTAATAATTATAACTGTATTACAATAATAAAATGAGTAAATAGGCTAAGTGATACATAATGACATTAGAATAATTAGAGAAACTACCCAATCGTAGTATATACTCAAATCACAAGTTCAACTAAGAAGGTCACGTGGCCATCTTGTTTCCAGACGCCTCGGAGGATTATCGGGAATTGAAGAGGAAACTAGGTTTGAAACTAGAGGGTTTGAGTGGGAATGAAGTTTTTTATGAAAGGATAGATACCGGGTTCGGGCCAAAGCAGCAAAAAATGGGACATCGTTATGAATTACTTTATTCTTAACAAAATAAGGAGCATTGAGGATTTTACGAAGAATTTTGGATTGTAGGGATTGGATACGGGAGGAATTCGATGGCTTAGTGGAGCCCCAAAGCTCTTCTCCGTAAGTCCAAATAGATCGTATGATGGCCATGAAGATGAGTCTCTTGCAGTTAATTGGGAGCTTAGAGCGTTTGTCTAGTAATAGTGTTGAAGTAGCCTGAAACATCGAGTGGTTTCTTTTCTTTTCAGTCTTGTATGAGGATTCCAAAATCCAAATTTAAAAAAAATTTCAGGAAACACAAACATATGTATAATTCAGGTTATTGTGAAGTGATTACTATTATTTATGATATTAGACAATTTTTTTTATAGAAAATTTAGATTGGCTTTAGCATGTTTTGAATGGTGAGCCATGTACCACCGCATAGAGGACTCTGAATTTGTGAAAAACATTAAAAAATTAAAAATCATTAATAATTGATTTATCTCTTTTTGCATCTCTACGCCTCATTTCATTTATCGTAGACTGAACTTTAACCCAAAACAATCGCCACAGCAGTTGAGAGCTTAACACTAGAAATGAGAAGTACGTGAACGAACTAGTTCATTGAACTAGATCCGGAAAATGAACCATAAAGAGCGCCCTCTGTTTTGGTGAACTATAGTTCGTTTTAGTTCACACCACTCACCAGCTACCACACTCGGACAGGGGACCGTAGGCGTCTGACCTAACATCGAAAGACGAACTACTAAACTAACTGAACTAGTTGAACCTTTCTAGTTCATTCGACCTCTCAGTTTCTTCCCCTTTTTCCATAGTTCAATTCCTCTCTTAGTTTAGTGCATTTCTAGTTCTTTTGAAAAATTAACTATGTAGTTCATTTGAACTAGTTCATTAGAATGCACTATCTCAAAAGGAACGATTCAGTAAAAAGAACTGCTTTGCCCACCTCTACTCAACACACTGAGCCAGCCCGTATAATTCTTAACACATGAAAAATTATATTTTAAGATATCGATAAAGAAGTAAATCCTATTCCTCTTTCTGGTTTCAACGAATACAATTCCTTTCCTCAATCTATTCAGAGAACTCAGTTCCCTGAACTTAACTTTCAACCTACATAATGCTACTTAAAAAAATATTGCGGTGTAAAAACTAAAAATTTAACTCTTTTGTTTCATTATCCTCATTATCGTGTTGAAGTATTCCTCTAGAAGAATTATTTCAGCGAAAACTCAAACCTTCCCCTGAGTGAGTAGGGGAGAATTGTATTTTCCCTCCCTCCAAGAGGTTTTCCCCACTGTATCATTCTTTTCTCTGAGAAAAAAAACGTTGGGTTTGGAAGTAGCTATTGTCTAGCTGTCAGAGAGAGTCAGACGACGCTCCGATCTGCGATATGTCATTTCTCTTCACCAGCTTAGCAGCAGGGTCTTTTGACAAGGTTTGGGCTCTCCGGGATTGGGGAACAGCTATGACAGTTGGGTAGAGATAATATTCAAATCCAACTATATAAACATGAATATATTATACTACTTATTTATATAGTATAAATATACCCCAATAATAATATAATTTAATCAGATATTAGGAAAATATATGGGGGAAATAATATTGATAATAAAGTAGGAAAAAAAGGTCTAGCAAGATTGTTTTAAATTGTCATTCAAATCATCCCGCATCTTGTGAAAATAATATGTTTAGATAATTTTTATCCTAAAAATTTAATAACTCTTTAAAACTAAAAGTTTAAATATTGGGGTAAATCGTTTAAATAAAAATAAAAAGCCACTTAAAGGGTAAAGAATTTAAACAGTGATTAATGAACTTAAAAAAATTATAAAATAAGTAAACAAATCTTAATAAGTACAAGTTAATATGAAATCGACTCTAAATAAAAAACTAACTCCAACATTTATTGTTTTTTGCGATTTAATGTTAATTTCAATGTTTGAGGTGTTTTACACTGATTTTCGTTTCGGGATTGATTCCGAATTGATGATCAAAGCTAATTTCTTTTAAATTAATATTAAAGTTCACCGAAGGACATTATTTTCTTTAGTTTATTGATTAAAAGTTTACATTTAAGTTTAAATATTGGAGTAAATCATTAAAATTAAAAAAAGAGCCAAAATATTTAAAGGATTGACAAATTGATAACTGAACTAAATGCAAATTCATAAAGCTTATAAATGGCCTTAATACATTATTAAATTCCTGAAAATATTTTTAGGAAACTACAAACCAACAAAAACAAATATCATGTTTATAAAATAGTATGACTGATACAACAGAACTCAATAAAATGTTGGAGTAGGATCTCTAGACAAATTAACTGCTTATTTTTTGCATTATTACAATATATTATGGTAAGTGCATAGATGATTTAAGATGGATTTACCTATTTATGAGTAGAACCTGAAAAATTGAATTGAATTGAATAGTTACTTACGACTAATATTGTTAGGAAACTTTCTTACCTGAAAAATAAAAATAAAGAAAATTAGAATAATATAACAATATAGTTAAAAATAAATAATTACTTAATTATCAAAATGGAAACGAAACCACAAGAAAATCAAACATCTTCATTAAAATATCCTGTGATAACAATTAAATTCCTAATGTATCAATTAAACTCAAAAGCGGTGGCGTAGAAAATTATCCTATTTCTACTTAAAATGGGCATGCTTAGTTTCAATTTTCATTCATTATTTACTAGTTATTACGTAACACTGAGATATGTATAAAGCATTTGATAGATGATATTGTTATATATTCTTGAATAATTTCGTTTTTTCTCAATAAACAGCATTAAAGTCGCATACATTATCGTTTTATGTTTAAGATGAAGTTCACCCTGATCAGCCAATCAATGAAATACTCTAAAAAAAATCATGATAAACCGACATATTTCATTTTGCAACATAGATACACAATTATCAAACCATAAAACAGTTTTTAACAATCTACATATGACCGCATACCAAAAGAAGCACAATACTTGGGTTCCACATAAACTAGCAGTGAAGATTTTAAAGAAACGGTTTTCCATTTGTGAATCTGTAAGGAAACGGAAAGAAATCTTGCCATTTTTAAAAGAAATGATTACGAGCGATGAAAAGTGGATCACGTAAGAAAATAATTCACACAGAAAATCTTGGTCGAAGCCCAGAGAAGCTTCACAACCAGCCATAAAGCAAGTTAATGCTGAGTGTTTGGTGGAATTGAAAAGGGATTGTTCATCAAGAGCTGCCCGAATCTGGAAAATTAAGAGACATAGTACAGCCCGGACCTTGCCGCGTTACACTACCATTTGTTTCGGTCTTTGCATAACTTTCTAACTTTTGCCAACAAATTCGGTTCTGTAGTAACAGAATTATGGTTTACCAGAACAGTGGAAAAAAGGTCATCAATCAAAAACATATACCTATCAATGTTTAATGTTTGAAAGCTGAATGAATAAATTTTCTTGGAAAAATATGAAAAAACTCAAATGTTTTTTATTGTCGAAATTACTAATCCTCGGATGTAATACAAAAAACTCAAAATTAGGATAATTAGAATGGTGATATTTCACACCAATTAAAGTGTTATTGAGAAGAATGGAGGAGAAGGAAGTTTGATGAAGGACCGTAATTCAACGATTTAAATATCGCCCTGAGAGAAATGCTTTATTTTCAGCAGTGCTGTCCAATTACATTGGATTGCCTTAATACACAGCATACTGATCAATCCAATCGGACATAATGTACATTAGAATTTGTTTGTTTAAAATGCATACTTAAAAACTACAGTACAATTCTTAATTGTTTTCTACTTTTTTTCTTCTTTTCTTCTTTTTCATATACAAGAAAATAAAGAAAATACAAACCAGACAAACGTACAATTTATAAAGACAAACAAATCTTAAAAAAAAAAAAAAAAAAAAAAACAGCGTGTGTGGTATCAGCTACTATATATATGATGGTGAATTATCCCCAGGGAGTCAAGAATAATATTCTCGGCGAGCACCATCACATCCCTGCCATTGACACCCAGGTCATCGAGGAAGCTCCATGTTCTTTTCGGAATCGTTCCGCGAGACCCAAACCAGAGGCCTCTCACGGTGAACTCTCTCTCTCCGAAGGTCTCGCGGAATTTCTCCTTTAGGAAAGGGATGCATTTGTCATATATTTCCTTCTTTTCCCTTTCCACTCCACCCGCCTGGTCAAGGTCATTATTTTCAAATCTCACCGTCGGATCCAACACCCAGGCTACCTTTCCGGTCTTCGGAAATGCGACAATATCTGCATATCTTGTGGATCCCTCCGTGTCGATACAATAGACCTCGTCAAAGCAGGCGAAGTCTTTTTCCTTTAGGAGGGAGTTGTTGGGGCATTTTCCCAGCACATGGGCTGGTGTTTCTGACTCTGCCGCATTTGCGACAGAGGGACCCAACTTCTCTCGCCTGTCCGCCGGCTCCTGGGACAATATATTAATATATATTAAAACAAAATACGTTACAGATAGATGTGAATAAATTCTTAATATTTGGATCCTCTCATTTCCCAATGTTCGATTCATAAATAATTACAATATACAATGCATTATGAACTGTATATAATATGTATATATGTACATCTCCTTGTGCTACTCTACGGTATCTATCATAAACTCTTAAAAATCCGTTAAATTTCATATCGTGAACAAATCTTCATCACATGATAACAAATAATTGACTTTAAATAAAAAAAAACTAACTCTATCTATTTGAAACTAATGATAGCTATTTTGAATACTTAATTTTAATTTCACAATTAGAGATGTTTTACCCTGATGTTCGTTTGGGAATTGAGTCTTTGTGGGAGACAAAGATATTCCCTTTTAATTTTAAAATTCACAGAAGGAAATTATTCCCTTTAGTTAATTAATTGACATGATTGTTAATTATTCCCTCTCACTTCTCGCTTTGAACAACTTGTATTGTGAAAATATTCTATATATATAGTAGCGCTAAAAGTAAGAAGAAATGTGGAGTTTTATATAAAAAGTTGATGTTAATTTTTGAAATTATTAAGATTGAACTCATACAGATAAACTAGAAACACTCAATATTTTTTAGGATTTTATTTTCCTCTTTTTTCTCGATGGTCGCCATTGTTGTTAGTCTAAAATGTAGCCCGAAACTTCCATACATAGTTAAATAACTCACTTCCAACGAACTTACACAAATTACTTGTTAGGTTTCTCATTGATGTGTTGTATAGCAAGTAATTGCTCATTTAAAGTTACGTAACGAGTTTTAAAATATATTGAAAGCACTAAATGCGCCCGGCCCGCTTCAAAAATAAATGCGCTCTGATGAGAACAGGCCCTAATAGCTTGGTAATTGACAATCAGTTGCAGTCTGTTGTCCCAGCTTTTTTCGAAGCTGAATTGGTTCTCAACGAATTTAATTTCCACGTTTGTTAACCCTATAATTCGATAAAATTCTTTTCCGATGGACATTTCTAATAATTGTTTTAATAATATATGTTTAGATTGTAACTGGCATTATCTATTCATTGTTTTCGCACAATATACAAGATCAATTCATATTTATTTGTGTACAAGATCAAAACTGGTCAATCTATTATATATCGTGTTAGTTTGATTTAATAGTAACATTTAATATAATTTAGGAATTCAGTTGATACATAGGTACCTAAAAAAATAGAAGACTGATTCCGGTTTCATGCATGTATAATTGTTTTCTCAAATCATTATGACCAGTACTGCTAGAACCCATGAAGAATCTTGGGTGCATAGAAGATTTTAGAGAATTTACTGTTCCATTCTATTCCAACGGTTGTGCAAGGAGGTCTGGTCGAGGTCACATTCAACCGCTAGGTTTCATCCCTAATCAAGGCTATCCAATTTATGGAGTCTGGGTGAGACCTAGGAGAATCTGCAGATCCCACAGTGTTCATCTATGTCTTTGTTTTGATTGTACTGCGAAATATTGAATAGAGAAATTGCAAAGTCTGTGGTTTTTACTTTGCTTAGCATTCTTATATTATTTTTATTATAAACTGCAATTTTTAAAGAACTCATTACATTTTTTTCAGGAAAATTTAATTAAGGAATTTTGAAACAATTAATATCCTCTGATAGCCAGAACCTGTAGGCCTCTTTTAGGCATACTGTTAATAATTCAATCGCCACTTTCTTTAGGATTTTCACTCCATAGGTGTTGCAATGTTGCACTCAGTTGTTGAAGGTCGACTGGCTGCGGATGGTTATTGAAAAATCTTCTTTACAACTCATGCTCATGTGCCCAATAGATTTAATGCAAGTAGACAACGGAGGAAAGCGCAGATGGAGAGTTTTCTAAAAATTGATGAATAACTATCTTCCTCTTTGAAGTCGAGCTTCTTCATAAAGAGATCGAAAATCCCTGCCAATGAGATCCCTGGTTTGAGGGATGTACTCTTCGTATTCTTTAATAAGTTTCTTGTGCGTAACGGTGTGCTGTGTAATATGGCATATCCGCAAACTATAGCACGAATATTTTACCATTCAGAAATTCAAGGAGAACGAAATGCATGTTATTTTTCGGTCTCGACAGTACACTATCACCCTTCCAACTGTTCATTATGGATGAGAAACTTGTATGTTGGAGGTTGAGGATCTCACTCAACACGGAATAGCAGAGCTTGCCACCCAGTTAATACAATTAAAGTGTTAGAGTCGCGAAGTTGTAAGGTTTTTGGGCTTGGTAACAAACGAATTACTAAACAGATAATAAACGCTGATCCAACTGGTAGACGTTCGAGGGGTAGAACGAGGCATCAGTGGGAGGATTGCGTTACGAGTGATACAGGGAATTTGTGTTTGGACGGTGATGCGTGGAAGGAGGTTTGTGGGCAGAAATAGCAGGTGTCGGCATCGATTTTTCGATTTATTAAGCCTTACTTATAACCTAACTACTATTATAATTAATTATCTCACAAAGTTAAAATCACCAAAAAGAACTAATATATACAAAGAAACAGAGTATAGGACTACTCGCACTTCGGGAAATTTCACCTGCCGTTTAGAATAATGATGAATAGTTCACAAAGATAAACTAGAAAACAATTCTTAGTGAATTCAGGAATATACAAGATATAAGGAAGATATGGCTTTGCGCCCAAAATTATTATTTTTTTTACCATTTCGTTAAATCTAAAGAACGGTATAACTGTCATAAATGATTTCACGAGTATAAAAAGTAAAAAGACTCGAGAGCCATGGGTTAGAATAGTAACTAACGAACCTCTTTGGTTTGTCACTGACAAAAGCTGCTAAGGAAGTGCCTCATTGAACTGCTTTTCAGACTTTTGTGGCCATATATTTTTATGAGTGGAGCGAATTTCTTGTGTCAACCTTCTAGTATGCCGTGTTTTAATTTATTTATTTGTTGGTATGTAAGTCAGTTAGTAATCAATTGACTTTTCTGATTAAAAAAGAGTACATTTAGTGAATGCATTCTTCTAACGAGTATTAATAACTGGGTTCAATGTTACCTTCAACTAATCAAACCAACATTTTAATAACTAATACAGCTATGATAATCTTAAGGTCAAGATATTTTATTTTATTTTTCTTGACAAATAAATCAAGTTCTAATCTTTTGTTAAAGACAAGATATGATGTACCTTCTATGCTTTATGTTTCTTCTGAATTTCGCTGGAGCATCAAGTCCTATCATTAGTATATTTATTGTAATTCTTTAATATTTTCATTTATCCCTCTTTAATCGACTCTGAAGGCCAATAAGCCACTGTGGGGTATCTGGCACCAGAACATTATTATTCTATCGAGTAACTCCAAAGTCCCGTAAGACTTTTATATGCAATAACCGTAACATAAATTATTGTCTCGAACTCAATAGTAAAATTGTTTTTATTAAATTACTTATTAAATTTTGTAATCCAGAATAAGTGTACTAATTTGTTTCAAAAATTTAAATTTCATCGTTTTATCTGAATTAAAAATGTAGTGCTTCAATTAAATTTATCTGATTTGTATAGAATGAATTTTAAGCTTCCTTGTTTAAGGCGTAACTTCCTCCATATTTTCCATCATTCTTCTTCCACTCGATGAAACTATCCTGATGCCTAATTAAAATCCTCTGTACATTCCTTCCATACCCGACACTACCATTACTTGTCTTATTCTATCCTCATCCTGATTGAAAAACATTCCTTTTTGCATTCTCCGCCTCAAGCAATACTCTTCCCGTCTATTCAGTTCCAAAAATTTGTAAATAGGTTTTTACGATTAAAATTATTTATCCATTTTAAAATAATTTGCAATTTTTAAATTATCATTGATTCGCTATCTCGAACTATACTTTTTAAAATTTATTAATATTGGATTTGTTTTAGTAGGCTGTATAGTTATGAATTTTCTTTATTATATTTACGTTATAACTAGTAGATTCTCTTGTTGTCTTTTGTTTTACTCTAATACTCTTAAGTGCAACCAATTTTCTGTTGTATAATAGTAATGTGATGTGTTATGGAATAAATTAATAAATTACTTATCCTAGTGGTGGACCAACACACTTTGTTTCAATTGTACAGTTGCTTAAATTACAGGAGATCCAATTGTTGTAAATTGTTATATTGCATATTCTTATGCCTATTCTATGTAAAATAAAATATTGCACAATGTTAAATAATACATTTTTATTTAATTTAGAGATTATTCTATTCTCGGATGAGAAATGGATACTTATTTTGTTCTATAAAGGTCTTACTTAATACTTTTATGAGCACACCTGGACGCATAAGCACCATTATTAAACACTTGAAGATAAACTCAAAGTATTATTCCCTTTATTCATATTCGCGTGAGGTAGATGATGGAGTGAATATAGCGGAGGACCTGCTAAGCAACCAATTCTCGTAGATGAGTACCTATTTCTCAATTTGGCTAAATCTAAACATTCCTTAATGGTAAGGGACATTGAGGATAATGCAAATATGTCTACGGAAAATGAGCACATTTCTGGTTTTATTCCCCTTCTCTTTATGTTAAGAGCACAATATAAGGCTTTAACATGTTTTCCAGATTCTCACCTGTTGTGTAGTGGTTAGCATAACATCCTACTATGCCCAAGATCGAGGATTCACAGCCCGGCAGGTTGCTTTATACTTTTTAAAGTGAGTAAATAATCCTTATTCGTAACGTCCTACGGAAGGGACGTAAAATGTGCGGTAAAATGTGAACCTGTACGGTGTCAGCTACTCTATTAACATCCTTATCCTATTTATACCTGAATAGGCCAAATTTAGAGCTCCCACTGTAGCAACGTCGGATTATTCATAGCAGCATAAGTTGACATTTAAAGAAACAAACAAGTTCATTCATTCTTCATAGTAAATGTTTTTCCCAGAGAATTCGTAAAAAATAAAAAATTATCAAGTCATTCGATTTTTCCTTCTTTATAAAACTGTCTCCAAACAAAAATACACTTGCACCATCTAATTTCCCCCTGGTCTTCTGTTTAGGGGTCATCTCTGGCATTTCAGTTACAAATTACAAACTTCTACGCCGAAAATCGCGGGTTTGCACTCTGGCAGATGGTCTTAGGATTTTAAAGGGAGTAAAAAATATGGCGTCCTTCGGAAAGAAAGAAAATGAGGACTCCGAGCCTGTATGGCGTTAGGTACTTACTACTTAAAGATCATAATTAAATCTGAATAAGCATAATTTAGGACTACCACAGCACCATCGTCCGATTAGTATTACTAGCTTAAAGTGACGTTAAATGGAAAAATAGTTGTTTGTTTTCAGTCTCTTAAGCTACCTCGTCCTTTCCTTGAAGAATGGCAAGAAAAGATTTTTATCTGACAGAAATGGGACATAGAATATATAAAGATATTTTTAAAAAGAAGCAGAATTAAATAGTAAAAAATGAAGAAAAAGAATTGACTGAGTTCTCTAACTATTGGCTTTCTTTATTTTAACGATTCGTTTTGTCTTCCAATTATCAGCTGTTAATAGCCTTGTTATTTAGCCCCAAAATAAGATTCCCTATTTCCCTCCTTCTTTCCCTCTCCTCCCTCCTTCCACCCCCTCCTAACCAGACAAACCTTGATTAAGCACTCCATCAAGTCGACAGTTGAGCCGGCTTCGGAGGCGGGTGGGGAATGATTAGGTGAGCACCCTTGTTCGCTTTCCAACGTTTAAGTTTTCTCGAGAAGTTTATCCCACCAGTTCCAGCCTCAATTACAAATTCTCAGATGAGTTGAGAAAAAACAATTTCTATTTCTTCACTTCGCCAAGTGCATTGTTTCTCAAACAACTTTTTCTTCCATGAATAAATTCTATCTCTCCTTTTTCCGAATCTCTGTTGGAACGCAGTCAATATTTTTATTGTTAATAGATTAATATAAAACACTCTAATCAATAAGGTTTTATCAAATAGATGAAATAAATCTTTATACTCTTGACCAGGAAAATGTAGAAATTTCTATTGAAATAGATTATTTTTCAAGCAAAATATTCCTTTTTTTCTTTTTACTCGTCATTGGAGCACGTTAAACCAATTTCTTCTTTGGTCTATTTGAGCTAAATTTAAGGATGTACCCATCAAATTTAAATGTTCCCTTCATCGTTATGCCGCAGTTTTTCGATTAGTTGGTGAAGGCTTTTGTTTCTGAAGTAGATTAGTTTATTATTGTGGTAATTGGATTCTAGGGTTATAAAATATTCCTTATTTGTGTTAATTTAAAATATGTCGATTTCCAGTTGGAAATAGATAAAAGAAGCCTAGAGTCTCAAAATTATCAGAAAAATCTTTTCGCCATTTCAGGGAAATTAAGCGCATATATAGAAAAATAACTTTATTATTTTTTTAAAATGTTATTTTTTGAGTTTTTCATCTATACCCAAACAGTAAGTTTACTATCTAGTTTTAGCAGGAGGTAGTGCCTCGGCGTGAAAATTCGCTTGGGTGTGATCTTAAAAAGGAAAGCTTTACATATTAGTGCCGGGCTAGTTCCATTTGAGAACGATTGTCGAGATCCCGAGGAAATGGGGAGCGATAATCAGGAGATATTACATAGTTGAGTAGGGCTGGAGGGAACCTCGAAAAGTGTTGCCTTGAGATACTTCCTCACCGTCCTGTGAAACTTAGCAGCAAAATAGATTTTCCTAGACGAAAATGTCTTGCAATTCTTCACATGGCATGGGGGATCTCGGGCCAAGCTTTATGATTCTGCTAAGAATATCGATCATTTATTTTCTTGCAGCGGAGTCTTTTAAGCTTACCGTCTTTAAGTAGGTACACCTGGATTGAGGGAACATTGTTGAGGGATACCGGGATAATGCCAATAAAATGTATTTAATTTATTCAATTTAAATTAAAAACAAGCGCTATACCTTATGCAATTGCTTTGCTATGTATTTGCATAATGAACAAAGGACATTTATAAAAATAAGTCGCTCAGGCATGGTTTGACCCATGTCAAGAAGGGCAAAGATTCCAAAGAGAGAGGTCCAGGAGTCAACCTTTGGAAAGGCGCTCTATGAAAAAGTCCGGAAGAGAAAGGTGGACAGGAAGGAAGATCGGCGATAGTAGAGGAGATGGGGAAGCTGGTGTGCACCAGAGAAACAGCCAGACCCGGGAAGACATGCCTCACCAAGAAGAACTCTATAAGTACACCTGTTTACCAGATAAGTATTTAATTTATAATCTGTATGTATTTCATGGCAATCCTGTATTACATCTGAATCATAATCATTAATTTATTTCAAATTGTATTAATAAAGTATATTCATTATAATTCTTATGG
Source organism: Arma custos (assembly GCA_037127475.1). NCBI lineage: Eukaryota > Metazoa > Arthropoda > Insecta > Hemiptera > Pentatomidae > Arma > Arma custos. The sequence continues at coordinate 185,652,958 of CM073759.1, forward strand.
TGCTTACTTAATCCAGTTGCACTATATATTTATGAATACTATATCTGTGGTTTAATTAATTAGTAAATTAGTGAACACACGTTCAACCTCTTGAAAAGAATCCAATTCAGAATAAATTTTGGACGTTTAAAGAAATGATAATTTGAGTAATCATCTTAAATTACTATTTAAAATCATGTTAGAATATTTAAAATATATTAAATACGAACAAACGTACTTTAAAGAAGTAAGGTTTTGTGATTGGCCAATTTTTAACAGTATTTTTAATTTTACTGATCGAGTACGAAAGAAGACTATATATGCAAGTAGTTCCTCAGAACGTTGGTAGGCAACGCCGAAATATTTTACATAAAAGCATTTCTTTTATAAAGTTTAAAAATTAAAATCATTTCTTTAATATTTCCATACCTGAGAAATGTTACAATATACGATTCTTATAAAAAAATTTGTGATGTTGCTTCGAAACGTAAATTTAGAGAGATATTTGATATTATTTCGTTTTGACTGTGAACATAAGAAACACGGGATTTTGAAAAGGTAACGTTGACGGATATTCTGGCTCGATTAAACATTTAATCAACCTTCATGGACTACAGACCGTTCAAAGAAATTCCTCCTTGCACACCTTTTTATTTAATACTTGAGACCTCATTTTCGCTACAGGTTTATATCTCTGTACAGACTTGGCACAAAGCAGGACTCAAAGCTGCTTTGTACGACCGCCCTTATAAAGGCATTAATAATAAGTTGACTCCCATTGAGTCGCGGTGTATGGAGTCGGCAAAAGAACTTGATTACCCGCGCCTTCTCTTTGTGATACCTTTAACAAGAGTTGATTTTGTTTACTTGAGCTAGGTTTGAGCTCTATTCAGGTTAACTGAAATCTCCAGTTTCTAAAGTTAAGCTTAAGGCTTGTTTTAGAACTAAAAGATAATAACAATAAAGATATTTTAAAATTTCTTATCAACTTCTTATCCATTTCACTGTTATTTGGAATCCCAAGACTTCACAATATTGTTATGTAGGTAATTCCATATGTGACTGACTCCACATTTGACGCAAAATGCGTCTAATTTTGCTTCATGTTATGTATAATACTACGTCAACTATTTTAGTTTGAGTATGATAATATAGTTGATTCTACAATTATCCCTCTGTAGTAAAAAACGTCATCATACAACTTTGTGAAGTTATTTATACTTATTTACCAAAATAGAAATGTGACTGACACTACATGCAAAAGGTACTCGTGTGTGAGAGTGTTTTTAAACTTCTAATATCTTCATATGGCCAGGCTTTATAATTTTAAATTGTATCTGGGGCTGAAATATATAAAACAAACTGTTGAAAATGATAAAATGAAGAACCTCAGTATTTAAAAATCAAATTTATAACACAAAGAAATCGTGACTGACACTACCATCACTTAGGAATGCGAAATAATTGTATTTTTCAAAGACAACTTAAAAACTAATTTTACAGTATACAATGTAGGAACTTTATAAACGTCTAAATAATAAATATATAAAAGATTACTAAAATGTTATTTTTGAGTACAATTTAATACATGAAAACGTCACTTACAAAGTTTCAATTAACTAATACTTGTAATTAAAATAAACACGAGTAATGAAATATTAATTTAAACTTAAAAATTTAATTAAAACTTCATTGTAAAACTCCCCAGCAGTTGATGTTTATCTCTAAAACGTCATTATTGCCAAAATACAAAAAAAAAAATGAGTTGCCATCAGTGAAAACTAAAAGTACAGTGTTGTCACCATACTAAAATATTTTTACCATAAAAACCAGTAATATTTTTGTTTCATTCACGGTAGACTTTTACATGGAATTACCCATATTAGGATGATAGGTAATAAAAAATGTATTTACTAGTAACTAAACTATAATTACCAAATTATATCTATACCCGAAAAAAAATCTTTACCAGAGCCCACGAATGATCTTGGGTCCAGTACATGTTTGAGGCTACAGTACACTGTATTTAGGAAAACGGTGGAGGAGGGAGGTGGTGCCATTCGTGTGTATCAACAGATTACCACGGCCCGCTATATCATTCATAATATGTACAAAATAAAACTAATCTTTTTATTCCTAAATAAACGGTATATAATTTTATTATATCATGTAATGATATCACCTCTCTAGGTGATATTTTAATTTTGTAAGTTAGTACATAAAATTGAAAAAATAGTTTAGTTAAAAATACTACAATGGACTTCAATCATTTAGTAATCATGATCAAGCAAGAAAACCAGTTTCCAGTCTAAACAATTATTTATTTTATTATTTTTATCCACAATGCTTAATTTAAAAAATTGAAAATGACTAAATTGTCGAAACTTTTGTAGATAATAAAAAATTGTTTAGACTGGAAACTGGTTTTCTTGCTTGATCATGATGACTAAAAAAATAGTTTAATTCAATTTAATTAATGCTAAAGTTTGGGATTGTAAATTATATTTTCAATTTAATATGAATGATAATCCAAGAAAGAGATATAAAGTATCTTTCCGATTCATCATTTTTACTTGTTTCGAAAGAATGCTTGCGGACACACGTCCACATTTATTATATATTATACAACACATATTGCTACATTTTACATAATATGCATTATCTAATTTACTGATTTTAATCTGTGTACATTTTCAAAATAAAAAAAAAAATGTCCCTTCCTCCATACCAATATCAAATTTTTAAAATTACTGTGTACTAGAAAATAACAGAATAGTCAAACTAGAGGTAAAAGTCATTTGGTTGTGGTCCTTACTTCGTGATAATTCCCTTTTTTCAATTGTCTAAGACAAAATCACAACTAAATCTATAATAATTTTATAAATTAAATACTACTTTATAAAAAATAATATTATAAAAGTCATCATTAAATAATTTATTTAGTTGTTAACAGCCGGGGATGAACCATGTGGTCCATCATGGGGCTTACCAAGCGTCTATGAAGTGGGACCCTTGGTTGGAGGAAACCGGGTGGTTAAGCAAATCACCTCTCAAACACCAGTCTCTACCTATGTACTGAAACCAGAACCTTGCACGGGTTGTAATTGTAGTTTTTTTTTTAGTTTTTTTTTTTTAACTCATTACTTGAAAATATTATGAATACGTTTAGTTAAAATTATTTTTAAAAAATTGTATTTTCGAATTCAATTTCATATTTAGTAATAAGATGCTTTTTATTGCTTGTTTTCAAAAATGTGTTTTATTACTCATGACCTCTTAACGAGCTAATATGCCACGGTTTGATTCATGATGCAGGTAAATATAGACACAAAACAATCTCATGAATACTAAGAAAACGAATCAGTTATGGGATAAATAACGTGAAAATATGTTAGTTAATCACGCTACGAAATTGCTAAGCATACATATTTGACATCGAAAAATTAGTCTGTAGAAGAATTTATACGCTAATGAAACGCTGTATTGTATGACCTGCAACAGGTAAGTGTGGTTTCGATTTAGCTCAGATTGGCCTGGAGCATCAGGTAATGAATGCTCTATATCCAGTATCGGGATCAAATGATTTGTTTATGTTATTATTTAAAATTGTACATTTAAGTATACTAAAACTTAATGTTTCATTAAAAACAAAAAACAACTGTTCCCTATGACCCATGAAGGGCGCTGTTTCTGGGGCAACAGTTGCACAAAGAGGCGATTTGGCCTAAATCACCCTCAACCACAGGTTTTCTCCCAATTAAGAATACCTACCTTATAGAGGCTGAGGGTATTCCAGGAGGATACAACCATGTTTGTTGACAGATTAAGTAATTTATCTGACGGATTTGAACCCCCCAACCTCCAGCATAGGCACTTAGCACTGTAAACACTTACCTACTCCTACTTACCTACCCACTCATAAATGAAAATGAGGACTATGAAGATGAAATATATATACTCCTCCCGACTTTATATGTTAAAAGTTGCCTGGAAGGTAGGCCGAAACATCGTCATTCATTAGACAGTTTTTAATTTAATTTTTCTGCCTGCTCTCAGGACAATCTATTGCCATTATAAAAATTTGTATAGATATATCCTTAAATTATGTTGTAGTAAAAAGTAAGAACTACATAAAGAATAAGAGAAATAGGTAAGGAAAAATCTAGCCTGTAAACACTTATTTTAGAGTATAAAACATCGAAAGGAAAAAAGAAAAAGAAAACATACCTATAAAAAAGAATCAAATGTAGAAAATTTCACATTCATACTATAAAAAAAAAAGACCCTAGCCAGGAACTAAACATTACCCCAAAGAACCCCAATCATGTACTGAAGTAAATGAAAGATTTCGCTGCAGCTCGAAATGGTAAAATTATAAACAGCTATATAAAAAAAAATACACATATAAACAAATCAAAGTAGTACTATGGATTAGAAAGAATCAAGATACAATATTCATGGAAATCACTGTCATAACAACTCACCAATATGTCAAGGTATGTTCAAATTAATTTTGTACCTCAGGTTCAATGAGCCAGTATTTTATTATTTTTGTCAATTGTCTGTTAACTTGCATGTTACTATTACCACTAAACGCGTCTCCCTCGTCAGGCAAATCCGTTATCTTCACCGATTCTATATCGCCGTGTTCTCGCAATTTTCGCGATGTATAAACAAGGAAGAATGTTCATTGAACATGTTCATTATATTATTATTAATTTTTTTCATTTTTTTTTATTAATTGTTATAATTTTTAAATAGTTTTGTATTGAAGAGCTCAGTGGTTTAGAGCACTGCGATGGAGATGCAGACGACCCGGGTTCGAATCCTGGCCAGGGGAAATAAAAATATTTGTAAATTATAACAATTAATAAAAAATAAAATAAAATACCTTTTGTTTAGTCTTTTGTCATGCTCGATCAGTTAAATTATAAATCTTACTAATATCATAAATGTGAATGTTTGTATGTTTGTCTCTCTTTCACGCAAAAACTACTGGACGGATTTGGATGAAACTTTACAGTAATATAGGTTATACATCAGAATAACACATAGGCTATAGCAAGCGCGGATTTATGGGAGGGTGCAAGGGGGCACGTGCCCCCCCCCCCCGACAGTATTTTAGGTACTGTGGAGAATCCATTATTGTACATAAATAAAGGCAAATCACATGATGATCTATGTGGGGGCACGGGGGCATGTGCCCCTCCCCCCCCCGTTATAGTAAATAATTAAAGGTAAATCAGGAACTTAGCATCTTGAAATTTGTAGTTAGGTTCTGTGTATAGTTTAAGAAAGAAATTCGGATAATTCCACTCCAAGGGTTTCCCCTTTAATATAATAGGGGTTCAAAGGTTGTATAGAATCCGTCAGTTTTGAAGTTAGACATCTGAAATTTCGGATGTTCGAGTAACTTATATTTAAAAAAAATAATTAAATTATTTATTTAAAATGATCTTTCACGAAACTTTACGTGGCAGACCAAATTCCACGCGTGCGAAGCCGCGGGCATAAGCTAGTATTTTTAATAATTGACTAATCTCTACGTCCCTATTCCTGACTTCTTCAGCCGGGACACAAAATATAGCACTGTTTTTGAACTTAAATGGAAAAATGGAATGCATTGATTTAAAAAAAAAAAATAGCTACATCTTATTTTATATATCGATGCCTTAGTTCAGAAATGTGTTAAGCACCAATTTTTCAAAAATGGGTTTTGTTATATAAATAATATTGTAAAGTTGTGATTAGGGAAGTCATAGATCACATATTGATATAAAATTAATAGAGAATCTGTGAAGGTTACAAAAATATTTTGTGTGCTTTAACTTGAACTGTATTTCTTGTGTTAAATTATTATCAAATTTGACTCCTGTAAAATCTTGTTTTCAGGACTTAACACATATGTCGATATATGTTATAATCAAATATCGATATATGTATATTATGTAAATACCGTTTTCGGTCTGTTACTTCAATACAGATAATGCAGTGATATAAGATAAAGACATGTTTCTTATCAAAATTATTTTATTTATTACGAAATATTCAAAATCTTAAATCAATACTAAGTTGGCAGTCATATTTTAATAACCTCACTAGGGTGGTATGAAATACTAGACTGAACTTAAATTTCTAGAATAATACCAACCTACCTCTACTAAAACGTTTAATACCAAATGTACAATGTAATGAACAGTTGCATAATGAGGGCTGGTCCGCCATCACACGGAGATGAAGTACCCTATATACTATTAAAATTATTTTTTATGTATGGTGTATTTTTTTAAATTTAGGACATGCATGTTATTAAGATATTTATGTAATTTAAACAATAAGGATAAGTGAGTTAGCTGGATATAACCACTTTGTCATAAGTAAGATAACGTTAATCTTATTAATGACTCCTTAAGTGCAGCTAAGGCAATCGTTTATCTGCACTATTGTCTCTAGGGATTGTAAAACTAGACTGTTCCCAGATTGCCTTCACAAAACATTAAGTTCATGACTCGGTTTCAATGTCTCTCTCTTCATTACTGGCGACTTCCTAAACCTGATGGTAATGGTTAATAATTTTATTTTAACAAATCCAAATATTAATAATGATTTTCAATTGATCTCAGATGTAAAATAATAATTTCCATTGCTTGTTAAAATTACTATGTATAATTCGCACAAAAACGAACTTGACATTTTTGACAAAATCGAATTTTACTCATTCAATAGTTCAAAATGAACGAAGTTGAAATTGGTAATATAGTAACAAAGTAATCATTACAGAAAAAAGTACATGTTTTTGTAATTTTTTTTAAAAATTTATTTATTGATATCTACAACTGTATTACAATAATACAACAAGTAAATAGGCTAATTAATATATAATGACAAGTAGAGAAACTAATCACTGGTAGTACTCAAATCAAAGTTCAACTAAGAAGGTCACGTGGCCATCTTCTTTTCAGACGCCTCGGAGGATTATCGGGAATTGAAGAGGAAGCTAGGTTTGAAACTAGAGGGTTTGAGTTGTAATGAAGTTTGTTATGAAAGGATGGATATCGGGTTCGGGCCAAATCAGCAACAAAAGGGACATTAAGGTCGTTATGGATGACTTTATTCTTAACAAAATAAGGAGCATTGAGGATTTTACGAAGGATTTTGGATTGTAAGGATTGGATACGAGAGGAATTCGATGGCTTAGTGGAGCCCCAAAGCTCTACTCCGTAAGTCCTAATAGTCGTATGATGGTCATGTAGATGAGTCTTTTGTAGTTAATTGGGAGCTTAGAGCGTTTGTTTAGTAAGTGTTAAAGTAGCCTGAAACGTCGTGCGGTTTCTTTTCTTTTCAGCCTTATATGAGGATTCCAGGTTAATCGTTTGTCAAGATGCAACCCTAAGTATCGGATCTGTTCTACAGGCACCAGAGGGATATTATTAGAGGATGCTGAAGGGCAGGAAGTCTTTGGTTTACGACGTAAGGTAAAAGTGATTTGATGCGATTTTTGAGAATTTATTTTAATTCTCCAGTTTTGACACCATTCTTCAAGATCAGTGATATGGGATTAGAGGCTTTCGGATGCAATAACTGGATTGGTGTTGACTGATAATACACATGTACCATCAGCATACGTGGTAAGGATAGTATTAGGATGAGTTGGGATGTCAGCTGTATAAACTGTATAAAGGATTGGACCAAGGATACTACCTCGAGGATTTTGTAATTCTGATATAATAATTAAGCCAAAAAAGTTACAACTATAAGTGAATGTGATTTATGATATACCTTTATGATGGCGTAAATTGTAATATAATATGAGTCAGTAATTTTTAGTGCGTATTTTTTGGTAAGGTTCACCAATATCTGATGTCTGGTACGTATGGAATTATCTGGACGAAATAAAATTTAACAAAAATGTATTCCTATATATTCTACTATTCCTTTGCATTTAGAACCTATTTAAATATAAAAATAAACACTGTACAACTACAACCGTATTGTAAATGGTAGAGACTGTACTGTTTCTAGGGTAACGGTTGTGCAGGGAGGTTATTTCACGGTCTCCCCCTCAATTAAGGATGCCGAGTTTATAGAGAGAGGGTTGCCCAACGGTAACTGTAGATTCCACAGTGTCCATCCAGAAGTTTAATACTTCATCTACCATATCCAGGTTTGAACCAGGAACCAGCATTGCACTCAGCGCTCTGAGCTACCCCGTTCCATTTAAACATAAAAGTATATCAGAAGTTACAGTCAACCAATTCTTCTCTAACATAAACATAAAAAGGATTTAAATATGTTGATTATTGTTTTTTCAATTTCAAATTATGTCATGATAACTTTGGAATCGAATTCTTAGTTATAATCATAGCACTGAGGTCAATGTTCTCAAACGCTTATTTTTAATTTGTTAATATGATCTCAGAATATTAAAAAATTAAAGAAGCTTCAAGATCACAGATTGAAAAATATGTTCTAAGACAACTCATAGCAGTTGGCACTTCAATATTTTACATTCTCACATTTTTTATTAATACACTTAAGGTGAAGAAGAACGGTAATAATCGTTAGTTAAAATTCCTAGAGATGTCCTTGCTCATCAAAAGATATTAAGATATACCAACTGAGGACGACCCGAAATCCTTGAGAGAACGCTTTTCGTGGCGTATAAATTACGCGACTCTTTTTAGGTTGTCTCAGATTGTCATCTAGTTAATAACTACCTCGTCCTTGGTAATTATGGTTCAAGGCATTTATGAAGGCTATGCGTAATGTGCTGAGGGGTGGCCGTATCTCCTGTTAGTAGAAAGTTATTTGAACAAGATCAAACTTAGCTAAGATATGGTGTATCTTTTGCTTTACATCAAGTCTCCATGAATTCCATAGGCATGATGGAGTTAAATTATTTAGTAGAAGTTTACTTTGGAGTCAGTAATTCTTCTTCTTCTTCGAATCTACGATATTCTGAACAACCCCGGAACTCTGTAGAAATTTTAAAAGTAAAAAAAACAACAAAAAAAAGTTTTAAAAACTCAAAATTAGACTCATGCCACATTTACTCCACAACATTATCTAATAAAATTTCTTGCCTTATTTTACTATTCTTATCAAGAAAAAAAAAACGACGATACAACAAAGGCAATCATTATAATCACTTTTCGCAATACTTAAATTAAATCTCAGTAGAGATGCGAATTTACATATGTAGATACCTATACCTTGTCTTTCATTTAGCATAACTTAATGCTATTAATCGGAAGAGCCCTAAATTTTGCTTACCCAGGAATAATTAGGATAGGGACCTTTAAGGAATACCTGAGATGGTGTAACTCCGACACTTACCCTACTCACATCGTTAACTGATACTCATATCACATCACTTTTTGACATCCACACGAACCATTTTCTTCCACATAACATTATTTTTATGCGGATTGCTGGTCCTATCAATCTGGTAATGAAAAGAATTTATGAGGGGCTTAAAGCCCAACTCAAGGAAGCCATCTTTCTTCGTTTTTCCACCAGGCACTGTTCGGATGAACTAGTTTTTCCCATTTACGAAGGGGAAACCCTTGGAGTGGAATTATCCAAATTTCTTTCTTAAACTATACAAAGAACCTATCTACAATTTTCAAGATGCTAAGTTCCTGATTTGCCTTTAATAATGTACTATAACGGGGAGGGCACATGCCCCCCGTGCCCTCACATAAATCTGCCCTTGCTCTAGCATATGATGTATAACCTATTTTATTCAATAATGTTTCATCCGAATCCGTTCAGTAGTTTTTGCCTGAATGAGTAACAAACATAAATACAAACATTCGCATATATAATATTAGTATGATATCAAAACAATAGTTTCACGCATGTTCTTTCTGTTATTTTAACAATTATGATCATGTGATTTACCTTTAATAATGTACTAAAATGGATTCTCCACAGTACCTAAAAAACTGTGGAGGCACGTGCCACCGTGCTTGCTATAGCCTATGTGTTATTCTGATGTATGACCTATGTTACTGTAAAGTTTCATCCAAACCCGTCAAGTAGTTTTTGCGTGAAAGAGAGACAAACATACGAACTTTCAAATTTATAATACTAGCTTATGCCCACGGCTTCGCTCGCGTAGAATTTTGTCTGTCACACAAAGTTTCGTGAAAGATCATTTTAAATAAATAATTTAATTATTTTTTAAAAATAAAAGGTTCTCGTACATCCAAAATTTCAGACGTCTAACTTCAAAACTGACGGATTCCATAAAATTTTTGAACCCCTATGATATTAAGGGGGAAGCCCTTGGGGGTGGAATTATCCAAATTTCTTTCTTAAACCATACAAAGAACCTATCTACAAATGCACCCCCCCCCTAAATCCGCGCTTGCTATAGCCTATGTGTTATTCTGGTGTATAACCTATATTACTGTGAAGTTTCATCCAAATCTGTTCAGTAGTTTTTTCGAGAAAGAGAGACAAACATACAGACTTTCACATTTATAATATTAGTAAGATTAGTAGGATATCAAAAAAAATATGTTCATTCTGTTATTTTAACAACTATTATCATGTGATTTGCCTTTATTTATGTCATATAATGGCTTCTCCAGAGTACCTAAAAAACTGTCCTATGTGTTATTCTGGTGTATAACCTATATTACTGTAAAGTTTCATCCAAATCCGTCCAGTAGTTTTTGCGTGAAAGAGGGACAAACATTCAAACTTTCACATTTATAATATTAGTAAGAGTAGTTTTAGTTATAAACAATTAAGTAAATATTTTGTAGAACATTGTAAGAAAGAAAGAACATTTTATTATTTCTATTTTCTTATTTATTTTTCATATTTTTTTTGAAACGATATAATTTAAACGTTTCAGTAGGCAATAGGAAATAGTCGTCCGTTTAGTAATAAGTTTAAAAAACACATGTTCTAAAAAAGAAGAAAGAAAAACAAAAAAAATACGTGACAAAAGTGCAGTCAATCGGCTTTTGTTTACTCTGTCTATATCAAGCCAGACAGTGTTGGTACGGCAAGATTTTAAACAATAGCAGATTTGTTTTTGCGGACTTGAAAAATACTAAGTCGCTGCCACCTGCAGTTGGAATTAGTTCAGTTTAGAACTCGCCATCGATTCGACCTAATCTTTGTCTCGACATGCTCGCTCGCCCTGCCGACGTGGACCTCTGACGATTTGACATTTTCGCTGGGCCTGTCACGAAAATCCTCGGACTTCTCAGCATCGTCGCTCGCCCTGCCGACGACGATCTACACCGACAGACAGATGAAGTTTTTGTTTTGTTTTATAATATTTCGACTGGTCAACCAGATGAACATTTGTTATTGTGTTATCGATAAATATTTATTTTGCAATTGATAAACATTTTATTCGGAATTAAAATAGTTATATTTATCATCGATAGAGAATGTTATAAATTGTATTATTTTTACATTAGTCAGTTGTACTTATAATTTTGTATAAGTCATTTTATTTTCCATTATAAAAACGTTTAAATTCAATTAGCTTCAATCAATTAATTTTTTATTATCAAAGGTATTATTTATTTAACTTATAATTGATGATTTATGTTATTAATTTAATAAAAGGTTTCAATCAAATGACATGCGATCTGGTATATTGAATCAGGAATTTTATTTTTCCCTAATACATTTCCGAGCTCTTATCGAGAGGTCCAACTATTTCGCCACAGCTCAAACATATTATAGTATTTATTTTCATTAAAATTAGAAATTTAAACTCAAAATATCTGAAAACAACTTATCATCATGCGCCCTTTAATTAAATAAATCTGTTTGGGTAAGACCTGATATGTTTGTTAAGACTTACAAGGTTGAACACCAATGCAAGTGAAACGTAGCAACTTCAACATACGGAAAGTTCTCAAATTCCTTTTTAGAATTATAACACGCAACGTGATAACCGAGGACGCCTTTGAAGAATATGGACCGGTGCGGTGTTGGTGCGAATTCGGCCTCGGAGGGTTGAATTTAATTTTGCAGCGAACCTTCAGGATGAATTTCCACATTTCCTCTGGATAAAAAATGTTACGACTTGAAGTAATAACCCATCGCCTATGCCTTAATAGGAGTTGAAGAGGACGTACCTATACAACTGCCCTATTCAACTGCCCAATCAATTTTTATTCCTTTGTAAAAAAAAACTATTAACTACCAATATGGATTACTATTTCTCTATTATATAAAAAAGTCTTTAGTGATGTAATATTTCATCGGAGTTGCCTAGTAACAGATCGAAGAACTATTTTTTGTGTAGTCTTTTGTCATACTCGATCAGTTAAATTATAATTATTTAAAGAATGTTGCTAAAAGCCATTGTTCCTGACTTCTTCAAGCTGTTACACAAAGTATTTTCAAAATTTAAATGGAGCCGTTTCCAGTCTACTTAAACACTTACTAAACAAAAGCTCTAATCTCCCAATTGATTGCAAAAGACTCATATACGTGACTACAAGACTATACTATAAGACTTATTTGGAGTCAAAGAATAAAGCTGGTGCTCCACTGAGCCATTGAAATCCCCTCGTATCCAATCCTTACAAAACAAAACCTTTCGTTATATTCTTATTATGCTCCTTATTTTGTTACTGGTAAAGTCATCTGAAATGAAATCATGACCCATTCGTTGCTGATGACCCCATTATCAGTCCTTTCACAACAAACTTTATTCCAATTCAAACCTAGCTACTCATTCAATTCCCGAGAATCAACCAAGGCCTCTGAAAGAAAAATGGCTTTGTGACCTTCTAAGATGTATTTGTTATTTGAGTACTACCATTGAGTACTTTCTCTACTTGCCTTTATCTCATGTTGTTATGTATCGTTCATTCTCTTTACTAGTATTGTAATACAGTTTAAATTTCATCAAATATTTAAAAAATTAAACAAGCAACAACAAGATCAACATCTTATTTAATAAAAAAGAGAATGCAGTGAAGTACGATTGAAATATTTTTCTTATTAACTATAAACTCATTTTGTCCTTATAGAATAAACCTACAAAAAAAAAAAACATTATTTTATATTCAATATCTTTAAACAGTTCTTTACGTAATTGCCTACTTAATTAAAATTAATAGTTGTATAATTATAGACTGGGGGGTACCTCCTTGGTATACAAATATCTAAATTTCACAACACAAGCTACTAAAAATTCTAAGAATCCAAACGATGAAATGCCAAGGAAATATGACTAAAGAGCACAGTTGAAATGTAGTCTCATTAATCAACCGTGCGTAACTCACGATTAACAGTTTCCCGATGAACACCGCGAGAAAGGGAAACAGTACCTTCTACTCTTCCAGGAAATAAAGTATAGCTTCATTTTTCATTTCGGCACATTCGTGTATCGATATTGTGGAAATCGATAATACTCAGTACCTATCATAAAACAATGTTTGCTCAAGGACGCATTAAAATAAAAATTAAATTAATTTATTATGATTCAATACAAATAACATACAAATATAATTATTACAGTCGTCATAATTTTTAAACTAAACAATAAACTGAAAGACTAAATACTTACCTCTTAATAATTTCCCACCATAGACAAATAAATTACCCTATCTTCAAAAAAGGGAAAGAGAAGATATTATTATTAGCGTCCCATAGGGTTATGGGATCACGCAAAGCAAACTTGACTTCATTTTCTGACGTTTCTTCTATTCTCCCATGCTTTCCTCATTTTCCGTGGATCCTCCTCCTTTCTTCCGTCGATTCTGTCCCGGTTTTCTTGGGCCTCTCATTCTCCTATTTCCCATTTGTTAACTTTTTGTCTGTATCTCTCTCTATTTACAACCCTTATGTATATATATATATATATATATATATATATATATATATATATATATATATATATATGAAGAATAAATAATAATAGTAAAAGAAAAGCTGTCCACGGATATTCTACTGAACAGTTGAACTGATTTTCTTGAAATCTGCACAAAATATTTATTTATTCATAATTTTTATTAATTGCTGTACATTTTTATTTTAAAGAGAAAAGATTTGCCCTGGCCAAGATTCCAAGCCGGGTCGTCAGCCCCTCCGTGGCAGCGAGAGTTTTTACTTTAATTATGACGTTGTTGACTTACTATTATTGTGTGATTTGCCTTTAATTATGTACTATAATGGATTCTCCACAGTACCTAAAAAAAAAACTCTTAAAAAATCTCTAATTATTAGTAATGAGACAATCCACAACAATCCAGCAGGAATGCTTTCCTTTACTAATACCCAAATTTTTAATTTTTTCATCTGATTTAATTTTGACAAGGTATGGAACTTTCAGATACCTCTTTTGGAAAAATAAGTTTTTTGAGTTATGACATTGTTCATTTGAAGGAGCGATGTATGTTACATTATAAATGGAATTCGGGAAGATTTACAACCAAAATTTTAATGCTTTACATCAAACCAGTATTGAATTATCAGAAATACGAACGAACCAACTTCCAGACTTTACGACAAAATAAATCTATTTTGTCGTAAAGTCTGAGTCTCAATTTTATCCTCACAATCGTGAGGATAAAATTGATATTTATGTATCCGTTGAAATCTGTAACTTTAAAGATTCTGATATTTTCATTCCCAAATCAGACTCTTCTCTTCTCGTCTCGTCTAATTACCTCCTAATACAGCTTCTGGCTTCACTAACTTTTGAACCTAAGACCCTTCGAGGATAGTAAAGAGGTCCAATTTGTTAAAGAGGCCTACTAAGTTAAATAATTGTATCTTATACTACAATCGAGCAATAAATTTTTCTTTCATACATTTTCCTCTATACAAAACATTTCAAAATCTCAATTTTTTTAGATGGGCAGCAGAGATCCTCTAGAACTCCCTCTAATCCGGCAAAGGACCAAACCAATTAACCACCCGATCAGATCAGGACGATTCCTGTCAAATGCAGTAGAGGAGAGGATATGGTCAGCATGTAGTTAGCGACAGATTCAGCCAGTGGAGGGTAATGGTCGAAAATGGTATCAAAATCGTTGCATTTAATGTAGTTAATAAATTGAAATTATTAAAAGTTAAAAAATATTATAATATTATTAAGGTACACAAAGTTGCGAAATTTTGCAGAAGCTTTGGAATAACCTGAACTTTTGACCCGTTGAAGGCTGTTCTGTTGTTCAATGACCTATTTCAGAATGAATTACGTAAAGACAATTGAAATAATAAATGTTCCCAATAAGAGTTCATAGAAAAAGTGTTTTATTAAACACATCAAAACTTTTTTTAAAAATTTCACAACTACTTATATTTTTAGACAATGTTACTATTCCAAAAAAAATGTTTATACTTTGTTTTTAATAACGAAATTGCACCAATAAAAGTTAATAAAGATGTATTGTCAGCTAAATTTACTTTGAGTAAGTCGTGGTTTTTGTCCTATCTTAAAGAATAAAAAATACGACGAATATTAAACCCTCCAAAGATTCTAAAATAAAGAAGTTCCTCAAAGGAATAAAACTGAGAATTAATTTATTCTTAGATAGGTGTCAGAATAATAATAAAAAAAGCAATCTGCAATATTTTATTAGTTATTAACTTTCTTCTCAACCCTACCTACTTTAAAAAAAAAAATCTAAGAGACTGAAGTTGTAGTAATAAACGTAATAAATCTTGTTTTCTTCAGGTATTGTGAGTAAAACAACTTCATTACATTCTGGAATGACAGTCATTCTGAAAAGTTATTTACCCTTTTAATGCTTCATAATATTAATTTGATTGCATTTTAGTATCCCCGTTAAATTATAATTATTATTCTCATTATAAACAAAGCAACAAAAAAATAATCGCGCCTAATCTTCATCTGATAGGTTAAGAAAAATACATTTATAGATATACATATATATCATATATACATGTGTGAAACTTGGCCTCCTAAACTAAACATTAAACAATATAAACTTGAGTTATCATTCAAATAATTGTAATATTGTAGCATTTATTTATATTACACTGTTCCATAAAATACAAATTAGATATGTATTTAGTCAGTAAAAACACATAATAATACATAAATTGTTGATCATTGCTTTTAGTATGTAATAACATTATATTTTTTATTAATTTTTTTTTTACTTTATTTCATTATAATTTTATATATATATTTTTCCGCATGTATATATTTATTTATTTTATTTTGTTTATATCATTGTTTTGTTATGGAATGATTGTTAGCTACATAGCTCCATTACTTATTGCCCACAACTGGCAGATTGTAATGTTTCAATAAAGTGTTAAAAAAAATTATGTAATAAATAAAAACAATGTTTAGACAGAACTTACGAGCTTATGTGCTATTAACTATTCAAAATTGTTTACTCACTCAGAATTGATTATAAACCTGTACAACCCATGAACGGGTCTGGGGTTCAGTACATGGTAGAGACTGTACTGTTTCATGGTCAATGGTCCTGCAAGGAGGCGACTTGTCCTAGATCACGCTCAACCGCCAGATTTTCCCCCTTACTATGGGTACCCTATTTTTATAACCCCGGAAGGGTCCTAGATCCCATTTGGTCCATCTCTGGTGCAAACAAACTAAATAAATGTCTTGGCTGCGGAGGGATTTGAACCAAAATTTCAGGAATGGCAACTCAGTGCTCTACCACTGAGCCACTAATAAATGCAGAACCGCTCCTTATATATGTAGAATTATACGCATACTAGAATTAATGTTGTTTCTCTGACTTCACGGTGAATCAGATCCTGAAAAGTGAAAAATAACTCAATATCACATTTCTAAGAGTTTTTCTAGGAAAATGAAAATTAGCCTTAACTTCTTATTTAGGATATACCAATTACAGATTTATAAACTTATTTATCCCTATAGGCATTCATACTCTTTTTTCATACTTTCAAAAATTATTTTGCGTTCTATTCTATTCTACTGAATCCAAGACCCTTCAAGGATTGTAGTAGAGGTTTAGTTTTTCTTAGACGATGTAATCATTGAGGGAGATCATTATCTTTTTTTTTTATACTTAAATTGTATAATCTGTTTTATAGAATTCAACTTTTTTTTAGGTTGATATTCAAAGGAATACTAAATTTGAATGTGCCTGTCCCTTTCAAATATTTAAGAATGATTACCGGCTTCTGTCATTTCCCTCCCTTTGCGTTGAGACTCGAATCTGTACCCGTTGGTAGTTAACACGATCTAATACAAAGATGAACTAGTTACAGAGGCGCTATATGGCGCTGGCTGGGAGCTGCTACCAGGTCGGACTAAACAGGTACCGGTCTCATCTAAATATCTGGCCAGCATCCATATTCAAAGCATGCTCTCGGATCTGTCCTCGCTAACTTAGTATACTCTCTCTCGTCCATGGCTCACAGGCTTTTATCTCCTACAATTTCTTGTCGTTTCAGTCCCCCCCATAAGCTGTATTGTTTGATTACATAAAGTTTATTTTAAATTAATTCCTAAGCATATTTTCTAACGAAGGAATCATTATAAATCATTATTCTTGTACGGCGGTTTTCGTATTAAACAAGCCACGTCACATTACGCTTTACGAAACATGAAATAAAATACAACAAGCTTCATTTGTACATAGTAGAGTCTGTACTGCTTCTAGGTCAACGGTTGAGCAGGGAGGTGATTTGTCCAAAATAACGCCCAACCGTTAGGTTTTTCCCTGAATTATGAGTACCCACTTAATCCAGGAATCTTCGGCACAGCAACTCCGCTCTCTTCCACTGAGCTATCCTGTTCCCGAGAATACGAATAAAAATAAATATAACATTTGTTTGAAGAAATATAAAATTTAAAAAAATTATGTAGCAAAATTTATTAAGGGAAACATCCAAAACTCACTATAGAGATTATTAAATTTTTTTAAAAATAAAAGATGGGCTCGGTGGACCGAGACGGCAACTCCATGCAACGCTGTCTTTCCAAGCTCTATTTCCCGTAATATTTGAGGTTTTAAGATGAAGTAGTGTCTCAGCCCACTTCTCCCGAGTCAGGTGGAGTGGCTGCCTCCTCGAGCACCCTGACTTACTCTTCATCCGGGGCGGCTACCTAGGGGAGGTGATCCTATGATGTGTACTGTAAGTGACCTTATGTTAGTATAAGTGAATTCTGTGTTCTGAATGCGTTGATGCAGTGTAATGAACACGGGAACCGGGGGAACGTTAATCCCCATTAGTCATGCACTGAGCTATCCCCTGCGGACCAATTACAAGCGGCACAAGAACCATACAACAAAAACAAAATTAAAGAATTGATCGATCGATCTTCTTTTGAAATCTTCACCTAAGGGATACAAGTGAAATCGTGTATCGGGAAACCTTCCATTGAAGGAATTCCTAGCGTTGTTCAACTCACTCTAGTAGTTCCCTGCTCCAGAGTTTCAGTCTCCTTGTTACATTCTGTGGTAATGTGTCTGTCTTTAATGATTGTACCAGTAAGTGTGCATGCCCAGCAAGTAAGTCATGAAATTTTTTGTAGTTTTTCTTAATTGTGTCAGTCACGAGTGCTATTTTGAGATCTTTGTGTAATGATTTATTAGTAATGTAAAAGGGGCAATGTGTGATATAACGAAGGAATTTTGATTGGAAGATTTGAATGGCCAGTAAGCCGGATTTTTCGTATTGCACTTGCGAGGCATAGGTCCATATTGGTTTAAGTATCATGTCGTATATTATAATTATTTTTGTAGTGAAGCATTCGTCTTAGGAGTGAGAATCGGTGATTAAACTTTTTCTTCAAATTAGTTATGTGTGATTTCCAAGTCAGTCTTCTGTCCAATGTAAGGCCCAAGTATAATGTCTATGTTTGTCTGGGCTAAGTGTTAGTAAAGGATAGTCTGAATGCCTAAGTATAAATGTTACTTGGTGTTGGTTCAATAACACTAATTTTATATGGTAGACTGAATGCAGTTGATAATGACAGTTAAATTGAGCAGGGCAGTACAGACCAAATTGAAAAGGGGAGCTAAGTAAAATGATTATTCTGCACCAAATCGTGAATTCCTCCGACCGCACCTCCCCGAATAGTATTTATTTTTAATATTCATTCTTATTTTCATCATTTTTATAAATGCAATAATTATGTTTATAGTTTATAGGACACTGCAGAAATTTTTATTATTAAAATTTGTCTCGCCAAACTCCAACTATTAAGTTAATATAACTTCAGCGACTCAAATTTAACAAACGAAGCAAGAGGCTGTTAGTAAATACGTTTTCACCCCTCATTCTAATTCAGATAATACTGTAGATTCCGATATTAGGAAAGCAAATTTTTAAATTAAATATTAATACTATCTTTCTATGTTACTTAAAAGTAAGGACAGAGTTAAGAAATAAAAATCTAACGTTCTAGGCAAAAATCAATACACCCTTTTTAATTTTGAGTTCTCTCAATATTAGCAGTATATTAAACTTATGGTCCAACGGCTCCAGGCGAGAAGCGGCGTTACAGAACAGTGTACAAAAAGAAGAGTGGAATGCAAGAATAATTTCGGCTGAGAAAAGATCTTGGGAAAGCATTATTTATTAATTATTAACAATGAAATAATAATTAATAAATAATGCGATAACATTATAATGGATATATGGCAGGTTGAAGAAATCTCTGATGAACAGGAAACGTAATATATCCCATCCACAAAAAGGGGGATGTGCTTGAACGAGGAATCTCCCTATTCCCATGTGCCTACAAAGTCATCTCACGGATGATATATAATAAGCTAAAGAACGTGATAGAGGTGTTTGCCGAGCAGGCATTATGAGGGGAAATAAGAAAACAGATTAACTTTTTTTTTTCCGAACAGGCCCTTACTGGAATGAGCGAAGGGACGTACAATTCAACCGCACGACTATTTATCGATTTTCAAGCTCCATATGACAATAGCTAAAGGGATGAACTCCTTAAGAACCATTTGAATTGGGAATCACCTCAAAAATAGGAAGACGTATTCTTAAGCCGGCAGATAGAAGCAAGTCCAATTCAAGCGGACTGGTCATTAACGAGGGAAAATGTATAATATATTAAGATGAGCTCAGAGGAAAGGCCTCCCCCCAGATATTTTATAATTGAGTAGAGGACTTTTAAATCGAACGAGGAATTCGTTTATCTCGGCACAATATGAAGATGAAATATAGCCGAAAACCCAAGGGACATTTCTAACTGCTAACGGAAGCTACTGTATTTTTCCTTAAGCATTTTTGAAGGTGAAACATCACAAGAGCTACGAAACTTCTATAAAAACCTGAACAGGCTACTTTGACATACCACTCCTACAAAAATAAATACTGGAAAGGATCTTCGAAAGTGCGGTAATTGCTAATAATTACATCAACTGTATGCTGGGGCTGATACTAAAAAGTTTAAAGTGCTCTGAACTCCCCAGAAGCTCTTGGAGGAACAGTTCAATGGAGTGCATCGCGTCTTAGTTACTATATATATATATATATATATATTCGTTAAATCTTCTTTGGCCAAAGTTATGTAAGTTCAGCTGAAAGTAAACTTATACATGGAGAGAGAAAGATCTATAAATTAATTAAACTGTTATTTTCCTTAAACAAACAGAAAATTAACAGCTTATTAATTAAGCTGTTATATTCCTTAAACAAACAGCAAATTAACAGCTTATTAATTAAGCTGTTATTTTCAGGTTTTAAGTTCTTTTGGATCTAAAATATTGATTCTTTTAAATAATTTTAATGATTATTATTTCATAATAAAATTTATAAGGTTTCAAATATCACTCTTTGCTAGGTGCTGAATCATAAAAACGGTTGCCCGTTTACCCATCTTTTTAAACTAATTCAAATAGAAACCCTTACATATGGTGAATATGGAAAAAAAATGAAAAATCAAAATCAAAGTAGTACTAGTTAACATTTAATTTAACAAACAATACGGAGTAGAGCTTTGGGGCTCCACTAAGCCATCGAATTCCTCTCGTATCCAATCCTTACAATCCAAAATCCTTCATAAAATCCTCAATGCTCTTTATTTTGTTAAGAATAAAGTCATCCATAACGACCTTAATGTTCCGCCGTCCTTCGGAAGGGACATTAAACGGGGGTCCCGAGCCTGTACGATGTCAGGTACTCGTTAAAAATCCCTATCCTAATTAAACCTGGATAGGCAAAATTTAGAGCTCCCACTGTAGCATCGTCCGATTAACCATAGCAGCATAAAGTGACGTTAAATGAACAAACAAACAAACAAACGACCTTTATGTCCCTTTTGTTGCTGATTTAGCCCGAACCCGGTATCTATCCTTTCATAACAAACTTCATTACCACTCAAACCCTTTAGTTCCAGACCTAGCTTCCTCTTTAATTCCCGATAATCCTCCGAGGCGTCTGAAAAGAAGATGACCACGTGACCTTCTTAGCTGAACTTTGATTTTGAGTAATACCAGTGGGTAGTTTCTCTACTTGTCATTATCATGTCCTTATTTATCACTTATTCTATTAAATTGTTGTATTATTATAATACAGTTGTAAATATCAATAAATAAATTTAAAAAAAAATCAAACATTATAAAAAAAAACTATTGACCAGGTTTTCCCCATTTGAGGCACCACTAAAGCAGTTAGTACAAAGGAGTAAGACTGAGTTGTCCACTGGCATAGAGGTGGCGCGGCCGCAGGGCCGATAACTGGAGTGAGATAGCAAGCCATTGTAGAGCTGAGGTTATCTCCTGGCACTTGTTGCTGCAATATCTCGCGCTCCGTTCCATCGGTGCAATAGTTTCCGTCAGCTGTCCATCTACGCCACTTCTGATGGCCAATGGCCATTCTAGGGTTATCGCGTCCTCTTTCTAAAATTGGACCTTTTTGTGCTTTTGATGGACTTTATCATGCATGCTTTAACTGGGAAAAGCAGAGGAAACTTTGATATTTTCAATAGGAATCCGAAAATCCTTATGCAGAAATTTGCATTACATTATAAAAAAAAAATCTGGTAAGCACAAAATTCTCTTACATTAAATAATATATAACAATAGTTTTGTTTCCCATTCACTAATTCTAGAAATACTTCAAGACCACCTTCTACAGTACATTACACTATTTACTTTATATTTATCTGGTAAATATAATTTTTTTATTAATATTATATTAGTAGGGAGTGGTATAGCTTTGTACTTCTGACGTATATGCTAAAGTGGGCGCCCTCAATTAGGAGAAAAACCAAGCGGTAGTGTGTGAACTTGGCAAAATTGCATCGTTGCATAACCGTTGTCTTGGAAACTGTACCGATTATGTTTGCCCTGATCCCAATCCCCTTCATGGGTTGTAGTTACACAGGGTTTCTTATATTATATTATATTTTATCTATTAAACGATGTTAAATACGTCAATTCATTTTTTTCGTTTTTAATTCCATTATTACTGAACTACTCCTTTTTTATTATTTTAACCAATAAACGTTGCTATCAAGTTAAGTTTCTTTTTTTTTTTAATCCAACAAGCATTTAAATTTTAGTTTCTGTAAACTATTAAAATTTCTTAAATACTAATCTTGTTACCCGAACTCTAAATGATATTAATAAGGCAGGCGATTGGTTCTATGTCTAATGAGATAATATATTCTTTATAATTATGTATTTTTCTGATTTATTAATTTATAATAAAAAATAAATTTATTTATTGTATTTATGAGGCTATATAATTTTGCACAAAAGCGTTTTAGGCTAATGAATCAATGGTTATATATAGGGCATATAACTGGATTACAAAATTTACCATCTTGTTTTAAAATAAAACAAGAATTTCCAAACTATTAAGTAAAAAAAGGAAATTAAATATTCATTAAGGTGAGATTTGACTAAGCACAGTTTGCGTGCTTTAATGTAGAAAGCATCATTAAAAGGAAATGATATTAATATTAAGGAGGCCAGATTGTTCATTTCAGACCAGACTCTCTACATTTATTTTAAAGAAACATGATTTGTTTTGTTTTTAAAGTTTGTTAACAAAATATTTTTTGGAAGTTAAAATATATGTTAACGGTAGACTGAACCATTACCAAAATTTACATGCTAAATGTTAACACATTTAAGCCCCAGTCATGTGCAGCGTTTGTTGTTTCTGCTAAGTAGTTAAACACTGCTCTGATTTGGTTTTGCTCAATTGAATATCCTATTACCAACAGTGAACGGGTCTGGGGTTCAGACATGGTAGAGACTGTTTCTTGGACAACGGTTCTGCAGGGAGGTGATTTGTCCTAGATCACGCTCAACCATCAGATTTTCCCCCTTGTTTTGGGTACCCACTTTATAAAGGCTGGGTGAGCCCCAGGAGGGTCTTAGATCCCATATGATCCATCTCCGGCTGCTAACAGATTAAATAAAAGTCTTACCACCAACCGGATTTGAACTTGGGACCTTCGGAATGGAGACTCAGCGCGATCCTATTACTAAAGTGACATAATATTTAATAGGAAGTGGACTGTAATAGTAAGACAAAGGTAGATGATGGATTACCATACTTATCGATAATTACTATCTCTAGTTGATTTTTCAAAGAGATCAAACAATAGTGTGATGATTTAAAGAGGTCATTGTCCAACCTTCAGAATTGGCCAACCTCACAGAGTATTTACACAAAGTAGCTTTCATTAGAGCGTAATAGTAGAGTACTCTGTTTACACACATATGACTCTCGACCGCTAGAGAGCGATGTGCGTAATGATTTCAATAGTGCCTCTTGAATGCCTGTGGTGGATGACAGGCATTAGGCTCACAGTCACTAATGAGAGGATTATAGCCACTATGAGGTAATGAGCACAACTACTCTGAGGTAATAGTGCTTTAATGAAAAACCGAAAATAAAAAAAAATATACTTCTTTCAGAAACAATATTTAATAATTTAATACACAAATGAATCGTTAAAAAAAAATTATTTACTGATAAACCGTTAGAAATATGAGTACACGTTTTATATAAATAAATACAATAAGGTTTTTTTCGAAATCCTGTCCAAATAATCTGGACCTGCTCTGTATAGCTCGTTAGTTCCAAGAGAAATCAAAACTGTTCCAAAGGAATTATTTGCTTAGTGTCTTAAATTTAAAACGGCCAGACTTTTCTAGCTAAGTGATCAGACACTTGTGAAAACGTTCCATTTATTTCCTACATAGTCTGGATTCTAATTTAATATCTGGAAACTTCAATTAAAAAATTAACTTTTCTAGTTAAAAATGAAATTTTTACTGCAAAAAAAACCTTCCTTCATAACAGTGTGTAACGTTTAAGAACTTTGAATATTATTTAACGTTTGATATAACTACACTTAACATTAATGGAATAATTCATATGTTATTTTTATTGATACAACTGATTTTTCACCGAATTAGCAGTGAACCCTTGCCATTTGTCGTCCAAACATTCCTACATGATGTAGGTATAAACCTACACCTAATTCAGTCTAATACAGATAGACTTAAGTTTTACTTCATTATTAGCTAGAAAAATAGAGAATATGTATAAATAATAAATTTGTGGACTGAAAGTAGTGACAAAATCGTAATGAATTTATAAGGTCAGGCTATACCAAGGAAGGAGTTTTCGTTTGACTTCTCATTTCAGGTAAATACTGTTTGAACATACTGTAAAATCTTAAACATCATTTTATCGTTAGCCAATGAAATTATCAGAGCGAGTTTATTTTTACCATTAGACGAGTTCAAATCGTAACGTCAAATCAAATCAAAACCAGCTCGAGTAGAATTATAAATAAGACACTATGGAAGTAGATGTAAAAGTGATTCAGGTCTTGATAAGCCAAGTGAGCTGCAATAGTGTTAAATGGTGACCTTATTATTATTTAGCCTCAACTCGCACTCTCTTGAAATTATGTGCTGTATGAGAGAGCTCTTCGATTCTACAGATATATAAATGTAATCTATTATACCAGGAGGTAATGAAGGCAAACTGTCAGCATTAGTAGGTATATATATATATATATATATATGTATATATATATATATATATATATATATATATATATATATATATATATATATATATATATATTTCTGTATCTATACATATTAAAGAAAAAGTTGATCTAGGTATTCCTTACCAACTCCAGAGGAGTTTAGTTGGTTACTTAATGTTACGAAAGGGGGGGACTGGAGTAAGCTATACATCATGAACTGCGCAAAAATGAATAAGTAAATTACCAAATATACGACGAATTATGAATTGGGACCAATTTAATATAGCGATTAGCTTCTATACATTTTAATAAATAAAAATTGGTCAATATACCGAAGATATATATGTCTCTCTTTCAATTTTTGACAAATAGTCGTTTTCGGTCAAGAAATCGCTTATTTAAAGCCTATTCATTTTAATTTACTATGGAATTATTATTATTTTTCTGCCTCTACATAACTGAGCTTACACATTTGTCTCAAAATTTGGAATTTATAAATTGTCCATATGTTCTTTTTCCGGGATGGACCGTGTGGTGTTGGTTTTGTTTGCCAAGCTTTCGCTCATCGTGTTGTGAGCTTCCTCAGGGCTAGTCAGTAAATGAAGAGTGGATTTTTTTTTTTTTTTTTTTTTTTTCTTACCCTCCTATTTTATTTAAACTTATAACTAATTACATATATCTAAGTCTAACCTAAAAATATACATACTAATTACAATCTTACTTTCTATTACCCGTAGGTATTTTAAAGTTCTTGTGCTCTTACCGCTGTATGCGGGAGCTTTATTCTATGGCCTTTTGGCCTTCATTTTTTTATATACAAGTGGGGAGGGACCACTCAGCTGGTCTTAGGAAAGGAAGGGATGGGAAAGGAAGGATTAAGGATGGGAAGGGGATAGGAATAGGATAGGGTATGGACGGGATTAAACAGAGTCCAGACCCCCTCCCTTAGCGACGACGTCTACTAAGGGGAGTGTTTGTTGCCATCTTCCAGGTATGGGTGATGGGGCTATTTCGTTGAACAGCGGGTTGGCACAGGCTTTCAGCCCATCAAAGAATTTGATGTGCCTCCGGCTGATGTATTCGGGAACTGATGGTAGTTTCAGTTCCTCATAAATTACTTTATTTTTAGCCCGCTGTAGACTGGTGCCTCTGACTATTCGCCGTAGTACGCCGTTCTGGAAGCCCTGTAGTCTTTTGAAAGTGGATCTGTAGACGTGCCGGAGCAGTGGTGCGCCATGGAGCAGCGTGGGTCGGATGATCGCCTTGTAGATTTGGAGCTTGAGTCTTAGAGAGAGCTGTGGTGAAGTCAGCAGGTGGTAGAGCCTGTAGGATTTCTGCCTCGCTAACTTTTGTCGATTCAGAACGTGTCTTGAGAAGGTGAGGTGCCTGTCAAGAGTCACGCCAAGGTATAGTATCGATGAAGATACCGGTTTTTCCTCTTCCTCCACAGTGAAGGTCGAGGGTAGGGCTTTCTTGCCTCGCTGAAACGACAACACGATGGCATCCGTCTTGGCCGGATTCACCTTGATGCCGTTTAGCCTGAGGTCTTCGGTGATAGTCGTTGATGCCTTCTGGGCGTTCGTTAGTGCTCTCTTGGCATTTACGCTAGAGGCGTATATGCCGATGTCGTCTGCGTAGGCTGCAACTACTGCTCCTGGATGCTTCACCGAGACCACTGGTGCCGTAAAAATTACGAACAGAAGTGGCCCCAGTACAGAACCTTGAGGTACCCCACAGGTGGTATGGTAAGGAGTAGACAGACTCTCGCGGACTCTTACGACGAAGGATCTTCCACTGAGATAGTTTCCAATCAGTCGACAAAGAGGGACGGGGAACCTGTACTCTTCCATACGACGGAGTAGTAGTATGTGAGACACACAGTCAAAGGCCTGCCTGCAATCCAGAGAGATGAAGGCTGTGGCTCTATTGCGGTGCATCTGCTCGATGGCGTGGGCCTGGAGTTTTACCAAATGGTGATCGCAGGAGACCCCTCGTAGGAAACCAGTCTGCTCCGGCGGGATGATGTCCTCCTCCCTGCAGTGATTCAGAAGATGGTGATGAATCATCCTCTCGAAGATCATGCTCATGTGAGAGAGCAAGCTGATTGGTCGATAGTGCTCCGGTAGATCTCCTTTCTTTGCCGGCTTGAGTAGCTGTATTACGACGGCTCGCTTCCAGACATCAGGAAAATATGAGATCCTCATGCAAGAATTGAAGATGTTTAGTAGAAAGGCTTTACCCTTCCTAGGAAGCATCTTCAACATTACATAGGGTATATCATCTTGTCCCGATGACTTATTACCTTTTGTGCGGCGTAGCACCGACTCGAGTTGGTCGAAGGTGGAAAATATGCGCTTCTCTTTAGGGCAAAGTAGGGGCCCTTCAGGAACTGTTGGTGCATCTATCAACCGGGCAGCCTCTCTATCGTCGTAGCCTTTAGCCTTTATTACACCATAAAACAAAAGACCAACACATCAACCTACCATCCACACACATACGACAATACCGAACACACACGAACCCACCCGAACACAACACAGCCCACGGACTCAATACAAGCGAGCCAATGGGAAGGCAGACTTCGACCGAGACCCCCCCCCCACCCCTAAGGTATATACACCCTGACTCCACCATCCGCTCTGAACATTCTAGAGCCAGCAGCCGAAGAAGAAGGATCTCCTGAAGACTACCGCTGAAGACTCCTGAAGACCCAGTCCTCTTGCTTAGTTAGCACCCTCGAGTTGCCGTGGTTCAAGCATATCACTTGGGACTAACCTCGGCAGCCACCCATTGGGTAAGGGTAGCGTTGCACTGGCAAACGACCAACTTAGTGCGCTCTTGTGTTAGTTGTTTTGGTGCGTTCATTACGGTCCGTCCTGTGAGTTAACTTGTGACTTTTTTTCAATATGGTGCGCAGAAAAGTAGCTCCTACCTCAACGACCTCAGCTGCAGGGGGTACCTCAACTTGCCGCACAAGAGGTAAACATTTAAGAAATGCTGAGGAGAGAGATGCCGAACCTACTTCAGTACCAGAGAGACAGAGAACCGGTTCAGTCCTCTGGAAGAAATAGTCACCGAATCCGAAGCCACAACACCAGTCCAAACGAAAAGACCTTACATACCGCCAATAGTGATGTCAAATAAATATACTATCGGGAACGTGAAAGCTTTCATGGATAACATCGGGATTCACGAATATCTACTCAAGCAAACGTATAGAGGTATTCAAATACAGATGCCATCGCTGCAAGGACACTTGATATACCTCATCATTCATACGCAACTAAAACGAAAAAGACTTTCAAAAAATTCGTTATCAAGAATTTGGATATATCATCCCCGGAAAAAGACATAGATGAAGCTTTTAAGCACCTCCAAGTAACAGACGCACGTAGATTTCAACGAACAGATGATAAAGGGAGGAAGACACCACTAAACCCGGTCATTATTACTGTTCCAACATACATCACCATTGATGACATCAGAAAAGTGCGGCATGTTAATAGGTGCATCTTCACAGCAACCACCTATATACCAAAAAGAGACGGCCCAATACAATGCTTCAAATGCCAACAATTCGGGCACACACGAAACTATTGTGGTTACAACGAGAAATGCGTGCGCTGCGGAGAACAACACGACATTAAAAGCTGTCCACGCACAGGATCCCCAAAATGTGCAAATTGCAATGAAGAGCATGTCGCATCCTATAAGCAATGTACGGTGAGAAAAAAATTTATTAAAATTGGCTGAAGAAAGGAAAAAGGAGAAGGCAACAGCCAATCAGAAGAGAGAAGCCCCTCCCACCACCAGACAATACAAGACGACCAGCGCAGGGACCTCCTACTCCTCCCTCCTCCAACCCCTCACTCATGACGACACTGAGACCCCTCAGACATCACCGCCAACCACTCATTCTGAGGGCAACACTCCAGCGGTCACAATGGACCAACTAATACAGATGGTATACAACCTCACCAACCAGGTCGCAGCCCTAGTTCAACTGGTAGCAGCCCAACATCAACCATGAATTCGCTGTCTATCATAAACTTCAACTGCTGCGGACTCCTGAACAAGAAGGAGGAAATAGAAGCTCTTCTGACTGCAACACAACCGACTGTGGCCGTCTTCACTGACACCAGGCTTCAAGGTAACCCACCACGTCTTCGAGGCTACGCGTTAGTAACCGATGACATACACGACCCGCACGGCGGCGTGATGATTGAGGTGAAGTATGGGACCAAGTGGAAGAAAATCAAAGAACCCATGGCCACTCTTGACAGAAAAATCAGCCACGCGACGGTCCAGGTCCTGATGAAACAACCTACATATATCACTGGTTTCTACAGAAGACCGTTTGGATCTCTAAAGGAGTTCAAATCTTACCTTGAGGCCTGCGCAGTAAGGACCAATCACTGGCTTGTGGAAGACTTCAACGCCAAACATACGGCATGGCGCAACACCAAGAACAATAAGGCCGGCTCGATACTGACCAAAACAAGATACTGCATAGTACACCCGGACACACACACCTTCAGACACGTTGGAAACGGAGGCACTTCTACCTTGGACCTTCTTCACACCAAACAACCTCACCGTATCACAAGCTGCTCAGCATTAAACTTCCTCTCATCCGATCACCGCCCAGTACTGTACACTTTAAACAGAAATAAAGAAGAACCGATGAGGGAAAAATTCAGATACCAAGAGGCTGATTGGAAGAAATACAAAGAAGAAGTGTACAACAGCCTCCCAACCATTCCACAACTGACCACCAAGGAACAGGTAGACAGTTATTTGGAAACCTTCATAGAAACCATCATACAAGCAGCGACAGCATCCATTCCGAAATATAGGCCAGCACCACCACACCTCCGACCACCGCCACCACACATCCTAGCCCTTATAAAAAATCGCCACACTTTAAAAAATAAATGGTACAGAACCAAGGATAAAAACATAAAAATAGCAGTCAACGCCATCACTACCCAGATCAAAAACCTTCTACGACAATGGAAGACATCGATCTGGCATGATCAGCTCGGAGCAACGCATGGGGACGTACGCAAATTTTGGAAACTCACCAAAAGCGCTACGATGAAGTCCTCGACTATCAGAATACATGATGGCGACCGCCTCCTTATACCAGAGGAACAGGCAGAACTCCAAGCGGATCACCTAAATAGTGACATACTTTCCAGAACTAATACCAGTACACCTCCAACTATGGACAGGGGCATTAATTACATGTTTGTCAGCCCGAAACAGTTAAAGGCTATACTGAGACGGTCAAACGGCAACCGCTCACCCGGTCATGAAGAAGTACAGACAATTCTTCTGAAGCAACTACCACGGAAAGGAATAGCACACCTCACGCATCTGTACAACTCATGCCTCCGACTGAGATACTTTCCTCAACAATGGAAACACGCCATCTTGTTCCCGCTACTAAAGCCGGCCAAAACAGGGGATAAAGCGGAACACTACAGGCCCATCAGTCTTCTACCGCACCTCGCAAAAACAGAAGAGAAAATTATCCTAAATTATCTTAAAGATTTCTGTGAGGAAAACTCTGTTATCCCCTACGAACAGACCGGCTTTCTAGCACACCTCAGCACTGAACACCACCTAATGAAAATCCAGACGGAAGTATGCAGAGACCTCAACAGAAATGCAGCAACAGCTATGATCTCAATAGACTGTACAAAGGCATTCGATTCCGTGTCTCATGGAATTCTTTGCCAGAAGCTTCTGGATCTAGAGTGCCCAAAACAGCTCTACAGCATCATAGCCGCATTTCTAAACCAACGAAGCCTGGCCGTACGCGTGCGGGACAAATTATCGAGAAACATACCTCTCACCTGCGGAGTTCCACAAGGAGCGGTACTATCCCCGACCCTTTTCACCATCTATACTGCTGATATAGTGGGCAAAAATTACAAACGAGCAACTGTCGCTGCATACGCGGACGATATAGCCATTTATAGCAGCAGTATGAGAGCAAAATGGGCTTTAAAACAAGCCGAAAGTACGTGCCAAGAAATCGTAGAAAAATTGAGACACCTCAACATCCAGGTGAATCCGGCGAAGACGGACTGCGTAGTGTTTGCCCTCCAAAAAGGAAAAAGAGGCCGTTTACCAAAAACTCTACAAGTGGCTAATACCACTATCAGCCCATCTAACTCCATAGTTTACCTCGGAATCAAACTAGATCGCCACATGACACTGTCAACCCACTGCTATTCAAAAATCCGCATGGTAAGAAGAAGAACCTATAGACTTCATCACCTACTACTATCTTCAGCCTTATCACTGCGTTTAAAAATCAAAATTTACAAGAGCATCCTAAGGCCTGCACTTCTATACGGAGCCCCGCTATTCACCCACCTCAGAGTCGGAACGCAGCGCCAATTACAACTGTTTCAGGACACTATACTCCGAAAAATTGTTCGGTCTACATCGCTGAGAAAGCTAAAACCGGAACAATAACACGATCTCTTCAACCTACCCACAACAACTGAATTCATAAACATGAAATTCTTCGACTCCCTCAAATGCACAACTAACGAAATATTTAAAACTCTGACACCTGCTTCAGCTCCAATAAGGTGGCAACAAGTAATGGAAGAAACTCCATAAATATTTTACCATGGATATATGTAAATAAACCGTAGTATGTAAGATTGTAATTATAAAAATAAACACAAAAATTAAGAGTGCCCCGGTACTTAAACAAATAAGAAATACAACCAAAACAACAAAAATTCCAACCAGCTCAACTCCTTAAAATGTAGTCATACTACAGTAGAAGGAGAAGAACTCAGAAAAATAAATGTGCCTATAAGAGAGCACAAAACCCAGTTGCACAATAAAAAAACAACAACATATTTAGGGGTTATGAAAAAAAAAAATAAATAAATAAAAAAAAAAAAAAATCCGCTCTTACGATGAGCGAAAGCTTGGCAAACAAAACCAACACCACACGGTCCATCCCGGAAATAGAACATATGGACAATACCGCGGACCGTGGAAGCCTACGTGAACAATTTATAAATTATTATTATATGTGGAAGCTGTAGGAAATTCTATATAAATATTGAAATGTCCTGACAAGTGTGATAAAACAGGTAGACTGAACCCTCATCCAGTTTTCCAGGGACTTTACCTGCGAAAGGAGAAATACAAGGAAAAATGACAGTTTTATTCAAGGGAAAAGATAGTGAAGATGCAGAATGGTCTGGCATCTACTGAAGGGTTTTTTCACAAGTGTAATTTCCACATACATTAAAAGGGGATTTTATTAGCAGATATAAGTTAAAGGAAATATGTAACCACGAGGAATAAATCTTGAAAGATTAATTAAAGTAAAGCCTACATTTTATATAATATAAAAAAAATTTATCAAACAACTCCTCGTCGATCATTACTCATTACCTTATCATTACTTACCTCTAGAAAAGAAAGGGATGAACAATTTTAATTCATAAATATATTTATATATATATTATTATTCTGAATTGCTAATCAGCGACTATTATCTCAGTTGTGGTAGTCTCAGGATGAACCCATTTTTATATTATGAACATGAATTATTAATGAATTTTAATTTTCCCTCAGATGATTATTTGAGCCACTTCAAGGCCTTATAGCATTTTAGTCCTCCAACTATTCTCTAAAGGCTTTAAACCTGGTCACTAACTTTAAATGATGGAAAGTGTGTTAGGAGATTCAAAACCAAGTCGTTGGAATAATCGATCTAAAATAGACAAATAATATAAGATACAAGAGGGAGTGGCAGAGCCAGCTCCCGGTAATATATTTGAAGTTATGGATTATGTATAACGAAGATTAAGATGGAGTTGTAAAGTTATTGGGCATAGCAGCGAATTCCTAAAAAGATAATTATGTCCTATGTCTTATGTCCTAGAGGTGGATCAAGGCGTAGGTGGGAGGATTGCGTTGAGCAGGGGTTTCCAACATTTTTTCTACTACGCCCTCCCTATTCAAATGATAGCCTTCCACGGTTCCCTTTCTTAATAAATTGCATGGGGATGTGAAAAAAAGCAATAAGTATTACATTGAAAAAAAAAAAAAAAAGGACTTAGTCTAACTGTCACATGACACAACATTATAAGATTCAATTTAAGATAAAGGAGCATTGGTAAGAGAAAATAATTAAAATTTTCAGAATTTTATTTATTTTAAACTGGTCTCGCGCCCTCCCTTACTTCTCTTCACGCCCATAGTTAGGGAACTACTGGGGTTATGGGTGATCTCGCAGGTTTGGGTAGTGGTCTGCTATAGGTGACAATTAGGGGCCTAGGCCAGGTAGAGTAAAATGACCCTTAAGGTTTATTACCTTTACTTTCAAGAAAGGTAGTTGTCGGGAATCAGCAATCAAGTCAAGATGTAAGGAGGAGAATGAAGAATGAAGCCATTAGTGCATAAGTTTTATTAAGTCTGTAACCATGATCAGCACCAATAAATATAATGTTCTTCTATAATTATTCTTATTTAATAAAATACTCCTGGTCAGTTAACCACGTTAACCTTTGGAGAAGAGTATATATGTCTCTTATTTATTAATAAAATAAAATTACTATATGTTAAATATAACGATCTCAGGGTGCCATCCCATTTTAGTATTTAAATATTCAGATCAAAGGATCTGACTTTTCCCTGAGATCATAGCTTGGGCAGAAAAACCAATATAGCATGTCCGTGGACGGAAGTTGGCAAGCTGCGGTGGATTATATGAAGACTTCGTTAAGCCTATTTTATTTTATTAGGCCATACCTTTTTCGTATTCGATGAAAAATGTTAGGGAGCTGTGTTGAGGAACATGATAGGCGTTCTCTTAGAGGTATTTAATAATCCTTCAATTATTTTTTGTTTTCTTAATTAGCTAATTAATTAACCACCTGAGAACAATGAAATCCCAATATGATGCCTAATGTTCGCTGACAGGTGATTGAATATCAGTGATTGATATCGCTATTGGTCGTGGCAGTGCTACGTCCCGCTAACCAAAGCCTATCACCCACATGCACACAAGTGTAATGGCTGCATCGCCTTACCATATATATTAGTGTGTAACGCGGCACTTAGTATGGGTTGTTCTATATGGATATCATCCTTGATCCATATTATTTCCGAGCTACTGGTTTTACCCTGAGATCTAGAGAAAATTTTAGGTAGGAGAAAGCTTTGGAGAAATAATCGTTTCTGCGAATCACCATTTGGGAACACATGATAACTGCAATAGTTTTTTATTCATGCTTTCTTACATTGGTGAATTTGAAAGGGAATTGTTTATAAAACTTTTATGCATTTCGCTGAAATTAAAACAGGCAGGTTTTAGATTCTGAAAAAAATTAAATGTTTGAAGAATATATTACAATACTACGTTTTTTACTTCATTTGATCCACCTATTGTATGTTTTTATAACTGTTACGTGTACCCCTGGAAACAACTAGGTGGGAAATAAGTTACAATGAAGGGCACATGTGGGAAACTTGGGACAGGAACAATCCCAAAACATCCTCAAATCTAATAAAAACTACTATTATATTGAAATCAAGGATACGCAGGTCGAAAATAATAGTCATAATAGCCTTCATGACAATAGTTGCTATAATCTAATATAAGATCCACAATCCCATCTGGTTAGTGAAGGTGTCGTTGGAAAAAATATAAAAATATTTTATTGCCATAATATATTGGCTCTATCATCAAATGAAACTACTATCTTACTACAACTCGAGTATTGTCACAATACAGTAAAAAGAAAGGTTCCAAGTTTCAGAATCCATCTTTCTTCCGTTCAGATCAAGACATTTCTCGCCTGAAATACCAGTCTTCAAAGTTGAATTTTTGGAAAAAAATATGTTTACTATGTAGGTTAATTCCCGGCAGGGTATACATATTCAGTAATCCTCTGAATGAAGGACGCTTCTGCGCCCTATCGGAGCCATTCCACTAATATCTTTTTATTTACACGAGCCTACAACTTTGGCAAAAACTACTCGTGGGAACTAATTGGGTTAAAACGCCTATCACTGACGACATTTATTTTCTTAATCATACAATATCTCCTGATCTTTTTTATTTTATTATTCAATTAAATTTACAACTGTATTATACTAATACAATAAGTAAATAGAAAGAATGATACACATATTGTCATGCATAAAGACAAGTAGAGAAACTACCCAGTGGTAGTATTCAAATAAAAAGTTCAACTTAGAAGGTCACGATGCCATCTTCTTTTCAGACGCCTCGAAGGATTAGCAGAAATTGAAGAGGTTGTTAGGTTTGAAACTAGTGGGTTTGAGTGGAAATAAAGTTTGTCATGAAAAGATTGATATTTGATTCGGGCCAAATCAGCTACAAATGGGACATTAAGGTCACTATGGATTACTTTTTTCGTAACAAAGTGAGGATCATTGAGGATTGAGGATGGGAGAATTCGAAGGCTCAGTGGAGCCCCAAAGCTCTACTCCGTAAGTCCAGATGGGTCTAATGATTGTCATGTATATGAGTCCTTTGTAATTAATTGGGAGCTTAGAGCGTTAGTCTTGTAATTGTTTCTTGTCGTTTCAGTCTAGTATGAGGTTTCCAAGTTCAGCGCTTACCGAGGTGTAATTCTAAATACCGGACCTGTTCTACAAGAATCAGTGGGATTTTATCATACGATAAAGGGGAACAGGGATGCTTCACAACATAACAATAATTTTTTTGTGTGTGAGCTTGGATCTCTACGGTAAATTTCTACAAACTTTTACTTCATCTTGGTATATTATTATTTAATATTTTATTTATATGTATTTATTGTATTAATTAGAGTCGTAGAATTTATATTAATCATTAACCTTACCATAAGCACCATGGTAAAAATGATTTTTAGTTGTTTTATTTTTCTAAGTTTTCTTGTATATGTAGTGTCTTTCGTATTATCGTTTTGGAGCTTAACTTTACTACATGCACAGATTCTCGGTTTATGCATGTAATAATAATTCCTTATTATATATTTATAATATTTATTTTGAATTAAAGTTTACATTGATATAAATGTAATAGCATTTTAATATTATTTTTATTATAAAAATATTTATATTTATTAGAAATTATATTACATTAAATATTAATGTAGTTGAGAAATATATAGTAATATAAATGGTAGATAAAGTATATACTACAATATCACCAATGTCCCAATTCATTTTTGCGCAGTTTTGCGAAGCAGATGTTATTTACTTCTTAAAAATTAGAAGACTTTGATGGGCTGGCCATGTGAATGTCATAGTCTGATGTGAATGTCTAGAATGAATGACGAGGCCATTCTAAAAAAGTCTTTGACAGAACTGAGTACGGCAAGAGAAGAAGGGGGAGACCGAAGCTGAGGTGGTCGCATGGTGTAGAGAGCGACGAAGGGATGTTCTGGGAGTCAGATTCTGGATGACATCTGCGAAAAACTGAGACGGCTGGAAGAAGATGGTAGAGGAGGCCAGGTCTCGTCACCGAGTTGTAGCGCCGTAGAATAATAATAATAATATATACGTTACTGGGGGCGTCAGAAAGTGTTATTCCTTTAACAACTCAGATTAGAAATACTTTGTTTACCTCACTAAATATTATTTATTTATTATATTTAAGTCTATGTAAAACTGTTAGAAGTAAAAAAAAAATAGAGTAATAGCAAGCTTAATCCAAGAAAAACATGGCCATAGCCACAACGTGTGAGATGCCAAAGACAGGGGAAACTCTTTGATATAGAAAATCTTATTTAGGTGAAAGTAAGAGCCTCTCGGAAAAGTGGCTTGACACGCAATCCCACGTTTATTTAATTCCTTCTTCTCGTAAAATCTGTCCATTGTCTTTCATATATATTTTTCCCGTGGGTGAATTTTGTGAATGAATTTTGTAATAAAAGGAAATCGTTTTGGTGAAACCTCTTTTAAGGATCTGTTAAGACTATATTATATTGTAATAGTTAAAATAAAATATTGATTTAATCGAAGACCATCAGTTTATAATATAAGATCATAAACACTGTCATTAATTGTCCATAACATACAAGACGTTTTTATCAATTTCTTTAATGAAATAATAATAAAACTGAGAAATATTTGCATAGTCCTAAGCAGATTAGAAATGAAAATAAATTAACATTCTCTTAAATTCATTTATATGGCCAAATCAAGATAAAAAAAGATGGTATCGATTACAAAAGAACGAATTGAAACATTTAATTTTCTAGCAAAAGATACAATAATATTAGTGTTTCTGTGCTTCTATGAGTTTATTTGGGTACAAGTTATATTCTGGTAGAGATTTGGAATAGTAATGAAGCTTTTATAATATTTATAAATTTATGTTCTTTTGTAATTAGAAATAAAAAAGAAATGGCAGTTTTGAAAGATAGAAAGTTTATCATTCTGGATTTACTCATCCAAGTTTTTAAAATGGAAAGCCTTCATTCGCACGTACAGCATAAATTACAAAATGGAAACGTTTTTAAAAAAACAACAAAGGGAAGTTTAGTTACACCAAATGATTCATTTACGAAAAAAAAACCTATTTAGAACATTTAAAGTTCCATTTTACTTTTATTTTTCGTTTCACATTATGCATTCCGATAGTTCATTTACTTTTTTGTTGTTTTAATGTCATACTTTTCATGATCCATTTAGGAAGCTCAGATATCTATATTTTTTTGTACGCTATGGTATTAATCCATGGTTTTTTTTTCAAGTAGTTTGATCCGTTTTATAAAAATAACATCAATTTGTAGTTGTACAAATTGATGTTATTTTTATAATAAACGGATACATATTTGTATAATAAATATTATTATTATTATTTATTTATACAAATGTGTATACAAATTAATTTTAATTGATACAGAAACGCATTATTATGTTTTGGGTGTTGCTGTGTAACTACTGTTCGAAAAGAATTTCAATATCTTTATTGGCCTATGTGACTCACATCACAACTGGAATTAATTGAAGAAAATCTTATGATTCAAATATTAACTAAGTATATCTCTGTATAATTTTAATTAACCGTTTTAATTAGTAACCATTTAGATCCTAAAAATAAATTCACTGAACTATTTTTGGTTACTTTCGACCATCTGTGCCAAGGAGCATGGAGAAAAAGTGCTGCAGAAGTACCCAAAATTTCTGTGGAGGAGAGGAGACTTAATAGATATTATAATTTAAATATTTTATTTAAATAAAAATAACAGATTTAAGATATGGACAGCCACTGGTGGTCAGTACTAAACAAAACTGATAACTTATTAAAAGTATATTTTATAGCATATTACAACAGGATTTATGATTTCAAAGATTATTCTTTAATCACTTAAGCATTATTAAATGTTCTGATTTCAAACTTTTTATACTTCACAAGTTTTTTACTCTTTGGGAAATATAATATTTTAATTGTTCTCTCAAACAATTTATTAATCGTTTAGAAAAAAAAAGCTTATGAATAAACTGAATCGATACCTCTAGTGTTTACAAATATTCAGTTGATTGTATTCATCAGCTAAGTGGAGAAATGTCGCTACTCCTTTGTGTGAAAAGATAAAGGACAGATATGACAATTGTATATTATTATTCTAAATATCCTAAAAGCATAACTTCAATTCTATTAGTTTTCGAGCTGAAATATTAAATTTTAAAAAAAAATTGGGATAATTTTTATCATCAAAATTGACGCTTTGGGCCAAAACTATGAGCTTTCATCAGTGCTGAAGTTATATCAGAGATAAAATAGAGCTATGTGATATTTTCAGTAACATGTACAATATAACTATGGATGTATATAGTGTGGTTAATATTAATTCGTGTTAATGATTTTATTAATCTTAATTTGCTATTTAAAATATTTTAGAGAACTGATGAAATATTCAAACAACGTTAGCTATATACTACGAGAGCAGGAAGAGCGATGAGTTGATTTGCCAAAAGTTCCGGGTCTAAATTCATCTGTGGCAGTTAAATGATTTAATCTGTTAAACCATTGATGGATCCATTGGTATCTACAGACCCTCTGGGACTCACACAGCTTTTATAAAGTGAATTCCTCAATTGGGGGAAAACTTGGCGGTTGAGCGTGATAGAATACAGTGCAGTCTCCACCATGAACTGTACCCAAGACCCTTTGTGAGTTGCAATGGTACAGTAGGTTTTTTAAGAATATACTATTATAAATATAATTAATGTAAACATAACAGATAGTAATACAAATAAATATAATAGATAAAAATATAAATGTACGTAAATATAATAGGTGACAGAAAATCTAAATGCAGATAGTCTAATCCACAAACAAACCAATCTAATCCAATCGAATCCTCAATTAGTTACCACAACATCCTTAACACCAGAAAATCGATGTTACCCAAAACCATTATGTAGTTTGGTATAATATCTCCCCAAAATACCATAAATAGAATAAAATTTATTCATAAAAAACAATTGTAATAATTTATAATAATAATTTTCTGGCCAGCTGATTTAATTATTACTTAAAAGTTCCTGGAGGTCTTGCACATTTTGCACAACGGTAGGTAATTAATTTACTTTAAACCTTTTTCATAAAAATAAAAAAAAATGCTTCTTTCTCCCATCTACGAATAACATTGACAAATTAAAATAAATATTTATAGACAAGCTCAAAAATCCAGTATAGCTTAGCGTATTCTCTTCCACTCATAATTACAAAACTCTTGTTATATTGGTGAAGAAAAAAATATCCTAAAACGCCTACATCAATAAATATGCTATATTTCCACCCGTTTGTCTTAATATTAGAAATTTCCCTAACTTTCAATCTCTCCTCCAAATTCTACAATTCTGTACTTACTACTCTTCCCTTAAAAATTCGATTCCTTTCCGAAACCCACATTGAAAAAAGAACATCCCGTGAACCACAATATCGATTTCAAAAAATTACATATTCCGCCTCCCCAAACTTACCATCTTTTTCTGTCTTTCCTAATATGTATGCTAATAAATAATAAACCCTTAAAATATAAAAAAGGTCACGTTAGTTACCGGGTCATTTGGAAAATATCTTATTTTTTAAGTGCCTCATTATCATTATATGTCTACATTACTTTATTTAATTTTAATAACCCTTTAATATAGATGTCAGATGTGCTTTAAGAAATGTTGATTCGGAAGGTGTTATCCAAATTGTTACTAATTACTATATTCTTATACTCTAACACTATATATATTCTTATCCATAACACTACCTACCATCTTCATTTTTTTTTTCAGCTCTTATACACATATTTTTTAATTTTATCGAAAACTTCGTCAACTCTCTTGTATTTTTAACGAAATGTTCTTTAAGGAGTGGGAAGGTTGGGATTCTTTTCGTGAGTCCAGTCGAAAATAAACTTTAACCCGACAGCAAGATCCCAACAGTTACTGCTCCAAAATAAAGCAACAAAAAAAAAACCAGGTGGTTGGATTACGATAGGATTCACAGTAATATGAACATGTGCATATATATTTTAATGGTAATAAAACTGTATGACTCTTGCTGGTCATTGGAAGATTGCAATAAAGATGGCATTATGCAAATGAATACGTAGACACCAATCCTAACATAAAGTGATTATTAAAGTGAGTCTGAAGGATGGACGCTAGATCCTAAGCATCATTTATCAGAAGGACTCAACACCGAGACATGCCAGTCTCTCTCAGGGCAATGCCTTTAGAAAAGATTTCCTTCCATATCTCACGTATAAATTTTAGCTAAAATTTTATAAACAAAAATAATGAGCGTCTAAACATCTTTAAACACTATAATATTTGCATATCATGCTAAAAATACTGCATAGAAGGAAAAAAATATAAGGAAATAATAATGATGCATATTTAATTTATAAAAAATTATTATGAAATAAAAATAATAAATGAGAAAAAAAAATACTTATTAGAATGGAACTAAGAAGCTCCAATAATGAAAGCCTTAATATAATCTATTTTATTTTATTTTTTTATAATTTTTAAATATTTTCATTTTGAAGAGAAAAGGTTTGTCCAGGACCGGGATTCGAATCCGGGTCACCTGCATTTCCGTTGCAGTGCTCTGCCACTTGAGCTATCCTGGCATGTAACTCGGTCAGAGCACTGAGCACTGAGTCAGGTGGCAGAGCACTGCAATGGAAATGCAGACGATCCGGGTTCGAATCCCGGTCCTGGAAAAGTCTTTTCTCTTCAAAAAAATTTTTGAATTTTTGAAATAATCATTTGAAATATAACAAATTAGTCAAGGCTTAATTTAATTTAAGCTTCATTAAGACATAAACTAAATACAATCATATCAATGAAGACAAAAAGGAGAAGTATGGTTACTATCTCTCATTGATGAGTATATTTGAACTGTTGATGTGAGATATACTGCATGTGATCTTTATCGATGTGAATTTTTTGGAGCATTTCCTGAAGATGTCTCAAGTGGCGAAACGCTGACTAATTAGTTATTATCCAATGTTAACTTAAGTTTTTTTTTATACTATTTCCCAATTGCTTTTTGATAAGTATTTATTTCTTTTTTTTGAGTTAGTTGTTCATTTTATATGCCATTGGTACATAATTCAACTCCAGACAAATTTGGATTTATTTTGAATAAAAAATAATATACCGATAGGATTGAGCAATATTACCTTTACTTAATCCTGATTATTCGTAAATCTCATAGTCGAACAATCGAAATTTAATTTTTATAACAGCAGATCATAAACTAAAGCATTACTTCATCCTAACAAACACCTGTTAAGTATAAATATTGCTCCATACATTGAGGATAAATGAACAGGCTAAACTTTCCTGATGGGTGCGCTTTGCGGATGGAACATGCGATCAGATGAAATTCTCTCATAGAGTCCTATTAATATGTCGTCGTTCTGTAATTATGAACTGTACGATAAACCCACATAACTTAATAGGATACATATTTATTCATGTCCTTTATAGATGTTATATCCTTTATGTACCTTCTTGCTGGTGACAACAAGAAATAGTCAGTAAATTACCTTCTCTAATTTCTCTTTTCTTTGATTGGACTTTAAGCATAGGATTTAATTCCCTCGAGACCGCCAGCTAAAGGATAAGTCCTGCTGATGACAAGCTATTTGTGTCGACACAGAGCTTTATGGCTTCATCCTCTTCCTACACTGGATAAAATAGTAGCTATAAAGCTACCTAAGAAAATTATATACGTTAATTATTCTATTTATTTATGTTTTATGTTTGTAAATTTACTGTTATTATTCAAACCACATTATGACACTTTCTGAATATTGCATTATAAGGGGATAAAGTGATTTTTTAAAAAATATGACTTTCAATGTCCCTCACTAAGCCACACCTTCATGTGCCTATGTTCAAAAAATAAATTTTCTGAATAAACTAAATATCTGAGCAATTAATAACAAGTGCTCAGATTGCTCTCAGTTGATAGCTGAGAAATGTCATAAATGTGCTCCATTAATTTTTCCTGATTTTTAACTGTGGTTTAGTGCTGAATAACTTTCTATTAAATTTTACCGGCCATCATTTCTGTTTTGGAACATTTACAGCTACTTAATATTTGAATGGGACAGTCATACTTCAATGTAAAGGATGTAATTCCTAAGAAAAACATTTGTTTACAGATTTGTCTAATTAGTTATTAATCCCACTGATTCATTGATATAGTGGGAAAAGCGCTAAGCTTCACCAAGGTAGTGTAACGTTTATCTCCATTATTATTCTGAAGTGAACAGATGCATTAGTTGGGTTATTAGACTATCGTTAAAAAGAATTTACTAAAAGAAATATAAAAAAGGTCACGTTAGTTACCGGGTCATTTGGAAAATATCTTATTTTTTAAATGCCTCATTATTATTATAAGTCTACATTACTTTATTTAATATTAATAACCCTTTAATATAGATGCCAGATATGCTTTAAGAAATGTTGATTCGGAAGGTGTTATCCAAATTGTTACTAATTACTATATTCTTATTATTACATTACGTACTCATTATAATATGTAAATATAGAGATATAGTGCTTATTATTCTACTTTTAATGTTAAATCGTTCAATTCGTTCCTGATTCGGTCCTGTTCCCTGTGGAATTCTATCCCTTCTTCTATCCGCTGTTCCAAGTACCTTCCTACCTTCAAATCCCGCTTATTTGATTAATTTCTATCCCTCCAGTTCCCTGAAGTGCATACATAAAATTATCGATAGAATATTATTTAATTTGTTTATTCATTTTTATTTTTAATGTGTAGTAATGCGAAATCTTCATTTTTTCATTATCATAAGAAGCTATTTTCTTTTTATTATTATTTAATCAGCTTTACAGATTGATTTTCTACTTGCTTTTTTCTTTGTACTCTAAGGCTCTAAAGCCCACAATAATGTACTGTTACGTTATTCTAAAGGGACTTGTCCCAGAATAAATAAAGAATTTATTATTATTATTATTCACGTAGGTTAGTAATTAATAATAAGATTAATAATTCTTAACGAACTTGTAGCCTTTTTGGTTGACATGCTAAGATGAAAATGGTTCTAATTGTTTTAATGGAACCTGTTATATTAATAAACAAATTAATGGTTTTAGTTGATATACTTATTAACCAGACGATATGAAGTGTTGCAATAGCAAACGCTTATCAAGCTGCGATTTATTAGTACAAGCTAGTTGGCTTAATTGACTGTACCATTATGATTATTAACGCGGCTATTGGTCAATCATTACGGTGGGCATGGTCACTGTTAATATTTGCGAGCGCTGATTGGTTATTTGCCAACTGATAGTCAGCGACTTTGTCAAATCCCACTTAATGATTATCCTGGATTGAGGGCAACATAACTTTTTTACCTTTTGACATTAGCTTCCAAGGATGAATGAAAAAGTGATTTCCAACCTTTTTTGTACCACGCCCCCATGTTCAATTGAAAACCCTCTTACGCCCCACTTGAACTATAAACTGTATGAGTATATGATATAAACAACAAGTATCATATTGAAAAAAACATTTAGTTTTACCATCACAAGATACAGCCTTATAATTTTCGATTTAAAATAAGAAATACTGGTTAGAGAAAAATTAAATAGGAATCCCAAGCCTGTGCGGTGTCAGATCCCCTTCAAAGATCTCTACTCTAATTATACCTGGATAGGCAAAATTTAGGACCGCCTCTCTAGCATCGTCCGATTGCTATGTCCATTGCAACATAAATGAATAAACAAAAAATCAAAAACTTTGACATACAATGATTTATTAGCCAATAGTTATTAATTTCATCTCAACACCTTGCTTATATTTGTATTAAATATTATTGCACAAAAGAAGGAATTCTAAAAACCACTAGTGTTTATTTATACATTTTATATCTCTCTCCATTAAATTCCACATTATTTGTTGCATGTCAACTTTTCAAAAACCTACGTATTGCCGATTTCATTTTAACTTTGTATGATTTCTCTTTTTTTTAT
The DNA here is from genome assembly GCA_037127475.1 of Arma custos. NCBI lineage: Eukaryota > Metazoa > Arthropoda > Insecta > Hemiptera > Pentatomidae > Arma > Arma custos. Next base: position 185,697,416 of record CM073759.1, read on the forward strand.
CTGTCAAATATCAAAGCTATATAACATAATAGACATATTAAATTTATACAGTATCGTCTTCCTACCAATAAATTGAAATATCCAGTTGTGATAGCCACCAATTAGTAAATATAACCTTTTGAATATGTTTGAAAATTACCGAAATAAATTATTTCAAATATTTAAGTGAAGGGAGAGGTCAGAACAGCTTTTAGCTAACCCAGAAGCACCTGAAATTAACAAATTTGACATAAAAATGAAAAAATCGAGCAACAATTAATTAGATTTATTATTTTATTTTCGAACAAAGTATTATTCAATTTAATTGCAATTAATTTATTATGGAGGCTGATTGTTTAATGTATATATTTGTAATTATTATTATTATTATTATCATATATTCCCTTTTTAAGGGAGTGCATGAACGATTTTCTTGGTAACCCAATCTTGCGTCTACTTTCTTCCCAAATACTCTTAATTCGTTCATTATCTCCTTTCCACCTTTCGTCAGGCCATTTTTTTCCTGGCATATATATATTAAGATAAAAGGAAAATAGAATTTTCCATTAAATTTATCGATTTTTATGACATAAAAATAATAGTTTGTTAATTTAATTAGTAACTTTTGTTAATAACCATGTGATGAATTAAAATAAAACACTCTTCTTAATGTATAATTCTAAAAACAATGACTCGATAATAATTATTGAATATTTGAAAAGGAGTAAATATATTTATTTTTTATTTTGTTAATCACTTTACTGAAATATTACAATCTGCCATTTGCGGACAATAAGTAAGTAGTGCTAAGTAGCTATACAATCATTCCATAAAAACAAAACAAAAATGATATAAGTAGAAATATAATAAATAAATATAATAATAATATATACATGCGGTAATGAAAAGAAATCAATGCGAAAATGATAATAAAATAAAGTCTAAAAATAAATATATTTATAATCAAATTGTTTTGTCATTCCTAATTTGTGGAGATGACAAAACAATTTTAAGCGGTTTGTATAGAAACTAATAATCTTTCCTTAGCAAGTATTTGTGCCTTCTCTCGAGTATAATGTCTTTCCACCTCAAACTTTCCCAATCGTATTTGTGAACTTTTGTAATTTATTTTATTTGTTTATATTCTTCGGTTAACTGTGTTCTTCGGTGGCTTTGTATAGCATCTCCGTATTACTTGTTTAAACTCTTTATTTTATTTTTTGAACTGCTATTTTTCTTCATTTTTTAAAAGAATGTTTATCAAGGATAAATTATATATCCATATTACTATTCTAATTTACGTTTATAATCGATGAAATAGGGAGTGGGGTAGTTTAGCGTGTTGTGTGGTGAGTTGCAATGCTGAAGCTCTTGATTCAACAGATAAATTAATTAATGTTTTAACATCCACGGATGGGTCCTTTGTGGGGACCCACCTGGGGCTTACCCAGCCTCTATAAACTGAGTAAAACCTGATTGGGGGAAAACCTGGCGGTTGAGCATGAATTCGGACAAATCACCACCCCCTGCACAACCCTTGTCATAAAACAGTACAATCTTTACCATAAGCTGAACCCAAGACAATAAAAATTATAAATATAATATATTTCTTTTATTTATTTGTTAGGTTTTATAATTTTTTTATTATTTCCAAATATCATAGGTGACACAATAATCTAAATTCTGATAGATTATTAAAATCCTTAACTACAGAAAATTAATTTAATAGCCACTGCCATGCACATAACCCGAGTCCCTTCATGGATGGTGACGATTATTTTTTATGTAATATATTAAATAAAATTCTTCTGTATAAATACCGATCTTAAATATTCAATATCAGTAATAATGGACATATTGTCCTTTGGGTTGCATGAGTTTTGAAAAAAATTATTTTCTTTTTAATTACCCAAAAATGTTAACATGTATTCACTTCGTTGTATCTTTTAATCTTTACTTTTAATCTTTATAATATTCACCCAATAATAAATTAATTTTTATAGTCATCATGCTCTAAAAGGAAGCATGTTAAAAACCAATATTAGAAAACTCCATTATACATAAACGTGTGCTGAGTATAATATATCCAAACTCTCAACATTCTGGCTGTATTTGCTTACGGTGGCTGGACTTTGATATATTTCCTGCCTTTGTAGTGAATATTTTATGATAATTTAGTGGAATGGCGCTGTTATCGCGAATATTTCACTTCATCAGGATCGTTAGATATGATTATAATAACGACATCCTTCGAAACGATTTTCGTGCTCTGTCATCTATATCGCAATTTGTCACAGCTACCAATATTTCCAGCAGATATAGATATGTTTTTAGTTATTGATCAAATATCCTTATTCGCAAAATTTATTTATTCTTTAATTTACATTTGCACCTGCGCAATTGCACATCCAGCAAATTTGATCCAAGTGTAATTCTTTTTACTTTTCTGCAGGAAGATCAAGTTTTGTAATGGAAATTTCAATAGTTGATAAGGTCTTTTGGCCTTTTCCTCTTTTCCTACCAAGACCGGGCAGCAGGGAGTAGGAATGCGGAATAACGAGTGGATTTAGGTGATTTTGTGTTGATGGGTGGAATATTTGTGGAAATGTTCATGTCGTTGTGTATGGTTTAATACTTGTTTTGCTGAACCCCAAAGTTCTGCTCCATATATCCATCCATGTCCAAATAGGTTTTCGTATACTATTATAGATAAGGTAAGTGTAATTGTTCCTCAAGTCAAGTGAAGATGTGTAGACCAGAAGATGTGAAAGTTCTTTGTACCGTCCAGTCAGTTCTTGTCTTTTTTGTATGTATAATTTTGTATGTACTTTCCATGTAAGTCTTTTATCCCAACACAGTCCGATATAAGGTACATAGTTTTTAGAGGGTACTTCGTCGTCAATTTTGACTGCTGAACATGAAGGTTAGTGCTGTGGTCAAGTCATCTATTATGTCAGTGAGAGTATTCTTTATTTTAAATTTTATCCACAATTGCCTATTCAGTATTTTAGTTTTATATAATTTTATTTATACTTCCGTTTGGCTGTGGAAATAAGCACTGGAGGGGGGGATAACAGCGATGAGGTGTATGCCGCAATTCTCCCAAGAAAGTTGAGAAGAACATAGCCAGTGAAACGATGGAAAATGACTTGACGAAACCAGAAGAAATACCTTTATTATTATTATGATATCATGAAAATATATAGATTTTGTTAGTTTGGCTAGATTGAGTCGTTGCATATGATATGCCCGTTTTTATTATTTCTAAAATTCAAATTGAATTAGTGGTCTTCTGTTGTTTATTATGTTCACGTTTGCGTATTGTAATGAGCTACTATTAATCTTCTTTGGGATCATATCGCTTCAATTTAACGAACATTGTTTATAATGGCATACAAAATGACTGTGGAAACACGGGATTTTCTGGATTATTTTTGTTTAAAATTGAACTCTCGGCACTTGGGCACTGCAAGTAACATTATCACCGACCAAAAAAGGGTGGTGTAATGAATGGAACAATTGCTGTTGATTTGAGGAATTTTCAGCTGGAGACACCGTTTAATGAAAAAATAAACAATTAATTCATAAATACATTTTTCTCCCTTTTCCATCCATTCCCAATCGGACTGCAGGGTTATTGACGTATTTCATTAAAAACTTATCAAATAAAACTTGCATTGGTTAATCGTAAGGGACCTATACTGTTACACAACAACGCCAGAGCTCACATTTCACGACAGACAGGGAAGAAATTTAACGGCTGGGTTACGAAGTCCCCCCACTTCCACCTCATTCGCCTGACTTATCTCCGACAGATTTCTATCTGTTCAGACTTTAATTCATCATGAAACTCAGCATTTTGAGCAATGTGAATAGCATCATTTATCGAATCCTCTATTACAGTTTAGATTTTCAGAGTTAATATCTTTATCGTCTATCGGAGTTAATTTACTTCAGCATCGAATTGTTGATAACGAATTTCTTTTCATCAGATCCTCCGGCAGCTAATTACTCTGCACAATACTGCCCACCCACCAGACCGAGGTATGGCAGCACTGGAGTGTAATTGGAGAAACAGAAGGGAAGAGTGGACACACGTGGAAAGGACACAGCCAGATTAGATCTTCCCCGCAGAGCCAGTATCTGATTATCACCCGCTGACTTCTTAAAGCGATACTGTCCTCAGACAGTGTGGGGCATGGGAGAATCAGGGGGCATTTGTTGCAATCTGTTTGTCTATAGCTAACCTACACTCACATTCTGACTTCATAGAACTACTGTTAGAATTGTTCGTTTATTCATCCATAAAGATTCGTATACACAACTTAAATGGGTTCCGATCAGCTTGTATGACTTTAACTCATCGCTGTTCTAAAAAATACAAAGACTGTGTTATAGTTGACGTTATTGAAGAAATAAGGAAAAGAAAATTTAGGCTAAAAAATGATTTATTAATATAGAAAAGGATACGCTCAATAGAGACAACAAATATTTGCAGGAAATTCCTGAAAAAAATCTTGTTTCCCATACACAACTTGAAAAAAGTACCAGCTGATATTTAGTTAAATTTGTTACCATCAGCTCAGAAAGAGAGTAATATAAAAAATAAAAATAATAATGAATGGCATCATAAGCTCGCAGACTAACAGACACCAACCAAAGACAATATTCTACCACTTCCCCAGTGCAATGACCCAAGTCCAACTACTACAACTCGAATCAATTTTGATAAAGTGAATTAAATTTTACAATAGAAATAAAATAGTTACTGAGGGTAATAAATATTACTTTTATCTTGGGATGAAGTAATGGTGTAAACAACATTGTGCAAACGAAAAGCTCATTTCTGGTTTACATATTAATATATTTGGTTACATTCCAGATATATGCACAACATCTCTGGGTTGTATATATTGATGAATAGATTAAATCATCCATAATATGAAAAGAACAAAAGAATAACAAGTGTAAAAATATTCTAACCTGTATTCGTATATCGCTGTTTTAAATAATACAAAATATCGACAATCCATCTTTAGTCCTTATTGGATAAAAGTTCTAATAAAATGTCGTTTATTAAACCAATAAATTACAGTTATTTCGAAAATGTTATACGAATTAAATAGGAATGGCTAATATATATAATTAATAATAATAATTATGAACTTAAAGTTTATATTTTAGAATTATATTATAGTATGTTTTAAATTATTAAATTTATATGAAAGCAAAGGACAGCTAAGTACATAGGGTGAGATCGGCTGTGGCAGAAAACTCAACAATCTTGAAATGACTGTGCAACCTGGAGACCCTCCTGTGGCTCACCTAATCCCTATAAAGTCGGTACTGTTAATTAAGGGGAGGGGGTTGGCGGTTTAGTGTAAACTAGGCCAAATTACCTCCCTGCTAAACTCGGCTTAGAAACAGTATTGACCCTTCAATGTACCGAACCAATGGGTTGGAGTAGTACAGGATTTTTATTTTTTTCTTATTCGACATTACTATACTTAATGCTAGCTATTTTTTTCTGATTTGGCATTATTATACTTAATATTAGTTTAAAGATAATGATAAATTAAACGATTAAAAGTAAACTCTAAACAACACAAGTAATCCTTGGGTGGAATTTCGATAATATCGGCATGTTTACCTATTTTTCTTCTGATTTCAAGTAAAAATCCATATTTGTTATTGATAAGACATATTGGAAAACTCTTGTTAATCTTTTAAATAAGTGTAAAGTTATTTACGCCTCTAATAAAAATCGTTAATATTGCTACTGTTGGTAGAACACGAGCAACTCAAGTTTGGTTCTGTGTTAATCAGGCCTACAGTCCTTTGTTACTTTCTCAGAACATAACTGCAACAGATTCCTAACAAGAAGGTATGTATCTAAAATAACAGAGAACAATATTAACTTATCTATATAATAAATATCATGGAGTCAGGAAATAAAAATATTGAAGTTACTAATTATAATACCACCTGGCTCAGGGGACAAGAAAGAACTCTGGATTACGAATGATGTGTTTAGGGATGAAACTGCCAACCCGAGACGAGGTTTGAGTTGGGAACGAAAAATCTCAGATGAGGAAAGAAGTAGAAGATCAGAGGGGGTGAAGAGGTAATGGGCAGTGAAATTAATAAATAAAAAAATAATACCACCAATTACAATTTACAAACTCTCATCCACGGATTACTGCCCAAAGCTCAAATCGTAAGAACGAAATCATCAGTCCAGAACCTCTTAAACATTTTCCAGTCGGCACCTTATTAACTTTTTAAGGATTAGTTCTTTTCTGAGCCCAATCAACCAAGATTGAAGATAATAAATATAAGATGATAACACATCAAAACGATCTGGAGAATATTTATTATTAATAATAGATACATACACACAAACTATGATAATATGATTGTAGACATGGTGAGGTGGATTTTCACCTTACACAACTATTGTCTGGGCATGGATGCTTTAGAGCCTACCAGTACAGATTCAAACTCGACGACAGTGCTGAATGCCCAACGTGTATAGCAGTAGAGGAAACGGCAGAGCATGCATTTTTTTGAATGTACACGCTTCACCGAAGAGAGGAGGGAATTGGAGCTGGCTTGTGGAAAGAAGATGATTCCTGAAAATTTAGTGAGCTGTATGCCAAAGTTGGATGAGCAATGGGCAGTGGTGAGAAAGATCGCCATAGGGGTCCTCAAAAGACTAAGAGAGGAAGAAAGGACAAGGAGATAGAATCAGTAAAGACTGTTGTCTTCTTTAAGAAGAAGAATCAAGAAGCTAAAATTTGGAAAGGGCCATCAAGAATGAGGCGGCACATAGCAATTCCCCTCCATGAAGTAATGCCTAACGGTGGTCCCGTGGAGGTTGGGAAACAGGTGTAGGGAGGTGGTAAAAGTGTTTGTGCGGTTTTAGTGGATAAAAATCCCACACACGGATAGGTATGGGCCTATACGCGTCTATTGAAGATTTCCACCTGCCCAATATAGACTCAGAAACCAGCCCAATATACACTCAGAAACTAGCAATATTGATAAGAATTATTTAAAATACTTAAAGTTTCAGAATTTGTTTTCTCTTTATTTTTGTATCCACACCTGTCAAGTACATACTATTGACAATCAGCAGACTGGCTGTCAGTAAATAAAACAAAATGACATGAGAGTCATGAACAAGAACAGTACCCAGCGGTACCTCTCCTGTGGCTTGATTTAATTTCCTATGATAACAGATCCCTCATCCATGTTCTTTTTAGTCTCCTCCTAGTCTTCTCAGGCATGAGAGTCATGGCCATTTTTTCTGTCGATAGGTTTGTGTGTCCGTGTAGTTTTTGTTGAAAGTGTTTGTGTTCATATGTGTTCGTCTAGCGTTCATATTTTTAATTCAGTACGCAGAGTTTTGTTATTGATAAACCAGAGCCCTTTTATGACAAGTCTAAGTATTTTTGATTGAAACGTTTTAAGTTGTATTCTGTGAGTCTGTTTAGCGATGCTGTAAATTTGTAATGTATTTTTGCAAACTGGTTTTAGTAAGTAAGTGTGCGTGTTTAAATTTTGTCTAGTTTCTAATTGGTTTTTTTTTTTTGCAAATAGAGACTTCATAGAGCAAATAGAGAACGAGTTAAGATTAAGTGTTTGGATTTTTTTTTGTAAAATGAGGAGTCCTCATTGAGGACCCCATATCAGTATCTTATCTCAGAATAAAATTGATTTAAATTTTTACTATGTGTATAGTCATAAATAAAATTCTCTTATAGCTATTATCCTCTTTTTAAATAAATTTAACCTCAGCAGAATCAAGCAGATCCTCTTAGTCAGCCTTAGTATGGTGTTCCGATGCTGTGTTAATAAGAAAGAACCTAACACAGCATTGGAACAAATATATACCTTACAACATACGCCGTAGAGCATGGCCCAAGAGAGTGCCAATGCAATCATTAGCTGAGGAGGCGAATGAGGTGCGAAATTGAATTTCTTTCCCAGGCAGGACGTGAAGGCTAAGAAAATGGTGCTAATAGGCCTTGGAGGATTAGGTTCGAGGGTTATCCCTTCTTCCAAAGATGTTCAATTAGCGCTCACAAAGGACCGCGCCATCGAGGTTCATAAATACCAGTCCTTCCACCACCGCATAATGACCTTTTATTAACCTCTAATATTCAATCACTAGCGAGCGATCGTTCCGATTCCCGAGAGGAAAATTAATTAAGAGTTAATTAATCACTCCATAGTAAATATAAAGTGATAACTAATATAATGTTGCGCGAATAGTACATTACTATTTTTCGAAGCCATTTTTTATAAATAAAAACTTAAAAATAAGTTTTAAAAAACCAAACAAGACGCTTTAATATGAAACAAAGCTTATAAGTATAAAATAGTTTACAGTAATTGTAAAATACAATAGAAATACAGTGATGGATAAAAACATTCATATCATCGTAAAAAAAACGTAGGTGTTTTAAAGATATTTTCATAATTACTCTACTTTCACCAATTAGTCAATAAAATATTAAAAACAACTGAAATAAAGTTCCTCACGTTTAATTTACTTTTTAGTTTTGTTTTCCTATTAAAGCGTGTTATTTAGTTTTTTAAACTATTATTAATTTCCCACCAATATTCATTTACTACTAATATTCATTTGCTCTGAGGCGAGCGAGGACTCGAGACTCGAGACAGTGATTGGAATTTTCCTCGTCAGGGTGAGCGAAAATGTCCATAAGTTCCTCCCTCCAACAGGGCGAGCGAGGATTCGAAAATAATAAATACCAGGTCGGTTCGATGTGGTCGGTTCGATGTTGGTGGCCATACCAATACTGTACTGTCCTAATTCCCAACTACCGTAGGATAACGAATTAGTCTAGTTCAAGTCCACCATAACGACTGTACTAATGTTTATAATATGCACTCTCTCGGGCTAGCACATTCTGGGTGGTCATCGACGAAATAAACAATAGCCGATCGAATCCACCATCGGCCTGTGTCAGCCAGGAAAATGTTCTTTTACAAAATATTTATTTTTTTATTTACGATTAAAATAAATACTCTTTTAGTAAAATAAATAAACTATCTGGCCTTAAAATATTTCTTTTTTTTTGCAAAATATATGAAATTCTCCAGTTAATCCTGACTGTATTATATGCTTGCCTCAAAGATTAAGCCATGAATACCATTGTACACCCCAGTACTTGGCACAAAACACCATCCTTCGGATATGAAAAATCGCTTCAGCTGAAGATCCCAATAAGAAAAATTTAATAAATTATTCTATTGTCTTCGATCCGTAAGAAATGTGCTATTTTTTAATTTTATTGATGTTTTGAAGCGGCCGAAAATCCGTTTATTACTTACGTACATAAAGACCAATCTAATAATAGTGTACTAAAATTAATCCATTAACACTAAATTTATTTATTATAAATATTGATTAAAATTATTAGGCCCTCTCTACCTTCTATAAGTGAAGCAGCTATCTACTGCCCTATAAATAGAACGTTGAGAGCTTTGATAACTTTTTCTTTTGGTGAATCCAATATAAATCTTCGTATGATTTATCGTGTGATTTATCATGATTATTTTTTTTTACAAAAAAAAGGTCAGGTGTGATTTATCATGATTATTTTTTTTTACAAAAAAAAAAGTTCAAGACTACTTAGAAAATACGTATTATAGATTTCATGTTAAGAAATAACTTTTAAATCTTTGTTTTACTTGTGGATACAATCTATTAACTTTTACGTTATAGTATAGTAGAACAATAATAAAAAAAATCATTTAAACGTGTAATAAAAAGGGAATCGGGGTAGGTCGGTGTGTGGAGCGCTAAATTACTGGGCTGTAGATCCCGGGCAAACTGTCTGTAGTAAATAAATATTTCACACAGTTAACAGACCGTGTGACGACCGTTGGGATCTTCTGGCTCCTCTTGGGCTCACCTTCCTCTTTAAGGAAGAGAAATGATGCAGTTGAACTTGCTAATGGCCGAAACACATTCTTTCACAATTGGCGAGGAAATAATACAGTAACTTTAACTCTACCATGTACTGAACTCAAGAATTTCGTGTAACATAAACTGCAATAGACCATTAATAGACTTAACTTCAGATTGTCACATTCTCTGTCAAGTCAAGACAGTCTTGTCATAAAGAAATAATCAATGTTCAAACGATCCTTTATTCTTTTCAACATCAAAGTCAGCCTTGAGTGAAATTACCTCCTAATACGAGTACTCTTAATTATCTCTCTTATGCCTACGATTGCTTCATATTACTTCCTGAAGATCAATAAACATGCCTCTGCACCTGGTAAACCAAATCTTTTTAAAAAGTGAAAAACTAGGCAAGGATCACGGGTTTGAAGCACCACAGGTGGCCTTAATATTTTTAAAGAGAGTTAAAATCGTAGTAATGCCATTCTTCGGAATTGGGGACATAAAATGGAGGCCTTCTATGGTGTGGAGTATTCGTTGAAGATCCCTAATCTAATAATACCTGGATAGACAAAATTTAGAAATCCCACAGTAGCATCGATCGATTAGCCATAGCAGCATTAAGTGACGCTAAAGAAGTAATTTAACTCTACTGTTTTCGCTCAGCCTTTTTACAGGAAAATAGCTCTGGCTATTAATTTCTTAGTTTAAGTTGACGTAAAGTTATGTAATAATCAAATGCTTTTTTTTTTGTTTTTTTAGTTATATTTACATAAATTAAATCTATTAGAGATTTATATATTTGAGAATATTCTACAAACGCCGGTTGGCATTTACATATTGTAAAAGATGAGAGAGAGAATCATGCAAAAGAGAGCATACCTCGTACCTCTGCTCTTCTTTTGTTATCACCCTCATAGGTATTCTCGTGGAAGGGTGTATGGAGGAATATCCCATTGAAGGACTCCTAGACTGTTTCATATTACTGCAGAAGATCCTGCTCCAAAGATGTTTCAGCCTCCTAGTCGGATTCTGTGATAATGTGTCTGCCAGTAATGTTATAAGTGTAAAAATTAAAAACAGTAATAGTCCAATTAAGTGTTAATTTTATCTTATTTTTATCAATGTTGCATGAATGATTTTTTTTATTAACTTTGGTGTATTGTGTTTGAATGATTAATTTTAATATTTTGAGTACTGCCAGTGGGTAGTGTCTCTACTTGTCATTCTTATGTCATTATGTAACACGCATTCTATTTACTTGTTGTATAATTGTAATACAGTTGTAAATATCAATAAATAAATTTAAAAAAAAAATGTTAATAAATTTTATTTAAACGAAGATAAAGTTGTCAATATATCATATCTTTATCTACTTTTCTTCATATTGGTTTAAATTACATTCAGAATAAAAGTAAAATTTTATAGTTATATGGAAGTGAATAAGAAGGCTAATGAATGACAAAATTTAGGATCAAAAACTAGTGCCAATATTTTCTAATTGCTAATTTACTATTCTTCTAATATTACCTTGTTGAATTTTATTTTTCAATGGCACTGGTTCGCGGTCAATCTCTTTGCAATCTCCTGGTTCAGTTTTTCTTCAATTGAAATCGACCGAGCAAAATATATTGGTTTTATAAGCTCAATAATCTTTGTTTAAAGAAAAGCATAGAAATGATTTATTTAAATACTACTATTGTATGTTTTTTTCTGAATAAAAAGTATATAGTTAACCTACATTGCAAATTCCGGAATCTAATTATGATAAACACTACATATTGGTTTGTATTATAAGTAAAAATTTTAGGGCGACCTGTGGTCTCGTGGTTAGCGTAACAAACTACTAAGCCAAAGATCGCGGGTTCGTAGCCCGGCAGGTGGCCCTAGGATTTTTAAAGGGAGTTAAAAGTCCTTAGTTACGCCGTCCTTCGGAAGGGCCGTTAAACGGGTCCCGAGCCTGTACGATGTCAGGTACTCTTTAAAAATCCCTATCCTAATAATAGGCACAATTTAGAGCTCCCATAAGCATCGTCCGATTAGCCATAGCAGCAAAAAGTGACGCATTTTGTATTAATTTTCATTCATGTTTACTTATATAACACTCTAGTAGTAAATTATCACTCATTTAACATTTTATATTATTACCTGTAATTTAATTAGGTTTTCCATATTTTCAAATCTCACTATTTTACATGCAACTATGTAAAAATTGAACATTTTTGGGTTTATATAAAATATAAGATTTATTTAATGTACTAAACTATTAGATCATTTTTTTTTGTTATAGTTTAAATTACTGTAAGAATTGAGTTTCTGATATTTCTCTTTTCTAATGTTCATATAATATGTCAAGTTGATATTGAAACCACTTTACTAGAGGTATGCCGTATGAAATAGAGAATATGGCTTTCGCATGAAATAACCTCATATGAAATTATTCACTGCAATGAAAATGAATTAATTAATTTTAATTAGAAAGCTATTTATTGAACCACCATATTGTAATTTAAAGTATCTTCGAACGAAAATGAAATATTGGAATTTGCTTTCAAAATTGCAATGGGATAAAAAAAAAGTTTCGATTTCAGTTCAGGGAATATAAACAAAGAAACGTTAACGCAAAAGCCATATTGATTTTCTACGTTCTTAAAGTTAATAACAAATGGCGGATAGACATGCTAAATTGAGGCTGGATAGAAAAGACCGAACGTTTACAAAATAACACGATCAGAACCCATCTTAGCTCCTCAGAAATAAATTTCTCTCAAAAGCTGAAGGCTAGGTAACACGGTTTTAGTTTATCGTAACATTTTCACGAGAATCATTCAAGGAAATTGTGTGTGGCTGTGTGGGAAAATTAGAGGAAAATGGCGGATATAAAACAGTCCAATGAACATTAGTCATTAAATCACCCTCTAGAAAATGGACATTTTGAAAAACTTTAGTTAACCTCCTCTAATATAAAATATAAATAAATATACATTAACCAAAATAAAAGTTAGAATTTGATTCGTACGAAGTTATGCGAAGTATTCCAGTTGTATCAGGCTCTCGGCATAGTCATTATCATGAAACAACGAAGGCTAAGGTGGTTTAGATATGTAGGGATTAGATCAAAGCAGATTCTTTTCAAAAATTCTTTACAGAACCAAGGAAGACCAGGTTGGAGAGGATAACAAGTTCTACGGTGGATTGTGGAGGCTGAGTAGTAAAGTTTAATTTGGGTTGAAGAATTTTTGAATTTGACATGAAAGGTTTGTATCCTTCACTATTATTTTTTATTTTAAATGTCCTTATGTTAATATAGATTTAATTAAAAAAGTCTATGTCAAAGATACCTCAGCAGCAAAATATTCAACTTTATTTTTTACTTACAATACCTTACTTCAAAGAATAATTTGTATGTGAAATTCTTGTCTGACATTTTTTTATTACAGAAATCCTATATTACTCCAAATTCCCCTCCCCCTCCCCAAATAAACATATATATATGTCATCACAAAAAACAATGATACTGTGTATATATATATGAAGAAAAAAATATAGAAACAAAACAAACACAATTTAATAAAGGTTAAAACAATCAGTTTTGTTGCTCCCCCAAAAATTAAAAGGCTTAAAACAGTCGTAAGCAATTAATGCCGAATTGGAATTGAATAGTAGATAATGTAAGGTTGGTAGCAGAAAGGTTATGAGAGTTGTATGCATGTCGCAGTTAACCTGATAGTTGTCCATAGTTACCAGTAATCAGCTGATTAAAGCAGATAGTACGCTAGTATGTATGACCTTGCGAAGCAATCCGGTTACACCTACGGGATTTACTATGGTAGTTGACTCGGAAGAAACATCAGCTCAGTAACTATGTTAACATCATATTTTGTATTAATTTTCATACATATTTACTTATATAACACTCTATTATTAAATTATCACTCATTTTACATTTTATATTATTACCTGTAACTTAATTAGGTTTTCCATATTTTCAAATCTCACCATTATACATTTGTACCTTTTCTTTATTTTTATTTTTCGTTTTGTATCTTGCCGTTTACCTTCTCAGTTTTCTTTATATTTGTATTTCTTTCCATTATCACCTTTCTGTACACTTATTCTGTAATTTTTTTTTATTCTTATATATCCTAAGTAATATATCCATCGCTAATTTTATTTACTTTCCTCTAACTCTGTATGTTATTGCGTATATTCTTTCTTGGAATCGCAATGTTTTTTCATAGTTATTTTTTTTTTGTATTCTCTCATAGCCCTGAAGATGACCTACAACGTAGGTCGAAACGTCGGCACAAATAATTATTAAGTTTTACTAATATGTTGTTATTTATGACTGCACCCCAACTAATTCCATCCTTCATTAGATCTTCCAGTCAACTATTTTCCTCTCTTACATAGAAAAAGTTATGTTTATTGTTTTTCTTTTGCCATTACTATTTTTGTTGTATACCTTTTTCTTTTACTTTGAGCATATGCGATTAACGTATACTTTTGGTCATAATACCTTGAGTGTGATGGTTTGTATCATTTAATTTAATTAAACAGTTTCACTGGAGTAAGTAAAAAAAGGATTTTTTAAATATAATAATAGAAATCAGTTTTCTTCTATTGATATATAAACCAAGAAGATGCCCTCCCCAATGAAGTATTTTCTTATCTTACTTTAGAACAACCTCCAGAAGAAATGGGGAGTTTCAAGGGTGCAGATCATGACCCCTTTGATGAAGACAAATACTCTCAGGAACTTGAGAAGAAGTTGAAAATGAAGTAGTTCTCTACCTGGATCAAAGGAGAATAGTTCAACGTGGGCCATCTTAATTCAATCAAAATTAACTAACCTGCCATGTTCCAACTTGCAAAAATAAAGTTTTCTCTGAATAATCCATTGTTATGCAGCTTTAGAAGAAACCTTTAAGGACAGGTGAAGATTTCATAAGCTAACAATCCAAATGGATGGCAGGATAAACAAAAATAATATTGTATCTAGAATTATATAAAAGATATTATGGTTAATGATGAATAATAAAAACAAGAAAAAAATGTAGAAATTATGATCAATTGAAAAAGTAACAATAGAAATGACTGTTAGTGTTGTAATTTACAGACTGTTAAACACTCTATACTACTAATTTATAAAAATAATTGAAGAAGAAAATATAATAAAAGTATAAACGATAATTTTACAGGTAATATAAATTAATAAAGTGAGAAAAAATACTGGAGTTAACGTAAAAGTGTATAATAAATAAAATAAGGTGGTTTTAAAGAATGAAGATAAGGATATATATATATATATATATATATATATATTAAAGATGATGATAATAATAATAATAATACCCTATTTCATTAAGGAGGGGGTATGTTAGGGTGTATAGTGCTGAGTAACAATGCTTAAGGTTCCGGGTTCAAACCGGATGAGCTAGATCAATTATTTAATTTGATAAATACTACAAATGTATCCTTTCGAATCATCTAATGTTCACGGACTATACCATTTAGATCGCAATATCTTCTTTATCAACTCAGAAAATACTTTACATCGGATTAATTATTAGGTATTGCTGTTTGTCCTTCACTCTTTGTATTTCAGAGGGTATGTAGGATTAATAAGTAATTAATACATGATTTTATTTTGATGAAATTTCGAGGTTTTATAGTTCTCATATTCATTCACTCACAGTGAAAAACAAGATTTATTGAATTTACAGGAAATAATTATTGATCATCAAGATCACAAACTATCCTGATAAGTAGAAATGAACACTGTGAATAAATAAACTGCATTTTACAAATTTATGAGAATTACAAATTATCTCATGCAAATGTAAGACAATGGAAATAACAGGATTTCATTTTTGAAAATAGCTGTTTCTATTCCTTGGTGTATTATTACATATTTCCTTTATGTTTTGGCATTTAATATATGCACTGCATGACCTAATGAAGGAAAAGATAAGTACATGGCTACAGGAGAGGAGCCACAACCTGGCGAAACCATCAATGTTGGCCCCTTTATCTTTGAGAAAGTGGCCCAGTTCACGTATTTAGGGTCGCTGGTCACTCAAGATAATGCACCTGAGGATGAAGTGAAGAGAAGAATATTGATGCCCAAGAAGTGTTATTTTGTCCTCCGCAAAGAGTTAACCTCCCGCCTTCCATCACGACAGACCAAGCTCCATCTGTACAAGACATTGATTCGCCTTGTCCCTGTTTTATGGATCTGAAACATGGACGATAGGTAAGAGAATCGAGCAGGACCTATTAGTTTTTGAAAGAAAAATCCTCCGAAGAATTTTCAGAGGAGTCCACCTCAACGAGAACTGGAGAAGGCGAACGAACAACATAATATATGCAATATTTAATGAAGAGGATGTTGTTCTGACAATGAAGCTTGCGAGATTGCGATGGGCTGGACATGTGGCTAGGATGGAGGACGAGACAATACCTAACAGGGTGTTGACTTAGACCGAAGCTTAGATGGTCGGATGGTGTGGCGAGAGATGCCAGAGATGTCCTGGGAGTGAGGAACTGGATGGCAGCTGCGCAGAACAGAGAGAACTGAAGGAGGCTGGTGGAGGATGCCAAGACTCGTAACCGAATTGTAGTGCCGTGCTAATAATAATAATAATGCATGGCCTAACAGAACTATATGATATGAACAAGTTTTATCTAATACTGATTGAGAATGGGTGGTAGTCTAGATAATTAGGGTTTTGGGGAAGCAGGTAATAGACAATAGCAGGTATGTACTTTAAGATGTTAATATATTATTATTGGCCTATTGTTTATACATTACTGTTTGGAATTGGGAAAACAAAATCCAATCTTTTGTTTACAGCAGTATTTTTCTGTAATTATCAATATTTTTTTATGTACACAAAGGTTTTCGTCAACGGCTATTGAGGGTTTTTTTTTTATTATTACTTTTATTTTTTATTATTACTATTATTTTATTATTACTATTATATCGACTATCATTGTAATATATTTTTTCGGAATTTTTATAAGCTGAGCAGAAAACTATATAATTTCTGAAGAGGTCAAGATATCCTGGAAACCCATCTTCCTCTTCAGAAATTACAGAGCAAACCGCAGTGTGTTGGTTGCGGTAGACCAATGACACATCTTGTCGCTGATAAATGTCCCAGATTTAGTGGAAAGCTATTTGGCCCCAACTCTGGAGGGCCAGGTTCCGTGGGGAAATTGAATGAGATTCATATCAACTGTTTGGGATGCTAATAAACCAGTGGATGGTCAGGGACATTTAGAGATAAGGGTGGAGAACCTATAGAAACCTAAAAGACTACTGAGTCTCACAGATCAAATTTAGTTTCTATAGAAATTAGGTGCAATTTTAATGGAAATATTTTGAATCTGCTATGAACCGGCGAAAAACAACACTTTAGAAAGAAAGACAGATTGTGAAACGATTAGGTTTATGGAAACAAATTAAAAGTATGTCAAAATATTAAAGAGTTGATATAAACTAAATTATTCTGATTGAGAGAGAAGAAAAACACTTTATTGAAGCATTACAATCTGCCTGTTGTGGGCATTAAGTAATGGTGCTATGTAGCTTACAATCATTCCATAAAAAATCAATGATATAAACGAAATAAATGCATAAATAAATATATACAAGCGAAAAAATATATACAAAAATAAAGTAAAAAAAAAAAAAAATATATATATATATATATATAATAAAAAAAATTAAAAAAATAAATAAAAAATAATAATAATAAATAAAACATAAAAGAAATATACTGTACACATTCATACTCTATTTACAATTTGCCTGGGGTCCCCGAACTGAGCTTCTTCCTCATGAATGAGGGCAAAGCAGGAGTCCGGGAGGCCCCAGCCCCCTTTCCCAGCCGCGTCACTGGCATTAAACGCCAATGGAAGCTGGTTAAGGGCGCTTCACACACACACAGGTCGTGAGTGGAGAATCTGGCCAGTGCCAGTACTCCAAATAACATTATTATATCAGGTCTCGAGGCCATTGCCGGTTTAGGCGGCGGGGTGGGTTATATGGATGTGTGGAACTGGATAATGATTGAGCCAGAGGGTTGGGATGACAGGCAAGGTTTTGGTGAAAGTTTGAAAATTTAGTAGGGATGAGATCGAGGACGAAAGGAATGTTGAGATCATTATGGAGGGTTTTGTTGGAAACATAATAAGGAGCATTGACAATAGTTCTCAGGACTTTGGATTGAAAGGATTGAATGCGTCTGATATTCGATTTTTTCGCGGTTCCCCACAGTTCCAGTCCATAGGTCCAAATATGTTTGATGATGGTCTTGTATATTAGTAGTTTATTGTCTATTGAAAGATGGGAGGTCCTACATAGTAATCTGTATAGTTGGCTGAAGCGTCTGTTAAGTTCTTGTCTTTTGAGTCTGGTATGAGGATTCCATGTAAGTCTTTTGTCTAGGAGAAAGCCAAGGTATCGTACTGTGTCGGAAATGGGTAGGACGGTTTCATTGAATTGGACAGAAGGACATGCTCCCCGGCGAAGTGTAAAAGTCACGTGTTTACATTTTTCCTCGTTGTCTTTGATCCGCCATTGGTTACACAAGATTTCAATGAGTGAAAGGTGCCTTTGGAGGTTCGAGGAAGCCATTTCGGGATCTGGATGAGATGATAGGATGGCTGTGTCGTCTGCGAACGTTGCAAGGAAGGTTTCAGGAGTAGTTGGGATATCAGCGGTGTACAATATGTATAGGATAGGACCCAAGACGCTGCCCTGGGGGACTCCAGCTTGAATTGGGTAAAGATTGGAGTATTCGTTACCACAGCGTACTTGGAAGTAACGATCAGAGAGGTAGGATCGAAGGACTAGGAATAAGGATTGAGGTAACTGGGTTTTGAGCTTGAACAGCAAACCGGCATGCCATACCCGGTCGAAAGCTTGTGCTACGTCCAGAAATGCGCCTGTGCAGTATTGTTTGTTTTCAAGAGCAGAGGATATGTGATCGACAACTCGGAGACCCTGCTGGACCGTCGAGTGCCTGGGACGGAATCCAAACTGGTGTGAAGGAATATCATTGGATTCAATTATGGGTAGGATTCGTTTCAGGAGGATTTTTTCGAAAATTTTGGAAAGAATAGGAAGCAGGCTGATGGGTCGGTATGATGATGTGGCATTGGGTGGCTTGCCAGGTTTAGGGAATAGGATGATGACGGAGTGTTTCCACAGCAAAGGGAAGTGAGTTGTACGAAGGATACAGTTATATAGGTAGGTAAGGAAAATAATCCCTTTTTGAGGAAGATGTTGAAGGATCTGGGTGGTTAGAAGGTCATATCCAGGAGATTTGCGGACTTTTAACTTTTGTAAGAGGAATTTGACCTCAGAGGGATTTACCGCTTTAGGAGGTAAGGATAGAGGGATGGGTGAAGAGAGGAATTCATTAATATTGGAAATGTGCGTAGAGTGGATATCAGGATGTGGGATAAATGTATTTGAAAGGTGTTTGGCAAATTCTTCTGCTTTGTCCTCATCTGATGCAGCCCAAGAGCCGTCTTCACGTCGGAGACGGTGGGAAATAGAGTGATATTTGAGGATTTTTTTTGTGGCATTCCAAAGGGAATTATCTGAAGCAGATAGTGTGGAAAGGTAGCATTTGTAGGATTCGGATCTATAGATTGTCAGGTTCTTTTTGTGAAGTAGTTATACCGTCTCCGATCGTGAGGATGCCTGGTTCTTTGCCAAAGGGATCGGTAACGGCGTTTGGTAAGGATAAGATCCCTAAGATCTTGCGTTAATGGATTTTTTTTGCGGACTTTGAAGGAAGGACGGGGTGAAGATGCAGTCCAAACTGCTTGCTGGATCAAATTGGTAAAGGAATTGACGGCGTCATCCAACTCCTGAGGTGTTTTTAGGGAAACTCTGAGGTCAATGGTGTCGGAAACAAGCTGGTGAAATAGGTTCCAGTCAACTGGTACCCTAATAAATGATGGCGGAGGAAGTTTGGATATTGGGACTATAGAAAGGGTAAGGATCAAAGGACTGTGATCTGAGGACAGGTCATCAAGGCGTTCTATGGAGTAGTTTAGGGGACCTAAGCCAGCATGGATGAAAAAGTCAAGGAGATCAGGATTTGGGTTTGGGTCAGTGGGCCAATATGTAGGGGTACCTGGAGAAATAAAACTAGAATTATGGGAGTTAAGTGCAGAGAGGAGGATGCGACCTCGGGTATTAGTAGTTCTTGAGCCCCATTGTTGGTGTTTCGCATTAAAGTCTGCACCTAAAAGGAAATGAATACCTAAGGAATTTAGGAGAGAGCTGAATTGGGAATGAGAAATGGCTTTATTGGGAGGGCAGTACACTGATGCTAAGGTGAGAGGAAAGGAAAAGGTTTTGATTGTAATAGCTGTAGCCTGAAGGATATCGTTTGATTGAAGTGGAAATGAGTGTTGGGAGAGGGATTGATGGACAATGACAGCCGTACCACCGTGAGCTTTTCCATCAGGATGGTCGGTTCGGTAGGTTTGGTACTGTGTTATGTTGAGCTTCCGTTTACTGGTCAGTCTAGTTTCTGTAATTAAGGCTACATCAATTTTTTTTATCATACAGTAAGGATGTTAGTTCGTCAGTGTGGTTTCGAATACCATTCGCATTCCAAAGGAGAATGGATGAGGTGGATGTCATTTAAGGATTTTGTTGGACAGGAAAGAGATGGAAAACAAGATTTGTTAGGAGAGATATTAGTGGTGTGACCATGGATTTGAACTCGGAGAGGAATGATGTGAGTAGTGTTGTGAAGGAGGGGGGATATGAGGGATTTGATGCGGGGTATTTGGATTTTGATTCACGGGATATGCTAGTTGTTGGGGCTGGTTTATTGGTTGTAGAGAATTGATTTGTGGTTTAGAGAGAGGTTTGGGGGGTTCGGGTTGTAGCGTGGCCCCGAGACTGTTTGTTTGTTGACCACCTGACATTTCGGCGTAGGAAACAGCTCCATCTACAATTTTAGAAGGCTGTCTTCTTGAGGTCCTCAGTTCGTCGCTGGGCCGACGTGCTGCCAGAACTTGGGATTTTATCTTCTTGTAGGTTTGGCAACCTTTATAATTGGCTGGATGCCCTTGAAGACATAGTGCGCAGACAGCTGGTGTTTCTCTCGGCTTGACGCATTCTTCAGTTTTATGCGGTTCTCCGCATTTGACGCATCTTGGGGTATGATGGCAGTAGTGCCTAGTGTGCCCGTATGCCTGGCAGTTATGGCATTGCACGATGTCTTTCTTTGGGTATGGTTTCTCGATTTGAACCTGGGTATAATATAGTCTACTTACATCATAGATTTTTTCTACTCCGGGTGCTGGTTCTAAATCTATGAAGAAGAGAGGCAATGGAATTTTGTTGCCTGTCTCGGGGTGTACAGGATTCTTCTTGTAGACATTTGTGATTTGTCTAACTTTGAAGCCCATGGCGGTGAGCTCCTCCTTTATGACGTCAGCAGGGGTGGTTGGGTGCAATTTTCTGACTACCACTCTGATGGATCTCTCCTCCTTTAGTTGGTACGTGTGGTAATCTGCCTTGATCTCCTTTAGGTACTTGACTACATTTCGGTATGTCTCGGGCGTGTCTGATTGGATCGTTGTATCGTTGGTCCTGCTAGTGCAATAGTATTTTCCAGTGCCTACTGCCTTGTTCAGTTGTGTGCAAAGAAGCCTAAAGTTTTTTATGCTCCGTACGAAAATTGGTGGAGGCCTGTGCACTTTAGGGGCCGATGTGGTCTTCATTGCTT
This sequence comes from Arma custos, assembly GCA_037127475.1. Taxonomy (NCBI): domain Eukaryota; kingdom Metazoa; phylum Arthropoda; class Insecta; order Hemiptera; family Pentatomidae; genus Arma; species Arma custos. Next base: position 185,719,100 of record CM073759.1, read on the forward strand.
CACTAGGTAGATTTGTTAGGGGCTGAAATCTGTTGGGTGAATAGAAGGGAGAATCTTCAGTGAGCTGAGTAGATGACCCTGGTTGGGTATTTTCATTCGACGGTCCTACCTTGGGTTCCTTATTATCATTCGGAGTAGTAGGAGGTGTGTCAACTTTACGCCTTCTATTAGGTTTAGGCTTGCTAATGCTGTTTCTCGTAGTTGATTCTAGGGATCGACTTCTCTTTGTATTTCCTTTTTTATCTGATTTACTGGATAATACTTGGTGGTAAAACTTCATTTTGTAGTATTATGTCACCGGAGCAGATAGTATTAAAGAAAAGAAAGGTAGGACAGAGAGGAAAAGGAACTAAATAAAAATAAAGAGTTCGTATGAGATCTGATCTGAATACGGCACAGAACAGCTTCATTCGGTGCCAGAGGCAACACTGAACGTCTTCTTACCTTATACTGGGTGGGGATGGACCTGTCACGACCAGCACAAGATAAGCAACTCCTGTCTCTTAAATAACTTAATTTATAATTAATGTAGTCACGTTATAAGTCCGTAATTAGCTACGAAACTTCACATTTTACTTCACTGGTACACAGACTATGACTATGCAAAAAGCCGTGAATGTACGATAAAGTTAATAGGTATAAAAAATAAAGTATCACAGAGACGATGTTTCTCACTCCAGCGCGTGCTGTGAACTGGAAATTATTCTGATATTTAAAAAAAAAAGTATGGTCTGTAGTATTGATATTTTTGTAATAGCTTGAGAGTAAAATACTATATGAGATATAGTATATATTATATATATGAGACTAAAATACTATGATGGCAGTCCAGATCTTTTTTAATTTGGAACTATACACATTTTACTCATTTTAATAGACTATATATGCTTGAAAACAACTTTCTTTTATTATTCAATACAATCAGGCTCAAAAGAAATACTACAAAAATTTCATTAGTCGCGCCATGGAATAATAATCAAGCAATAGAGCTTGTAGGAGCGAAAAGTATTCAGTACCCAACGGTGGTAAGTGCCACGGGAAACCCCGTACTTCAAGGGTTAAATGCTATCTCAAGATTTATTTTATCCTATATAATAATCACTTGTATGTGATTTATTTATAATTACTCATCACCTTCAGCGATATTACATGTTATATAATATTTTGTAAAAAATCTTTAGATTTTCGATGGCCGTATTACCGATGTCATCCATATTTATTATGGTTAACAATGAATAACGCTTAATTATTCTGAATAAATAAAATTAATCGGAACGGGAAGCTCATAGTATAGATTTCTGAGAGTTCCTGGTTTAAATTCGTCTGTGAGAGATGAATTATTTAATCTTTATTTTATTTAATATTATTTTATTTTTATAGTAGAACAGGTTAAAAAAAATTAACTTAAAGATTGTCCACTAAGCCCTATCACACTTTTTAATTGGGATCAGAAGTAGTCGAATTAATTAATATTAAAGAATATTTAGTTATACGTTGGTACAATGAGTTTGATCGAAATCTTTGAAGCCTTTTCAAGAAATAGGTAAACATAAATCGATGACTTATGGCGTAACTAAATAACTTACTAAATGGCGTAACTACATAACTAAATGACTTACGGCGTAAGAAATAGGTAAACATGATTCGAATGGCGAAAAAATTGCTTTGACATCTAAGGCGAATACTTGTTATAATTATGTACTTTATACAACTTTTCGTTTTTTAGCTTGACTACACTCAAAAATACTCTTACAGGTGTAAATACAGAATAAATGAAATTTGTATTTGTTTAACTTCGAGGTTAATCTTACTTTTAAGAAAACTTTTAACTTTTTGTTTATTATAAGAAAATCGGCTGTGGATCACCTTGATTAATTTCGACACACATTAAAATTTTAAAAATTAATGTAATATATAACAAATTTAGAAATATTTTGTTGTATGCAAGGAATGGCATTACGTTAATTATAATTTCATCTTTTTTAATTAACTCCTCGAAAATGTTTTCTAGTATTCCTTCTCTTTGAAATTATAAATACTCGGTGCGGATGCGAACGGCTGTCAGTGGTAGCCCGCAGGTGACACACGTCAGGTAAAAGAGGAGACCTTTTATTTATAAAGTAGTCTTTATTAAACCGAGTTCTTTACATGAATCAGAACCATTTATTTCCTTTTGAGCATCACGATATCAGGAATATTTAATATAAGTTTATATTTGCAATGCATGGATTGGCATATTAATGATGAGAGAGATGATTTGGTTAAAAATTACTAGGAGTATTTTTTTCTTATGCAACATTCTTATCTCCATGTCCATTCTACAGGCTATTGCGTCATTCCCCATTCATTTATGGAACGATAAAAAATGAAAGTGTTTCATAAAATTACAAATACCAGTAATTAAAATACTACAAAAATATGAAACGACTATTACATCTGTTACTATAAGGAAATCTAAACAAAATATAGAAACATAAACTAAATGTTCTATGATACTTGCGAATAGGAATCATCGGATAATTCACGAACTTGCATCGATGATTCACGTTGACGCCATGTACAATAATAGAATGGAATGTCGGCCAGGGTTTTTGACAGTTGAGATCTGCGGTAAACCAATACCGGAAAGAATTGGTGAAAAATAATTCTGCTATAACAACCAAAGTTCGAGAAAAAAGGATCAACCATTGAAATCTTAACAGATATTTTTTAATTAATTTTTTTTAAATATATTTTTTGAAATTTACAACTACATACAGAATACATGAAGTAAATATAATGAAAGATTAGATAAACTATAATCATGTCCAGAGTAGATGAACTACCCAGTGGTAGTACTCAAATAAAAAGTTCAGCTTAGAAAGTCACGAGGCCATCTTCTTTTCAATAAAAAGAAGATTCTGTTCTCGGAGGAACAGATCTTTTAAATTACGAATAGTCTTGGTACTGAATATCTACAGTCCTAGCTAGGAGTAATGAGAGGATAAGCTATCTATTCATTCTGGAAAAAAATTGAGATGAATGTTGGTAAGGTCGTGGAACTGAATGATGAAGTGGTCATTCAAACATTTTTTTTATCCGATGATTAATCGGGGAAAAAATAAATAAAAGATCAAGTCAGATGAAGTCAGATACGATAATAGTAAAAAAATCTCTATAAAGTATAGTGGATCCTGAAATCTTTCTCTTCCTCCATCCTTTTCGCTCCCCCCCCCCCATCACTCTCTCTCTTTATATATATATTTTTATAAAACACGAATAAATAATTCATAATTAATAAATAAAAAAACAAAAAATAAATCATTTTATCTCCAAGTGGTACAAAAACATGTGTTTATAGCTCTATTAACTAGTACTAAAGTACGCCATTTCACTCAATCCGTTACAAATTAGGCTAAAAAGTAGGAAAAAATTTCTAGGAAACTAGCGACGAAGATAACTTAAATTGCTAAATGATTGTAGCCCGACATGTAGGGGATGTCATGATTAGGTCGGCGCGGCTTAGTATATAGCTTATAATTATTCCCAGCAATATTTTAAACCTATTGCTGAGGAAATGTTCTTTAGTCCCTAGGTCAAAATTTACTATTATCAGTTACCATTAAATTTACTATGATGAATCATACAATATAGTGATTGACAAGGTCACAATAAATTCTCTACCTGTAAATTGAGGAAATTTTACCCATTTTTAACTAAAATATCTATGATCAAGGACTTGAGGGAAATATAATTGAATGTGATAAAGAAAATCCATCAATAACATAACCGTTGGAGTTAGCTTTATTATTATTTATTTTAAAATCAAATAAAAAAAAAAGTCAATTGTATTCATATTGTAAAGGACATCGAAGAGCTCGTGGTCTTTCGAGATGTACGTTCTTCTCTTAGATTGGGAATTAATATTCACATACACCGGGTTTTCAAGAAAGACCAATGAGAAAAACGGGATCATTTTCGACATAGGAAAGAACGGAAAATTTGTAATCTAAACTTCATTAATACCAGTAATAAATTTAAAATATTGGTAACAGTTGTAATTATATTTTAAGTATGAAAATAGTAAAGACAAATGGCCAGTGTAAATTTTACATTAAGTAATAATATTCAACAAGAGATTTAATCAAATATTTATGCTGAAAAAATATTGAGTAAAATTAATTTATAAATAATAGTGTGATAATGCGAAATAATAAAAGTGAATTCATAAACTCTCGCTCTTAGAATGGTGAACTGCTCCATTTATGCTATCTATCAAGTCTGAACAATATCATGTCCAATAAGCGACATATCATAATTATAAAAATCTCAGTTTAACCGACCTGATTATTTGGTAAATGCAGTTTCGATTTTCTAAGTGAACATCGAAATACATTTCTACTATTTGATAATTTATTATGAACTCCTCCCAGAGCAGTTTCTCCTCTTATAATATTATCAGGTTGTAACATGAATAAATAATGCAAAGTGATATTGAGTAAATTTAAAAATTATGGAACATTAAATAAAGCGAATTATATTCTGGATATAAAGAAAATATAATCAAAACATAAACAGGTTTTCTATAAGATTTTTAGAGAAATTTAGGAATACAAAACTCTTCCATCACTTTATAATGTACTTTGAAATTTCCCCGAGGAGTTGTTAGAACGTGAAGAGAATGAATGTTGTGTTGAAACCACCAAGTTGTGAATAGCCTTGGTAACATCTTGGGTACATAATTATTTTCAGAATAAGGAAGGCCGTTCCTAAGTCATCTTATAAGAAAAAAAACTAAAATTAATTTGTTGAACAGTTGAAAAAGTTAGCTGATATTTTAAATTCATAAATGACATGAAAAAATATAAGTCCATTTCATAGAAAATTTACTGAGCAACTTATTCTGCCGAATGATTGTTTTGTCATAAGACATTTCTAGGCAAATATTATTTAAATGAAGGAATAAAATGCAACACTAAAATATTTATTTATTTATTGCTTGAAGCATGTGTGGTTCCGTAAGAATGATATTACAAATTGAAATTAGTTAGTGAAACTATAGGACTCCATAGGACAGAAGTTTATAAAAAACGTTATTTCCTATTTGTATTACTGTCACAATTTATGATTTACATTATAACACCCACTTGAAATGATATACATGAAACGATATCATAACCTATCATTTAGCATGCTAATTAGTCATAAGCTATATATGCTATATAATATACGCTAAGTTCCTGATTTGCCTTTGATTATGTACTATAATGGATTCTCCACAGAACACAAAAAACTGTCAGGGACGCACGTGCCCCCCCCCCCATAAATCAGTGCTTCCTATAGCCTATGAGTTATTCTGATGTATAACCTATATTACCGTAAAGTTACATCCAAATACGTTCAGTAGTTTTTGCATGAAAGAGAAACAAACATACAAACTTTCGCATTTATAATATTAGTAGTGTTGAGGCCACAAAGCCAGAATGTTTTAAAATGTTATAATTATGTTTTGAAATTTTAAATTGTATAAATTATTCTTGAATCATTCATTCTAATGAGGTAAAAACCCTTTTTTGTCAAAAAATGTTTTTCCTTATTTAAAATACGTTTCGACTTATTTAGTCATTTTTTATTTTCTTTTCTTACAAGTATAGTTTTATTTAATTTAAATATGTTTACTCATAAATTTGTACATAGTGTATAAATTAATATGTATAAAGTATATCAAGTTTGTTTATGTACGTGCTGAGCGGCCGATGCGTAAACAGACTTGCTTATTTATTACGGCAACTCGCACCGCCAGACGGGATTAACGCACAGTGCAGAGTCCCTCCAGTTCTGCAGTTACGTTCGCAGTGTACACAGTGAAATAATATTGGGACCGTGTCCTCACTTCTTCACTCCAGTATCTTCCGCCTAGGAACAATCAATACGATTCTGGTCGTGATGAACTGCAAACGGTTTTATCATTATTATTATTATTTTCAAAATACATTTAATTTTTTTTAACATTTTTTTTCTGTATAGAATATTTTTATTTGGTTATGTCTTTTTTATTTTATTGCAATTGTTATGTTTTTTTTGCAATTTATGATCATTAGCATTGTTTGTTTTTTTTGTCATTAGTATTCATTAATATTCATTTTTGGTTTGCTCACAAGACATCATTTATTTTGAATAAGCAATAAATATTTTGTTATTTTTTGTTTTATATAAATCTCATTATTTTATTTCCATGAAGAGCCAGCCCATTGCACTATCCAGCCACTTTAACACAACATTTATTTGACGGTTCGTGCTCAACCTTTTAATTTGCGAAAGGCAGACGGCCGCCACAAGTAGGATATGTCGAGTTACAACAATAGCATGCTAAATAATGCAATAAGTAGCAAGTCAAACAACAACATGCTTAGTTTAACATACCTTATTGTTTAGTAATTTCACATTTTAATTTGCAAATTTGCGGTCATAATCTTTTTTCAATTTCCAGTTTTCAAAGTGTCAAGCATTTTTTTTACATAATTTAATTTGTTTATTTATTTATTCTTTAATTTAGAAATTACAAAAACAAGGTAGGTAAAATAAAATATGATGTTAACATATTATCATTCAAATTTTCAACAATCTGATCAATATAATACATGAGATTAATAGATATCATTAATTTAACAACTTTAATAGATTCAATTTATAACTTAAAAAAGGGAAGTTAATTGTAATCTAAACCTATCTTCAGTAGTATAATAAGTTATAAATTACTAATTATAAATGAAGCTCTACTTGAAAGGTAAATTTCGGTTCGAACAAGTTTATTTTATAATAATGTATTATTGCTTTGTTGTTATATTTATTTATAAATATATATTTTAATTGTTTGGTTTTTACATAATTTTTTTCAAAGAAAGAACTATTTAATGCATTATGAATCTCACGACTTGTCAGAGATAGGAGCGTTATCATACCGCCGAGTCTGATAACGCTTGCTACCACTGTCTTCGTAAAGGACAAGTCTACTGATAGAGATGAAAAAAATATAAAATATTTGGTGTAAAAATAAAAACAAAAATAATTTTATCTGATAATAAGCTTAAAGTTAGAAATGAACAGAAAGAAATGAAAGGCTGATATTCACAAAAATGTATCCAAACATTGTCGATGTACTTTCAAAATGTAAATGTTTAGGTTTAAAATGATTTTGATTGATGAACTTTGATTAGACTCGTCGAAAGTTGTATCAAGTGTCGTGATCAAATTTCATGCTGGGCCTTAATATTAGGTATAATAGATAAATACACCATGCTTTAGGTAATTTTGTACTATAGCAATGATTATGTCTAATTACAGTTTTATGTATGTTACATGGTAAAAAATATATGAATTCGGAAAATAAGGCAAACTATGGTTATAAAAATCAGGTACATAAAGGTCGCGTGATCGGGAAGCAATAGAACGTAAGATGGGGCGAAGATACCAAAAGAAGACATCACTCCTGAGAAGACACGGAGGGATGAGGGCGCTGGCACAGCGACACCCCAGTTGACAAGACCCGGAAGATGTCCTTACCACAGACCTACCAGACGAAGAAGTAACCCTTTTTAGATAGAGATAAGTTCTAAGTAATTTAAGTATGTATTGTATGGCAATACTAGTAATCTGAATCGTTGAAAGTAATTTTCATCAATCAACATTTCTCATTGCATGTATTTGTTTTATCTAAAATAATATTCATAAATTATATTAGTTTTAATGATTGAACGGTGTACTTAACACTGATTCACCATTTATTCATTATTACAGTATTTACAGGATCCATTCTATTGACGTATTAAGTTTGACTTATTAATAAATTGGTAAACACACATCCAACCTCTGGAAAATAATCCAATCTAAACGAGCTGGACTCTAAATTAAATAATAATTGTGTGTAATTATCTTCAATAATTGCTCATGGCATCCCAAATTAATATGATAAATATCCTCAAAATAAACATAACATAGAATTAATAAAATGGAAAATATTCATTGAGAAAACAAATTATAGATATTGATCAACAGAATTAATAAATCATTCTTATCTCTATAAAGCATAGCACCACTATAATAAATTTGCCATTATTAGAGCGTATATGGTCTTAGAAGTACTTTTACTATCAGGCATGGTGTGATATGATATTACAATCTACTATCACGCTGTCGTGTAAGCCGTGACAATGAACTATCGTACTTTATCCAATTATCAATCTCGACTTAAATAATTTTCTACATTTTAATTCGATTATTCCTGACCCCAAATACTGATCGTGTCCAACAGGGGCATTGTATAACAAATAAAAATATTATTTTTATAAGAATTAACATTTTTGTAAGACGACTTTTAAGTAGTCGTCTGATATCAAGAAGAGCTAAGGTGATGCTTTACAAGACAATTATTAGGCCTGGTTTAACTTCATCAGAAAACTGGCCCCTGTCCAAGGCAGATGCCAACAGTTTACTGTTCTTTGAAAGGAAAATATTAAGAAGGATCTTTGGAGCGCAAGAGTTGGCGATTAATTTAGACTCAGGCAGAATGCAGATCTATTACGGATATATTAAGAGCTAGACTTGGTGCAGCATTTAAGAATAGCTAGGCTCAGATGAGCTCGACATGTGGCCAGAATGGTGGATAACGCTACTCATAAGATACGACTATTTTGGTGCGTTAATGGAAAAAGGAAACGTGGACGTCCAAGACTAAGATGGGCTGACGAGGTCGAGAGGGATGCAGGTAGCATTGTAAGATCCAGAACTGGAGGCGACGCCTTGATGCGGCTAGGATCCTTACCGGGTTGTAGTGCCTCTGTTGATTGATTGAAGGTGAAATTATTTCAAAAATCATTTATTTTAACATACAAGGTTTCTCAGACCACCATCAAGCATAACCGGATATAAACAACTGATATCACAATAGTCAGAAATGGTGCCTCATTTTTAATTTTTAATCACACTAATGTTAACAACGGAGCGAATATTTACTGAGAGGTACAATTAAAATTAACCAAATAATATTTTAATTGTAATAATTAACTGATCCTGGTTTCTCATTAATGTAATTGCAGTTGATATGTCTTTTCTTTTACTAAAATAATGGCCTATTCAGATACTTCTGATGACTGAGAATCTGAAACTGTGTATAAAAATAAAATTTTGATGAAATAATTTCTTTCTTGTAGAATCTATTTAAATCCCCTTTCACTGCAGAGTCAACAAACACATATATAAAACTAGCTGAACCGGTCACGCGTTGCTGTTGCTGTTATAATAGTTTAAAAAAATATTAGTTAAAATTTGAATTTAAAAGAAATAATGAATTTATGAAAACATGAATTAAATAGATTTTTGATTTTACATTTTATTCATCTTATATCTAACTATATTATATAACATACAACACTCATAACTGATAAAATATAAACATGAGTTTAATGAATGAGGTATAAAATGTTTGATTTTTAATTATGGCTAGTAATTTTAGATAAAATTATAAATATTTATTTAAATTTAATTGAGCGCTAATCGTTGCAAAATATTTTTTGTTAATCTGTCCGTTGCTAATACAAATATATTAGATGATTTACTAATACTTTAGCATACAACATATAATTCCCCATGGGAGAAACATGGATTTTAAAGACCAAACCGCAAATGGACAATGTCTGTCCTTGAGACCTGTTGATGGGCATAACAAAACCAAAGCATATATCAAATTGAAGTCTTTTGAACGGTATTATGGGTTCTAATGGTATTATTGAAATACGTTCCAACAGGACGATTTCTTTTTTAAATATTCCAGTCAACATGGCTGCTTCAATAATATTTCCGGTAATATTTTTTATACCCAAACGTGTGCCATTGCATTATTTAGGTGGATTCAAATTACGCAGAAGAATGATAGGTGAACCAATATTCATCCGAAGATTGTGTGGTGGCATTCCTGGTATATCGAGAGAATATAAAAATTTAGTTGGATAATTTACAGCTTGGTTTTCATCAACAATATTATTGATGGATTTAAAGGGGATTGGATCACCTGGTAACAACAGTTGTATTAAAAAGTTAATTTCGTCAAAATCAGCATTTTTCGCTGTCAAAATAACACGATTACTAAGCCCATTATGGTTCATGTAATTATTTAGTACATCCAGGAAGACACCCCTAATTAATTCATATTTTGTCTAAACAACAGCGCTGAAATGCTCTGGTAATTTGATGGATTTTGTATTTGGATGCAGTTCTATTTCACCATGAAAATAATTGTTTTAATCATGCGTTAATCTCATCGGCAAAGGTAGAGCGTTTTTTCCAAAACCGCGCCGATTAGGAGATACAGGCCAAAAACAGAAATAACTCCAAAAATTTCATGGTTTTCAGTCGTTAATCGAAATAAAACATAACCTATATCCTAAGTTGGACAATGTTACGTATCTGTGCCTAATTTCATTAAAATCGTAGTTTAGGAGTCCGTCGCGGATAAACAACGTGACACGTAATTTATATATATTAAGATAATTGATGTTTAAATTATACTTACGGATCACCAATTTTCTTTCATTTTTAAACATCTATTATTTTTCCATTATCAAACGCCACTACCCTGAATTCATTACCACAATAGAAAACTACCAACTTGTAAACGAGCGGTATGTTCCGCAAGGGTTCTTCTTTCCATTAGGAGTTATTCAATAAATATAATTTAAATTTTTTTATAAATTTAAGATATTAATAAAAAAAAATTTTTATTGGATATATATTTAAATGTTTGTGTTTTATTCAGAATATACCCTATTCAAAATAGTATTTAAATACATCAGTATACACCAATGTCAAAAGCTGTTGATATCGCACAAATGTGACATTTTAAGAATAAAGAGCAACTGTAACAGTTTTATTTTTTAATATTTTTATTTTGAAGAGAAAAGATTTTTCTTGGCCGGGATTTCTCTTCAAAATAAAAACATTTAAAAATAATCACTATCAAAAGAACAATAAATAAAAAATACAACAGTTATAGTCTTTGAAACTGGAACATCTAGTGATTAATACGATATACTATAATATTCTAGCGTATGTCAGTAGTATTACAAGCACTTTCCCATTACCATCTTTACATAAATAGAATTTAAAATTGAACCGCATGTTTTCCACAGTCCTTTCGCGACAGAAATAAACATATTTTCCAAGACTTAATACCCGCGGGAAACTTTCAGAACTTTTATAAAGCAAGACCAGACGAGAAGGAATAAGTACAATGCCACGGTGAAATTTGAACAACTGGGACATTGCTGGGTTGAAACCACTGGAATAAGCTTAATAATAAAGAAAAATAGTTCGCTGGATATAACTAAGAAATAATTAAATAAAATTATCTCAGGTAGGCTTCTTATTTCCGAATGACTGGATAAAAACAATATGTATTATAATTAAAAAAAGCTATTTTATATATGTTTAACTAATTGGATAGAAGAATATACTTCCTTGTTAATCGAATGATATAAACCTTGCATGGCCGAGTGAATAGTGTAGAAATATAACAATCAAGGCTCAATTTTTTTTAAAATGACAATGAATCCTTTAGGCAATATTTAATTTTAATCAGCAATTTTAGGTTTATCAATGGCATTTAAACCTAAATGCAGTATGCATTATCCGTTCCGAAAATTTAAACCAGCCTTCTTCTCATTTATGTTCCGAATCCTAAATGCCGAGCCAATGACTCGTTGTAGGACTGTAGTAAATAAGTAATAGTTCTGTTATATCACCTTTAGATTGAATTGAACACTATAGCCTGTTTAAAGTGAGTACAAAAAAACTGGCGGTTAATCCCTAGCTAGATAACTTCCCTTCAGAACCGATGGTCAAAGAACGAAGTTCTCCCACTACTGGAGTCATGAGCCTTTAAGGGTTGCAGAAGAGACAGGATATTTAATCGACATATCAATAAGAGAAGCTTGCATAAATTTTATCTAAAAAAAATCCACTGCCTTACGAATAAAAAACTTTAAAAACTTCAGGTGAATGTGGATGAACAATGCTACTACTTGGTTGGAAATGATAAAACTTTAGTTTATCTGGATTTTTTTAAACCCCTCGTTTATTTCCGATAAACATTTTTAAAAATCTTGAACTATAACAATAGCTGATATTTTCATAGTTTTTATTAGCTTCTAGGACTAAATTATAATTACTGCGTACGTTGATTTTATTCAGGAACAGATTTGACAAGAAATATCACATATCCGTTAAATATAATTCATAAAACATTTTAAATATAATTTAATAACATATATTAACTTATATTTGTTAACAGGGCAAAGGAAGTAGGTTTAAAAAAAAAATGTATTTATTGAAACTTACAACTGTATATTGAATGCATCAAGTAAATATAAAGAAAGCTAAATAAAGTCCCGAGATAAAGACATGTGGAGGAACTACCCAGTGGTAACTAATAAAAAGTCCAACTTAAAAGGTCTATCTTCTTTTCAGGAATTGAAAAGGTTGCGAGGTTTGAAACTAGTGGGATTGAGTGGGAATGAGGTTTGTCATGAAAATATGGATATCGGAGTCAGGCCAAATCAGCAACAAATGGGACATTGAGGTCATTATGGATTACTTCGTTATAAACAAAAAAGCATCGAGGATTTTTCGAAGGATTACGGGTTTTAAAGATTGAATACGAGAGGAATTTGATGGCTTAGTGGAACCACAAAGCTCTACTCCGTAAGTCCAGTTGGGACTAATGATTGGCATGTATATGAATCTTTTATGATTAATTGGGGGCTTAGAGCGTTTGCCTAGTAAATGTTGAAGTAACCTGAAACGGCGAGGGATGTAGGTTAAACAGGAAAATCAAATTGCCAAAAAGGCTGTAGTACTTTATATGGACTTCATTTGTTTCTCACTACTTGTTATTTTATTGAAAAATATATATTATAAAATTCTTAGATTCTTGAATGAAATTCAGGAATTTCATTCTATTTTTTCATTATATTTTCATTCAGAAATTCATTCTATTTCTGTTCAAACAATTTTTTTTAATTCCAAGATTTGTGTATCCTCTTTTGCGTACGAGACTATACAAGATAATACTTTTATTGGCATGGTATTAACTATTTCATAATTTTTTTGAGAAATGGAAGTTCTCTTGAGTTAGGCTCAAGAACCAATGAAATGGAGGTTTTCTTGAGTTAGGCTCACATATATACCTGACTTTCCATTCCATGACTTGGTAAATCGGAGTTGGGGAAACATGTATTTCATTTGAATTTTTCACCATCGTAATACTTTCATGTACACATGTATAATATGTTATACATATTAAGCCTTAAAAAAAACCTATGGAAAAATAGATATAATAAATAATATATAAAAAACTAAAATAAATTGGTTCTAAAACCACTCCTCAACCAACTGAATGATATATTTTAACTTGTTCGAGGTCAATGAACCGATAAATTAAGGTTTCAACTATTAAAGATTAAATGTTTATTTTTACTGAGAAAAGATAGTCCCTCGGCAAGGATTCGAACCCGGATCCTCTGTCTTTCCGTTATAGCGCCCTACCATTTGAGCCATCAAGGCCGCCTGCCGGCAGAGGATCCGGGTTCGAATCCCGACCGAGGGCCTATCTTTTCTCTATAAAAATAAAAATGAAAAAAAATTATCAATAATTATAAATAGTAATATGACGTAAGTCAATAAGATCCTAAAATTAAATTAATGTTCAAAGAACATTCGTTGTAGTATTTTCATCGCAAAAAATTGCGAGAACACGAGGACATGGGATCAGATAAGAGAAAAGATTTGTCCACTGCCGGCAGGCGGCCTTGGTGGCTCAAATGGTAGGACGCTGTCACGGAAAGACAGAGGATCCGGGTTTGAATCCCGGCCGAGGGCCTACCTTTTCTCTTTAAAAATAAAAATAAATAAATTGACCAATAATCATTAAAAAAATTATAAATAGTAATATGAAATAAGTCAATAAGTTCCTAAAATTCAATTAATGTTCAAAGAACATTCGATCTAGTATATTCATCGCAAAAAATTGCGAGAACACGAGGACATGGGGTCGGATAAGAGAAAAGATTTGTCCTCTGCCGGCAGGCGGTCTTGGTGGCTCAAATGGTAGGGTGCCGTCACGGATTCGAATCCCGGCCGAGTGCGTGTCTTTTCCCTTTAAAAATAAAAATAAAAAATTTACCAATAATTATAAAAAAAAATTATTAAAGATTAAATTAAATTAATAAAATAACAAAATAAATGTATTCATAATTTCTATACAGATATTACAGAAGCTTGAAAACAATCATATACTTTGTTCTAATGAGAAAATCAAATTAGGTAAGGAACTTCAATCTTTACCAACCACTGCGGATATTAATAATGCATTGAGTAAAAATTTTCCCTAAAGAATGTAAAGAAAAATTCTCATGCCAACATATAAAATTCTTTCTTAAAGGAAAAAAAAAGATTCGAAACCAAAAGCTTTTATGGCCTATGCACCACCGCCTCCTGAATACGCCAGATTAATGTATTTTATTGCGGTGTGCGGCAGTTCCGTCAAGTAGGCAGGAAATAGGACCGTTTTATGGTTTTAATAAAGAAGTTGTGTACGTCTGTGTAAAGAAGCATTTGATCCCGACCGGGGGAGTTATATGGAAATTAAGCTCTGCATGGAGGCACTAATCAAAAGCCACAGCTGGAGAATAAGAAATGGAAGATTCATTTCTAAGGAGGATTACAAGACTCATTCTAAGAAGATCTCTCCATTATGAGGGTATTTATTTTAGGATCAAAGATCAAAAGGATGAAATAAGAAACTTAAGATGTCTCTTTAAAAGGACACGTTGTGAAAAAGAATTATAATGCTCGGTTAATCAAAGTATAAAGTTTTTTGTGTCTTTGTCAACTCTGAATTAAAATTTTTATAATAACTGAAGTAGTCATGGGTTTATTCAATTTATAATTCTTTCTTTTCAGTATATTCTGTAATGGTATTTATTTTTAAACAAAGTCAAGACGGTTAATTAATTTTATTTTTCCTTCTAAGAAAAAAAAGACATTCTGAAAATTTGAAGAAAAAACACTACCTAGGCCAGTGGCCAGGTGTTTGAAGGTCGTAAAAATTGAAGAGAGCTGTATTTTTTATATGTTGTAAGGGCATGTCTAAGTAGTTGAAATCCTAGTTTGCCACCGTAAAAATCTGTTGTTGGCCGAAAAACCTCGAAATTTTCGGAGTTACTTTTTGGCCTGTATCTCATAAGCGGTGCATTTAAAAATCCCTTGGTAACGATTTTAAAGTGTATTAAATTTTCTAAAATTTGAATCCAACCGCACTTCTGTAGGTCTAATAGATTCTGAGTTACGCTCCTTTGAAAATCCTTTCCAAAAAGTCCAAATTTTAAGTTTTGACCGACTTTCTTGAGAAACACCAACCGAAGGAGTGTTTCTACGATGAAAGTCAAGGTACTAAATTTAACTTAACAAATTTTAGTAGTAAATTTAATTTAACAAATTTTAAGTTTTGGTCGAATTTCGTCAGGAACACCGGCCGAAGGAGTGATCCTACGGTGAAAGCCAAGTGAAATGGAGCTGTGTAGTAAATTTAATTAGCTTTAATATAAGCACAGACCGAGGCGTGTAGGTCTAATAGATTCTGAGTTGCGCTGCTTGGTCATTTTTCCAAATGGCGGCCAGGTGTTTGAGGATCGCAAAAAATCTGTGCTTAAATTAAAGCTAATTAAATTTACTACACAGCTCCATTTCACTTGGCTTTCATCGTAGGATCACTCCATCGGCCGGTGTTCCTCACGAAAGTAGGACAAAACTTAAAATTTGGACTTTTTGGAAAAAATATTCAATACCAATATTCAAAGAGGCGTAACTCAGAAGCTATTACACCTACAGCCCTCGGTCGGTTCTTAAATTCGGTCTCATTCAACTTATAAACATTACCTTTAATTAAGTCTGTAATGCCATTTATTGATAAACAAAATCGTTAAATCAGTAATAAAAACAAGAGAAATTATGGAAATTTGAAAAAGAAAACTTGAAAAATCACAACATGAAGTAGAAAATATACAGTTAGCATATGCATTTAGTGCATATGCACAGATTTTCAGTCTTAATTTGTGAATTGTTACCTTTACATATACAACAGGGGATTATATTGAAATTATATCTTCCTTAAAAACCTGTACTACTACAACTTATGTTGGGGTGTGCAAGGAGGAGATTTATTTGAAATTACGCTAAACTAACAGTTTTCCATTAGATTAAGGTTATTCACTGTATAGAGGCTGGATGAGTCCTAGAAAGTCTTCAGATCACACATGGTCCAACTACGGCTGATATTATGAGATTAAATAATAATAATATCTTGATAAATCAGATAATAATAATCTATTTTCGAGTTATGCATGCAGATTTTAAAACATTACCATAATATTTAGCACTGTAAAGTTACAGAAGAAACGGGGTGGGGGTTTGAGGGGAGAATCTGGTACTCTGGTGGCCCCTCAGAAAATTCACTACCGCGAGTCACAGCCACTCATTCGCTTTCTCTGTTGACTTTCTAGAACTTTAGCAAACAAATTAAACCAAGGTATTAAATTCTGTATTTAATCCCTATGGTTCTTTCCAGACAGGAGCCCAGCTATTTCTTACGTTTTATATTTAAGTATTATGTAGGTATCTTACATATCTCCAAAATAATTAACATTTATAACTATTTATTTTTTAGATATGTTTTCAGTGTCTAAAAAATAAATAGCTTTAAAGATAAAGCTTAAGAAATATTTTAGGCATAAAGTTGGAATGGCCTTATGACCACGTTGAAAAATACTAAAAAGATAACAGGCGTAAATTGGATAAAAAAAAATCTTTGTGATGTATTAATTTTCTACACATTTAAATGCACAACTTAATATAACTAGAAGTTTGACTGTATGGAAGATTATTTAGTTTTCAAATTTAGCTTCAATCGGTTTCTAACATATTTACATTCAAAACACCTTTTTTTCGCTTATTTTTTTATCAAGTCGTGTTTACCTACATCTCCGCCATTAGTCCATTTCGGTAACATTTATTTTGGATTTATTTATCTAGTTAATTGTCCTCTGTTGTGCTACAAGCTTATCCATGATGTTAATTTTTTTATTTTGTAATTTTAATGTTTTGTAATTAGTTTGAAAAGTAATTAAATTTCTTCCACCATATTGATTTATAACCCTTTTTTTGTGAACAAGTTCTATTCTTTCTACGTAATTTTTAATAAACTGGCTATGTATATTTTTTTATTTAATAAATTTATACAGCTATTTATTTATTTTTGATTACACAGATTTATTTATGGAAGAAGTTATTCATGAAAGATTATGAATCTATCACTAGTAACACGTCCTAAACCTGTGTTAGCGAACGGTAAGGTGTACCGAATAAGTAAAGTAGGGTGTACCAAATAAATTAATTTTAAACAAATTTAATATAGTCTGAAAATGTTGAAAACGACCTGCGCACAAGTCACCTCGGGTGAATAGGGAAGCCGAGTTCTTTCCAATACTACCAAAAATGATTAGGATATATCATACCAGTATTGATTAGGTAGCGGCGAGGAGACCATTGGATTACTGTATAAAGTTGGTAACCAATGCCATCTCCCAATCACACCTCCCCAGCACCGCTTCTTATTTCTCAATAGGTCGTTTTCTAAATTTTTCGATATTACTTATACTTATACTTATATAACGAAAAAATAGAGGTGTTATTAATAGCCATTAATTTATGTAATATCGATACATATCAAAAACATTTTGGATGCATCGTATATTTTTATCACTTATTGATTGGTAATCGCAATTACTTTTAGTGTAACGGTTTGCAAATATCTGCAAGAAACATGAGACCTAATCGTTGCTGAAGTTTCCTGACGCCATTTAAAACTGCTAATGAAAAAGTCAAATAGGACTTGATTAGTATGAGAAATGAGGACTGTGATATTAATGATAGCGATATTTTAGAGCGTAATGATCGGTACGAGGTGAGTAGCCCTAGGACACGGAGCTCCACGCAACCGAGCAATTAAACAAATCATTTTCAATCTCACTAACAGCCCCAGAGATCTCTCCGGAATTTAAACAGCTCCATTACCAGTCCATAGCAGTTCCTTTTCAGTTCTCGTCTAGAACTGGGTTCTTCGTCTTCATTCAGGATATCTCACATATAAGTTACATCTGCTTATTACCTAATATATTGCAATTATTAATTTCGGATAAGAGATAATTAACTATGAGCCGACTAGTGATAAGCCGAGAAATATACTGAAACCGAAAATCATCTGAAATGTCTGTTTTTATTATTTCTAACACTCAAAGTGGAATTAATGGCATTCTGTTATTTACTAAATTTTAAACTTTAAAGATCTTAAACTTGGAGACTCGGCCCAAGAAACATTACCACCGCGTTCGGGGAAGGATGTTGGAAAGAACGGAAACATTCGCCATTGCCAAAATAAAATTTGTACCCAAATAAATTATCGGTTTATGTGTGGCTGTCAATGGCAGGAATGATTTATCCTTTCAACCCAGAGGTAAAACTGTCATATCTATATCGTACTCCAGGGATGTTGACAAAATAGTAAACTTATCAAAAAACAACCTGCGTTTTATTTAAAATTTATTTTCAATGATTTTTTCTTTAGCTTCCTAATTGAATTCTATTAAATAATTATAAAAAGTAAAATTTCCACAGGCACAAAGAAGGACAAGGAGTTTTTTTTTTTTCATTTTCATATCACTACTAACTCTGTGATTAAAGTTGAAAAAAAAAAGAACATTGAAAAGGAACAGTTTAAAAAAATATCGTTAACAACCGGTTCATCCTGGTTGTACAATTACAAAAAAAAACAAGCTGTAAGGTAAAAAAACACAAAAAAACTGGTACTTGCTTTAATATTTCTATACAAACAACAAATAGAAAAAGGAAACAAATATACAGAAAAAGAAAAACCCATCTATGCAAACACACACTCTTGGAAATATAGACGGATAAATACTGAATAATAGAGTTTTATATTAAAATTTAAAACGTATAGAAGTAAAAAAAACACAGATATTTATATAAAGAATTTAAAGGATCTTTCTCCTGAAATGAAACGCTTGAAGTACTAATAAATAACAGAACTGGGAAAAAATAATGGAAAGTCTACTGAACTAAGGCCCATTTACCAAAATCAGGAAGCATGCTTGGTGGACGAAGGAGTGTGACAGATTGAACATTGAACTGAGAAGAAAGGCATGGTAACGAGGACAGTAGACATGCTTCTTAAGCACATGAAAAATGCTTCAAAAGAATAAAAAAATACCTGGAAGACCAGCTCTTCTCACAGATCGATTATTAATTCGTCAGGAGCAATGCAAGGAACTTTTGTAACAGCTTTAAACGAAATAACTAAATACAGCTCTAGGACGAAAACGGAACTATTGCGCACATCATATTACAAAATATTGGCACATTAATTCGAAAATCTCCTTAACTTTGAGAAACCGAAGAAAAGGATGCCTTTCGACTTCTCTACTACAGAGAGACCTAATTCGGAACCACCGACCATCGAGGAACTCCAGGCAATCATATTATATCTTAAGAATTAAAAGCCGCGGGAGAAAACTTAATCAAGGCTGAACGTCAACAGGAATGGAGTTTCTTTAAGGCATCAAGGAGGGAATTAGGATTAATGAAAGAATCTCGGATGAATGGAAGACTGCACTCATTCATCCACTTCATACCAAAGGGCCTAAAAGAGATGCAAATAATTACAGAGGTATCTCATTACTGGACTTATCATATAGAATATTTTCCAAGGCCCTGCTAAACTGAGAAGAACCTCAACTGGACCATCAAATTGGGGAACACTAAGCAGGTTTCAGGACAGGAAGATCCTGCTCTGATCAAATCCTAAACCATACGAATATGGTCTTCTCAATAAAAGACCCGGTTAGTTTTTTATGGTTTCTCATTATACCAGACTAGAATTTACCGTGATGGAGGGAGGTACCTGAAATTAAAAGATTCTTAAGGGATTCGTCCCAGAATTTTCATGAAAAATAAGGTTGGAAATAATATTAGAGGAATTAAATGCAATCGACATACCATACTTTCGGCACAGGATGCTTCTCTACGATTTATTTTATGTTGAAATAACTTATTATAAGCTGAAATACCACATGCACAGCAACGTCCATTATAATTAAAAGTAGAGCTTACCTGAAACAAAAAAATAGAAAATTACTATTCATAAATAATAAAAACGTTAAACAAGTTAAATTATACTATTAGTAAAATATCTTGGATAAATACATAACGGATTTATGCTCAATATACATCAACAAGTTTTTTAATCCTAACTTGCTCTATCTCTTTGTCACAGTTACTCTGCAACTAGAACAAGATGGCCTACTACTAGAGAACAGCTAAAGCTTAGCAGGTATGATCTACAAATTTCAAGATGTATCTCGTCATTACTTTGGAGTAGAAAAGGCAAGCAGAGTAGAGAGCAAGCCATCAACAGCCCACAATGAAGATCCCATTCACAGATGTATCACCACCAAGTGAGAATATGTAATTAATATTAGCATTAAGTATTATTTTTTGTTATCAACATTACAAGGTATAATTTACATCATACCATTTATTTTCATTACCAATCTTTACCATTAAATAAAGTTCGCAATACAATAGCGGGAATGCACTATAACCCATAATAATTGATGATATGACTCCACTGTGAACAAAATCGAAAGTGTAAAAATCCTTGATGAAAAAATTCAAAAGGCGTACTAGATCCAAATTATGTACAGGTAAGGCCAAGTTGGCTATTAGTCAATGATGCAAAAACTAGATAGGTATTATCTGCATATATAACCGGAAGAAGGTTACATGAATTAGTATCTATCTCTTTGAAGCTGTTGATCGATTCACTTTGGAGTGGATCTGAATTGCGAAAATAAAGAAAGTGGTGATATCAAAAGTAGAATAATGGCAGGAAATAGGGCCTATTACTACCTTCAAAATCCACATACAGCTTTCTCAGAAAACAAACAAAAATAAAAATTTACAAGTCTCTAATATTTGGTGCAGAAACCAGGACGCTGAAAGTCTCATACTATTAGCCCTAAAGGTCTGCGAGCGGAAACTAGTAAGATATATTTTCGGCCCAGTGTAGTCTCGAGGTAGTTGGAAAGAATAAGGAACTTGATGACATGTTCAGGATATAGTTAAGTTTGTAAAGTTAAGAAGTTGGGTTGAGCTCGTTGAAAGGTTGCTACTGGGTTGTTTGACGAAGAAGATATTGAAGGAGGTTTTTCTAGGAAAATAAGAATAGGGCGCCAAAACACAAGCTAAATGAAAGATACAAAACAATATTTGTACTATCTTGAAGTGTCCGGATGGAGACGAAGGCGTTGGATCGGGACGGCTGGAGAAAGATTGTGAGGGGGGCCAAAGATCATAATAGAGAAGAGTTGGTCGACTGTATCTTCTAATTCAAGGAAGAAATAGTTGGGGGTGCAGTCAATGAAAACATCAAAATAAGGATAACTTATTTATTATGTGCCGACGTTTTGACGTTATGACTTGTCTCTGAGCGGCCTAACCTGCAAGTTGTTTTATTCGCCCTGAAGATGGCCTACATTGTAGGCCGAAACGTCGGCACATAATAAATAAGTTATCCTTATTTTGATGTTTTCATTGACTGCACCCCCAACTATTTCTTCCTTGAAAGATCATAATAGTTTTATCGCCGGATAAAGAAAATGAAGCAAGAATAATGTTCGAGATATGAGAGTATAAAATAATTTATCCACTACCTTCAGAAAACGAAATGGCAGATAATGGTGTCGAGTTCCTATGGTGCGTCAAATTTCAAAAAATCAAATTCTAAAAATATTGAAAAGTAAAATAAATATTTTGGAGAGGTAGAATTACAAGATCAGTTGGTGGATGATTTTTTAGTGTAAAATAAAAATAAAAATTTTATTTTTAAACTTCTATTGAAAAATCCATTCATATAAAATATGTTCATCACTTGTAGGGGTATCATATTTCAGAAAGAACCAAATATTTTATTCAAAGATATTTACCTATTTATTAAAAAAAAATGTTGAAAGTGAGAAAGTGACAACTTTAGAACTAAATGCCTAAAAACTCTTCGCGACTTCCTTCGTTGCTTCAACAATTAATGTTTAGTCATTTAATTACACAGGCCAACGATGAAAAAACTTTTTTAATGAAAATACCTTATTCTTATGTTGTTTAGGTTGCTCAATCCAAATATGATGCTTAAAAAGTTGTATCACCCACCATTTATTCACATTTTATAGTTAAATTCATGAAATAAAGAAATATTTTTAGAATTTAACAGCTTTTTCATAGTTAAGATAACATGAAAAAATAGGTTTAATGAACAAAGATGATGTTGGCAGCACTGCTGAAACACATGCTAAACAGCTGATGTTTTGTTTATTTTCAACATAACCTCACTTTTACGTTTCCTGTACATGTGCTCAGTGCAATGTCTCATCGCGGCTGTAAAAACTCTGCTGACAGTTTTTGTTATATTTGTGGTGAGTTTGTTATTAAAAAGCACCAAAGAAACATTACAGACTTTGTGAAAAAGGTTTATCTAGCATACTTTGGAACCAAACTTGGAGACCAGGATAAACCTTGGGCACCGCATAAGGTATGTTATGTATGTGTTGAAGACCTCAGGAAATGGTCAAAAAAAGAGAAAAAACACTTTAAATTTGCTGTTCCCATGATATGGAGGGAACCAAAAAATCATTCCGATGACTGTTACTTTTGCAGTGTAGATATTACTGGTCATAACTCTAAGAACAAGAAGGTAATAAGCTACCCTAACCTTCCGTCCGCCATCCGACCAGTAGGGCACGGTGTAGATTTGCCAATCCCGGAACCACCAGAGGACTTAAATTCTATTGAAACAGAAGTATTTTCTGATGTACAGTCGGAGTTAGATGAACACGATGAAGAATTCCAATGTGTTACAGAAAATGTAGAGCCTAAATTGTTCACTCAGGTCGAGCTTAATGACTTAGTTAGGGATCTGGGCTTAACAAAAGAAAAAGCTGAACTGCTTGGCTCTAGGCTAAAAGAAAAGAACTTGCTGGCGGCTGGAACCAGCATTCATGTGTATAGGAAGAGAGAACAACAATTTTCGAAGTATTTTGAACAAGAATATACTGTAAATGGGTATTAGACTATATAATAAAATACATTTTGCTTGGAAACTAAGGGTGATACATAAAAACTACGAGCAGATTTGGATTCAGCACATAAAAATCTATCAAGATCAGCTATTAAAATTAAAAAAGTTTTCAAAAAGGTTTTTTTTGTTGGCCTGTGTTATTCGTTGATCAATCTTTATGTAAGAAATTAAGGGTTGTGACCTTAAATCCATAAGGATTGGGATTAATTAGAACAATATAACAACACCTGGCATATGGAAAAGTTCGTATTAAACGAAAAGCTGGTAATAATCAAATTAGTCTGTAAAAGCCTAAATTTATTAAATTAGCAAAAAAACAAAAGTTAACAAAATTAAACATTGTTTTTATATTAACTACCTATACATACAGCAGTTATTGATAAGCTTGTATTTTTTTATAAGGAAAAACAAATTATAATATTCACTAGGGAGCTAAATATAAACAAACTGGGAAAAACAAATAATTAATTTTAAATTAAATGAGAATTTTTTTAATTAAATGAAGAGGAAATTATTACATGACGCATTTCATTTAATATAAATCACTAAGAGGGTTATTTTAGAAATTTATATTTGCAACTTTTTTTCCTTAAAATTAACCGTATAAATTGATTTGTATATGAAATATTTCTATAGCTAGGTCGTTTTAAATATAACTATAGCCCCATACCAATTATTTATAATGATTATATAGAAAGGAGAAGTATTAGATTTTACGAAAAATTGAATCCAAATTTTCAACGAAAATTTGAGTTTAACCTAATAAAATAAACAAATCTCGCAAAACGTTCTGTTTTAAGTAAACTAAGTATAAAGTATATTCTAACAACCTAGCTGTTAGGTAAGCAGTCGTAAAAGCGGCAGAACTCCTCATATATCAAGACGATCAACGCGATATTGAAACAATCACTTCGCAACACAAACATTTACGACAAGCTTACTGAAAATATCAGGGCAAAACCTTACATAAAAATGAAACGGGTTACAGGACACTCTGGCATTGAGGGAGAATGAGATAGCTGTTAAAATGGTAAAAGAGGCAGCACAAAGTGATTTATCTCCATCTTTTCACAAAACACCTGTATCGTTTGTAGAAAACGAAACGAACCTGTACTACTACAACTTATGAAGGATCTTAGACTGAGTACATGCTAGAGACTGTGCAGTTTCTATTACAACGGTTGTACAAGGAGAGGGGTTTGTCCGGAATGACGCGGATTCCACGGAGTCGATTCAAGGTCGTTAACAAAATAACAAAAATTTTCCGTCACAGAATCCGACATAAAGCTCCTCGAATTCAGGAATTGGTAAAATATAAAATTTAATCATAGAATAACCAGCTTTCATTGGCGTTTAATGCCAGTGACGCGGCTGGGAAAGGGCCCATGGGCCTCCTGGGCTCCTGCTTTGTTCAGGGACCCCAGGCAAATTGTAAATAGTGTGTGTAATTATGGTATGAATGTGAGCAATTATTTTATTTTTAGACTTTATTTTTATTATCATTTTTGCATTTATTTTGTTTTATTACAGCATGTATATATTTTTCCGCATGTATAAAATTGTATTACATTTATTTATTTTATTTTTTGTTTTGTTTTCATGGAATGATTGAATAGATATTTAGCACTATTACTTATTGCCCACAAGAGGCAGATTGTAATATTTCAATAAAGTAAAAAAAAATAAGATTTTTCTTTATTTGCATTATTGCATTTTTTTATCTTAAAATGCATACTTTTTGCTATATAATTTCCATAACAATTTCAAGGGAAGTACTTTATATAATGGTTTTAACTAAACCCAAACTTTCTTTTAATTCATTGTAAAAGGAATGTAATTAATAAAGGAACTTTATTTTAGTTTTGTTTTGGTATGGTACTTCTGTGTATCGCATCCCTGATTTTCATTGTTGAATTTCAATATACTGTTATAATATGTTTTCAGGTATACAGCAGTGCTGTGCATGTTACGTGAAAGAAAACCATGTCGAGGCTAACTGTATAGAGAAGATAGGAATTCAGTGAACGAAGTTTGTGAATAAAACCGTCCGCAATTACTAAACTCAACCGCGAGTATTGTCTTAGTTTTTGCCCCGCTTAAAGGAGTTATTAATGGAGGTTTAATCTGGGATGTTTTGTTCCTATTCCAAGTTTCAACTTCCCGATTACACGGCTCTACTGATTGACCTATCTCACTGTTATTTCAGACTAATTATGAACAGGAAAAAGAGAACTGAAAAAGAGAAATACTCGAAAGAAATTTCCATTAGTGATATGAATAATAGTTATTACATAGTTTGTGTAATAATTATTAGGAGAAAGGGTTGGGTTAATGAAATCGACAGTTGCAGGTAAAATATTACTTCTGTTAACAACCACCAATGGTTGAGGGAAGTGGAGACCCTCCTGGGACTCCCGCTACCACTACGTAGAGGATACCAATTATTGGGGGGACGCATTCTGGCGAATAGCCAATTTACCGTCTTACACAACCGTTAGTTTGGAAACAGCACGGCTCCTACCATCCACTGAACCCAATTCCCATGATGGGTTATTTTTTTTGTCATAGTACATTTTTTTATGGTTATTGTCATTCAGATTTCAGTCAGAAAGTTATAATATAAAAGTTACAGTATTAACTGAAATTTTATTCATATAAATACAATACGTCATCAATTTTAAATTTGTATATGAACTGTAAAATCCGGAAATGAATCAAAATTTAATTGATTCTGAATTACAACTATTAAAATCCTTAAAGATCCTGTACAAACGAATATTATAAGCATTATGAAAATATATGTCATATAGTCATATTTTAGTTATGTTGTTAACCAGATAATTTTAATTAAAGAATGATTGTTAAGAATGAATCCAAAAATTGAAAATTTGAGAATTTGGGCTTGTTAATAATAATAATAATGAAATAATTTAATACTGTCAACTTTGACACACAAGATAAGGAGGCATAGAACAAGGAACGCTAACAATTGTACCTTGACTGAATGCAATGAAGATACACTGTCAGTTGAGATAAGGCCTCAAGAGAGAGCTCAATTAAATTTACATAGAAATAGTCTCTCATTTATAATAAGTATTAAATTGTCCCCTCCCGTGTCGAGAGCTCAACCTGGTTATGCTGCCCCTAAATTTATTATGTAGTAGTATGTAGCTAGGTTTTATTCGATTTATTTATCTCCATGTATTTACCTAGACCTTTTTTCTATCCACAGTATTTATAATTTCAAAAGAGCCTGTAAATCTCTTACAAAATTTTCTGGTTGTGGTACTCCAAAGTTGGTACTTACGTATTCCACAATTCCGATTTTTCACTTCAATTTCTCTAAATAATTTATTCATTAAAACACGCGTTCGAACAAAGAAAACACAATCTGAGAATTTTCTATTCCATTTCAGCAACTAAATATTAAAATTTAATTTAACAGTAAGTTAAAAATATAATCAAAATATTTATTTCAGAAATTATACAAATGCCATTGTATAACTTTTGTTAAATTGTAACAGTAAGTTAAACATATTTTTATTATAAGTTGAAAGAAAACAAAAAGCAACTATTGTATAATGCAGACTATAATGTATCTCAATTATATACATATATATATGAGTAGGTGAGGTGCAAAACTCGTTCGTTCCATTTTTTTGAAAAAACTTTCTCATTTCATACTTAGTTACTTTTTTTTTTGTTATCATTAAATCAGTAATTTTTTTCATTCCAAGCTCACTTCCACAGGGAAGCTGTACCTTTCGAAAGCAAAAAAAAAATTTTTTATCTGGCCACTCTACGAGACGAGGTAAGTTTTTTGAGTTTCCTGAAAAACGTGTTCCTGTGGAACAAACGAGTTTTGCAACTCACCTCCTCATATATATATATAAACGAATTTAAGGAATGACTTCCGTTTTGAAAAATTGAAATTTCCAGATCATATATCTTGAATTAAACGTAAATTATTAAATTTAAGGAAGAAATAGTTGGGAGTGCAGTCAAAGAAAACACCAAAATAAGAAAAACTTATTTATTATGTGCCGACGTTTCGGCCTACAATGTAGGCCATCTTCAGGGCTAAGAGAGAGAAACAAACAAAAATATATAAAAACGTAGCAGTAACAAGAATATATAAAAAGTGGTACAGGAGTGAAAAAATAAAAATAGTGACTAGATATGATGAAATAGTGAAAAGATAAAATAGTGAATAGATAAAAATAGTGACTAGATATGATGAAATGGTGAATATATATATGATAAATAAGAAAGAATTATTCTTATTATTCTTTCTTATATTCTGTAACCAGTCTTATATTCTTTCTTATTTATCATATATATATTCACCATTTCATCATATCTAGTCACTATTTTTATCTATTCACTATTTTATCTTTTCACTATTTCATCATATCTAGTCACTATTTTTATTTTTTCACTCCTGTACCACTTTTTATATATTCTTGTTACTGCTACGTTTTTATATATTTTTGTTTGTTTCTCTCTCTTAGCCCTGAAGATGGCCTACATTGTAGGCCGAAACGTCGGCACATAATAAATAAGTTTTTCTTATTTTGGTGTTTTCTTTGACTGCACCCCCAACTATTTCTTCCTTAAATTAGAAGATACAGTCGACCAATTCTTCTCTAACATGAATCACATGAACCACAATAAGCGGGGCCTTACACAGAACTTCTCTTCTATATCATTACGTCGCAGTACCAGAATACAGAACCAACACATGCTTACTACTCCTTCTACTACATTCCAACCTCCGCATCTAGATCTTTCTCCGTCCAGAAATCACTCGGTCTCTACTTCTCCGCCTCAACATCGCTCTTCTAGTCGCTCTTCTTCTAACTTTCATCTGGCTTCGTCGTCCTCATCACTACATCGTTCTGCTTCAAGACCACTTCGAACATCGGCTTCCTCACCACATCATCACACTCCAACTTTCACTTCTAATAGTTCTAACTCTCTCAACTATGATGGAATTGCCTCCCCTCCACGCACCTCATATACCCCCCCTCCTATTTTATCTTTCTCCTCTATCAAATCTTCAGTTCCAAATCTTAAATCCTATATCAATCACCTATGCTCCCTCCATAAACATCTTGCTCATCACTCAGAACACCGCATTTTCCTTCTTAAATGTCGATCAAACTCCCTTTTTCCTAATTTTATAACCAATGCCCTCAATCACGTCACCACTTCTAAATCTCTTAATTCTACTTTACATAATTTCTCATTAAAATTTAAAAAATCTTTGCTGAATCTTAAAATACGGGAGACCATACAACACATCCACTCGTTGAATCTACGTATATCTTCCCTCAACCAATTCTTAACCAGTCACCTTAACCAGGTCCAAATGAATAGCCTCTCCACCCTTATTTCATCTACCTTCACTACAACCAGGTCACGCAAAAAACTCCACCTCATCTCCAAATTCAATTCACTTTACCACAAATCCCTTACCTCCAAAATCTACCCAAAAGGAGATGATAACTGGGTACTTAACATTTCTTCCACCAACATCCCCACCCATGTCAACAACATTCTTTCCCTAGGACCTAACTTTTCTGCACCCTCCTCCTCCTTCAAAAAAATTATACCTGACCTATTGACCGACTTAGAATATATCCATAATGACCCCCTCCTCAACCATTCACATGTTCAACCTGATCTTTCACGCGTCTCTGTAGCTAATATCATTTCCAACTTCCTTCAGCACCCCCATTCCACCCCTTCTAATTTCTCCCCGCAATTTTTCAAAGACCTTGCGTCCACACGCTCTTTTCTTCAATCGCATGACGACTTAATTGTCACCAAAGCTGACAAAGGTAACTCTACTGTTATCATGGACCTTTCTGATTATAACCTCAAAATTAATTCCCTTCTTTCTGATACGTCCACCTACCAACCCATACCTCGTGATCCTACTACATCTCTCCAAAAACAATTCAACCTCCACCTAAAAAGCCTTGTCAATTCTAAATTAATTACTTATCCTGTTTACAGAAACCTCATTTCCTATAACTCCTTAGCCCCCCGTTTTTATGGTCTTCCCAAAATCCACAAACCCAACAACCCTCTCCGTCCTATTACAGCTAACGTCAATTCACCATCTACAAAACTTAGCAATTTCTTACTTCCATCCTTACAAGTCCTCAGCCGTAACAACCCATATGATATCCAAAATTCTTTTCATCTACGTGATCTTTTAACATCCCTCACCATTCCTGATCATTACATCCTCACTTCCTTCGATGTCGAAAGTCTTTTTACCAACATACCCTTAGATAAAGCCCTTGTCATTATAGATAACGACTGGTCACTAATAGAACCCCATACCTCTCTCAACCGGTCCTCATATCTCCAATCCCTTAAACTCTGCTGCGAATCTGGCTACCTCACTTTCCATGGACAGTTCTTTAACCAAATTTCTGGACTGGCCATGGGAAATCCCCTCGCTCCTGACCTCTCCAATATTGTCCTAAATGACCTTCTAGACTCCATCCTACCCCAGTTCCGTGACGATGTCATTTTCATTAAAAAATATGTGGACGACCTCCTCCTTATCCTAAATCCTAACATCATTCCAGGTTTATTATCATCCTTAAATGCATACCATCCCCGCCTACATTTCACTGTTGAACTTGAACATAACAAATCACTACCTTTCCTTGAACTCCGTATCATTAGAAATCCCGATCACACCTTATCCACTGATTGGTATACTAAACCCACCTATTCTGGCAGACTCCTCAATTATTACTCCCAACATCCGCACCACCAAAAAATCAATGTCGCCAAAAATATCATCCACCGTGGTCTATCCCTCTCCGACGCTTGCTTCCATAACACCAACACCCAACGCATCAAAGAAATCCTATTAAAAAACAATTTTCCTCCCTATGTTATCAATAAACTCATCCATCACCATTATAACCCACCCACCCGCACCCGATCTCCACATCCGCCTTCTATCCCTATATACAGATCCTTGCCATATATACCCTCCCTCTCTAATAACATTCAAAAATCCCTACGTTCCGCGATCCCCAATTTACGCATCGCCTTTAAATCCCACAACAAACTCTCCAATATTTATACCCGAGTCAAAGATCCCATTCCTCTAAAACATCGCTCTCAGGTCGTCTATCGCATTCCGTGCTCTACTCCCAACTGCAACTCTTCCTACATCGGCGAAACCAAAAACCTACTTAAAGACTGCATTATCCAACACAAATATTCCATCTCCTCCCACAACCCAACCGCTTCTAAACTCTCCGAACACGCCCTATCCTTTAACCACATTTTTGACTTCGAAAATACGTCGATCCTGGCCTCCGTTCCTAATTATAATAAACGCATCCTCTCAGAAACCATTCACATCAATTTAGATTCCTCTACCGTTAATGCCAAGACCGACTCCCATCACCTATCCCTAACCTACTCCCAAATTTTTAATTTACTAAAATAACCTTACATTCTTAATTTTTTATACCATTCTTTTATTAATTACATGTTGAGCATTGACTTTTAATTTTTCACGCATTTTACATTATTTACGGTCACTTATATCCAGGCATCTGCATTTCTCCTTTTTAATTTTTTTTATTTTTAATTTTTCAGGCTATTTACATTATTTACGGTCTCTTATTGCCTCTACATCTGCATATCTCCTTCCCCCTTCTTTGTCATTATATTTTTTTTTGGCCGTCAGAGATCGCCTGTATCGCTTCCTCCAGCCGGCCTAACGTATTTTTATAACGTATTTTTGCTCTCACTTCTTTCTGAGCTCTCCTAGCTGCCTCGTGTTTTATTCGGTTAGTACATACCTTGGTATTTATCTTATCTCCATCCTTTTCACATTCACCTTTCTTCTCACCTGTTCTCACACCTTCTTTTGGCATCCATCAGTTGTTAATGTATAGAGTTCATTTTTATTTAGCCTCATATTTTTCATCCTCTGTATTTCTTTACCTATTTTCTACATGTTTATGTTATATTCACATCTTATTTTGCATTAATGCCACTGCTTTCTACTGTATACAGTTACATATTAACTTCCCTTACTTATATTTTCTTTTTCTTTTAATTCCTCATAGTGCATAGTTATATATACCACTATGTTCAATGTTTCATTTTTGAAATTTATCAAGCTTTTATTTCTATATATACTTATATTATTACACTTTACCTATGTAACCCCTCATACCTATGTAACCCCCTTTTTCTATAATTTTAATCTTCTCTTCTTGTATCTTTCCGTTTACCTCCTCATTTTTCTTTCCCTTTATATTATTGTTTACATTTTATCCTTTCTTGACATGTATTTTTTATATTTTATATTTGTATTCTTGTTTTTTATATCTGTCACCATTATAATTTCTTTTCATCATCTACAATTTAATTTTTTTTATCTATCACTTTTTTAAGTTTATTATATTCTGTAACCAGTCTTATATTCTTTCTTATTTATTCTTTATTCTTTCTTATATTCTGTAACCAGTCTTATATTCTTTCTTATTTATCATATATATATTCACCATTTCATCATATCTAGTCACTATTTTTATCTATTCACTATTTTATCTTTTCACTATTTCATCATATCTAGTCACTATTTTTATTTTTTCACTCCTGTACCACTTTTTATATATTCTTGTTACTGCTACGTTTTTATATATTTTTGTTTGTTTCTCTCTCTTAGCCCTGAAGATGGCCTACATTGTAGGCCGAAACGTCGGCACATAATAAATAAGTTTTTCTTATTTTGGTGTTTTCTTTGACTGCACCCCCAACTATTTCTTCCTTAAATTAGAAGATACAGTCGACCAATTCTTCTCTAACGTAAATTATTAAACTTCATAAGACAGAGTTTAAGTTCAGAACAGGTTTATCGGAAGGGGGTTGGAGAACATGGGAAAGGTCGAATGCTGTTTCCAATGAGAAAAAAAAGTGACAACCATATCTCAAAGAAAATGGACTTTTTTCTCATATTATTTTATAAAATTCTAACGATATATCATCTTTATATTGATATAAAATCTGACCTTTTTTTTTTTTTTTCCCTAGCCCCTTTAGGTTTCAAGATTTCTAATCTGGATTAGGATTAGGTTGGAGAGGAATCTCTTTTACTGTACTGCGCACTTTTTAAGAGGAGGATGAGAAAATGGAAGGCTCTAATTTCTTTCTTTATTTATTAACTTTACATTTTTTCCGGTGATGGGGCACACCGTGTCCTTTTCCTTTTATTTCTTTATTTTATTTATTTCTCAGTTCAGGCTGAGACTTTGTACTTGATCTTGCCACGTTTGTGGCCGTCCTGCTGGGGTGAGTGTCCTGAAAAGAGGGTTAGTACTGTATTACAGACTGTCAAAAAATTTAATGTTGTGTGTCTCACTATGCGCTGCAGTACGCCATTTTGAAACTGTTGGAGCTTTTTTGCTGTTGCCGGTGTGATGGTACTTAATAGTTTATATTATATTATAGAACTGTAAATATTAGCTAGAAAAATATTCGCATTAAATAATTTACTTATTAAATATTAGTTATGGTTAAAATAATTCCCTTAATTACGGAGAACTGTTTATTGGAAAGCCAATGTTTCGACCCACATTCCAGATCTTCTTCAGGGCTAGTAGTAAGGTCATGGGTTGACACTAGACGCCAGTCGTATTTCGTACATAAAATCCACTTACAAGACAACTGCTGTAAATCCTATTTTGGAACATCGGAACTATATAAAAAATGTAGATCATAGAAAACCCCAATAAACCGGACCAAACGGATCTCAAATCTGTTAGACCTATAGAAATTTCTAAGAATCAAATGATTACTGTAGAAAATTTAAGAATCGCACTTTAAAAAAAAAACGGATGTGCAAGGTCTAAATTCGTGGTTGGATTTGGAAGGTCAATATTCAACCTGATAAGAACAGTTGAAATAAAAAAAAACTGATGACTAAACAAGAATATTTAATATCTAAATGTTAATATCAAACGATAATAATATAAATTAATTATATAATTTAAAGAAAATATAGTGCTATAACCATCCGTTAGTTCAAAATGACTATTCACATCATCGTGTTTTTCGTTTCTCCAACTTCCAAAATGTAATTAAAGGATAAAAAGTATGTTTACTCAAGTTCATTTTAAAAATATTTCTCATTGCACTTGAGAGATAAGTGCGTGTCTTAGATACTTAAAAATATAAAAGGGAATTGATATTCAAGGGATTTTTTTTAAAAACAAAACAGTATTATCTTTAAAAAACAGAAACTCTGAAATAAATGAATTTCCATGCAGCCCATCTGTCTACATTTCCTCTAATATTTTTGTTTAAACAGTGAAAATTATTCATAATCTCATTTTAAATATTTCGAATCGGATAACCTTTATTTTGAAGAAGAATTACTTAGAAAGTATAACCTTTTAATGGATAGGATTGAAAGATAATTTGACAGAAATTACAGGTTATAATTAATGGCAGGTTGTACTCAATTAAAGGTTATAACTTAATTACGGACAGGATTGAAATATAATTCAACCAAGACGGGTTACAGAAATCAATTTCTACCAGATAAGATTTAAAAAAAAATTGAATTATCAAACGTGGGTATTGGCTCTCTCGATCATGTTACACATTATTAAAAACTTTAAAGCCGGATTAGTGCCTGGTAAAAAAATAACACACCTAGGCAGAGCACAAGCTCTGCGTGATTAGATTAAAAATCGTACAAACTTAAACTCCGCAATTAAATGTTTCTGAACTTATAGAAAACATTCCATTAAAATTCTTATATGGTTTAATTTAATTTAATGATGAAAAATATTAGTTTCTGCAATATAACAAAATGTGTATTTCAATAAAAAAGCACTATAACTCAAAAAGAGACATTAAATAACTACTAGAACGAAACTGAAAAAATCCCGAAAACCATTAAGGTTTAAACCTTAAGGCTCTTCAATAGCGGAAGATAACGAACCAAACAAATTTTCGGCAATGCAAGCGTCATTAGGATATACACACACACACACACACACAAAATCAATGAAAATCAAACGCACCACATCTCATATCAACAATTCATATGGTTATAGAGGTTCAATCAAACACAGTTTATATTAGCCTTAAAATCTTAGAGTGAGTTTGCTGTCTGAGAGTGATGTGTAAGATATGCTATAATGTGTAAGATATTTTCCTGTTGAAAGATATGCTACATTGGCAATACATTTATATGATTTTTTGCTGTTTTTCATTATTTGAGAAATTTAAATGTTGGATAGTTCCAATTGAATTATGTGATATGTATGTTTATATTCACCACGAAGATCAGGGATTATTGCACAATATTTTTTTTTACAACGAAAATACGGGGTCTTATTAAAATACAGTGACATTAAAATTGAATATCCACAATCAAAGCCATTTTCTATATCCATTTTTGACCAACATTAATTCATTATTATTTCTCAGTTTTTGAAAAATATTGGTGTCCTTAGGATTAGAGGTGCTTTTATTCTGATCTATTGAACCTAAAAAAGGAAAAGTGGACCTTATCCTAGTTAATATTTTATTATACGAGTATACATCTGAATCAGATCACCATCCATTCAAAGTATCTGGATCAGACCCTCCCTGGCAGATCAATCTGACAGATGGATTCCAGCGGTCATCACGACCGAGAGAGAACGACCCAGACTAAAATTGCCCACTGAATAAGCCATGAAAAGCTTCAGGTACGCCCCGTTATCCACACTCCGCCGGTTATCTAAATCGCCGCAGACCGTCCCTGTATAAAGATTTCATTAAGATCCTTCCGGTAGATGGGTAGATAACCTGGACTTGCTAGAGAAACCGGAGTGAATCCACTTACGATCCCAAAACGCAATGTAAAGCTAGGTTATATCTGTTGGTCTGCTGAATTCATCGATAGATTCCAATAACAAATCATAGGTTGTTTCTGATTTTTATTCAAATATTATGATATATGATTACGATAATATCCTGATATAATGTCTAACTAATGTTATCACAATCTTTCTCTTTCATTTTGCATTAAATTATGTAGATAAATTGGTGATAAACATGGCCAATATGATCCTTGTAAAAATTAATGTTTTTTCTATAGTATTAGGAATTATTTTCTAAATATTACGTGTGAAATCTCATAATAACTGCAGCCACGGAGAATTAACTCGAATTTTGTCCTAAACGAGTTAATTATGTTGAGTTGTGCCGAATCAAGCCATTCTGGAAGTCTTTGACTTGGAATGGAGATAAAATAAAACTCCTAACTAATAGAAAACAGCAATGACTGCATTCAAAGTCAAGAACTAACTTTGACATTTGAAACGATTCCTTCAGTACAATTAATCCACTGGGACTGCAGATATATTTTCATAACATAAGGTTAATTAAAACATATTACTTCTATTTGTATTTTTACAGGATAGGTGTAATAGGTATAGCATAGGTATAGTATGGCATGAATAGGTGATTTTGATCATGTGATTTTGTAGGTACTTATTCAAATCAACAATCGGGTACCACATAATGTCATTGACTAAGAAGAATTAATCATCCAATGCATTTAGCAACAAACCTATAAATGAATTATATTCAAAGCAACCTTCACCAAACTGATAGATAATAGACTTATAGGGTTGTAATGCAGCACTTCTTTTCACCATCGATTTTAAACATTTTCCCACTTTCTTCAAAAGTGGTTCTAACGTGTTTTGATGGTTCGTTTTATTGAAGAACTCATAAAGGCAGTTTAATATTTGTTGTATGGTTTTAAGGACGATCCATCAGGAAAGCTGATGGATATTATTTCCTAATAATTAGAAAGTAAGCGATTAATATATCTGCAGCCTAGGTTGCTAATATATAATAATAAGTGGTGAATAAGTGGTAAAGTCCAATTTAGTCCGAAATAAGTTGACTGTATTGAGCGAAGCGGAGTCGAATTATTCTTCTAGTGCATTTTTGGCTAATTTTTATCTTCTTTTTTTTTCTGAACCTCCTTTATTTTCATTAAATTACAATTAAAACAATATAATGTTTACATAAAAAATCTACAGCCTTATATTACCCGAAGGTATGCCAAGGAATTACATTATCTGAGTCCGCTGGAGGGGGGTTGTTTTTGATTGAAGGTGGCCAAGTATTGAGCCAATGCTTATATTATTACTTCATTTTAAGCCAAAAATTACGAGAATAATTATAATTATAATTAAGTCACGGTACAATTAAGTTAGCACAATAATTTTAGACCACTTGTATAGTTATGATTGTAATAATAACCATTAAACAGTTATTTGCCCTTAACACCTTTATTGTTCGGCTTTAAGGTAAACGAAAAAATATATTGCATCATATCACATGATGATGACACCTATCCAAAATAGAAGTAGAAGTAATAATTTTTAATGAACCCGATGTTATGAGAATATAAAAAGAGAAGTTCTAATATTAAGACGATACTTCCTATTACTAAGGCCGAAAACATTAATTTTTTGTTACAGCTTAATAGCTCACGTTTACAGCTTTATCGTTCACATAGAGGGAAGCAGAGTCGCGTTTTTCCTACGGTGCATACGAGGCGAAGTATGGAGCTATTGGTTATATTAGAATCCTATTCCAAGACAATAAACTGTGATAATGAACAAATATGTCATATGCTGTTAGGTTAGTACACTTAAAAAATTGTCAGCGTATGGTGTGCGTATCCAATGCCGCGTGCTGGTATTGGATAAATAAAAAAAATAAGTCATTGTAGACAAAATTTGACTCAACTACTTATTCACAGTAGCTGCAGTTATGGTGCATATCATATTATATAAATTTAATAAATTAATTAGTGTATAGTATATTGTATATTATATATTACATGATTAGTTATTACTATATATATATATATATATATATATATATATATATATATATATATATTTATATATATATATATATAACCTTATACTATATATTTACATTATATTATATTTTTATATTTTACTTATTTATTATATTACATATTTTTTCATTGTAAAAAACTTAAAAAGGTTTTAGAGAAAAGTATAAAGTAAATCCATGTATGAAATGAAAACAGTTGACTGGATGATCTAATGTAAAGGAGATAGTTGGGGGGTGCAGTCAATAAGAACACAGAATAAGTAATGAACTTATATTATGTCTGTAGGTCGAAACGTCGGCACGGTGCCGACGTTTCGACCTACAGACATAATATAAGTTCATTACTTATTCTGTGTTCTTATTGACTGCACCCCCCAACTATCTCCTTTACATATAAAGTAAATCATAATATTAATGTAATTTATTTCATTTTATTGTTATAACCCGGGTTCCAGTCCCGATCCTGGTCATATCCTTTCTTTTAAAATAAAATATTCATAATATTAATGGTTTAAAATTAACTAACTATAGGGTTGGCAACTAAGTCATTGCCGATTTCAAATAAGAAGGCAAATTCAGAATTTTTGTTTAAAAATATAACTTTATTCAATTAGGTATTGCCCGTTCTTGTCGATGACCTTTTTCCATCGTTCTGGCAGCGTAAAAATTCCCCGTTCGTAAAATGTCTGGTCTTTGCTATTAAAAAACTGAATTAGGTGTGTGATCTGACATCATCCGCGTTGTTAAAAATTTTACCATTTAAAGAGTTTTGCATGGAACGAAACAAATGGTAATCCGAAGTCGCAAGGTCAGGGCTATATGGTGGGTGTGACAAAACATCCCAACCCAGTTCCAATAATTTTTGTGATCCCACCAGACTGACAGCATAATCTTTTTTTGGTGAATATCTGCTTTTGATGCTGTTTGGGCTGGTTGATCTTGCTTCACCCACGATCTCTTGCGAGTAACATTGTTATAAACTATCCACTTTTCGTCGCCAGTAACTAGGTTCTTCAGAAATGGATCATTTTCATTGCGTTTCAGTAGCGAATCACAGATGCTAATCCCTTGCGTCAAATGAATTTCCTTTAGCTGGTGAGGAATCCATAAATCAAGTTTCTTGACATAACCAAGGGTTTTTAATTTTTTTTCCATGCATGTATGCGACACATTGAGCTTCTATGCAATGTCTCGTGTTGTGCTGTGACGATCTGAATCGATAATGACCTTGATATGGGTTTCATCCACTTCGACTGGGCGGCCAGATCGTTGTGCATTTTTCAGTGAAAAATCACCGGAACGAAATCTTTCAAACCAATTTCGACACTGCCTTTCTTTTAAGGCTTTATCTCCATATACGGCACATAACTTCTTTTGTGCTTGCGATGCGTTCTTGCCTTTTCGGAAGTAATACAATAAAATGTGTCGGAAGTGCACGTCCTCTTCTTCCATTTTTAAATTGGGATAAAAACAAAACTAAAGAACTAATCAAAAAAATTTTTTTACTAATTAAACGTAGAAGTCCATACAGTAAGAAAAAAATATAGGTTAGATGCCCTGGCCACGTTAACAAAACAAAAGAAAGTGTAGAGTGAATCTATCGACAAAAACGGCAATGACTTAGTTGCCAACCCTATATAATAATAATTTCTTAGTTAATAAGGCTAATTCAGAAATTGGGCTGATAATTAATTATTCAATAGGGTTGCAGATATATGCAGTTATTATACATTCTATTTTACTGTATATTATATTTATATTTACTATTTATTTCATTTTCTTTATTATTTTATATGCTTAGATTATGCTACCATTGGCAAATTCTATATCGCCCAAAACCTCCAAGACTAGCCAAGAACGCCACATTTTTCCATGTCACTACTGCGCCTAGTACACTCCTCAAAGATATGATACACCGTAAGATCCAGAACAGTGTTAATTGCAGCTATGTCTGCCCTGCTGAAGACATCGAGCTTACAAGATGACGCAGGGACCAACAATGACATTGATAGCCGCAACAGCTCAATTAATAGTAATTAACTAACTTAAGAGAATCGATTATTGTAACTATCCTCTCAATAATCTAGAGCTTGGTCTAGGGCAGGACCATGGTGTATTAACTACGACCAAAGAAGTCTTACTGTTAACTAATTCGTATAATTATTGTGAATCATTTTGTTGCTTAAGATTTAAAATACCTGATGTAATATTTATCTGATACAGTTGTGGTTTTTGCAAGAAATTACTTAAAACTTAAAAAATAATGGAGGATCTCCTTAAACCAATGTTGTTCTTACCTTTTGATAATTTTCAAATGTTTTACAAAGGAAAAGAGTATGTTATTAGGCGTGAAAATGGTTAAAACCCAAACAACAAATAAAAAATATTCATAAAATGATAAATAAAATTTTTAGTTTTAACGAGGAATTTGAGAAAAAAATTGTTTTTTACGTAGGTACTCACATGAATTTATTTGGAAAAATTGTATAAAAACAATAAAAATATATTTATTGAAATATTATTGAAATATTTCTATTTATTTCTCCTGCAAAACGGCCCCTCCCTGTTTTGTATTGTATAACGTCAGCAGCCTTGGGCCGTTGAGTGAAAACCGCCTTCAGCGGACTCAGGCCATTGTAACTCCTTAAAATACCGAAAGGTAACAGAAGGCTTTTGTTTATATAGAAGCATTTGCAGGTATTTATTGTAAATTTGTATTTATATTGTAAATAAAATCTTGGAAGATGTGAAAGGAAAAAAAAATTATTGAAATATTAATATAAACTAGTATTTTGTCGAACCGCTATTAGCCCTGGTAACTGAGCTGATCCTGTTTGGCATCCAGTCGATCAACTCCTCTTTCTCGTTACTGAACTCTAGAGGATTTTTAATTAAATTAGAAAAAAGAATTATGTTTTCTAGAGGATTTAAATCAGGGATATTGCCTGGCCATTGCAGCGTAGAGTTAGTTTTTGTTAAGAAATGGCTTTTTGGCTGGTTTTCTTGTCCATGAACCTTTTTCTCTTAATCTTCTGCCAACTGTTTCTCGTCTTACTTCTGATAAATTGCTATCTGCTAGGTCTAGAGATATTTCTTTAGCAGTTTTGAAGCGATTTTCTAAGGATAATCTCATCATCATGCAATCTAAACGCTCATCTGTTTTCCTTTTCCTTCCAGTCCATTTCTTTCACTCTGTAGATCCCTGGGAAAGATTTTTGTTATTATTCTTACCACAGTGATTAGATATACCTCACCCTCCTTGCTATCTCACGCGAAGAGAGTCCAGCTTCTTCAGCAAACGTCACTATTTTAACTTTTTCCTCATTAGACATTTGGTTGGAGCCCAGTCTATTGGACATAATAATAACAAATACGTGCTTAATATGGGATACTCTAAACTATGGGTCACTGATTCCATCGCACTATACTAGTAGGTAAACAAATACAATCCTACTATTTGTTTACACATTTTGGATCAAAAATGTAACAATCGTAGGTGATGTAATTTCTCTAACCACAGCTGTGTATATATATATATATATATATAAATAAACTTGACCAAAATGGAAAGAAAATAAATTAATTGTTTTTTGATTAAAAAGAAACAAACCTACGCATATAAATTAAAAATTGGAATACTGACAGTCAATGACAAGAAAACAAATACTAATAGGTATTTAAATGAAAATCATTCTTATGTTTATTTAACACAGGACGAAATAAAAAGACAAGCGGGCCTTCCTATATATATTTTTAAGTGACCAGAAATCACATTTTTTTATCATTTTCATCTCTGCTAACCAGTTTAACCATAGCAAGAGGATAGTGCATCAGGATAGTGTTCCCATATGTAGTTTGGAATTTTATTATAATATGTATTATGTTATTTGTATTAACCATTATTCTTCCAATACTTTCTTAAAGTTTACCCTTTTAACATAAATCATCCTTGTCATCAAAGTCAAAACAAATTGTAAAAAACGCCCCAGCAACCATGAATAAGTATTCATGCAATGATGAACTAGTCATTGCCTATGACACAATCGAAGGCGCAGAATCGAACACGGAACAACACAATATGTATATTGCGACCTTAAAAAATGGTCAATTAGTCCAACAAAGAAAACGACTTACAATTAAATGGTATTCGAGCAAAATAAACACTTTCCCTTAACTCCATGAAGACGCTAAACCACCCTGAGTTATCCACAACCGTTAAAAGTTTTATGTACTCCTTCCAACTCTTGAGAGATGGATCTGTCTTGAGCTTGGATTTAATTGTAAGCTTATCTGAAGTTAGTTTAGATTATACATGCCGATAATGTTATCAGTTCTTCCATTTTCCGAGCTCCCAGGGAGACCTTTAAGGAGACGAATTGGAGGGAATTATTCCTTAACAATCATTTATTATAGTGAGCCTCAAGGGTCCCTATGTTGTCCCTAAGAAATAATAAAATTAAGAAGATGCACACGTTGAAATAAAAAAAATTGAAAATTAAAATACTTTACTTATTTTAATGGTTTAAAAGGAAGCAAAACCATGTAACGACGATTCATAGCATCATTATTATATCTCTTTACTTAGGATGTGGATGATGAAAGGTATTTCAGCATTTCGAGCAAAGCAATATTCAGACTTTTACTATAAAAGATCCTGAGAGTAAATATTAAGTAAAGATGAAATGGAAAATGCACAGAAGGTAAAGGCCATAATAACATCTTACT
The DNA here is from genome assembly GCA_037127475.1 of Arma custos. Lineage (NCBI taxonomy): Eukaryota > Metazoa > Arthropoda > Insecta > Hemiptera > Pentatomidae > Arma > Arma custos. The sequence goes on from CM073759.1 coordinate 185,761,047, forward strand.
GACAAACAAATACTAAAGTAATATCTCATTTCCTCTACCAAAACGTCAATATCAATTTCAATATTTGCTAAATCCTGTTTCAAATGCCTGTCATATACATATATTAAGACCGAGGAAAAAATTCAAAGGAAAAGCCCTTAAGTCTCCAAACTAAAACAGAAATTGGAATTATCTGTCCAATATTTCGCCTATTCAGGCATCCTCAGGGTAGATAGAGAAAAAAAAAAACTATATACATCTAAGGCTATATACATCTAAACTGATAAAATACTGGCCGTTGTTTTAAATTAAACGCTGCAACCGATCAGTCCAACCCTCGCGGACAACGGACTCGGTTGAAAAGTTCTCCACGATCGTGATAGTGCGATGTTCAATGGCAATATTACAGTTCATTATCTGAGGTTGGATAGTGGTAATATAGTAGCGCAGAATAGTCATCGAACATGAACGAATTCATTCTGTAAGCTCTGATAACCGTTATAAAATGTTATCACTTGTCAAAATACATATTACCTTAAATTATTATTTATTTAAGAGAAAGAAGCCATTACCTAAATGGTTGAAAAACATAAATACTTTTTTTAAATATTTGTTAGAATAATCAACAATAACAACTAAACGAATAATTTTTTTTTATTTTTGTAAGTTTTTTTTGTTTTAATTTGTGCATGATCCTACAAGGGTTTATCAATTCTAGAAAAAAAAATCTTAGCAGAAAGACCTTTATTCTTTATTAATCACTAGGGGGTTTATCCCCTGTCAGCCAAACGGCAGACCAGCCCTCATTTTATAATTTAAACAAATGTTCTTTTAATTTAATCACAGATGATAATTTAGTAGACATTATAGTAGAGGTGTTCCGAGACATTATTATATAAATCGAAGTTTGTTGTTTATTATTGGTAATTTTGCAGCCACCTAGTGACTCTATTAGTATATGGTACCCACTTAGTTTTGTTTTCAGATGATTAATTCAGACCATTTCGCCAATCCTGTTTTTGTACGATGTATTTGGTTAAATCTATGAAATGATGAAAAAGTAATTATTTTAACGATATTGTTTCTCCTCGACGCACCTTCAATTTTTTGTGTTTGTTATCGCATCCATTGGCTAACTTTTATTCATTAAATCATGATATATTTATACGGTGATATATTTATACTTTAAAACCTTTCCTACGATTTTTGGTTCCGGTAGATTGAATTCAGCACAATAGGAAGAAAGTTTATTATTATCTGGTTTTCTAAGATTTTTAGATTTTAAAAGAACAACGAAAGAACAAACAAACGAAACTGAAAATCTCAGTCCATTGTTTCTGACTTTTAGTGTGATAAAATCGTTCGAATTGCCGCAAGAAACATACTGTAAACATGTCCAAGCAATTTATATATAAATTGTTCAATTACCTCTGAATAGGCAGTATAGTGCAGCCGAACATAAAACACGCGATTTGCACAAAATAGTTGAATACACGCCACTTCGTATCAGATAAAAATTACACACGTTAATTAGAATTCTTTAATTCTTTTTAAAAAAGTGTCGTTGATGGATTTTAAATGAAAAAAATGTGTGATTGGTTGATAATTCCAGCTATAGCCATTATTTCTTGAATCCATTTTTTTTTTTACTACCTATCCTTTCAGAGAGAATTATGGTTCTTCCTAGCCTTCTAACTCATCTTTCTTTAATACATTTCACTCCTTTTTTTTATAAAAGTACCATCATTTCTTGTCGTTTTATGATATCAATCCATTTTAACCAAACGTCTTTTATTTTTTTCATTCCATCCATAATCTGTTCTAGATATCCTATTATGTATTTGAAGTATAATATTTTATGCTGCCTATGTATATCCGTCCTGATCAGATAAAATGTGAATCATCTTGACATCTCTTCGATTTCTCTATAAATTCCCTTTATTTGTATAATACCCGATTATCCCTCATTAGATATTCACTCCCTCAAGATTTTGTTTCCTTATATTGTATATCCCTCAAGAGTGCTCTATCCGTCTTTAATAACGTTTCCCATATTGGTGGATCCATCTGTCCTTGCCATATAATAATCGGTAGATTCTCCTTGTTCCTAATATTTTCCCCAATGAAACGTTATTTTTATTCTACACCGGTTTTATTTTAATTCTTATAATATAAATTTCACTTTCCAAAACTTCCTCATTCCACTAAATTGTTTCGATTTCATGAATAATATTTGTAATCCAACTTTCTCGGCTATGTCTTTATTACTAGTTTTTAGGGCTTCAGCGCGAATTCCCATATCAAAACTTGCAGCTATTCTATTTGTTGGTGGACAGTATTAATAACCCCGCTATACGAACTATTTTTTTTATTCAGGGGTGGCGAACCCGGAGATCACGGGTCACATTTAGCCCTTGAGATTCATTTAACATTTACGAAATGTACTTAGTTTATAACGGCTTGATTAGTAACATTATAAGGATTGCCATCCGTTTAGTATCATTATTATTTGATCATCTATCTTTACATGCAAGAGTATTTTGTAAATATAATAATTGTAACTCATCTTATATTGTTTTAGAACTCAATTTATAATGTGGGCTAGCATTGTATCGTTTTCCCACTCCAAAGAAATGTCTGTTGTAACTCTAAATGTATATATTTAAATATGTGCTCCGCATTATTTGAATTGGCTACCCTTACTTTAATTTAACCCCATTTCAAAGGATAAACTTTAACTCCACACCCCGAAGCACTCCTTGAATCAGCTATTGTATTGGATGCAAAAGTTCATTAATGATAAAGATCAGAATTTGCTATGAAAAAATCCTTGACAACTTAGTTTTCTTCTTGCGGAAAGTTTCGAAGTATACTGTGGCATAATTATTTTCAGATGAGTGCTTTGGAAAAAAATATATTATATAGATAATATCTGGTAGTCAAACATGATTTTCGATATGACAAATCCTTTGAAAGGATACAGAGGTATACATTATAGCTAGGGCGGGAAGGAAAGAGTCCTGGCCCGACATCGTTCGAAAGCTTTTAAACCTGGACGATTAAGGACGAGCAGATATTTCACTCTTTGAATTACAGCCGCAGGAGCTTCTCGGATGGTTACTTCTACTCCAGCCAGTCCTCTCTACCTCCAGACTCTTTTGTAGAATACCCCACCTCCTCTACGATGTGTGGTGGTTCCTTTTCTTCCAGTAAACCGAGGTTAAGGGGGGAATAGACTTAGCTTTTGCCTCTCTCGTGTATAAAAGAACTAAATATATAAGTTAGAACTCTTAAATATAAGAGTTAATTATATTAAATTTGAAAACTATGGTAGAAATAAGAAAACATTGGTTATATTTAAAAAAAATTGTAATGTTTTAAATATGACTAATGTTTTAAATAATGTGTGAAAATGGCTAAAATTTCGTAGTTTGTGGCCAAAATTAAAACGAAATACTTAGTTTCCTCGTAGCGTGTAGAAGATCTCGCATCGACTTGAAAATAAATGTTTTTAAGTTTGAAAATGTATCAACTTTTGTGTATCTGGGTTCTACCCTGAATAACGAAAATATAATAAGCCAAGAAATAAAGGACATTACAACATTGTGACTGGTAATAGAGCCAACTATGCAAACCTTAAGCTTCTCAAATCTCAATTACTGTAAGAACAAACAAAATTACAAGAGAGGAGAAAAGAACAGGGAGGTATGGAAGAGGATAAAACAAAGGCCTAGAGGTTCATAAAGTTCTACAGTTTCAAGTAGTTAGTTAGTTAATGTTCTATCATAAGAAACAGAAAGCTATTTTTTTTTTATAAATGCTATTTTTATCATTATTTAACGATTTAATACATCATATTTTTTTTACGAGCCGAAATTTCTTTTTCACACAGTGGTCGTCTCATATCATTTTATTTCTTAAAAATAAAATAAAAAAATTAAATATTTTTTATTCATTTATTCCATTTTGTTGGATGAATCCTAAAGAAATTGTTCGTTTACCTTATCATCATAACTGAACTCATCATAAGGGATTTCACTTTTCTTCATTATGTTTTTTTTTAAATATTTAAATATTAAAAATTTGAGTACTAACACTGGGTAGTGTCTCTACTTTCCTTTTATTATTCATGCCATTATGCAAGTATCATTCCTGCCATTATATATGCATGTTGTTTTGTTATAATACAAATGTAAATTTCAATATTATATATTTATTTTGTTTATATCATCGATTTGTTATGGAATGATTGTAAGCTACATAGTACCACTACTTATTGCTCACAAGTGGCAGATTGTAATGCTTCAATAAAGTGTTTTAAAAAAAATTTCAATAAATAATTTTTTTTAAATATTAACAATATACAACAATTCAACTTTCAATATTGAAAAAATAATTTTATTACATGCTATAAATAGCAGTTAATAAAGTTTATAAATTTTTAAAAACTACATTTATGGATGCAGAAGTAATATAGAATGGAAAAACTATTATTGATTGAATGTCATCTGAGATCAGCCTATATCTCAACTGCCCACGAAGATGAAATACTTTTATGCGATGGCTTGGACAGTTTCTGAAAGTTTGCTAATGTCGCAGTCCATTTGCCTATAGACCCAGAGCGCTGGAAGTCAAAGGATAGAACAGGTTTGGAAGAATACTGATCTTAAGTAGGAGCTTGGTAGTTTTGTCCATATTCATGAATAATCACAGCAACGACTTTGGGAGTGTATCATTTTCATTGCAAATACCCTCTTCATGAGTGGCTCATGCAAAAACTATCACTTACAGACTATTCAAATATTTTACTCATAATTCCTTCTCTACATTACATATTGTCCCTTCTACATAACTGATAAATTACACATACACATAGACCTGGACATACCAATCTTTGGACACAAGTAAGAAACACTACCAAAAATTTCATTACTCACCTGTTGGACGCCCACCACAGAATCCGACAAGGAGACTGAAACGCCTCTGGAGCAGGGATCTACTACAGAGTGATAAGACACATTAGGAGTGCATTCAATGGGAGCTTTCTCCACCCACGCTTCCAAGTGAATCCCTCAGGAGTGGTTAGTGAAAGAAGATTACAAATACAATATGGGTCAAATAGCATTTGTATAATTTCTCAATTAATATTTGTAATTATTAATAATATTATCTTTAAAAATTAAAACAATTTCATTATTCCAAAACACGACATTTACGGTAAAAAACAAAACAAAAAAAAACTGTACCTCAAAAATTCATGATGGGTTAATTACTTATTATGCTGTTAATAGTCTTCTTAGTGTTTATGGAAGTTTTTATACAACAAGAGCTCAACCATCAGGTTTATTCTGAATTTATTTCAGGTAATCACCTTTAATGGCTGGATGAGCTTCCGGAGGGTCTTCAAATCCCGTAAGGTTGATTAATGACTATTAAATGATGTATAATTTATTTTATACAGCTGCATTCGAACCAGAATATTGAAATATAGTATTTATTGGCACCCTCAAGGCTATTTTAATATTGAAGTACTATACTGAATTTACTGCCCAAGCTATGATCTCAGGGAAAGGTCAGATCCTTTGATCTGAATATATTTGAATACTAAAATGGGATGGCACCCTGAGATCGTCATACTTAATGTATAGTAATTTTATATCATTAATAAATAAGAGACATATCCCTCTCTTCTCCAAAAATTAACGTGGTTGACTGACCAGGAGTTGTTTGTTATATATGAATAACACAGGCCAACGATGAAAAAACTTTTTTAATGAAAATACCTTATTCTTATGTTGTTTAGGTTGCTGAATCCAAATATGATGCTTAAAAAGTTGTATCACCCACCATTTATTCACATTTTATAGTTAAATTCATGAAATAAAGAAATATTTTTAGAATTTAACAGCTTTTTCATAGTTAAGATAACATGAAAAAATAGGTCTAATGAACAAAGATGATGTTGGCAGCACTGCTGAAACACATGCTAAACAGCTGATGTTTTGTTTATTTTCAACATAACCTCACTTTTACGTTTCCTGTACATGTGCTCAGTGCAATGTCTCATCGCGGCTGTAAAAACTCTGCTGACAGTTTTTGTTATATTTGTGGTGAGTTTGTTATTAAAAAGCACCAAAGAAACATTACAGACTTTGTGAAAAAGGTTTATCTAGCATACTTTGGAACCAAACTTGGAGACCAGGATAAACCTTGGGCACCGCATAAGGTATGTTATGTATGTGTTGAAGACCTCAGGAAATGGTCAAAAAAAGAGAAAAAACACTTTAAATTTGCTGTTCCCATGATATGGAGGGAACCAAAAAATCATTCCGATGACTGTTACTTTTGCAGTGTAGATATTACTGGTCATAACTCTAAGAACAAGAAGGTAATAAGCTACCCTAACCTTCCGTCCGCCATCCGACCAGTAGGGCACGGTGTAGATTTGCCAATCCCGGAACCACCAGAGGACTTAAATTCTATTGAAACAGAAGTATTTTCTGATGTACAGTCGGAGTTAGATGAACACGATGAAGAATTCCAATGTGTTACAGAAAATGTAGAGCCTAAATTGTTCACTCAGGTCGAGCTTAATGACTTAGTTAGGGATCTGGGCTTAACAAAAGAAAAAGCTGAACTGCTTGGCTCTAGGCTAAAAGAAAAGAACTTGCTGGCGGCTGGAACCAGCATTCATGTGTATAGGAAGAGAGAACAACAATTTTCGAAGTATTTTGAACAAGAGGGTGATTTGGTGTACTGCTCAGACATTCATGGTTTAATGAATGAGTTTGGAATTGAATACAAAACAGAAGATTGGAGGTTGTTTATTGATTCATCCAAAAATAGTTTGAAGGCAGTTTTAGCACACAACGGTAACATGTATGCCTCTGTACCTGTCGGTCATTCTGTACATATGAAAGAGAGTTACGAAAATCTAGAAATAGTGTTAAATAAAATAGGTTATTCTGCACACGGTTGGATGATATGTGGTGATTTGAAAGTTACGTGCATGCTCCTTGGTCAGCAAGGGGGTTTTACCAAATTTCCATGTTTCTTGTGTGAATGGGACAGTAGAGCTCGGAATCAACATTGGTGCAGAAAGAACTGGCCTGCTAGGGAGTCTTTAAAGCCTGGCGAGAAGAACATTTTACGCAAAAACCTTGTAGATCCAAAAAACGTGCTCCTACCACCACTACATATTAAGTTAGGTCTCATGAAACAGTTTGTAAAGGCTTTGCCTAAAGATGGGCTTTGTTTCAAATATCTCTGTCAGAAGTTTCCACACCTTTCAGAAGCTAAACTGAAAGAAGGCGTCTTTACCGGGCCTGATATTAGAAAAATGATGTTTGACGTTAACTTTGAATCCACAATGACCTCAAATGAAAAGGAAGCATGGGTTTCATTCAAGCAAGTTGTCACCAAGTTTTTGGGAAATGAAAAAGACCCAGAATATAAGGCTATTGTTGCTAACATGTTAAAAAAATTTGAACAGTTAGGATGTTTGATGAGCCTGAAAGTTCACTTTTTGAGCAGCCACCTCGATTACTTCCCGGAAAATTTAGGAGATGTTAGTGAGGAGCAAGGTGAGCGTTTTCACCAGGACGTTAAAGTGATGGAAAAACGTTACCAGGGCCGCTGGAATACCAACATGATGGGGGATTACTGTTGGTCACTTCACCGGGAAGTTCAGCAAGCTATTCATCGCAGGAAAAGCTACACAAGAAGCTTCAAGGAAAAAAGGGAAAGAAAATATAAACCAATTCCAGTTGACAAGTGAACCTTGTATCATCACATAAAATTACTATTCCAAGTATTTTACTGTAAATACAAACCATTTTTACGATTCTACAGTGTTTCATTGATTTCCCTATATACTATAAATGGGTATTAGACTATATAATAAAATACATTTTGCTTGGAAACTAAGGGTGATACATAAAAACTACGAGCAGATTTGGATTCAGCACATAAAAATCTATCAAGATCAGCTATTAAAATTAAAAAAGTTTTCAAAAAGGTTTTTTTTGTTGGCCTGTGTAATAATTATTGAAGAACATTATATTTATTGGTGCTGATCATGGTTACAAAGATTTAAGAAAATTTATAAGCTACTTACAAAGAAAAGGGGACGCTATATGTGACTTGCTGATTCTCGACCATCGCTCCATCCAGTTCCTTCATATTGTGTTGACTACCGCTTCCCGAAAGCTCCCTAACTTGAAAGTAAATGTAATAAACCCTAAGGGTCATTTAATCTACCTGGTTAGGCCCCTTACCATATTTACTTAGGTATTTCTTCAGATAGTCACAACAAAAGGTTGGTGGAAAATAATGAAATCAACATACAATTTACTATGGGGTTTCCTGAACATTAATTTTACTTAGAAGTACAACCACGTAATTAAATATTTCATAGAATTGGACCATAATTTACATTTGCGACAAGTCAGGAACAACTGATAACATTAAAATTTCCGACAGATTTATTAAACAAAGGGATGGCAGTACTATTTGTGAATCACAATGGTGACCAAAGGATTTCGAGTGCCCGTACTGGTCCAGTTATCCTAACCTTTCAATACATCCTGTTCTTTAAATAAAATCTTATATTAAATAAAATAAAATTTGTGAACGCCTCTGATAACAACATACAACCAGATAAACTTTATATTACATTAATGTATTTTTTTTTTATTCTCCGAAAAACGGCTTTTTCCCTTCAAGATAGACCATTAGACATTCTGAGTACTCATCAATTGATTTTTTATGTAATGACAGTGAGAACATTACACCAGGGGCTCCTTTTTCGAATTTCATTTCTAAAGGACAATAATGCCACTAGAAATGAAAAGTATTTCTTTAAAAGTTTAGAAATTAGAAGAAATTTTGATGATTTTAATATTTGAATACTTATCTTTGAGAATCAAATTTATGGAAAGAGAAAACAATAAATTAATAACTAAAAATCTTGAAAAAAATTAGATACTTTAGTAGATATTTCAATGCGGGCATGTCCTTTGAGCCAAAAGCCAATTCCAAATTTATAACACTAACACAATTTAAGGCGGTATAACACACATTTTACAGAAGTGGAGGGACAGCATTGGGATAGCTACTAAAACTCTTTGAACATTTTTTTTGTAGGAACCGGTTTTTCAACAACTGTTTTAAATGTTTTCAAATATGTCGGTTCGCTTTTGAAAAAGAGGCTTGGCAGTATCTCCATTTTAACTTCATTTGCTCCAAATCGAAAGTTTATTTGGAACTGTACATTTCACAGTTCTAAAGCGAGAAGTTTGCTCTTTAAGGCTGAGGAGAGAAAGAGGTCTGTTGTTTTAAGTGTCAAAGTGCGGTTCGATGGAAAAAATATATTTTTATATTTATGCACGTGGTTGTTGTTTCTGCAAACCGACAACGTTATTTTATGTGATAACGTTTAGGATTACATAGTTAAATAACATCTATTCAATCATTTATTTAGTTTTTAATGAAGTGCCATACGAGATTTTTGCATTGGATAAAACAAGAAAACAGTTGTTTGTTGTTATTTTATATTAGTTGTTCTGACGGCTATTAATGTCCTTATAACATTATATGTCCTTACAGAAATTACGATAAAATTTGAGAAATAACTAAAACTAAATGGAATTTTTTTGATACCAGATTCAGCTGAAGAAGTTTTTAAAAGCAGTTGGCATAAAATGAAATTACACGATTTTAAGCAATAAAATCAAGTCAAACTGTAGTTGAATGTAGCTGTAAAGGGATTCAACTAAAACAATCCTGGGATCTTGGTTACCCAATATTTCTATTAAATTGATGGTACTAATTGTAAACTCTACGTTACCACCCAAGTCATTGGCCAAAAACTTGCCGAAGCACATCATATCTCATATCCATCTCATTATTGTTCATAGTACACTCCTCAAAGGCAAGAAGTACTGTTTCACTTAATATGTTGAGGTAGATCTCTCAGATATTCCGAAGAATGGATTTCAATTTCTCAATATGAGAAGCAAAAGGTACGATAAACTACTTCGTTGAGATTTAGACAACTTATAAAAACTTTAAAACTATGAGTCAATTATCAACTAACACAACATTAGTTGAAGTTGAAAGTTTGAGAGCTTAAGTTTAACTCTAGAACTTAGAGGTCACGAAGCTTTGACATTATAAACTTGCACCATAACCATTAAACCATTTACACAATTATCCTTTTTTTTAAAACATTTACACTATATCATTACCAATTGGAACTATAAAATAGTTCATGCACATTAAAAATCAACCACATTTGAATATTACTAAAGAATACAAATATGCAACTCTACCTAAAATGAACTTAGTGGGGATTTAGAACATTTGATTTGAATGATTTATAATCTATCGAAAAGTCTAAAAATCCGGGAAGGTTTTAATACTCACTTAAAACATTCTTTAAAATTTTGTTAATAATGCCGTTATCCCAAGGGGATGGACTAAACCTTAAAAAGTAGGGATCTGGTTTTAAAATATTTTTATTTTCAAAATAGTTGTTATTAGGTATTTAATATAAGATTATAGAACATCACAAATTGATTAAAACGCAGACAGGAGCAAATATTACAAAGGAATTCAGACATTGCAATCTAATAATAAATATGTAAATATGTGAATAAATGCACATAAAATAAAAAAAAATATTTCAAAAAATATATTTATTTAAATTTACAACTATATAATAATTATAAATCAAATAAATAGTATGAAAGGTATTTAATGTGATGAGATAAAGGAACTATTACCTATTATTACTCGAATAACAAATTAAAAGTAGAAGGCCACGAGGCCATCTTGAAAAATAAAATTAAGTTTGAACAAGTGTCTAATAAAGCGGGCATTAGTAAAATTTCTTATCTGTATTTGTTCTACATGGGCTGGAAACTGAGGAATAGAGATGAAGAAAAGAAGATTAAAAAGACAATAGGGCTGTCAAAACAAAATGAAACCCTGGAATTCCCTGTTCGTCTAATAGAAGGATGTGCAGAGACCTTTTTTATTTATTTATCCGCAAGGCTGATTTTATATGATATTTTTTGTTTTATATGATCACTTCATAGATTATTTATTTGATCACAGTCTCATTGTTTTACATGGATTAAACCCCTCATTACGAACAAAGGAGCAGCCAATTACCATGAAAAATTAAAATTGGTATGAACGTAACCAAAGGATTGTAGTCTATATAAGTTGGGTAAGTCAAAAATTTAATTACTTTTCAAGTTGGGCCCTTTACTACTAAGAAAATATTTTGACATTACTGCTATCAATATTTTTTGTGTTAGTAGTTCATAACTGTCGTATATTGGCGGTCCCAACTTAACCTGAGGATTTAGAAATATTGGAAATTTTGCAAAGAGGAAGTCAAATATTATTACAACTACAAGAACAATATTTGAGAGATCATGGATTCAACGCAAACAGTGCTCCAATAATGAAACGTTTATGAAGAGTAGTAATTTCTATTTCTAGAAATCTCTCAGTGGTAGAAAAGAAGTAAACAGTAGTATATAAGAGTTGCATTTCATCTAAAGAAATATAAAGAATAGTAAATTATATTTCAACGCTATCCGTTTGAATCTAAATATAAACTAAAAACTAATTCATTATAGTTCAAAATAGAACCAGTTGAATTATTCAACATATGATTCTGGCACCCAAACATTAATTTTTATCTATTTGAAAAGAAAAGACATGACCAGGACCGGGACTCGAACCCGGGTCTCCCACCTCTCCGTGGTGGTCATATCTCTTCTTTCACTGATCCTATATCTCCGTGTTCTCGCAATTTGCGATGTATACACGGGGAGAATGTTAATTGAACATTACTTTATTTTTGGATCTGGTTGACTTTAAGCCATTAATATTATTATAATTTATTTTATTGTTATATGATATAATTTTTAAATATTTTATTTGAAATGAAAATACATGACCAGGACCGGGACTCGATCCCGGGTCTCCCACCTCTCCGGGGTGGCACCTTAACCATCTCGGCCATCCTGGCACGCTTCTCGGTATATAATCTTCTCGGTATATTATATTTAAAAAATTATATCATATAACAATAAAATAAATTATTAATTTTTTTATCATATTATTTTAATAATTTATAATATTATTTAATTTTACAATTTATAATATTATTATCACATTTTTTTCTTTTTTTCATTAGCTTAGAAACGCATAGATTCATTGAAAACTGAACATAAATATTGAGGAGAGTTACAAACTTTTATACGTTGTACCCTTATCATTATGAGCCGATTTTCGATGTTTGTTTTTCGGTTAAAAAGCTGTTCTAATGGCTCTGTTTTATGAGCTCTGTGGTAGTAAGAAGGAATAAAAACCCATTTATTTGTTCATAAGCTTTTTCTGTGAAAAACAGTCCGTTTTAGACGATGTTTGTTTCATTTTTCAATTAATTAATTAATTAATATGTTTTAAGACTTATAAGCATTAATAAAAACCTGTACCACTACAACCCGTGAACGGGTTCAGTACATGGTAGAGACTGTACTGTATCATGGACAACAGTTCTACAAGGAGGTGACTTGTTCTAGGTTACGCTCAACCACCAGATTCCCCCCCCCCTTATTTTTGGTATCCAGTTTATAGGGTCCTAGATCCCATATGATCCATCTAACGCTGCAAACAGACTAAATAAAAGTCTTGGCTTGCAGCGGGATTTGAATCAGGATTTCCGGCATGGCAACTCAGTGCTCTACCACTGGGCCACTCCGCTCTCCTTATAAGCATTAAACTTTTTTTTTAAAATTATATATTTTTTTATTTTAATGCTTATATTTCTGAAGTATGCAATATAAGCATTGCTTGTTAATGGGTTATAGGTTGAATACTGCAGGTGAGTTTCATTATGAATTCGTCAGCTGTAATGGGAGGCAATTTAAAGATATTATACAGCCACTATAGCGCACAGGGTTCTCAATTAGTTTCACTGAGATATCAGGGCCAAACTGTATAAAAAGAAATAACCAAATTAGTCTAACTGTTCTAAAGATAATTGCGAAAAAGACAGAAACAGAGATTAATCACCTCAATTTCTAATGTGAGAAAAATTATTAATATGTGCACACCGACACAACAACACCTAGCCAATGTATGTATGTATATATCCTCTCTAATACTAATATCCAGTAATTTAAAGACTTGAAAAAAATCCTCTTGTATTTTACTATATAGATTAAAAGCTATAATTTTTCATCTGAAAAGCTATTAGTGGTGTGCGGCAATATACATATACTATTTATTAATTCATTGGCTATAACAGCGATCAAGAAAATTGCTTTCAAATATGCAAATGAAAAGTTAGGGAATATTCGAATTTTAATTTTTTTTTTTTTATGGTCATGTGTTTTATATTCTTTAGTTATTATTCATTGAGGGCTGAGATAATATAAAGATACCGACAGAAAAAATGAATGAATTTATAAGCACTGAAATATTAAGCAGCTTTAAATTCTTCAAAGGGTTTTATGGCCGTTAGGATTGGTTACATCTAGGGTTGGATGTAGATACTTTTTCTTTTCCAGGTAGAGACATACCGGATCTGTTTTTGTGAAATATTATAAAAGAATACTGTAGGTCAAGGTGATGATAAGAAAATTTGTAATGACCACTGTTAATTTACCAGAAGCTTATCAGTATGTTTAAAAAAGTATTCTAAAACTTAGGAAAATAGTAGGAATCTTTATACGCATAAAACTTATTAGATTTTCACTAACCTGCAGAAAGAAAACATGGTCTTATTTGGCCCACATAATCATGGAAACAAGGTGACAAAGGTTTATATCCAACAAGGCTATAAGTTACACTTTTATGGTCTATCATGTATTTCCAATTTATCTCAATTTAGAATATGTAATAGTAATGAAGGACTTATTCATAGAATATTATTACTTCATAGAATATTATTGTATAAGTTAAAAATTGAAGGCCTCTATACAGGACAAGAAGACGATGAAGACCCAAGCTTAGGTGGAGTGACGGAGTAGCGGCTGATGCAGGGAGCATCCATGGTGTACGCAACTGGACAGCAGCCGCTCAGAACCGCGACGATTGGCGAAAGCTGCTGGTGGAGGCCAGGACTCATCACTGGGTTGTTGAGCCGAGTTAGTTAAAAATTGAAGGAATAAGGAAAATTGAAATAACATGACAAATAATATAATAAAATCCATTTCCATCTGTAATATTATCATTTAACATAAACTTTATTTTGGATTCGTCCCTCTCATTTTGAAGAGTGATATCTAAGCAGTTCTCTCATAACAGCCAGATGAGGTTGCATGTGATTTCAAAAGACACTCAGATCTATCATTCTTTTGTGAACTTCTTTTGATATGAAAAAAATATCTATCAGAGGATACTTCACGACAATAAGGCGATGAAAAAATTGGTTTGAAGATAATCAGGAAGGGTCCAGACAGCAGAATAAATAGAAAATCTTAATTGGGTGGCATCGAATTGATTAATTGATCTAACATGGAAATGGATACACAACCAATTAATTGAATACAGATATGAATCAACACTATTCTATTTATACAGTATAAACTATATTGTGATACTCTAATAATAATATAGATATACATTATATAGTGATGGACTATATTCCATCTACTCTATATATGATATTCCATAGAAATAATCCATCAATATTTCTCTGTGACATACATAGATGAGTTGAAGAGAGTGTTAATATAACTTGTCCTTCAATGAATGTTAGCCTAAACATCTAAACCACTAAGGAAGATGGACACAAAATGAAATACATGCGCTTGCAGAGAATATTTACACGACTATAAAGGAATAGGGATATTAAAGATAACTGACAACACTCACACATTGCCTTTGGGCACGCCAAAACATATTGTATTGACTAATCGCTAAGAAAGTGATTTGGCGAATGGAGAAATACAGAAATATCTACTTTGGAAAAAAAATGACTTCGCTTATTAAACTCTGTATCGAAAATTGATCCTAAAACAAATAATTTCCGTGGCCGCATTAACTATTGTTAAATTAACTCTTACAGAATATTTGTAAATATATGTATATAAACAAATTGATAGAATCGGAATATATCGATATATATTCCTATAGAAAATCGGAATAATTGACTTTTGTGAATGTCCCTGTAACTCCCTTACGGTTTTGCGAGCATCACAGGTTAAAACAAAGTTTCATTTATATCTTATATATCTAAAATTTAATATATTCCTATAAATAAAAGACCTATACCCATGAAGGTTGTTGGGTCCAGTAAATAGTTAATACTGGACTGTTTCTAGGAAAACTGTTTTTCAGAGAAGTGAATTGTCTGAGATCATGCTCAACTGCCAGGGTTTTCCCCAAATTTAGAGCAACAACTTCATTCAGACTGGGTGAGCACCTGTT
Organism: Arma custos; assembly: GCA_037127475.1. NCBI lineage: Eukaryota > Metazoa > Arthropoda > Insecta > Hemiptera > Pentatomidae > Arma > Arma custos. The sequence continues at coordinate 185,776,482 of CM073759.1, forward strand.
TATCCTCTATCCAATCCCAGGGCACAAGATCTCACCTCTCCGACCATTATATCCGTTCGCACAGAACCAAAACCTTTGAGCGTTCCTTACTCGCCTGTTTTACCTATCTTTGGAATTCACTCCCACCCGATATCCGTCATGCATCTTCTTTATCCACATTCAAATCCAAACTATTCCTACATCTCCTAAATTCCCAAACAGATGCTCTCTAATCAATGAAAATTAATAGCTAAATTTGATCTCTGAATTACTGTAAATATTCCTCACTCATAATGATATAATTTTTTTATATTATTAGATGTTCTTATCTACTTATTTATTTTTCTATTAGCCAATTTGTTTTATTGTAAATTTGTATGCCATTTTTTTTTATTCTCTATCAGAAAATACCCTTTGGTTCATATTTAAGTTCATGTTATTTTAGTAATCTAATAATGCAGACGTTTGGCCAGGTATATAATTATTATTGGGTTGTAACATATAAAATGTCAATGAAGGTGAAAATTTAAGTTATTAGCAATTATTAAACAATACTTTTATTAATCAAAATAGGATTCTTCACTTTCAATACATGTCTCCCAACGCGAAACAAGCATATCTATCCCCGCTCTGTAGAAATTATGTGTCAAGAAAGAAGCGAAGTCTTGGAAGGGCATATTCGTTGTCTTTTTTTTTTATTTCTTAAAAAATTATCCAAACAACGAAAAAAGTAAAAATCAGTTGGAGAAAGGTCCGGAGAATATGGTGGGTGAGGAAGCACCTCTATATTCAGCTCCTGAAAAGAAAAAAAAATCAGGTGAGCTCCTGGGCCTCGGCTAATTCATGTGGTACTCATATTTCCAGTTGTTTTTATCTTATCAAGCCTTGAAACAGTAATGGCACTTGCTCCAAGTTGTGAACCTAATTCACGAGTGGTTTGGGAAGGGCCCGCTCCGACCAGCTCTTTCATCTTTTCGTTGTCCAACTTAGTCTTCGGCCTACCACGTTCATTGTTGGTAAGGTCATAATCCCCAGACCAAACGTTTTCTAACCAACGGAAGATTTTTCTTTCGCTTACTGTATCTTCACTGTAAACTATATTAATGTTTCGAAATGCCTCCGTGACGCTATGGCCTAGTTTAAACTCGTAGAGAAAAATATACGAATTTCCGTGGAAGACATAATTTTATTCTTATTTATTTTTAAAAAGTTGCTTCACTTTCAAAATGAAAAGTAAGACTGTTTATGAAAAAGGATTAAATGATCCTTCAAATGGTATACATAACATAATTGTTTATGTACAAATAATCTAATCCCTAATGAAAATAAAACTGTAAATAAACGAAACTGACATTTCATCCGTTACTACCCAATAATTTTGTACGCTGGGGTTATTGTTAAGGAACCTGGTCCCAGAATAAAATTATTTTTCTATTCTATATCCCACATGGTCTACCAGTGGCTGTTAAACTAATCTTTTTAAATAATTTATCTACCACAGACGGATTTGAACCGGAAACCTTCAGGATAGAACCGCAGAAACTCTACTGAGATACCCCGCTCCCCCAATACATTCCTTTAGGGATATAAAACTGTTAATTATAAAGAAGAAAAAATATATAATAATCGAAAACATATAATCTGCTTAGTAAATCTCGAGTAACCAAAAGAGAGGTGCAAAAATACAAATTACACCAAGCCTGAATCCAAATTTAAAAGCTCTGCGGCTGCCCGTCTTTGGATCTAGCGAGCGATGTACGAGTGAAAATATAAATGCCAAAACGAACTTTATCCAAATGGAATCAAATTTAGTATAAATCGATTTTATAGATTGACTTAGGATCAATAATTCATTAACAGCGTAACTGTAGGAGGTGAAAAAAAAATATATATAAGAACATTATAACAATGTTATACTACAAAGACAGTTCCTATGTTGCAAAAGGTGTTATACCAACAAAATAAAAAGTGAATAGATAAAATGTTGCATTTCTTTTACTTCTACAAGTTGATAAGGTACTGTCTGCAAAGAGGATTCAGCTACAGATTAAGGATTCATTTTGTACAATCTTTGTTATTCAGAAATCTGACCACAGGAGGAAGGAAGGATCTCCAAGGATTATCCTGTAAATTAGTCAGCTGAATTATTCCTTAAGTCGGGGCAAAGTTTATCTATGTTTAAGATCTCTACAGTGGACATATCTCGATGTGCTTACATGATAATATTATCGACCTAGCTTATAAGTAATTAATTGGATCTGGTATGATTGCGTTAAATGGTTAGTGATGGAAGAAAGAACGGAAAGACCTTACACATACAAACTATTAAGTCAAGAATATTGTGGCTCATAACTGCATCTTGCAGGTAATTGTGGCTAATAAAACATTACATATTTATTAACACCATCTTGTAGTCGACCAATATGAATATAAAAAAATTAACGATACAAAAATATTCTATAAAAATGTATCGATGTAGTACTTTTTTAAAGAATTCGCCTATGTATTAACAATATAGATATTCAAATTAGAGAATATAAAAATGGTATTTTTTTCATTAAAAAAAAAATAGAACAAGGCGGTGTGGGAGTTTGTTATTCTTTGCTGTTCTTGTTCCATATTTAGCTGTTTTTCAATTCGTCTTTTCAACTTTATTCTCTTGAAAAGTTAAAGTTTTTTTATCTTTAAAATTCCTATAGTTTCCAGTTTCATGTTTTTTTTTTAGTTTAAAAATGGACTTCAGACTTTTATTTAATGTAAAATAAAATATTAGAATAATCTTTTTTCGTTTGTGTTTTAGTATTTATTTATTATCTTCTGTTTTGTTTAAATAAATTTTCAGACTTTGGAAGGTTTAAACTGAGATTCTTTCTTTTTTACCTAATAAGAATATTTACCTAATATATTCCAATATTTACCTCATATATTCCTCACTCAGAATGATATCATTTTTTTTATTATTAGATGCTATCATTTATTCACTTATTTTTCCATGAGGCTATTTTTTTTTTATTGCAATTTGCCTGTTTTTGATTTATTGATATATATATATATATATACATATAGATATATAAAACGGTTATTACTGTTCTCGACTGTTATAGATTATTTGATGATGAGGTTCTCGAATTTCAGTTTTCCAAAATTCTTTCTGCAGATCTTTCGAGACTATGTTGGTCTCATAATCATGTCCTAACAGTTCAAAAATGAGCTTTTAGGGAATACATTAAATGACACACTAATATGAATGTATTTTTATTTTAAAGAGAAAAGAATTGTCTTAGCCGAGATTCGAACCAGAGTCGTCAGCATATTTAGCGGTGCCCTAACCATCTGAGCTACCAAGGCTCGTAATCAAGCCAGACAAATCTATTCTCTTCACCGATCCTATATATATTTTCTCTACAAAATAAAAATATTTAAAAATAATCACTATCAAAAAAACAATAAATAAAAAATAAATTATAGTAATATAAATATATATAAATTGTCGCATGTATGATGTTAATACATAAGTGGTACTTACAATTTGATGAAGAATGTTATTACTTCATAAATAAGCTCAAATACCTTCCAATATCTCATGCAAATATTCTCATATTTTATTATAAAATCATAATTATGAGACCTACATAGTTTTGAAACTCGAGAGCCTCAAGTATAAATTTATATATATATATATATATATATATATATATATATATATATTGCTTTGTTGTGTCAAATTTTTTAACTATCATGTTAGTTAGGTTGTACTGCTTACTAAATTTAAATATAACACAAAAGTTTCTCACCTTTAAAAATGACTTGAAACTTTTGGAATGAAAATGAGGAAGAGAAAAAAGCCCTAAACAGATCAGAGTAGAAAACAGTAATAATAAAAATATTTTTTGATCATTTGGCCCATTATGAGTTTTTATTTGAACAACAGATGGTCTTATTAGGTTGAAACCATTTAGACATCAAACTTACGACAGTATTAATTGTAATTACTAACTATTTATTAGTTGTTACTACATGAATATTTACCTCGATTAATTTTGAGTTTAATGTTTTTTACTAGGCCAAACGCGAGTTTAACTACCTTTGCTCATAAAACAAAGCTTTGTGGTTATTTGTAGGTAATCATATCGACTGAAAAAATGACGCAATGAATTATTGTTTTGCCTAAGTAAGCTTGAGATAGTACTTAGGGACATAAAGGAAGAAAATAATATGTTGAGAATTAACGAACTTTTTAGGAATTTAAAGAAAAAAGAATAAATTTGATTATTTCAAAGTAAAAATATGTTTTAAGAAGTTAGATATTTCTTCATGAACCATTCCTTGGTACTTTTCTTATAATATTAGGATGTAAGCGCGTGCAAAATATAACTCAAATCAGGCCTTTTTCTTGGAAATAGGTTGTTTACTATGAATTTTTGGGAAGTGAAAAAGTGCAATTGAACGAAAATTCGGTTTCTAGTTGTAATTAATGTAAAGAAAACGTTTTGATAAGACAGGCTATTAACTATTCAAATGAAGCTAAGGGAGATGTTGAATATTTTAGCTAAAATGACAAGCGGTGAAGGTTTACACCCGCTCCTACTTAGCGCTTCACACCTGCCGCGCCGCAAATCGTCGCCACGTAGTTAGCTACTAACTCGAATGGTGGCATACATATTCAGTATCTGGGGCGAACATTGTTCTTCTTGGGAAACAAACTCAATCCGAGATGAAGCTATATAAAAACTGTTCTAAAAAAACAACATAACAGTAAAAAATGTAAGCCGTTTAATATAGCCTTATATTAAATAATAAAGCCGTATATAATATACGGCCTTTAACAGCCGTAGATAAGCCCTATGGAATCAACAGACCCTCCTGCGACCGAGTATGATCTTGCCCAGGTTACCCTGCACAACTGTTGGGTAAGAAATAGTACAGTCTCTTAAGAGAAAGAAAGTCTCTAAAGGGAAAGAAAACATCCTTGAGATAAATCCATTATATGCATATGTAGAACAACTTTGCAGCCTGACTTGTTCATAAAGTGTTTCTGTATTCTTTATTTAATACCTTTATCCTTGTAAATATTATATTTTATTTCTAGAAATGTAAAAAGGGCTTGTAGGGAATTCAAGAAAGACCTAGGTGTTATTAACATCTTATCTCGCACTTGTTCTGTTTCCTATATTAGCATGGTCTCTAGTGCTAGTATAGTCTCAAGTCTTCTGAAAGTTTTTTTTACACGAACAATAAACTAGTTGTGATTCCGTAGCTATCCTATTCTCTCGCTTTATTGTTTTGTTTTTTTAAACGAGTAGGAGCTTTATTTTTACTAGGATCACTTTGCTTCATATGATACATCAAAAATTACAAGTTTTTGAGCATAAACCTTTTAGGAAACAGGTTTCGGTAACCTAGTTCTAATCCTGTAATTTTAGGTTTTAGGCTAGAAGCCAACATCTTTACATGAAAAATCAACGAGTGTTCGGATTTCTGGAGTGGTGAGTTCCTTTTCTGGTAAATTACCTAGTTGTAAAGATCGATTATAATCTAGGAAGAAATGTGAATACGAAGTTAATCTTAAATCGAACTCTAATTAAGTTTAAGGATCCACTAACCAATCTCCGGTTAACTTTGTGTAGAAAATGTATTTTCTTTAATATTGGTTTGACCCTTTGAGATTTCATTGACCCGAAGCCTAGTTCCCCGAATCCATTCCTGGATGGAGAGAAACACAGAGTGACTGACATCTACCTCGAAGAGTTATTTACGTCACATTGCTGGTTTCGTGCCTACTACCCTAGATTCATACTTGACAATACAGGAGAATACACGATGTGCCCAGCAATGGAGAAGAGTATGGATATAACGTATGTGTATTTTGAATCTGTGTTCCCCGTTTTCTGTAAGCGAGGATAAATTCACCCAGGAGAGAATTCATGACTATTTCGTGGAACTAACTACCGATGATATCGTTAAGTTGTCACATAATCACATTGAGAAGGATATTCTGTTCACTAAAAAACTTATCAAGAAGTTTTTATATTGAAAAGTATATGGATCCAAGAACACATCTCTATTTCATTGGTCTTCACAGGCAAGATCTTTCACCTCATCCTCTCCACATTACTATATATGTTAGCTCTAGAATTATGAAGATTGTCGACTAGTGGTTTTGACTGCCATTAGATAACATGTAATAGTAAGCAATACAACTGTAGTCAATAAAGTACATTCCTATAAAGTACACCAACTTGGGATGTTTATCAGGAAAGGAATATCGTGCTTAGAACAAATTCGAAACCTCAAGAACATCAAGGCATACCAAAAGTCTAGAGCAAAATCTAATATTTTATAGCTTTTATCGACTTCCAGAAAGCGTACGACTCAATTGCCCGAGAATCCCGGTTTTCTATATTGAAGGAACGTAATATGGATAGGAAAACCAGAAACTTAATTAAATAAACACTTACCAACACATTTTCAGAAATTAAATTCATGGGGACACATTCAAACCACTTTTAGATAAAAAAAAAGGCGTATGCCTCCTCTGCTATACCTACTTCTATTTAATTGTGCTTTTTTAATTTAAATTAAAGTGGCCAGAGAGTGGAACGAAAATAGTTAAATCCGACTTGGAACAAATTCTGAACAAATGAATCACAGAATATATTTGTGTCTGGTTTAGATAGTAGTTACTATTAAAAAAATGATATTGGAAAGTAACCCGTTAAAAAAGGATATTTCAGAATATAATGATAAAATATTATATAAATTTAATGAGCCCTGTGGTTCAATGCCGATACCATCAGCAACCTGATGAGGCAGTAATGAGATGCCCAGGTAATTAATAATAAGTTAAGCATTATTTACAGATTACAGCTACATTACCTAAATACAGATATCTAATATCTATATATTATACTTATTACATAAAACTATGTTTTAGAATTAGCTGATAGGGCGTGAACAGTATCTCTATGGATTTCTGCTCAAGAATTAAGGAAGAAAAATCAGAAAAGGTCTCAAAGTCGAATGTTGACAAGGCATATGCCAAATTCAGACTTAGTTTCACTAAGGATTTCACCAATCCTAATTGCTAATAATAATAGTAATTATGAAATTTTTGTCAACTTAACACTTTGTGTGTAGATGTATCGCATTAGCAAACCGAACGTTGAGATCGGGAGACGAGATTCTCGTTTTCATGTTGTTTTCTTTCAATTCCATCGACAACTTAAGAAATTATTATTTTTTTTTTTGTAAGAGACTTAAGGGTAACGAATCTTATATATATATATATATATATATATATATATATATATATACCTTATATATTAAGGTATATCGACAAGTCACCTCCGACAAGGAGCCGCTGTCTTTGAAACAGTACAGTCTCTACCATGTACTGAACCCCAGACCCGTTCACGAGTTGTACAGGTTAGGTTTTTAATAAAATTACTATATCTCAAGTGTAACGATCTCGGGTTGGCATCCCATTTTATTATTTAAATATTATCCAGATTAAAGGATCTTACTATTCCCTGAGATTATTATTGAAGACAATGTAGCACTATAATCTATGAAATTTCTAAAGGCTTGGAGAGTGACGATGAAGGATAAATGCAAGTATTCATTGGTTATAATAACGACACTTTTTAAATATTATTTTAGCAAAACTAAATGTTTCCTAGGAACACCACAGACACACAAACGCGCGCGCAAGCACGTACACATACGCATCCACATGCAACATATATATATATATATATATATATATATATATATATATATATATATAACGAGGTCTTGTTTCAAAAGTTTAGGTACTCACGAATAATTAGCAGAAGAATTACGTGCTCAAGAAAGGTTCGTTTAGCCTGTGATCGATGCACATATGGCAACAGTTGAATCCCATCGCGTGTTCTGCTCCCGGCGTTTTACACGACTAAAATATTAAACCGCTCGATAAAGACGACGTATAGCATAAACGACTTAGTGAGAAAATGTCGCGAACGAAGAAAGAAAAGCACTCGCATGCCTTAGCCCTTAGCCTTCCTCTTATGCAAAGCTCCTTCTGATGCTTTTATCCTGGGCCTGGAAGAAACACAGGACTGTCGATGGGGAATCCTGTTTGGGGTTGGAGTATCCGATAGGAAAAGTTTCCATTGGTCAGGTCAAGGCTCGGAGGAACATAGTTTTACGCATACTAAATAAAAATAATTAATCAAAACTAAAAAAAAAGATAAACATTTAATAAAAACATTCTTGATATTAAAAATGATAAAATTAAAATCTATTTGCATATTAGTTGAAATAATAAATGAAATATACTAATTTATGTGGAATTACTAAAATATTCGATTTTTAAATTTTAATAGATATATCCATGGAATCATTTGATCATCCATGGAATCCATTTGGTCTTATTTAGACTGTTTGTAAAATATTGATATAATAAAATGATTTAATTCCCAAAATTTTCATTTGCTATTAGGAGTAGGGAATTTTCCCACAGTCATCAGACTATAACCAACTTTCATAAGTCTGGTCCTCCAAGATGGGGGAGCATTAACTCAGACCCCCAAATAGTACACTATCTACAGCTCTATGGTGTATACACCCCATACTTACAGACGAATGCCAAGTACTGTACCCAAGGTTTATGTTCCTTCTTTAGCTAGCCGCCCCGGATGGAGGAGCAAGTAAAGTGGTAGCACCAGCACAAGAATAGGATAGGGAGGGTCAATAACCTACCCGAAACTAATTCTGGATAAAGAATGAAATAGAGTGGCCTTAACTCAATAACTGGAGTGTTACATGATTCTTCAAGCTATCCAAACACTGTACTTAATATTATTGTTTAAAAACATCTCAGAACAAACAGAACATGGATATTCGTATGTTACTTCTTTCCAAGTTGTAATGGAGTTATTGATATATCTATTTTGACTACCTTTAAATTTATCTTGGTTCTTTCACCTGCAAATCATCTCTTTTTACAGGATCACATTGTGAACCTGATAATTTAACAAGCGTATAACGAAGTTATGTGTTGACTCAGATATTTTGTTTAATTTAATAATTTAAAGAATTTCAGGGATAAATGGACACTTACATATCTCCTCGATTAGTTGCTGTAGAACCATGAACCATTCTTGCCAGTGATTGCTCAGCCAGTGGACCAATCGATTTAGTGAATGTTTGGTCTTTGTTTCAAATAGTAAACATAAATATATTGTAGCATATTGCTTATTACAAAATCCTATGACAAATCGTTGTTTAAGATTAATGCGCAGTGATGTATTCCATGTAATTATGCCGATTTTGATATATTTTGGGTTAGAGTAGTAGTCCGTGGATGTATGGTTTGTTAGCAGAGATTGATGGCACTAACTTTAGATTCATTAAGACTTATAATTATTAATGATGCCGTGTTATGCCATGGGTTGGCATATGTAATGTCGATAATAACAATGACAATCCTTGTGATGCAATGTTAAGGAATCAATTTGTTATTTTAATTTCTGAATAAATAATAAGTTTTGATTCAAGTTCTCCCTGAAAGGCCTACGTTGTGATTTGTTCCTAAATACGGTGGATCTACTTTGGACAATCGTGCACTGTATCTGGATCTCTTTCACTTTTTGTTAGCTCACTTTATCATAGCTTGTTTCTCCTTCTTATGTTTGACTTAGTCTTGTTTTGTTTTACAAAAAACATTTGATCTATTAATATTCTATTATTGAATTAATATTGTTTTAGTTTTGGTGTTCCATTTAAAACAACTCCATCTCAAGCTCAACATTTATTGACCATGACCAGGTATGGATTGGATAGGTAAGGTACATGAGCTTAACTTATAAATAAAATTATTAATATTATTATTTACTAATTAAAGGCTATTTTTTTCTACTCAGAATAAAATTCTTCTTGTTCTTGAGGATCCAGTTTGTAAAGCATAATCCTTGTATTTCGGTCCCGAACCTGCTGACTACGCCTACTGCATTCTCCATTCCTCTTCTCTTTAAAGCTTTCCTGACTTCATCTCCCCTGAGCTGTTTGCTTTCCCTTTCTGCATTCCTCTTGACCTCCTCCCTTCCTCCCTTGCATGCGACTAATCTGGCCACCTTTCCACTATGCATTCTTTTCACAAGGCCTAACCAGGATTATCTGTTTTCCTCTATTATATATTCCACTGGTTTTACCTCAACGTTGCTTAAAATTATGGTGTTTCTGATGTTGAACATTCGTATTACAAGAAAATCTTTTTTTTCTGAATTAGTAACCAGAGTGTGCTACTTTTTCAATCTGACGCTCAGGTGTCAGTACTTCAGTTTATTGACACTCCCTATCCAAAAAACTGCGTTGTGCTAGTCTTCGCAAATGAATCCTAAATGAATAATTTAACAACAGCAATCTTGTCAATAGAAATGTAATAATTATTATCACAAGATTATCCGTATCATCAATAGCCTCGTAGCTGTTTTAAAATCAATTTACAGATATCGATTAATTTTTGTAATTTATAGCTTTTATATTTTTATTTTAAGAGACAAATATCTCATTAGGTAGCCTTAAGTTTTTTAAAGCGTAAATACACGAAATATGAATTTTTAAAACAAAATTTAAAAATTATTTAAAATTACAGGTTTTTAATTTTATTGCATAGGCTTTGAAGCCTCGAAGTGTTCTACTGTAATGATGCTTGGCGTTGAGATGTATGTATGGTGATTTATGAACAAACATTCAGGCGAGCGCCGACTTGCTGCATGTTGATTGGGCCTATCTTCTGAGTCCTACCAGCAGAGCATTACTGCTCACAGCAACTAATTTTGTAAGCTTTGAGTCATATTTCTTAGTTAATTAAAAGCAGTAAAAATCAACTAGAAATTTTAGCTGATACAGAATGGTTATCAACAATTACTTTTTTAATTAACTCAGCTTTTCTGTATAATATATAATATATAAAAATATGTCTTTTTAAAGTGTTATCGTGTGCTAGCATTTCATAGTGTAGTAAGTTGTTGTTTATTCACTTAATGCTACTGAATCTAATTGGGCGATGGTACTGTAGGAGTCCTAAATTATCCTATTGAGCTAAAATTAGTCTAGGGATCTTCAACGTCCACTGTTTAACGTCTCTTTCTTAGGACAGCATAACTGAAGATTTCTTACTTAATCCTAAGGTCACCTGCTGGGCTTAGAACCCGCGGTCTTTGGCATGGCAAATTTTTGTACTAACCACTACACCACACATGACCCTAATTTAGTATGCAGAACTATAGTTGTACTATTGCACTTTATGACTACACAAAGTACAATTGGGCCTCTAACCTACTACACATTTCCCTTAAATTGTGTATTGAAACACGATAACATCTAATATATAGTTTTATAACAAATGAGTAATAAAAAAAATGAATAAAATTATTACTACCGTAAACTCATGCGTATTAAGTATAATTTTGCTAACAACAAAGCAATACATAAGGCATAACACGATGTCCGGGCCAAAGAAATCTTGTCACACCATTCCCAAGCTGAATTAGTGAATAATATCTCACGCTTTGGACATTGCCATTTATGCTGGTATATAATTGGTAAAATTATAAGTAAAAAATGAGAAAATGAATTAAATAAAACTATATGTAGCTGAGAAGAAGAAGAATTAACTGAAAGATTTCTGATCCTCTACCATTTCTCTTCTTCTGTTCCACTGCAGGCCTCTCTTGGCGAAGCTTTCATTAACACCATCTTCCCAGGTATATTGGGCTCTTTTTCTGGACCTTCTTCCTTCAACCTTAGCCTAGTATGTCATCTTGGCCAGCCTGTTGTTTTTTTGCATTCATAAAACATGTCCAAACCATATTTGACTGCCTTCTTCAATGACTTTTTCTGCTGGCTCCACTCCGAGGCTTGAACTAATGATCGAGTTGCAAATTAGGTCTCGTCTTGCTATCCCCCTATCTTTCTAAGGAATATCATGTATGAATCCTGGATCCTACTTTTATGTTTGGTGGTTAATGCCCAAGATTCTGAAGATTATGTTAATACAGGGAGAAAAGTAAATTTGTATACTTTCAACTTTGTGTCCTTGGATAATTCTCTTTTATTAAGGAAACTTTTATTTAGTGCATGGAAAAATTAACCAGCTGATTTAACCCATGATTTCATTGTCCACAACTCCATTCTCATCAAGTTGTGCTCCCAGATACCTGTTCGATGGGCTTGCCCTTGATTCTTATCACACTCATTTTTCGCCGAGGCATCCTGCCAATTCTCATAACCTTTGTCAGGGCTTATTTCTGAATTGATCTTTTCTAGTTAATCTTGAAGAACCCTGATATTGAGTATTAGGTCTCTATCGTTGTTCGCAAGGACTACCTATCATCAGCGAAGGCCATCAAGGAGTAGGTAACTTTATTCAAGTATCTATAACCCAGATGGAAACATCTCATCCGGGTTTTGGCCCGAGATATAGCAGAATCAAGGACCAGAATAAAGAGAAGAGTACTCAAGCTGCAACCCTGTCTTGTACCACTTTTGGTTATGAACTCTTTGGAGTAACAATTGTATGTCCTCACTACATCTCGGGTGTTCCTTTAGAGCCTCATTATCGCCAGGAGTCCTTTGTTAATACCCCTCTCTGTTAAAGGCTTACATATGTCCTCTTATTTATTTTGTCAAATGCTTTTGTGAGGCAATATTAAATAATTTGATACAAATAGAAATGAATGATTCTTCAGTTAGAAAGTAAGATATAGAAAATCAGTAAATACAAATAAAACTAAAATATTTATTCCAAGTAAACAGATGAATTTTACTACAAACTATAGCGACATACGAATTGGTAAAAATAATATAAATGCTGCACAAGAAACATGCTTAATAAGTAATAAATTGTATAGACTAATGTAGGCAAATTTTGGGAGAAATCTCTGTTATCGTCAAATTAGGGCAAATAAGATATCAATGGAATTTGAATTGCAAAAGGATCTGTTATTTGGTTATTATTAAAAAAAAAACTGATAAGGAAATACTATTTTTCAATTATCCTGTGCGTTTAAGTTTAAATGTATTATATGCAATAAAAATAAAGGATTATTTTTTTATGAGCATGTAAACCTCTTTTGGTTATCCATTACACCATTAGAAGGTTGCCAATTTCAAATTAAATTTAAATTAAAAAAAAAAATTTAAGTGAACGTATGGTTTGATGTTATACAATCTTTAGTTTTTCTCTTTGATTTATTTTATTGTTACATAGTTTTTTATTTATAGCACCGTTTAGGATGCATAGTGGAAAAAAGTGTCCGATTTTCGGTCATTTTTTTGCCCTTACGGTCCTACGTGGGTTGTACTTGAACTAGCTAAGACGGAAAATAAATATTGTTAATCTGGATCGGAGGCCGTAGGTAAAATATAAACAGTCAGGAATTTCCGTTACATCCGAGCTGACTAGTTCCTCAACTCGAAGCGTTTTTAATTGCTCGAAGGATACACGTTTTCCTTATAATTAGTGACCTGACTTGTGTCAAATTAAGATGAAGTCATCAGCTATTGTTCATTGACAATAGAGTAAATTAGAAATACAGTAAGACGCAGTTCCAAGAAGGCGAAACTAAAACAATTATCAAAGACCCCCTTGATTAATGTTGCAATTTCTTCTTAAGTTAATGTGGTTTCTTTAGAAAATTATGCAATTTATCCGGCTTTTATAGTGGCCGAGGGTCAGATATTTTAAAAGGATAGTTGGAATTAATCAGTGGAACAATTATACTTAATACAGCAAAAGAAGGATGATATAACGTTTTTTTGAATCACCATTGAAATATTTTGAGTCTGAATAATCAACGTTAGTATTTATTTAAGGCACGCAGATTCCAAAAAAAGTCTGGCAAAATGTTATTTGGTTTGATAAAATAATGTTTGCCAAAAACATGTACATTCATAGAAGTTTGGTCTTATCTTCATTTTGGCAATATTAACCCAGATTTACTGGGTTTCCCCAAATTTTAGGGATCTAAATAAGAGGCGGTATATGATAGTAAGTAGTTTCTTATTAATTTGCCTTTATCATATGAGACCTCTCCTAAGGTCTAACTGCTAAGGCAATCTTTTTGAAGCTATTATTGATTTCATACCAAATATTTCTATGGTATGGCGAGAATGTTCTGTAAAAACGAGAATTATTAAAAGACCAACTAAACACTTCATATGCACCCATGTTACGACTATTAGATGCGATCCGTCCAAAATTATTCTAGGTAATTTAGTTCTAAGGCATCAGCATTAAGTTGAGTGTCTTTCTACCATGATTTAAACACTAGAAAAAATGTGAGTTTATTACATTTCTCTTTCAAAAAACTTCTTTTTTTTCGAGGAGAATTAATTCTTACTCAAAATTATTTTATAAATTAGGAGTCTTATTTAAATCAGTCTCAAAGGAAATCTTGTCTAGTGACTTACAAGGAATACAGCTCACAAGTTTAATTGAACCCATATATAACCACTTTTACTTCGGACATTAGTGCAGTCATACAAACAAGTGGCAACATGAAAGACGTGTAACAACATTAACCATCTTACGTACCCCGGTTCCTCGGAGGGACAACACCTGAAGATATCTGCATAATGTATTTCCTTCAAGGAGCAACTTGGAATCCATTAAAACTAAGCTCCTAGCTTGAAGTTTAGAACGCTCCCTTTCTCAAATCAAATGTAACTTCTATGCTGCTCCTGTCACACCGTGAAAATTCTTCCTTGTTGGAACGGAGATGCATCATTTCGGACTTAAATTTCTCTGTATAATTCACCCTGGCAAGTTCTATTATAAAACTTTGGTCTTTCATTTCACCCCACGTTACTCAAACTAACAATGACCTGGAAAATGACAAAGGATTCTCACAATGTCCTGCCGCCACGAAAACTAAAGTTATTTAAAAGGGATTGGTGCAGTCAGCGTTACTAGAGCCTTAATAAAAGGCGAAGAATCCAATTTAAGGACCAGTGAAGCCTGCAGGACGGAGGTAATTTTGCATTCATTTATTACCTTAACTCAAACTGGTTTCTTCAAAACTATAACTTAATTAAAACCCAAACAAAATGACACTTGTGACTTAGCAGTCTACCTCCTGATTTTGTATCAACTCTGCTTATCACTCATCTCATTTAAATTATTTCTGAGTGTTTGTTTATTGTTTTCTAGTATTTTTGTCGAGTTAATTTTTTTTATTTTTTTAAATTTCTATTTTAAATTTAATTTTATATTTTGTCTTATTAGTTTTGTTATTACCTATTTATAATGGACAGAATAACACTTTGCGAATATTTTTCATAGGAAGAAGAAAATGTGAAATACTCACAAAAGTTTAAAATAATTCCATATATCAAATTATATGAAAAAGGTCATCAAGTGGATTTTGACAACATGGCGAAATGGAGTTGCTTTCGTCGAAAATGCCGGAAAACATTTCTATAAGAAGAGGAATGTGATTAGAGGAATCTAGAATTAAGAATTTACTATTAAATTCTGAATATTTCAATTTCCATTAATATGGTATTATCAGTATCAGCATGAAATGTGGTTCCGGCTATAAACAATGGCGGATACAGTCCACGGCTCCCTGATAAATCACAAGTACCAGCAAAATATAAAATAACTTACGATTAAGAAAATAAATCATGTTTATCTCCTGCTGGTGCAAAAACACGAGTTTTTGGCTCAATTAATTAGAACTAAAGCACGTCTTTTCTCCCTGTGCATTAGAAATTGAGTCAAAAAGTTAACTTCATTGACAGGGGAATAAAGTAAAACGATGACAACCTAATTCGTCTAAATAATGTAGGTTTTGTACTGAAAAAGTTCAGGGTTAGGTTGGCACACCTGTCATACCGGTCATTAAAATCATCTGTTGTTTCAAAACACCAAAACTGATAATCAGAAGTTCATTTGTACTCAGGTTGTGTAAGTTATGGATTTATTGTAAAACATAACATAATTTTAGATAATGTTATGTTATAGCGTATAGTTTGCCTTTTTACATCCCATCTGGAGATAAAATCTTGTATGCCCCTCGGGACTAAATTGCTCATTATTCCTAGCTATACTTTACCCTCGGAATAATTATCTTTACCCTCGGCTTGGCCTCGTGAGTAAAGAGAATTATTCCCTCGCGTTCGCTCGGGAATAAACTCGATTGTTCCCTCGCATTCGCTCAAGAACAAACTCCAATTGTGAAACAAACTTACAGCTGAGGGAATAGTGATCTTTTCTAGTCCCTAGGTGCATAAATAACTATGTTTGATGGAAATTAAAAACATTAAAAAACGTCCAAATACAACCCATGAAACGCATTGAATTCCGTACATGACCGGGACTGTTCTAAACCAGCACTTAGAATTCATTTAGCCAAGATCACGCTAAATGGTTAGGATTTTACAAAGGGTGGGTGAGCTCCAGGAGCGACTCCTGATTTTAGAGGGTCGATTCACGATTATTAATAGAACATGTAATTGATCTGCTAATCGATCCCACACTCAAGACATAGAGTTCAGTAACTAAGCACCCTACTTGCAGAGCTTCACCCAATTTTATTATAATCGTTAAATAAAAATTTGAACATATAAAATTGTAGGGAAAACTTGATGAAATTGATCTAAAAGATAATATCAAACATTTTATAGCAGTTGAATGAAGTTTAGAATCGGTTATCAACTTTATCGGTAATCAACCCCCACAACGCTAGATGATACGTTTCAAAATTTGAGCTTTTGATCTTCATTTCATATGATATGATTACAAGAAAACATCTTTAACATTAATAACAAAGGTGAGCTGTGTAGCAAGGGCACTGCTAATTTGTACTTGCTTGTCCCTGCTTCCAGACCGTCTATATATTAATAAATTTATTCTGTTATCGACTGTATATGTTTCCAGATCATGTTTTTTCTACGGGCGATCAACATTTAGGTTATTACGCCCTTTGTACTTTTATTTATATTGCCATATTTTAATTGTTCTGGCGTAGGGAATTGGCGACCCCATCGCCCGTCCATCGTACCGCAGTCAGCCACTGGCCCTCCAGGTTGGGGGAACAGTAATCAAACACACATGCAGTACACAATCCACAGCACACTCCACACAAGATCACTTACAGTACACACCCTAGGACCACCTTCCCTAGGTAGCCGCTCCGGATGGGGGAGTAGGTCAGGAGGCTCTGAGGAGGCAGCCCCTCTACCTGACTCGAAGGGCGAGGGCTGATAACCCTCCCCTCTGAAACCTCTTCATCCCGAGATCTCAACGAGAAATAGCCGGCAGATCACATGGTAACAGACACGGAAACCGTCATATAGATCTCAGATTAGGAATGTGGAACATTTTAACTTTATATAGACTAGGCGGGCTTCAAGTCCACCTTTCAGAATTGGTCAAATACAGACTTGACATTACCGCTATTCAGGAGATCCGTTGGACCGGCCATGGGCTGTTGGAGAAGAAATTTCACACAATATATTATAGCGGCCACGACAGAAACCACACATTTGGCACTGGGTTCGTTGTGAGAGGTTGGATGAGGCAACGAGTTATTATATTATTACTATGCTCCATCCGCATCAAGGGGACCTTCTGCACACTCTTCAGCTGTCATGCACCCACAGAGGCCTTGTTGAGCCCACAAAGCCAGAAAGCCACCCATTATGGTGGGCGGGCCCCGTATGGCTCTCAACAAAAGAAGAAAACTGGCCCTACTTTACCACAGCAGTCTCCGAGAACCTGCCTGAAATAAAGAAAAGATGCAGTACAACATTGACTACCACAGATAGCTCTAACCTTATTGATTGGATGGAGCGCTTCAGTTCTCATCCTAAGCTTGTACGCGCCACAGCCTGTACACTACGCTTTGTGGATAGACTTCGACACCGAACTACTTCACATGGTACGATTTCGTTACCTGAATACAACCGAGCCGCTAAACTACTTCTGAAATTGGCACAGGACCAGTTTTTAAAAGGTCATGGTAAAATATCCAATAATTACGCCATCCGCTCCCTGCTGCCGTTCATTGACGGAGAGGGCTTGGTCAGGGTGGGCGATCGCCTTCAGAATTCACTACATTATGATGCCAAGCATCCATATCTTCTACCAGCGAGCTGCCACCTCGCAAAATTACTTGTTGATCACTACCACATGTATACATGCATTTAGGACCAACCTCACTTCAAAATATATTGCAGCAAAAATACTGGATTATAGGAGCCAGAGGATTGATTCGTCGACGGGTTTTTAATTGCATTACATGCATTATATGGCCACTCATTCACCTCAAGTTCCCATCATGGGCAATCTGCCATCATGTCGGCTTGAAAAAGGTCAAGCGTTTGCTCATGTGGGAGTTGATTTTGGCGGATCATTCTTCATCAAGGAATCACAGCGAAGAAAAGCATCTCTAGGAAAGGCATATCTCTGCCTCTTCATATGTATGAGCACAAAGGCCGTGCATTTAGAAGTATATTATAAAATTTAACTAAATTTTGGTGGGCGGGATGTTGAGCCCACAAAGCCAGAATGTTTTAAAATGTGATAATTATGTTGAAGAAATTGGTCCTGGTAGAGGTCACTGAATGAAATTCTCTAGTAATTTCAGAAAATCTTTATTGATAGCCTATAATAAATTGATTGGCACTGGGTTAGTTGTGAGAGGTTGGCAACGAGTTATTGGATTCAATCCTAAAAGGCTATCAATAAAGATTTTCTGAAATTACTTGAGAATTTCATTCAGTGACCTCTACCCGGACCAATTTCTTCAACATAAATTATCATAGGTCAACAATTATCATCAATATGTTATAATTATGTTTTGAAATTGTATAAATTATTTTTGAATCATTCATTCAATTGAGTAAAAAACCTTTTTCCAGTCAAAAAATTGTTTTTCTTTATTTAAAAATACGTTTCGACTTATTTAGTCATTTTTGATTTTCTTTTCTTATAAGTCTATTTTTATTTAATTTAAATATGTTTACTCATAAATTTGTACATAGTGTATAAATTAATATGTATAAAGTGTAACAAGTTTGTTTACGTACGATCTGAGAGGCCGATGCGTAAACAAACTTGCTTATATATTACAGCAACTCACACCGCCGGACGGAATTAACGCACAGTGCAGAGTCCCCAGTTCTGCAGTTTCGTTCGCAGTGTACACAGTGGAATAATATTGGAACCGTGTCCTCACTTCTTTACTCCATTATCTCTCCGCGTATGAACCATCAATGCGATTCTGGTCGTGATGTACTGTAAACGTTTTAATCATTATTATTATTATTTTCAAAATACATTTAATTTTTATTAGCACGTTTTTGTATGGTACATCATTGTTTGGTTATGTTTTTTTTTATTTATTGCAATTATTATGTTTTTTTTTGCAATTTATGGTCAGTAGTATTGTTTTTTTTTTGTCATTAGTATGTGTGTGTGTGTGTGATATTATTATTGTTTTCATTTTTGGTTTTCTCACAAGATATCATTTATTTTGAATCAGCAATAAATATTTTATGTTATTTTTTTTGTTTATATAAATCTCATTATTTTATTTTGATGAAGAGCCCATTTGCACTATCCAGCCATCCCACTTTAACACAACATTTATTTGACGGTTCGTGCTCAACCTTTTAATTTGCGAAAGGCAGACGGCCGCCACAGGCCTCAAGCGAGGACGAGAAGGACGCCTTTTATGGCCCCTGGAAAGGGCCTATGATACATGCTCCAGTTCCGACATCAAAATCCTACTGGGGAATTTCAATGCAAAGATTGGAAGAGAAGATGCATACAAACCCACAATTGGCTCATTCAGTTTGCATGAAGAAAGCAATGAAAATGGTAGGAGGGTCATCGAGTTCGCGGCATCGAGAAATCTGGTAGTTGGGAGCACTTTGTTCCCGGGGCGGCGGATTTACAAGGCTACATGGAAATCACCCGATGGCGCTACCCATAACCAGATTGACCATATCTTGATCAGCTCACGTCACAAATCCAAACTCCTTAGTAGCAGGACATACAGGGGAGCAAATGTTGACTCCGGCCATTATCTTGTAATATCAAGAGTTAGAGCCAGGATTGCCACCGTCAGGAGTCACAGGACAGAAAGGTCCAAAAGATGGAAGATCAGAAAGCTGAAGGATCCAGAAAGCTGTCAAGTATTTCAACAGAAAACGGAAGAATTGATCAGAGATGGGCTCAGAGTTGCTGACATTGAAAGTTTACAGGATCAATTGGAAAAGGCCTTGGACGGCGTAGCAGAACAAATCCTTGGAAAGGAAGCTCTTAAGGGTCGAGGTAAATGGTTGAACGAGGAGTGTAAGTTGGCCAATGATGCGAAGAATGAAGCATACAGGAACATGTTAAACAAGCGCTTCACCAGGAGAGCCACGGAGGAATATAGAAGTAAAAGAAGGCTGGAGAAGAATCTCCTCAGGAATAAGAAGAGAGCATAGGAGAGAAGGGAGCTGGAGGATAGGGAGGCCCATTGGAGTGTTAAAGAGAGCAGACAATTTTTCCAGAAGGTCAATAGTGGACGTGCCGTTTTTAAGCCTAGGACTCAAGCATGTAAAGAAGAAGGGACACTTCTTAACAATAAGCATGATATACTGGATCGGTGGGCTAGGCACTTCCAATTGTTACTAAATGAGGAGGCGGTTATGGAGGATGTAGAGGAAGGCGAATTTGCTGGAAAGGATATGCCTGACGATCTTGACGCTAACGAGCCCCCGGACTTTGAAGAAGTGATGGATTCTTCGCATGAAAAACAATAAGGTGCCGGGACCGGATGGATTGCCAGCCGAGATCTTCAAGTATGGGGGAGATAAGTTGCATAGAGCACCATCTGATAAGGTCCTGACAATTTGGGACTAGGAAAGAGGTCCACGACAATGGGCTAGTGCTATAATATGTCCTCTCCATAAGAAAGGAGATCAACTTGACCGCACAAATTACCGTGGAATCTCTCTGTTGTCATGTGCTTACAGGATCTTCTCTAGTGTCCTATTCAGCAGACTTGCCCCATTTTTGGAACGGTAGATCGGGAAATATCAGGCTGGCTTCTGGAAAGGCAGATCCGCTGTTGATCATGTATTCACCCTCAGGATAATTTTGGAACGGGGTCATGAATATAAAATCCCTACACACGACCTGTTTGTCGACTTTAAAAGTCCATATGACAGCATCAAACGACCTAAGCTGTATGAGGCGATGAGAGAAATGGGCATTCCAAGCAAGCTGATACGTCTCGTGAAGTTGACAATGATAGATGTGAGGTGTCAGGTACGGATCCAGTCTGACTGCTCTGCCGCATTTCCCTCCAGTAAAGGCTTGAGACAGGGGGATGGACTGGCATGTCTCCTTTTTAATCTTGCACTGGACGGGCCACACGATATTTACCCGTACTGTACAGATATTGGGATACGATGACCTCGATATCGTTGCCAGGACCCGATCGGAATTGATAGAAGCCATTAGGAAACCCATGGACGCTGCTTCAGCCTTGGGGTTGACTATAAACGAGGGGAAGACAAAATATATGTACACAGGTGCTGGTGGTGAAGGGGCACTGATTGTGGCCCCTTTCACATTCCAGAGGGTGGACGAGTTCGCATATTTGGGATCCTTAGTGACACCATTAAACGATGTCTCTGCTGAGATAAGAAAAAGACTAGTGACGGCAAATAGGGCATATTTTGCCTTACTGAAAACTCTTCGCAGCAGATCCCTTAGCAGGGACACTAAACTCGTCATATACAAGACTCTCATACGCCCTGTTCTTACCTATGCTTCCCAAACCGGGACTATCTCAAGAAACAATGAAAATAGTATTTTTGAAAGAAAAATATTACGGCATATAGTTGGCCCAGTAAGAGATGGAGATGGATGGAGGATTAGGAGAAACAAGGAGCTTTATGACCTTTACGGAGATGTGGACATTGTGAGGTTTATTAAACTGGGGAGGCTCAGTTGGGCTGGCCATGTCGCAAGGATGTAAGTGGAAGAAATTCCTAGATAAATAGTGGACACCACGGACTGGTAGGCCAAGGCTTCGATTGGTTGATGGAGTGGCAGCGGATGCACGGAACCTGCTACGGATCAGAAGCTGGAGAGCGGCAGCACAAAATCGGGCCGAATGGCGGCGGCTCATTGATGAGGCCATGATCCACCCACGGTTGTAGCGCCACGGAGATAGTTAGATATTTTAATTGTTGTTTTACTGTTTTAATTTTCTTTGTTTAGCATACTTATTATTTCTTTTATATATTTTCTAATTTAGTCTTTATTTATTATTTCTTTAAATATAGTTATTATTTTACCTATTGTATTTTTTGAATCTTCTAGTGTAAGTTCTATCGACCGGGGTATTTTATTATTTTCAAAGGCTTTTTGTAGTAATGTACAGTCCTCTATAATGTGTTTTATAGTCATTGATGAATGACATGTTTCGCAATGTGGTTGGGGCTCTTTGCTAATTAAATATGTGCCAGGTTGGAATGACCAATCCTCAGCCTTGTCCTAACCACTTCTTCTCTTCTATTCCCTCTTAAAGCACTTGCCCACTGCTTCGTACTTTATTTTGTATTTCTAAGTTTGTTAGTCAGTAAAATTTCACAAAAGCCCACATGGATTCCTAATCACATGGATTTTTCCTGACTCTGTTCTTGAAAAATACCTTTACATCGCACAGTGGGGCCAAATCGAAAAAACCCGGTCAAAAGTCGAAAAAATGAAAGTTTTCTAAGGAGATTTTTCTATGCAGGGTTGGCTAAAGTAGTCCCTAATTATGTAAAATCCATTCATAATAGACAATAATCACCGGCAGATGGCAGTTGGAACTTAGCTCTCGAGCGAGCTGCCAGTGTTATGTTTGGAAGAGAAGAAAACAGGTAACATTGTAAGGCGTCTCAATAGTTGTATATTCGCATATTTTATTCCAAATATAATGGATTCGATTCCTTCAGGTATGTTAAACAATATAAAAATTTGTTAAATGTTATTATATCTACCCAAAAGGTATAAGAATAAGTTAGGCATGCTTGCTTTCTAACATTAAAAAAAAAAAAATTTAAAAAGACATTACTAAAATGTTCCACATTGTTCCGGTTTGTAATTTATTCGAGGTCTTAGAGAAACATACTACGAATAATATATCTAAATTTCAGCTCCGCATAATTCCGCCTTTATTAATAATCGATTTTTTTTTATAACCTTAAAATTTGTTTTGTAACTAACCGATATTAAGTTGTAAGCATAAATCTTTTGTAATTTTAATATTATATAATTATTAATTATTATAATAAACAAGGAATATATCTTAATTGAACATTGTTATGATTAACATATTTCAGATTCTAGTACAACAAAAGTTAATGGTTTGACAAGGAAAGAGATTGTGAAGAATGATTTTAACACACCGGCGACAGAAATTTATCGAAAAATTGAAACAAGAATGACTGAGAAACTGAACTCTTTGCCTTTCACTTTAACAGATACAAATAAAAATACTTTAAGTAAAGCTCGACAAGAGTGTTACCCTCTTGAAAAAATTACTGTAAGTGAGGACAGTGCAGAAATAAGTTTGCAAGCTCTTCTTCATCATACGCTTCAACGTACTATTAAAACTCAATGTGAGTTATTTGATCGATGATCGGAAGAAAAATTGCAAAATTTAATCTTAATCGGAAAGTGGGGTAAGGACGGTAGTGCCGGGCACAGCATCTACAAACAAGAATTAGATCACAACAAATCAGACCATAATCTTTTCTTCACTACATTCGTACCCCTACAATTAATTTACAAAAATCCGTCATCTGGGGAAGTCTTGGTAATTTGGAAAAATCCAAGGCTATCCTCGCCAAGATATTGCAGGCAAATCAAAATGCGATTCGTTAAAGAAAGCGATTGATTAATAAAAGATACAAAAAGTCATATTCAAGTACAGATCGATGAAATGCAACCTTTTACATCTACTTTTCACGGGAAAACAATTTTAGTGAAGTTCCAATTATGCTTATCTATTATTGATCAAAAAGTTTGCAATTCCTTAATGGACTGCAAATCTGCCCAACGTTGTTTTGTTTGCTTAGAGTCTATTTCCAACTTTAATAAACTAGATCACATTTTGAAGATACCCATACAAGAAAAGGCTTTAGCGTTTGGATTATCAACTTTACATGCGTGGATCCGATGTTTCGAGTGTTTGTTACATATTTCATACAATTGATTAATTGATCGATTTTATGTGATACTACAAGCAATATCTTGTGGTCATGAAATCGACACGGAAGCTTATGAAAAATAGGTAATAGAAACAGCTCGGCAATTTGTAGAAATTTACGATTGGTATTATATGCCGACTACTGTACATAAGCTGTTGATTCACAGAAAGGAAATAATCGATAATTCCATTTTGCCAATCGGTCAGTTGTCAGAGGAAGCTCAGCTTGAAATAAGTTATTTCGAGATTTTAGGCTGCGATTTGCGCGCAAAAACTACAGAGAAAAGACAATGGAAGATGTCTTTAAACGTTTTTTAGAAATGAGTGACCCATTCATTTCAAGTTGTCGACTAATTCCACAAAAAACATTAAAATCGTTAAGTGAGGATGTATTAAAATGATTAAAACCTCCATCAATTCCAACTTATGACATTATTTTGGCTCAATTTGAATCAAGTGAATTAAACGATAGCAGTACAAGTGAAACCGAAACATTCAATGCAAAATCGGACTAAAAAGTTACTTTTTTATTCGAAATTTTAATATCATACGATAATAATGATTATATTACTAATGCTATTGACTGATTTTTACTCTATGTGTAATTAAAATCTAATAATTAAGAAACAAATTGTAAATTAATTGTTTTATACGGTTTTCAAAAGATGTATCCGCCATATTGGATTCGCCATTTTGAATTTTCTAATTCTGAGTTCATATTCGTGATCAGAGACTCCCAAAACCCCCGAGTAAATTATTTTATAACGATTTTTAGCTTTTTTCGACTTTTGGCCGGGTTTTTTCGATTTGGCTCCACAGTGCATCGTTCGGCTCAAATATTTCAAGAGGTGGGTTATTCATCATTGGAGCTTCTTTGGCAGCTTTATCTGCAGCTTCATTTCCAGGTATTCCGGAGTGTCCAGGGGTCCAGAGAAAAGTTACATGTTTTTTTAGATATTCTAACCTTTCTAAATAATTGCGGACTTTGTTTATTGTATGACCGGTTTTGTGGCAGTTTGGTATGCTTTGAAGTGCCGACATTGAATCTGTACAAATTAAAATTTTTGGATGTGCACTATTAATTGATGAATAAAGAGCTGTAGAAATTGCCTGAAGTTCTGCAGTGTATATTTTTGTATATGAAGGTAATTTTCATTTTTCTTGGATCCATCGGTATATATTATTTCATAGTCAGAATATTCCAGTACTTTCGTGTGAAATTGAAGGTTATTTGATCCTGTGCTCTTATGTTTTAAGGATAGGTCTATTTTATAATTCTGATATTTCCACAGAGGTAATCGGAAGTCAGAGTCGGCTTGGTCTAACGGCATATCATAAATTTCTTTTATAACTTCTTTTTGTCTGATGCCTAAAGGGGCGTTTCTTGTTGTATTCATTTCGAAGTTTCTGTTACAGCGGGGGTGAAATATATGGTGGTAAGCTGGGTTGGTTGGCTGGAGTTTAAGTTTTGTAATATAACTATTTATTAGATCTTGTCTTCGGAATGTTAGAGGAGCTAAAGAGGCCTCAGCACAGAGACTTTCTATTGTGATCGTCCTAAAGGCACCCGTGGCTAATCTTATCCCAGTATGGTGAATGGAGTCTAGAAATAGGAGATTACTTGTCCGAAGAATATTCCATACAACCGTAGTCTATTTTAGATCTTACTATGGTTGTGTATACCATCAGCATTGCCTTTCGGTCTGCTCCCCAAGAGGTTCTTGCTAATACTTTCAAAGTCTAAGCTTCTTGAAACATTCTTCTCTGAAGTATGTTATGTGATCTATTTTATTGTGTTTATTGCAATCGCAAACAGGGTACAACTTAATACACTACCCTGTGGAATGCCTTATAAGTTATTTTTTTAGTTCTAGAGGTCGATTCTCCTACTCTAACGGTAATAAAAAGCTTTGAATAAACTTCGGAAGCGTTCCTCTAAAGCCCCATTCATAAATCGTTTTTGTTATTATTTCTCGGTCTATTGTATCATACGCCTTTTCTATGTCAAAGAATATTGCTATCGCTTCTTTTTGTTCTACAAACGTGTTGCGAATCTCAGCTTCTATTGTCACTAGTTGGTCTATAGTGGATCTACTTTTTCGAAAACCAGATTGTATAGGCGATAATAGATTAAATTTTTCTATAGCCCACATCAGACGTCTGTTGACCATTTTCTCTAAGAGCTTAGATAAACAGCTGGTGAGTGATATTGGTCGATAACTGTTGGGTTGTTGCTTATCTTTTCCCGGTTTAAGTATGGGGATGACTATGGATTCTCTGGGGGTATGTGGATGTTTCCCATATTTTATTGAATATTAAAAGAAGTTTGCTTTTAATTCCCGGAGATGTTTTACTTTTAAGTGTTTTATCATATCATTATGCAATTCGTCTATTCCAGGAGAGGAGGATTTTGTTTCATGTTGCCATATTTAGTTCCCAGATTGTAAAGGGGCGATTGTAATCATACTGGAAAGAAATATTTTGTTTCGTGGACGGAGTCAAATCAATTTCACTGAAATTTGGCTAAGATTGATATTTGAATTAGAGATAGCCGAGAAGTGATTTGCAAGATTTTCCGCAATTATTTGGGGTCAGTTATAATTTCATTTTGGATTTTTAATATTTGTGTCTCTATATAGTTATTACCAGCTATTTTGTTGATTTTTTGCGATACCTTTTTTATTGGAGTATTGTAGTTTATGGATTCTTTGTATGAAATCCAAGAAGTTTTATTATTATTTTTTACAAGATTTCTGACAATTGCTTTTTGTTTTTTATATTCTGTCAGGTTTTTTTTTGTAAGTTTTCGCTGGAATTCTTTAAGGCTTTATTTTTTGTTTTTACAACATTCCGGCATTCCTCATCAAACCATGGTGTGTGGTTTATTTTAGGGTTCCTTTCGTTTTAGGTATTGCCTGAAGGGCTGATTGTATGATGTTCTTTGTAAAGCGTCCTAAAGTTTCGTCTATACTTTCTGATCGGTGTTTTGTGAATTTTTTTATTTTTTCTTCAAATTCTTCCCAATTAGCTTTTTCTAAAACCCATCTAGGATGTCTTTTGGTTTTAGACATTTCGGTGTTGAAATGTGTCAGTGTTGGGAAATGGTCACTCCAATGTTGGTCTTTACTGACACTCCAGGTAACTTGAGTAAAAAGGTTAGGTGAGGTAAAGGTTAGGTCTATTGCATATGTCGATCCGGATCTTGGGCAGACATATGTAGCTTCTCCTGTGTTGAGTATAGTTGAGTCTGTATTATCTATTACTCTTTTGTTTGTTTGTTTGTTGGAGCTAGTTTCGTTTCCTGCAGACATAATATATCTGGATTGTTGTCTTCTAAAAGGATCCTCATTTCTTCATATTGAGTCCTTATACCATTACAATTCCAGCTAATGATTGTCATATCGTTAATAATAATTTGAGAGATCTATTGAATAGCATTTTCAGGTGGTTTCCATTCCATTTCGTCACCACTTTTTGATGTTTGTCTTTGTGATTTACTTTTTTTGATTTTTGTTTAATGAATTCCGCCTAGGAGGTGGCGGAGTTTTAAAAGCTTCGGATTTTTTCCCCATATCTTGGGAATGCGTGTGTTTGGGAGCGTATTCCGAAGATGCCCGGGAGCGAGTGATAGGCTTACCTATGCCATCTTGAGCGTTAACTCGTGGCTTTGGCAGAGAGGAGGGGGGAGGGAGTGGGAAGGGATAATCATTAGGAGGGGGTTTAACGTTATCAGTGTACCCAATACAGCTGGACTTTGAAGTAGAAGGAGTCACAATTGTTCTATTATGTCCTAGTAAATTAAAGTCATCTGTTTGACAACCTACATCTACTCTTAATTTCCTATTAGTTTTAGCTACATCAGCATAATTTAAGTTTCTTATGTCAGTCCGATTTAACTTTTATTTCTTTTTTGCTTCGGTGAAGGCTAATTTTTCTTTAAATTGAATTATTTTAGTTTCTTTTTCCTCTTGTAATTTGGGACATTTCAGATCTAGGCTAGAGTGATGGTTTCCGCAATTTACACAATGCGGGACTATTGATTCACATGGTGAACCGTTATGCTCAGGCTTTGAACAATATGCACAGATAGGTGTTTTTGAAGATTTATCAGTGAAGTGACCGAATTTTAGACATTTTCTGCACCTAATTGGATTAGGTTCATACATTTTAACATTAATTTTTTGAAACCCTATGTGAATAAATTCTGGGAGAGTAGGTAATGAAAAGGTAATCACATATAAATGTGTTTTCCTTTCAGTACATGTCTTTTTTTATGTTTATTATTCTCTTTATTTATTTTACGTTAAATTTAGCTGATTCTTCCGAAATTTCTTTTACTTTAACTCCGTCTAAGTCTGGGCAAAATATTACTCCCTTGCTTATATCCAATTTTTCGTGAGGACTTACTTTTATGTTTACTATTGAACCAAAATTAGTTAGCAATTTCTCAGATTGTTCTCTATTAATTGTTTCCACTAAAATATTCCCGTTTCTTAGTTTTTTTTACATTTCTAGGTTCCCCACATTGATTATTTATTGCCTTATATATTTAAAATTGTGAGACGTTTTTAAGGTCTCCTTCTTCATATCTTTCTATTACTAAAAATTGGGGTTTATTTTTATTATCAACTATTTCTTTGGAATCGTTTATACTTTTCCAACTTCTTTTAACTCTTTTTAAGTTTGGAGAACAAATATCCGGTGGTTTATTTATTTTTACCAATTTGTTATTCCTTTAATCAGTTCAATCAATTTAATATAAGTTTAATTGGGAACGAATAAGTTTAACATGGGAAAGAAAAATATTAAGAAGAATCTGGAAGGTATGGAGGTATCTGGTATGGAGAAGAAGAAAGAATAAGGAGCTGATGGAGCTTTATGGTAAGCCGGACGTGGTGGTATTGATAAAGAAAGCCAGACTGAGATGGATGGAACATGTGGAAAGAAAGCCGGACCACAGGATAGCGAGGAGAATGCTCAATGAGAAACCGGATGTTAAATGAAGCAGAGGACTCCCTCGGCTCAGAGAACTCAAATGATGTCGAAGAGGACCTGAAACTGCTGGGTGTGCAAAACTGGAGGAGGATAGCACAGGATCCCTGAGATGTGGCGTTGGAGGCCCGGGTTCTTGCAGGACCTTGGAGCCAAAATAATAATAATATTTTGTGTAACTGCTTTAAGATGTGAGGAACAGTGGCTTTGTAATTTGAAAATTTTAAAAATATTTATAATTTAACTGATCGAGTATTACAAAAGACTGAACAAAAATTAGTCACTCGATCCGTTCCTGCAACGCCAATAAAATATTAAATCGATAAAATAGGAGATAAATTTTATTTATTGCAAATTATTGGAGAAGCCACGTAGTTTATAACGACTAAGTTGAAGTAACAGTTTACTAAATAGTTTAAGCTTTATAAAAATTTTATTTGAAAAGAAGAGATATGACCAGGACCGGGACTCGAACCCGGGTCTCCCACCTCTCCGTGGTGGTGCCTTAACCATCTCAGCCATCCTGGTTCGCTTCTCGGTCAGACATATCCTTTCTTTTCACTGATCTTATATCTCCGCGTTCTCGCATTTTGCGAGGTATACACGGGGATAATGTTCATTAAACATTACTTTTATTGTTGTATCTTGTTGACTTACATCATGATATATTATTATTATTTATTTATTTTATTTTATTGTTTGATGTTATAATTTTTTTTTCATTCTTTCCAAATAAAATATTAAAAAATATTTTAAAAAATTATAACATCTAACAATAAAATAAAACAAATAAGTTTAATCTTTAGTTTAATAAGCAATAACAACTGTTTTTACAAGCAGTATATACATTTAACAATAACATTACGCTGAATAAAAAAAGTAATGTTACTATAACGCACTTAGCTTAACATTAGTACAATCATCTTAACTAAGTACGTGATTGTATTGCATAATATGTTTTCTTGTCCAACAAATATCCCTTAGCATATCGGTCCTTCAAAAGAACAATTTCATAACTCTAAAAACCTAATTTTTAAATAGAGGTATTTGACAGTTCTATGTGAGTTTTAAAAAAATTGGGTATTGGTAAAGCAAAGCATTCCTATTGTATTGATGATTTTGAAATTATTTTACTAACCATTAGAATTTTTTGGAATGCTTTAAACATTTTTTATTTTAACTTATATCATTAGTTCCATAAAAATTCAAGTTCAAACATGATACACCTCAAAATATGGCTTTATAAAAATAACAAAAAAAAGTAACCTTAAAATTGTATTATCAGATATATCGTAACATATGTATATAATGTTGATATATAAAAAATTGTAATGAAAAAAGTATATGGGTTGTAGTCCATTAAGAAGCAAGGTCCGACGAGGTCTTTTGAATGATTTCTGTAGAGACTTCAATCAAGCCACTCAACCCTTCATTTCCTCTCGACCAGGAAGCCAAGTCCCTTTACATAAGTGTTTCCGGATAGGAATTAATATTTTTTATTCAATAGTCTCTATCTCTGAATTTGATATGGGTCTTTTGAATATATGGCCATTTTCTTCTTTCATATTTCAATTTATTATTATTTTGCGAATCCAGTGAAATCCAGAGTCGTTTGAATGATTCGTTCGATAATCTTATGTAATTTTTTTTTATATAATTTTATATGTCACAATTCACTGTTATTTATATTTAACCAATAGTTATAACGATGTATTTAGTTAGGGGAATTGTACGAGACTATACCCCCCAAAATCAATTGCTATCAACAATAAACAATCTATTTTATAACCCTGTAGGGCCCATCAGGCCGATCTGGTAAAAATAAATAAAATAATTTAATAATAAGGCTTTGCATTGTGTTTTTTCCCGATTGCATTATAATAAATAATAGTGTTTCTTTTTGAGATTTTGGCTTTATTTTATTCAAGTAACTTATCGTTAAGTAACATATACTAGTTATATACCCGCAGCCCCGGTGGATAAGTGGCCAACTTAAATTTAACAGTTATTTGTATTGAACGGAAAGGAATCACGTCACTATCGTTGTGCATAAGGGGCTAAGTCAGACCTGGGTATGGAATGAGGTCTTATTATAACTATATCTGCATATACAGGATACGAGGCATCCTCCAGCTTGTGGTGATCCAGTTTCTTCTCTATGCAGATGAAATCGGTTTCATTCCAAACAAAGTTAAGTTGCAGCAAGCAGGGAATGATTGGTATGAAGAACTCCGTTGAAAGCCTTGCCGATAAAAGCAATGTCTTACAAGTTGGAAGAGCACAGGAAGAAATACATATATACAACAACCTACCTCTGATCAGTTTGGGAAAGGACTAGAAAAGTGAACTTGGAAATTTCAAACAGAATAAGTAAAGCAAATATGGTCTATTATATATATATATATATATATATATATATATATATATATATATATGATGTGTGATAGGGAAGCTCCACATCTTCAAATCAGTGTACCCCTAAACTGTTATATGGTGCTTAAAGTTGAATTATAACGAGGAGAGTGGAATGCTGAGTCACTGCAGCAAAGATGAAATTTCTTCGAAGACTTCATAAGAAGGAAAGACCATAAGCATAATCAAACGATCAGGTAGGAACTTTTGATTTTTTTCGATGAAAAAAATCCTGGAGTCACGCCAATTAAAATGGTATGGGCCTACTGTCAGAATGGAAGAGTATAGGATCCATTGTTAACGATGGATATTTCTGGTAGAATACCACGAAGAAGCCTAATAAAATCATACCTAGACTTTTTGAAACATCTATGAAGGAAAAAGTCAAGCGTGGAACCTGGCTAAAACAAAAGAAGAATGACAATCATGGCTGAGCGCTATGCTATGTTGAAAGGCGCATAAGGGTGTTACAAAAGAAAAAGAAGAAGAAGTATATTCTGGTATAAAAAGATAGAATTTAGGTGCAATATAAAAATATATGGATAAAATAGTATGAAAGTCCTCATTCATTTTTAGGGATTTCTACCTCGTTTGCTATGCATGAATCTGTCTCCAGCTTTATCATTTTTTATGCCCAAAGGTTATAGATTCTATGAATATTGCTGTATTTCGCTCGATTTGGATCAATTATTCATTAACTTTGATTTAATGAAGCAGTAGATTGCAATGCATTAATTTTTAAAGGGTTTTCTCTCTTATACACTTTTTTTCCCCTTTATTGCAACCGTTGCATAAGATAATAACTTTTCTAGGTTATCCATCTAAAAAAAAAGTTATAAAAATGTAATGTTCTAGACTGCTATATAAGAGGAATCAGTTGAAAGGGTCTTTTTTAGTTTATTAAGAAAAACGACTCATTTTTTTTCACGGGTACAATATTTATACCATAGGCTGTATGTAAAGAAGTCCAAGGAAAAAATATATAATAACCTATTATTGTGAATTTTTAGCTACATTAATTTCATGGAGTATCGATCTTTAGATTACTTCAAACCAATAATTATTACTATGGATAAGGAAATAAATAAACTACTACAAACTTATTATTTGTGCATGTATAGTGGGAGTAAATTACTAGAAAATTAAAAAAAATATTTATTATACGCCAAAGTTTCTATCTGCACTGCCGATCCTCATTAACGCTTAACTAGCAAAATACAAAGAAGATATCTACTGAATAAATATTGAGTAATTAAACTGAAATATGTAATTAGAGTAAAAGCTAATAAATAAAAATAAACGTAGGATAATGATAATAATAATAATATGGAGAACGGAGATAGTTGGGGGGTGCAGTAAAAAAAACACCAAACAATCATTGTTGCTTAGCCGGTTCACCCAGCCGCTTCTCCCAGTTGCCCTGAAGATGGCCTACATTGTAGGTCGAAACGTCGGCACTAACTAAATATAAGTCTAGTACTTATTTGGTGTTTTTTTGACTCCACCCCCCAACTATATCCGTTCTCCATTTTATCATCCAGTCAACTATTTTCCTCTCATACGATAATAATAATAATAATTATTATTATTATTATTATCATCACTAAAGTAAAATGGAGGAATTTAAAACAAAATACATATTTATTTTTAAGTTAATAAATACAAAACTTTATTTCTATGAAGAAAAAAAAAGTAAGCAGAAGAAAAGTAAGCAGAAGTAATTTTTAATTTTATTTCCATTTGGAAGAATTAATTGAAATTATTAAGAATAATAATTATTATTCTAATTACAAAACCCTTGAATTATTTACTTTTTTGATAGTTATAAATAACTCATCAAGAAACCAAAATCGAGCACAGGATATTAAGGAAGGTTTTAGACAACAGATGTGTTAATGGACACATAAGTTTGAGATCAACTGTACGGAACTTGAGAGGAACTGCACGGAAAGATGAAACAAATAAGTTCAAGAAAAAGAAACGATCGTTTTTTATCGGGCACACTTCAGAATGTCCGATGATCGCCTGATAATGAAAGAATTGGGAGAGAAACTCTTTAAAAGACGAAGTGTAATTCTGTTAAAAGTATATAAGACACTGAGTGAGGAGCTCAAGATACACTGGCAGGAAATCCAAGTTGATAGGGGAACTAGATCCAGACATGGAAAATGATGTTGATTTTTTTAGCATAATATTGTTAAGAGCACAGAGAGAAAGGCCGTATAAGAGGATTAACGTCTTGGGCCCTTTGGCGGAAGAGATTAAGAAGATTGTTCTGGAAGGTTCCAGAACCCTCCACTCCGTGTCGGCCTTGCCTATTTAAATGCCCTCTCGGCGCGAGGCAGGTAGTAGTAAACCGGACTGTGTGATAAACTTGTGTCAGTGATCTGTGACAATTTCGCGAGTGTAATAAACCGTTTATTACATCTATTTATATGTTTATTACTGTGTGTCAGTTTGTTATATTTGGAGAATCTTACGGTCGGTGGACTTTATTAGTGTGATGAACTGTAAGTGTTAATTAGTAGTTGTAAGCTGTAGAGTAATTTAATTGGTATTCGCACAAATTTATGTAAATAGTCAAGCTATTTAGAATTAGTAGTATCTTATATTATTGTAGTAATTAAATAGGAGTTAGGCCTAGGTTATAAACTTTAGAATATTATTATTGTAAATTTATATTAATTTAATAATTTAATTGTTAATAAATTCATTGTATTATTTTTGTCACTTTGTTAATAAATATTAGTATCTTGAATTTAGGAGTAGTTTAATTAATTTTAACACCCAGTAGCCCGTAACAATATGTATATGTATATATATAAGTATGTATACATTTTACACAACTTTAAGCCGTATTGATTATATATATATATATATATATATATATATATATATATATATATATATATATATATATATATATATATATATGGAGGTGTTATTAATGATTGTTGTCCGGTAAGTAAATAAAGTGGGGAGAACTTGGTCACACTGTGAGTTGTTCTGCTGTATTCTTCTGTACATTCTAAAGCAATCTTGGACCATGGAGAACGTGGTTGTTCACTAATCTTGCAACGGATGCGTTTGACTAATGTTTGGTTTAAACGTTCATTCAGGCCATTTGAGAAAGGACAATCCACTGCAGTGAGTATAAGCGTAATATTAAACTGTTGAAGAAAATTTTTAAATGTCCTAGAGTTGATTCCTGCATATTGATCTGCAAGTAGAACTTTTACATCATTTTTTTCAAAAATAGGACGTAAAAACTGAATAAGATTATTGGATGTTTGACCTCTAGAAGAGTAAGTATATGCAAACCGTGTGAAGTGGTCTACCAAAAGATGGAGAAAACGTTTAGGTGATCGATTTCCTGCAAAACCACCAATCGTATCCAAAGACATAATCTCAAACGGTTCCTTTGCTGGACCTAATTGAGACAATAGGCCAATTTCTCTAGCTCTTCTCGATTTGTTCTTTTTACAAGTTTCACACTGGTTACAAAATTCTGTAATGAGTTTGTCCATATTTTTGAAATAATAGAAAGGTCTTATCTTGGCTGCTATATGACCTGATCCAACGTGTCCATAATAAATGTGAATTTTCTTTATTAATAATAAACCAAAATCTTTCGAGACAAACAAACGTTTTCTGCCTCTTATCTTCTTAAAAATAAAATCGCCCTTTTTATACAGCTTTCTGTTTAAAGTGAGTTCATTCTGGTTGTCTTCTTGCTCACGCTTCAATTCCTCAATAGTAACTAAATTGACAATTTGAAGTATTTCTTCACAGTTTTCAAAACTTTCTAGCACTGGGTTTCTGGATTGAGCATTTGCTTCTTGATTTGACTTACCTGGGGAGTATCTTAAAGTGAAATCGTACTGTGATAAATAGTAAACTAAGTCTCCCAACTCCTCATCAGTTCTTGCTTTGATTATTAAATTTTCAAGCGGTTTGTGATCAGAAATTACTACAAACTTATGTCCAATTAACCAATGCTGCCAATAACGTACTGCTTCTTTTATAGCTAAGCATTCCAGATATATTGCTTTTTTCTTTGCCTGAGCTGGTGTGAACTTTTTGGAGAAGTATGCAACTGGGTGTAATTCGCCATTATCCTGAATCTGTTTTAAAACTGCTCCAATCCCAAGAGAACTAGCATCTGTAAAAAGAAACGTCATTTTTTTTGGATCAAAAATTGATAAGTTGGGGCTATGACATAAGTATTCTTTTAGTTCTGCAAAAATTTCATCACATTCATCTGTCCATCGAAATTCAGTATTATTTCGTAGAAGATTATGCATTGGTTCAAGTTTTCTTGTGTAGTCAGGAATATATTTATGATAAAAATTTATTTTTTCTAAAAATTGGCGAATATTTTTCTTGTTTTGGGGTCTAGGAAAATCTTTGATTGATTTCAGGTTATCATGATGTGACCTGACATTATTATAACCAATAATATGACCCAAATATTTGACAGAGGGCTGTGCAAAATTACATTTTGATAATTTCAATCGAAAACCTTCTAATCTAATTGCTGTCATAAGTTTTTCAATGTGACAGATGTGCTCATTGAACTCCTTGGAAAATATCAAGATGTCATCAATGTAGTTAATGCAAAAATCTTGAAGTCCATAACGTCGAATTGCATTAGCAAGAATACGTTGGAAAATTGATGGTGAAATTTTTAGACCAAAAGGTAATCTTTTCCATTGATAATGTCCATTCTGTGTAACAAATGCAGTCTTATGCCTATCTTTTCCTCTGATTGGTATAGACCAGAATGCTGAATTTATATAAAAAAACTGAATACCATTGACAGTTTCGAGCTTTTACAATTATATCCTCAATCATTGGAAATAGTTGAGATTCCGGAACTATAATTTGTTTAATTCACGAAAATCAATACACAATCTTGTTCTTCTATTGTCTTCTTTCTTGTATGCTAATGTTACGGGTGCTGCAAAAGGAGATTGAGACTCTTCTATCAAACCTGCTTCCAGTAACTTAGTTATTTGATTTTCTATTTCCAGATTATCTGGTATTGAGCATCTGTATGTTTTTTTTAAATATATTTGTTTTCTAAAAGTTTAATGTGACCTTCATGATTTTTTATTTCACCAACATCATATACATGTTTAGCAAATATTGATAAATTTTTGTGAATTACTTGTGAAAGTTTTTTCTTCAAATCGTTATCTAAATGTTTCAATTTATCAATGATATCTATGTTCTTTCCATTGTAATTTATTTCACATAAATAATTCTCTTTAATTTTTTCTATTTTATTGTCGTCGACACGTTGTAAAATATTTAAATTTTCATCTTGTATCAACTGAAATTTCTGTATAGCATCCAAACCCAACAATACATCGTATGAGAAATTGTCATTTTTAATCACTTGAGCTTCTATTTCTTCTTTTATTATATGTATTTTCATTGGTAACTTTATCTTGCTAAAACTCTTTTCAACACCACTAATTGTTTTAAATATCTGTTTATTTTCTAACATTTTATCCTTAATACTTTCTACAGTCTTATAATTTATAAGTGTTACATTAGATCCGCTGTCATAGATCCCAGTAACTTTATTTTTATCGACTGTTATATTTAATCTAATTAGTGGTGTGTGCCTACGTTTTTTGGCTCTTCTTGAAAATTGACCTCATCTGCTTCATGGATGTTAACATTTCTTCCTTCAGAATAATTTTTTTCTTTAGGGTATGCTACACTGTATCTTCGAAGTTGATTCATCAGCTGCTCTGTAGTATGGATTTCTTCCTTATCAAGGCGGTCCTGAATGGAAAAGGGAAGACCTACAACTATTTGATTAGTGCGTGACCTATCAGACATAGTTGGTTCTGTTTCTAATAATAATCTTTCCTTTTTCAAAGCATAAACCATCAATGACCCAGTCTTAAAATGAAAATTGTAAGCATAATGTACATTACGCCAACTTTTGTCGCCATATGTCTCTATAAATGATGCTCTCCATTCATTCCCTTTACCTTGCACCGTAAGTTTGCATAAAGTTGAGCTGTACCAGTCTAAAGCATTATGTTCTAAAAATAGTCGCAATATTGGGATCTCATTTTCATCCGAGTTCATTTTATGTCTTTCGCACTCTTTTTCAAATATATCAATCCATTTAATGGCATTTCCTTTACCACGAAATTTGTCTAAAACAAACTGTTTCAGTGCATTATTAATGTCGACAGACTTACCAGCTTCTAACCTTTCAGTCAGCTTCTCAATTACCTTGATGAGTTCCGGCTGATTTCCAGTTTCTCCTATTGATTTATCTTTAGCTATAGAAGGTTGAGGACATTCCTGTAATTCTTCTAAATAATAATTTTGGAAAACACAGTTTAAGTTTTCATCAAAATATATTTGAACTATTTCAGGTGGTAAAGTAACCTTAACATTACGATACTGACCTTCTTTGGTAAAAGATTTGCAGACATGTTTGATAATACCAATTGTAAATAAACTAGAATGTAGTTCAGAATCTTGATATTGGTTAGGAAAAACATATGTAGTTTCGCAGGTCATCAATTTCATTGAAATAACCCTAGCTACCAAATTACTATTCTTCTTCTTTTCACTTTCAAATCTAATGAAAACCTTTACTGGATCCATAATTTATCTTCATAGAAACCGATTTGTAATGTGGTAATGTAGAGCTAGGTTAAAATAACTTTAAGCCGTATTGATTCCTAAAAAACATTATATTTGGTATTATTTACAGCACTATTAACAAAAAAATAAAAGTAAAACAATTGTTAATAAGAAACACCTAAAAAACAATCGGTTTTTAAAGTTAATATAATCAATCTTTAAAAAAACAATCTTTATAACCGAACACAATGTAGCAATCACAATATGTCTCTGACTGACGCCTCTTAAATACAAAAACCTATGTTCCTGAGGTTACAGCATGGTTATACCTCAGTTACAAAAGTAAAATGGAATAATTCACTTTTACATACATATTTAAAAATATTACATAATTGCCATTTGGTAAATATTTCCAATCATGTCAAAAGTAACAATATTTGTTTACGTTCATTTTTACTTGAACATACTTTTTAATTAATTTTTACTTGAAAATTATTCACGTACAACAACTTGTTAATTAAACTGTCTTTAATTTAAATTTAAATATTATACAGCCAGCCAATACAATAGGAAAGTGAAGTTTAGTAAAGACGAAGTAGACACTGAACAATTGTAGCCTAGCTGTCCACTGAACTAATTGCCTAGTCCAACCTGCTATCCTCTTGGGATACCTTTCTGTCTTCTGCATAACTTGCTTTTAGCAGACAAGTTAAGAAAGTCAAGGATATATATTTATTTTTAGATCCGTAAGTAAATAATATTTTAGAAATCGGAATATATTATCAAATTATTTGTGCCTATGCAAAATCTAGCTTATTTTTTATGATAATAAGATTACTACTTACAGCTGTTGATAATAAATAAATTTATTAATCACATAAAAACCAGTATTCCTTTGTTTAATAATTTATTTATAACCCATGTTTCGGGTGTTTTTCTTATCCCAAGAGCTAACACTAATTTGTTTTTCATTTTTTGTAAGTATATTATTTCTCACAGTCTTCTAAAATTAGCAAATTAGCCCATTCGAGACGACAATTTTTTCGAACACGGTCCCCAGGAGCGAATTTTATTTCCTCTATATATTGTCCATTTTTAATTAAAAAAACACATGCTTACTATGGAAATCACCCAATTCGTAAGTGAATTCACATAAATAAGATACATCGGGTGTGCAGCTCGCAGATAATTTTTAGAGTTTTTGGTACACAGTAAACCCAATGCCAAATTTTGTTTTCCTGTACTTTACAGATTTCATTAGTTCAAGAAAAATCTTATTTCGGTGACTAGTTTACTCAGAATAACTGATTATTGCACCTTACAGTTATTGCACACACAATGTGCAGGCCGCCTCATTGCCTCGGAAATCAATTGCACACACATTGTGCAATCGGTCTCAAATGGGTTAAATATAAATATATACAGTCACTGTTAAAAATAATTATATAATTATTTCATCCAGAAATGAACTGAATGTGACCCGAAGCAAAATACTCTAATAGTTGTACTCTGGAAATGGCTGGTCTGTTTTAAAATTCATCCACGTAAAATTGTAAGAACATTATTTGTTAAATATACGATTTTTATTTTATATGTTTAGCTCAATAAGTCGTTCTTTTGTTAGTTTTTTTAGAATATTACAATAAAAATAACCAATTTCAGCCATTGACATTTTAATTTGAAAATAAAGCAGATTTACTTGTTGTAATATTATTATAGTTGTAAGTATAAATAAATTAAATTAAAAAAGAAATATATAATTAGAATTCAAAATTTTTCACGCTTCGAATTTTAAGGGTTATTTTTTAATGGTTTTAGATTTATAATTATATTTTTAGAAAAAAAAAATTCTTTCATAATTGGTTTTTGAAGGAATAGAAAATAATTATAATGGCTATAAAAGGTGGAATGCTTATTCCTTATTGTTAGTTCAAAAGGACACTTCCAAAGAAAAAAAAAGATTCTATGTGAAATAACAAATTAGGGGAGAGTGGGGCAAGACAGGGTACCGGGGTAAGATGAGGAGAACGGCAGTATTAGTAGGTAGGGTATAGTAAAGAAAGCTTCTAATAGGTGGGGGCCAGTTTGAGTGAATAGTTTGTCTTGTACACATGTTTTTGTGCCGAATGTTCACAATTTCACCATAAAGTAGTTTTGTTCAGTGCCAGATTACTTTTGATTACAGGTAAGCCACAACAACTTGTCAAACTACAATAGGTACTACTCACTAAACTAAACTAAACTACGGCTAAAGTGGTTTGGCCACGTTTGTCAGTTGGATGAAGAAAGAGAGCCAAGGAACGTCATGGAAGCTAGACCACATGGAGAGATAGACCACAGCTAGACCCACATGGAGGAGGCCGAGAGGCCGTTCCAGAGTTCCTTATCAGCTCATCGGAGGGGAGAGAGGCAAGACCCTCAAGGGAATGAGGCAACTGAGTAGGGAACGAGAAGCATGGCTGCGTTGGCTGAAGGCTAGCAATGACATAAGAGGAAGAAGAGATTTTTCATTGATTCAAAAGGGTTTTTGAGGATTTAACAAAACTAATGTTAAAAGCCTCTAGAAAGTGAAATCTTTATTCCCTATGTGTTCTTAATAACTAATTGATTACTAAGAACATACTTAACTATTTATAATATAAACTGTTAGTAAGAAATAAAGGAATAATAATAATATATTTCTGCCAATATATATTCCAAATTTTAAGAATATTTGTGATGCAAGTTTATTTTTTAGTAATTTATTGATTTAAATGTTTAATGACTCAGTAGGAAGGGCATGGACATCAATGAGGTGAAAAGCAGGATCCTACAAGTGGGACGAGAGCCCGAACAAATCCATCTGATCTGCAATACTGAGGAGCTTGAAGTAGTAAATGGATTGTACTACCTAGGAACTGTGATTTGCAGAAATAGGACATTAGAACAAGAACTATCCCAAAGGATAGCCAAAGCTAATAGTATATATTACTCCATCTGAAACACAAAAGAGAAAAAGAGAGAGATAGGGAAAGATGTCAAGCTCCACATTTTCAGGGCGGTATATCGTTCAAGGCGGTTCTGCTATATGGAGCAGAGATGGGTCCTTCCAGATAAAATATGAAACCGAACAACTGCTGCAGACATGAAGTACTTACGCAGAGTGGCTTCAAAAGCGTACCGGGATAGAATCCGAAATGAAGAAATTAGGGAAGAATTGAATATCCCCGCAATGAAAGAGACCCTGGCAAAGATACAGCTGAGATGGTATGGGCACTTATGCCGGAAATTTCTGGAGGCTAGACCGGCAGGTATTAGGCCTAGAGGAAGGTCTCGGCTTACCTACCATAGTTTTATATAAACAGGTTGGGTCAAGCAAGAGGAATGACGCTACAATAGACAACTCTTGCGAGAGGCAGAGAGATTTGGAGATCTTGGGTTGGATCAAAGACTCTACGCTTAAAGGCACAAAAGAGAAAGTTAAAGAAATACAGAAGAATTTTCTATATAAATATATATTTTTAATGTTAACCTGACGTTAAATAAAGATGGAATACTGCCCAGGAAGAGCTTTATCCAACTAATGACTTTCCCCTTTCAGCCATGTGTTCTTCCTTTAACCATTTTTAAAGGCTGCATGTCTGTTTTTAAGCTGAATAAAAAGTCTATTTTGGTCCATTTTTCGATATTCACTTTAAGCTTGTCCTATATGAGATATTGATTGTCTGTATTCCTTCTACAAAATCTATAAAATCTCATAAAATTATTTGTTGTCAATTCATTCAAGTTTACACTTTAGTAGTACGAAGTAATTTCTGTTTAAGGCTGCATACCCTTGTAAATGTACCCCCGTGTGTCAAAATGGGTTTTTGTGATATTGAATAAAACAATAATGGAGGCTGTAATCATTGAGATTTGAGGAATAATAGAAGAGAAATTTGTAATAATTCTTGTTGGTTATAAGTTATAACCAACTAGCTTTTGACATCACTAAAATTTTATTTGTGTTAATTAAATATGAAAAAACGAAATTGTTATGTGCATTAAAGATCATAGAGATATGGACTTATTATCATATCTCAGTTATTAGGTTTCCTGGCCGGTTGCCCGATAGAAACTATCGCCAAAGTGCCGTTTTGTTCCCTACGGCATTATAATTTCGTTCCAGTAATATCTTTCATCGGCAAACTGTTTAATCCATTAATGGACCCGACCGGGTAAAATAATTGAATTATACGGGCAAGTGCTTTTTTAAAATACTTTCAATAATAGGACTCTTCTAAAACAGGAGGGCTCTCGATATTTGTCCATGGTTTCAATTAAAATATCGATTGGGACGAGGTGCAATTGCGATGTTATTGCAGCTATATAGGTACAAATCGTAATTTATTTGCAATCGAAACCTAACGGATTACGTTTTGACGGGTAATTAATTATCCGCTCCGTTAGTTTGGAAATGCTAAAAAGGTAACGGCTGAAAATAATTTGCAGGTTTCACTTCAATTTGATAAAGTTATTGGAATCCTATTTATAGGATTGCGGTTGGGAAAATTGTTTATTTAAAACG
Organism: Arma custos; assembly: GCA_037127475.1. NCBI lineage: Eukaryota > Metazoa > Arthropoda > Insecta > Hemiptera > Pentatomidae > Arma > Arma custos. The sequence goes on from CM073759.1 coordinate 185,819,280, forward strand.
GAGTAATATTAAATTACCTTATTACCATATTCAGTAACATAAAGATTGTCACAGGTGTATTTTATTTAGTTTTAGGATTGGAATTCGGGCCCAACTTGGTAACCTGAATATTATATTGGCGACTAAGTTAACTAAGTATTGTCAGCAGAAAAGTATTGTTAATAATACTATAGTAATATTCTGATACATTTTTCATTGTTTTTAACCTAATTTAGACATGTTTAAATGTGATTTTAATTCTGTAGAACTTTTACTTCAACTTTATTTTCGTAATTAGTAAGTAAAAAATGGAGCCGAACACAATCTGCACAATAAACTTGTTGATTAACTATATTGTCTATTTGTTGCAAGAATACAATAAACGTTTGTTTTGATCTAGTTTGGTATAAATTCTCCTTGAAATTTGGGAGCACTATTCATCTTACATATGTTCTATGGATTTTTTTAAAATTTGATTCCTATAAGATGGAGATGGCTTACTTTTTGTTTTTCATGTTCAAAATCTAAACGGTTTTGAAATGGTTAAATTTTCTCCAAATTTGGTATTCATGTTCTTTAAAAATAATTAATCATTTTTTATGATAAATGATAATAGCGATAACATTAATAAAATAATTATAATATATATATATAACGTTTGATTTATTTTGGTCAAAAAATAATACGATGTTTTTTATTCTAACAATCCAACTAGTGGTCGTTTTATTGGAACTCTATCTTATGAAGTTTTCATCAAACCATTATTTCTTATTTATAGAAACGGAAAGTTAGCGAATGTTACTTATTATTTAAAAATTGTATTCAATGAGTAAATGAATAATGGCCAGTAAAAAATGTTATCTTTGATTATCAATCATTTATCATCCATTGTTGCTGTGTCCTTACTGAGGTACAGTGGATCATAAAATATCATCAAAGATAATAATTATTTGTTTACACAATGGTTCATATTACCAAGAAAAAGAAAACCAAAAATCTGCGAGAAGATTTATTAATATAATGAAAATTTTTAATAATTTTGTATTTAAAATAACTTTTATTGGTACAAAATAAAAAAATAAAAAAACAAAACATTTAATGGGTGTAGGAAAAAATATTGAGGCTACTAAAAGGCACTTTTCTAGTTAATAAATAATAACAAATGAATATGAGTGCATATATTTGTTTTCTCTTGATTTTTGGTAGTCTAGAGTTCATTAAACTAAATTGTGGGTCCCGTGATTTAATTGTATTATCAACTTCAAGCATAATATCCAATCAGAATTCTTCAAAACTTACTTCGCCACGTCGGAGAATACTCCAGCAGGTCACAAAGTTGGTAAAAGCCTCAAAATAATTTAATGTAATAATTTCCTAAAATTAAGATTGTTACAGGGAACTCCAAATTCCATTAGAATATCTTATACATTTTAGAATAACAGAGAAAAGTGAAGATTTACTGTCACATTCTGCATAAGGGTGTAAGAAAAATCTGAACTTCCATAAAAGAAATGGTTTTATCAAGTGAAAACTTTTTTAACAGCGTTTAGCGACTTATGGTTGGGGATAAACTTGCGGGTTCGCGTCAGCAACATGCTCGAAACTGGTTACACTTAGCGGCTAATGAATGAGTTATAACATTTCTCTTAATCAACTTTAGTTTAATTGTTAGAATTCCATTGATATAAGAGTAATTATGTTTATCTAAATAGTCGTTTAATAATTGAGTAATTGATACTAATAATAACATAGAACAACTGGTTGAACTTTTCGTTTCCCCTAAAAGATATTATTTTTAGTTGTTAAATGTCTTGTTATATGAAATGGTTGAAAGTACAAATGATATAAGTATTGTTGAACTTAATGATGATAATAATACTAAAATGAAAATAAGATTAATGTATTTAAAAATATAAGGTATAAATTATATAACTATATAATAATTATTATTTCTTAGATAAGGCGACGGCCTGTCACCGATTCTGTTTAATGTTGTGCTGGACAAGATCATGAAAATTTTATGACAAAATGACGATGCGGGTGCAGTAATAGGAACAAAAAGGGACAATGTGAAAGTAAAGTGTTTGGCCTTTGGAGACGATCTAGCCCTGCTAGCAGAAACAGAGGAGGAAGTTGTAAAACAGGTAAACACCGTGAAATAAATAGGTGAGAACACGGGACTACAGATTTCGTATGAAAAGACAGAGGTTATGACAACGGATGCCAGCTTTAGCAAGTAAGTATTGAACACAAACTTTGTTGAAAATTGAAATATCTGGGGGAGATAATATGTAACTACGGCACAGATAGGGCATTCGTAGAAGAAAGAATAGCCAAACTCTCAAGACTCAACTTTGCCACTAGAAACATGTACAGCAAGAAAAATTTGTCCTCCAATGCAAAAATAGGGCACTACTGTACAGTAGTAAGACCAGCAATACTCTATTGCATGGAAACAGTCAGCCTTCCGAATCCGGAGAAAATCCTGAAGATTGAAAGAAAAATTTTGAGGAGGATTCATGGACCCAAAGTAACACAAGAGGGGTATAGGCGAAAATCCAACGAAAAAATATACAGAAATTTGGAAGATCTTGAAACAGTCATCAGGTCCAGGAGACTGATGTTCTACGGCCACATGGTTAAAATGAACAATAAGAGGCTGAAGAGGATAGGTGAGGGATATGTGAAACAAATAATAGAGGAACTGGATAGGCTAAAAATCAAGGATAGGGACTGCTTGGATAGTGAGCTTTTCAGAAAAAAACTATAAGAAGTTGGGGTTTTTGTAGGAAATAAGAAGAGACGAGGGAGAAAATGAACTTAGAAAGAGCGAGAGGAACAGTCCAGGGAGATGATAAAGTATTCGAGTAGAAGGAAGGCGGAGAGTGTGAAGAAGATTATTTAATGATATTCGCGTGGTCCTTGCTGGCCGATTCGTGTAAAAAAGAATATATATATATATATATATATATATATATATATATATATATATATATATATATATATATTATTTAAATTAAATACTTGATACTTTGTATTGCTTGTGTAGCCAATCTTAAGTTTTGATTAATAAATAAACTACTTAAAACTATTTAAAATGTATATAATTCAGACTATAATTGATTAATAAATTCAAAATGAACATAGCTATTCCAAAGTCTCTAGTTTTTTATTCCGTTGGCAGTCCTCATGACCTGCCTGCCTATTTAAATTTTAAAAAAGTTGAAATAAAGACGTTTTGGTAAAACAGAGAATTAATGATATAACAATAAAATATCAAAGAAAAGAACTCAGTGTAAATCGGCTTACAAAAGAAAAACAAAGTAGGAAAAGGATAAAGAGAAGGAAAGCTGGCTTATCCAACAGCGCGGTCTAACCTGTCTCTAAATATTGCTAAGCTCTAATTGGCCCAAGTCTTCTTATCAGTGAAAGTACTATGACTTACAAAGCCTTCTTTATCGAAGCTCTAAGTGTCCAATGACTTAATTAGCGGACAATTAATAATACTTTGTGTGCTCAAATCTGTTGCTAGGCTACTTTTAAGTTGATTTTTTTCATAACTATGGCTAGTTATACATTAGTTAATAGCTTTTGAGCACTTACAAACATGTTATAGGCTGAAAAGAAGGCTGTTGTACCAAGGACTGAAGTTTTATTCTATGCATTCATGAAGAATTTTTATTACTATTATTATAGGGTCGCCAAGAAATTGATTTATATTTGTACCGATAGATGGGGTTAGTTAGTTTTTTGTCAACTAAAGAACTTTTTGTTCTTTAAAAAAAAAGTAGCTGTAGAAACAAATCCCATTTAATTGTCATGACAACTGTCAGATTAAAGTATGGAGTGCAAACATAAATATTTCAACATTTTTTTAACTTTTTATTTTCATAAATGCAAGAAAGTGGCAAAGGCTCAATTAGAGATGTGTGAAATTTATCATGTTAATTTTTTAACAGAACGCAATGTCAGGATGGGTCAAAATATTTTCGTTAGGAGATGAATAGGATCAGGAGATGACATTCTGGTTAACCTTGCAGTCAGTTAACAATTACAAATATATCTAGATAAAAATTTAGAGTCAATTATGTTTGATTTTGGATCGTACCAAGACCATCTCAAGTTAGGGGCTAAAAGCTGAGACAGATGAGAGATAATTCGGATAATCTTTCTTTACGAACGAAAATAAAGATCCGATTCTTTCAGGAATATAATGATGAAAAATGTTTTATCTAATCTGTGTTATATCATTATTTATTATTAAGTATTTACTGCAAAGGATAATTAGCGCTTATTCGTAAACAAAATATTAGTTCATGTTATTCGAAAGTTTCTGTGAGAGAAGAAAAAGTAGAGAACAGAGGAAGAGCAAAAACAAATAAACTTTCATTTCAAAATAAATTGTAAAACTGTGTGGAATCTATAAAATAAAGTGGCATTTCCATTATTTAGATTTGATAAAGATAGATGTTGCCTCCTACCTAGATGCCCATCTTATATCAATTAAATGGTTTCAGTTCCTGATATTCTGATACTTCACATTTTTCTATTTACAAAATCATTACAATTTCTTAATTGTTCATTTATACTATTGCGTGTTCACATGCTTCATATGCCAAAAAATTAAAATTAAAAACTCAGTATGTAGCGATGGATTTTTTTAATTAAATAGTTTGAAGTGAAGTTATGCCCAAAACGTCAAAAAAAGATAATTAAATTATGTGGCAAAGAAACAGAAAATTAGAGAAATATTTTTATATTATTTAAAAAAGTTGTGGCGGACCGTAACGCAGACACCACACTTCCTATTTCCAGTATTTCTCTCTTGGATTGTTTTGCGTTCGATTTGGAACAGTATATTTCCCCTCTGCTTTTCCTTTAACGAAGTACGGTTTTCACCCTCTTTCCTTATTTTCCCCCTTCACTCACAACACAAGGAGCAGGTCTCCTCAAACTACCCCTGAATCTTCAAGATAGGTCGTCATCTCTCCAATTCATGACTTTTTTGTCTTATTCAACGTATATTCTCTACTATATTTACAAACAAGCTTTTAGTAATATCACCGTGTAGTATTTTATTTTACATTTTTTTAATTTTTTTATTTATTGATATTTACAACTGTAATTCCATTACATCAAGTAAATCTGCTGTATGAACAAAGGACATGAAAAAAAAAACACATGTGGAGAAACTATCCATTGATAGCACTACAATAAAGTTCTATAGTAGAAGGTCTCAAGGCCATCTTCTTTTCAGACTCCTCGGATGGTTATCAGGAATATTATGGGAAGCAAGTTGAGGGATTAACGGATTCAACTGTTTATGGAGCTTTTCATGGAAGGATAGGTATCTAGTTTGGGCCAAATAAGCAACACATGGGATATTAAGATCATGATGGGTGAGTTTGTTTGTGACATAATAAGGAGCATTGAGGATTTTACGAAGGATTTTGGATTGTAAGGATTGGATACGAGATGAATTGTATGGTTTAGTAGAGCCCCAAAGCTCAACTCCGTATGTCCAAATAAGTCTGGTAACTGTCATGTAAATGAGTCTTTTGTAATTAATTGGGAGCTTTGAACGTTTGTCCAGTAAATGTTGAAGTAGGCGAAAACGTTGAACAGTTTCTTGTCTTTTCAGTCTTGTATGATATTTTACATTTAAGGTGGAATAATAAAAATAGGTGGTAAAAAATTGAGTTTTACTGACGGATGATTTATATTATATATCGAAAGAGAGGCACTAAAATTAAAATGCTGGGACAAATACTTTACTTTTTTTTCCCCTGCTTACACAAAATTGAAGTAAAATGTTTTTTGTTTGTTTTGTTTTTTCTATTTTAGTCCCTTGGCTTTTATTAATTTTTGAAAATAACATCTTAATATTAACACATGCTCTTTGCTGCACCAGGTGCATTTTAAGAGAGGAATATGTATATGATATTATGGATTACAATTGGATGGTACGAACAGGGGTCTAGTGATGGGGCTCACTAGTTCTTTCTGATTGGAGTTAGTAGTTTACTCAGTCCATGTTGAGTGTCTGTACATGTGTTTGCCAGCGCTTTTTTCTCCGCCTGTCGGTGTAAGTGTGTTGAATAGTGGGTTCGTGAAGTGTTGGAGGCTATCAAAGAACTTGATATGCCTCCGTGTGATGAAGTCAGTTACCATCTCGAGTCCGAGGGTCTCGTGTATCATGTCTGATTTTGTAGAGAGGTGTGCCTTACTATATCCCTCAGTATACCGTTTTGAAATTGTTGGAGCCTTTTGAAGTCGTTGGTGAAATGTTATTCAACATAGGATCCCACTATAAAGGAGTGCTGGTCTAATAACTGCCTTATAGATCATTACTTTGAGGCGGAGTGATAAGTTCGGTGAGATTAAAAGGTGATGAAGCCTGTAAGATTTGGTTCTAACCGACCTGATCTTCTTATTGCAATATTGGGATAACGTCAAGTGCCGTTTGAAGGTGAATCGAGATACGTTATCCTATTCGCAGGTATGTGTACTCTGCCTGCTACTGTATAAACCTTAGGTAGAGGGAGGGCACTTATTCTTTTGGAAGGACACTATAATGTGAACTACGCAATGTATATAAATTATAGTTATGCAATTTAATCAACGAGTAATACAATTTAGTGAACAGTTGTATAATTTGTAAAATGGGAGTTGTTCTGCTAAGAAGGTGAGGGGAGACCTCCTTGTTAAAAACAAAACAAAAAAAGAAGCCTGTATTTCTAAGACCTCTGATATGTCTTTGGTTCAGTGCAAGGTACAGTACATTTGTACAGTCAGTATAAATATTTATATTAATAAAAAAATGCAGTTGTTTTTATATGTATTTCAGGACTAGTGTATTACACAGGAAAGTGATTATAAGAAATCATCTCCGAGCCTAAGCACTCAAGTTAAACAGGCAATTTTCTTCGCGAGAGACACCGCCATAAAACTTCATAAATTAGTAAGATTTCCCGAGAGATTTCGTTATAAGGCAGCCCCACAAATCCAAAGAGGTTGAAAATTAACCAGAATTAATTTCTTTCTTAAAGGCTCCCTCACCAGGAACCCAGAAGTTAGTCGTAGCCTCAGGTCTTTCTCTGCAGTGCGATATGGTAATGCGGGCAAACACAGAAGTGTGAGCACTCCACAAATCTTCTAGATTTGGATCGTGTTCATCTCAGTATAGCTGTTTGAGTCATTACACGGATCGATTAGTTCAACCAATAGTTTCCTTTAACGGGCAACTATTAAATTTAACGTTTAATTTAAAACTAAATTTATAAGAGTAATACAGTATTATACGTAATATTAATAATATTTTTAATGTGATAAACCTATAATAAAAGGTTGTTTTTGAATAAGGGATCTGAAACAATATCGATATCTTACTTAATATCGTTACTCATTTCATTAAAGAAACGTAAACAAAAGATGCATATGCCCAACTATTTCCGTTCTCCATTTTATCATCCAGTCAACTATTTTCCTCTCATACAAGAAATGTTAGTGTTGTTAATAAATATTATTAGCAGCTATTTTCTTCTATATTCAGCAAAGATTAAATTACCTAAAGAGTAAATGAAGTCGAAACCTCAATCAATGATTTACCGATTTGTTGCCTATGTTAGTATTTTGTCAATCTTTAAAATTATTATTTATTTCCACTATTGCCTATCATATTATTAATAACAGTAAAGCAAAAATGAATTTTTGACAATTACATATATATTTTGTTTTATACGAATGGTCCTTTCATTACAACACTCAACCCCAAAAGCGGTTGCAATGTATCTTGCAGCTTGAGTATCCTAATGTTCTAGTTTAAAATCATAAAAAAATACACGAAAATTGAGTGTTTCCATGGTCATATTTGATTGCATACTAAACAATTGCTGTTCGATTGTAGTGAAACTAACAATTATCGAAAAAGAGAGGATCAATAACCACTCATTAGGATCGGTAAACATAAATATAGTTAACAAAATAATTCCACCAATTCCATTAAAAAACTGACATTTTGTTTGAAATAACAGTTTATATAAAGTAGTCTTGAAAACTAGAGATCAGTCGCTCAGTCTCCTACGCACTAAGCTACCCACTTGTTTCAAAAAATACGATGTAATTATATTTAATGCATAATTATTAAAATAAAAGTTGTTGATGAAACCATTCTGTTTTGTAAATCAACTTTTTTATATGCCCTTATTCACTTCTTTATTTCATTTATCCTTTCCCATCCTTTATTCCAGACACATTTTAGCACCTTTTCTACCCTCGTGAAATTCTATCTAGTATAAAAAAAACATATTCAGTGGTGAAAAGCTTTATGATGGAGTGAAATTCAAGTTGTCCGCGAAGTGCGCTATACTCGAATAGCTACCTCAACCCGGTGAAAAGAGCTATTCAGTTTACCAAAAAGGCAGTGGAAGGTGGTATCGGACAACTCTGCCCTGGGGAACGGGATGGCAGATTGAGTTTCCTAACCGGGCGTTGGATTACTAACCAAGTTATGGATGCAAAACCGGCTCGAGAAAGGCCTCGGGTGTAGCCGAGCATATTAAGCAGGATCTACTCCAGGGGGTAGTGAAGATTTGACAACTACCGTAACAATTACCTGCCTTTCTTCAGGAAATAAAAGTTAAATAATAAAACGGACCCTTCTAAACAGCAACAAAAGTATTAATAATGGGTCGTTCATACGAAATATTTGTTTCTACTATTTCTAATATAAAAAGTGAAATTAGTGGACTTAAGAGTTTTAACTTGGACTCCCTATCAATAATGTTCAAGAGGAAATAATCAAAAATCATTATCTGACAATGAAAGGAAATGTACATGTTGTGTTAGTGTATTAAGAAACACAATCCACGTTGGGATCCGAGATAACAAAATAGTAGATTATGTGGCTAAATTAGATAAATTAGACTTTATCCAAAAAGTAGACACTAAACTACCATATACAGATTATTATAAAAACATTAAATTAGGTAGAAAGTTGGTCGAGTGTTCATAGACCGGGCAGTTCTATAAACCCATATATTTCCTAATATATATATATATATATATTAAAAAAATTGTGGTTCGCATATATAAATACAGGAAAGGACACAATGAAACCTTTTATTAGGTGAGGAAAATCATTAAATCTGTAATAATTATCTACATAAGGTAGGCTTAAGAAAAAGTTCTAGATATAAACTATAAACAAAAGTATGAGACGAAAATAGTTGACTGGACGATACAATGGAGAATGGAGATAGTTGGGAGTTGTAGTAAAAAAACAACACCAAATAAGTACAAGACAAGAAGTATATTTAATGTGTGCCGACGTTTCAACCTACCCTGTAGGGGCTATGAGAGAGAAACAAACAGAACAAACATATATAAAAAACGTTACAATAACAAGAATATGAAGAATTGTTACAATGACAAGAACATGTAATGTAGAAAACAAAATTGGTGACAGATATAATAATTAAAGATAACGAATATTAAAAAATATAATATATCTGTCACTATTTTAATTTTATTATATCTGTCACTTTTTAATATTCATTATCTTTAATTATTATATCTGTCACCAATGTAGTTTTCTACATTACATGTCACTATATTCTTGTTACTGTAGCGTTTTTTATATATTTTTGTTCTGTTTGTTTCTCTCTCATAGCCCCTACAAGGTAGGTCGAAACTTCGGCACATAAGTCTTGTACTTATTTGGTGTTGTTTTTTTTACTGCACCCCCCCCCAACTATCTCCAATCTCCATTGTATCGTCCAGTCAACTATTTTCGTCTCATACTTTTGTTTATAGTTTATATCTAGAACTTTTTCTTAAGCCTACCTTATGTAGATTAATAATTATCTACATAAGGTAGGCTTAAGAAATCTTTAATAATTAAGATTTAATGACTTCCTCATTCGGAGAAGGGTTTTTGTTGTCACAAAACTGAAGAAACTAAACGCGCTGGATTATGAAGTATTCCCATACCCAACTTATTCGCCAGGCTTATCTCTAAATATTTTCATCTGTTCAGAACTTTGTACAAATATCTTAAGTGTAAATTTTTATTAAATTATTCCCAAGTCAAAAATGCATTTTCAGACTATTTCTTCGGTTCTGAGACTAAAAATTCCAATACTTTTTGGGAAAAATGAATAGAAAAAGAAGGTAAATATTTTTTTTAAAATCGTTTTGTTTTCATAAAGTTGTTTTAAATTTATAAAATTTGTTGTGTTAAATAATCTTTGGTTTGAATATGAACATTTGCTATGAAAGGACCTAATAATATATCTAAGGGAGGCTGGTTTTCCTCCACTTAACAGTATCTACAGGGGCCCAGAAGTGTCCCGAGATACCACAAAATCGTTTTACGGCTGCTAACAGAATAAATTTACCTTTCACCGCCGTTGTCGAACTAGGGAGTTAAAACTCAATAAGCGCCGATATACGCTCCTAAGTAGAGTAAAAAAAAATTGCAGTATGATTTATTTAATATAGTTCACTCTTCTTAATGATGATAATCCCATTTACCGAAATAGGTCATTACAGCTTTCAAGTAATAATTAGTAACAAAAAGAGTATATTAAATAAATCGATTATTTACTGTATACTTGTAAAAAGGCTGTACCTCTCTTCAATATTTCATTACAATATCCATTGCCCCTTTGATCAGACAAGCTTCTTACCTGAAGTGATATTCATATTCATATTCTATATTTGAGTTATAATTAATACTGTAGTTTATTCTATTCCACCCAATCATAGTAATTACTCGACTATTTATAGTCAGACCAAAACTTTATCTCTTACTCCATTATTGAGAGTAAAAATAATTTTGCTCAATGAACTGAACTGGGGAAATATTATAACATAAAAACTATTTTAGCAACATAAATCCCATTGTAAAAACATTATGACATATCAATACAACAGCTTTATCAAAACATAAATTGAACTTGTGAAAATCAATAATATTAGACAATGCATATAAAACCAAAATTGGTAACTCTTAGTAGAATTTAAAACATAAAAAATTGCTGTCTACAATACTACCACAAAGAATTAAAATACCCATTGTGCAGACTTAATAAAAAGACAAAATATAAATAAACGAAATATTGTTTACAGATTCATGAATATATTTAAATGAAGATATATGCAAAACAAAAATAATTTCTACTATATCGATTAGTTATATATTAGAACTATAAAGGATACAGACTCAAGTTTTAAATTTAGAATAATAATACACTTTCCAACGCGTGCCAAGTTTCCAGTATTTAGGAAGCCGAATAGACGAACGAGAATTTGGATGAGAAGGAGGAAATTAGAGCCAGGATAGTATCAGCTAATAAAGCATGTTTTGGAATCTCAAAGCTCCTGAGAAATAAGCTCCTTAGCCTAAAGTCCAAGCTGATGATATATAGAACCATCATTTGGCCAGTAGCTGCATACGCAGGTGAAACCCTCGCACTGAATAAATCCAGTGTGGAAAAGCTTAAAAGATTCGAAAGGAGAGTTCAACGGCAAATATTCGGCCCAGTTCGAGAAAACGGCCAACTCAGGATCAGAAGGAACAAGGAGCTGAGTGAGTTATATGGAGACCTAACGATATCAAGCTTCATCAGGATCCAACACATCCAGTGTGTGGGCCACTTATATAGGATGGACGAAGAAAGAGCATCTAAGAAACTGCATTAAGGAAATCCGGAAGGAGTAAGACTTCGAGGAAGTCCCAACAATAGATGGAAGGATGCCGTCTGTGAAGATCTGAGACTGAGCAAGGTCTCCATCACTCGAGCAGGCGATCGGAACGATTGGGGAAGAGCGGTTGAGCAGGCCAAGGACTTCTTTCTGTCGCGCCAATAATGTAATATAATGTCAATTACAAAAGACTAATTTACTTAGCAATCGAATTACCTTTTAATCAATCTCAAATCCTTCGTAAATTCCACAGTGCTCCTTACTTTGTTCCGAATAAAAACATCCATAATGGCCATAATGTCCCATTTGATTCTGATTTCGTGCGAACCATATATTAATCCTTTCATGATAAATTTTAATCCCATTCAAACCCTCTAGATCCAAACTAGACACCTCTTCAATCCCCGATAATCCTCCGAGGCTTATGAAAAGGAGATGACATTTTAGTTGAATTTGTTATTGGAGTGCTACCTGTGGATAATTCGCTACTTGAATTGATCTCATGCCATTAAGGATCATTCATTCTATTTACATGTTGTATTATTACAATAAACTTGTAAATTTCAATCTATAATTTTAAAAAAAGAAGAAAAAAGTCGTGGTCAAGAGGGGGTATGGTTTTATTCCAAATTATTTCAGGTCCTTAAAATATAAACGATAACATATGAACCAGAGATGAAGGCAATTGAAAAGGGCATAGAAGAGCTCGAGGTCTCTCCGGATAGTATTGAATGACGTTCTTCACTTAACTCCAAAATGCTCCGTGTTTTCAAGAAAGAACAAAAAAAAAAAAAAGGGTGTAATTTTGACGCCAGAGTGAAAGTAAAAACAGGTGGAGAAAATAAAAGAGATATGAAAGAAAAGAAACAACAGTTGAAACCGACTACAGTGCCTCGAAAAAAAAAACAAAATGAAATAGCTCATAATTATGCAATTTTATCATGAAAATTATGAGGTGCCTTTTCTAAAAATGTTTAGAAGACATATACGTGCATAAACTTTAATTCACTAGTTAACTGATGAAAAGCAGTACCATAATTATCTAGTCGAAAAAAAAGTTATAAAAATAAAAAGAAAATGGATGGGGAATCTGCTGAAATATGCAGAGTGAATTAAGGGAGGGAAAAGTTAATTCTGTTTGTCTTACATGTCATTCTTACCCTCAATAGACAGGCTATTTGCTGATTGTCGATTATGGATTTGACATGTGGGGATGTAGATTTCAAGAGAGGGAGAAAAAAACCTTGGGGTTTTTCATATTCGTAGCCGTATTCTTCTGGCAAGGGCGAGTTTATATATATATATATATATATATATATATATATATATATATATATATATATATCTGTGTGTGTGTTTTTTTTTTTACGTGGGCTGGTGGAAATGTTCCATGGTAACCCAATGGAAGGATCGTTTATTAGAATTAGGACATGCACCATTCTTAAATAAGCATATTACAAGTCATTAAATATTCACTTCAAGAAATTAAAATTCACAGGTGGACTAAATTATTAATTTATATGTTACGGTGGTGTAAAATGATGATTAAATTTATAATCAGAAATTAAAAAACAATAATATATCATTATAATCCGATTTTGTTCGCTTTGTTTATTATATTTTTTCATCATTATATCCTTTTTTATTTTTATTTTACCTTCTTTAAATTAAAAATGTTGCCTGAAAGCCGTTGTCAGCATCGCTAAGAATCCTTCCCAACAAGGGATGCCATTTATTAATCCCATGTTTCAGAGTATTAATTCTAATTTAAATATTCTTTCGATTTTGGGATTCCAGAGAGATTTTTCAAGACAAGTACTCAAATTGTTATTTCTTTAAACGCCCTAACTTTATAACTAATTGAATTGTCTCATTTTCCAGAGGTTGTTATGTGTTTACCAATCTTCTAATCAGTTAACTTATATGCACCTTAATATATAGTGTATCTGGGTTAAGTAAGAACATAAATAATTATAATGAATATACTTTATAAATACAATTTCTTGTTTGTACTATCATTGAGTATGTACATTGAGAAATTACGATTAATGATGCAGATTCAATTGAGGATTGCTATGAAATAAATACAAAACTTAAAATAAAACTTATCTGGAAAAACCGAGGTACATATAGTTTCTTATTATTCTTGTCTATAGTAGTTTATATAGTTTATTATTAGTCATTTAGTTTATTATTATTCTTGCCGCAACGGCGGAGCCTCTCCCGTTCCGCGCCATATCTCCTGTCCCAAGCTCGCTTCTCTGCCAGCCCCTGCTTTGGCTACTCTTCAAGAAGTCCTCACGACCTTCTTTTTTCAGAGAGTCCCTTCTTCAGCTCATGTTCTTCGATCCGTGTTTCTTCAGAGTCTATTGCCACAAAACACTTGCAATCTCTTCGCCTGCCCTCGCCCCCTCCAGGGCTTTTTGATCCTTTTTACCTTACCCACGAAGGAGGTCTCTCCCATATGCTACTCGCTAAGTACCTATGTGACCTTTTTGACCATTCTTACTTTCTACATTCATATCCATTTTTACTATAACTCCCGGTACAAGCATAACAATACATATAAAAACCGTTATTAGGTTTAAATGTATGTTTTTTAACTAAACGGGCCATTGAATTTTAGGTTAGATACTACATGTAGTATTTTCAATTAAATAAACAGCGTGTTTTGTGTTCTTTTTGTCTATTTTTACATCCTAAACTGACGATATTCGAATGTCTGAATTCGAATAATCTCCTATCATATATCTCTTTGTTTGCCATAAATAACGTCAGCCTCAGAAAATACCACCCTCCAGTGAAGCATTCTCTTCTCTCCCCATAAATTCAGCAAGAGCTCAATTATTATCTACCCACCAATCTCAACCGTCAGTGCAGTAGGGCCCAATAGAAGGTTGGTTTTTCTCATCAAAATAAAAATATTTAAAAAATCACCATCAAACCTGGGTTCAAATCCCGGCCAAGACAAATCTTTTCTCTTCAAAATAAAAACATTTAAAAATAATCACCATCAAAAGAACAGAAAATATAAAATAAATTATAAAAATGACAACGAGATCCCAATTAAAGTAATGTTCACTGAACATTCTTCCCCATATAAACATCGCAAAAATTGCGAGAACACGGGGGTTATAGGATCGGTGAAAAGAATGGATTTGTCTGGCTTGGATACGAGCCTTAATACCTAAGTGGTTAGAGCACCACGCTAGAGACACGAGTGATCCGGGTTCGAATCCCGGACAAGACAAATCTTTTCTTTCCAAAATAAAAATATTTAATAAAGAACATATTATATTATAATTACATGAAGGTGGACGAGACACTCAGTGCGAACAATCTGATCCACCAATTTCAAGCTGATATCCTAGCAGACAAGTGAGAGGAGTTGCTGCTTGTTCATGCAGAGAGTGTCTCGCTTATCTTCATATATTTATTATTATAGTCGCGGTATATCACAAATCATTAATAATGATACTATATAAACATTTGCAAAATTACATACCTTCTAACCCCAACCTCAGAATGTAGAAGGTTTGCAAAATCTCCCCAAATTATTATAAATTTTATTATTAAAATATCGTAATAATTACTATTAAAATAACCGCGTTTCTATTTTATTTCTTAAACAGCAATTTTCTATTTTTAATATAATTTTCTATTATTTTTTTAAAATGAATTTAATTTGTTCTGTCTCTACGCCTGGGTTTTTTGTCTTTATATTTAAATTATAGAATAGTTTGTCACAATTAAGAATTGGAGAAGGCTTGAGAAGAATTGAGAAGACGGTGACTTTCCTTTTGTTATCTTGTAAAATTTCACTTTAAGTTTTTAAGAGCTGTAAGTTGAGCCGTGTTGAGCTCGAATTGTGGGCAGTCTTCTCTAACACTTGCCTGACAGTTTGAGCTGTATTGTTTCACTTTTGACACGTGGTTGCTCCGGAACCACTGAGGGGATAGATTTGTATAAATTGAATTCAAAGCCTGCACGATATAATTTCCTCTATTCTTGAGTTTCTTGTGCCTGTGGTCCATTACATCAACTACAGCCTAATACCGATTGTTTTGCCTTCAAAACTCTTTACCATTCGTCTAAAGGAATCTTCATAGCACTTGTTTGCAAATTTATTCTAATTTCATATCCTTTATAAAAAAATATGTATACCACTACTACAAAAGGTGTTGCCTACATTACTGGGTACATTTCTAGGCCAAAGATTGTGCAAGGAGGTAATTTATCTGTAACCACCTTATTAGCTTGCTTGTTTCCCAGTACCCATGATTCCATAGTGGTCTGGAATGAATCAGGAGTATATAGGGTAGGTATGTTAGAGTAAAGTAGCCAAACTGAAAATTTGAAATAAGTACCTAATAACAAAAAACAATTCCTATATAGGAACGCTTTGTTTAGGATATATTCACTCCTTAATGTTGTTCAAAGTGATTTCCTTGTGCATTAATACAGGCTCGGCATCTTTATTCAACAGCAGCAGTGGCAGAAGCACATTTTTGGAATTTCTTAATAAAGTTTACTATGGTTGAAGATATTCCTCCACAACTGAGAATGAGCATGTGGTTTCAATTAGATAATTGTAAAATAAATAAGAATACAATTATGTCTTCCACGGACATTCGTATAATTTTTCTCTACGAATTTAAACTTGGCCATAGCGTCACGTTGGTTTGAAAATGAATTAACAGAGGCCCAGCACCTCTCCCGATTTTTTTTTTCTTTTCAGGAGCTGAATATAGAGGTGCTTCCTCACCCACTATATTCTCCGGACCTTTATCCACCTGAATTTTACTTTTTTCTGTTGTTTGGATAATTATTTAAGAAATAAAAAATTTTACAACGAAATCCCTGAAATCGGTCTTCAATGACTTCGCTTTTTCCTTGACACCTAATTTCTACAGAGCGGGGATAGAAATGCTTGTTTTACGTTGCTAGAAGTGTATTGAAAGTGAAGGATCCTATTTTGATTAATAACAGTATTGTTTTTTGCTAATAATTTAAATTTACACCTTCACTGACATTTCATATGTTACGTTACAACCCAACACATACTCATTCTCAGTTGAGAATTATTTTTTTGATATCTTCAACTAAATCATACTAATTATTATTAAGAAAATCCGAAAATGCCGTTCTGCCACTGCCACGGTTGAAGAAAGGTGCCGAACCTGTCTCAATGCTCAAGGAATTCACTTTAAACAACATTTAATAAGGATGTTAATGTATACATTTAACGAATAAAGTATGTAGAACGTCCTAATACAATATAATATAAAATATAGAGCTGTCTACATTGCTTTTCAGAATTGAAAATTTCAGAATATTAACTATAGAAAGATCCTTAAACTTATAATGGATGCACCTTGTAGTGTCTGGTCTTCGATTTACCTATGACAGGTCTATCTTTCGTTCATCGATTGATTCTAAATTCGGGACAGGCTTGACTGCCCGATCCATGTATGTGATATTTTAAAATAATAATCCTCGCGTTTAATCAGAAATATTAGTTTTAAAAGATGTCCCGAGAGTCGAAACTGTTTTTCTAGATAAGGAAACATAATAATGAATATGAAGGGTAATTTAATGCGACTATTGAATGCGACTATTCCGTATTGAAGGAGACCCCACCCATACTCGTGTATGTCGTTCTTGACTACTATGAAATGCATTTCATTAACTAAGGTGAATAGAAAAGGTAAAAAACTGTCCGCTGTTTCTACTTCAACACTTAGTAGACGAATGCTCTATGCCCCCAATTATTAACAAAAGACTCATATACATGACTACTATACGACCTATTTGGAATAGAGCTTTGAGGCTCCACTAAGCCATGGAATTCCTCTTCCTCTTCCAATCCTTACAATCCAAAATTCTTTGTAAAATTCTTAATTTTCCTAGCTCAATAGAGTCATCCATAATGACCGCAATTTCCCATTTGTTGATGATTTGGCACGAGCCCGTTACCACCCCTTTCATGACAAAATTTATTCCCATTCAAACCCGGCTACTTATTCAATTCAGATAATCCTCCGAGCCGTCTAAAACAAGATGGCTGCGTGACCTTCTAATTTGAACTTGATATTTTACTACTACTGGGTTATTTTCCCTACTTGCCGTGTCATTATGTATCATTCGTGTCATTATATTTACTGCTTTTATTGCTATAATTAAAAAAAAAACCTTTATCACTACAACCCGTGAAAGGGTCTGGGGTTCAGTACATGGTAGAAGCTTTACTAGTCCATTCTTGTGCATGGAGGTGATTAGTCCTAGATCACGCTTGACCACCAGATTTCCCCCTTATTTTGGGGGTTATTTTAGCCTAAGGAGGGTCTCAGATCTCATAGGATCCATCTTCGGCCGCTAACAGACTAAATTAAAGTTTTGCCAGCTGCGGATTTCAAACCGGGATTTTCGACATGGCAACTCAGTGCTTTATTGTTATAATAATAATAATAACCTTTATTTGTTCATAAAATATAATAAACATATACAAAAACTTCCTTTTTTTTCATACCTATTTATATATGAACAAAATCAACCTTTAGTTGAGGTTTTAAGTTCGATTGCTTAATATATCACTCTAACATATTTCATATATAATATATCACTCTAACATATTTCATATATCACTCTTGCAACCACACTAAATAATATACCTGCCCCATCCGTTTCCACTCTTTCCTATCTAATGCTACTCTCTTCCAGGCTGCCTCTCCGCAGCTCTTCTTCATCTCCTTGTCCCAGTCTGTCGGTGGGCGTTTATTGTTATAATACAGTTGTAAATTTAAATAAATGATTTTTTTTAAAATAATAATAATCAAAGTTGAACATTTTTAATTTTATTATTTGTACATATTTCAATTATTATTGTAAACAAATGTGTTGAATAATAATTAGTTTTTTTTTCCTGTAACCATTTAAGTTTTTATTTTTATTATATTTTTCTACAGGGTTTATCAATTTCACTGTGAGCCACTGTCCCTAATACTTTTATTTCTGACTCATCCTCTATGAAACAGCATCGACATTAGAAAAAAATCGGCGATGGCCCTTCTCAAGTACACAAGAGACATCCCATGAAGGTGGACAGCGGACCAATGAGATTACAGTTATGTGTGACGACGTGTGGGTCGGAATAACGATGAGAAGGTCCTGCTATCTGTCCAGGCTCCAAGTGACACTTAAGGCTTTTATTCGTTCTTTGTATTATACTACTAGCGCTCAGATACTAACGGTATGTTATATCTGAATATTGTGTATATAATGTTATATATTATGATGCCTGAAGGTTATTAAACATAATATGTTTATTAACCTTCAGGCATCAGGCAAGTATATAAGAAACATGCATGTACCCAGTAATATTATACAGATGTCTGTAACAGATGAAGGCATGGAAAACTACCCATGATACACCTTGAATTTTATGAAGCCTAATAACCATTGAAAGAAAAGCTCTTATCAGTTAAAGAAAATCAATTTGAATCAAGGTTAAAAGTTTACACTCCAATTATATATGAAATAAAACTATTCCAACAAAAGTTTGTTGGCTAGATGTTAAACAAGGGTGATCGAGAATCGAAAATTTGCCATTTAACTAAATTCGACTGTATTATTTTAATTCAGAATATGTTCGCGTGAAGAGAGAGAAATGTACATTTGGCACGCAAATAACGGATATAAAACTAAGTCAATATACATTTAAGTAGCTGACCTCTTTTTAAAATTTATTTCAAAAGAGAGATAACTCAAAGATTATAGTACAATGATATGAAGCGATAAATCCATAATTACAATTTTTTTTGTTTCGTTTATGGCCATTATGCTACAATGGCTAATCGGATGATTACAGTTGGAGCCCTGAATTTTGCCTATCAAGGTATATTTACTTTATTACATATTAGACATTACTTACTTATTATTCTCTTTGTTTTTGATTTATTTACATTGTTTCTCAACATTATTGTTAATACTTAAACCCACATATATAGTAATAAATTCATATGTGGAAATAAATAAACCTTATATACGTTTAAAACTAAGAAATAAAACTTATATATGGCTGGAAATGAACAGGAGGAAAACTGTGTACATGGCAATTACATGTAAATATAACAGCCCTGTCCCTCGTAAATTGGGAAATAGAAAAACCCGTGAATGTAATCTTGGCAGCTGGCTCACAAACGATGGAAGCTCCAACAAAGAGATAACATAAAAAAATAGTAAAAGGTAGAAAAATTATTGGATGCCTTAACTCTGTTTTGTGGAGTAAACAGGTTGACCTAAAAAAAAAAAAAAAATGAGTTTCCTCTCGTTGGTTGAAAATGTTATCATATGGATTCGGTGAGTGGACAATTACAAAAAAGGAGGAAAGGATGTTGATAGCCGTGGAGATGGACTTCTGGAGACGTTGTTGTTCTATTTCCAGAATTCAGCACGTCCCTAAAAGAACAGTAAGGCAATTGGTTGATCAGGAAACAACGATCCTCTTAACAGTAGAAACAAGAAGATTGAAATGGTATGACCACTTAAAAAGAATGGCAGAGGAACGATGGCCACAAAAAAATCTTCGATTAATGCCCAACGGAAATGAGGAAAAGAGGACGACCCAAAAAAGATGGTTGCAGGATGTGGAGGAGCACCATCATGGATGGCACCGAGGGGTCTTAAAGAAGGAGAGAACTTTTGTATACGTCTTATCCCAATAGAATTATTATCATACTTTATTTTAATAGAGTGTATACAAAAAAATGACCGTTTTATATAATTCCAAAGTTCATAAGTCTGTAAATATTTTAATGCTATTTATTATTTACCAACACTTAATAATCCCTTTAGAGCATTCTCTAAGCTTGTTTACTAACACTGGACTTCTTCAAAAAAAGCCTCAGTTTAGTTATTTATTTCCAAGAAGAAACATGACAGTGTCCTACGAAATTCTCGTAATTTTAAGAAATTACTGGAAAAAAAATTACACAGCCGCTGAAGCAACTCGTGAAATTATTAAATATGAAGGGGGAGGTTTCCTTGACCAGCGCACTGCGCACTGCGCGGCGCTGGTTTGAAAAATTTAGCAGTGGAGATATGACGTTGGGAAGGCAGAAGGGCTCCGGGCGACCATAATTGATATTCATGAGGTTCTGAAGAAAGCTGTGGTGACAAATTGCCAGGGAGTGTGGTGAGTCGAGAGACACTGCTGGACGCCATCTTCTCTCCATGGGGAAGGTGAATAATACAAATAATAGAAATATTTGATTAAAAAACGGTCATTTCTTTTATACACCGCATTATATATTTTCCCTTTATATTGTATTCTAGATTATATTAATTTGTTTGTATCATGCCTATCAAGCCCAGAAGAAGACCTCCAATGTGGGGCGAAACGTTAGTTTCAAAGAAATAGTTCATCTCTATTTAAGAAATTCTTACTTTGACCTCCACCCGGACCATTTTCTCCTCCCTACTCAGGTGTTGCTAGGAAATGGATAATTTTTTACAATATTATAATTTTCAATGCATCTACAAGCCCTCGAAGGTGTAAAATAAAATATTATAAATATATTGTATAAAATGTGGAATGTCATTCTTGGACGTTTATTTAACTTGTGAACTAATTTTGTGACAGGCAAAGAATAATAATCGAAAGATTAAAACCAAATATTTGTGGTTGATGCTGGAATATTTTTCTTATTTTCTTTATTTATACCAAATAAGTCCAATTTAAAAAAAAATAATAATTTTGCAGTTACATATTTTAGCTTATTTGATTATGTATCGTAAACATACATATTTTTTTAAACTTACAAATATCGTGGATGAGTAAATGATTCCGATCGATGTCAAGATTAAATTTTTAACAGTGAGCAACTATTAGACTCCAAAATATAATGAAATTATGGAATATATTTTTTAATTTTTTTCAATAATTTTATTATCATCTCAGTTCCCTTAATGTTACATTTTAAATTATTCGGAAATGCGATCTTTTGATTCAAATCGGGAAGGCTACAGCTCGATGATTCTACTAATTTCTTCTGAAATCGTATTCAACCGACTGTTAAAACACTTTCGAAAAATACTTCAACTGGAAAAACTTTTTGGTCAGGTCAACTGTAATAGACGAGTCGAAATCTCCTTAGTCCTCAATAGTACAAAATAAAAATAAAAAATCAAGATTCAGAAAAAAAATTAAATAAGCAATACCAACTAGTAAACGGAGGGGTAAAGAAGAGTTGTAATGCTAATGAAACCGTAAATATTTATTGAAAACTTTCATTGTTAGTTATAAAAAAAAAATAAAAAACCTGTACCATTACAGCCCATGAACAGTCTGGGTTCAGTACATGATAGAGGCTTCACTATTCCATTCTTGTGCAGGGAGGTGATTAGTCCTAGACCACGCTTGACCCAAGCCCAATGAGGGTCCTGGATCCCATAGGACCCATCTTCTGCCACTAACAGATTAAACATTAAATGAAACTCTGCCAGCAAGTGGGATTCGAACCCAGGGCCTTCGCCACGGCAACTCTGCGCTTTACCACTGAGCCACTCAACTCCCCTACTGTTATTTATGCTTACCAAAATTAGTTTTGAAATATAAAACTTTAAAAACAAAAAACGCACACCGTGTGGCTTATCAGTAATAAGGGTTCTACCGATACCCAAAGATATCGATACAGCCCTTTGCGATATATCGGAACAAAGTATCGATACTACAATAATATCGAGAAAAAAAATATCGATATCACGTGAAATCGGAATAAATTTTAGTCGTAAAATGGCTACAAACATTCGATTGCCAGGAAAATGTCACACATTGGAGAATCGATCAAATAGTGAAAGATCTTTTTTTTTATTATTATTAGAAGAATATGGTACTCTTTCGATATTCTCAAAGTATCGAAAGATCTTTCAGATATTTCACAGATGGGTGATGTCTAAATTTTTTATTATGTTATGAACGCTATCTGTACATATAAGGGAAAGTAATTAAAGGAAAAAAAATAATATACACGCATTGGAAAGGACATTCTTTCGATATTAGAAGAATATGTGCTCATTCGATACTCTCTGAGTATCGAGGGATCTGTACGATATTTCACAGATGGCTGATATCTAATTTTTTTATTATGTTATAAATCCTATCTGTACAGATCAGAGAAAAAAAAATAATATCCATGCATAGGAAAGGACGTTCTTTCGATATGGAATGATATTCATATTCTTCTGATATGGTATGCATTTAACTGTTTCGATATTCACTTGTCCATACCGATATTGATAAAGTATAGGAACAAAAGTATCGATACCAATATATAGGTATCGAAAGGAAAAATATCGATACTGTACCCATATCAGTAATGTGGGTAGAACCCTACGCACACGCAAAAGAAAAAAGATCACCGGACCATAAGTCAACACATTATTAAGTTCAAAATATATTACTGGTTAGAAAATAAATAAGTATATGTACGACAATCAGTAACTTGTTATACAATTCCCTTAATGGTTTTAAACCATTTTCCCTGGTGATGGCCATCAATAAAAGTTTTATTGTTTAGGGAGAAAATAAGACAAAAAATATAGTAAAACGGTTACTTTTTTGTAGATTATTATTTAAAACAATTGATGAATGAGATTTGTTTATATCCTACGATAGTAGTACCTTTACGTAACCTAATAAGTGATAAAATTAATATCCTTAGATGAGTCAATTAAATCAGTATACAAGCTAATATAAAACAAAATTAATTGTCTCTTGAGTTAATTAAATACATCAAGGATGGTCTGTTCAATATTCACCTAATAGGTTTTTAATTTTCTCCAGAATAGATGAGAAAATTGATTAATTAAGACCACGGGGATATAGATTAATTAAGGTTTTTTAAACTAATAAGAGACCAGTAGATTAAAAAATTAGATTTCACCTCTCGGTGAAAAATGGTTAGAAATGAATTGGATGCATGGGGATATGGCGACCCTATTGGTTATTATCAATGTTTCAGTCTGGAACGACTTAATTGTTTGACAATTAGTTTGAGAAAACCCTGTACTGAAGGGTATCTATAGGTGCTCCAATAATCCAAAGGTTGACTTAATAAAAAAAGGGTTACCTGTGGTGTAGTTTTTATTACGTTCTACACCTAAGGGCGATGGTTCCCGAATACTTGGTGGCCCTATGATATTTTAAAGGGGGTATTTATTTATTTAAACACCCTTCCTTGTCTTACGGGGTTTTGTCAATATTAATTATTACACAATACTCAATATTAGAGGGAGTAAAAAAATCCTTGGTTATGTCGTCCTTTGGAAAGGGTTTGAAAATGGGAGTCCCAAGATTGTACTGATATCAGGTACTCGTTAAAGATCCCTATCATAATTAAACCTGGACAGGCAACCCACTGTAAGATCAGCCGATCAGCCATTGCAGTACAAAGTGTCGTTAAATAAAAAAACAAACATTAAAAAAATATAACCAATTTTCTAAAAGGATTTCTTGGGACAAATACTTTCTCAAACTATTTCAGTTATGTTTCTTTTATATAGCATTATATTCATCGTTTTGGTAATTTGTTATGTGCGAGACTTGATTGTTTATATTTAGGGGATCTTGAAAAATGTATCGAAAAATGTAAAAATAAAATGTTGTTATTGGGAGTAAAAATGATATATTTTGGAAGTATTAGACAGAAAAATATAATAAGGCATAATTTTATTAATTAAAGTTACTAATTGAGGTTGAAAACTTGATTTATATCAGATGTTAAAAATTTCCTTCATTTTTTTAGGAAAAACGACGGAATGCGATGTTCTAAAAGTTGGAATATGGCTCACAAGTTCTCATTGATATTTCAACAGGTTTATGGCTTACAGTGACCTCGCGAAATTTAAATTTCTAGAATAATTAATAATCTAGAAACATTAAAATTGTTAGAAGATAATTGTGCTAATTACTTGAGGGCACTAGAGATAGTTACTATTCGTACTATTACTAGTACTATCCTACTACTACTATTTACTATAAGTGTGAAATCGACAAAAGCTAACGATTTTCTAAAATTAATTTGACATTGAATTCGATTATGTTACAAAAGAGCTGGGTTCATAGAAAACATAGAATGAGGGGCCATTTCCATTCATAGAAATAAATTTGATGAGTATTTTCTCTATTTAATTTTCTAGAACTATTACCATATACTTAAAATAATTAGAGACTAAGCTTCCATGAAGAGGAAGTATAAATTAAATCAAATTAATTAATAACATTGTCTTTGTTTCACGACCATGATAAATCTTGTTGCTATGTGCATAAATAATTTACTGGCATTTATTTTTTTTATTTATCTACTTACAGGTAATTTCAACTTGCAATTTACAAAAAAATAAATAATATGACTTTTTTTATACATTTACCTTTGTAAAGTACACACCCGATGACATTAGTTCGTATAATCGACTCTCTACTTTACTTATTTATATCTAAAGCATCAACACTTTTATTACAAACCCAGTACGAAAACAAAAGAGCAACCACAACTAAAAAATCTTAATATTAGTGTTAAGTAAATTAATCTTACGAAAACAATTTCGCATTTAAAATCAACGGAGTGCAATTAAAGTAAAAAGCCATTTTTTCCCTCATGAAATACAACCTCCGACCTAAATCCCCATTAACTCGGCCTTTTGTGGCTCACTGGCATGGAATTATACTTCCTAACGCATCTTCTACAATGCCTAGCATAATTCTTCTTCCTCAGTTTTTTCATTTGAAATTGAAATATGTTTTTACTTCTTTGTACGCAGATCTCAAAGGACATATCTATTTTTTTTCATTTGAATTCATTTTGACTTGTTTCGATGTGATGTCTGTACGTAAATTATCATATCTAGTTCCAAGCGGAAATGGAGAAAGTTAAAAAGTTGATATGAAATTGGTTTAACATCTCGTTTTAGCACCACTCTTGTTAGTAACTAAACGATCTCTCGAATTTGCACTTTGATTGCAATAAATAAATAGTAAATACAATAAATTTGACAATAGTAGGCTACGATGGATTTCTGTCAAATTAATAAATTTTATCTTATAAGTTTAATATTTATAAATCAGAGATTACAGTAAGTGGGAAAAACATAATAAATTCTAGACGTTGATGATCAATCGAAAGTTTTATTTTACTTTAAACTCTTAGATTGCTTTTCACCGACCGTCATAGGCAATGGATACTTTAGTAATCCTTACTATTTGCTTGGGGAGTACACACCACAGCCTTACAGCGAGCCAGGGCTCATTTTAGAAAATATACAACTGTTCATTTAATTGGGTTAAACGTAGCTCAAATCTTTTAACTACAATTTACATGCACTCTGTTGTTCAGATTGCATTATCATTTCGAGTTTTTTGCTCAGAATTTTAATTTGTATTTAAAGTTTCAGAGATCGGAGTGGCTCAGTGGTAGGGCACTGAGTTTCCATGCCGGAAATCCTGGTTCAAATCCCGTTTTAGGCAAAGACTTTTATTTAGTCTGTTTGCAGCCGAAGATGGATCATATAGGATCTAGGACCCTCCTGGTGCTCACCCAGCCTCTTAAAAGTATTATAAAAATAGGGTACCCAAATTAAGAGGGAAAAATCTGGTGTTCAAACGTGACCTAGGACAAGTCGCCTTCTTGCAGAATCGTTGTCCATGAAACAGTACAGTATCCACCCATCTCGGGCTGTCTGACTTCATTTATCAAAAGTTTTATCTCACCGATTTATTTGGTGGATGACTAAAACTTTTTTTATTAAAAAATGTTGGCAATTAATATACATTTGAATAACGAAAGACTTAAGGGATAAACCAAAAATAGTAATTGTAATTTTAAATATACCAATTTACCGTATACAATATACTCAGTACTACTGACAAATCCACATGGAATACTACTAAAAAACTCCTAAAATATAAAAATTTCAACCATCCACTTTTAACCGAATCCCAAACCTGATCAAGATCTGATAAAAAAAATCACAAATTTTCGGCCAGCACCTATTCAACACATTTAACCCTCATCCAGATATCCTTAATCCAACCAACTCTGGATGCATTGAAGCAGAATTAAGTATTCCTCTTCAGTTTTCCCCTCCTCCTAAATCATTCCATCCTTCCGAAATACATTTGAATAACGAAAGACTTAAGGGATAAACCAAAAATAGTAATTGTAATTTTAAATATACCAATTTACCGTATACAATATACTCAGTACTACTGACAAATCCACATGGAATACTACTAAAAAACTCCTAAAATATAAAAATTTCAACCATCCACTTTTAACCGAATCCCAAACCTGATCAAGATCTGATAAAAAAAAATCACAAATTTTCGGCCAGCACCTATTCAACACATTTAACCCTCATCCAGATGTCCTTAATCCAACCAACTCTGGATGCATTGAAGCAGAATTAAGTATTCCTCTTCAGTTGTCCCCTCCTCCTAAATCATTCCATCCTTCCGAAATATCAAACATTATTCACAGATTACCCGCCAACAAAGCCCCTGGGCACGACCTAATCACATCCCACATTCTAAAACGCCTTCCTCGGAAAGCGATCCTACTCCTTACGTATATATATGTATATATATATATATATATATATATATATATATATATATATATATATATATATATATACAATGCCATACTCCGCACCACCTACTTTCCTCAATCCCGGAAATTACCCATAGTTAAGATGATACCAAAACCTAAAAAAACACCAGAACTCCCATCTTCTTACCGTCCTATATCTCTTCTGCCCGTAATGGGCAAAATACTAGAAAAACTAATTCTGAAACGTGTTCATCCTATCATTGAATCCAACCAAATAATTCCAGATCACCAATTTGGTTTCAGAACATCACACTCCACTATCCAACAATGCCATCGTGTTTTGGGCGTTGTCTCATCCGCATTAGAGCGCGGAATGTACTGCACGGAAGCTTTTCTCGATGTAGACCAGGCTTTTGATCGGGTCTGGCATCCGGGCCTACTGTACAAACTCCGTAATTTCTTACCTTCTACTTACTTCCTTATTATCAGTTCCAACCTTATTAAAAGAATCTTTAAAGTAAATCATAATTTTTCCAACTCTTCCCTCATTACCCAATCTGCCGGTGTTCCTCAAGGTGGTATCCTGGGTCCCATCCTGTACACGATATATACAGCTGACATCCCAACCCATCCAAGCACTGTCCTCACTACGTACGCTGATGACACATGTGTGTTATCAGTAAATATTTTTTTATATATTAACACTTTATTGAAATATTACAATCTGCCACTTGGTACAGGTTAAATTTAAAGTTTCAACAAAAAAACATTTTTATGCAATAGATAATATGATATTTAAAAAAAAATAAAATTGGAGCCTTAAGCCATAACTGTTTTGAGAAGAGTTTAGGAAAGTAGAGAGGTTTTACTGTTACAAATTTCAATCAAAACAATCCAAGGGAAAAATAATTCTGGGAGTAAGAAGTGTATTTTCTCTTAATGTCCGTACCGCTTTGCATAGGTAAAATAAAATATTGCATCACTAAAAACGTTTATATAATAGGGAGATGGATTTGGAGTACTCTGTAATAAATAAGAAGTGATAATTTACAAAAACCTAATACTGTCCATGCTTGTTTTAATTTTATTCGGAATCCTTATTCGAGTTACATAATTACTATTTAATAGGCATAGAAGAAAGAAATGTACCATCCACGGATCTTTTTATCGTTATAATTCGTAGCTATGGGCTTCCATTTGTCACGTCTAATCTTTTCTTTGACCTTTTGTGATCTCACTGCTAGGTTATCTAAGGGTCCCAAAGAAAGCCTAGACTTCTGATAAGGCTTATCATACCCTTAGGATTTCCTCCAGTTTAAAACAAAAATTTATGTCCTTTCTGATGAAAATGAGAGCTTTAAATTTGAATAGAATAAGTTCAGTATTTTCTTAATTCCTTAGGCAGGTATCTTAACTGCAAATGGCTGCAATATAATATAGGTGTCATTATTTCTTTGGTTACTACGAATTTAAGGTAACACATAAAAGCATCAAGCATAGAAGAAGTATCCAATACTGCATCAGATTTCGAAATCCGATTCTTCATTTAAACATATGCAATGCGATAGAAACGACTTTTGTTCAGTCGTATTTGTTGTATATATTAAAACAAACTTTTGTTTATGAGCTCGTAAAATACTGGTATCCTAAAAATAGTGGTCTACTTTTTTCTGTATTTAGGTTGATAAGGTTTCCTACTCAATCCAGCTTTTATAGATTACCTCACTTCATTTATCAAAAGTTTTATCTCACCGATTTATTTGGTGGATGACTAAAACTTTTTTTATTAAAAATGTTGGCAATTAATATACATTTAAATAACGAAAGACTTAAGGGATAAACCAAAAATAGTAATTGTAATTTTAAATATACCAATTTACCGTATACAATATACTCAGTACTACTGACAAATCCACATGGAATACCACTAAAAAACTCCTAAAATATAAAAATTTCAACCATCCACTTTTAACCGAATCCCAAACCTGGTCAAGATCTGATAAAAAAAAAATCACAAATTTTCGGCCAGCACCTATTCAACACATTTAACCCTCATCCAGATATCCTTAATACAACCAACTCTGGATGCATTGAAGCAGAATTAAGTATTCCTCTTCAGTTATCCCCTCCTCCTAAATCATTCCATCCTTCCGAAATATCAAACATTATTCACAGATTACCCGCCAACAAAGCCCCTGGGCACGACCTAATCACATCCCACATTCTAAAACGCCTTCCTCGGAAAGCGATCCTACTCCTTACGTATATATATATATATATATATATATATATATATATATATATATACAATGCCATACTCCGCACCACCTACTTTCCTCAATCCCGGAAATTACCCATAGTTAAGATGATACCAAAACCTAAAAAAACACCAGAACTCCCATCTTCTTACCGTCCTATATCTCTTCTGCCCGTAATGGGCAAAATACTAGAAAAACTAATTCTGAAACGTGTTCATCCTATCATTGAATCCACCCAAATAATTCCAGATCACCAATTTGGTTTCAGAACATCACACTCCACTATCCAACAATGCCATCGTGTTTTGGGCGTTGTCTCATCCGCATTAGAGCGCGGAATGTACTGCACGGGAGCTTTTCTCGATGTAGACCAGGCTTTTGATCGAGTCTGGCATCCGGGCCTACTGTACAAACTCCGTAATTTCTTACCTTCTACTTACTTCCTTATTATCAGTTCCAACCTTATTAAAAGAACCTTTAAAGTAAATCATAATTTTTCCAACTCTTCCCTCATTACCCAGTCTGCCGGTGTTCCTCAAGGTGGTATCCTGGGTCCCATCCTGTACACGATATATACAGCTGACATCCCAACCCATCCAAGCACTGTCCTCACTACGTACGCTGATGACCCATGTGTGTTATCAGTAAATATTTTTTTATATATTAACACTTTATTGAAATATTACAATCTGCCACTTGTGGGCAATAAGTAATAGTGCTGTGTAGCATACAGTCATTCCATAACAAAGCAATAATATAAACAAAATAAAATAAATAAATATATACATGCGGAAAAATATATACATGCGGTAACAGAAAGAAATTAATGCGGAAATGATAATAAAATAAAGTAAAAAAATAAATAAATAAAATAAATAATAATAATACTAATAATAAAAAATAAATAAATAAAATAAAATGTACACAGTCATACCCTATTTACAATTTGCCTGGGGTTCCCGAACTGAGCTTCTTCCCCAGGAATGAGGGCAAAGCAGGAGTCCGGGAAGCCCCAGCCCCCTTTCCCAGCCGCGTCACTGGCATAAAATGCCAGTGGAAGCTGGTTAAGGGCGCTTCACACACACAGGTCGTGAGTGGAGAATCTTGCCAGTGCCAGTACTTCAAATAACATTGTTACAACAGATTTCTCGGGGCCATTGCTGGATAATGACTGAGCCAGGGGGTTGGGATGACAGGCAAGGTTTTGGTGAAAGTTGAAAATTTAGTAGGGATGAGGTCGAGGACGAAAGGAATGTTGAGATCATTATGGAGGGTTTTGTTGGAAACATAATAAGGAGCATTGATAATAGTTCTCAGGACTTTGGATTGAAAGGATTGAATGCGTCTGATATTCGATTGTTTTGCGGTCCCCCACAGTTCCTGTCCATAGGATCAGTAAATAAGGATCCATTTGTTACATCCCAATCTCTTCAATCCTATACCTCAAACCTTCAAGAATGGCGTCGAAATTGGAGAATTAAAATAAATCCCCTCAAATTACCTTCACTGGTAATTCTGGACAAACGTCTCACTTGGAATCATCATACAAGACTGAAAAGACAAGAAACTGCTCGACGACTTCAACATTTACTGGCCAAACGTTCTAAGCTCCCAATTAATTACAAAAGACTCATTTACATGACAGTTACCAGACATATTTGGACATAAGGAGTTGAGCTTTGGGGCTCTACTAAACCATACAATTCATCTCGTATCCAATTCTTACAATCCAAAATCCTTCGTACAATGCTCAATGCTCCTTATTATGTCACAAACAAACTCATTCATCATGATCTTAATATCCCATATGTTGCTGATTTGGCCCGAACTAGATACCTACCCTTCCATGACTGGCTCCATACACACTTGAATCCGCTAGTCTCTCAACTTGCTTCCCATACTATTCTCAGTCTGAAAAGAAGATGGCCTCGAGAACTTCTACTTCTACTTCTACTATAGAACTTTATTGGAGTGCTACCAATGGGTAGTTTCTCCACAAGTGTTTTTTTTTTCATTTCATTTGTTGATATTAGCAGATTTATTTGTTTTAATATTATTACAGTTGTAAATATCAATTAATCAATCTAAAAAAAAATAATAATCAATATTCCCTTCGTTAAAGGTAAACGAAAACTACATTTCCTCGAAGAATCGAACCTTAATTAGTTTTGTTTAATTACCTTACTTTTATTTTCTGTGCCACAACAACCCATGAGTCTTGAGTGCAACAACACGTTTAAGAGACTGTATTTGTTCCAAGACAACAGCAGTGCTACAAACGTTAATTTTAATCATTAATTGCTAGTAAATATAAATATTCAACGACAATTGACCACACTTAATTATTTCTGGTGATATGAAGTTGTGTAGAGCAGTGCCTGATTAAGCGACTTAGTAGAATCTTTCCTTAAGCGGATTCGCACCGCACCGCCTTTTGCCGCAAACTCCTAAACAGTTTAACGATTGTTTAGTAGTGAGAATCCTGGCCCACACTTCCACAAATACAGGAACTCACACTCACGCGTGCACACACGCACACACACACACGCACGCACACACACACACACACACACGCACGCACACACACACACACGCACGCACACGCACGCGCACACACACACACACACAAACACATACCCACACACACACACAAATAAGCAAACACACACACACACACACACATATGTGTCATACATATATATATGTATATCATACATACCTATATAAGGAATAGGTTGATTTTTAATTATGGCTAATAATATTTTTTTAAATTATAACTATTTATTTCAATTTAATTGAGCACTAATCGATGCACAATACTATTTTTTAATCTGTCCTTTGCTAATAAAAATAGAGAATAATGATATTTTATAATCCATATTTGCTTCCTCACAGTTGCAAATAGAACCCATTTCTAATTATACAATTGTTTAGACTTAATACTAAAACTATTTAGGGGCGACCTGTGGTCTATTTGTTAGCGTAACAAATTACTAAGCCCAAGATTGCGGGTTCGTAATCCGGCAGGTGGCCCTGGGATTTTTTAAAGGAAGTATAAAATCCTTAGTTACGCCGTCCTTCGGAAGGGACATTGAGCGGAGGTCCCGAGCCTGTACGATGTCAGGTACTCGTTAAAAATCCCTATCCTAATTTAAACTGGATAGGCAAAATTTAGAGCTCCCACTGTAGCATTGTTCGATTAGCCATAGCAGCATAAAGTGACGTTAAATAAACAAACCCTAAAACTATTTATTCATACAATAAGTAAGAAACTTAATAATAATTTAAAAAATATAAAATATATGACAAGCAATTGCAGAATTAAAGAAGCCTTATTAAAAAAATCGAAATAATTTTGCTAAAGTACAAACGAAGTACTATGGTTATTAAAGTAATTTAAACAAATAAAACTTAATTAACTTAAAATTTACTACTAAAATCATTAAAACTTTACACATACAATTACACAATAGACTGCCCAAATCTAAGCTAATTTGCAATATTATAGTACTAATCCAATATTTGTTTCCAATGCATGCAATCAGCTAAATAAATATAAAGCCAAAACATTATTTGCCGATATTACTAAATTGTTTCATTATATAGATAAAGTCTTCGTTTAATCTAATCCCCAAACTAATATGATGGTTTTCAAATCATCCATTGTTTGTCGTTCAAACATTTCGAGTCCATTAATATTTTCCGTTTGTTGCTTATTTTTTATATTCAAGTTTAGTTTCAGAATATAATATATACAATATTCTTCGTGCCCAATATTATTTATTATGATGGATTTTCTTATATAGCCATTTTAAATACAATGTGTTTTTATTCATTTCCTTTTTCTGTTGCACTATTAACTTATTTTGGGAGATAAATTTGTAATATAGCATTATTTAGTTGGCATAATCACATATTTACAAGGTGTTTCTGATCTTTATTAAAATTCTACTGAACTTAAAACTA